>OU342957.1:5000000-6250000 GCA_910592335.1 Adalia bipunctata
AAAGTGCATTAAGAATTATAAGGCAGACAATCTCAAAATTTGAAGTTCTCCAGGACTGTACTTGAAATTCGAAAAGAACAAAATTGGCTATCATAAAATGAGATAACTTACGTTACTTGTGCTATTATGTGAAGATTTTTTTCGTGTCGGTCAATTTTTGCAAAAGAATTGGATTACTTTCTGTGAAATAATAGGCTGTTTTTGTGTAGATGATAGTCTTCCCATGATTTTCTGGTTTTTGTTGATTTTTGTTTATTTGTTTGGCATAGGCTACAATTATGATTCTTAAACTTTGGATTATCGCAGTTTTCAACATTTGGAAGTCTGAAAGGATCTCTTATTATTTAAGCATAAAGTGCATTGGATTTCTTGAATATGTTGATGTTTTCTGAGAGGAGCAAGAAAATATTTTTAGTCGATAGTGCTAGCAAATGTGTCGAAATTTCAGTGACAATGGTAACCGGAGTGGTCCTTCTTGGGGTAGCTGTCATTATAATAATTAAATGCAGAACTTATGAACCGGCAGAAAAAGAAGATATACAACCTATGGCATTGCCTCGTCCCCCCGATAGACTGATGACATCTTCACCCCCTTTGAAACGTCACATTGATGAATACTCACCACAAATGCCTACACTGCCACAGTGTAAAATAACACCTCTGGGTGGTGTCGCCGAGATGGATTCGCAAGGAGTCTATCCGTATGGTGTTGAAGAACAATCTGAAGAATGGAGTAGTTGCGAAGCGTCTGATCCACCATGTTCAAATAAAAATATTATGTTGCGTAGAAACCAATACTGGGTATGAAAAATCATCTCCTCGGACTAGTTTGAAAATTCTTATTATAGTTATTGAAAATTGAGCGTGTCTTAGTTGATAGTTGAATTTTTATACATGTTTTATAGTTATAGGTTTTTCATACGACTCATAATCACAAACATAGATCATTTAATTCGAGTTGAGTATATTGTTGGAATTAAATTGTTGATAATTAAATTAACCAAAGATTTAAAACGTACGTTGGCTGAAGGATGATACGAAAAATATTATATTCAGTATAAAAATTTACGTTGGTTTTCGAAAATCGTTCCTGGTTAATATTTTTTTCGCTGTATATGTATATCGAGTACATAGCTATCGACTCGATTTTGTTTTAGATGATACGAACACGAACAATGATCTCTTTTCAACCAGATGTTCATATTAGCAATAATAATGGCCGTTTATCCGAAGTATAACTTTTCTTATACACTGAAGACTTGATCCAAAAGTGAAAATATTTTTTTATTCATACGAAAAAAAAGCAATATTTTCAAAATAAACGTTTGTTGTTTTGTAGCATATTATTTAAGCTCAGATTACTGAAACACTTTACAAGGAGACTGGAGGTAAAAATATCTAGCATAAAATCGCATTTTATCGCTTTTTATCACATACAGTCTGTTTCACTGATGAATTGAAGGCATCTAACATGAATTTGAAAGTTATTCCATCAATTTTTTTCTTGACAAACAACAAAATGAACAATCTGGGAAAATTGGCATATTTAATTTTCGACTAAATTGCCTCGCCACGCATGAGGCTCATTTTTGATTTTGCGTATTGAACTGCGCAGGTTTTTTTTCAGGTTGACTTAAGTGGATGAATTTATGACTGACAGTTTTTTTTATATGCATTTATCTATTTGAGTTATAGCCATGGTTTTTTCGCTAGAATAGTTCGTAATCGTTAGAATTCCATACATTCTCACGGTACAGTTTTATAGCACAATTACTGTTTGTGAATATGCTATTAAGTGTGAAAACTATGTTTAGGTTGAGTCACTTTATTTTTCCATATTTTCATTTATTCCAAAACATATTTTTTCTTCATGCAGTTTGGTGTTTCGCCCTATCTTTGTGGTAATGAAATAATAAACGAGTTTTACAAATATCATAGTTTATTATAACATTTACAGGAATGTTCCTCTTCAATAATCAATAAAAAAAAATCAGTCAACAAAATTGCAGAGGATAAAGAGAAAAAAATTATAAAACAAAACATATCCTTTTAGCAGCGTGCAACTTTTCGAAATCAGCTTATTTGCACTCACATGTAAGTTGAACCAAAAAAATATTCTTTACAACTCAGTTTTCACGAAACTGAATATTTATAAATAGAAACACAGTTTATCACTTTGTGAATTTGCTTATCCTAGGCAGTTCATAAAAAGCGGCCTCTTCATAATCGAAATCCACATCCCGAAAGGGAGGTTTTGCTCTTATTCCGATAGTGGTTAGACGTTCTTTTGGATTTTCACACAGCATGGATTTCAGAAGATCATACTGAAAAAATAAAATTTATTGACGTCTACCTCGTTTCACAATCAAAATACAGTTTTGGACGAAAAGTCTGTTTTAAAACAAGATGATTGTTTTCAAGAAATGCCGAACAATATGTGCATTAAATACCTCATCTTTATGCGTCGCTGGGAAATCGCTTGGATATTCATTATCTCTCAGTGCTGTCAACACTTTGAACCTCTCCATGTCAGTTCGAAATGGAGTTAATAACTCAAAGAATATCAATCCTAGAGAATAAATGTCCACTTTGTAATCATACTTCTTGTTATATATTTGCTCAGGGCTCATGTATAACCTTGTACCTGGAATGTGTTCAAAATGAGTTCTTTTTCCAAAACCATCTGTCTCTAACATACCAACTTCTTTAGTGTGCCCATAAGAACCAGGAGTCATTAAACTTGTAGATTCCAAATCTATACAACCTTCCATATCTTTTACAAGGCCGAAATCACCAACTTTTATCTGGCCTTCTAGGGAAAAAAATATATTTCCTGGCTGAAAAATAATAAACAGGGACATTAGAAGTGCTGAACTCATCCGCCAATATTGATTTACATGTAATTTCTGTGAATCAAGCCATTGGTTTCCGATAGATTTTTTTATTTTTCTTATCATATAATCTTCTTGAAATTTTGTATCATTACGTTTTTATTATGGCATTCAGTATCAATATAATTCATGAATCATAATGGACTGCTATAGAGCTAGACTCACCTTGAGGTCCCTGTGAATCAGGCCTTGCAGATGAACATACTCAACTGCAGACAATATTTGTCTGAAAATATCTACCACCACAATTCTGTCCCGTTTTTTGTTTTTCAGTAACCAATCTTTAAGGTTTTCCTTTTGACACAACTGCATTTGAATATACAAGAAAATGGGTGGATCCAGAGATACCTTTCTCGTTAAATCTAGAGAATAACTTTTTCTAGAAGGTCGTTTCCAGTTTATTTTCCTCTGAGAATGTGACAGTGAAGTTTCGGTATTTGTTGAAGGAAGAGTATTTTCTGATGCCCTTGTGATACTTTTCCCGTTTGAATTTTCGAAAACAATGAAGTCATCTGACGATTCTGATTGACGTTTAGGGGATTCTTCCTCATCTGTATCTATTGCAATGGAGACAGATTGCGTTCTTCTATGTGAAGAAGTTATCATCGAAGTCGTTTCACTGTCACTGAAACTTGTGGAAGATTAAATAAAATGATATAAAAATTGAAAACCGTTTCAATAATTGATGAAATCAAATTTTGGAACTCACATTAACCAATCATTATCGTGTGCTTGTTGCCATCCTGCTGGGGGATGCTCGACCCATGAATTAAAATACCGAACTATATGCCTGTGTTCAAGTTTGGCAAGAGCTTTCACTTCTCTCATAACCCTTTCACGTTTTGCCTTCCTGAAATTAATTCCAATATGATAAACCATGTGTATTTTCTAGCAAATATGAAATGCTTACTCATTTGGTAACCTTATTCTTTTCAATGCATATTCACATTCATCAATTTTTTGTTGCACCTGGAATACAACACCAAAACCACCCTTTCCCAAACACTGCAGCGTATTGAAATCTGACAGGTACCTTGAAGAGAAGGATAAAGTCGAAGAGCTTTCAGATGTTCTTCTATCTGATAATGTTTCTTCAGTAGTAGGACATTCCAATGACGTGTTCCCAGATGAGCTTTGTTGTAGTTGGCGATTCTGGCCAATTCTAAAAACCATATGAAAAACTATAGCGGTTGTCAGGGAAATCACAGCTATTTCCTTCCTGAAAATAAAATCAACTTGAACATGTACATATTCCAAGAAAGCTCAGATCTCATCTGAATAGTACACACCACCACATCCACATGGTATATTCTACGGTAACCACTTCAACTTCTTCCTCAACTGTTTCATTTTTTCCACACAATTCTGTATTTTTAATTTCCAAATCAGTTTCTGTATACAGAAAATAACCATTACCTGAAACAAATTTTCTCAGGTTGATTTGTGGTTTGCAAACTCCTAATCTGGGACTATATAGATTCTAGAGTGTAATTTCTCATGACAGATGAGTGTGAAAATTCGAAATTGAAAAGGCTTAAAAGCATGCATAACTATCAAATTTCAAATCAAAGCTACAAAATTGAAATATATAGGTTGTTCACAACAAACCAGTCAGAAAATCTGCAAAAAAATTATGAAACCAATATTTTGCAAAGTTTACATTCTTTATGTAATAAATTTTATTATAGAATCTAAATTTGTTTTCTGGAAAGGGTACCATGTTCATTCAACATACCATTAACATATGGTGAGCCATATAATACTGCTAGAGCTGTTGAATCATCTTCTTCTATCAATGAGGACGCTGGAATAGGTTTCCAAGGAATTTTTGATAAACTTTTGCTTTCTGCAACAACAATTTCTTGATTTTTCTTCTTATCCAACATGTTCTGCATTCTTCTTGATTCATGAATATAGAGCTGGAATCATAGAATGACAGTAGTAGTTTTGAGAATAATAAACAGTTTGAAGCCTTTGTGCAGTGCACTCACCTGCTTATTATGCATTCCTATATAAAGTGCAGCATTAATTGGAGAGAGGAATGATTCAGCTTTGGGCATAAATGTATCAATTTCTTCCAAAGTAGTACCACTCCATTTCCAGACTTTCACTATCGGGGATGAGAACTGATAATGCCAAGATACATGTTCATTGTTAAGTACATGATTTACTTCTAATAAACCGTCTGGCAGAACTGCTGTTATGTTCCATTTAATTTTTTTTGCATTTACATCAATACAGCTTATACGGGGTAGATTAACATTTACATCCCCAACACTGAAATTCCACCTAGAAGTAAAAGAGAGAAAGATTGTTGAAATTAAAAATAAGTCAATTCAGTTTATGGAATCAATTTGGACATAAATTGGAACTAGTGGGCAAATAGTCCTATGAAGATAATCCTTACTTCTCATTACCAGTCCTAAGTTCAATAGCTCTAACAGTTTGTGTTGTTCTTTTCAATACGAGCACATCATCCTCTGCATCAGCATTCTCAGTAATATTTTTACATTTTAATGGTGAACACTCGTAAAAAACTTCGCCAGATCTGAATCCAATTCCATATGTTTTAACTTCAATAGATCCTGAAAAGAAATGATGAATAACTTTCTACCTTAAATATATGATATGATATATTGTTTATCCTGATTATTCCTAGGTCTCCTGAGGAGACCCCTCTGAAACTACAAGCTTCGAAGCTTGTAACTTGTGCCGAGTTCGGAGTAAGCAGTTGTGTTCTGTGTAGGCTTTGTTACTGTGTCCTTACGCCACCTTAGGCACAGCACTGTTAATTTTTTGACCCAACAGTGAAATGGTGGCCTGTGGCTACCAAATTAGTTCCACCACTAATATTATACTCACCAGCTATCACAAGATCTTCAGAGTACTTAAAAGATGATTTCAAAAGAGATTCTGCGGTAACAGAAATAGGATCGACTGTATTTCCATCAAATTTATAGAGCATTCCATTTAGGGAAGGAATTATTCTTACCCATTGGCCGTTATTGGTTAACTGCAAGAAATATAATGAGTAAAATTTGTTCAATTCTAATAATTGAAAAGAAAACTCACTTCTAAGTTATGTATATTCGAATTGAGCAAGGTTTCAGGTCCTGTTTTAATAGTCCACTTAACTTCTCCATGATCAGTTAATTTTGTGAATATTCCATCCAGTGTACTCACTAATATTGCACTATCAATAATAATGAAAATTTTCGTAATGAAACAAAGTCATAATAAAAATTACCTTGACTGAGGTTCGGAGCAGTACGAAATCTCTTCCAACTGGCAACAGCCACATACAAATAAGTAGATAAATCCTATTATTGACAAATTAAACCGAATGATTCTAGCTACGGAGTACATTTTTATTTAATTATCACTAAAATCATTTTTTCTACACAAACTAATTGAATTTACGTCTCTTCTGTTCCTCATAAAATCAAATTTTGTTTCAGTGTAACGCAGCCTCTCCAAGAGAAATAATTATTAATTGTCAACACAACAAAAACAAAGTGTGGTTATGATGGCGCAGTGGGTAATTCAGAAAATAAAATTCTATCAGAAGATGAGGATCCTCCATAGATGTCGCCACTAGTACGGCAGTGCCTCTGGCCAAAGACTACCACCAGAGAGGTTGTGTCTGTAACCACCACTAAACCACTAACCCCAGCCACTAACCAGACTTCAGAGACAACATATAACCAAAGAGGAAACTTTGACCAGCTTGTGTGAATTGAAAAACCAACAGAATTCGGTTTCATGAACATATAGTGCATAGGTATATCCCCGTTGGAAAGGAAGATAGAAGAACAGCAGTCATTAACGGAATGGTGGTGGTAACCTTAGGGTTGGCAGTGCAAAGTACTAGTAGTTTGGTACACATCAGGAAGAGTAATACATTATGCTCAACCAAAAAGTCTTTGGCTCTCATTGAGTGACATGATCGTAAACTAGAAAATAAAAAACACCAAGATCAAGGATGTCATGAAAGGTGAAGATGGGTATGGACATGACACAGCCAGACAGGATAGCAGCAGATTGACATGTAAAACATTGCAGTGAAGGCCAAGAGAAGTCGAAGTAGACGTCAAAGAAGATAGGTAGATGATATCCGAGAAACACCTGGTAGAAACTGGATGAAGATGGCTTGAGAATGAGATACATAGACGAACATGGAAGCAAAGAGTCTTTTGTGGAGGATCAAGGAGGAAGCTGACATTCATATGGCTGAAAAAGATAACTTAGGTGAGTGCTTCTCTTTCCAACTGAGTTTACAGAAGCAGGTCTTGGAAAATCCAATTGATTATTATTATCTTCATATCTAGAGTATTCCGGATCTTTTAGTCGTAGTCCAATAGAAATTTCACCTTACACTTCGCCTACAACCTCTGGAATATGCCTACTGCAGTTGTAGGTGTAACTACTGTAACTCTAAGTGAAATTTCTATTGGACCACAGCTAGAAAATCCGGAATACTCTAGATTTGAAGTTGAATCCGGCCGTGAAAGCCTTCATCAATAATGAATACTTGATTGACATACCTATGGTAGGCGGGGAAAACAAGAGGAAATCCTGAGTCAGTTCCGTATCATACCCTTTTAAAATTATTATGATTTCATATTTGCATACTTTACTTGGCTAGAAAGTTTACCTGATCTTTAATGTCTTTTCTATCGTTTCAATATGAGAATTTCGACGACGATAACATTTCTTAATAGGCTAGGTTGGGTTAGATTAGGTTCATAAATTTCACAATACGATTGATTTTTCCTTTTTTCTGAAATCTCTAAAGCGTATAGAGTTCATTTCATAAGCTGAGAGGATGGAGCAGTTCTCGGTCGACATTTTGGTGAGAAAATCATTCCGTTAGGCACAAAAATGCCGGAAATACGAACGTTTGTTTGTGTCAGGAAATTGGTTCTTTTGGAAAAACTTTCGATTTTTCCGTTTTTCTGAAATATCAATGGCATATACAGTTTGATCCATAAGCTGGGAGGATTGAGCATAGCTTTGTCGACATTTCGCTGAAAAAAATCATTCAAGTTGGCACAATACTTCCGGAGATACATACGGTTGTTTGAGTACGGAAAATATTTTTTTGGAAGAAAACTTTCGATTTTTTCGTTTTTCTGAAATCTCTATGGAGTATAAAGTTCATTTCATAACCTAGGAGGATGAAGCAGTTCTTGGTCGACATTTTGGTGAAAAAAATCATTCCGGTAGGCACAAAAATGCCGGTAATACGAACGTTTGTTTGTGTGATGAACTTGGGTTTTTGGAAAAAAAACTTCCGAAATTTTCGTTTTTCTGAAATCTCTATGGCGTAAAGAGTTCAATTCAGAACCAGGAGGAAAGGAGCATTCCTTTGTCGACATTTCGCTGAAGAAATCATTCGAGTAGGCACAATATTTCCGGAAATACATACGGTTGTTTGAGTACGGAAAATATTTTTTTGGAAAAAAAATTTCGATTTTTTCCGTTTTTCTGAAATCCCTATGGCGTTTAGAGTTCGATTTATGAGCTGGGAGGATGAAGCATTCCTTTGTCCACATTTCCCTGAGAAAATCATTCGAGTAGGCAAAATACTTCCGAAGATACATACGGTTGTTTGAGTACGGAAAAATATCTACGGAAACAATCGTGTATCGCGATAGTTTTTTCACCAAAATACGTATCTTTGAATGCTTCTTGAATACCATCGTCAAAATAACTTGAGGAAGCCGTCTGGTTTTCATAATAATTCATTATCATTATTGCAGATACTGTGGTTTTGGAGATCGAGCAGACTGGGCCAAGTTCCTACAATTCGTCAGCGGAACTTTTGGAAGGAATGAATAGAGTGCAAGTTTCAGAATCATCGTAATAATTGGTTGCTCACCCTCACATTGTGAATTAATTTGATAACTAACATAAATTTATATAATATAGGTTCTTAATTATTATTGTTTTTTGTCCATTTATGAATATTATTTATTTCGAATGTAATACTCTTTGATGTAAAATGTTTTCATTCAATAA
Source organism: Adalia bipunctata (assembly GCA_910592335.1). Taxonomy (NCBI): domain Eukaryota; kingdom Metazoa; phylum Arthropoda; class Insecta; order Coleoptera; family Coccinellidae; genus Adalia; species Adalia bipunctata. The sequence continues at coordinate 5,008,913 of OU342957.1, forward strand.
AAAATCTAGAATTTTTAAATTTTATATTACATTTTCCATGGGTTGAATAGGGATTAAAGAAAAGTCAAATACTTAAGGTCAACGGGGTGGAAAAGTTCCGCTGAACTTATATACGAAAAAGAAAAGAGAGACCGCAGAAATTAGACGGTGGCGCCATCTAGTGGCGAAAATCAAAACTAATTTTTCCGGGGGTCGGTAAAGTAGAGATCTACTTTCTCGACCAATATGTGGCGCCCTCTTACGGAAGATTGGCGAACTGCACCAAAAAATGAAAAATTTCCCCTAGCGGATTTTCGCTGAACTAAGACGCCCCCTAGCGGATTTTGGCTGAACTAACATGCAAAATTTTCTCGCAGCCCTATAAAAATTCGATAGTGGCGCCACCTAGTGGCGAAAGTGCGAACTAAAAATTTTTCCGTTGTCGGTAAAGTTGGTCTCTACTTTACCGACCAATAGGTGGCGCCCTCTCACGGAAGATTGGCGAACTGCACCAAAAAATGAAAAATTTCCCCTAGCGGATTTTCGCTGAACTAAGACGCCCCCTAGCGGATTTTGGCTGAACTAACATGCAAAATTTTCTCGCAGCCCTATAAAAATTCGATAGTGGCGCCACCTAGTGGCCAAAGTGCGAACTAAAAATTTTTCCGTTGTCGGTAAAGTTGGTCTCTACTTTACCGACCAATAGGTGGCGCCCTCTCACGGAAGATTGGCAAACTGCACCAAAAAATGAAAAATTTCCCCTAGCGGATTTTCGCTGAACTAAGACGCCCCCTAGCGGATTTTGGCTGAACTAACATGCAAAATTTTCTCGCAGCGCTATAAAAATTTCGATAGTGTCGCCATCTAGCGGCGAAAATGCGAACTAAACTTTCTCCATGACGCCGGTAAAGCAGATCCCAACTTTACCGGCCACGGGAAAAAATTTTAGTTCGCACTTTCGCCACTAGGTGGCGCCACTATCGAAATTTTTATAGGGCTGCGAGAAAATTTTGCATGTTAGTTCAGCCAAAATCCGCTAGGGGGCGTCTTAGTTCAGCGAAAATCCGCTAGGGGAAATTTTTCATTTTTTGGTGCAGTTCGCCAATCTTCCGTAAGAGGGCGCCACATATTGGTCGGTAAAGTAGAGACCAACTTTACCGACAACGGAAAAATTTTTAGTTCGCACTTTCGCCACTAGGTGGCGCCACTATCGAATTTTTATAGGGCTGCGAGAAAATTTTGCATGTTAGTTCAGCCAAAATCCGCTAGGGGGCGTCTTAGTTCAGCGAAAATCCGCTAGGGGAAATTTTTCATTTTTTGGTGCAGTTCGCCAATCTTCCGTAAGAGGGCGCCACATATTGGTCGAGAAAGCAGATCTCTACTTTACCGACCCCGGAAAAATTAGTTTTGATTTTCGCCACTAGATGGCGCCACCATTGTAGCATCTCTTTAGACGCTACATACTAATGCAATCAATTTATAGTGTCTAGACTCTAGACACTGTGATGCAAATGGCATATAACTTTTCAGGGAAATGATGATGTCTTATCATCATAGGAAAAAAAAACAATTTTTGTATAGTTTTTCTTTCTGTTTTTATTCAATAAACAATCTAAGCTAAAAAATACAATTATGATTACAGTCTGTAGGCAAACAATAATGTTGAAATAAATCACAGCTGATTTCATTTTCTAGGCATCGTTGTCCAAGTTTGCTGAATCTCTTCATCTGTATGTATGTCTTGAATGTTTCATGTAGCTGATAAGCTGATTACTGCTTCCAACGAATATTGGATCTTCTAGAATTTTAGATGGTCCTTTATCCTGTTGATCTGGATTCATGTGGATGAGTGTCTCTGCAACATAGATATACATTTATATACCACAACATAGAAATATAATACATGAAAAAAAATCTTAATAAAGCATAAAGCAAATACATTTATTCAGCGGAGAAAATATATTATTTTCGGAAATATAAAATCAAAAAATAATTTTTTGTGTGAATTCCAGACGGCTTCCTCACGTCATTTTCAGGTTAGTCTACGTGGAGCATTCAAAGACCTATTTCGCTGAAGAAACTATCGCGATACAAGCATTACTTTAGGTCATATGAATTTTCAAAGAAAAGAACAACAATTAAAACACCAGAAATTTATTTTTTTTGTGAATTCCAGAAGGCATACTCAAGTCATTTTTAGGTTGGACTTCGTGGAGCGTTTAGACTTTAGAGACTCGTATTTCCGTGAGAATATTATCGCGAAAGGCGTATTCTTTTCGGAGACATGAATTTCCAAAGAAAAATAAAAATAATGAAAACACCAAAAATAATTTTCTTGTAAATTCCAGAAGGCATCTTCAAGTCATTTTCAAGTGTAGCATTCAAGGACACTTATTTCCGTGATAAAATTATCGCGAAAGGCGCATTCTTTAGGAGATATAATTTTTCAAAGAAAAATGAAAACAAAACACCAAAAATATATTTTTTTTAATCCGAAAGACTTCTTCAAGTCATTTTCAAGTTGTTTTTCGTGAAGCATCCGAAGACACGTAATTAACATTGCTGTGCCGGACACAGTAGCAAAGCCTGGTGCTTCTCCGGACTCGACGAGTTACAAGCTTCGAAGCTTGTAGTTTCTGAAGGGTCTCCTTGGGAGATCTAGGTGTTATCAGTATAATCAGTATAATTTTAAAAATTCAAGGACACGTAGTTCAGTGAAAAAAACTATCGCGTAATGGGCATTCTTTTAGGAGATATGAATTTTCTGAAAATGAATTGAATAATTTTTGTGAATTCCAGAGTCATCTTCAAGTCATTGTCTGGTTGTTATTCGTGGAGCATTCAAAGACATGTCGATGAGAAAAATATCGCGAAAAGGGCTTTCTTTGAAGAGAATGAATTTTTCAAGATATATGAAAATTATAAAAACACCAAAAATAATTTTTTCCTGAATTACAGAAGGCATTTGCTGGTTGGTATTCGTGGAGCATTAAGAGACACGTTCTTCGGTAAAAAAAACTATCAGGAAAGTGGCTTGTTTTTCGGAGATATAATGATTAAAAAAAATAAAACAATAAAAAGACCAAAAACAAGTGTACTTTGTGAATTCCAGAAGACATCTTCGAGTCATTTTCAGGTTGGTTTATGTAAAGCATTTAAGGACCGGTATTTCAGTGAAGAAACTACTGCAAAACTGGCATTGTTTCTGAAAATCATATCTCTGAAGATATGGCTCATGGAAGCCGTCTGTAATCTACAAAAAAATTATTTTTGATTTCCTTAGAATGGTGTTCAGGTTTACAGATCGGGATAACTTTTCCGTATCTTGAGTCCGTTGGTCGTGCGGCCTCAACACCAGCCATCTTATCGCTCTGATCAAGTTCGCAACCTATCAATTCAAGCTAAGCACCCCGAAGGTAAGTCATCATCAAGGTATTCGCGTCCATGGCCAATAAACTCATAAAGCAAAAATAATAACACTTCCACCATAAGACATTAGTCAATTAGAAAAAAATAGAAGCTTCTTCTCATTTGAAAATATATTATGTTCGTGTTCGATTTCAGAATACTGCTGGAAATCTGACAATCAGAAGATACTATCATTGAATGCAATTCTCTAATGCAAGCAAAGACTCATTTTGCTCGTCACTTATAAAATGATGCATGAGGATCCAAGCTACGCGTCTTTCAATCCCCGTTTTTTTTAAAATAATATTAGAAAGGTAAAATTTCGAAAATTTCTAACTCCGAAACCATTTAGTCGATTTTGGCCATTTACGAACTCATCCGGCGCATTTAGACCTCAAACGTATCCTATTTCCTATTTCAAGACTCTAGGTCCACAACCAGATAAACGGACAAATTTGGATTTGATCACAAACTGACAAAATAAGGCTCTCGTTTCTAGGAACAAGCGCGCAAAAATCAGACAACCTAGTAGGCGTAGGCACCGCTTGTTTATATTCGGTCCGAAATTGCCGCTTTCCCAGATCCGATGCCGATTGATTTTATTTCGAAATGACTAATTGAACGAAATAACAAAAATTTGATTGTTACAGTAATTCAGACATCGGGTAAGGAAGTAGGTTAGCCGTTTGAATCCATCGACCTCTCTTCCCAAACAAAGACCGAAGAAGCATAAAGAATACGATCCGCAAGATCGTAGCGACAGAACCGAGAGTACAGAGCTCCAGAGTTCGTCTAGCAGTCGCCACAAGCGGTACCGGGGTAGTTCCACAGTATCATTGCATGACGCGAAAATCCGTACGAGAAAATTGAACAAGTACCGAGGAAAAATGCGCGGTACCCAATATCTGATTTTCTTTTTCACAGTGTGCGGGGCTGTGCAAGTGGACAACAACCCTTGGACCGTCTCAAATCCAGATACGAACCGGTGGATGCGCAAGGGAAAGCATCAAAACGTCGACGTCGAAATTTCCACGACTTCCACCACACTCGTGTCGAATTCGACGCGCCCTGCAACGAGCGCGAAATACGAGCAGAAAAATTTGAAATTTTCGACTATGACTAAATCTCTTCCCCAACAAGACACGACTTCCAGTCTCACCTCAACGTTTTCCCCGCAAACTTCGAAGCTCAACACTTTTCCATCATCTTCCGTCACTTTTTCTGAATCCACCATCTCCACTTCTGATTCTCCGTTCTTAGAATCTACAGATACTACCGAAACCACTCTAGAACCCAGGGAAAACCCGAAACCTCACGATTTTTACGGAGCGAAGGAAAAATCCAGGGAAAAGCTCCACGTCAAAATCGCCTCCAACATAAGTCAGGTAAATATTCAGTTTTCGTTGATAGCACGCCACTGTCATCTAACGATTTGTATATGATGTCCTTATCTGACAGCCGAGGATGTTGAAAATCTAGTTTATGTTTCACGAAAGGGAAGAAAATTAACTGAGCCCCTTCGACTGTTCTCATGAATTTTTCAAGCTGTATAATAAAATGTATTTAATATAGACAAGTTTACAACTACAGTAACGTTTAGTTTGTCAAGGTTTTGAACTAAGGGATGCATAAATTTTTCATTAATCGTCGATATTCCACATGACCGATAGAGTTTTTTTTCATATATAAAGTGAATTATTTCGTGAATTATTATAGGTCCTATTTAATGCCATACCACAATATTTTATTTATTCAATTTTATTTTCTTATTCCAAGATTCCATTCAAATGTGTCTGTTTATTTCAAATAATATCAGATTAAAAATTCTAGAACTTAATTTTCCACCATTCAATATTTCACTAAAAAAACAGATCCGTGTTAATTCTCCAAGACAAAATGAAAATGCTGAAAACTCGGACAATTTTTTGTATTCTTTCTTCCTCGCTATTTTTGCAAAATTCTGTTTACACTTCGAATCGTTATTTCACAACTCAATACCAATTTTCAACTGGATCGGATATGTAGTTTTCGAAATATATATTGGGAAAATTAAATTTCGGAATTTACCAACACCGAAACCGTTGGAACCTACGAAATAAATTATATATTGAACTGGGCAAGGAAATAGTAACGCAGAAATATATCTGCAGTATATACTGTTATGTAGAACGATGCTCGAACAGGTCATTTTTTTATTTTAAATTACGCAACTTATATTAGGTATAATTGAGGAGTTCCCGCTACGAGGGGTGAAGGGTAGTTGAGCTTTTTAAAATGAAACTTTTTGTGTCAGAAATGTACTGATCTTTTGAGGCTGAAGATGATTTGGTCCTTGATGAAGTTTCTCATCAACCTTGATCAAAACAAATCTGAAAAATTCGGAAAAGCTCTAACTTGTGGTCAACAGCTTTTGTGCGTTCGCTCATCTTCATTCGGAAGAAAAATCATTGAAAAACCTTTCCATATTTGCAAGAGGGAAATTTGCCGGTAATCTCCCAAGAGCCGAAGAAAAGGTTGAGGTCAGAGTCAAATATTCGATAACACTAATATAATTAAGACATGGTGAATAGAAAATACGTCGATAATCATCATGTGCAATTTCAATCGAAGACAAATTGAATTAACTTCCCGTATATTGAATTCCCTCGATATAGTGTTATTCATCGTGGATGATTTCGTAGTTTGATGCAAATGCAACGGGACATAGTGATTGGAACATCTGTCTAACAGGACGTCGTTTCTACATACAAATGAACTTTCAATCAACCCACATAATAATTACCGTGGAACAAATTCCCGACTAACGATTTTGATGTGAACAACAGCACTTGTCAACGGTTGATGATACTCGATAATAAATTGGGCATTCTTACTATACCTATTGGCGAGACCCGGACAAAACGAAATTCTTCTTGGCTGTTTGGCTTACTTCCTGGCATGACGAGCTTACGACCTCTTCTGTGGTAATAATGATTCCTGAGAAGGGGAGCCTTATCAAATTGCCCCTTTACTTTCCAGTATACTAGTGGAAAACTAATACCGAATTTCTCAGAATGGGATCGACATTGACTTGAAAAGCGTAGACTGAAAATTTCACGAGTCTTTCAAAAGTTATCGTGTTTTCTGTCGGAACGTCAAGGTCGAATTTGACCACGAATTCTTCATCAGCGTGTCCAACTTAGTCGTTTGAGAACAATCTCAGCACCTTGGTATGAGTATTTCTCTACGGAAGAAGACCTACGCTGGTCCTGGATGGTGCAACAGAAAAAGAAAACCTTGTGGTCGAAGAACCTGATGGTGCCTTCGGTTCAACCAAGCCAAGCAATTTCGAAATGTCAAAATGCGTTACTATACCTGATTGATCAACTATTCCACAGAGTTAGTCTAGCGAATCTTGTTAGGGTCGCTCGTAATCTTCGCTCTTCCTTTTTCAATTTGCTTGATCGCCTTTGGAGAGCAGATTGTGGTCGCGATTCCTCGCCTGTACCACCTTTAACGTGGTCCATTGTCCACTTGATTAGGCACCGCTTTGTGCGAGCGTTCCCAATGACATGACATCCCGTTGTTTTTTTATAATTCTAAATAGGTTCTGGCGCATGGAAATCGATCCCGTTGCATCGGTGTCCCTTTTTCTCATGAACGCACAGCACAGGTCCCGTAGCATTCGCAGCCAAGACCAAGAGAATGCGAGAATAATGGCGAATAAATCATCACGCTCTATCGTATATGTATTGTTTCGATTTTTGCTGCTTTCCGCACTGAAAACGCATCTTTCAACTAAAAAAATGGCCATCAATGAAAGACATAAAAACATTCCAAAAATTGTTGGAAGTCGATGCCAAAGAGGACTTCTGAATTCTGGTCTTAGCTTGTGCTTTCAAAAGTCATTCTTATTCTAGATTTCAGACCAGAGATTTCAAACCGAAATTTAGGCGATAGCGAACATTTTCAGTATGAATTTCCAAACTTTCCACTCATCTTTGATGTTGTTGGTCAGTGACAAGAACTCGTTTATCTTTTATTATATGGCAAACCGTTAATATGCGGAAAATACACTCTCAATGTGATATCCGCCGGAAAGCCTGAAGAGTTAAATTCCTGACGGTAACAATTTGCATCTGTTACATGAGATGACAAAAGCATGGGAATTTGCGAAATGAACTTACGGAAGTTTCGAGTCAACGTCTATGATTTTCTATTTGGAGAAGCGGTTGATGCGTTCAAATCATAAAGTTTCCCAGGTCCTTGATACGAATCCTTCGAAAATTGGTTCCAACGCATTCGAAGTGAATTGATCTTAGTGGGTTAAATTTTGAAAAACATTAAACCCTATTCCAAGAAATCCGAGAATTGAGAGTTAAAATCTGACTTTCGGGGTCACCAAAATTGACGTACTTGTGGGAACTGAATACCTGCTGCCGAAATTCCGAGGCGATCGTGATATGTGCGGTACGTGCTATTTGCGCCAGTAGTCATTATGCGATAATCTGATACACGATACGCTATTTTTATAAAGACATTTATTTACTGAGAACGTGTTTCCCTGATAAGAATGGACTTGGATTACCGTACATCAGGCCTCGTAAATCACAATTATCTCCAGCGTTTCAAATATTCGCTCAGCTACGCAACCGGAATATTCTTCAAACAACAGGACCAATTATACAATACACAAGAATATCTCAATCGAGAGATGTATGAGGGAATGAGAAATTAATCACTCGTTTAAACATAGTATTTGAGGATGAACTTCATCTTGTTTCCCCATCAGATAATCTCCGTGATATTTATGTGGCAATTGGAGCTATTTAACAATTTAACTTTACATTTCTTCAACTGTAGATTCTTGGCTCTTTCAGTAGCTGAAGCTCGTAAGAAGATACTCTGTTAATCAGGATTATCTATTCGCATTTCGCAACTCTACATATCGAAATGTTGAAAACCTCTTCCAATTGGCCTTCTTTACACGCCAGATTTAACGCACTGAAAACCAGCAGCTGATTCGCATTGTTTGGGTTCCGCTGTTTGCTTTTCGGCGCTTTGATCACTTTCGCCTCGACGAAAATACAACGTGAGACTACGTGTGAATTCTTTCAATTACCCGACTTCATTAAACCCGACATCTAACGGTACTCGCTTCGAACTACTTGCGACCAATAAATCCTGAATCATAGCGTATCAGTAGCGAGCAGAAAAAAGGCAAAAAACTCGCAAATTGCTTATTATTATGTTTTCCGGTTGTTACCTACTTGAATTGGACACGTCCCACACAAAAACGTGTAAGAAACGAATCAAATACACTTGAAAGTAAACCGTAGAGAATTGAAGAATGCAGCAAGATTGTACCCGAAACGACAACGCCGGTAGTTCACACAAGAATTAAGAGGAGCTGTCCTAGAAAACCAACGCCGAAACCACAATACAAATGGAGTTGTCACATCGAATCATAACTTCTGTACGAAGGAAAAAATTTCTAGTTCTTCATATGCTCCATCATCAGCACCAAGAAGTCAAGGAATCATACTATAGCTCCAAAAAACCATAAAACTCATTAGGATTTGCTATTGGACAACCTGAATTCTACGTCATGGAGTTTTGAAAAAAAGATCTTCTTTCCACCTCTGTCTTGTTTCTATTTTACACGAACATCCATCTACAAACATGAAACATTCTGTACGCCGAAGATATCACAAGCAGAATCTTTACGAATACCTGATGTGTGCTATTTTTCTGAAGCGCTTTAATCAATAAAAACCATTTCGGCAAATACCGATTTATTTCATTAAACATGATCCTTAACTCGCCCACATCAATCTAGCGCAGCTGGCACAATCCAAAGAACTCCATTCAACTCGAGTGATAAAAAAATAAATGAATCTAGCACAATTCACAAAAAAATCGCATAATTTCTGCACAAAAAATCAGAATATTTTTGCACATCAAATCATGATGTTTGTGCTATAAATCGGATATTCGCTCAGGCGCATTCGTCATTTTGTAACATTTTTAACCGTAATCAAAACATGATGAACAAATCACGTAACAGATAGAACATCTTGTTGATTTCTGGTTTGGATTTTCGAATTCGAAGTACGTAAGTTTTATCATCGTCTCGTTTTCATCGTAAACAAGTGAACAGTTATAATTTATGGATGACCGCAATTAAATCTAAGTGTAATTATCGATTTATTGATTATCCGGATAAAAGATCCGTTGGGTTTCCACTAATCAGACCTAGTGCAAAACCATGTTGGAAAAAACGATAGACGAATTGTTTTAATTTGTTTATGGCATGAAAGTGGGGTATTATATACATAAGGTATGGCAGAAATGTTGGTGCTGGGATCTAAGGTCATTCTATCAGTTGATCTGGAAGGCGTAGAGTGAATTCTCGAGAATTCTTGGAGATGGAGTGGTTTGTTCAGCGGTTTATGAATATATATTAGATTCCTCGTTGGGTCATTGTATTCTAATATTTAGTTATCCTCATTTCTGATGAGGAGTACAGTTTTTGAGTTGTTGGTGAGGTTCATTGTTTCCAGGTACGTCGATGAAAATTTTCCTTCTCGGAAGTCGTGAGAAATTATTCCAAATGTAATTCCTATATCAGCGAACAGTCGGATATCAAATGCAAATGGCTAGGCGAATTCTTCCGCATAATAAATTATTCGGAAGAATGAATAAAATAACCGGATATTTTTATCCGGAAGCCAAGCAGCGTTGGCCGGATTCGGTACCTGAACGGATGACCGCTCTAGCTACGAATTGGAAAAAAGCCCAAGGTTAACGTGGCAGTGATACTACACGCCCACTATAGTCCATCTCATCCAATTCAATTCGTTAATTCATAATCGTTCTCCCATTCATGAATTTCACTACGACCTTGCAAGGTCGTACTCAATGGTACTCCAGGACCAAGTTGTAAAAATGGTTGTGGATGATTTTATTCATAACGCCTCCTCGTACGAATGGGTGATTTGTTATGAATGGAATAAATTAGCGTAGCAATGATAATCTCCAAATGCGAGCAAATAACACCAAATTATATTGATGAATGAATGAAATATGAAATGTTGCTTCGTTGTGGTTTATCATTTCCTTTTTTTACATCGGTGTGAAATTAAGGATAGAATTGAATTGATGAATAAATCAATCAATTGTTTTCCTCATTTAGGGTATTCGAATTGGTAATATTGAACTTTTGACTCTTGCTCAAACCTGGATTTATGATTTGGCATGTATTTAAAGTTCTGTAGTGTTTTTTCTCATGAGTGCGTCCAGTGGCAATGTAGCCTTTTTCGAAAAGTCGTTTGGACGTTTATAATATTTCCTTTCGTAACTAGAACACACTGGAATAGTATAATTTTATGGTTGTTTCATTTGATCCCGATAAAACTTCATTATTTCGCTATGTAAAACATGCAATGTTGATGAGGCTTGTTAGCGATTTAGTATTTGCATAAATAAAAACGGCCTTATTGAGATTCTAGAGCGCGTTAGATTCGAATCGCCGCTTTACCCACTGAAACGTCGGCGCATGTTTTGTCCTCGGAGCTAAAAAAAGGACAAATACGTCTATGGATAACATGTGAGCAACCCACAATACTAATTACCATACCATAACTGATTTCTTGATAATTACTTTACGGAACGAGGGAATAGAGTCGGCCAGCGCTGTAGGCTGTAACACGGTCTTAATTTCTTCTAGAAGAACGGCGGATGCGAAAATCAGTAACTGCAGATCATTCTAATAAGTGATCTCTATTTTTATCGCAATAATGCAGAGATATCTGAAAGTCATCCGGAAAAAAAGTTATTGAATATTGGCAGCGATTTTCATTTACATCCACCTCACGCAGTATAGCGGATTGAGTTTGTTTTCTTCAAAAGTGACTGTACCGTTTCTCCGCATCTAGCAGACGGCAGAAGATATTAATTTCTTCATTTCTTCAGCACGAGCGAAGGATATTTACACCATTCTATCTAAAAACTCAGCAAATTATAAGCTCTATTTACTTTCGCAGCAGAGGTTTGAGACTAGACATCAAGGCTATAATACTTCGAGATTATGTTGTTGAATATACTTGAATTCATTGTTTGATTGTTTGATTTCGTTTCAGAATCTCCTCCCTTTACCAGCTGGAGCGAGTGCAGCTTTAGTGAAACCCACCAAATACCACTACTATCCTCATAACCAACACATCTATCTACTGCCCGAATGTGCAATACAGCAGGTGAGAAAATAAAGAGATGGAACTTTTCAGAAAGCCATAATAGAATTCATCCAATGGAATGTTTCAAGTATCTCCGTGAACGAATAGTGTGTTAGGTTAAGTTTTTTATTTATCCTCAACTTTTAAATGAAGAAAGATTGGATGTGCTGTAAACACTACACCAAGCTACATACGACGTCATCAAAGATTTTTCACTGCACGGCTTGCGATAAAGAAGCCTTCGTATATGCGCAGGACTTGCAGGAAGTGCCCACATGTATCCAAGTAGGCGTGAGGCCGTTAAGCGTGCGCTTTTTACAGAATCATATTCAGCGCCATAAGTAATGATGCGTTTCGAAAATAATAATAGATACTTTCCACGGTCTCTAGATCGATAAGGTTGTCCTTTCCGTTTGATTCGTCCCGAAGATGATGTTCCCATTAAATTTTTTAAAAAGGTTAGTTAGTGGTTTCCGTGCAATAAAAAGAAAATGAAGATATTCTTCGACACTCAGGAAATGAGATGGAGCGCACTCATGACTGCAAAGGTAGTGTACCCGGTGGGATCATTAAAGTTTAAAGATCCAGTGATTATTGGCCATAACTGAGCCTCGTGATAGCTTCCTTAGTTTGAAATAATTAGACGCGATATCGGATTTTATTGGTGCTCACTGAATTCGACATAATAAATATGATGGGCAGTTTTCACTTGTGCCGCAACTGTCAGATCAAAATTAAGTGTTTCTCAAGCGTTCAGAACAAATGTCAGTGACATTTTCAACACATATATTCAAAATTTTCGTTCATACACCGTTTACAGTATTTGAAAACGACGATTTCCCTCGAATCGTTGTAATTTCTCAAGATAAACCATTAAATTATTTATAACGCGATTGTGGAACAGAGTTTCAACAATTTTCCTGTCAACCAATGTGGGACTAAAAACAAATCCTTCCAATCCCTTCAATTACGTATTCTACGTGTGGAAACATAGATATCCGCGATGCCTCGGCTTCTTTTTCCTTCGCATATCGTGACTTATTGTACATTTCGAGCCCTCGTTCGACTTAAAACAGTATACACGACTGTCTCCGTCGTGAAAGCAAACCCAACAAATAACTATTCTTGTATGTGAATCTTATCCACCAGAATCCACTGAAACGTGATCTGTCTATTTGTCTCATCCCTGGAAAGAGCGGCTTAAACATGCTCATCTCTCTTCAGATGGTATCTCATTGCGAAACAGAGATTGTGGCTATTTTCCACAGTTGCTTTCTGGTACAAAATATCCAAGTGTTATTTACTGACTTAAGGATCCTTCTTAATATAACTATGAGGATTGTGCTAGTTTGTTGGTCAAGCTGGCACAAGTTTTATTAAAAACTTCGCACATAATAACAGATATGTTTTTAATCGATTGTGCTAGGTTATTGCAAATCCAAATGTGGTGTTGAGACGTCAGAAAAACGTCATAATGCCGATAGTGCCTCAATAGGAATCATTATTCACGAGAATGGTGTGAAATTGTCTGAAAGTAGGTCTTGCAGATTCCTGGCAGTTATCGATAACGGATAACGTCGGGTACCCTATTAAGAACAAAACATTCGATTACGAATAATCAGCAATCCTCTGCATTCGCTATTTTTCAACCTCGAATTTCGTTCTCCTGTTCTACTGTGTGCAGCTATTAACATGAAATGAAACCGCTATAATTTTGCTTTCATTCCAATATTTCAGTGATGATTGGATTTTAAAAGGCGTGTAATGGTTTAATTTGCAGAAAAAAAAACAGTTTAACGTTCCACCGATTTATAATTCGGAACTGTACTTTTGATGTTGAACCATCAACTATCAGTACGAACCATCCAAGAGCGTACTCCTCCATTATCATGATCTTGATGGTCGTTTAAAGAGTTTCTGATCGATTTCAAATATTAGAAACTCCGTAGTCCATTACGAGTCATCAGTCATTGCAAGATTGAACGAACCTGTGATAAAAATATCCGCCTTTCCTGATTGGGCTACTGCACCCATGGTTCTATAAATTTCTGATCTCTATAATACTGAATGAAACTGAACTGAGTTTTTCATGCAGGTGTGCAACGCCGTTTATATTCGTCTGAATTGGACTCAGCCATTGTGCGCTTGTCCTTCAAGGTACAGGGATCCATGCTCAGCATCATTAAATGCTGATGATCTCCATACAACCGAGCTCATGGTCGAAAGAAAATCCAAAGTAAGTAAATTCGCAATTATAATACAAGATGAACTTATGAGTCGAAATACATTTACTTCCCAGTAGAAGAAGAATGGACATTACAAATGTTCACTTTTTGAAGAGCTTTGCAGGAAAATATAAGGCCAGTAACATACGAATTTTCCGTATGAACTCTGGCGTCTTAAGTCTGAGATAAAGCTTGTAAAAATGCTCAAAAACGTGACAATCCATAAGAAGGAAACCTAATGATTGAGATGAAATTGCGCATTCAGCCATTACCCGCAGATTCATCTGTGTCCCCAATGTACCCAGTAAGGAAATGCCAGATGACCCATTCGATAACTATTCTCAGAACAAACATCAAGTGGGTTGCTCCAGGGGTCACCGAAGGACCAAAAGTGCATTAAGTCGTGTCTAAATTATATGCAAAGATAAATATAAGGCGTTTCTGCCGAACTAAGGCCTGCGGTATGTAATTACACTGAGGCAGTAAACATTTGTGCTGAAATTTCTCCACGGCTAACTAAGTCATCAAAGATGCTGTTACGTTGAGAGTTCGTCTGTCGATCAAAAATATGGAAAATGAGTTCTTCAACACTCATGAGCGTAAACTATTTCTTCTTTCAACTGTGTAGTCGGATAGTTGTTAGTTTTTCATAAGTAAACTAGGTAGGTATTTGATGAAATCTGAAACCATCTCGATAATGGTTAAATGAGACTATCTCAAAATTGACGCCTTTATGTTATAAAAAAAAGTTATCAGATTATCTTCCTTAGACTCTCTTATTCTTATGGAAAATGAGATCAAATATAGTGGATTTTCACACACAAAAACCGAAGTCACTTAGATGAACACTAAAAAAGTGCGAATAAAAAATATATGAAAACGAATAATGAAACAGCACACAAGATACTCCAAATAAAAACTGAATGAACTATGAATCAAAAATTAAAGAATAACTGAGGAAAATATGAGAAAGAGAATATTGAAACAACATGCCTCCTTTTTTTCAAATAATTAAACTTTGAACATAAATTGACTTGAGACCAACACTTGACACGTAGATTACGAATCTGTACCTTATTAGAATTCTCCTTTGACGCGTAGTTTGGGAAATAATCGACCTGGAGTCGAAAAATCGCGAAAAATAGGTCATTTTTGGACTGCCGTATTTCCCAGAAAAATTGTTGTATACAGATGGCAGATGCTAATATTTTTGCATATAGACTGATCCATTGTGAATCAAAAAAACCAATTTTCATGCATCAGAGTCGAACAGTTTAGATTTTCTGATTTTTTTCGCGAAGGTCCAAATTTTCATCTTGTTCGAAATTTTTTTTCTTCGGAGTATATCGACCCGGGTCATTTCATTTACTTATTCGGAAACGTTACTGCATAAATAACTTGAGTCACTTCCACATTTCAAAATGCACTCATCCTTGCCTCATTTTTATGCAGATTCTATAAAGGGATCAACGTGATGAGATGGGTAAACAGAGCCACTATCCCAATTTTTACAGGAAATATCTAGCAAACTATCATAAAGCTACATAAAACTTAGATGTAGGTATAAAATTTTAATTGAAAGTCTCATCTCTTACATCTTGAATAACCATTATCTATCGACGTAATCTTATCTATCAAATGCCTAGCGTTTCGATGTAATTACACGGGATATAAGATAATTGCACTCTCTCAGAACTGACCTGGCCATTATTTCGTTTACTTGTCCAGCAGAGCTTGTTCAATAATCTTTGATGAATGCCTTAAATATTAATATTATACGGGCACTTCATTTTATTGTAAAAAATTAGCAGTGAATTTCACAATATTCGAAAAATCATCCCGAAAATAAAAAAACGTTGAAAATAATAAGCCACTACGAGATTTAAAATAATAATGAAGAGTAAATTCGAATAGAGAACAAGTTGCTGCTAATTGATAATTTCGTAAATGCATTTTCAAATGCACTGTTTTTTCCAAAAATTGTTAAACAATGGAAAAAACGAAGAGTCAACTTATTCCAGCAACTACCTGCTACAATCTTCATTATGTGATGATTTCCTTCACACTAAAAGTGAATATTTAACACAATAAGCTTTATTGTTGTTACAATCTCATTTAAATGCAAAAACAATTCTGTCTATATTGGGAACGTACGATGGAATTCACATAGATTCTCACCATTAACAAGTTCCTTCATAATTATTCTTGTTCTTGCGATAATGCATATTATGAGGCAAGGGAATTTCCGAATAACAGAACTCCAGCGGCTCGACTTCACCCTAGGTATATAGAGATTATGAACTGACGGAGTTTGAATGATGTGCCATTAAAGACGTAATTGTTCGAAAGTTTTTTGTCTCTATACAAGGTGTTTTCTACGTGGAAGCAATACAGGGAGCCAATTCTCGGAAAGGAATATTAGGAGAAATAGAATTATATTCTAAACCTTCCCTTGCCAAGATATATACTTCAGAAATGAAGGGGTCAAAATGTCCTCTTAGATTTTGTCTCGACTTTTTTGTTCACTCAAAAAGCCAGTTGAAACCGCCTTTGAGTACAATCTTCTCGAGCTATGCTCTTAGTCGTCATATTTTATGGAAGTTCGCGATCATATACCATTCCCGAAGAGCATGGTGGCAACGCATTGAGAATTAATAACAGTCGATGTAACTTTGTACATCATAATAAAACTTAGGGGCATAAACACGCATCTATACATCATTTTCAGCCTTGGAATTCAACATTGTGAGCAAGTTCGACGAGAAGATCTTTAATTACGAACTTGTTCATGCATTGGTCTCAGATTCTCCAACAAAGTGTATACAATAGGATCCTCCATGGTTGGGTTGTTAAGTTAGGATGCGTATAATTGTATTAATTATTGATAATTGTTTAATCTTCCTGATTTGTAATGCTCAACTAGGGAGAATCGAACGGAAATGCATATGTAAATGCCCCATGAATACCCAGCAATTAATGAGCAATGTAAGGAAGGAAAAAAGTGGTTTTGAGACAGAATTAAATTGCATGCAACCAAGGATGAAAACGAACCTGAGATGCAATCTCAGAGGTTAATTCGACTATGACAAATTCGAGGAATACATCGGAATCTTCAACCACTTCCAACAAACAGAATATATTTCTCCTATGTTTTGAGTGATTTTTGTTGTATTCTTTTTATATTTCAAATGTTTACTTCTTTATTTCTCTTTCGTAAAAGTATTCGTTTTAAATATGTCGATTCAAATTTTATTGAGTTTGGACAGAATAATGCTTGATAACCAAACGTTTTTGCAGCGTGTACCTATATTTCCAGGATGAAGTGTCAAAATGAACAAATGGCAACTGATATTAACATTCAAAATATGGCTGATATGGAGTTATTTCCTCAGCTTGCTGCATGGAATATATGCGATTTCAGACTTTTTTAAGTTTCAAGTTGTTGATCTGCGATTCATCTCCTGATGATGCTTAATTATGGCATCTTTTTGTTTTCCGGGAACTTTCCGTTAAGGATACTTGCCAGTAGAGCCTGACCGAGTCCCATAACCTGAAATCATCCATTCACCGTTGGAGTTGATGAGATACAGAGTTAATTCATATTTCCTTCCTTTCTTCCTGTCTGTTCGGCATATTATATGCTGAACAGATTTCATGACCATAATTAAATTTTCTTTTGCAACAATATACTCCTTTTTGGAATATTAATTTTGGCCCTTCTTCCTTCATTGAACCGTTGCATAATTCATACACTACACTAGATAAGGCCTCGAATTCAGGACTCTGGAAATGTTCTTTTGTGGTCATGTTATACCATCGAAATGAAAAAGGAAATTTGTGAGAATTCTTCATTTTCTATGATTTTCTAGGCTCTGACCCTGGTGAAAACCTGCGAACCGATATCAGAAATGAGAATATGCAGATCTCCAAAGGATTGGTCCCTTTTGGCCCTCCAGAATATAAGAACAGGCAAATCGCACTATTTGGTAATCTGTAGGTGTCCAGAAACCAGAATACTAGGTGAGTACTCCAGCTCGAGACAGTGATTCAATTACCTGAAGAAATAGATGATTCCGACAGAATTTGTACCATTGATTGAATGACTCAAATGAGTGGTAATTAAGTGACGTCCTGATAATCTCATTCGAAGATTCCTTCTTCATATAGCTGTTTACTGTAGAAGAAACGGTTACTATTTACATTCGGAATTCCATCAGAATATCTCAAGTTAACATAGATCGCATTATTGCATAGCAATTCCACTCAACATATGCCACAACGTAATTATTTTGCTCAGAATATTACCATTTTAATGCAGAATGCCTACTTCGATAGTTTAATGTTCCATTTCTTCACATTCAATTGCGCAGGTCAAAGGACTCGTGAGAACTTGCTTCCAAAATATATGTCCTGAGGAATTATATTCAATGGAAATTTTCTATTTCATGGGGCTCTAAAAGAGCCATAACTCGAAATAGCGTTTGTACTTTATGAAGCAATAGAAAGAACTCTCTTAAAGTTCATACATTCCAGAAATTCTTCGCTTTCAACAATTTTAATTCCTTGGGATTTCGCTGACACAAACATAAAAGGATACTTTACAGTTAGAATGAAATAGTTGAAACAAGAATTCCAGGTCCAACATAGAAAAGGGGCGAATATTGAGCTATGGTTCTAGTATTTGCGGTTGGGATTTTGATATAAATAATAACTTAGTTATTTACACCTTGAAAATCTTAAATTCCGTTTTGGACGACTGGGAGGCCACCCTGTGTAACTTTTGAAAGAACCTCATGCTCGAACTTATCCGTATAAATTCATGAATCTCATCGATCGATTACAATAATGATAACCATGAAAACCGCCAGTCGTGACAATTAAAAACCGCATCTACTTTGCATTAATTTTCGTTACAGAGGGTCCAATGTCCCATGATCAGCCCACCTACGCGAGCGTTCCAGGTATTAGAGTCTACGGTATGATATGCACAGACGACAACAGGTCCAGAAGAGGATTCCCTTACAGAACAACGCGGTCCCTGAAGGATGCGCCACCATTTCCCTTCGAAAAGGCTTACGAACTTGCCATGAACGCCAGCTGGGATTAAATGTATCACAATCACCCGATGAACGTAGATTTTGCTCTAAAATTTGAGGATATTTCGGTAGAACAAAACTAAAGGGTGTGGAAGTGTGAACATAGACGTCTTCATTGGCACAGTCGAATTTGTGGTTTGAAGCATGCGCAATCCGTCAACAATGTATTTCGAAATTGTAGTTTGCGCATGACTTCATTCAGCTTGGTCTAAATCAAATATGGAGATTCTTGCAGCTTTTATCAATGTGTGATAAAATCAGCAAATCAGCCTGAATTTCGGCAGAAAGTAATCTATGTTCGTACCTAAAGATATTTCGGAAATTTTGGACAATGCCGCATGAGTGGTACCGAGTAAGTTGTGTGTTCTTTGTGGCTCTGTTTCAGTTTTATTTAATGTGATTTATTTATTGTATGTATGATGAGGTTGGGTTTAAGGGTATATGGGGCTTCTTTCAACAAAATGTTGTCCACAAGTGGAGTATTTCCTATCTTTTGATAATTCCATAATTAATTTATGAAATTATTAAATCATGGATCAACATACTGGAGAGATTGGTAGATAATATTCCACTTTGTGTAGTGAAGGCTGAATGCAGGATTAAGAAATAAATGACCGTGTTTAGGTCTTCTTCATTTTCAAGTAATTTTTATGAATAACGAAAGAAATATCCTCAATTTTTCCGCAGATACATTTCACTCAGTTTGTGTGTTTTTTCGATTTTTATATCCCTCAGTGACATTTTAGTTTATTCATAACATAACCATTTAATTGTTAGACTGCCAAATCTATTTATCCTTATTTATTTTTCAACTGCAATTATAACAGCTAAATATATGTTTAAGTATGAACGAATATTTCCTTTCATTTATTCCCTTCCGTTGGACAAAAGAATAAGGTGAGTCTATACAAGACGAGCTGACTCTATTTACATCGATAACGATTATTGTTGAAGAAGAGATCTGTACAATGGAATCAAATGTTGGTGAGCTAGAATTGTTCTTCTTATTAAATTACCCACCGTAAAATTGATGATGATGATGGCTGCTGCAGAGGTTATTGGAGTGCAACGATTAGGGTAAATTTATAATACTTCAACTCGCTTTCATCTCAGGTCGGGAATGTAATAGGTAAAACTACGGGGGATATCTCGGAACTTCTAAGAAAATATCACATCAGCCTCTTCACCTTTCTGATGAACTGCAAGTCATTCTTCTAAGACTCGAACGATGAGTTAATTTTTTGTTCTTCTATGACAGGGATCGAACGTTTCCACTTTCAAGTACATATCATCAACATCGCAGTGAAAATGCATAATTTGATTTAAATTTATGCATTCCATTAGTCATGGAATTTGAATCTCAATATCGCGGTTTCCCAATACGGATGGTATTTTTCGCAATAAAACGAAATACAAAATATTCGAGATATTGAAAATTGATGATAATAATCGACAACGAACATCGGAAATTCTTCGATTAAAAGCCTGTCATTTTGATCATGAAACGTAGTTTACATTTGAATCACCCCTTTTTTGGTTCATAAATATCTTGAGAATGGGTTTGGTTTTACAGTCAATAGAACGTGGATCATGGAACCTACAAAATGGTTTTTGGTATGTGACCAGATAAGTGAATTTTCCCCAGGGAAAATCTGGTCAATTTGGGGTTTTCTTGTAAGCTCGCCAATTTTTTGAAAGTGCGCTCGAGGCAGAGTCGACCGTTGGCTCATCTCGTCACTTTACTACCGCTTCTACTTCTCCAATCATCATTTCATGCATACCTAGATAAATTTTCAATATAAAATAAATGAACAGAAGTTTATGTGTAATACAAGTATAACCACAAATTCCCGACGTACCTAAGTCAAATTTATTGTGCTTTTTATACGGTCTACCACAGACATAATACAATCCATTATCTTAATAGTTCCGCACAAATATACCTACAAGAAATCGACCATAAAAAGACCCCACATCGAGTACCTTTCACTCTATGCATTATAAACCAAACGCTTGCGAGGATCAGCTCATCAATAATTTGAAATAATTTCGGAACAGTTTATTCTTGTTATTGTATCGTGATAGCATTTTAACGATGAGGTTTTCAACTCATCTCATGAACTAAACAGTTATTCATTTCTTTTTCGGAATCTGTAACACATGGAGAATTTGGTTCTTTCCTGAACATTCGCACACAGATTCCAAATCGGTCTGAAGTCAGTCACTGAGTACAGTCAGGGTAAATTTCATTTTCCGAAACTTCAAAAGTTTATTCAAAGGTTTTACCAGTGGGAGCAAACGAGTGCCAGGAAGAGTAATAACATTTTCCCCTAGGAAAGCAGCAATAGCGCATCCAGCACTTTTGGTTGTTGGGAAAGCGAGTAGTAGGCAACTATCAACTCACAAAACTCACGAAAGAGTTGCGGTATTGAAGCTGAAATCCAGGGGCGCAGCCAGGATCTGATTTCAGGGGGCCTGAATTGAGATGAAACGATCACTAAATATCCAGAAATATGTAATTTGTAGAGTATCTATGGTATCTAGCAAGACACTGATGTGCATTTCGGGTTCATTCTGATGAACAGAGTTGTTCTTGTTATATGAATACTATTCCATGGACAAGATAACAAAGCATGCTTTGAGCTGTTACCCATAGAGGGACGTAGTAGTTGCAGCAAACTGCACAGTGCAGATAAGTGGAATAGCTTTCTTCTTTCTATTCGTGCAAACGATTTGAGATAATCGGTTCCCTCATCCAGCATCCTTCATTATGCATCCCCACTTACAGTAGCCATCGTAGCACCGAATTAGTTAAGAGATTCTCTCATAGGGGCTGCTACCCACATAACCCATCCATGGTCCTATTGATTTTTCATCTGGAATACTTGGTCCTAATGAATTTTCTCAACCTATTGAGAAATATTGGACATATTTTATGAAAATTCGGATTTCAAGTGTTTGAGTCATATGACTTAAATTGATAGATTTGCGGCGGCGTGCGACGAAGAATTTAAGCTAGCTAACTTAAATGAAGCGAGAGAGAGAGATTTTTTCATTCAATCAATGGGTAGGACTTCTCTGGAACTACAGCGCTGATTAATTCAAAGAATTCGAACAGCTGTTCGCTGAAAAAAATGGAGCTTTCAAGGGGAATACTTGTACTGCAACGAGCCAACGGAATAGTCATTCTGCTACCCTAGGACATGCGGAGGTTCAGATGGAATGCGGTTCTGCATCTTGTGGTGAAATATCAATAAAAAATGTAATAGAAGGGACAATGGTGAGTACACATAATGCCATCGATGGAAAATTCACAATGTAAGTTCAAACTTCTGCAATGACGCAGGTCGGTGAGAGGAAGCTCTATCCCTTTTACACACCGACCTGCCATCCTTGTCTGATCAAAGAGTTCGTACGCTATCACTATCTTTTTTTGGCACTTTGGTGCTCTCTTTCAGCGCGCATAGCTTTTGCCATAAGAGGCGGGGTATACGGGGGGGCTGTACAATGTTGCCTATAATTTTTTATTCATAGCCTAGCCATAATCAGACTATTTCAGGGTTGTTCAATGAGGACAGGAATACAACGGGATTCGTTTTTCGAATTTCCCAACGACAATTAGTTTAGTGAGAAGTGGTGCAGTTCATAACCGTCGAGTTATAAAAATAGTGATAATACTGGTATGGCAACACGGCAGACTCACGATCCAAACAAATATTTTGTTGAGTTATGTTTTAACACAGAAGCGTGGTGGTAAAGGAGTGCGTAGAGCCTATGTGAATGTTTTCCGAATTTTTGTCTGTTGTGCCGTTCGTTTATGAAAGGAACGCAGATCCTTATTTCATGGACTATATATGCGACTGGGTGTTCGTGCTCTCAGAACACATGCCGCTCAAATGAATAAGTGCTAAGTATAAGGGTGTTATTAACCTTTAATGCACCAATTTATCGAAAAAAAAAAGTGAACACATTGTATATTGTACACAGTGAATGAACAGGATATGACATGGATGTTTCGAAGTATTTCAGCTCCAGGAACTGATAAATGTGAGTCGATAACTCTAATCATCTTTCTCATCTTCGGTGAGAGTAGGTAAACAAATGTTGCTCCAACGCATAAGTGCGCCTCAGTGATTTTCGCTCATTTTTATTGGCCCATTCTGTCATTATTCATTGATGAAAATACGGTTATACTTTCCGTTTGGGCCATCAAAAATTTGAGTGGTATGTAGAAGGGGTCAATGTGTTTATCGTTAATGACCATGTTGTGACCGAGTTAATAACCTTTGATTTAGGAAAACCACCGCACATGGCCAGTTTACGCAGGTTTCATGTACCATTCAAAAAATAAAAATTCCTGATATTGCAACCCCATTCATTTGCCCCTAATTTCGTCATCAACATGAATCATGTGTGGATATCGATATTACAAGGCTTTCTCGGAATTCTTGAGATCTGTTCTTGAAAGTACTAGTCTGAAGGTATTGATTCGCTTCGCTCAGCCGTCACAACATTAAACTTGCCTCCCCCCACCCTAACTAACGTATAGTACGCTTTGGGGCGTGGCCACTACACGTGCTGCTTCATTTATCTTCATTGGTATCAGGAATCAGTTCATGAAAGGCTTTATGTCTATATAGTCCAATTTTATTGTACCATATTCGATTGACATAATAATGATGTGTTTTCACGAAAACAAAAAATTGCTCTTTATAGAGAACATAAAATGTTTGCTTGGAATCCAAAAATTTATATGCCTAGTATCAATGAAAAACATACTGTTGAGCTATGTGAAATTAGTGAAAAACTTCAGTTCAATTCTGGTGGTTCAATGAAGCATAAGCGGAATTTGAAATTCAGAATGTGCTGGAATAACACGTTTTCATAATGAACCAATAGAAAATAACGAAGTCCTTTTCCATTCAGATCAATCAGAAAAAAAAGGGTTTTTGAATTTCTATTTAACAGTCTACAATAACTTTATCTTCCCCGATGAAATTTTCAATGTCGACTCCAAATGACTATTGAGAAAATGAATTTTCCCTCCTGAAATGTTTCCGATAAAAAAAGTCGTCGAGGAGAAAGTTTTCCAGGGACCATAATATTTCCCCCCCCCCACCCCATCCAGAATTTTTTTTAACATTTTTCCCTGAAAAGATTCCCTTTCGATGAAAATGTTTCTGGGCAATTTATTTCTTTGAATTTCTCCCCCAAAAATTTTTTTTTCTGAGAATCTGAGAGTCTCTTAGAATCTAATTTTTTTTTACTTCTCGATCTATTTCTCAGTCATTATGTTTTTTCAGTTTTGAGTTTATGGGTTTACTAGTCTTGTCAATTTATAATAATAATAAAAATTTTCCCCCTTAAAGTTTTTACCAAGGAAAGAAATTTTTCGGGCAAATATTCTGGGAAATTTTCTTAGAGGGAAAAATTGAAATTCGAAATGAAAGTAATACGAATTATTCGCGACAATATGGCGAATATTATACATATCTGAGTGGAAAAAATATTTAGAAATTGAAAATGTTTGCCCCTGCAATTTTATGGTCCGATAATTTTCACGAAATAATATTTTTCGGGGAAGATTTTTAACCCTTTCTATCCAGTCTCAATAGTGTAGTGATTTCGGCCCTTTTGTTTCGTCTAACCCGAAACAATCGATTGTTCTCTCAATTGCCAATCAAGATCGTTAGTTTCTCACAAATTTTCCCTTCCCCAGAAAACAAACTAATGAGTAGTATGAATAATGGCAACTAATATTGATTATTATTAGCAAGACATGGAACCTTATTAACCATCGCAAGATTCCCTTATACTCTCCGCGAATTTTCAACATCGCCACTGATTACGATCATTATGTAGATTGATGTCTGCATGTGTTTTTGAAACTTGACGTAAACAAATTTCTGGTGCGTCATTAGGATGGACGTTAATTACCGACAATTTCTCTTCTGCTGCTGGGGGTCGATCGATGTTTGATGTGAATTTTGTAAGCTGAAACTGATTTAACTGCACGTGAAAGAAAATCAGCACCTTCGCTCAGAGCAACATTACATTCCGATGCATCGTTCAGAGATTATTATTTTGCCATTTAAAAAAATACATTACCTTCCACCTTTCGTAGCATGACAAACTCCCCAATTAATTATACATGAAAGTTTGCATAATTAAAAATGAAAATTGACTTGTTAGAGCATTTTCCTACAAAATAATAAACAACGAAGATACGAAGTCGGTGCGGATAACGGATTACATACGGTTTCAACGAAATATAGTTTTATGTCAATATTTTCATATCGTAACATACGAGAAAGCATGTACGGGGTTTCCGTACCACTTATTTTTATCGTTTTCATTGAAAATTGTGCCTTATTGAGCTTTGAGTGAAGGTCAATTCACTCCACTCGCTCTTGAATTATATCGATATTTATAGGATTTAAAGTGCTTCGAAGAGAATGAGGTGAATTAATTGAACAGCTTGTTGAAGTTTAAGATTACTTTTTCACTTCAGAGCTCAATCATCGACTCGCAATCCTGCCTGTCCGAGGCTGATGAATGCGAAATAAATAAAATTATAGCCATAAGTTTGTTTATTATCATTCACTCGACTCTAAACATCATAATAGAATAAAGCCGAAGATACACATATCATCAGGAGTTAGATACGAATTCGTGCCATCTGATGGTATAATTTTATGGCGCGCCATGTAAATGTTCAGTGAATGGGTCTTGAAACTTGTAATGGGTGATAGTTGGGGTTTTTCTATGTGTAAACTTTCATAGAAACCCAGGTCCTCAAATTAAATGGAATACCAATACTGGCAAGTGTCTCACCACGTGCTTTATGCTTGTCAACAGTGATGGTACGCTTTTGTCATTTAATGGCACGTGTATCATCGGCTTAATAGCAATGTATTCTGGGATTGTAAATAATAATCAAAAGTAAAAACTACGAATTATTATTGACGTCAAGCAATTAGGACAGTGGTCGTTTATATTAGGTTTCGTGAGCTTTTAAGCCTCTTCTGAGCTATCGAGTATACGATAGATTGATTCGATTCTTTCATCGCTTTCATGTACAATCCGAATTATTCCTTTTAGGTCTCTCAGAAAATTTAATGCGACTTCAGATCAATTTATATTTATTTTTAGCTGATGTGAACGGAATAACCGTTCGAACTTCATTGAGGACAAATTCTCATTTTTTTGATACGTTTTGTAGCAAATAAATCGTGAATGAATTAATGATAGTGAAATATTATTGGGTCATCAACGAACGAAAATATGAAGTAGTCATATGTGTTTGATGGCTAATTTGAATGATAATCGAAGATGAAATTTACTTCGGGAGGTGAACATTTTTTATTAAAGCTTTACCTAAACGTGTTTAGTCGAATAAAAATTGAAAATTTACTCTGGGGTATTTTCATTCATATCGAAAAATTGTCAGGGATGTTTTCGCCAAATATTTCTTGATAATGGCTATACATTTTTAAATGGGAAAAATGGAGAATGATACAAGCCTTTTTTTAGCCTAAGTTGCCGATAATTGAATTTTCGTTGGAAAGAGCTTTTCGAGAATCGAATAACCGAATTTTCAGAAAACTGGTGCCAGTAGTTTCCGATATTCATAATGACTAGGTTCTGTCCATAAATTCGTTCAATGAACCAGGATTCAGCGCGAAAACACTCCAAATATAACCTCCACCTCGAAAGTATCTCTTGAACTAACCTTTCAAAATGAGCGGTCCATTCCGATATAGAAGAACTGAATTGAATTATTCAGAAGCCAGATGAGTAGACAAAATGCCATACCACCGGGAAATTTTTGGTGGAACTTGAATAAATAACAGCGCAGAAGTGACCCGTTTGGGGCCCCCTAAGTCGGGTTCAACAGCTGAAACAAAAGTGATTGATCACGTATTTACCTTGAATTTCGGACTCATTAGCTCAGACAACGATAAATTCATTCATACAAATGCGAAAAAAATATTAATCTGGTGAAAATTAGGGGATTTATGAGTCATGAAATTGAGGCGACAATATTGAGGACTGATGTCGACTCGTATTTTTACAATCTACGTCACTTGGTTAACAGGAAAATCGTTGTTATTACGTCCTGATACCGTTGAGAGCGTCAAAAACGTGTCCAAATATTTGCGGAATTGATGACAATTTAGGCCAAGCTACAGAGGTTTTTTTCCCTTGCTTTGAGGAATTGTTTAAGAATAAATATTTTTCGGAAAATTATAATCTTTATGAGTACAAAGCTGGACAAACACTATTGCTGAAACTGTTCGATAATAACATGTAGTTCAACTTTGCTCAAGATGGTTTCTGCCCGATTTGTAGTTCCACAATCGCATTATTTAAACAATCTGCGGCACTTTCAAGCTATTGGAGCAACATTGTAGATTCCATATTCTTTTTTTCAGAATTTGAACACAAGAATTTTCTTGAATTGGCGCAATTTTCAAAATTACCCTTAAAATTGTTTATAACGCGATAGCGCAAAAATACACATCGGCAAAAACTAAATAAGGCAGGTTGGACTTCATTATTATCCATCAGTTTGCGCAATATTATTTGTCCAGCTTCGACCATAACAAATTAAGATTCTTCAAAAAATGTTATATATTGTTTTCTTGTACCTTTATTTTGGGTTAATCACTTTCCACAACTTCTCATAGTTAATTTTTCGGAGACTAAATCTCTACATTTTCAACACTACTAACAACATTCAAACTTCTAGCAGATTAATTTTGTGACAGATGCCCTAAAAATCTGTCATAGATTTCTATGAAGGATCATTTTTGTGGCGGATTGAAGTGAATCTGTCATAGATTTCTATTGGAATTCCTATAGATAGAAATCTATGACAGATTCATTCTATTCTTCCACAGAAAATTATCTTTGAACAATGTTATTAATTTATGTTTTGTCGAATTTTCTAGATGGGAATGTCGGTATCCGTTAGGATAGAAATTCCAGAAAAAATTGGAGTTTGCATGCAGCTCTTGTTGCGAATCCATGACACGAGCAAAATTTTGCCATAGTTTCGAAGTGCATGTTCTTCAAATTAACTTTATCACCATACTATAAAATTGATAACGGTCGAAGTCAGAGGCCATATACAAACAATCATGTGTTCTGTGGGATCCGAGCACATGGTCAAGGTCATCCTTGAATTGGCGAGCATAAAATGTACAAGGGCTGACCAATAAGTTGACAACTGAAATTTTTCCAATTAAATAAGGTCATAATCGAAATCTGCCCCAACCTCAAGTCAAACCTAAAATACGCAAATGAAGAACTGATGGAAAGAATTCACATAACATCCACAATCAGTTGAAGCGTTTTCGAGTTATCCCTAATTTATCCGATAAGATTAGTCGAAAGAGTCGTAAATTTTACGATTACTTATTTCGATTGTTACCTTTGGTTTCAAATGTGAAACTGGATGTTGTCAGGTCTATTCTTTCATTTATTCATTAAATCTGGGTGAAGGATGAAATACCGGTATGAATATCTGGTGTGAGAGAGCCTGTATGTTGCCACCCGAATTGAATGCGATATCGAAAAGGCGGAATGCAATATGATGTCAAACGTTGATCTCAGTAGGTTATCTAATCTCTAGTGGAATGGTAAATAGGCAATAGAAAACAATCAATTGAGACTACATTTTAACCAATTTGTATCCGATGTCGAGTTAATTAGAGATAATGGATATTATCCGTTGCACCGATGAACATTTCGCTGCTCAATACATCAAAATCGAGCCTTCCTCTTATCAATTTCGACAAATTGCGATTTCCGATATCAACTATTGGTTTCTGTTTACAGCTTTCTCGTTATCCGTCAGAACTCTTCCTCCTGTAAATGTATAGTTAGAATTCAAGTAACGACCACAATATTCCTCATGGGGTATTAATTTCCAATGTCATCATGCACGTAATTCGGTGAATTTTCTTATATTACGTCATTAAATCGCCAAAAATGCAGATATACACTATCAGTTTCGTAAGCAAATCTAACGGTTTGTATTGGTTCCGGTATAGATCGAGAATAATATGAGCCCAAGCGCCGAACCCTGAGTAACGCCGTCATTCGCACCAGTGAGTTGAGAAGGGATTATGAGATGGAATGTATAACACAGAAATCAATTCAAAACTACGAATATTGGCGAATAAATGGTACCAACGGATACCGGTCAATAACAATAAACTCATTTGGCCTTAGTCCAGAGAGACCTGAAATATTTGAGTGCTAATTTGAGAGGAGACAAGTGAAATCAATCCGTTCATGAAATGAGACTCAATTTGTGCCTTGAATCAGTCTTAAATGGTTACTATTGCACTTTGACCTGAATGGTGATTCTCATTTATACCCTCATCACCAATTTACTCCGTCCATAATCTATGTTTATACCTCTTAAGGTTGTATTTCTTGAAATCTCTGCAACTTCCTGAATTTTTGTTTTCATTTACCTTGAACGAATTCGATACCCACAAGCTGATATCTTCCTGGATAAAATTGGCCTAAATGAGTTATGTTCTCGTTATCATCATATGTATAATGTTGCGCGTTATTGACTTCAACTAAATGAAATCTGAGCTATTCAAATTGACGATCAATTCGAAATTACGAAGTTTACATGTTTTATCTGTCAATTGCAAGGTTCTTCATAGAAAGGAGCTTTTGAAGGAATTCACTTATGTAATTTGCATGCTGTTTCAGACCGAGTACACGTGGGCTTTGAAAGGGATCAAATAAGGCTTCATCGAAGCTGTTGTTGTGTGAAATCAACGCGAAGTTTGGATTAACTTCATTGTTTCCATCGTTATGATTAAAGTTGGATCCTGTGTAATTGGACAGTTGCAGCTCGTTGATGCTTTTTTGTTGAATTTTTTTTTGAATAAAAAATCCGTCATTTTGATGATTAGATTTTTTGGGGGGTCATACCACTTGATCATTTTCCACCCGAAAAAACCACATATATGGATACCAGACCGAGACATATATCCCTTAACATAAAAAAAGTTCCTTGCTTTATTTTTTCGACAATTATTTTTCGAGTTCTGTTCACGAGCTCAGATCCCTCGAGATATTGGTGCTATTATTGGCAAAATCGTTCTCATGAATGAATCTGATTGTTCAAACAACTTCCTGATACAATAATACCGAAAGAAATATTGATTCTTCGTAAATAATAATTTCGAAATTATTATTGTTCTCGAGGGATGGGTTGATTTCCATCTTCTCGGATATTTATATCGAGAGAAATAGCTTTCAAAAGATGTGCAGGTGGATTTTGAAATATTGCTGCCGAACGAAGTGACCTTCCCTGTATATCTAGAATGGTATCATCTTACCTCGCAGATTGATAAGACTCTTTCACCTAGTGTGAGTTATGCGTGGTGGATGGCAAAAATTGGCATTTATAATGCAGTATCCGCGCAGATCTTTGATACAGTTAAAATGAATCGAGTACCTTATAATTTCGTCACAAACATCAGTTGCGACACTAAGCTCCAAATTCACTAGTGTACTCTCCCGGTCGTCTCCTGAATTGTTTATCAGGGTGAGTGACAAAGACTTCCTGTTATCATCCCATGGGATTATCATTAGGTTCTTCAGTTCAGAACGAATCATTTTTTTTATTTCTTCGGGAAATCATTTCAGGATGAATTTTTTCAAATTTTGCTTGCTTGACTATCGAATCTCAACACCATTTAATTTATGATTCCGAATTTTTTTTTAAATGAATAGAAAAGAAAATACGAGAAAATTTCGTCGGAAATTAATCTCGAAATATATTCGAAAGGTTAGGGGTTAAAGTATTCAATTTTCCCACAAGAATCCACCTGAATTGTTATGACAGATCGAAATTTTGTTCTCCGAATATTGTCAAAACAGCGCATTCGATGAAGGTGAAATTTTGCATTTAGATATGAAGAATGACGTATTCAAGCCACATCCAATTTTGTCTTGTTCAAGTAAGCAGAATCATAAAAAAATTCAAGCGATTTACTGAAAAAAAATCCGAGGATCATGGATATTTCTTTGACAGCTGCTGTCAATTTTTTTTGACAGAAGTCAAAAATTTGGTAATTCTCCAGTTTTGATTCTAGCTATCTTTCTATGAATGAGCAATAAAAAAATTTCAACTATCCGAATTGAATCTGGAAACCATGATCTGACGAAAATTTTCCTCATTAGAGACGATTAAATGATATAACCGGGAGGCTGGGTTGAATCGAAGAGAAAATGACATATCAGGTGTATTTCGAAGCTCGGCCTTCGACCTTCTGCCGACAAAGAGCACGTGTAACACCTAATGGGTCGCGTTACACTTTTGTTTATTGTTTGTTGCCGGCCACTGCACCCGACACTGGATACCTACTCATGATTTGATAACTTATGAATGTATTTTTTATTACCTCGCTGATTAAGTACATAGTTTGGTGCTGATGATGTCTGACATCAGACACATACACAGAATAGCAAAATGCGAAATAAATCCGAAGATACACGTGTACTCGTATGTATGTTAAATTCGCTACTGGGACAATGTAAAATTTTCCTTTCTTCTCTTTTTGCTTGGGAATTTCTGACAACAATGAGTTTTACTGATTCGAAGAAATGAAACGTATTTTTTATTCATTTTACAAACATATGATTAGTAAATACATGCCAGAGATTAGAAAATATAAAGAATGATAAATCAAAACAAGAATAATAACACACTGAAATATGATTTATAGCCTAGTGTGGCAATAGATTGCATTAGATGTTGGTTTACTTAGTCAAAAATTGTTCAAGCTACCCTCAGTTTCATACTAAAGCTAAATTTGTTATGTAAATGTTCTTGATGGCTTTGAATTCATAATGGGAATTCTGAAAATGTAAATGTTGACATTGAGTCTTCATATCTATAAACTGAACTTTTTTGTTGCGATGATAACAGCTTTTGTAGTCACAAAGATATCATTATTCATTCATTTATCATTAGTGTACTACACAATTCAGCCCCACTCTCGTAATTTCTTACTGAATGAAATAATTCTTATCGAACTATAAATTCCACAACTTAACGCGTTTTATCTAGAATTATAGTATTATTGATAAGTCCATTAAAATTGTACACTGATAGGTGCATTAGGTCAGATAGTTTTTCATTTGTTGGTATGTCGTATGTATAATAAATCTGAAAGAGTTGACGTTTTTTAATCCTCACAGAATACTAGCAGGATGGCTAATTAATTGAAAATGTCCAGTCTTCGAAAGAGAATCGAATTGGCTCATAAATTTCGAGTAGGCTGAACCTATTCCAATGATCAGTTCGAGTAAAAAAATTTAATGAATTTTCTTAAGGCAGATATGAAAATTTATAATTTGTTCATTACACATATTGTAAAAATAGACTGTAACCGTGTCAATGGCCCAAGCAGTCGAGACACATTAATTCAATAAAAAAAATCGCTTCTATTTCATTCAATTTTAAAAACATTTTGGGAAGACCGATCACGAAAATTTAAATTGGATGAGAAAATTGTTCCCAATAAGTCTCTACGAGTAGTGATAAACATCTTATTTTCTTTAGGGGACACCCTGTATATAATCTATCGAGTAAACTCGAATGCGCTGATTCACTACATGCTAAAACAGTCGCCTGTAATACAATATCCTGATATTTCTCGCTAATAAATGTGGGTATTCCAAGAAACTAATCTGTGTTTACAAAGACGGAAGTATGTCGTTGATAACTTTTAATAATATCTTTATTGGGAATGGAACGAATGATACAACAAACAAATAATTTGATATCGAAAAATGTTCACGGATTTGAATTACAGACATGCAGATTGCAGATATCTAATTATATTGCGATGATAAGGAGATAGCAGAACAAGGAGAGGCCATCAGCATTGAAATAAATGAATGGCTAGGCGCCACCACAAAATGTTCACCTTTCTCAAGATTTGCTTTTGAGATTTTTATAGTCGTTCAACATTATTTTGCTGAGATTCCAGATGGGTTATTAGGCCCTAGAGAAACTCGAAAATGATGAGGAATTAAAAAAAAAATTCAGATGGGGTTCGGTTCTGGTCGAGTGGCAGAATCGAAATGATCAAATTCCGCTGACAAATTCGTCATGCTGTGAATATTCAAAACGTATGCACCTGGATCAGTGACCTAATTGGCTACGTTAATAGAATTCAATGAGCCCAGTTACCCAGACCAATTTCAATTGGTCTGGGCTTCGTAAATAGAGCAATGGAACGAAGTGAAATATCGATTGGGTCAAAACAACTTTTCATCGTCCATATTTTGAGTTTTTTGGACTGTCATCCACAACCTAATTAATTAATATAGAGAACAGGTTGAGTCTTTGACTCGTACATATATCAAACAGTATATTCTTGAGGTCGAAGGAAAATATTTAATTCTTCAATAATATGTATTATTTCAAATACGAGAGTTATTATTCTCCTACCATAAAATTTACTTTGTTGCGTAGATAATAATGCCCGAGAGAGAAAGAGTTTGTTATTCGCAAAAAAATGAATTTCAAACTATTCGATATTATGAGTTTGCTGCAAGAGCGATTGGTTATACTTCTTAGAACTCAAGGATAACAATTGAACGATACGTATTTGATGCAAAGGTTGTCCAAGCAAGTATTTCGTGTTCCGAATGTCGTGCCAAAATGGAACAATCTAATTTAAAATGTTCATGCTTCGGACACGAGCTCATCAGGAAAAACTTTTATAGCAGTGTTTTCTCCGTATTTCCTGCTTGCATTTTTCAGTATGTATCTTAAAAACTTGGTATAAAACGATAATTATCTATGTAATTTGGGTTTTTACGTTCGATTAAATTCTTTATCTCAATGTTTGCATTCAGTTATCGGTCAGAAAAATGTTTTACTTACACCTGTCTTGAGATTACATCGAATTGAAAATCGTTTAGCATTCACGAAAATTTCGATAATTTCAAGTCGTAAACTATTAGCGCAGAGAAAATTAATTAGAAAAAATGAAGTTTTGATGAGTTGATCCTGAATTGTTGGACAAGGTTTTGTTTTCTAATACAAGCCAAAAATTTGAACTTTTCCAGGCAGACATTTCAAAGTTATTGATGTTGGAATTGAAGCTCTATTTGCAGAAATTCCATTATTTCCCCATTTAAAAAAACATTGAATAAAATTCAGGAAAAATCGAGTTATAAAAAAAATGTATTTGCGAAACGGAATTTTATGACAATTTAGAGATTCATTTCGAAATCTGAGACAGACTCTTGAGTTTTATTAATTCACGCCTAATCAATGGATAAACATGATATTATTCCCCTAAGACTCTTCATCTGTGAACCATTCGATGTTTCAGGCTCCTATCTTCAATGCGATTAAAAAAACAATAACTTTTTTCATCGTAGTGAACGGTACTTTTCGAACGCCGATTCCCATCGACCAAAACCGTGAATGAAGATTGCTCAGAGTTTTATTGAATTCCGGGAAAATTAATTAACGAACGGATATTTGAAAATGCTTGTGAATGGAATCTCCTGTCATGATGAATTCAGCCTAGAAAGTGCGTGCTCAAAATGAGAACTACGTCACCTTGAAGGAATTCGAGTTGAGAACTCAGGTCGTAGTAATTCAGATCATCAGGTATATATTAATTGATTTGTTATTCATTCATGCTCGCATACGTTTAAGATAAAACTGACTCAAATCCCAAGAATTCGAGGAGAGTTGGAATTTTTGAATAATATCAATATTTTCCGAGGACTGTTGACGATTTTCACGAACAACTGGTATATTTCGGTAATTGTATGCCGAAGCATTTGTTTTCCCCTTGGGAATTTTATTGACGGAAACAGATGGCTTATTGGACCCCTGAGGTTTTCACAATTACTCTAGATAATAGTCTATTAATTGTGAAAGGACGTAGATTATGATGTAACCAATTTTTTCAACCGTCAATTGACTAAATATGTAAACGGTTTTCCAATAGAGACGATACATTTGTGTACAACGCTTGGTTAAAATCCACAAATTTTATGAGAACAATTGTTATTTTATTCGAACTCAGCGTGAATTTTCAGCCAGAAATAGTCTCACACAATCAGGTTCGACTGACTGAAGACGAATCCGAGGTAAAACTCAATTCTGTCAGTCTGTCAGACAGATGAAATTTTTCACTTGGATAAGGAACGAGAATTTTTTGGCATTTGGGAAATTGACTTTAACTTCCTTCTGGTCATTTGTACTTGGTGTACGAAATCATTATGTATTCTCCTTTCGATTACTGCAGTGAAAGATAAAGAATCAGACGACATTGAAGAAAATTCAAATTGAAGGAGAATGAAATATGAAATCATGAATAATTTACAACCATGATACGAATGAATGACCTATTCTTTCAGTTTATTCATTCATAAATTCATTTTATTCCTTTTCTCTGTTGAATAAATTGAAAACATTTGTTGATGTTAATAAACATACTTGTTTATTCCATAATGGCACTAGGCATATTGATTCAGTAAATTAATGGTTCAGCATTCCCGTTTTTACATTTTTATACATACGAGAAATTTGCGAACAATTATATCGAAATGAACAACATTGATATCTATCAACTGCATATTTGAAAAGAAAGTTTTGAGGCTCGGATATTGATTTTTGAATTTTTCAAAACTGAAAAATCTTTTCGAACGAATTTCTTCAGGATTATAATTCCCTCATTTACGTCACTACAAGGCCTTTTATAGCTCCTAAACCCGGTATGCGAGAAAACGTAATCGACAGTCGGTGCGTTTGGATCATAAAGCTTTTGTCAATTTTACAACGTAGTTGTGTTATTTTCCTAATTTTAGTTTCGCTGTTCATTGAACCGCTAATTCTAATTCTTGAATGAAGTAGGCGGATTAAGTTTACATCCAATTCTCAGAAAAATGACGGTAATATCCTGTAAGATCGTTTTGGAATAAGCCGTTAATTATATTCCATTCAATACTGCCAGTTGTAGTTTTGCTTTCATATGTGAACGAATGTTCTTGACGTATTTTCAATATTTTTCAGATGCTGGAAAGGATGAGAAGAAACTATGAAACGTTAAGATTTCCTTCGGCCAAAAGTGAATAAGATGTTTACGCTGTTCAAGCCTGAACAACACGAAGTACTACGCATCGAACTGGAAAGTGCTGAAATCCAAGCCAGGAATTGCAGAGACCAATGTCTATACTTTGCCCCTGATGGCCGCAAAAGGCATTTCTCTGTTAACCAGTCAACCCCCCTGGAGGCTATACGTCCCTGGGCTAGTGGTTTTCTTCGTCCTTCTAATCATCTGCGATGCGTCAGCCCAGAATGTTCTAAGCGAGTACCGTACGAAAGATGGAAGTGAGTATGTGAACTATAATTAACAATATCACTGCTTCGGAATAATTCGAGGTTATCAATTTTAATCTAGTCCGAAACTCCGATTTACGCACAGGTAAAATAGGTTTGGAATTTTTAAAACGAGTAAAAATGGCCCACTTTTTGTTTTGTACAAATATCTTGAAAAATATTGCAGGAAATTTATGAATTCCCAAAAAATACAATAGATAAAATAGAGAACAATAGATAAAGAAAATCAGAGAATTTGAGACTTATGCAGGGAAATGTGGTTGAGGTGTCATCAAGTAAACAATTTTCCCATTCCTGTCGAATGCACCCGAAGCAGACCGAATAACGTGAAGAGCTCTTCTGCAGAAACGTTCAGATGTCCATCAGGTGGTCAGTAACCTTATTCGGTTGGTGCTTGCAAATTCCAAACGTAAGACTTCTTTCTCTCCGACCACAATTGAGCTCCCAGTCTCACAGGGAATCGGAAGAGAGACCAATCGATAGAAAACTTATCACACGATGTGAAATATTCAGATCTACGTCTCGTCCAAACTTCCAGCAAGAATGGAACGAAAAAGATGAGAATTATTAATTGGTTTCGTACCCTTCTGATTATTTTACCCGTTCGCCTGGCTTGTTGTAAAATATAATTTAGTAGACAAATATAATACCTTCAGTTTGCGAAAAATACATAAAGGATTTCCCAATAATATCCTCAAAACTTCGTGGCGCCTTTATAGTGGTAGAAATGTCGCAAGTTGTTATTAGTGTTTGATATATTTTGACAATTTTAGCAACTTTTGGCTATCGCATATCATCAAAAATGTAATAACGAAACTTTGGAATCATTTTCCCCAAATTTAATATTTATGAAAAGCAAATTAGTGGATAACTTTTCTCAGTAGAAACCCAGTAATGGGAGTCTGGAGTTTGTAGTCAATTGTGAATTCAGAAATTTTTGAATGGCTCAATTTTGCTAAAACCACATCAATTTCCAATGGCACCGCTTAGAGCTCAACCAGGATATCGCTAATTGAAAATCAGAATGTTTTGATTGACACATTCCGAATTGAGTCGATGCAATTTTCATCCTCCCTGCAATTCCAATCAAGGTTACACTAACCACATAATTTATATTTGTAATTCCAGTGATTACTTCTGCTTCGCCTGAAGAGTAATTCATTTTTAATAAATGCTGAAATTATATCCAAGGCAGTTCTCGTGGGGAACAAAAACAGAATTCGTCTCTATAAATAATAGAGAAAGTTCTATTTTGATTTCTTATTTTGAAGAAATGGGCATGGGAATAGAATTGTAAACCTTAAAGTTTTGTGTTAATTTCTGTTATTTGTTTCAGTTTGCAAGAGCGTGGACGTTAGAAATTCATTGGAAACATTCGAGAGGCTGAGAGGTTGTCGCGTTGTGGAAGGTTTTGTACAAATATTATTATTCGACAATGTAAACGAGACCTTGTTATCGAATATTAGTTTTCCAGAACTAATGGAAATAACAGACTATTTATTATTATATAGAGTAAATGGACTGCGTAGTGTGGGCCAACTTTTTCCTAATCTAACAGTTATAAGAGGACAAAATAGTTTTTATAAATACGCATTCATAGTGTTCGAAATGTCATCGTTGCAAGAGATCGCCCTCTATTCATTATCAAACATTACCAACGGCTTCATAAGGATAGACAAAAACCCATCGTTATGCTTCATCAAATCGATCGACTGGGAAAAAATTGTCGGCGTGAAAGATCAAGATCTGAACTACATCAATAACATGAAACCTGAAAACGAGTGCCCCATCTGCCCTGGAGAAGAAACATCCAAAGAAGTGGTTGGAACACAGTCCTGTCCCATAGCACCCTACAAATCGAAAACCATCGAGTTCAACAGAAAGAGACATCTTTGTTGGAACAGGTCCCATTGCCAGAAAATCTGCCCGAAGAATTGCACAACCTGTAACAATAAGGGCCAGTGCTGTCATTCGAACTGCATGGGCGGTTGTGCAGACGATGATGTTGAGAACTGCAGGGTTTGTAGCAATTTCGAAGTGTGGGAAGGCAAACAGAGGAAGTGTGTGGATAAATGTCCCCATTTCACGCTGGAGGTGAGTTATTACAAAACTCAATATTTGTCTTTTATTTCCGATCAAAAGCTATCGTTTGGCCAATTAAAAGCTTTTGTACAATGCAACCGTGAGGATGTTTCGTGCGTTACTACACCGGTATCATTTTACTATGAAATCTATATCAAAGCTAAGGATTTCTCCGAGAGATCTGACTCTGAATTCTGCAGTTGACAGCGCGCCAATGCTCAGCTAAATTCGGTGGTACAGGGGTTTTAAGCAATCGATTCACATTTACTATAATTATAACACGACTGGCTTTCTGTACTCGAATTTTGTAGGTGGTATCTTAAGTGACCAGTGAGTAGCCTTGAATCGTTCTTTGACAGCTATAGGGCAGTAAGCGCCTTCTATTTGGAAGGCGCGATAAGCTCCTTGTCTTAATCCTGAAGTGATAGTCCTGTAAGCATCATTCTGCTTTCTTTTTATTTATGTGCTCAACTAAGGGTCCTGGCGCAATAAACGATCGTTTATTTGCCCTGAAAATAAGTCTTACGTGTCAAAGCAAAAAAATGCGAGAATGGGATAAATTTTCGTACCAGGGCTGAAGGACTTGTTACCAATGAAAGACAGTTATTATTATTATTATTCGTACTAAACTCAAATTGAAGGCGAAAACGCAGCCAAGGGTCCTGACGTAATAAACGATGGTTTATTGCTCCTAAAACTTTAATGTTTTTCGTTTTGAAATAATGTAAAATGCAAAAAAACAGAAGACTTCTTCTGTTACCAATCAACTATACCCTCGAAAATTGGCAGCTTGGCATATCGATCAGTGTGAGGTCTTGTTGATCTCACTATGGATCATAGTTTTATAAAATTGAAATTAATATTACGATTTCTTAATCTGATTGGCAATAATGCAGAATATCAAATATCCATAGAACAGAAATTTGAGTTTTTTGCTACACCAATTAGGATAACCTCTATGATTTTTCAATATTTTGGAATAATGTGCTATTATTCAGCGCTGAGAAAAATGATGAATCAGATTTGCGGGAAGGTCAACTCAAATAAGTTCACAGTGTGCTATTTTATTCTTTGGCAATCATTGTTATCGAATTTTTCTGCATATACAGCGTCAGCAAATCAAACGATCTACTTCGAGTGAGATATAATGAATTATTTTTCAGTTTTTGGGTCGAAGATGCATCACTCACAAGGAATGCAAAAATATGCCGAGACCTATCAATCTGCCGGGAAGCGAGCCCCAATACCCTTACAATATTCTACTGAATAAGTCTTGTGTACTCAAATGCCCTGTAAACATGAACGTCGTCAAGCAGGAGTGCGTCCCCTGTGAAAAAGGTGAGGAAATTTCAATCACGATCCCTTGGAGTTGTGAAAATATAATGTAGCCACGACTTGAAAGTTCACTGCACCACACAATAGTTCGATATGTTAATTTTCAAGATTTGAACAATCAGGTTATCGTTGCCATAATGCTTTCCTGGCAAGCAATCATTTATTTTTTCGATATGGTATAATCGGAGAATATTTTTCATCGTTATGATCCCTTGAAAGTTCCTATCTCCAATGATGGTACACGCAGTATTTATGGAAAAAAAAGTATTTTAAAAATGAATAGGGAAATACTCGTTTGATCATCTCTTAGCTCAGTAATTAATTTAGATACAAACTCTGGAAGTCATGATTAGATTGTAGATATAGTCTGAAATGAGTAATTATCCGTAATTTTCACAAAATCACTGTTCGAGTAAGTCTGCCGTCACTAAGTATCTGTTTGATAGTTACGCTATCACGTGGAGCAGAAAGTTACTTCAACACTGCTCTTCTGAGAGAATAATATGGTCTGGAGTGCCAATAACAATATCTTATGCAGGGAGTTCAAAGCCTCTAAGAAACGTGGATGATATCGTTATTCTAAGAAGGCTTAGAGTTATCAGAAAAGTTGGTTGATCTCTTCGTCATATCTCCTCGTGTTCTAAATAACGATATAAAAATTTTTATGACTGATAAATCGGAGGTAAACCATCCAAACATAGATACTAATGTAATATGACGCTTGCTCTTCTTGGTAATATGCCGATTCTGCAAATTTGTGGGAATTTTTCATTGATGGGTTAGTGACTTCAAACAGAAGACACGTGTCTAGGTCGGCCATAAGGAACTGCTCCTGTTCTCAAACTGTAGGCGTATTATCGTTGTAATAGATAATCGATAAACAATGCTAAATTGTTGTGCAAGAAACAACCGGAACTGATGCTGAAGTAGATAAAAGGAATTGCAATGTCAGTCGCTGAATTCCATTGTATTTGTTGCTTCGGAAAATCCATGGATGTTGAACATTATTCCGGATTTGATTAGAGGATTCGAGCATTGGAATAACTCGAGGTTATTAAGTTGAGTCCGAAATTTTTGGCGAAATACCGAGAGGCTGTCAACTATAATGAAAATTCTCAACAATCCCTCCCTATTATGAAACAAAATTCAAATAATCGACTTTATTTTCATCAACGGCGATCCCGTGGGAATTTCGGAAAAATCAGTTGTGTTTATAAGTGGCGTTCTGTAAATTCTACATTGAGAGCTCGCATAGTCTAGAGATGAGAAGAGGTTAAGAAAGCCGAAGTTAACGGAAAAAAATTGAACCGTAGCTTTGAGTCGTACATGCAACTGAATCAGTGTTGTAGTGATTTGATCCTGATAATATCGGTTAGTTTTTATTTTTCCCAGGTAAATGTAAAAAGCCGTGCCAAGGAATGAACATCGACAGTGTGGAGACAGCGAAGCAGCTCACTGGATGTACCCAGATAACTGGTTCTCTAGAGATACAAATACGGGGTGGAAGTGAGTTGATACCATTTCATGTCAAAGTCTTATTTATAATGTTTTTTCTCCAAGGTAATGTGGCCAACGAACTGGAAGAGAGCTTGAGCATGATCGAAGAAATTTATGGCTACCTCAAAATCGTGAGATCTTTCCCCTTGGTG
This sequence comes from Adalia bipunctata, assembly GCA_910592335.1. NCBI lineage: Eukaryota > Metazoa > Arthropoda > Insecta > Coleoptera > Coccinellidae > Adalia > Adalia bipunctata. The sequence continues at coordinate 5,050,313 of OU342957.1, forward strand.
TCTTTGAACTTTCTGAAGAGTCTGAAACGCATAAGAGGAAATTCTTTGGACAGCCAGAAGTGAGTGAATGAAGCGATACGAAATTTAATTCTCTGTTGAAATTTATTTGTCATGCAGTGCTCATTATCTTCGAAGGGATTCCGACGCAGTTGTTTCTTCGAGACGATTTATGCACCTTAAATTACCCCTTTCGTTACACTAAATCCACGATGGGCATGTTTAAAGCCAATATAATCATAATAACGCTTTTATCAGATCATTATACTATATTAACCATCATATTGAAAACGCAATTATCATAAATACTGTTTTACAGTTAGAGTTGATTACTGTGATATTAAGCTCTACATAATTTGTTTGGAGAATTCATTAACAGCATTTTGTTCAGTTTTATGAATATACTGAAACAATAACTCAGTTTGGATTGAAGAAACTGAAAAAATCCTTGGTATTTCAGTGAAAAAGATAGGTACATACTTCCCATACTCAGAACCAAACAAAACTGTCGAAATTATCATTTCTATTGCATTTTTTCAACAAAGCAGGTAGATTTTTTGAAAACAAATCGCGATATTCCAGTTTGAATTATGGGACTCCCAAATAACTTATTCTTGTTTCTTTAGATTCGTTTTCATCGTGTTGGACAACCAAAATCTGCAAGATCTTTGGGATTGGAAGGACAACAGAACCTTGAGAATTGACAATGGACGGTTGTTTTTCCACTTTAATCCCAAACTTTGCCTCGATAAAATTAGAACTTTGCAAAATAAAACTGGACTTTCACCACCTTTCACTGAACTTGAGGTTGCCAACAGCTCTAATGGGGACAAAATTGCTTGTAAGTGGTCAACACCTGTCAGTCTGCCAATTCGACTAGATCGCAATCATTGATTGGAACGAATCCGAGTTGAATCAAAATCGAACACTTTTAAAGCGGGTTGTCCTTGGCGGCAAAAACTTAATGCATTAATGCTGCAGCTTGCCGCATTCTTCGCTTTGAAGATTCGACGGTTCATGATTCTAAGAATAACTCTATTGAGAAAAACGGAGATCACACGCTTAATGTTCCTCGACGATTTATATGTTGAGATGCAACATGGTGTCTGAAAATGCTCGGGGACCATATTTATAAATGCACATAATTTAAAGCTGTAAAATTCAAGGACAACAATCCTACGATACTAAACCGCTGTAAACAATTTAAAAGCTCCTGCCCAAATAATTGATTGGCATTTTTTAAGTGAAGTGAAAAAAACATTTTTCCAAATTCACGATGAAATTACATTGACGACTTCGTGAAATAAATTCACATCGGAGCATACTGTATGGAAGTGATTTTCATTCCGATATGATTTATGTAAAATTGAACGTAATTTTTGTCCATTAGGTGATGTGAAGCTGCTGAATGTGAGTTTGAAGCAAATAAAAAGTAAGGCAGTTACCCTCAGTTGGCAGCCGTTTAAACTTGATGATCAACGAAATTTGTTGGGATATATCGTTTACAGCATTCAGACTAAATACAGGAATCTCACCTTATATGACGGAAGAGATGCATGTGGGGGCGATGGGTAAGTGGCTACATTTTCCTTCATCAGTACGTCATTCTCACTCTCACCTAACTCCAATTTTCATCTGGACTGAAATCTTCATCCTTCCCAGCCGATTCCCCTGTAAATGAAAAAGTTTCGCTGAAATCGTACGATCGGACAAAAAAAAACAAGAAATAAAATGAGAATATATTTTTCACAGCCACAAATATCGAGATATTATAAATTCAAAAGTTCCATAACCAAGAATGGTTTGTCTTGAACAATTCTCAGTACTCCACCTTCAACTATTGTTTTTATTATACAGGAAGTCATTCATTTACAAAGACAATAATATGAAGAGACGGTCAGAAATAAACTGCTTGACAGTGAATAATGGGCGAAGTTATTACCAGTAATACGTGCGATTGATATTGTACCTGTGCAGTTTGGTTTGAGATGTGATCAAAGTGGTCAGATAAATTATTACTACAACGTTCGAAAAAAAAAAGGATATTGCTGACAATCGAACATAAAGTAACATAATTTAGAGCTCTATTTTTACATCGTATATATCGATAAAGAATGAAACAACCGTCATATATTATCCTTGATTCGGAGTCACGTTTCGGAGTGAAATGCAGGCCCCCAAGGTTTTTCGCCTATTTATAACATCGTCTGCATTTCCATATGTTAATGAATGTTATAAATTTCTGGATCATATTTTGAATTCAATAATTAACTTATTCGGAGGTCCCAACATCATATATCCGAAATCATTATTTCAAGGTAATTGATGAGAAATTCGTCGATTGATTTTTGAATTTTATACAGGGTATCCCGAAACTCAAGGTCGAACCAGAAACGAGTTATAGCCAGGTATTGGCAGTTTCGAGAAGAATAACGCCTTGTGATGATCTTTCCAAATTCCGTTTTCTAGACTATTTTAAAATTACGGAATCGATCTATAGGTGAAATTCTGCATTCAGATGAATGATGAAGACATGGTCAGGCTATATGCAATATTTTGACATATGTGGGATCATGGACGATTCTATACAGGAGACCGCCCTTAATTTTCCTTCCTATATAATTTTTCGCATCGTCCCGTTTCTTTTTACTACCATTGATATCTTCCGGGTAGATTGAAGTAAATACTCGAGGCGATGATCGAATAGAGAATTTCCATTCGGGTTATTGCTCAGTAAATTTTCGATGTGTTCCAGATAGAAGTTCCAATTTCCCTAGAATACATCATCTCCCTACATTTTTCATACAAAGACGACGCCTTCAAGTGAGTTCTCGAATTATTCAACCACATAATGTCCCCAGTGAGCCAAAACAATTCAGATAAATTCTTTTGTTGTTTCTGCAACAGTTACCCTGTTCCAATTGAAAACGCTGGCTGGTTAAACCATGGATCGTGTCTAATATGTCTTCCTAAGTTGCCAGGCGACTGTCTGGCATATTAAATTGTATCGATCTTATCTACGAGTTTTATTATAGCGCAACGATTTTGTGCGAAAATATTCTGCTCAGAAATGGAACGCTTCATCGATGGGATGAAAGTGGGTGTCATATTTCCTTTTCCATAGCCCTTTATTTCTGACTGCGACAAGTTGTATTGTAAAGAATTGAATAAAAAAAAGTTATTCAAAACCTAGAATATTTCGTTATATTGTCCTATATTTTCTCTTCGATGAGAGATTATAAATTCGGTCAGATTTATATTGACGATTGTCGCGGAAATGATCTTCATTAAGAAGCTCCCCAAGTTCTAGGGCTCTAGAACCAGAATGCACAATAAGAGAGATGAAATTTACGGCGTCTTCTATTCGGTATAGAATAAGGTTCGCAGAATTGGCGGAACGTGTATGGTATTGCGATTAAAGATCTCGAGAACCGAACAGGTTTCGTTGGTATTGTCAACTGACTCATTCAGGATCGTGAATGCTTACATTGAAAGTATCCAATCGAGTTTTTCATTGGAAATACCAACGGAGCACCGTCTCGACTTCTGTTTGTGTTTGTTCTATTCTATTGTTCTAGTCTTTACTCAGCGAATTATGCATATTTTCAGCCATCGGCTCTGTCTGTATGGCAAATAATTGATTTATACCACGATGCGCAGATTGCTCGAACAAGAATCATTCACTTTGTTGAACTTCACTTTGCATTCCTTATTTCCTATCGATTGGAAGCCGGAGTTTCGCCAAGAAATCAATGGGCTTACCTTCATTTTCATAATCTTTCTAATTTCGCACTGGGTATTATTCCGTTATCGGCCCGAACAAACATTGGCTACGTCTTAAGTGAAAATGTTTTGTCTTGAAATTCTGCCAATTTCTTCATCAAAATACGTAGTACATAGTTATTATTGAACACACAACGACAGACAAAGACATTTTCACGTGTCACTTAGAATATCCTTCCTAGGTGCATTCTCAACATTCAGTTAATCGAAAATAGGAAGTAATATCCGAATCTTGGCAGTCGTAGATGGTCGTCTGTCAAAACGCAGTTAGAACGATGCCAAATTGAAAGACAAAAGAATTGATGTTGGAAAACCAAAACGACCAGCTACTGCGGAATATCCTTTGAACACGCCGGGTTTATTTATTTGCGTCAATTATATCTTGTTGAGATTAAATTTTCTTTATTATTCGATAGCGTACCAAAAATATGTAATATCATAAAGTTAGGAGCTTTAACGCAGCGTGCTAACGATTTTTTTAACGCGATTTCTTCGAATCAAGACTCATAAAATATAAGGAGACGAATTCCATCTACTGGAAGGAATGGCAAATAATTTTCACCTTTTAGATGGCGAGTGGATGATGCTACAATTCAAGAGGACCATGAGGAAGAAGTAGTCCATCTCCTAACCCATTTGAAGCCTTATACACAATATGCTTTTTACGTGAAAACCTATACAATTGCAAAAGAGAACAACGGAGCACAAAGTAATATAACGTATTTCACGACCAGTCCGTCAGGTAATCCAATATTCTCTCTTGAAAAAATTTACTTCGAAACTAAATGAACTTCTTTCCAGTTCCTTCTCAACCCCCAAAATTGACTGTTACGAGTGACAGCAGTGATTCTTTGAAGATATCATGGGCACCACCTTTGGAGCCTAATGGTGATATAACCCATTATATTGTCCAGGGTAAAAAGCAAGAAAGCAACATTGGTTTCTACAGGAATTTTTGCGAGGATTGTGAGTAAAACGGATTTTTCTTAAGCCCATATCGACACTTTCATACCTAACTACATTAAGGGAAATTTATACACTGCTGCTATCGATGGCATTTCAGCTTTTGACTGCGACTGCGGTTTGGGCGATGTATGAATTTTCTCGTTTTTTATATTTATCCATCTCAGATGAACGAATTGTATAGCGCTGTTAACAATTTTCTTAAGAAGATTTATATCTTGTCAGCTAATTTCGTCACGATTGTAGCAGCCTCTACCCATCAAGTGACAAGCAGTGAACCAACTCCAAAAATTGATAATTCCAGTAACATATCCAATGGTACTTGCTCTTGTGATGAGAAATCGATGAGGGATAACAGCATAAATGAAGAGATCCAGACTGATAGAATCGATTTTGAGGATACCCTACACAACGAAGTTTACGTCAGCAGCAAGTGAGTGCCCTTCCTTACGTTTGATGTCGAATGGCTTGCCGTCAGAAAAATTGTTTCTGCTACTCTATTGCTCGTACTGATTATTTCGAAATGCATGCTGCAATACCACGTTATAGAATGCAATAGTCTATTCAATTTATCTTCATTGCATAATTATGCAGAATCTGTGTTCTTTCCAGGCCTGTTGAAACGAGAAAACGTAGATCAACCGATTTTGCCGCTTCCGAAAAGAATTTGTCAGCTAACGGTAATCTATCGCATATAAAATTATTTGTGAAAATTCACATCAAAATATTTCAGCCGACGATCCTACGGAATTTGAAAGGACCGTTTACGGCAAAACGGAATTATTGATAAATAAATTACATCATTTCACCTCTTATGAAATATCCGTTAAAGCTTGTCGAAAACCGGAACCAGGAAAAGAAGAGGAGGGTGATCCCATATTTTGTGGTCCTACGAAACAAGAGAACAATGTGAAGACGCTTGTTAAAGGTAACTGAAAAGTAACAATTTGGTTTATCAATTTGAATGCTGATTTCTTTTATTTAGTTGGCGTAGATAATATCAAGAAGGTCTATATTATAAATCAGACAATGGATAGTGTTACTATCCGATGGGACGATTTAACAGAACCCAATGGAATGATATTCAAGTATTTTATAGAATATAAAAGGAACACAGAACATGTGAGTAGCAATGAGTTCATTTTCAAATATAAACTTCAGTATTAAAAAAAAGTTCTCCTTCGAAGCTTTTGCTTTTTCTCCACTAACTCCATTATCTTTCAAAGGCGAAATCTTCAATGAATTGTATAACTCACGCAGACTGGGAGCAGCAAGGGAAAATCTACACTTTAAAGTTGAGCCCTGGCAACTACAGTCTCAGAGTATTAGCTATAACAGCTGGTAATAACGGAAAGTATTCTCCTTACGTATTTTTTGTGATAAATGAACCCAGTAAGTTCGCCGTTCTAATTATGAGTATTGTTCTACCGTTATTCGTTATGGTAAGTTGATGAACAGCCTTCTGTCGTGGAAGCCATGAAAAATAATGCAAGGTTTACAAAAGTAGATTGAAATTTTTCAGCTTGCAAAGTTTCATGTCTACCATTGAAGAAGGTTGCTGAGGGTTCGAATCGTAACAGTCTATAAACTCGGATTTTTCCAGGGTTTGTTGACAATTTTCTTGTGCTATAAGAAACAGAAAATGCAGAAAAGCGGCATGAGATTGTTTCCCTTAATAAACCCGGAATATATGCCGACGGTATACGTTGCTGATGAATGGGAGATCCCGAGAAAAAACGTTGAATTGAAGACTGAATTAGGACAGGGAAGTTTTGGAATGGTTTATGAGGGTAAGGTGTTCGATATAAAGGGAGTTGCAGAAATGAAATGTGCTGTTAAAACCGTGAACGAAAATTCTACGGACAGGTGGGTTTTATCCAAGTTGCAAACATGATAATATATCATCCAAATAATAGCTATTACATTACCAATATTCGAAAGTTTCAGTCATTTTATAACTCAAAGGCCCCACTTACATACAGGTCTCTCAATTAGAATTCATAAGTGCTTTTCAAATTGAATCAATTACCGAAAACGATCAGATACAGTCAATTTCGAGGCCTTTCATCAATACGTCGTAAATTTTTTAATCGAACAGGTTGATTCAGGAGGATTGCTAGATATAACCATCTTTTATATTTATATGACTTACAATAGTTACAATATTGTTTCACACACAAGATTTTAAAGCACTAATTACTATTTTCTGCATGAAATCATTGTAAACAAATAAGCTCAACTACGTAATGCAAACTGACTACGATTTGATGTTTATTCTGTGTTGAATATAGAATCGAAGCGCTGTCAGATCCGCATAGCCAACACCGCGTGGAGACCTGTGTGTATGGGCCATAGAGTATTGAGACTCCATTCAGAATGCCTTGCTTCGCATTAGATAACTCATCCTTAGCTGCATGAATTTTTAATATATTCAGGTTGCGGAAAAGTGACGATGAATTTCGAAATTTCGGAAAATATATACTTCGCAATACTGATTTCACAACATAATATGTCGTGTTAGAATTATGAGCGGGGATGATTAACTGCCTATCCAAAACTTCATTAAACCTCATCGTATTTTCCTCTAAGCCTGTGTTTTTCCTGAACTACAAAAGCAGCATATTTTACGTTATAGTTGAGTTATTTCAGCTTCAAGGCAGCATGAGCCCCAATATCGCATCAAGTTCTTCGATTTATTAGCTTTCAGTTGGGATCAACAAAATCTTAATTTGAATAAGACCACAATGAGCAAACATTCTCCATTTTCTCTTCGGGACCTATGTTGATATATTACCATTTTTTTCCTTGGTTCACAGTCGGGGCATAAAGTATGAGAAAAATATTATAAGTGGTTGAATTCTCAATGTATTTGAATGCTGATAATCGTCCATGGTCTTATAAGGTACCTAATTAGTAATTATATAAGCAATTAGTTTCATTTTTTTGCCCTAAGCGACATTTTTCGGTGAACAAAATTTGTACCGTTCGCTTCTAACCAATCTGACGTTCTTCTGGCAGGGTGACAGCGGTTTTATGATGAAAGTGTGTGTTTGGTTTGCTCATTGCTCATTTGAAGGTTACAACTGTTTCAGGACAAAAATTGTTATTGTTGATTCTAGGCTATTGGAAATGTTAGCTTGACATCACTATCGTATGCCATCGCATAAGAAACTTAAAAAATAGTTAGCTTAGCTCTTTATATTGCAGAGAACGCCTAGAATTTCTGAACGAAGCTTCGGTGATGAAAGGATTCGATACAGCGCACGTAGTCAAATTACTCGGCGTCGTTTCTCAAGGCCAACCGACCTTCGTAGTTATGGAACTGATGGCCAATGGCGATTTAAAATCCTACCTCAGGTCGCAAAGACCAGACTCGGATAGCTACACGCAGAATGGCAGACATTCCCCCACATTGAAGCAGATTCTCCAAATGGCCATCGAGATAGCTGATGGCATGGCATATTTGTCTGCTAAGAAATTTGTGCACCGGGACTTAGCAGCTAGAAATTGTATGGTCTCCGAAAACCTTGTGGTCAAAATCGGCGATTTCGGCATGACACGTGATATATACGAAACTGACTATTATAGAAAAGGCACAAAAGGGCTGCTGCCAGTTAGGTGGATGGCGCCGGAAAGTCTGAAAGACGGTGTCTTCACCAGCAGTAGTGACGTTTGGAGTTACGGTGTCGTCTTGTGGGAAATGGCGACGTTAGCATCTCAGCCTTATCAGGGCCTATCAAATGATCAAGTATTACGGTATGTCATAGACGGAGGAGTGATGGAAAGACCGGAAAATTGTCCGGATAAGTTGTACACTTTAATGAGATTTTGCTGGCAACACAAAGCATCAGCGAGACCGTCGTTTTTGAAGTTATGTTCCTTGCTGTTAGAAGATGCGAGTTTGACTTTCGCTGAAGTATCATTCTATCATAGTTCAGCTGGATTAGAAGCACGTGCATCTAGACCTACACCGTCACCGTCTCAAGACGACCCCAGTACGCCGTTGAGGCCGCAAGGAGGAATTGATGAAAATTTGTCGTTGACAAATTCCAATCAGGATTCGGATATCGAGTTGGATATCGAATCCGGTACTCATATTAACTTTCCCAGTATTAATAGTTTCGACTGCAAGGACAGTGTTACTACTACAGCTAACGGTTATGTAAGTGGCTGTCCAACAAATGGTGTGGCAACGACACAGTGTTAGTTGTTGGGTACATATCACATTTCAAGTATTTCTTGAGATCTGACTAGTTAACTCATTATATTGTGAATTCTCGAGGAGGTCCAGCCAAACTATACCTTTCATCAATATGTACATACTTTATAAATCTGAATCATCTCAACTTTTCCTCCCCCAGCATCCCCATGATGATATTAATCAACATTTAACGATATTTTGGCTGGACTACAAACCTTACGTCTTTTTCTTCTATGATGAATGCAGCAACGCCTTCGAATTTACTCTTTTCAAGCAGCTTGAATCATTGAAAGGCTTAAGAGTGCATGACCTCTTTCTGTGAATAAGATGAAGGAAATCTTCAAGCTATAAATGAAAATTACTATTTTGTTTTCAGTGACGAAACAACATAATGGCTGAGAAAATATAAAATTTCATATACCCTACAGCCTCTATCTCTCATAGTTCCTATATTTTCATATCGTAGAGGCAACTAAAGAAGAAATTAGCACGGTATTCGTTCGTTTCATGAGTTTTCTCAATAGAGTGGCTGGTAATATCAGTTCAAACAGTAGAGCAAAGAATAATATTACCAATTGAAGAACAAGAATGCTTAGAAGAGTTGAAATACATTCCCTATTTACGACGTAAATTTTTCAGAAAATGCTTGTGTGTTTGTTGATTATAACGTTCATTCTTTTTCACGAACTCCAAATTCTTGAATGTGTTTTGACAGAGTTATAAATTATCGGTTCATATTTGTTCTGTTTGTATTGATTCTTCTTCTATTAAGTGACATTGTTCTCCAATAATATCAGTAGTTGAAATATCGGAAGAAGACGTAGGGGCATATAAATATCGGTTTTATGTTCGAATAACCAAAGATACTTTATTTAGGAAATTGCTTCGCTGAATTTCCGGTTGATACAGCGTTGCTTTAAATAATTTTGAGAAAATAGGAAGACGTTTTAAGGCCACAAAGTGACATCATTTTCTTTTATTGTGTCGAATAATTCACGTAATCCAAGGACGTCTCATTGTGTATACTCATTCATTTCCATTCCCCCGAAAACTTATTTGCCCGCCTCAATCATCCCAAAATTTTTCAAGTCTCCAATACAAACATAAAATTGGTTATGTGAATTAATGGATTAACAAGCAAAATTGAGTGGTGTCGGTTTTTAACTTGTGCCTCATCCATGGTTCAAACAGCGCGGATTATCCCATTTTCGCTTATTATTTTTCTTAAGTATGGACCAAATGCTATACTTTCGAAATACTTGATTGTGTGTTCAGTTTGAAAACACGATTGCGTGCGTTTTACCATGAAAGACTAGTCTAATATTTTTTTTATATCTATGGATACTCTAGATTAAGATAATTGTCTGATTACTGATATTTATGTATGCTAACAATCGAACTAAAATTGCCTTATTAAATGAAAATGTGTTTGGAAACCCCATATTAGCAAATATCGAGAATGTTTTGTATTGTAACCCGAACGATAATTCTCAGCCTGACTCTTGAGTTCCTCTTATTTACAGATAAAACCAATTGACTATAAGTTATTAGTCTGAGTTAAGTTTCCATTGTATCTATTCATTTCTTATTTATATTTTCAATTAAATATTTTGTACTCTGTAAAATAATGTAAATTCATCTATTATTTTGTATGAATAAATTAAATTATTAGAATTTTCGATCTTCATTGTCCCTGGTATCACAAAAATACTAGAATGTCCAGAATTTCAGTGTTATATCTTGGTAACACAAGGAAAAATTCAACTTGCTGATATACCTGAAGTTTGGAGCTGTTACGAGCTTGTCCAAAAAGTCTCTTATTTCAAGAAAATGTAATTCTGCGCAAACATTTTCTGAGGAGGTGAAATGTTTCATCTTATGTGTGTCGAGTAATATTTTCTAGGTGATTGGTTTATCTCGTGATCAAGAGAACAGTCAGCCTTTTCTTCGTGTTTCACGGAGCCAACTAACCCTCTTGTCCTTTGGTAGTATGACAGAGAACTCATGTGATTAAGTGAATCTGATTTCGATGGAATATGCACCGTATTAACTATTCTTATTGTAATTTTGAAGATCGTTCAAATCAATGGTGGTTATCGAACTCTACATTTTTACTGGAGCGAACCCGTACTTCTATAGTTACCAATCTTTCTAAGGAATATGTTTGAAGTTGGAATAATAGATGTCGCTACACGAGTAGAATTAATTCAAACACCCCACAGAAACTGCTTTCTATATTTTCAGTCAATTTGTTCAGATCAAATTAAGTGCTTGTGGGTTATTAATTTTGTCGGCGTTCTCAATGATCAAACTCCTGATATTCACTTGGTTGAGGGCCTCTTGAATCCTTGTTTTAACCGGTCCTTCTAGCGCATCCATGATTTGGTAACGGACCAAATTGGGCAATACGTTGATACCCAACTCCACCCCGTAGTCCAGGGTGCCGGTTCCATCGAAACGTATTTGTATGTTGCCCAACTCTAGCTGAATATCTTCTAGTTTCGGAGGGAAGTCTGTGTTGGTGGATTGACTAGCGTTCACTTTGACCTGCAATAAACAGGCCATCGATAGGGGTGAAAGAAAGAAATTATTGTAATGTGTATATGTAAATAAATTCAAAACACTTATTACTGATTGAAATTGAATTCACTTTGAAGCGAGTTAGTTCATGCCAACCTACCGTGAAATAGTCAACTGTGAATTCCACCTTTCCTGATTTCCCAATGATGCCAGCTATGAGGGACAGCTCCCAGTTGCTCACTCCCCTCAGTTTCTGAGTGCCTCCTTCGAAAAATGCGAAAACTGTGCCATTTCTGAATTCGAGCAGGACGTCACCACTTCTGTGCACTGACGATAATCCATAAAACTTGGTATCTCGCATATAAACATCAAAAATACCGACAGTGTTATTGTAGTCTGGGGCGGCGTACGGATCAAACTTTCTCTTCCTGATTTCCTGCCTGAACATGACGAAAACTTGATCGAAAGGTGCAATAGAGTTCGGGAATGTCACCGGTAATTTTCTTATTTCCTTATTTACATCAGCTCTTACGTTGTTGTTCACTTCTGATAGAATGAACGGTTTGATGGAGTTGAACAAGGAATCACCAACGGAATTGATGACTCCCTGAAACATCGATGCAAAGAATCCTAGGTTTTCGAAATTCATGGCAATGTCCTTGAAACCGATGTCCATGTTAATTTCTTGGGCGGCGAGCTTGCCATCCCGTTCCACTTTCATACTGGCTATCGCTTCAACCGAGACATTCTTCATTTTGACCGTGAAAGGTCCTTTCGCAGATGTGAAAAATGAAGACAACGTGTAGTTACCGAATGTTTCTAGTATTCCTATATCGAGAGCTACATCCACCACCATCTTAGCAATATTAGCTTTCATGAATCTTATTTTGAACTTTTTCAGACCGTATATTTTCACGTTCTGAAAATTCATTTTTCCGATCTTAAATTTGTGGGCAAATGGTGGCACAGGAAGAGGGTCCGGTATAGGAGCCCCGGGCATACCCACTGGATCATCTTGTTTGTAATGGTTGAGTATTATCAGAATCTGTTCTGTGATATTTTTCTTTGTTACTGGTTCCTTAGGTGCAGAAATTTTAGTGTTGACTGGTTTCTTCGATTTAGCTGCAAGAATAATTCATGCCATTGTTGAAAAAAAGTCATGCGTGAAAAAATCAAAAGTATACATTATTCCTACGGGAGAGATTGGAACTGTTTTCGGATTTTCCAATAATTTATATGTAATAAGAAGAATTTGTGATTCCCGATGGGTTTGGAGCATTTAAAGGGGCAAGGAAATTGAGTTCAGTTGCCAATCTATCTTTCTTACTTTACGAAACCATACAAACAAAAATTCAAAGAAATCATAACAATTTTGAAAGCATTTTCGAAATCATAATGTTAACTGATCAAGATAACAAACAGATGAATGAAAGCTCCCAGGGAAAACTGAATGAATGAATATTCAGGTGAAGTTGCATTCAAATTTACCTGCAATATTTTCAGCATGGCATACGAAAGAAAATACCACAACAAGAACACAAATTGAAACGATTATTCTGTTAGCCATATCAGAACTTCAATGAACCAGTCTGCTCAACACAACGCACAATTATGATGAGCTCAATTGAATTCGAAGAAGTCAAAGTTCGTGAAGTGATGCCTTATCGGTTATATGACGCTGAATAATCTTGAAACTGTCTAAAAGATCTCGGTGTCTAATTCCTCATATTCGATCCAGGGGGGTATGTCGATTATAAAATCCAACAAAACTGCTTGATTGACGAATCAACTGATGCAGTATGAGAGGCAAATAACAAGGCCATGAGCAAACGATATCAGACCTCCATTGCTTCAAAATTTAGACGTGCATGTGTGCACTATAAAACCTTCAATGAAACCACTTGTTTGACAAATTAATAGCTTCTTCACAAGAATTGTTTCAGTACGAAAAAATATATATTGATATAAACTGAATGTCTGCTCTTTTTGCCTTCCAGTATTTTTCAGAATATTCAGAAATCGCTGCTTCTTCCAGAATGAAATCAGATTTTCAGGTAGCAGGCTCTGTATGTCCGTTGCGAAAATACGTGCTCAAAGTATCGTTAGTCGGGAAGTTTTTCTATTAAAGAACTTATGAGTGAAAGTTGGGAGGAATTCTTCAACTTTTAATAGTTTACGTATACTTTCAAACTGCGATATTCAATTTAAACAGGGTAAGAGATGCAAATGTTGCTTCAACTTTCAGTATTTTTAGAGGAACCCTCGAGTGGAAATCATGGGACATGAAACTGATCAATGTTGAAGAATTTCATATATGTGGTTTCTCAGGACATAATTGTCGTAAGTTTAACCCAAGAAAAAGTTTTGTTTGTATCTCAAATACTATTAATTCGAATATAATTCCTGAACTTCTTTAGCCAATTAGAGTTCTCTGTTATGGACAACTGATTAGTTTCGAAGAGATAAATGAAATATGTAGGGAAGATTATATCACTGATTCATAACTCTTAATGGTTTCATATCTAAGGTATACAATTTGACAATTACTAGCATAAGATTGACGATAAGGAGTCCCTTCATCATTTTAAACTCCCTCGAAGTCAATTGAGCTTCAGTTTGTTGAGTTGAATAGGTTGACTCTGCGCGGTTTTACAGTATGGATACCAAGAGAAAAATTGTTTTAGTTTCTCTGGTTTTCGTGGTAGTTGTCAATACAACTTCAGGTGAATATGTTCCAGGTAAAGTCCTCATTCGTAGTGAACGTTTATATTGACTATTCGAATATCCAGAATTTTTAACGGAACAAGATCAGAATTTTCCTATTTTTTAGTGAAAAGAGATTCATATTCTTTGCTCGTAGAAAACAGTTGTTGTATGAGTGAAAATGTAATAGTTATTCATCGTATTTTCAGGGGTTCCCAAAATATAGTGTGTGAGTCATAAAAAAGAAGTCTATTGATTAGGTTGACGACATTTTGAGAATTTGTATCATTTTAGAAGCAACCTTGAATGTTTTCCCCATATCACTTGGACTTTTCGTGGAATAATGCCTCGTTTGTTTTCGCCATGCTGTTGCATTTGTAGTAGGCTATGGTTAGGGCGAATCTCAAAGTATTGCACACCAGGATGTAGCAGAGCTTTCGGAATATAAAATAAATTTTTTTTTTTCGAAAATCCGACATATTTTTCTGGAATGATTTCAGGTGGTTCAGATGAAGAGAACGCCACCGATATACCAGAAACAGAAGGATTGTTCACTAGCAGGAACATATCTGACGATATCCTATTAATACTCGACCATTACAAACAGAATGATCCTGTAGGACTACCGGGAGCTCCTATACCAGATCCATTTTCGGTCCCACCATTCTCGCACAGATTCTCGATAGGAAGGATGCACTTCGAAGATGTGAAAATATACGGTTTGAAAAAATTCAAGATAAAATTCATGAAAGCTAACTTGGCGAAAATGACAGTCGATGTGGCACTCGATATTGGCGAACTCGAAACTTATGGCAACTACACATTGTCTGCATTCTTCACATCGGCCGAAGGACCTTTCACTGTGAAGGTCAAAAATGTCACAGTTGAAGCAGTTGCTAGTATGGACGTACAACTCGATGGTAAATTGGAAGCTCAGGAAATAAACATGGATATCAATTTCGAGGATATTGAGGTGGATTTCGAAAATTTAGGATTTTTTGCATCGATGTTCCAAGGGATCATCAACACTGTCGGCGATTCTTTATTCAACTCGATCAAACCGTATATACTATTGGAAGTTAACGATAATATAAGAGCGGACGTCAACGAAGAAATGAGAAAACTACCAGTTACTTTCCCAAATTCCATATCACCATTCGACCAAGTTTTCCTCATGTTCAGACAAGAAATGAGAAAGAAAAATTACGACCCTTACTTCGCCCTTAATCAAACCAGCTTCGTGGGCATGTTCGATCTGTACATGAAAAACATCAAGATTTATGGATTAGCAACAGTTCACAGAAGTGGTGATGCTTTTGTTGAATTCAAGAACGGTTCTATCCATGGATATTTCGAGGGGGGCACACAGAAACTCAGAGGTGTGTGTGATTGGGAACTGTCTCTCATTGCAGGCATCATTGGGAAATCTGGAAAGGTGGAATTTTCCATCGACCACTTTACGGTGAGTAAATTAAAATCTCAAGCAAAAAAAATATTCCGATACTTTTTTCTATTTTGAATGAGCGATATAATCACATTTTTTGGGAAACTTTTTGTTAGGCTTTGTGAATATAGAGTATTTTTACACTGATTATCAATTTCAATCCGGGTTTGAATCTATAATATAATGATTGACAATATTCAATAACCCATCAGGAAACCCCGGTATTATTTCTCAATTCCGCCAGAGGGCTTAGGCTGGATAAATGGCTGAAATTTGTTGCATTGCAACGGTACATGTCTATGTCTGCTAATTACTCTAATGCAAAATATCCCTACTTCAAATTCACCACTGAAAACTCTAATTTCGTTATGAAGGAGCTTTGATCAACACAAACTAGATAATTCACAAATAAATAGTTCGTTTCTTGTAATCAAGCCATTCGTTTCCTTACAGGTCAAAGTGAACGCCAGTCAGTCATTGAATACAGATTTTCCTCCAGTTCTGGAAGATATTCAACTAGAGTTGGGTAACATACAAATACGTTTTGATGGAACCGGCTCCCTGGATTACTTGGTGGAACTGGGAATAAATGTGATGCCGAATCTTATTCGTTATCAAGTTATGAACGCTTTAGAAACCCCAGTGAAGAATAGGATACAGGAGGCTTTGGACCAAGTAGATATTAAGTATTTAATTGTTGAGAATGCGGATAAAATTAACAATCCAAGTACCCTCACTTTCTTGTGAATTAGTTGTGTAAATAGATATTTCCCCCAAGAAACCCATAGGTTTTATTGAGTGAGCTTCATGCTGAAAACTAAACCTAATTTTTCGAAAGAAAAGTATAATCGGATACAGTGTGTCCAGGTACGGATTACCGATATTTGAAAGATCTCTTTCTCAGCTATTTCAATAGATAAATCCACCCATTTACTGTCATTTTTATTTTCTTGATTTCATAGCGTTAGTACAACTCCCTCAATAAATAGGAATTCAAATTACACTCAGGCAACACTGCCTAGTCTAGAGCGCCGAAAATGATGTCGGAAAGTAAGCGCCAGGTATACTTCATTCACTTTTATAAAGTATCCCGGTTAGCCATGAAATTCTGACACATTTCACCGTGTATATTTCGAAAATGTTAGGTTATAGTAGTCATTTTCCTGTCAGATACATACGCATCGTTGTCGTTTCTACATAGAGATCGTAGTAATTACGTATTTATCTAAACGTTTGTTTACTTTGGGAAAATAATGAATTTGAGAAAATATTAATTGAATTTAATAATTCCAAAGACCTGGCGAATGTTGGAGAAACTTTTTTCTCTGTTAATACTGGAAATATTTCACGTATATAAACATGTTTGGAAGATTCAGTTATGCTAATTTTTGTACGGAAATCAAGAATCGAGTGATAAAGTTTGACTGAAAAATAATGGACAGAAAAGTCCGTTACTTTTGTGATAGTTCATTCGAAGAAAGAATAAAAGTACTCCAATAACTCGACAGAAAAACTTATACCTAAACGAACAGTGAAATTCCCCACTTTTCAAAATTCTCAAGAAATAAGCCTACAGAAGACATTTGAATACTTCTTTGCACAACTTAAAATACTCCAATATGAAAATGTAGTAGAACTACGAATCCTGTGTCACAGTTAAACCTCAAAAGAACTAACTCCATTTCCAAAGTTAAAAAAGACAACGGAAAATAGCATCGCCAACATCTCTTAGTACTATTTGACTTTCACGAGTGCCAACTTGCGTCAGTTTTGAGTAAAAGAACTTAATAAACCTGAATCATGTCCAACCGGGATACTTTATAGAACTGAATGGAGCATACCTTTCAGAGTATTCGTGTTTACGGATGGACTCAATTGAATTTGACCACGGATTCTTGATACTGCAATTGAAAGCAGGTTTTTCAGACCACGTTGAATACTAAAGACTATTTAGTATCTGAAATATTTTCGTCATAACTCTGGTGAATTGTTTACTGCATTGTGTGGGTTAGATGCCTAGGAAACGTTCTCTAATTTCGAAGTCGAGGACTGAAAGAATTCACAGGAAATGGCGAAATCAATTTTTCCTGCAAACGTTTAATGAAACCGATACGGCTTTACGTGCGTTCCAGGCAATAAATGTAGCAAAGGGAATGTCTGTTAGTTGTCGTATCACATACGATATATTGTGAACGAATGACGCGAAATTCAAAAAAGAAAGACAAAATACGAGCGAAAATGTACATGGCCCCGAATGAAAATTTAAATTCGGATGCGCTGGTGATGCGTTGGAATATTTATATGAAGGGAACAATTCGCAATTAAGTATCGGTCATACCCTGAGGCGCAAAAGAGAGAAGACAAACAGAAATAGACATCCACAATCGGGCGATTGATTCGCTCATTTGGTGCAGACACTAAATATCCAACTATGATGCTTCGAGCAAATTCATTTAACCCTATCACACTTCGTCTGAAACACCTGAACGTAAGTATGTCGAGTTCGCAACCGATTTTTACTGCAACAAATCCACGAACAATACCAATGTGAACAATCGAATTTTACAAAAATCTTCAGCACTGTATTATAAATACAGAGTGTCCCATAATACAGTTTGATTCTTCAGAAAGTGAAAACATGACTGTTATCCTCTGACCATTCCAATCGTGCATCGTTCAACAATGAGAAGATGAAGATGGAATGGCTCATTCTTAGTAGAACGTAGGAAAAAGTAGGAATCTCTCGAACCACTCTTCACTTATGGTAATACCAAAGACGAAACTCCGCCACTGTTGAACTTGCCAGCCAGCCTTCCCCACCTCTTAAGATGATGAGCGAAAGCAATTCACACAGGTAGAACGACTTAGTACCATAGAACACTGGAAAGCTGCTCTATTGGTGTGCATTTCTGAGTTAAATTATGTTGATATGTCGCGAAAACTCTTGAAATTTTTGATATTATTCGATAATACGTCCTTGTTGTATTTCCCCGGACAGTTTTTATCGGGTAGGGTTCTCATTGAGCTACAGGATGATACACCCACACTCGGTGAGTACCTCAACAATGATGCAATTTTCATCTGTCAATCAATGTTTACGTTTGTTGTGATCATCCGAAGCGTCAAAGTGCAAGAAGAGACGGTTGTAATTTCTCTTGTGTCCTACTTAGACGTCTGCCGCAAGAAATATTTGGCTGTTGGAAGTCGCCCTTCAATATCATATTGTGTTTTTCATTTTTCTTGCATAATTTCATAAGTGTAGGTGTATATCTCAATGCCGCAATATGAAGTTAATCACCCGAATAAAGATTATATGAGAATTTACATCTGATGTTGATTTTTAAGCATACTTTTGAATATCAAGCAAAAGTGTTCATTGAATTCCGACTATGAAAGGAAACATCGAAGATATCTAATGAAGATTGATTATAAGGTATAGGTGGTTATTACCTCACCTGGTACTGACCTTGTTGTCATCCTTGTTTCATATTTTAACATGGCACGTTGATTCATTTAACTCAATACAGAGTGAGTTAAAAGTAACGCACAAAATTCATCTTTGGCACGTCAATACGACAAAAAAAAATTGAACTCCTTCCTATCCTCACTCTGTATATCTAACCTCAATAGTCAATATTATATTTCAATTAGCTCTACTCCTAACTCGAGATATACTATGCAATGAAGGTTCTATTAGAATATTTATTTCCACTAATTATTATTATGCCAAACATTCTTTTCAATTTCTCGATTCACTATCGTTTATCTATTGTGTACACCAACAAATCATTATTTAGTTCTTGTATCTTTTCAATTACGGCCTAACGCATTGAGTATAGAAAAACGTATAATCATACATGTATTATGGTCCTGTCAGTAACTCATTATTGATTTCAAATTAAGTTTTCCCTTTATCCCAAAAATAATAGATGAAGTCGGTATTGAACACTATCATAAATATTTTATGAGGGTTGCTACGAATGATTCTACAGATAAAATTTGTTCTTGAACCACTCTGAAACAATTTTGGAGTGTGATAAATGAAAATTGAATTCGAAGTCGATTGAAACGAAGATAGAAATAATGGTATAGATTTTCAATATCCGTTTTCCACGTGAAAATTAAACTGGTCAAATGAAACCTCTGAAAAGAAAAATGTTTCCGTTTCTTTTATTTTTGTTGTACCTGAATAGAGTGGTAGATCTTTCGCATTTTAAAAGTGTCGTAGGTCGGATATCCCGAAAGTCTCGGCCATAGAAAACAAATAAATGAAGAAATAAATAATTTGGGTTCACTGACTGATTTACGTTAGCATGACGTAAAATTTTGGCCAACCCTAATTTCAATTAAACCTTCATGCTGGAATTTTTCGAATTTTAATACGGCGTCGGTCTCGCGGGTGAGATTAAAATCTGTTTGATTTATTAATCAAAATACCATCGAGATGCTTCTTCATATCACACCTTTATAGGAATATTCTTTACGGTGCTTTCTAGGAAGAATTTCATTTGGATTTCATCAGGGGTAGTCTAGGAAACGTGGATTTTCACATTATTAGCTCGCTATTTCATCATTGTTTATCGTTATTGATATACACATTAGTTCTGTTGCTACTCGAAGAGTTTTTCTGGCAACATTCTCAGTTGAAGATATACAGGGTATGTCAGGTGTGCAGAAAAGGCAACAGGAAACAGACCGATGATGCAATTCTACATAAATTACAAGAGAACAGATGCAAATATCAGCAAAACTCTCCCTGTATATAATAAGTGTAAACCACTGAAGGGTATATGAAATATTGGTTCACATATCGTTCTTATTGGGATACCCTGTATATGACACCTGCCTCAGTGTTTGCCCAAGCCTATGCATTATAATAACTCGATATCGCTTTTCCAATGAGGGCGGAAAATAAGAGGGATTTTCAATCGGCGACACTGTTGCAATCATGATTTGTGTTATTGCTTCAATGCATACTTGATTTTCTATTTTCGTCAACAATGTATTTTTTTCTAGGGCTTCACTTTCATGTCGTCGGGGAAGGAGTTGTTCGTGTCCGCACACCAAGACAAGAGAGAGTATGCGACAAGGAAAATTACATAGACTTCAGAATGAGGTTACTCGGAGAACCAGGTGATTGAAGTTTTCCTTTTCAGGAAGCGACATTCTGAAAGATTCGTGTGGTCGTGAGGACGACCTTGGCACATAAATGATCTCGTACAGATTTGTCTATCGAGATAACCAAAATTTATCTCGGAATAATTTGATCTATTTTCCATTATCCAATCAATATTTGATTTTACCGGAAACTGATTTTTTTTATTTAGTTGGAAAATGAACTGAACAGTTGTCTCAAGGTCAAAGGAAACATTAACTTCACATCTCTCGACTGAATAATGCTATTATAATACATCCTTCTGGTGGAAATTCATTTTGAATTTTTGTCGTTTTCTCAGGACAAGGACCCCAGGTTCTTTCTCCCGGCATTCACAGCTTCCCATTCAAGTTAGGATTACCTCTAGGTCTACCGTCGACTTTCTTGGGAAAACACGGATGGGTCCAGTACTATTGTAAAACGGCTTTGCGCGAACCGAATGGACTCACACACAAGAATCAGCAAGTGTTCATTGTGATGAACCCAATCGACCTCAATTTAGAGCCGGCTGGCTTGGCCGTAAGTAGATCTACATTTAGTGCATGGGTATGCGGTTCTTACTCAATACTTTTCATTAAAATAGAATGTTTCCGGGCAGGATACCTTCAAATGCGAGATTGAACATAAATTTGGGGTGAGTTGCGTTGGATCAGCACCAGTTGTCTGCAAGGTGAAGCTAGATAGGGGAGGATATGTGCCAGGTGAAAGTATTGGTATGCATTCTTCTCAAGGACCTCAATTCAGTAGAGGCATACTTGCCTTGTCGTTAATTTTCAAGCTCTCGAATATTTCCTTACGTATACAATAATTCATGTTCATTTAGTGTAGATAATTATTATTGCTCATTTCATAGGTGTTTCTGCATCTGTTCACAACAGAAGTAAAGTAACCATCAAAAGTACCAAAGCAGCCCTTACTGAAACTATAACCTACATGGCTCGTGGTAAGGTTATTAATTCAGAGAAACGAGAATTGGCATCTTTAGTGAGGGGTAAAATAAGACCAGGTGAAAAAGACGAGTGGGTTGATGAACAACTATATATACCACCTCTACCACCAACAAATCTCAGAGGTTGTCATCTGATAAAAGTGGAGTACGACGTTTTTGTAAGTACACAATTTTATTCAAGGGAATTTCTCAAACAATGCTTTTACAGTTCATAATCGAACCCAAAAATCTGCAAAAGGAAGTGAAAATTCAGCTCCCAATCGTTATGGCGACATATCCATTGAAGACCGATGGTGATACGAACGCATATAATTCAGGAACACATTACCCATCAACATTGCCAATCTTCAGGCCTTGGTTAGAGGAAAAATCTAATATAGATTGATACGTGTGCTGTTTTTTCATCACAGATTAACATATAACTACGACAGTTCACGAGGCGTATGACCAGAGAAATATTCAAAATTTTGTCAATATTCGAATATTCGAATTCAGCTGGAATTTGAATTCTTCCATCCTACATCCTTTCGAAAACTATCTTAACTGATAATAGGTATGCTGATTTGAATGCGTCAATGAGTCCATACTCCATACTGAATTATCTATAAAAAATGTTTGCATATGATGTTTTGCACAGGGAAATGATGCCATAGTTAAGAAGTAGCCACTATCACTGAAACTGCCATAACTAGAGTAATCTATGTTCATATTTTTAAACGATGTCATACAAAACTTTCCAATTATCAGTAACATTTCTTGAAGCGAAAACTTTTAATGAAAATAAATATATCTCTTCTGAGATATTAAAATGAAGCGAAGATTTTTTTGAGACCTTCAAGGTAACCTGTAAATAGATAATTTCTATCTCACTGACATTTCAGAAATGCGCATTGTGAATAAGTTTGTACAGAATTTTGCGATCGATGATTGTGATATAGTGTCGTTTTATTATATCGAATGTTTCTATGAATACGAATAAATTATTTTAACAATCAGTTTGCCTCTTACTAGTCTATTTCAGCCAAAAAATCAGGAACTGGCATATAGCATAGGACCAAAAACATTGCCATGGGGTACTCCACAATGTATATTTCATGCATATCTAAAAAACTTCTGGGTATAGGTTTCAATGTATTATCTTCTGGATTCGACTCAGAGAGTCTTTGCGCTACCTAATCTTAGTGAGATATCTCTGATTGTTGGTGGCAAACATTCTCCAAATGCGCATTGATTCATTTGGATTTCGAGCGATGAAAATGTCCTTTTGGGGGCCAGATTTAATTTCGAGAGGGCTCATCATTGTTTCATCGGAATTAGTATGATGAACCTTAATTATTCGTGAGGGTACTGTTGACAGCGCAAACTTAAATCATCAATATTCATTGTGAAAGAGTTGCTAACGAAACAGCGTATCTGTGTATGCTATGTCATAAATAAAGCGAGGGCATTTATTTGTAGAAATAATTAGGACGAGAAGCTATAAATTTTGTTATTCCTCGAGCAAAAAAGGGTGTATAGTATATAGAGAGACAAAAATGACAGGGTGCCCGGATCGGAGAATATCGTGAGCTGAATAATAATGATATTTTCGAACAAGAGTCCCAGAGCTTTCGTTGTCCAGGCACCAGGCTAGCATTTAACTAGTTGAATACGATACGTAACTAGAAGATTTCGGCGTTCTCCCCACGGACACGAAGCACGGAAATGACGGAGCCTCCATCTGAGGTGTTCCTATGCGTAATGAGGGATGTTCAATGAATTATCCAATGATTTGGAGATGAACACGTGCTCCAAATCGGTACATTAGATTTTCAAAATGTTACTGAAGCAATTCCGATGCAAATCAAATTGGGGACATACTGTGTTGACACTAGCGTCTGGTGGAATAAGTAAAAATTACCTAAGAATAAACATTTCCTAAAATTACAAATGTTGAACCATCATTATAAATACCGAGTCAAATCAACAATTCGATTTATAAAGAAACCCCAATTCTTGTGACGAAAAAAGCCCTAGTCTCGATGAGTCAGATCAGAGTCCTGTTTTTCATTTGGGAATTTCGCCTTCACCCCATCCTTGCAGAGAAATAAATCTACTGAACCGTTCATCCCATTAAAATAGTTTTGGATGTGTCCTCAGAAATTTCAATGAGATTTTTCTCTTCATTGCCCCGATTCTGTGCGGCTCCTTCGTCAGAATATTCATTCTCTTTTCCTCTTTGACCGACATCCATTCGATTTCCCGGAACTTTTTAATGAGTCGAAAAGGAGAACAGTTATTTTTGGTGATCATACATTGTTGATTTCGCTTTTCGAGAGAAGTGCCGATAAATATTGTCGCTTTTCATTATTATCAGTCTTATTATAAAAGGGTTCCATAAGCTTTGAAGAGAAGGTAGATTTTAAGAAAATTGTGTAAGATTATAGAGGACTTAACAAAGCTCCACTTCCGCAAGAGTGGAAGCGGAACTGCCGCTTCCGCAAGATTTTGGGAGCAGTCAAAGTTTTTCATGATAGGGTTCGATTATGAAGGACTTAACGGAACTCCACGAATGTGGCAGCGGAACTTCCTCGAGTATGGCAGCGGAACTTCCGCGAGTGTGGAAGCGGAACTTCCGCGAGTGTGGAAGCGGAACTTCCGCGAATGTGGCAGCGGAACTAACGCGAGTGTGGAAGCGGAACTTCCGCGAATGTGGCAGCGGAACTTACGCGAGTGTGGAAGCGGAAATTCCTCGCTTATGGCAGCGGAACTTCCGCGAGTGTGGAAGCGGAACCAATGATATGTGATTCCATCCATTGAATCGCCGCTTCCACATTCACCCCGCAAAGATCACCCCCGTTACAACCTAAAAAATTATTCGCTGAATTGATACAGTTTCTGGGGATGGATTGAGTTATAATTCATTTGATCGAATTCATTTCTCATCGGATAACTTTTCATAGTATCTTTAATTTTGCGACATTTCCCTGCTGGCTTATTAAAATAAGCTGTCATTTCGGCAGTGCTTCTGGTTGGTTTGATTGTTGAATTCTCCGAAAAAGAGGACCAGTTGGAACTGATGAATTCTGAAAATCAGGTGTTTCAAATCCAGCAGCAATAAAGGTAATGGACTCCAGAAAGGAGCGAAAATTACGATTAGGAGGATGTAATGGGTCCTCTAGGATCATGCAATGGATTAAGTTCCTCTTTTCAATTAGAAAAATCGATTTTTATTCAATTCGCGAATGCCTCGAAAAGTCTTTTCGCAATGTGGGAATCCGGTAGCCAGTTTTGAATAGAACATTAATTTTCAAGAAGTGCTATCGCTTTACTAATTATTTCATACTTCACCCCCATCATCTACAAATTTCTTAGAAATAATGGACCTTTTTGTGGAAGCTTGCCTTTCAATTCCCAGTTGGACTATCAGTGACTGCTTGAGGTTTCTGGTAATTGAAGAATGGTTTTCTATTAGCATAATTATGCCTCATCCATCTACCGGGATGGGGAGTGATACTCATTGCTTGAAAGCTTAGGGACCTGCCAACGATCATCCTCAAATAACATGAAGGCAACATCAAATGGGCTCAAATTTGTTCGTCAAAGGCTTAATTTCAATGATCCATGACACTTCGTCGTCTTCAATCAAGTTGGAAGTATCAAAGAATTCGAATGTTTGTAAAGATCAAACTGTTTTCTTGAGTTTCATGGATATCTGGGGCGGTTATAAAATGATTCCCAGACCCACACCTAATTTTCACCTGCAATTAGCAACGAGCTAGATATCAAGTTGACGAAGGCTATTATTCTATTTAAATTGCAGACTAGGGCTTGATATTTAAAGGTCGTGGCTGCTTTTCTGCATTGACTACAAAAGTTGCCATCTTCTCTCACTCCACTTGATTTCACCCTTTGTCATAAGTTTATAACGTCTAATATTAATTACTTTTGGTTCACGCCTTGACCCGTGAAGAACAATTTTTGGGGAAATATATCTACATATTTGAATTCCTGATAACTCATTAGTTCACAGACTTAAAACTTGCATTCAAATTACACTGACAGCGTGGAATTATAGATTCATGTGTTAGGTATTTGACTGAGATGTTGTTAAGCCAAAACTAGGTTGGACTCTGATGATCATTTCGTGAAGTTGGGTGCAAACCAGTGATTATTAAAATGTTTATAACTTGGACACTGAGTTTAATTTCATAATTCGGTAAAAACCAAACGAAAGCTCTTGAAAAACTCTACCAGATGGTACTAAAAGTTCATTTTGACCAAAAGTGGATCCTGATCATTATTCCCGTGTACTCTTCAGGTATATTCGAAGTTGATCAGTTCTCAGTGGATAACGAGAGTTTTAATTTTGAGAATATTTCGTGCAAAATGCCGGGACATCCACTTTCTCAGTTTAACCAGCAAAGAATAGTAGCCCCAAATCATTGCGAAACTTTTCAATATTTCACGGACTTCAGTGAGGCGCATAGTGAGCCTTTTCCTGGAAAGCGTTGCCCAGAGACCGGTGCCTGGTCGACCCATATTAACATCAGCAAGGGAAGACCATTATATCTCAAATTTTACACGTAGTCATTTCTTGAGGATCTCATATCAGAAATAATTGATCGACAAAGTCAGATTTTTTATCAAAGAAGAAAATATTCATGTCATTTCCAGAATATTGATTGTTTTTTTTTGAGAAACTCAGGAGGGCCAAGATTTTCGACGATGTGTGTATTTTCAACGAGGTATTTATGAATGTGTCGTCTTGAGAAATAGAGCATTTTTTCTACGTTGGTTTGTTTATTGGGTTCAACATTCTCTTCAAATTGTGAATGCAAAATGGCAGTTCGATGCATTTTTGTCCGTATCGTTTCCACACCGAATCCATCTCCACTGAAGCATCAAGAGAATGATTCCGGCTGATGTTTTGACATGACATTGCTGCGCTTCATCGAGCTAGGCGCTAATAAATTCCAAAGTGAAGATTAACTAAATTTCGATATAATGGGATATTCGAAATCACGATGTTCTATTAGACACTGGTGGGTTTATTTATCGAGACGACAAATTTTCGGGATGGTAGAGGGAGGCTGGGATGATACACGTCTAGAGAAACGCGATAGCTTGTGGCACGTCCCTCAGGGCTGTCGGGCTTGAACAGCACGGGTGTATGACGACACTGTATATACTCCGTAATGGAAATCGTGACTTAGAAGTCAACGATAATTTTTTTTTTATATTATTAATAACGTGCACACTGGCGACGTCTTGATATTAAATCTTGATATTATGGTATCAGCATCGATGATTTCTGCCAAACTTGAAATGTGGCTTTGCGTCAACAAATATGAGAGACAGTCGACGCAAATAAGCTCGGAACAAGGGTTTTTTATATATATTTTATATATGCAGGTTCTCAAAAAGCAGACTGTTCAGGCTCACATTGTTTTCTACATCGGCCAGAATCTATAGTCCATTCAAATATAAAAGGGAGCTCTGTAAACAAACAGAATCGTCTGGTTTGCGCACAATAAAGCTTCTATTGGTCGAACAGTCATAACCACTCTCCCTTTTAACGCCCTAAGAGACTGCCAGGATCGTACTCGGAACGTACTGTGAATGGTACTGGATAGAAATGATTCAATAATTTGAGCCAGCAATTACCACATTGAAACTTTTTTCCTCAGAAATTCTAGTGCAAAATTTCTGTTATGATTTGCAACTGTCATGAACATTTTATATCCGACGTACCCTATTTTTTATTTTGTTCTGTTTTTATATTATTATCTACTGAATAATTTCTTTTCCGATTCCGACAAGGTAATTCCGGGAAACACCAGGTTTGGCCTGTCGGTCCGCAGAATTGCTATTATTGAAGATTCAAATGGACAGTACAACTTCCAGATTCAATAATAACGTGAGATCCTCCCCAAATATATTTTTTATTGACAAACATGGTGTTTTTAGGGGGTCATACCCCTTTGTCATTTTTCATCCAAAATTTGAAATTTTTCAAATCGCTCATATTCTGCACAGAGGTACTTGGGACTATGCTGATCAACATAATATAAATAACTATTGACGTAGATGAGAGGGACGGCAGTTATGACAGTTTGAAATTTCCGATTTTTTCAAAAAATGCCATTTGATAGGTCAAAATCTAAACGGTGATAGTTAGGGCTTTGAATTATTTTTTATTGAATGGAGCGGCCTCAAAAACCTACATTTTGACACCAGAATCACCCATGTAGCCCCCATAGATAATGAAATATTTAACTTTTTATTTTTCGATTTTTCATTTTCGAGTTCTGTTCACGAGCTCACACCACTCTAGTTAAGGGTGCTGTCGGTCCGCAGAATTGCTATTATTGAAGATTCAAATGGGCAGTACAACTTCCAGATTCAATAATAACGTGAGATCCTCCCAGGTATATTTTTTATTGACAAACATGGTGTTTTTAGGGGGTCATACCCCTTTGTCATTTTTCATCCAAAATTTGAAATTTTTCAAATCGCTCATATTCTGCACAGAGATACTTTGGACTATGCTGATCAACATAATATAAATAACTATTGGCGGAGATGAGAGGGACGGCAGTTATGACAGTTTGAAATTTCCGATTTTTTCAAAAAATGCCATTTGATAGGTCAAAATCTAAACGGTGATAGTTAGGGCTTTGAATTATTTTTTATTGAATGGAGCGGCCTCAAAAACCTACATTTTGACACCAGAATTACCCATGTAGCCCCCATAGATAATGAAATATTTAACTTTTTATTTTTCGATTTTTCATTTTCGAGTTCTGTTCACGAGCTCACACCACTCTAGGTAAGGGTGCTGTCGGTCCGCAGAATTGCTATTATTGAAGATTCAAATGGGCAGTACAACTTCCAGATTCAATAATAACGTGAGATCCTGCCCAAATATATTTTTTATTGACAAACATGGTGTTTTTAGGGGGTCATACCGCTTTGTCATTTTTCATCCAAAATTTGAAATTTTTCAAATCGCTCATATTCTGCACAGAGGTACTTTGGACTATGCTGATCAACATAATATAAATTACTATTGGCGGAGATGAGTGGGACGGCAGTTATGACAGTTTGAAATTTCCGATTTTTTCAAAAAATGTCATTTGACAGGTCAAAATCTGAACGGTGATAGTTAGGGCTTTGAATTGTTTTTTATTGAATGGAGCGGCCTCGAAAACCTACATTTTGATACCAGAATCACCCATGTAGCCCCCATAGATAATGAAATATTTAACTTTTTATTTTTCGGTTTTTCATTTTCGAGTTCTGTTCACGAGCTCACACCACTCTAGGTGAGGGTGCTGTCGGTCAGCAGAATTGCTATCATTGAAGATTCAAATGGGCAGTACAACTTCCAGATTCAATAATAACGTGAGATCCTTCCCAAATATATTTTTTATTGACAAACATGGTGTTTTTAGGGGGTCATACCCCTTTGTCATTTTTCATCCAAAATTTGAAATTTTTCAAATCGCTCATATTCTGCACAGAGATACTTTGGACTATGCTGATCAACATAATATAAATAACTATTGGCGGAGATGAGAGGGACGGCAGTTATGACAGTTTGAAATTTCCGATTTTTTCAAAAAATGCCATTTGATAGGTCAAAATCTAAACGGTGATAGTTAGGGCTTTGAATTGTTTTTTATTGAATGGAGCGGCCCCGAAAACCTACATTTTGATACCAGAATCACCCTTGTAGCCCCCATAGATAATGAAATATTTAACTTTTTATTTTTCGATTTTTCATTTTCGAGTTCTGTTCACGAGCTCACACCACTCGAGGTAAGGGTGCTGTCGGTCCGCAGAATTGCTATTATTGAAGATTCAAATGGGCAGTACAACTTCCAGATTCAATAATAACGTGAGATCCTCCACAGATATATTTTTTATTGACAAACATGGTGTTTTTAGGGGGTCATACCCCTTTGTCATTTTTCATCCAAAATTTGAAATTTTTCAAATCGCTCATATTCTGCACAGAGGTACTTTGGACTATGCTGATCAACATAATATAAATAACTATTGGCGGAGATGAGAGGGACGGCAGTTATGACAGTTTGAAATTTCCGATTTTTTCAAAAAATGCCATTTGACAGGTCAAAATCTAAATGGTGATAGTTAGGGCTTTGAATTGTTTTTTATTGAATGGAGCGGCCTCGAAAACCTACATTTTGATACCAGAATCACCCATGTAGCCCCCATAGATAATGAAATATTTAACTTTTTATTTTTCGATTTTTCATTTTCGAGTTCTGTTCACGAGCTCACACCACTCTAGGTAAGGGTGCTGTCGGTCCGCAGAATTGCTATTATTGAAGATTCAAATGGACAGTACAACTTCCAGATTCAATAATAACGTGAGATCCTCCCCAAATATATTTTTTATTGACAAACATGGTGTTTTTAGGGGGTCATACCCCTTTGTCATTTTTCATCCAAAATTTGAAATTTTTCAAATCGCTCATATTCTGCACAGAGGTACTTTGGACTATGCTGATCAACATAATATAAATTACTTTTGGCGGAGATGAGAGGGACGGCAGTTATGACAGTTTGAAATTTCCGATTTTTTCAAAAAATGTCATTTGACAGGTCAAAATCTGAACGGTGATAGTTAGGGCTTTGAATTGTTTTTTATTGAATGGAGCGGCCTCGAAAACCTACATTTTGATACCAGAATCACCCTTGTAGCCCCCATAGATAATGAAATATTTAACTTTTTATTCTTCGATTTTTCATTTTCGAGTTCTGTTCACGAGCTCACACCACTCTAGGTAAGGGTGCTGTCGGTCCGCAGAATTGCTATTATTGAAGATTCAAATGGGCAGTACAACTTCCAGATTCAATAATAACGTGAGATCCTGCCCAAATATATTTTTTATTGACAAACATGGTGTTTTTAGGGGGTCATACCCCTTTGTCATTTTTCATCCAAAATTTGAAATTTTTCAAATCGCTCATATTCTGCACAGAGATACTTTGGACTATGCTGATCAACATAATATAAATAACTATTGGCGGAGATGAGAGGGACGGCAGTTATGACAGTTTGAAATTTCCGATTTTTTCAAAAAATGCAATTTGACAGGTCAAAATCTAAACGGTGATAGTTAGGGCTTTGAATTGTTTTTTATTGAATGGAGCGGCCCCGAAAACCTACATTTTGATACCAGAATCACCCTTGTAGCCCCCATAGATAATGAAATATTTAACTTTTTATTTTTCGATTTATCATTTTCGAGTTCTGTTCACGAGCTCACATCACTCTAGGTAAGGGTGCTGTCGTTTGGGTCCTTTCCCTTAATGGATTAAGGCCATCTTGATTTGCATAAATATCGAAGTTTTCAATTGACAGGACCAGTTAAAATGCCTAGAGCTACTGTGAAGGTCTAGCTGTTCAAAGTGTTTATAGATTTTGTTGTGAAAACTGTATTGTGTTGGAAAATATTTCGACAAAGTGTACATAGTGTTTATAAAACAATGTCGAATTCGGAAAAGGATACTGCATCTGAGAGTGATATGTGGGGACCACTACGGAAAAGGTCCAAAAGGTTCTCTGCTGAAGAGAAAGAGATAATTTTGAACATTTCTCGAAAAGAATTGGAAGAACATCCTGATTTATCGAAAAGAGACTTAGAAGGACCTAAGAGGAGAGCCCAGTCGTTAAAAATAATCGATTCGGTTGACGATTTCGATATGAACCTTATCAGTAGAATTGCCCACGGTTTGTTCTTTCTGGAATGTAATCCCAACGATTTCTAAAGTTCTAGAAATCGTGAATAATGACGGCAGTTTGCCAAATTTCAAAAAAACAACGTTCCATAAATTATTGAAAAAATGGAATTCAAGTTCAGTTAAAACTGAACGATTGTGTGAAATCTCCTCGATTCGACTCTGGACGGAAAGAAACTTTACGAAGGCCTTCCTACCGCTGCGCCAAACATGTTATTATTGCTCCTTCTTAGATTTGAACAGAGTATAGTAGGCATAGATACAATCGCTGAGCTTCAGCTTTGGGAGGGCGATCTACGACTGGGTCCAGATTCGTTGCAAGCTGTCCCCGTACAGATCGTGAGAGGTGAAGTAGCAGAACGAGCCTGAGTTATGGCATGGCGATGCGACCGACCGCTCCGAAAATCGTCTTTGATTGCCACCCAAGGTATCCTCCCTTTTCGGATTCCTGTGTCACTCAATAGTATCGCTGGTTAATAAGTAACCAACTTGAGGGATGCATTCCTGCGGCCTTCGAATCGCCGTATGAACCGGAAAACTTTCGAACAATCGACTCGGCACCAATTCCAACTATTCATCGGAGCTTCAATGTTTGTAAATCGAATCTATCGGACCTTTCATCGAGTAATTCCAATTGATTCCGACCGAAGGTTCTCCATATGAACACGCATTCCGATGTCGGAGCATTGATTTCGGACGATTGGGAGGTGAAGAATGTTGCGGATTATCCGTATCATCTTTCAGTTTCAAGACGTCTCGATGCGGAGGATTCGTTAGCAGGAAGATGCCGAATTTTCGAGATATCAGTTTCCGATACTATCGCGTTATTTTGTCGGAAGAATTCACTTCCATTTCCATTTTTGCAATTGATCGCGAAACGTGACCGGCTTCGAGACCGTGTTTTCGCAGATTCAATGATGTTTCGGCGTCTTGATCTAACTCAACATATCACAGCATAAATCTTTCGACGCTGATTCTGTCGGAAATCGTAGAAATTACTAAACTCCATAAGAAAATTTCGCTATCAAAATGCAAATACACTGCGCAAAAAAATTAACGGCACATTATGGAAATCTCAAATTTATTCTACAAGTGAAGGTGTTCTCAATGATTTATCAGAATTATGCATGCATATGTTATCCACTTTCAACGTTTTTCTTCAATACAGATGTTTTCTCCCAGCAGGAATAAAAAAAGATGATATTATCAGATTTTGAATGTATTGGCTCCACTCTAAAATCAGTTGTTCTCGATCAATTCTAGTGATCAATAGTTTTTCTTTCGTTTGATTCTCTACACTCGATCGCTATGCAACGCGAAACACGCAATTTGACCCAAGAGGAATGTGCCCAAGCGGTAGTTTTGCGAGAAGAAGGGTGGACATACACAAGAATTGCAGGAAGGTTTGGAGTTTCCCATACAAGTGTGTCCAGAATGTTGCAGCGATTCAGGGAGACAGGTATGAATGTCCGAAGACCAGGACAAGGTAGACCACGGGTAACAACTGCCATTCAAGAACGTTACTTGGGAGTCCCTTCGTTGAGACAACGGTTTGCAACCGCTCGCCTCCTTCAAAATCAGCTTGAGCAAACTCTTGAGGTGCAAATTAGCACTCAGACAATAAGAAATCGCCTCAGAGAATATGATTTAAGGCCTCGTGTCGCGGCAAGAGGCCCAGCTCTTACCCCAGCCCATCGAAGGGCGCGTTTGGATTTTGCGAGAGAGCATATCCATTGGGAAGAGGCCGATTGGGAAAGAGTTCTCTTCACAGATGAGTCTAGATTCTGCCTCTACCATTGTGATCGACGTTCCCTTGTATACAGACGTCCAGTGCAATTTCCTGAATACTACTGGTTTCGGGGGAGGATCGATTATGGTATGGGTTGGGAATGGGATATCTTTGACTGCTCGCACAGACCAAGTGGTCGTTGATAATGGAGCTATGAATGCTGATAAGTATATAAGGAACATTCTTGAAGAGCATGTAGTGCCATTTGCCCCAAACATTGGTGAAAATTCCATTTTCATGGACGATAATGCCAGACCCCATCGTGCGCGCATCGTTCAGGAGTACCTTGAAGAGGTTGAAGTCTCTCGAACGGAATGGCCAGTAAGAAGTCCAGATCTCAATCCGATTGAGCAGGTTTGGGACAACCTCAATAGAAGGCTAAGAAGTTCAGAAGATCATCCAGCTACTCTTAATGACTAAGGAATCTAACTCGGAGAAATCTGGGAAGGATTAGATCAGAACATTTTAAGATCACTCATTTTGAGTATGAACTGTCGTTGCCGAGCTGTAATTAACGCAAGGGGTGGAAATACAAATTATTAAATCACTTATCAGCATTTCAGTATTTTGAAAATTGTTCATTTCTCTTCTTTCACATAAGATTCGGTGAAATGCTGAATTTTTCTTCCATTTGATGTGTTTTGTTTTGTTCAAAACCTTCCCGAGAGAACATAAAAAATATGTTATAGAGTCAATGTCGAGTTAACTTCCATTAAAATTGAGATTTTCAGAATGTGCCTTAATTTTTTCGCGCAGTGTATTTCAGATCGAGAATTCTTTTATTTTATTATTTCTATTATTCATTCTGCTCACAAGCTCATAGTTCTCGCATAAAGGTTGTTATTGAATCGCAAAATGTATTCTCTGAATTATTCGTTAGATATTCCTAATTTGTAGTCAATGGCAAATAAAGTGTTTTCAGGGGGTCCTACTTCTTCATCAGTTTTCACCGAAAAGTTGAGATGACTGATTGAGTCGGACGATTCTCAAGCCCTCACGAACCCGAATGGAATAACTCGAATTCTAGCCAAAAATCGGTCCGCCAGCGATAAAAAACCGTCTTGTCTGAAAGTTTTCAATTTCACTCATGTCCGATTTTATGAATTTCCCGCATCGATCTCCTCAGTACAAGCCACTTTTTACCCTCCGTAGTTGTGCACGAAAATTAGCTTCCCAACCGAAACACCTCCCCCAGCCGCCCTCACCCTTTTACTAGTAACGGTTCAAACGCGGATTCGACATTTGTCGTTCGATGAAAGGTGAACCTCTGTGTTCCCAGAGGTTTGATCTCTCGGGTCATTTATATCTCTTTGACGCAACGGAGTTAGTTGAATCATACTGGATATAACTTTCTGAAGAGGTCTGAGAGGTTGGTTTTCTTCATTGCAATCCCTTATCGTTCAAGACGACGGATTGTTTCTGTCATTTCTCCTCAATATTCTGTGTGGGGGTGGGCAAAGTTGGACACTTTTGAATGCAAAGCCATGTTTATAAGCTAAAGGGCGTCTCAAATTGCGTTGTTCCTTTAAGTAGGTAAATAAAATATAGATGACGCAATGAATTCGTCTGGGTATTTTGAGATTTAAGAAGTGTGATCTATGACATTTATAATAATGGCTTCGTACACGATACAACAACGCGTTCAAAATGTTGATTCATCTAATGAAAATCAGCGTTCTGAGAAAAGTGTTTTTAGAAAATTACGTGAATTTAATGGTTTAGGTACATATTCGTCCATCTGAAAGCACTATTGGTCGAATTATCAGAAAAATTCACAAGGAAATATTGATTTGGTACATGAATGTGTTGCTGAAGACCTTGAAATATCCATTAGACGACGTTCACAACAAGTCGGACTTAGTGGGTCCACAACATGGCGTATTTTACACAAGGATTCAGCTCTGAAGGCATATATGGTTCAAATAGCTCGAGAACTAAAGCCATTAGATCATTTGAAACGTCGTTCATGAAGCACATTTTGAACTTGATGGCTATGTCAATAATCAAAATTGTCGTACCTGGGGTGAGGAAAATCCTCGAATTATTCATGAGCATCCTAAACGAGCCACTGTTTGGCGTGCATTATGGTCAGGTGGTGTAATTGGACCAAACTCCTTCGAAAATGCTGCTGGTGAAGTTGTAACTGTCAATGGTGATCGATACCGTCGGATGAAAATACCACTTTTGTGGCCTGAATTAAAGAATATTAATCTAGAGGACGTTTGGTTTCAGCAGGATGGCGCTACACCTCACTTTGCAAATGACACAATCGATTTATTGAGACAAAAATTTCCTGGACAAATAATCTCCAGAAACGGTGATGTCAATTGACCACCAAGATCATGTAATTTGACACCGTTGGACCATTTTCTTTGGGGTAATTTGAAAAGCCAGGTCTTCAGGAATAATCCACAATCAATTTCTGAACTGAAGAATGAAATTATTCGTGTCATTAGTGGGGTAGAGCCTCAATTATGTCAAAATGTCATTGAAAATTTCAACAAAAGATTGGACGTCTGTAGAGATGCCATTTGGCAGATATTATTTTTCGTACATAATGTCATAACTGATACTTCAATTACCAATAAAAAGTTTTTGAAAACGAATGCAAATTATTTTTTTTATTTATTCCAAAAAAACCGCACAATTTGAAACACCCTTCAGATAGACGAAAACTGTGTCTCTCAATGTTTTTGACAATCTCGATGGTGAAAACCGCTTATCGATATCTCTCCTCGTTGCAGAGTTATAGGATGTTTTTTGTAACTGTCACCATTAAAGTCTACATGAAGTGAGTTACAGTCACTTTTTGAGAAAACACTCTTTCTCTAAAAGTTTCACGATTGCTTGTTATAGTTTTGTTCCAGATTTGTACGAAAACAAAAAGTCGATAAAATTGTAATCCTAGATAATGAACCTCCTGTACACATTCACGGCTCACCCTGTATCAACATCCATTACAACTTCAGTTATCGGATGAAAATATGAGCCCAGAAGTTGTAGTTGTACACACAGATAGATCCAGTGTACACAAGTTGGGAAAATGGAAATGAAACCACGATTTTATAATTCAGTTTTCCACGTGGCCGATTTTGTGATTTTGACTAAACAAATACAACCAGCGGCGAGTCCGCTTTGATGAAATTACATTCTTGTGCACATTTCCGTATAAGATTCCTTTACCTACGTTGCTACTAGAGCAACAGTTACTTGAGCAACAGAGGCGGAACCGAACATATTTCATTCAGGAATAAATAACAATTCCAGGATATTTATGCGGATTCTTGTACAACCTTCCGTACCAGGCTTTAGGAGAACGAAAGCAGTGGCTTGCTTCATCAATTATAGCAGCAAATCACCTACACATGCAGTGCCGGTTTAAGGTGCTTTCGGGCCCTGGGCGCAGGAGATCTACGGGGCCCCGCTTGGCACTGTCTGGTGGATTCTCGTACAAATCAACAAAATTTTAATGTTCAACTTTTCATGTGGTAATATATTAAAGAAAAATATTCTCATAGAAAAAAATATAAACAACATTTTGAATTAGGGACCATCACATTTCAAAAATATCACATTGGATAAGAATCACATACATAAATTATAAATTTTTTCGCGATATACTATCAGCAATCTGCCGTATTATAGTGTCGCAATCAAGTTTTTCTAGAGCCAGAGATCAAGTATCTAGGTTTTCTAGGTTCTAGGTATGGTTAAAAAAATTTCAGAAGCATTAGTATGTTAGGGAAAGTTGCTTTCGCCTTTTGGACAACCTCAAACTTTTCTTGAATCGAGGTTTTATTCAGATTTCTACATAGCTCATGAAAATGTATCATTTCATTTTTAAATATTCTTGGCTGTTCTCAATATCTCTTCGCGAAGCGCGAACGAGACACCAAGAAGTCATCCACACTCACGTTCGCGGCGTTGGCCGATGTTCTCGCTATGAGTGTAGAGCAGGCATATGAATTTTTTTGCTTACACATCGCTTTATGGCGACCACCTACTCCCTAGAGACAGCGGCCTACGCCAATTTATAATTATGAATAATCTTCATATTGTAATTTTTCTGAAAAGTTTTCATTTTCAACTATCGAAATTAGTGAACTGAAATTTTTGTTGCTCCGGGCCCCTTTGGGCCCCGGGCCCCTGGGCGCCCGCCCCAAGCGCCCAGTGGATAAATCGGCACTGTACACATGGAGAAACCAGCGGAAAATCTCTTCTCATGATCTGCAATATCGCTTGTCCAGCTGTGATTTCATGAAAATTCTCGGTTTTTCCGAATTTTCTCAACGACCACCGATCCGATCGCACAACAAATCATTTTGTAGGTTCTTCAACTTTCTACAGTTCTTTTGACTGTGAAATCTGAATCTACCAAGTCAGAAAAAGCTTTTCGTGTCTTCATTTGAGTAGCTCATATGGGTCCGAAATATTTTTCAAGAATAGTTACAATTTGGGTCTACGGATCACAAAAGTCAAAAGGAACGATCGATTTAGTTTTCGCAGGGCAGTCAGGTCAAATTGATAGGAAATCGGATTTGTAATGCAACCAGTGGAGGATATGTCTCGTGCAATTTTAGTCAGTAACGGTTCGAGTGGACTGTACTAATTAATAATTCGTGGTGTATGTATAAAATTAGCCACAGGCAACTGCAAACACAATTGCTGATGAATTGGGGAATTTGAAAATCGAGAAGATCGAATAGCTGAACTCTAATCGACGATTTTGAAGAGCTATCTAAATTCATGTGTTACCTTCAAATATAGGAAATGCCGATGGAGTATTTCACGATCAACTTCGAGGAGTTTCAACGGGAATTTTGCGGGATATAGGTTTCACAAGTATGTTTATCGCAATTTTATATGAGATGGAACCACATAAAACTTAGATTCACTATTCTGGTGAAGGAAAACTCATTATGAGAAAAGAATTAATGAAGATTCGAAATAAGGACCATAATCAAATGAAATCTCATTCCGAACACTCATATTTTGATACTGAATTTTCACTTTCGTACAGTTTGAATGAACTCTAGTGCCCGGGATGGCTTTGAAGATGTTATGTCCTTGCTTCTCCTGGAACTCTTTTTTCTTGTAGGTAATTTTCCACACAAAGGTTCTGAGCCAATAAAGTGCACCTTTTCTGGCAGGATTATTGGCCTATTGACCAGGAACTCTGAGTAAAACGACCCAGTTGTTTCTACCTAGTTTTCCATGGCACTTCCATATAAGGTTTGAAATTTTTAGAGCTTAGTGCTTTCATAGCAGTTTGACTGCCAGAATGGATCATTATGTCACATTTCTGACAATTCTTTCTACGCATCTTCCAATTAAAAGTATTTCTGCCTCAAACAGGAGCTCAAAAATAGTGAGTATTTGGTACCAAGCCGAAATACTCCTGCTCCTAGTCTTGCATTCACATTGAAGCTTTGCTGATGATATGTACTTGTTCAGAAAGGACCAGGCTGCGTGATTTTAGATTCTCTTATAACCTATACCTCCCTTAAATAATCTGAGAATGGCCCCATGGGCTAATCTGTCTATCACTAGTGACTAGATGGTGAAGTGTGAGATCTGTGATGATCTCGACCAACCTAGTTGGGCACGTTTTCACAGCTCTAGTGATGCACCCACAGGCTGGTCTTTGTATCTTTTCGAGGGTTTGCTTGGAGCCATTTTGACTCGCTTTGGCTTGTCAGACTCTGGCCCCACGAGTGACAGCTCCCAAAATCATGATGTTCCTACATCTTTCGCATTATTAAAGAGCTATAGCCCAATGTTTTACAAGCTGGTCTTCTGCACGCCATCAGTGCCTTTGCGGCGTCCCTAGCAATGATCTCAACATGTTATTTATGAAGACTGCCATTCTTCTTCATGTAAATTGGACTACTGTGGTCTTGGATGGGTTAATTCTTGTCCCCATTGCCAAGCACCATAGCTAGATAATTCAGAGGTTCTCCTGTACCAAGTCGCACAAGGTCTAACTATGAGGAATATTTAACCAGCATGGCCTATACATTCGAAGACAAGCTCCATTCGATTGTGGAGCTGTTCAGTGTTCATCCACTAGTAGGCTTCATAAAATCGAAGCGTTTTGAGTTTGAATGGATTCGAGAGTTTCTGTTGACTGGGCTGTGAAAGATTTTTGCACCGTTCCAAGTCATTTCGCGATTTCCTCCTTGAATCTGTTTTATTTGTGCAACTTCCGAGCAAGTGCCTCAAGAATTTCCTTATAGGGAGGCTGGCTGTATCCTTACACGCGTAACTCTTGCGAATTTTGGTATCGTAGGTGTATTGCATGCGCCCTTTGTCTTCTGGCTCGCTGCTGCTGGTATCTCCAGACTTGCGAGAAGCGAGGCGACCGCCCTTTCAGTACACAGCCGGCGCTCGTGAAGTTTGGAGGATCCCTCTCGCGTGGTTCAGATTCTGACGGTCCGTGCGCGAAAAAGTTTACGCGGCACTTCATTGAATCAGATCAATTGTTTTTGCTTTTACCTCGAGGAGAGTAAGTACAACTATTTTTTCCCCTCTAAGATGAAAGAAGTTGTGGCTGGAAGTTAGCAAAAGTTCTCGGAAGTTTGCGGATGGTGGCGAGAAATGAAATGGTTTGAATTAACGCGCCTTTTGTTTCGGAGTTCCTATGAATGATTCCGAGGAAAAACGATCTCCGAATTTGTTGTGAAAGATTTTTTTTCCTTTTACACCGGACGGAAAGTTTGCGCGAAGTTCGAAATGTTTCGCAATTGATTAATGTATTGGACGAAGACCATCCTTGGTCCTATAAAGCTCCGAGCCAGTTATGGACGAGTGATATCAGTTCGATCTCCCAATTTTTTATGTGGGAAATCAAATATTGCCGACAAGAATGATGTGCTCGATGAAATGTATATTCTGTTTTATCATACCAATAATTTACCAAAAAAAATCATCAATCAACTTGGAACATTCCAAACAAATTCTCTGAAATAATTGTGAATTAATGATTACTGTAGTAAGTAAACATGGAAAATTTTGCGATCTTTGATAATCCATTCTGGTGAATGCATGAGAAGGAAACGACGAAACGAGAGTAAGTAAGGACACTATTCTGTGAATTCCGAATAAAATAATTATCAGTTCCCAAAATGATGCGAATGAGCGAAAAACAAATGAATAAGTTGAGTAGTTTTATCGCTATTAACCGATTATCGATTAGTTCTCGGGAAAACAATTGGAATTTAATTAAAACCATTATTTAGTGTAGTGTGAGTTGTTCATTCAGATGGTTCCACATCAAAATACTCACATTTTCATAAATTATTCATTCAATTCGATTTCCTTTTTGTTCATCATCGGTTCAGACTGCAAAAGTTTAGGAATTCGTTGAAAATTGATTTCCGAAATTAATTTAATCCATCATTTAATACACCTGGGATTTTTTGGCAATGCAAACTGTTCGAAATCGAACATTCCGAAAATATTAATAACCAAGAATTTTTTCATCAGTTCATTACCGACTGTATAATGGGTATGTAGGCATTTTATGATCATAATCTACAACGATCTATTTTCTATTAGATTTACAACAAAAATCATTAAATTTCTGAGGAATAAAACTGTTTGGCCTTCAGAATATTTTATAATTATATTTATGAAACTCCATACTTTTATTGCATGATTGCTGGTGCTCTCGACTCGAATACAACGAAAAATGTTACTCAAAACTGAAAAATATCTAATTTTCTTTCCGAAAGTAGCTTACATTCATATACGAAAAAAAAAAGAAGGCTATGTTGAGCCAATAGTGTAATTTTCGAAAATTATTGCAATAATTTCTTCGGATAATTTGGTTTTCTATCTAAATATAGAAACACTCACATTGTTAAGAACTTCGAAACGAGTTGGAAAGATGAGATTGTTGGGACACCCTGTATACCGGAGATATTAGTACATAGTTCCGAGCAGCA
Organism: Adalia bipunctata; assembly: GCA_910592335.1. Classification (NCBI taxonomy): domain Eukaryota; kingdom Metazoa; phylum Arthropoda; class Insecta; order Coleoptera; family Coccinellidae; genus Adalia; species Adalia bipunctata. Next base: position 5,091,516 of record OU342957.1, read on the forward strand.
AAAATATCATCGGAGATTTTTAGGACTGGCATCGGACTATAGCGTGAAAAAATCTCAGTATTGGAGATATTCACGTAACAGATTTTTATCGAATCGCGAAAGTTCTTGTTGAAATTCACGAATAAATTTGGGGTGAGGGAAGTTTTGGCAGTTTTATGATAGAGCCAAAATGAGATTTTCCCCATATTGGAATAAGTTCGATCATATACATCTTTAATCCACAAAAGGAGAGTATTGAATTTTTTAGGTATTCCAACTAGATTTCGACGGGCCATTTGAAGTTTTAATAGGTCTCTCTCGTTGTTTCAGGATTCCATTTGTCTTTTTCTTCTTGCTAACAAGTAACATAACGTGTTATCGATGAGGTTGAAACGCAATTATGTTTAAAGTTTTTTGGAAATTGGACCTCGAAATATACATCGATAAAAGAAATTTCTAATCCAAAATCAAACAATGTGTTTTCATAACACATTATGAAAGAATTCAAAATTGAAGATTCCAGAAATTGCAACCCTTCTGGATTAGCCTGTCCAATATTATTCTTGCTGACACTCTTTAATTTGGAAATTTCTTTCATGAGCATGGCATTTTATTTTGTTTGCAAGTCAACTTCTGCTGACTGCATAAATTGTCAGATATTTTTCATCTTTCAACGCTTTCGAGACATTTAACTGATACAGAAGGATTCATTTTGTCTTCAGAGCAAACCTAACGTAATTCGATAAAATCAACCCAGCGCATAAAACTGAATCTTAACACGAATTGTTTTGAATCTCCCTTCATTGTATACGGCAAATAATATCGATGTGTCGGGTTAAACTTCGTTTTCTTTTCGTGTAGAAGGTAGCACACAGATATCATGAAATTTTAACCGTGCAAGGGAAGTGAATCGAAAATTGGACATCTTCTGAAACGGTGCCTGAAATTGAAACAAAACGTGTATTCAAATCGGCGCCAAAATTGCTCAAAACAATAAAAGGAAACGAGCTGGGTTATTTGTCATTCATAGAATGTTCTTCGATGCGGATAGGACATGGATCATCAATATTTGAAATGCCGAATTCTGTAATTCTGACGCCAGTCAACCTACTTTTCCAAGATCTCCTTGCACATTTCGATTCTGGAGGATTTTCAGTTCATTGAAACACCTTCAGAATTAGTGCTTATTGTCATCAAGCAATGAAATTTAAGATCGTTGAACACTGTTTAAACCTTGAAATTCTTTGTATTTTAACAAACTCTTTTCGATAAAATTATTGAGTTCTGAAACTTTCGATAGCGTTTCTAAGAAAAATGTGTTTCATTAAATTTCTTAATTTGAAAGTAGCACAGCAGTCGAGGCATGTTTTTTCATTTTAGGAGTGCATTATAATGCACAATTTCTTAAATATCCGATGATTTGAACCCTGATCTCATTTTTCGCTCGACATGGATTCGATTTTTCAAAGGGTGAATATTTTAATCTCCTGTTAGGGACATATTGCGCAGATACGAAAGAAGGTGGTCATTAACACGATAGAAAAATTACAAATTCCGATGCTGGGGCTCCCTCCTATTTTCCCCGAGCCCGCTTCACACGTATATACCTTTTATGAGTGAATTACAACCTTGAAATTTTCATCAAGTGAAAGTGAGCTGCATACGATTCTTATTTTACGCCGACGAAGTAGAAGGCCAAACTAATGGCTTTTAATAAAAGACCGTGACTATAAAACTCCTGATTTATTATTAGTTTGGACGATTACACCTAACTAATTTTCGGCGAAATTTAAAATATTGTGAGGATGTATAATTAAAACATTTTTCATTATTAAACCCTCATGAATTTCCTCATTAAGATGGAATATGTTGGAATATAACATCTTCTGTAATTAACAAATTATTCTGTCTTCTTTTCCTTCATCTCTCCAGAATTATTCTTGTCACTTGTCTTCATCTATCTCTGGGACAATTCTGAATATCGAAATAATTTTCAATTTTCTCGGCCAAAAATGTCAGATTGTTGATTTTACGAGAAGATTTTTCAGAAGAGCTTCAAGGAGGCAAATAAAGCACAAATCTGAATGCTCGCCGTGAGGTTTTTTCAGAATAGTCAATACGAATATTCAAAGATGGAAATGAGTCGAAACTAGAGGAATTTTTAATACGAAATCGATGATATTCTTCTGGAACACTGTCCCTTGTTTTCCCCTAGTACTGTATTTTGGTGAACCACTGTTAGTTCGAACAATTGTTAAAAGAAGCATGGTTGTTATACTAAACTTTATGGTCTCTTGTACACGGCGCAAAAAAATTAACGCACATTATGGAAATCTCAAATTTATTCTACAACTGTAGGTGTTCTCATTGTTAATTATTTTTATCAGAATTATGCTTGCATATGCTTTCCACTTTCAACGTTTTTCTTCAATACAGATGTTTTCTCCCAGCAGGAATAAAAAAAGATGATATTATTAGATTTTGAATGTATCGGCTCCATTCTAAAATCAGTTGTTCTCGATCAATTCTAGTGATCAATAGTTTTTCTTTTGTTTGATTTTCTACACTCGGTCGCTATGAAACGCGAAACACGCAACTTGACCCAAGAGGAATGTGCTCAAGCGGTAGTTTTGCGAGAAGAAGGGTGGACATACACAAGAATTGCAGAAAGGTTTGGAGTTTCCCATATAAGTGTGACCAGAATGTTGCAGCGATTCAGGGAGACAGGTATGAATGTCCGAAGACCAGGACAGGGTAGACCACGAGTAACAACTGCCATTCAAGAACGTTACTTGAGAGTTTCTCCGTTGAGACAACGGTTTGCAACCGCTCGCCTCCTTCAAAATCAGCTTGAGCAAACTCATGAGGTGCAAATTAGCACTCAGACAATATGATTTAAGGCCTCGTGTCGCGGCAAGAGGCCCAGCTCTTACCCCAGCCCATCGAAGGGCGCGTTTGGATTTTGCGAGAGAGCATATCCATTGGGAAGAGGCCGATTGGGAAAGAGTTCTCTTCACAGATGAGTCTAGATTCTGCCTTTACCATTGTGATCGACGTTCCCTTGTATACAGACGTCCACATGAAAGATATGCTCAGTGCAATTTCCTGAATACTACTGGTTTCGGGGGAGGATCGATTATGGTATGGGGTGGAATATCTTCGACTGCTCGCACAGACCTAGTGGTCGTTGATAATGGAGCTATGAATGCTGAAAAGTATATAAGGAACATTCTTGAAGAGCATGTGCCATTTGCCGCATACATTGGTGAAAATTTCATTTTTATGGACGATAATGCCAGACCCCATCGTGCGCGCATCGTTCAGGAGTACCTTGAAGAGGTTGAAGTCTCTCGAATGGAATGGTCAGCAAGAAGTCCAGATCTCAATCCGATTGAGCAGGTTTGGGACAACCTCAATAGAAGGCTGGGAAGTTCAGAAAATCATCCAGCTACTCTTAATGACTTAGGAATCCAACTCGGAGAATTCTAGGAAGGATTAGATCAGAACATTTCAAGATCACTCATTTTGAGTATGAACCGTCGTTGCCGAGATGTAATTAACGCAAGGGATGGAAATACCAAGTATTAAATCACTTATCAGCATTTCAATATTTTGAAAATTGTTCATTTCTCTTCTTTCACATAAGATTCGGTGAAATCCTGAATTTTTCTTCCATTCAATGTGTCTTGTTTCGTTCAAAACCTTCCCGACAGAACATAAAAAATAAATAAAGTCAATGTCGAGTTAACTTTCATTAAAATTGAGATTTTCAGAATGTGCGTTAATTTTTTTGCGCAGTGTAGTTTTGTCGATCTGCTACCGATTTCGAGAAAAAAATTGGGAACGATTCCATCGAAAAAATCAAAGTTGTCATAAAAATCCAGTGAATATAAAAAGAAATCTGAACTATTTAAGTCCAATCCACCTGTTTCTATAATTTTCGCCCAACTGCTCTCTGGTACACCTAGTACACCCTGTACCTCGAAAACAAACAAACATCTTGTATCTTTATTATTGGGCGAGATAAGGCAAATTGCAGAATAAAGTTTTTCCAATAAAAGCTAACACCCTGAACGTAGCCATGAGAGAGCATAATGAAAAATGTAGGGTACTAATCAGAAATTTGGATCTTGTTGAGAATAATTCTAGTAAAGTTCAAGATCCTTGGACTCCATCATCAGATAAAGACAATAAGGCACTGAAATGAAGTATTCATGGAAATTCTGACTGTGGGTGGAAAAATAACAAACCAATTAGAGAAGAATACATGGAATCTTTATATTTACAGCGAGATGTTATGTTAACATCGAGTTTTTTCAAGAATTTTCCAATGGAAGGTTTCTGAAAATAGGATTGTGTAAATGTTCTCGTCATGAGGTCGAATAAAGGTGTGTTCTAGTGTGTAGATATGATGTTGACGAAATTGGAGTAATCCGAAGGTTGAAAAACGAGGTGCATTATTTCTGATTGAAACGGTGTTCAAAGGATCTGATACGACGATAAATGTTGTGTATATTGAAGGAAGGTGTTACAAGGGTTTTTCGGGTTTTCATCACATCTTTTCATGTATTTAAAACAGATTCTGTTCGAGTGAATTAGGTTCGAATGAAATGGAAGCCATTCATCGAGGAATCCAGCTTTGTGGACCCCCAATACGGGAATGAATGCATTCGAAACACTCGCTTCTCCTTCCATTATACTAATCGGTTTGCTAACTACCTTTATTTCTTTTCACCTCCCACCGATAAAGGTGAACCGAAATGTTTCGGATGCATCCCGATTCATTGTGTTTTTTTTTCTCTCAGTCATTGAAACCGTGGACTTCAAATTAACTCGAATCAACTAGCAATAATGGAATTGCTTTGATTCGAATTTCTTTCGACCAGTTCTCGCTTCTAATTCCTGTCGATTACGGGTACAATTCTTGCAGGATTCTAATTTTATCCCAGATGCTCATCTCTTCATTATCGAGGTTTCAGGAAGCCTTCACTCTTTCATTGCTATATCACTTGGTCTTCTTCAACATGTGAGATCGAAGAGAAAATGAAGAGTATGAAGAAGCTAGATTTGCAAGAAAAGGTTCAATTATGAATCACGTGTAATGCTCCATGTTTACTAACTCTCATCTTTCAACTTTCGATCTGTCACCTTATAATCATGACTGTCATACAGGGCCCCTTTATTCAACTGTAAGTAGGTGGAGGAAGACAAAACGGAACACCTGAGAAATAAAAGGAGTTTGATGTGGAAACCAAATGAGCGAGTCCCTATAAATCGAATGTGGGCCTGGCTGGGCATGGGATGTATTGTCGAAAGGAGAAAAATATGTAGTGGAAATTAATGTTCCGAGCGAATATTGAAGGAGAGTCCCGTCTGGCGAAACAGGCACTGGCCTCTGCCTCGAACCGCGTTACAGGAAATCAATTTAACAACTTAGAGTGGAGATACCGTAAGCTGTATAAAAGGAATACGTTATTGCCGAAAGATAGACGACCGTGTTGATTGCGCTATCCGGCACTTGGTCGCATTCCTTCTTTCTGGGCGCATGCAAACGGAGACGATCTAATAACACCTCCATAAAAAGTTTCATCAGATAGGAGTTTTATTGGAGTAGGGGTGCGATGAATAACTTCGACTTAACAGTTTTTCCTCCTTTTTTGCATACGGGCAAATTGAAAATGTATATCATTAGCTCGGCGGTATTTGCATTTTAACTTTGACCAATGTGCAAAGAATTATTCTTTTCAGATTGGAGTGGGCTCGGCGATAACTCAGTCACTCGGAAAATGGGGGATCTTTTCGTTTATCGTTTATTTTCTGCCAGAAGGTCGAATATACGGCTGATTACCAGGGAAAATGCTGCTTGAAGGTTCAGAAGTGGATACTGGATTCCACCAAATCAAAGAAGTGTTCTTCTGTACAATCCACTATTCTATGATTCAATTACGGATCTAGTGTATTTTTCGGGGGGAATCATGAAAATTCCAATTACGTTCTTCACCACCTCACTGATAATACACGAGAAACTTACAATACCTAATTTTCGAAGATGATTTCAGTCTAATACAAAGTATGGCAAATTTTTGAAATTGGAATTTCAAGCTCTACTGAAATATTAAAGATGTCCCCTTCGACATCAGGAAAAAGGTATGCGTTTTCAGTATGAATGATGCCATTTCACTAAGAATATTTTACATCCTATTCGACACTTGCCCGCCAGCAAAATTTTTTTTTACAAATATCTAATTATATGTAAGCAATAAAACAAACTATCGGGAATCGGACAATATTTATTTTCTCCTTTATAAACTCTTCAGCCAACGTTTCGGTAGCACCATTGCTCCTTTATCAAGGCTTCGAATATTTATTGACGGAGAAATCGCATATAATAAAAAGTAGGTATATTATTTTATTATATGCGATTTCCCCGTCAATAAATATTCGAAGCCTTGATAAAGGAGCAATGGTGCTACCGAAACGTTGGCTGAAGAGTTTATAAAGCATCAGAAAATAAATATTGTCCGATTCCCGATAGTTTGTTTTATTGAATATATTAAATGGATGATAACTACAGTCACGGATTATATGTAAGGTTTTTCGAAAAACTACCGACACCATTGGATTCCACGTAAATGAAGAGCAAGAGGAAAAATGGTTCAACCAGGAAAAAGTTATAGCAACCTTTTCAAAATGCGAATTTGCGAAAAAGACCCTATAACACGAACACAGATATGCTGTTTCCATTCCACCATGGCACATTTCACCGTGTATATTTTGAAAATGTTAGGTAATAGTCATTTTCCTGTCAGATAACTGAGCAACGTTGTCCTTTCTACATAGAGGTCGTAGTAATTAGGTACGTTTTAATCAAAATGTTCATTTACTCTTGGAAAATAATGAATTTGAGAAAATATTATGTGAATTCAATAATTCCAAAGACCTGGCGAATGTTGAAAAAATTTTTTTCTCTTTTGATACTGGAAATATACTGCTCCACAAAAGTTAGGGATATCGTATTCAATCGTTTTTAAAAGTATGTAATCTTCGAGAAAATGGCTGTTAAATCATTCAAAACTCGATAAAAACGTTCGGGGGAGGTGAATCTAGGTTCTAGATGTCTATCAAGAGGAGTTCCATCAACACGTGACCATAAGCGTCAAAGACTGGAATGGGCAAGTCAACATCTCAATTGGAACGATCAATGTTGTAGTTTTTTCCACTGATGAATCCAGATATGGACGATTTTCAGATTCTCGAAGAATAAGGGTATGGACAATCCCACGCATACCCAGTAATCGTCGCTATGTCCAAGAATTCCATCCATTCCGAGGGGGTACTGTTATGGTATGGGCCGGGATATGTTTCAACGGGCGCACAGATCTACACATTTGTCCTGGGAATGTGACCGCCTCACACTATAGGGAGCATGTCATTGATAATGTTGTGTCGAATTTTCAAGCTGCTATTGGTGAAACTTTTCAATTTCTAGACGATAACGCTAGACCGCACCGTGCAGCCATAGTTGAGAATGCGCGCGAGGAGCTTGGTATTCCAGATTTACCAATTGTGATAGTTCATTCGAAAAAAGAATCATAGTACTCGAATAACCTGAACAAAAACATCTAAACGAAAAGACGGACCTATGGAATTCCCCACTTTTCGAAATTCTCAAGAAATAAGCCTACAGAAGACATTAAAATACCTTTTTGCACAACCCGAAGTACTCTAGTATGAAAATTTAGTAGTACTTCGAAACCTGTGTTACTGTCAAACCTTAAAAGAACTTACTCCATTTACAAAGTTAAGAAAGAGTAAAAGAAATTAACATTGGCAACGTCCCTGAGAATTATTTGACATTTCACGAGTACCAACCTGCGTCAGTTTGAAGTAAAAAAACTTGATAAACCTGAATCATGGCCAACCTACTTATTCGAATGGCTTTTCACTAGCAGAATTCAACAGTCGGTAGAGAAACTCATTAAAAAAAAAATCATAGTCGATATCGATTCGGTGAATTCAGAGAACGCACACGCTGTTATCATGATGGTCAACTGACAACACAAACATCGTTTCGAAAAGAATTAAAGAATGCCCTTCAATCAGAATGCACTGATGCAGCCAAGTGGGCATTTGGGTCGCATAAATTGATAGATATATTTCACATCAACAGCACACCATCATTGTTCACAAAATGTTCCATACGAGGAATTAATTCGAATGGAATCGGGGGATTTAACGGTCGAGTTGATACCATTCAACATCTTCAATCATCGAAACATAACAATTAAGAATTTATAGACATGGAACGATGTTATGGCCGAAGCATCATGAATAATTTCTCGATCCGCACGTTACAATTGGGGTAAACTAATTTTCTGGATTGAATTGAAACACCCTTCCTTTGTTATTCTTATTATTTGGGATGTTCCGTAAGATAATTTAGAAGTGAAAAAGGTTTCGCCAAATTACACTCGGGTCATTGGTACTTTTTCCATAATAACATGTTCGATCATAGTGCTTGGTCGACCTGGCGCATACACCATTTTGCAACAACCGATGCAATATCCCGAGTATCTAATTAGATATTTCGATTGAATTCGTCCATTGTTGGGAAATGTAACCTCCCGATGAGATACCCTGTCAAATGACAATTTGAACGTTGAGACACAATTGACGTTCGGCTTATAAATGACTGAACTGTAAAGCTGTCACGGCCACTTTAGTGTGTATCATCAGTGCAACTTATTCAACCATAAGCTGCAGGCGAATCTATGTGTCTCCAGAAAAAACCTTCATTAACACTAGGAAAATGATCGCTGTCAACCGCAGACCCCGGCAACCCTCGGTCAATCATTCCATCATTAGCGTTAGTTGTATTCATGAAATATAAAGTTCGGTTCGATAAAGCAATACCAGACGGGATATCCGTCAAAATGGCACAGTTCGAGCTCAATTGATGCATGAACTTACGTACCAATGTCGTGCGTTACCCATTCTGCCCTATATTTAGCAAATATACAGGGGTTCTGAAAGTAACTGCCAAATATTCTTTTAAAAATTAATGTAAAATAAACTGCTCCACAAGAGTTAGGGATATCGTATTCAATCGTTTTTAAAAGTATGTAATCTTCCAGATAATCGCTGTAAAATCATTTAAAACTCAATAACAACTTGAATCGATTCAATAAAAATCAGTACGAGACATTTCGTCAATCTGGTCGCCTTTTTTCTGAAGTTTGGTTCTTTGCATATGCTTCATGAATGTTCTTATTTTGAAATGAAGTCAGTTTATCAACGGCTTCGATTTGAAAAGAGTTTTCTGAAAATGCCAAGACGTACATTAACAAACGCTGAGGCTAATAGGGCTATCGGAATGCTACAGGGCGGCCTAACTCAGGTTGTTGTAGCGGAAAGGCTCCAAGTCAACCAAAGTGTGATATCTCGACTTTGGAATAGGTTCAGGGAGACAGGTTCCGTGTTGGAAAGACCAAGGCTTGAGCGACGAAAAACAACACTTGCTCAGGATCGTTTCATCACCGTTTCGGCGGGAAGAAACCCTACATCTACGTGTAGAATGCTACGGAGTACTCTTCAAAATGCAGATGGGGTCCAAGTTTCCATCGAAACAATCAGACGACGTTTGAGAGAGGTGAATCTAGGTTCTAGACGTCCCTTAAGAGGAGTTCCATTAACACGTGACCATAAGCGTCAAAGACTGGAATGGGCAAAGCAACATATCAATTGGAACGATCGATGGCATACTGTCCTTTTCACTGATGAATCCAGATATGGACGATTTTCAGATTCTCGAAGAAAAAGGATATGGACAATCCCACGCATACCCCGTAATCGTCGCTATGTCCAAGAAGTCCATCCATTCCGAGGGGGTAGTGTTATGGTATGAGCCGGGATATGTTCCAACGGGCGCACAGATCTACACATTTGTCCTGGGAATATGACCGCCTCACACTATAGGGAGCATGTCATTGACAATGTTGTGCCAAATTTTCACGCTGCTATTGGTGAAACTTTTCAATTTCCAGACGATAACGCTAGACCGCACCGTGCAGCCATAATTGAGAATGCGCGCGAGGAGCTTGGTTTTCCACATGGGATATGCTCCAGAAAAGATTAAATAATCATCAACCTACCCCAGAATCCTTAAATGATATGAGTTTATGGAACCAAATTCCTCAAGAAATGTTCAACAACCTCGTGTGTAGTATGCATAGAAGATGCCAAGCTGTTATTTTTTTGCATTTTAAGTCAATATCCCTAACTCATGTGGAGCAGTTTATGTAAGTCTCTTGAAAATACGTTGAAGCGAAAAGTCATTGAAACAAATTAAATAAACGAATTCCAAACTCAAAATGAAACATGCTATTTCAAGTGCTTCAATTCGCTTCACAAAAAAATCAGTTGGACATGCAATTGACATAGTGGTAAAAAAAAGATAAAATGTTGGAACTAGATCGCTTAAGGAGCTCGAACGATCAGCTAATCATCAGTTATAGAGCTATTTGGATCTTAATGGTAATTTTCAAGTCGTCTATACGGACTTTCGGGGAACCCTTCCTCTGCGTACGTTACTCGAGAGTAATCATCAACTTCAAAGGATGAAATCTCGATTTATCTGTAAACACTGAACGTTTCCTTGCGACCTTCTGATTGAACTTTTCCAAAAGTATTTCATGAGCTTCGCTCCGAAGATACGTATGGGTTTTTCAAATATATTGTTTTGTCTACGTGAATTTTCTACTCGGGATATGATAAATTGTCTATTCGGGTTCTCTAGGGAGGGTAAAAGCTCCCTTGAAGACTTTCATCGTAATGATTAATTTCAGTTCGGAAAATCATTCATATTTTCCCATCATATGATAAATAATTCAGGGAGTGAACTGCAACTTTTGAAGCCGTTTTATGGGGAGAATATCAATCAACGAATCTATCGCGAAAAGTTTGATTACAAATATCCAAAGGGAGACCTGAGCATGTGAATGGGTTAGATCAGCACACCCGGGTTGATAAATCATTTCATATCGATCTGTTGGCTCTTCACCACGATCCAGTGGAGGGTTTAAGTATTCGATGTGTTGACTTTGAGCTAGAATTCTGGAATCTCAGTTGATCTGAAGCGATCTTTATTCACTTGGTCCATTCAGTCAGTCACATTTTTTCCTATTTCTAAAGGAAGGAAACAAAAAATGACAGTGATTCGATTTTGAAATGTTATTTCGATGATTCGAAGGACAAGTCTTTACAACAAAATGGTGGCATCGTTTTTCTATCGAAACGAAGAAACAATATTCATGTTGATTATTGAAAAACTTGAGAGTGTGAGGGAAGGTATCTAGAGAAATTTGTTATATATGAAACTTCCGGTCTACAGAATGATTCTGCTAGATTCATCATAATTCCCGAAGCAGAACAGGGTGTCGAACCCTTTCTTTCCGCTCGGAACGAGGAAATCAATTTTTTCATCCGAGAACAGCCATTGGTAGAAGTCGAAACGTTATGATGAAACACTGGGTAAAAATCTACGAAGAATATGTCCTTAATTCACGCGACTTTGCAGTCGGAGCGCCATATTGGCAACTTTTTGCCGGCTCTCTCTTATTCTTTGTCGAAGTGCCGCATGTTATCTATTACAGCTTATTTCTCGACCTCCACAAAGCACACATCCAGATGTGGACAAGCTGGCACTCCTAAGGACCGAAACGTTCTCAACGATATTGTATAGCTTGTAAGTACACATCGTAATGATATAAGATTCAACTCGAGACCGGAAAACATATTGTCGCACTGATCATGAAGAAAAAACATTGTTCGACCGACGAGTTGAGCAATAAAGGTTTCTCGGTTATTGAACTATTCAGAACGACTGACCAAATTACATACAGGCTGGGCCAGAACGAGTGGATAGTTTACATGAAGGATGTTTCAATAAGAACGCATGATTTGAATTGCGCGCCATTTTTGACAGTCATAATGTCACCTGATTATGACGTGACAGATCGAAAGTTGACAGATGGGAGATAGTAAACATGGAGCATTACACGGTAGAACAAATCGTCCTGATTTTCGAAGAAAGCAGTAACTGCGATTGGCGATTTCCAAATGTAAAGTTTCTAAATCAATAAATATACTGCTCCACAAGAGTTAGGGATTATCGTATTCAATCGTTTTTGAAAGTATGTAATCTTAGAGAAAATCGCTGTAGAATCATTTAAAACTCAATAACAACTTGAATCGATCCAATAAAAATCAGTATGAGACATTTCGTCAATCTGGTCGCCTTTTTTCTGAAGTTTGGTTCTTTGCATATGCTTCATGAATGTTCTTATTTTGAAATGAAGTCAGTTCATCAACGGCTTCGATTTGAAACGAGTTTTCTGATAATGCCAAGACGTAAATTAACAAACGCTGAGGCTAATAGGGCGATCGGAATGCTACAGGGTGGCCTAACTCAGGCTGTTGTAGCGGAAAGGCTCCAAGTCAGCCAAAGTGTGATACATATTTCGACTTTGGAGTAGGTCCAGGGAGACAGGTTCCGTGTTGGAAAGACCAAGGCTTGGTGGGCGACGAAAAACAACACCTGCTAAGGATCGTTTCATCGCCGTTTCGGCGAGAAGAAACCCTACATCTATGTGTAGAATGCTACGGAATACTCTTCAAAATGCTGATGGGGTCCAAGTTTCCATCGAAACCATCAGACGACGTTTGAGAGAGGTGAATCTAGGTTCTAGACGTCCACTAAGAGGAGTTCCATTAACACGTGACCATAAGCGTCAAAGACTGGAATTGGCAAGGCAACATATCAATTGGAACGATCAATGGCGTAGTGTCCTTTTCACTGATGAATCAAGATACGGACGATTTTCAGATTCTCGAAGAATAAGGGTATGGAAAATTCCACGCATACCCCGTAATAGTCGCTATGTCCAAGAAGTCCATCCATTCCGAGGGGGTAGTGTTATGGTATGGGCCGGGATATGTTCAACGGGCGCACAGATCTACACATTTGTCCTGGGAATATGACCGCCTTACACTATAGGGAGCATATCATTGACAATGTTGTGCCAAATTTTCACGCTGCTATTGGTGAAAATTTCTAGACGGTAACGCTGGACCGCACCGTGCAGTCATAGTTGAGAATGCGCGCGAGGAGCTTGGTATTCCACATTTACCAATACCTCCGCACTCACCAGATTTGAATTGCATAGAACATGCATGGGATATGCTCCAAAGAAGATTAGATATTTTTGCAATTAAAGTCAATATCCCTAACTCATGTGGAGCAGTTTATTTCAAAAGTTTGCTACATAAACCATTGAACACTGAAATCTTGCGCTCTCATTGAACACCCCTTAAAATTGATCTTAAAAAATCTTCTCATGGCGAATGTCTTGTGGTTAACTCAATATTAAAGACGTGTCGATCATTTGGGAAAAATGAGTGGAATTTTAACCGTGTTCACTCATAAAATCAAGAAAACGTTCTTGAAAGCATGGCTCCGAGCATTGTCCGCTGAAAAAGGTTATTTTATGATGCACTTGAAGTTGTTTGAATACAAACAGACTTCGAGCAATCTTTCGATGGAAGGAGCCTCGATTACATTGATTCATGTCACCATTGTTGACCCCCGATATAACCAAAGACATGAGCTTGCATAATGCCAACCTATCAGAATTCGTTTTATGTCGACTTCCTGCCACTAACCCTATTTTTGTGGCGTTATACGGTGTGCATTCGAGAGCTATTGCCGATTTCGAGCCAATATTATTGGATGAATAACGATCACGTTAATCGACAACGTTATGGATTCATTGTTCGCGAATTCATCGAATGAAACTATTGCAAAACCATATCATTCAGGAGAATATTAACCATACGTGAGGCATATTAGTATTCAATTACGACGTATTTTAGTTATGAATAAATTTCGGAATTCGACCATTCGACAGAATTTTCCGCATATAATAGGTTTGCGCATAAAGGGAATGAAAGCCTGATTTTTCGCATGAAAACGAACTGAGGTTTTTGATCGGATTTCCGTGTTTTTATTCGTATTCTACTGTCGCAGAATGCATTAATCAATTGGTGTTCTACAAATCACGTGCACGAGAACAAATGCAGAAAATTTCGGAAACATTAAGCACTCTTGACTTGCAATGTTTTCAAAGAAACTCTATCGGATTTTAATTCGATTGAACTGGGGCAGAATAACAAGATTTCTGCCCATAGAGTTCCAATTCCAACCACATGTCGTCAAGATCGATAGCTTTCAAATGAGGCACAGGAAACTGTGTTATCATAGCACGCCATCCTCAGTTACTGCATTTTTTGACAATCAGGACGCGTGTCATGTTCCATGGTTACTAACTCCCATCTGTCAAACATGGCGCGCAATTCAAATCTTGCGTGATTGAATCGAAATTTCAATGAATACAAAAAAAATTTCAGTTTTTTTTTTGTGAGAGTCCAAATTTGAACTTTTGAAAATAAATCGAATTTGAATTCGAGGAATGTTTGCCGACATATCGCTCCATTTGAAACGGGAAAATCAACAGTAATACTGAACCAACTAGAACCCACTCGTGGATTCGAAATTAATTCATCAATCTAAATCATCTATAATGTTTGGTTGCAAACGCTGAATTTGACCCTGAGTAATATGGAATGTGTGGAATAAGTATCCTACTAAGTGGTCATCTTCACAGCCAAACTACCTCTCCAGTGATGAGCTTGGGCAATTCCCGGACGTACAGATCAAATAATGTTTGAAGGATCAGTATTTAACCCATTAAAAATGCATCGTCTGAAACCAATATTTACCATTCCCCTCTAGGGCGCTACATGTAAGCAGAGTGATTGCTTTAATCATCTTATGGCATGGCCCGCCATTTACTAATTAGAGTGATGTATAAACTGTATAGGCACTGGTTAGAATTCTGTATTTCAAACGAATGTACAAGCGATTGATGTAGCCCTATTTCTATATTCGACGCTGCATACTCCCATCATAGATTGACAAACATTCGAGTACACTGATCATCGGTGTGCCTAAAAAGTAGGGAGAGATTCCTTTTGTTTCGATGCCAATAGCTCACGGACTCTGCATACAGAACTGCTTGTCAATGCACAAAGGGGCACTTAAATTCGATCAACCGACAAAATGATTCATCTTTTTCTCTCAATCGAAATAAAATAATTATTTCATGTGTGTTAAATACAGGGATTTTCTACCAAATTGAATGATACTACACTGCGCAAAAAAATTAACGCACATTATGGAAATCTCGAATTTATTCTATAACTGAAGGTATTCTCAATGATAATTATTTTTTCAACGTTTTTCTTCAATACAGATGTTTTCTCCCAGCAGAAATAAAAAAAGGTGATATTAACAGATTCTGAATGTATTGGCTCCGTTATAAAATCAGTTGTTCTCCATCAATTCTAGTGATCAATAGTTTTTCTTTCGTTTGATTTTTTACACTCGATCGCTATGCAACGCGAAACACGCAATTTAACCCAAGAGGAATGTGCCCAAGCGGTAGTTTTGCGAGAAGAAGGGTGGACATACACAAGGATTGCAGAAAGGTTTGGAGTTTCCCATACAAGTGCGTCCAGAATGTTGCAGCGATTGAGGGAGAAAGGTATGAATGTCCGAAGACCAGGACAGGGTAGACCACGAGTAACAACTGCCATTCAAGAACGTTACTTGAGAGTTTGTTCGTTGAGACAACGGTTTGCAACCGCTCGCCTCCTTCAAAATCAGCTTGAGCAAACTCATGAGGTGCAAATTAGCACTCAGACAATAAGAAATCGCCTCAGAGAATATGATTTAGGGCCTCGTGTCGCGGCAAGAGGCCCAGCTCTTACCCCAGTAGGCATGTGTCGTTCGTCGAATTTTGAGGAACCGGATCGGTATCGTTCGTTCACTGTGAAGAACCGGTTCTAAAAACCCGTTCAAAAAGAACTGTTCGCCCTAATATTACCGAAGGACTTCTCTGTTCGTTATCAATCCTACCATAAAAACCATATGCCGAATATTCACTTCAAGAATGCAAGAAGATATTATCACCTGACCATTTTTACCAAACAAAACAAAATAATTTATCTAAGGAGGTGCAATTTCCGATTTCCGAAGGACATCTCCGTTCATTGTCAATTCTTCCATAAAAACCAGGTGCGGAATATTCAGTTCAAGAATGCAAGAAACAAGTAGGTATGAGTAGGCATTTTCTTATTATCATCTGTTGTTTTGGGTAAATCCGAATTCCCATACCAAACTCGTCTTCTTTTCGAAGACCGCCTGAACTTCTGTTCAAGAATCCACAAAAATGACACGAGCCATAAATCATCTCTTTCGGTTCCAGGTTCCAGCTGTTTATTACTTTATGGTAGCTAGACCCGACCGACAGTACCGAGACCGAGTACCGACACCGACACCCGACGTCGGGAGATCGATAAGACCGAACGAATGAGGCAACAACCATTTGGCATTGAATCATCAAAACCGTTCGAAAGAACGGGTTATTTTTCTAGAGAGGAACCGAACGAACGATTGGCTTTTGAGACCCGGTTTTTTTAACCCGTTCGTTCGAGAACGACACATCCCTATACCCCAGCCCATCGAAGGGCGCGTTTGGATTTTGCGAGAGAGCATATCCATTGGGAAGAGGTCGATTGGGAAAGAGTTCTCTTACAGATGAGTCTAGATTCTGCCTCTTCCATTGTGATCGACGTTCCCTTGTATACAGACGTCCACATGAAAGATATGCGGTGGAATATCTTTGACTGCTCGCATAGACCTAGTGGTCGTTGATAATGGAGCTATGAATGCGGATAAGTATAATAAGGAACATTCTTGAAGAGCATGTAGTGCCATTTGCCCCATACATTGGTGAAAATTTCATTTTTATGGACGATAATGCCAGACCGTATCGTGCGCGCATCGTTCAGGAGTACCTTGAAGAGGTTGAGGTCTCGCGAATGGAATGACCAGCAAGAAGTCCAGATCTCAATCCGATTAAGCAGGTTTGGGACAACCTCAATAGAAGGCTGAGAAGTTCAGAAAATCATCCAGCTACCCTTAATGACTTAGGAATCCAACTCGGAGAAATCTGGGAAGGATTAGATCAGACCATTTTAAGATCACTCATTTTGAGTATGAACCGTCGTTGCCGAGCTGTAATTAACTCAAGGGGTGGAAATACCAAGTATTAAATCACTTATCAGCATTTCAGTATTTTGAAAATTGTTAATTTCTCTCTTCTTTCATATAAGATTCGGTGAAATCCTGAATTTTTCTTCCATTGAATGTGTCTTGTTTCGTTCAAAACCTTCCCGAGAGAACATAAAAAATAAGCTTTAAAGTCAATGTAGAGTTAACTTTCATTAAAATTGAGATTTTCAGAATGTGCGTTAATTGTTTGCGCAGTGTAGTAATTTTTCGATATTTCAGTTATTCCAATATTTTCTCGTGGCTTTCCTAGTTCTCAGGCTTCGCTTTCCAGGATGATGGACTTCAAAATTATTAAAATGAATAAACCAGTTTTTCTCAATATCAAAAGACAAATTATGAAGAAGCTTTGTCTGAATGCTGAACACCGCTTTGGCCCATTTGCAGTTGTCCACTTTGTACCGTCATTTTCAACAATTATCATAATTGGCCGTAGTTGCAGATTCGTGAAATGTCGAACACTGTCTTTCCGGAAAATTCGGATTAAAACCGAGGAAAAACCGGAGATTCGGGATAACACTCTCTTATCTTTACCGAGTGGAAAGCAAATTTATCAAACGTTCCGAGTCGGGGCCTCCCCCGATGAAATAAGGTGAATGAAACCCAAGACACCGAAGTTGAAAATTTCCCCCGATTAAATCTAGAGAATTATTACATTTATCCCCATCTCCCTAAAGTCCCGGTTGGTTTTTAATTATCCTTTTATTGAGTTAAATCTGGAGAGCACTTACAAAAATTTCCACTATATTTTGAGTTGGTTTTGTATCTCGCTCGCGCGGCCTGTCTGGAACCGAGATATTTATGTGCCCCGAAATACATCAGCCGAAGAATGCGAGAATGTTTCATTGAAGTTAAAGATTCTGCTACTTCCTTCAGATTCATTTCCCGAATGAGAAACTTCAGCGGAATGCCATCGTTCGTCGCGCATCCCAGATCTTCGACCAGAACTTCCATTTTAAATTCAACATTCCACATTAATTAAATCCGGATATCAATTATTAACACAGGGGTAATTGAAATGCATTTCGGAATCCACTTCTCCCATCAAATCTTCTCTCTTTCTCCACCTCAACCGCTCGAACCGTCTCCACCCTGGATGACAAATTCGAATAATCGATTGTTATTCCCTTATTGAATATTTCCATGAAATATTGTTTTGTAACAAAACCTTCTTCGGTCAATTGTGGTAAAACGAAGGAGCAGTGACAGAGTGGCAGGCGAAGAGAAATCCCTTGGTGTTTTTCAGGGCGGAAAGATTGAAAAACTCTCAGGACCAAACAGCAGTCAATTGGTATTCTAAAAATAATGGGGAACTGGTTGATTGATTCACGTTTCCAAATGATCCAAAGTTTGTTGGATGAACTGAAATAATCTTCTGTTCAACACCGACCGGAAGTGTTCGCTGAGAGTCGTGAGTAGGGTGCGGAATCATTGCTACGCGAACCGACTTCCTGAGCAACAAAAAGAAATAATGCCTACGAGATGATTAAACTAACACATTTACTACTTAGGCAGCTCTCACTGCCGTTTTATTAGACAAAACAAACGCCTAGTTTCGGAGCCGATGAAAAGGGAACTTTTCTGAGTCGAATGAAATGGCAAATTGCCCAGGAAATTGAATGAAATCACCTTCGAATCGCTGTCTGGGCCCCCTCGCATTATTCGAACTTTTTCTTTTATCGATGTGGAACAAAACGAAACTAGCATTACACCATTCTTGATGACAGTCTGCTTCCTGAATAGCGATTGACTTTTTCCTTTCGAACTAGACAGTTGCACCGATGTGGAATGCTACAGCTACAGTTATACAGCCCACAACACTTTTTATGCATTGGATGGTTTGATTCATTCCAACGCTCTCTCCGATACCGAGTTAAAATATTTCACTAGCTTTCCTCTCATTCTAAATATAGAAATATATCGCGGAGTTTATTTCGATAAAATCATCTTTTGCATCCCTCTATGATTCGAATTTCTCGATGGAAGCGTTTTATAGTCTTCATTTCAAGTTGAATAGAATGAAAAACTAAGTTCCTTTTCCAAAATTCGAATGAAGTAGCTCAAGGAAGGTATCACAATTGGCGCCCAACGTAGAACTATAGTCGGATCTCTCAGCCTTGATCTTCCTCGAGGCAAATTTTCGAATGTGTATAAGAATTATCAATAAATAAACACGAAAATAATTGCCAGAAGAACATTTTTACTAAGTTATGGTGAAATCTTTTTTTCGAATTCCATCACGTTGGCGAATGCTTTCCGGGTTTGTCCTACTGGTTCATGTTTCAGGAAAGTAAAAGAAAGTTTTTGCAGTTCTACAGACCTTATTGCGGATAATAGTGTTGATAACAAATTCAGGTGATTACTGACGTGACTAGAATAACTTCCGAAAGATCTTGTAGTTTCTTGTTTTTCAGCGACAGAGCCCTACCGGGTTTGGCGAGAGAAACTCGGTGAATTTTCAGTATGTGTCTGTAAGATCAATCAGTGACAACTTGTTTGTTCTTATTTGAAGGTTGCCGACATTCTTCACTGGGAAACTTCGCTACGTATCAGTTGAGAATTTTCATTTGAGTGTATCTCTCCGCCTTCCATCGATGATCTCCAGACTGTTATTTCAATAACATATAAAAAGATAGTTTGAATATTGAATTGTTCACAATCAGTCTTCCTTATTGATGCATGTCTTCACGACTCATGAAATTTGATTACATCTTCTTTTGAAAAAAAAATGCGAAGAGAAAAATTGTTAAATGAGTGGATTTTTTATTTGTTGTGTTGGCTGTGCTGCCGAATATTCCTTTCTCGACTTGTATAAACAGGAATGGCAACGCGATTGCAAAATGGTGGAGGTGCCAGTACGGAATGAGATTTATCGTGATATTTTCAATGAATCGTATGAATTATTCCAGTGAGCTCTATGATCCAAAATTGTCTATATTCTTCAGCATGATCTACTTCGGAAAAAGTACAATCGGACTGATGCTTCAAGTATATTTCAATCTTTATATACGATGACATATTAAATTTATGTTCAACCTCTGTGATCCGTTTCAATTTGAGGATCTGGGTATTTTTCCAGCACATGGAAGGAAGCATTGATGTAGGTGTCTTTCAAGGTTCGGGGATAACGAAGTACCCTTCTCGTTATTCGTTCCATTACATGGTTTTTCTGATGATCGAGTCTATTAACAGGTATATTATTTTTCACTAACACGTTCGAAGAGCCTCCAGCGCAAACCCTTTTCCGTAACTTTCGAGTTTGTTTTGTTTAATTCAGTAGGGTGAATTAAAGTTTGTTTTTCATTAACCTTTCATTTCTAGTGTCATCCTCTTGAAATAATTGTGATTAGCGCGGATGGTCTGAATTCAACTGCGTGTTTGCGTTTGAATTAGTTAAAAATAATTCTATATACACGGCGTTTCTGAGACTAAAACGTGACCTTTAATAAAATATAGGAATTATGAAATAGCTAAGGGACCAAGTTCGTAACCGGCATTTGTACTCCACTCAAAAAAGGGATCATGCTCTTGAATCAATGAAGTGGACGTGGACTTGATGGATAAAACTGATGCCTACTGCCACTGGGCCGAAACATGAATTTTTCGAAGACAATATTCTTGGGAAACTTTTGCGATTATTTTCATAATCAGAAGAAGCAATGGCTCGATTGCTTTTCAAAATATCCTCATGCAATATATTTTTTGATTCAAGAAAAAAGTATGTATTACTCTCTTTCAAACGAATATATACAGGGTCTCTCATTTGAAAGTGTCCATCCTCAATAACTTAACAACGAATCAGAATTTGCGAAAACACTCAGACAGGTCGATTTTCGATGACAAGGGGACTTAATCTGGGATACAAAGCTTGTTTCTACTAGCAACCCCATGGAGAGGGTCGCAACCCCAGCAGGAATTCGAATAAAGAAAGTAGGTAGTTTTGAAGCTCAAATGTATGAATGAATTCAAATTTGTACGAACCTGCAGTTCGTGTTCTCATAAGTGAATATTCCCAAAGTTACAGGGTGTTTTTTATGGAATTATGGAACCGCTAATACTAAATGAAACAGAGATGTTCTAATTGATCGTATAATTTCTAGTGAAAGAAAAATATTTTTGACAAACGGTATTAATAAAAATTTACGCAAATGCTAAAGTGCTCGCCATTAGATTGCATGCAGCATACAATCGTTCTTCAAAATTATTTCGTACATGCTGTAGCATTTCAGGGGTAATTTTATGAAATTCTGCCACAATTCGTGCTCTAAGGTCGTCTGAATCTGCAACTCCGGTTATTTTTACTTATACTGTTCGTCAAGAATATTTTTCTTTCAATGGAAATTACACGATCAATTAGAACATCTCTGTTCCATTCAGTTCTATCGGTACCATAATTCCATAAAAACACCCTGTAATTTTGTGGATATTCACTTATAAGAACAAAAACTGAAGGTTCGTACGAATTTCAATCCATGTGCTACAAAACTACCCACTTTACCTATCAAAATTCCTGTCTGAGTGTTTCCACAAATTCTGATTCGTTGTTGAGTTATAGAGGGTGGACACTTTTGAATGAGACACCCCAGTATTTGGAACCAAATCGGGTCCACTTTAGTTTGATGAAAACCTGTTGTGTTCGTTTCTGTATAATCAAACCAAATCGTTTCACGAACCTAGTTTCGCATAAACGATATCTGGTAAAATTCTCCTGATACGATCTGTACATGTTAGTGATAAATGTTATTGCCGAATAATTATGCGCCGCATCTAATTCGAACAGCCCCATTCTTCCTGTTGTTTCGAATATGAAAAAAAAAGTGCTATATATTTAGCTTACGCTAACTATGTGTCAAATATTTCACTTTTAGCAGAAAATATCTGCAGTGAAATTCACGTATTTGTGTATGTGTAGCTGCAGCCACACGAGCGGTCGCACCAAAAATCCACAAAAGCGGATGAACTAGAACAAAAGGCAAAGGAAACTGTCACATATATTTCATTTATTTCGACGATTTGAATGTATGGAGTTGCCACACCGTGATCGATCCATAATTAATTCACGGTTGATGCATTCTTCCTAGGAAGATTTGAAAGTCAAATTAACACGCTGGTTGCGTTAGAATCTCTGTCCATTGCGTTGATTAGAGAACTACCGAAAAATATGCCGACATAATCACAGGCTATTGTATGAATAGTTCAAAATTACATATTTCCCAGTGAATAAAATGAATGGTAACGATTCATTCCGAAAAATACAAAATATAATCTCGAATCTCGGACGTCCTCTAGAAACTTACATTCCCTAGCAATTAAAATGTTGAAAAAAATGTCTAACCGCCAAGAAAATGTATGCTTTTCCGCCTGTACGTGTTAGTTGCCTTTGAATCTTCACGGAATGTAATATGCCAGTTATGCCCGAGTCTATAAATCTCGTGGAAGCCATAAAGACAATATTAACTCCCTGTTTTCTTCGTTCCGCATTGTACTACTTAATGAGGTTATAAGAAAGGTGGTATGATGTGCCATTGAGACTAATGAGAAGGTCAATTACTTGCTACCATTTCCGGACGTCATTAAACTCGTACATCCGCCGAGATGTCCACCTTGAGTTAGCACAACCATTACTGCACAATCGATCCGGAAAAATCTGTCATTGTGTGCAGATATGGTGCAAAGCCCGATTTTCTATGCATCCAACAATAATTTTTCATGGAAAATGCTGGCATGCCAGGCAAGCTAGTTCAATTCTCAGTGTTAACTACTCAATCTCAATTAAACAAATGTTGGAATTATGTGCAAATTTCAAATAATTTATGCACAGGGGTAGGTTTATTTTGCCATCTATAGCCATTTTGATCAACCGAATAATTTACCGATCGAATTCATTGAAACAAACGTTGGAAATATGTGCAATTTATGTGCAAAAAACCTTTTTTCAACTTTTCTGATGAAGAGTATTGAGCTGAATTAAATCTGAGCAGATACAAAAAATCCATCAAATTCTTCACTTGAATAGAAAATAGATATCCAATATTTCCAACCCAATGAGCATTACCTAGTTTATGGGCAAATTATGTGCAAAAAAAAGCTCGTTCTTTTGTGCACTCATTAGTAACTTTTCACTTTCTCATTTATGACTCGATTAAGAGCAATACAAATGCTGGAATTATGTGCAAAGCAGATGCGATTTATGTGCAAAGTAAATTTTCGAGTGAAATTTCTGAAGGAATATTTGTATATTGTATTGTTTCACTCCTCATCATCATCACCATTTGACTTTCACGAAAAATTTAAGTCAATTGTTAAATCGTAACCTACAAATGTTATGCTGAAAATATTTTGCATTGGAAACTGTGCTAGGTTGCTGGGTGAATGATTGGTGAGTGCATAAGAAGCACGCAAATTTACAAATTGAAATAATGATTGAGTATTTTGCCAGCTGATAGCATAGAAAGCTGATTCTTCACATAAATTACACATAATTCCAGCGGCAATTTAGCCGTGAGTTTACTTAAAAATCGGCTTTGCACATTATTTGCACATAATTCGTTCATCATTATGTAGTGTAATTACAGATATTTTTGGAACAATTGTGCTACCTCAATGAGGATTTCGTGGATGACTTCCAATCAAATCTTGCAGTGGTATTGTTTATCCTGATCAAATCTGCACCCTTATGGTTAATATTTTGTTTCGTCTCAAAAATATATCATTCTTGAGGGCAAAACCTTTATGTGGTTCAATATATGGTCGATCAGAGAACTGTCAGTAATTTTCGAATCAGCTTATTGCTGATACAGCTCGAGACTGAAAATTCCGGGAACAATCCTCATTTGCGCCTGAATGGTGCGTCAATTCGGTTTAAACTGAAACACAATTCATAGATGTTCGGAGGTATCACGCAGCACCCTGAACTCTGCTGTTCTCAACCACTTCAAAAGCTGGGAAGTCGATTAACGTCACGCGTAGGGAAGAGAAATAGAGCTTAAATTGCTGCACATCTAAGTTTCTTAGCGTTGAATCTGCCAGAGAGCGGGTACTTCTCGAGTGTGCGGAAGGAACGGGCAAAATACCTCATTCATTTCATTCCCTACGAATTAGTTTCTTTCGGAGGGTCGCGAAACACCAGCATTTATGTAGTTATTATTTTAAATTCATCACGTTCACTGCTCTATGCTCCACGGCGGAATCCTCGGGTTAGTCATAGATTCGGGTCACACATTCGGTCTGGATGTTTATTAGCTTCCTTCGTTCTCTTCTTTGCGAGTTTCAACGGTCTAACGGCCAATATCTATCCCGATCGAATCATGTCAGTTTCGATTACAGTTGAATGAGAATGAATAATAGCGATGTATCGGCAGATACAGGAACAAGGGATACACTACAGAAGTTGAATATTTATTAACGGCAATTCATCAGCTTTGCTCCAGACTCTTCCGCCACTCCCACATCTTCCTGATGCCCATTTTTTATTATGTCAGTTTCGCGCTTCACTCTTTTCCGAATTTACATCGGGGCCATTTTTCTGCATCATTGTTTCGCTTTTACATGACCGAAAGCCATTACGTAGACTTCGAACATCAAATCTTGACACCAGGACTATTTCAATCCGCATCTATCTCAAGCCAATTTCCTACAAAATTCAGAATTTGAAAAATTCAAATTCAACTCGAAAAAATTTAACAGGGAGGACTCAGCTTTACTGAATAAAGAATAATCCATGTACACATAAGAATCATTAATTTGAGTGAAATCATAATTCTACTTTCTCAAGCCAATTTCCAAACTCAGATTTTTCACCGTTCTAATTTTTACTCGAGACTTTTTGTTTTGAGGAAGAGGGCTTGGGTGAATTATGAAATCTGCTGGTAGTTTAGATAATTATGAATATTGGCAAAAGAAAATTTCAAGCAGTTCCCCAAAATTCAGAATTTGAAAAATTCAAATTCAACTCGAAAAAATTTAACAGGGAGGACTTAGCTTTACTGAATAATGAATAATCCATGTACACATAAGAACCATTAATTTGAGTGAAATCATAATTCTACTTTCTCGAGCCAATTTCCAAACTCAGATTTTTCACCGTTCTAATTTTTACTCGAGACTTTTGATTTGAGGTAGAGGGCTTGGGAGAATGGTGAAATTTACTAGTAGTTCAGATAATTATGAATATTGGCAAAAGAAAATTTCAAGCAGTTCCCCAAAATTCAGAATTTGAAAAATTCAAATTCAACTCGAAAAAATTTAACAGGGAGGACTTAGCTTCACTGAATAATGAATAATCCATGTTCACATAAGAATCATTAATTTTAGTGAAATCATACTTCCACTTTCTCAAGCCAATTTCCAAAGTCAGATTTTTCACTGTTCTAATTTTTACTCGAGACTTTTTGATTTGAGGGAGAGGGCTTTAATGATGAATTTTAATCGTAGTTCAGATAATTATGAATAATGGCAAAAGAAAATTTCAAACATTTCCCCAAAATTCAAAATTTGAAAACTTCAAATTCAACTCGAAACAATTCAACAGGGCGGACTTAGCTTTACTGAATAATGAATAATCCATGTACACATAAGAATCAATTTTAGTGAAATCATAATTCTACTTTCGCAAGCCAATTTCCAAAGTCAGATTTTTCACTGTTCTAATTTTTACTCGAGACTTTTTGATTTGAGGGAGAGGGCTTTATGATGAATTTTAATCGTAGTTTAGATAATTATGAATGATGGCAAAAGAAAATTTCAAGCAGTTCCCCAAAATTCAGAATTTGAAAAATTCAAATTCAACTCGAAAATATTTATCAGGGAGGACTCAGCTTTACTGAATAATGAATAATCCATGTACACATAAAAATCATTAATTTTAGTGAAATAATAATTCTACTTTCTCGAGCCAATTTCCAAACTCAGATTTTTCACCGTTCTAATTGTTACTCGGGACTTTTTGATTTGAGGAAGAGGGCTTGGGTGAATGATGAAATTTACGAGTAGTTTAGATAATTATGAATATTGGCAAAAAAAATTTCAAGCAGTTCCCCAAAATTCAAAATTTGAAAAATTCAAATTCAACTCGAAAGAATTCAACAGAGAGGACCCAGCTTTACTGAATAATGAATAATCCATGTACACATAAGAATCATGAATTTTAGTGAAATAATAATTCTACTTCCTCAAGCCAATTTACAAACTCAGATTTTTCACCGTTTTAATTTTTACTCGAGACCTTTTGATTTGAGGAAGAGGGCTTGGGTGAATGATGAAATTTGCTAGTAGTTTAGATAATTATGAATATTGTCAAAATAATATTTCAAGCAGTTCCCCAAAATTCAAAATTTGAAAAATTCAAATTCAACTTGCAAAAATTTAACAGGTAGGACTTAGCTTCACCCTATAACGAATAATCCATGTAGATACACAATACATAAGAATCATTAATTTTAGTGAAATCATAATTCTACTTTCTCAAGCCAATTTTGAAACTCAGATTTTTCACCGTTCTAATTTTTACTCGAGACCTTTTGATTTGAGGAAGAGGGCTTGGGTGAATGATGAAATTTGCTAGTAGTTTAGATAATTATAAATATTGACAAAAAAAAATTTCAAGCAGTTCCCAAAAATTCAGGATTTGAAAAATTCAAATTCAACTCGAAAAAATTTAACAGGGAGGACTTTGCTTTACTGAATGATGAATAATCAATGTACACATGAAAATCATCAATTTTAGTGAAATCATAATTCTACTTTCTCAAGCCAATTTCCAAACTCAGATTTTTCACCGTTCTAATTTTTCCTCGGGACTTTTTGATTTGTGGGAGAGGGCTTGGGTGAATGATGAATCGTAGTTTAGAGAATTATGAATACTGGCAAAATAAAATTCCGATAATTTCAAGCAGTTTCCCAAAAATTCAGATAATAATAATAATATAATAATAAATTTATTGATCCTTTCAGACATAAAATGTATAGGACAAGTCAGTTAAAATTACAATAAATTATAGAAGAGAGTTGTCTTCCAAGAACTCTCTCACACTATAGTATGCTTTAGCAAGCATCATACACTTAATTGTTTGTTTGAACTTTCTTATATCCATGCGTTTAACTACATCAGGTAAATGATTGAAAAGTTTCATGGCTTGATATGTTGGAGACGCTTCAAATTTGCTAGTTCTGTGTTTAGGCAAAGATAATGTTTCCGAACCTCTTGTACAATAGTCATGAAAACTTGTCAATTTTACAAAAAGTGACTCGTTCTCCCTGACATACTGTACAGATTTATACAGGTAAACACAAGGAACAGTCAATATACCCCGGCTAATGAATATAGGTTTACAGTGTTCTCGAGAGCCAACTCCAAACATCGATATTGAATGTATCACAATTTTTTCCGTGCGAAAATTTCGAGTTTTGAATTTACAAAAGCTTAAGAAGACACAAAGTTTGAAGCATTATTGAGGCAAGAAGACCTTGCACCTCCTCTAGAAACGACTCTGCAAGCAATTTCACACATTTTCATGAATTATCAAAAATCAATTGCTATAGCAACTGTAGCCAACATCATTTCCCTATTCTACTTATTCTAATTTCAATTTAGGGAAGACCGTTTCGAATGAATACGAGAACGAAAAATATCATTATATTGGATGATTTGTAGTCGGGACAATTTTCGCTGAATTGACCCCGCCATTAATTTTGGGATGCGTTATTTGCCTTTATATCCTCATTTGATATTTAACTACAGGGACGGGAGAGGAGAGTTAATACTCACTTTATGGTTCCACGAGATTCATGGAGACCGTATTATATATCGCCAGGATTGTTGAGTAATCAACGCGGATGCTTTACATATGTCGAGATGGATAGAACGGCTACACCTACTTATACATTCGAAAAGTTCGGGGCTATCCCTCTCAAAGAGATTTTATCCCTGATTTGCATATTTACTGGAAGAGACTAATACAAGCTTTTCGGAATCGGATGCTCTAAGACTCCTCTGAACATTTCTGAATTATATTCATATTTCAACACTCAATTCTAATTCAACCATTGTTAGAGTGAGTTATCGAAATGTATACCGAGTGTAAATTCGAAACAATAGGGGAAACATTTCTTCCGTAACTACTCAAACAATATACCATCTCTAATATCAATTCGAGATATTGTATTCAAAATGAATCATGTGACATTATGACGCAATTCAAATCTTGCCCTCTTATTGAAACACCCTTTATTACATTCTTTTCCATATCTATCCGTACACATTGCGTCATACAATAGCGAACGGTTTTCCACATCTACGATATCTTTAATTCCGGCTTTCCATTTGTCCAAGTGAATAAAAATAAACGACTCTTTGTTTGTAGTCAATGAACATAATACTACTTTATCATTGTCTTCAGTCAATCAGTATTCCGATGGGGATATTGAAGCTTCTACACCTACTCAATATATATCCAGCCTTGGAACAACGGGGATCCCAAAGGACATATAGTTGATGAGTACGTTCCTTCTGCAGATTTCAGTTACACAACGTCCATTTGTAGCCGATTCATCGAAAATAAGCGTCAGTATCCACTTTTCGTGGTGAAAGATTGTCCAAGGGAATTTTTCCTAGTAGATATTTTCTCGAAATATCCTCAGAACTTTGAAGCGAAGTTTTGACCGGGAAAATTAATTTATTTTCGGAAATATTATCGTAAGAATGTGACCACTTTCATAACAGAACGTAAAATCAGGATTTCGACCACAGTTTGGTACAATTGATTCAGGGAAGTAAGACGCCCGGCGCATCCGTCATTTTGTAACAATGGTAGAAAAAAATATTCTGCGCCACCGAAAATGTCCGAAACATTGAATGTTCAACAAGCATTGTCGCTGTTTCGTCGAAAAAACTTCAGCCATTTTGGAATTATCACAAAAAATGTTATATCCCTTTCATTCGTACTTATCTACCCTTTCAGTTTGTTACATCCAAGGAAAGGATTCCATCGTGTCAGTAACGATCACAACAAGAAACGAAAATCAGGAAAGACTTAGAACAAGATATGTGGGAGGTATTTTTTCCGTGATGACCCACAGTGGGTCACTCCTCAATATCCAATAGATTTCGGATCCGGAGTCCCATCTAAAATGCAGGGCGTGAACCGCAAATTCTAAGAAAATATCGGCATTTTCCTCGGACGGTGTGAATGTAACGAAGTAAAGAGCCGCTTTCAGAATCCATCATGTAGTATCTAACGATGAGGTGTCAAATAAAATCTGTATGTTGCCGCAGAAAATCAATGGCCAGGGCAAATTGTTAAATCGGAATGCTTCATCGTGCCTCGCTTGACTGCTCCGAAAGAAACAATTTCCTAATTTCGCCGACTGAATCGGTTTTGATGAAACGAAGTGATCATCTGTATTCGTGGCTAGTTTTTGCGAAATCAAAGGAGCGAATTCTGATGGGTTGGACCCTTTATATGAATCAGGCAAGGGGCATTCTTAGACGCGTTTCTAAATCAGTCTGATTACAGATTGCAAAAGGCGCTTGCTCGTTTACTAACTCCCAGGCCGTTACTTTTATAACTACTTGCCAAGACAATGTAATTAAATGGCATCCATTTGTAATTTCGGAGCGGCGTGTTGGGAATGTAAACGGCGGAACATGAAGAAGGTGTGACTGTAGGGCTTCGCTACAAACCCATCGTTTCGCTAACAAAAACAACCAGCTGCTCTGTCAATAGTTCTCCCACTGTGAATAATTAGCAGCAATATTGTGGACATTAGCATGACGTATCCCTCAAACGCAGAAATTCCTTGAAAAACGCCCCAGTGTTTACAGCGTGAGGCAAGAAATATCCCTCGTTTCTTACGCGAATGTACTCAAACATTCGACTTTACCGATTATTGAAATGTTTGGGAAACTAGGATGGAGTCAACTTTTAACATTGCTAAATTTCTTCGAAATTGTTCCTTATAAGGATACAAAGAACTTAAATAATGAAAAATATGAATTTATCATGTACACTGCGCAAAAAAATTAACGCACATTCTGAAAATCTCAATTTTAATGAAAGTTAACTATACATTGACTTCAAAACTTATTTTTAATGTTCTCTCGGGAAGGTTTTGAACGAAACAAAACACATTAAATGGAAGAAAAATTCAGGATTTCATCGAATCTTATGTGAAAGAAGAGAAATCAACAATTTTCAAAAAACTGAAATGCTGATAAGTGATTTAATACTTGGTATTTCCACCCCTTGCGTTAAATACAGCTCGGCAACGACGGTTCATACTCAAAATGAGTGATCTCAAAATGTTCTGATCTAATCCTTCCCAGATTTCTCCGAGTTGGATTCCTAAGTCATTAAGAGTAGCTGGATGATTTTCTGAACCTCTCAGCCTTCTATTGAGGTTGTCCTAAACCTGCTCAATCGAATTGAGATCTGGACTTCTTGCTGGCCATTCCATTCGAGAGACTTCAACCTCTTCAAGGTACTCCTGAACGATGCGCGCGCGATGGGGTCTGGCATTATCGTCCATAAAAATGAAATTTCACCAATGTATGGGGCAAATGGCACAACATGCTCTTCAAGAATGTTCCTTATATACTTATCAGCATTCGTAGCTCCATTATCAACGACCACTAGGTCTGTGCGAGCAGTCAAAGATACTCCATCCCATACCATAATCGATCCTCCCCCGAAACCAGTAGTATTCAGGAAATTACACTGAACATATCTTTCATGTGGACGTCTGTATACAAGGGAACGTCGATCACAATGGTAGAGGCAGAATCTAGACTCATCTGTGAAGAGAACTATTTCCTAATCGGCCTCTTCCCAATGGATATGTTCTCTCGCAAAATCCAAACGCGCCCTTCGATGGGCTGGGGTAAGAGCTGGGCCTCTTGCCGCGACACGAGGCCTTAAGTCATATTCTCTGAGGCGATTTCTTATTGTCTGAGTGCTAATTTGCACCTCATGAGTTGGCTCAAGCTGATTTTGAAGGAGGCGAGCGGTTGCAAACCGTTGTCTTAACGAAGAAACTCTCAAGTAACGTTCTTGAATGGCAGTTGTTACCCGTGGTCTACCCTGTCCTGGTCTTCGGACATTCATACCTGTCTCCCTGAATCGCTGCAACATTCTGGACACACTTGTATGAGAAACTCCAAACCTTTCTGCAATTCTTGTGTATGTCCACCCTTCTTCTCGCAAAACTACCGCTTGGGCACATTCCTCTTGGGTCAAATTGCGTGTTTCGCGTTGCATAGCGATCGAGTGTAGAAAATCAAACGAAAGAAAAACTATTGATCGAGAACAACTGATTTTAGAATGGAGCCAATACATTCAAAATCTGATAATATCATCTTTTTTTATTCCTGCTGGGAGAAAACATCTGTATTGAAGAAAAACGTTGAAAGTGGATAACGTATGCATTCATAATTCTGATAAAAATAATTATCATTGAGAACACCTTCAGTTGTAGAATAAATTTGAGATTTCCATAATGTGCGTTATTTTTTTTGCGCAGTGTATATTTGGAGATATACAGGGTGTCCCAAAGTAGGTGTAACAAGTCCCATCTCTTTTCATTTCCGAGGCACAGGGCGTTGAAGTGGACAAAAATGTTCGTAGATTTCGGGAGACTTTGGATTCCCAATCAGATATTTCGATTTCGGAAACAGGAATTTTCATGCCAGGGGAAAAATTTCTAGCTCGAACCGACACTTTTTTCTGGAATGATTCCGCATCTGAAAGGCGGAATGTACATAATATATTTATTTGGACTTGCCCGCAGTTCGGAAGTATTCGATAGAGTTGGAGGTATAAGCCGTCTGGTTTTCATACAACCCTTATGCATTCAAACAGAATAAATGATCAGACTATCAGATTTATCCGACTTTCCATTTGTACGCGAGAGCATTTGTGCGAACATGAGTACTCGGATTCGCTTCATTTTCATTAAATTATTCCAGAAAATTGTTTTGGGGTTGAATTTCAGAACTTGTCGGATTATTACAGGAATGAATATGGAATAAGGGGAGATATTTTCGAATGGCCCTCCTTTAATGCACCCTCTACATATTTCGGAAAGGGACTTCAATTCACCTGTTTTGTAATTTATTCGATTCGTATCTGAGAAGTCGAGACACAGAAAGGAAAGGACAAAGAGGTGTCACTGGTCCAGAATATAGTACAACTGATAAAGACGCCCGCCTGTCACTCACTGGCTCCTATTACAATACTTTCTCAATTTCCGTGAAGCTGGTGTGACATTCCATCATGATGTCACAGCAAAGTAAATTAGCGAAACGTTGTCCTAAAAAATTCCTCAGACGCTTTCTTTCTTTCTTTTCCCTCTTGTTTTCTGTATATTTCTTGATATATCACTTTCGAACCCCGAACGCAATCTTTACGTAGATTTTTCGAAGGAACACTCCATTTTCGACCGAATGAAAAATCGAAAAAATTTCATTAACTCCCTTATAATTCCGGAGAAAAACCGAAATATAAACCATCTGACGCTTTATCTCCTATTTTTTCGTTGTTCAATTTTGCAGAACACATCGATACTGTATACCTGACAAATTGTTGTACTTTGTATTGCACGTGCTCATTTCATAACTATGAGCTTTGAGATAGTGGAATAACATTTTTAATTCATAAGTTCATCAGTTGTGAATTCACTGAAACAGTTCATTTGTAGTTTCGCCATATTTTTTATTAAAAAACCTGTTTTTCTTCAAGAAATATAATCGAATGCGCGTGTCCAATTTATCTCCATTGGCCCATTTCGAATTTGAACAAGTTTTACAGAATAATGGGCGCCTTAGTACAATAAGCTGTTTGGAAACGATCAGCATTGAGAAATAACAATAATTATTGTTGCAGGCCATGGGCTTCAGCGGCCATAAAGCCGGAATGGATTGAGTTTACCCAACCATGCATAGCCTGATACCTATCTTGAAAGCTGCGTCACTTTTGGTGAATGTGTTGACATTTTTTCTAGGTGAGTACACACGAACCGATTCATTTTGGGAGATTTCATTGATTTGATATTCATTAATTATTGATTGAAGGTAATATCTCTACCTGTTATCGGTTGCCCCAAATATACAGAGTGTAACAGCCAAAAGAAAAAAATTCGATAACGAATAGATGAGGGCGTGTTAGGAAAAACGCTCGGACACGTCGATTTGTAATTTTAAATGCGCATATTTTTCAAGAAAATAAAATTATATAGGGTGTTCCATGCGACCCTGTCCAATACCAACTTTCTTATTTCAAATGCAACCCCCTGTATATTATTTATTCTTTGGATTCTTCAGAGAATTCTAGACATAATTCATGTACAATGTCCTATATCTATCTTCAACTTTTTCGGAAATATTAAGTGTTTTCAGATTTTTTACAATTTCACATTAGACTTTTTTTTGTGGGGATATGTCAAAAGTATTGTATACGAAACGAAACCCCTAAACTTAGACGACCTAAAAAAACCGAATCACGCTTGCGATTAGATCAGTCACGCCTGAAATGTTGAGTTACGTTAGAAGACAATTCTACACCAGATTAGCATTTTGAACATTTTCTATATTGACATTGATGTTTTTTTTTGTTTTTTTTTAATAATTAAGAAATAATCAGTATTAATTATTAGGTTTTAAGTGTTATGTATCGAATTTGTGAAATAAAATAATTTTTATTTAAAACGTTGATTTTTGCAATAAATCTGAAAACACTTAATACGAAATAGTTAAAGATAGGTATAGGACATTGTGCATGAATTGTGTCTAGAATTCTCTGAAGAATCCAAAAAATAAATAATATACAGGGGGTTGCATTTGAAATAAGAAAGTTGGTATTGGCCACGGTCACATGGAACACCCTATATAATATAATTTTTTTGAAAAATATGCGCATTCAAAATCATAAATCGAGGTGTCCGAGCGTTTTTCCCAACTCGTCCTCATTTATTCGTTATCGAATTTATTCCATTTGGCTGTTACACTCTGTATGATACATGGTTTCAGAAATGTGATCCAGCGATCATCAGTTTCAAATAAAAAAACTGCTGAATTTATTATTACATATTTTCATAATTTCTGTTCAAGACGTACTCAACATTAAATACGAAAAATTAATTTCCTTCTGAACGGCGAATAGATCTTTTGTGTTATTCAAGATTTTAAAAAACGATTGCTTAAATGAAGAAGTTTCAAATGAATATTCCGAGAACATTTTATTGGGACTACTATTTGCTCAGATAGTGTTGAGCAGGAACAGAATAATCAGAAGAATCGATCCATTGGACGTCAATTCAACGTCTTTTTCGACAATTGCAGGAAAATTTCATTCCGATAATACAGAGTGTATTATAAGGTGAGGCTTTTCTTTTGACAAGTGATAGAACTCATCAAAATGAGTCATTTTAACGAAAATTTCTTATATGAAATGTTTATTTTGAAAAATATATAAAAAAGATATATAAAAATAATCTGTTCTACGCACTAGATAGAATTTTTTCCAAATTTGTCAGATAAGAAGTCAAGAAACAAGAGATGCTGATGTCAACGAAGGAGCAGGCGAGGGAACAGCTGCAGACTGAGGAATTTTCAGACTCACCTAGAAACTAAAAAATATTCTAGCTTCATTATCTCGCAACAGGGGCATAATTCATAACAAAATTTTGTGGTAAAATGACTTATTTTGATGAGTTTTACCATCTGTCAAAAAAAAGCCTCACCCTGTATATTGCCTTGAAGATTATAATAATCTGAATTTTGGGTTCATTCCAGGACATTTAATAAACCTAGGACCAGGAATGAAAGCAGGAGTTTTTTATACCAATTTCTGAACAGGCAATAAACCTTCTATGCCCTAGTTTTTTACCACAGGGTCCGGGACACCAGATACAGAGTGGTCAGCTTTTTTCTAGCAAAACTTCAACAGTCATCAAAATAACTTATTTTACCACCATTTCTTCTACATAGACTCATTTTATTTGGAACATATTCAAACCAAATTTGGTATACAGCCTCAAATTGTATAGAGGTCACGAAGAGAAGCGAACTGGTGGCTATAGGCGAGGCGAGAAGAGGAGACAAGAGGAAATCCTTGTCGGGTACTGGGTACTTCTTTTTTAGAACCACAGATCGAAAGAGAGTGGGTAAATGACAGAGTTCTGGATCTTCTTTGTTACAGACAAGTCCATTCGCAGTATAAAAAAATAAATTGATTTCGAACAAGTTAAACTACTCATTTATGTAAAACACAAAGTTTGATTTTAGCCAGAGTCGTATCAGCAATTTTTCGATTTTATTGTAGAGAAACCACAGAATGAACGATCTTTTTCTTCGAATCTACTCCTAAAAATATGTTTTTCCAGACTGGTGATGCCACGGAAGGCAGAGTGGATAAGCGTGTAGTATTTTGTAGATCGGGTGAGAGATTTGTTTAGTAGGGATAAACCATAAGTTCATTGATTCGGCGATGTCGCCATCGAAAGAGCAAACAGCTCGAGTTGCTAGAAGTGGCACTTCCTCCCTCTGCACGCATCCAACAACGGGGGTTTATTGGTATTCAGGTCGGGCACCTGAATTATTTGTATTTTCTATCCAAGTCAGGGTATTGTTCACCTTTGTTTCAGTGCCTCGAATAATCAACCAACCACCTTAGAATCGCAATTACGTTATGTGCTCTCCATTGTAATCGGGTCTTCCGGATTCACGCCCCCCGATTTACTCAATTAACGGCTTCAGATTGAATATGATAGGTCCCGTGAGTGGGTCCAATCGTTTGTTTATAAGATGTCACTGTGCAGGGTGCACAAATGCATTATACAATAATTAAATTCCATTTGGGTAACATTTACTGTGTGCGGTTTGTGCTGCGACTACATGCGCGACTGTATTAAACAGCGCTGCTTACACCTATGCTATAATTTCACGCATTCGTAATTTCATTAGTAAGTATATATGTGTTCATACGGTGTGGTTTTCGCGATTCTATTAACGGTTCAAGAGTGAAATGTGGGAAATTACCAGTTAAGGTGAAACAATGCGTCCCTATTCATAAATCACCTCCTCTAACGGCCCCAGTCCTGCTCTGCTTTTCCGCATAATCGTCCATTCTCAAGGCAATTATGAAATCATAACACTGTCGAATTGACATCTCGGTTTCGATCCAAGAAATTTCATGATACGCCAAAAGTTCACTTTGATTCAATGAAAAATACCAAACTGTAACGCAACTATTTCGGTATCACTTAGGGGTGGAAGTATCAAAGCCAAAATTGTTGGAAAAGATACAAAACACGTTATAAATCATATATCAGGTAATAGAGTTAATCTTGTTGTGGATGATGAGGCCCCAGCTTAATCCACAGTAAAATAATTGTATTCAGATGTGTACTCTCTATTTACCCATGGGGCCTATGGTAATCAATCGAGAACAGTTTATTGACCGAATCAGGGGGGTGTTAAAGGGAGAAAACCAATCTCGATGCTCAACACGTACCTTAATTACGACTCTAAGGTAGGACATCTAATTATTTCACACACAGACGAAGAAGGAGGAAGTGACTGATTCTATTTGATGAAGCCGTGTTTATTATAATAGATTAACCGAAATAAATGTTCATCAAATATCAGTCGTGATTCGAAAATTCAACCAGACTTTCATAATCGATGAAATTTTGCAAATTTCGACAATTATTATTATGTGAATTCCAAGAGAATACGACAACAGGGACGGAAGATATTAAAGATTGAAATTTCGAATTTTCGAAAACTGTAATTTCGCAGGTGAAAATCTAAACCGTAATAGATATGTCCTCGAATATATTTTTATTGAATTCAGAGTCTTTAAAAACCCAAAAATTTATTTCCAACTTGATTATATACTTCATATTAATCCAGAAAAAAAATTTGTAATTTTCTTCATATTTAATTTTCGAGTTGACTTAGAAAGCTCACAGTACGAAGAGTTAAGCATACAGAGTGTAACAGCCAAATGGAATAAATTCGATAACGAATAAATGAGGGCGTGTTGGGAAAAACGCTCGGACACGTCGATTTGTAATATTAAATGCGCATATTTTTCAAGAATATAATATTATATAGGGTGTTCCATGTGACCGTGGCCAATACCAACTTTCTTATTTCAAATGCAACCCCCTGTATATTTTTTATTTTTGGATTCTTCAGAGAATTCTAGAAACAATTCATGCACAATGTCCTATACCTATCTTTAACTATCTCGGAAGTATTAAGTGTTTTCAGATTTATTGCAAAAATCAACGTTTCGAATAAAAATTATTTCATTTCAAAAATTCGGTACATTACACTTAAAACCTTATATGTAATACTGATTATTTCTTAATTATTAAAAAAAAATATAAATGTCAATGTAGGAAATGTTCAAAATGCTCGCCGCGAACGTCTTGGCAACATGCTAATCTGGTGTAGAATTGTCTCAACATTTCTTCTTTTGTTCTCAACATTTCAGGCGTGACTGATCTAATCGCAAACGTGATTCCGTTTTTTAGGTCGTCTAAGTTTGAGGGTTTTGTTTGTATACAATACTTTTGACACATCCCCACAAAAAGAAGTCTAATGCAGAATTGTAAAAAATTGTAAAAAATCTGAAAACACTTAATATTTCCGAAAAAGTTGAAGATAGGTATAGAACATTGTACATGAATTATGTCTAGAATTTTCTGAAGAATCCAAAAAATAAATAATATACAGGGGATTGCATTTGAAATACGAAAGTTGGTATTGGCCACGGTCGCATGGAACACCCTATATAATTTTATTTTATCGAAAAATATGCGCATTTGAAATTACAAATCGACGTGTCCGAGCGTTTTTCCTCTCATTTATCCGTTATCGAATTTATTCCATTTGGTTGTTACACTCTGTATAATGGTCCGCAAAATAGACTTTCTGAAGACCGTTACACGTATCAACAATATCCTGATTCCAATGTACCGATAGATCCCCCCAGATTTTGTCTTACCCCTTCATTTTTCACCAAAAAGTTGGGATTTTCAAAATCGATGATATTCGGCGTGAATATACCCAGACAATGGTGTTTGATAATTTGTGAATTTTAATTGAATACGACAACATGGTCGGAAGATATGGAAAATTGAAATTTAGAAATTTCGAAAAATGTCATTTCGCAGGTGAAAATTTAAACTATGATAGATGCGACGTCCAGTATATTTTTTCCGAATTCAGAGGCGCTAAAAACCCGAAAATTGGTACCTAACTTGATAATATACGTTATAATTATCGAGAAAAAATTTAAGAATTGTTCCTAATATTTCATTTCCGAGTTGACTTTGGAACATACAATGGTCCGAAAAAATATTTCAAAGTTGAGAAGTTTCTAATTTCTTTAACCCATAGGTATATTTCGAACCTCACCCCAAACATCCTCATGAAAATATTTGCATGATAAAAAAGCCCAAAAAGTTTAATGAAATGTCCAGGATAGAGCAGCATTTCTACACTTGAGCGTCTGATGAGTTTCTCTAGCCGAATGTTCCAATTTTCAGGATATTTCAGAATCGGAAAATGGATACATTGGGGGTGAATATGAAGACCTCGAAAACTCGAAAATTGCAACCAGCTGCCGATTCATTCTGCCGAAAAATCGATGAAGCAATGGTTCAGGAATCGATTGCTATTTTCCATCCCCTAAATGCGACACTGGATCCGCCCTTGTCAGAAACAAACCAATTTTGATTTCACCATAACCCTCGACTTTTGTTCGGAGATGGGAGTAGTTTCAATCACAGTGTTTTCATGGATATTGCCGCCATAATACGGGGGTGAATGATGATGAAGCCACAAAGTATCGGGGATGATTTTTACATTTCATTTCGATAAACGATATATACTAAATGCATTAAAAGAACTATAGATTCCGATATTATTCTGGTTTAACGGCAACTACCTACTCATAAAATTCAACATTTACATGTGGTGTAAATGTTTTATAGTACAGTACATATATTAAAATTTACGATTCATTCATTTAGTCGTTCCCGCTGGAACATTTTCGAGCATGAAATTGAAATGGAATCGCGAAGTGAATATGTGAACAGGTTAAGGGGAGTATGTCTATGTGGGAATGGCCTTTTTATGGTCAGCCGAATGATTTGTACATTTTTGTTGTGCTCGTATTGCAGCATCAGAAGTGCACTCGTTCATCTGTATAGAGTTTTCCAATTGTTCCGATGGATAAAACTAGTTTATATCAGAGATCGATGCATGAGCTACACCTACCGCGGAATTTGTTGGACTGGACTCTAATTTTAGTCTACAAATAGTAGAGAAGTGATCAAACACTCATTGATTCATTCTACCAATCATGCTGAGTGAGAGAATCTGAGATCTCTTATGAAATTTTTGATTCCAACGAAAAAGCCATTTTCAATAACTTCGTCAATATTTCATTCCCATTTGCCACCCTGTATTTAATTTGATCACTTTCAATTATTTTCGATTTGAGATTTTCCTTTTATATCCATTTCAGAATATGAACCTGACCAGCTATAATAGTTGTTTGGTAACTGAAGAACTTTGAAGGAATTCAAGTTCACTTTCATTAAAGAGAATCAATTTTCCAATGTTACATAATAGAATTCCAATGAATTTGTGTTTCACGTTCGCTAACATTTCCACATAAGAAGAAATGAAGTCGATGCCTCAATATCCACCCAGCCAATAAATCGGGAAAATCGATCCGGTCTGAATTTGTTTATTCAGAAAATATGAACGTGGGAAAATACCTCGAACACAGATCTCAGCCTGTTCGTAGTGAAAGTGCTGAAAATTATTCAACTGTTTCATTCCTGACTCAATATAATCCTTTCAAATTGAACCGAAATTCATTTTTAATCAATTCATCTAAGTATTTGCAAACCTTACGCCGAAAAACGTCGATATACAGGTTGCTTCACCCATCCAACGACAAAATTAATCCCATATCGGATTTTCGCAAAGGATGTGTTTGCGATGAATCCTTCTTTCTTCGAATTGTCGTCGCTTCTCCAAGAATACCAACAGCGAGTCGAAGTATCCCGTATATTGTGATTTTTTTACCGGTTTCCTCTGAAGTTCCGGCCATCGAAAAAAAATGGTAGGATTCCGACTGGGGCAGAACTCGATAAAGTTTCCAGTTTCTCTACCTCATACGGGAACAAAACTATAGATATGGCATCTGTGCAGGATGAAAGTTATCTCGATAAACGCGCGGGACTCATAGCCCAGTGCTCAGCTTTATTGCAGACGTGACTCGTGCTTTTTCAATTTCGAACTGAGGGAATGATTGGCGCTTTGGGTGTGATTGCCATGATGACGTTTCGACTTGGACAGGACGCATTTGACCGAACAATCTTGCTTGACAAACGTTCGCTGCAGCATGGGAAAGAGTTGCCAGATAGACGAATTGTTGCTATAGTAAACCCATAAATATGCACACACCCATATCTGCATGACTTGTTTTACAATTCTACATCCCGTATTCATGCCTGTACATCAATTTCGATCCGTCGTTTTAGGTTGCCACCAAATGCTGACAAAATAACACTTCTCCCCAAAGTATGATGTCCTATACTCCATTCACTTTTATAAAGTATCTCGGTTGGTCCATATTTAGGTTAATCAAGTTTTTTTTTACTTAAAACTGACGCAGGTTGGTACTCGTTGAATGTCAACTGATTCTAAGAGACGTTGCCAACGCTAATTTCTATTTACTCTTCTTCAACTTTGTGGATTTAGTTCTTTTAAGGTTTAACTGTAACACATGTTTCATAGTACTACTAAATTTTCATACTGGAGTATTTCAAGTTGTGCAAAAAGGTATTCTGTAGGCTTATTTCTTGAGAATTTTGAAATGTAGAAAATTCTCTAGGTTCGTCTGTGCGTTTAGAAGGTTTTCTGTCGGGTTATTGGAGTACTTTCATTCTTTTTTCGAATGAACTATCACAAAGTAACGAACTATTTTCTTCATCATCTCTCAGTAAAATTTCAACACTCGATTCTTGATTGCCGTACAAGAAAATAGCATAACTGAATCTTCCAACCATGTTTATTCACGTGAAATATTTCCAGTATAAACAGAGAAAAAAGTTTCTTCAACATTCGCCAGGTCTTTGGAATCATTGAATTCACATTATATTCTCTCAAATTCATTTTTCTCCCAAAATTGACATTTTGATAAACAGGTAATTACTACGACCTCTATGTAAAAAAAAGCAACGTTGTGTATGATTCTGGCAGGAAAATGAGTATAAACTAACATTTTCAAAATATACACGGTAAAATGTGTCAGAATTTTATGGCCAACCGGAAAAATTAATAAGAGTGAATGGAGTACAGGTTACAAGGTGGAATAACAAAAGTTTCATTTCCGAATGCTCGTTCTACTCAAACAAGGGCTATACCATTTGGCCACGATGTCTGTTTTTTCTCGAATTTGAGCCGATAATCATCTCAATCGATTAGGTTGAATACATATTGATCTAATGTTACACATCTTTCGTGTAACCAACAGAAAACATTTCCATTACAATATAACTTTGAAATTGAACAATTGCATCGTCGCACTACCAAATGCGAATCTACCTAGAAGGTGAATCAATATTTTGCATATTTTCCGTCTCATCTCGATACTTTTTTGCAATAACAAGAAAATCTCATGGTCAATCTTCCTATAATACTGAAGAACAATGAATTTTTTAGATTGTAATTGAAAAACAGGAAATTTCATTCCTTTTCCACTTCCGAATCATATTTCTTGATACCAGGATTGTTGGTAAAATGCTGACCATAAGCAATAAATTGCGAAGGAAAAAACACATGTAGTTGCTATAAAAGTTCCCCCCTCAAAACGTTAGTGGTGTTGACAGAGCATCAAGACAATCACCAGTCGAGTATAAGTGAATTAACCCTATGAAAGGGTAGGTAATGGTAATTCGAGAAAGATAGTCCCATAGAAAGTGGATGTTATCATACATTCTCGCCAAAGTAAAAAGCAATTCCGTTAAAACCCCAGGGTTTTAGCAACTCTAAACAATGCACACCAACTTACCTATAATTGCGGGTTAGAGTGAGACATTGTGAGGGAATGCTCCTGGCTGTAAATACATAAGCGCACTGAAATCAGACAGGATATAGGCTTTACTGCATGAACAATGAACGTGCCCAGGAAAGCTTGCCACCTGCGAAATCTCAATATATTTTCTTTCAGGAAAGACCATTTCCAGAGTGGATGTGTTAAAAGTACAAGATATGGAAATAATGCATCTGCATTTCAGGAAGTGCATTAACGAACATTATACACTACACCATTCCTCGAAATTATCAGGTTTAACAGTCCCTAATGATACCATTTTGAATTCGTCTCAAGTCGATCCACGGATTTTTGCGGAACCTGGATTGAAGGTGACCCAGGGCAAAACTGAATACGGTGCCCAATTTTGGCTTATTTCGACGTAATTACTTGTGACACACTCGAAACTGAGCTTGAAGTTTCGAGTTATTTCCCGAAAATTCCGCGGAACCCAGTGGTTCCGCGAAAAGGCCCTGTGGTTCCGTGAAAAGGCCCCAGAGGTACCGCGGGAGATTGCCATAATCGTTCACAATTATATTGACTTGCTTCATAACCTGGTCTGGGGTTCCGTGAAATGAAGAGATACGTTAAGGGTTCCGCAGCCGCCAAAGTTTGGGAACCCCAGAGATAACCGAGAAATCTATGATTTTAAATTCGTATAAATGCAAGCCGAGGAGCTTTCTTTGAAAATTATGACCGAAAAAAAGGACGTTACTCCGAGAAATGGGCCTGTCTGTATGCATAAAGAATATTCAATCTTGAGAAGTTAATAACATTGAACCGAGTACATTGCTCGCTGGTATGTATACATCATTTCGAATCCGAAGTTTCAGCTCGCGAGAGTGACATCCGCACACGTCTAGCGTGTCAGTTTATTGCATAAAATTTTTGACAATATGTTCAATGCGCGAAATATCATGGAGGAAGGCATCAATATTATAATTTGTCGAACCGGGGGTGAACGTGGGGATCCATAGGAGCGTAAGAAAACTTAGACACGTAAAGTTTGCAGGCGGTCGAGCCGGGTTTACCACCAGCACATTGCCTAAGAGAAAAAGTTTTGTTTAATTTTGTTTGGTTTGATGCTAAGCTTGCCTCCTGTCATTTTCATCCTGTCTACTTTAGTTGCTCGCGCCAGTTGTTCCGTGTCGTGTTCTTCGGAACAAT
The DNA here is from genome assembly GCA_910592335.1 of Adalia bipunctata. Taxonomy (NCBI): domain Eukaryota; kingdom Metazoa; phylum Arthropoda; class Insecta; order Coleoptera; family Coccinellidae; genus Adalia; species Adalia bipunctata. Next base: position 5,135,022 of record OU342957.1, read on the forward strand.
ATTGTTTTAAGTATTTTTAATGTGTGGTTAAGCATATTTCACGTAGACACGGGTAGTGCAACTTTTCCCCCCAATGTTATATTTATACGATACTCGAAGTTCGAAACTTTTCTCGACTCCTTTGCTATTTTCGCCATATGTACCTACACGCTCTGCTCAACAATCGAAGCCTTAATGGTTGAGAGTTGGCAGGGATCGATTTCAATCGCAGACCATCGGAAAGTAGAGAAAGCTAAATGTTATCTGGCTTTCGGAAACGATCAAAGCGTTCACTCGTCAGGTGTTATTGGCCTAATTTTTTCAGTTATTGATAATTCGTCTGGATACTGATTCTTCATACCCTCTCCGATTCGCAAACTGAAAGTGAATTGATCGAGTAACTCTCATTTTTATTTCTTTCAGAACATCAAATGGCACGGAACTACTCGATATTTACAAGAAAAAACGTTTTCACTGAAAGCATGTACAACAACTGAGTCTCTCAACCAGAAAATTTTTTTAAAGTTTTTTGAAGTCCGCGAAGAGTCTCGGCTGGGGGGCAATTGTACCAATATTTCCATCTGGTCTGAGTTGTATTCTTGCGGATATACAGGGTCTTTCACGAGGAACCTCGCCCATATTTATACGGGAAACTACTGAACGTATTTTCATGAAATTCAGCACTTATAAGTATTTCACGATGCTGATGGAATCTAAAATATTTTCAAGGCATGAGCACCTCCGGTTTTTCCGGAAATGACGTCAACTTCCGTTTTTCAAATTAGAACACCATTTTTTTATTGCAGAAATAGATTCCTTAGAAAATTTCAAGTTATTTTGATGTAACATTTTTCAGTTTCGGTTGGAAAATTCTCTCTGAGCGGGAAAATTCGAAAAAAAATCGAAAATAGAGCTCCGCTGAAACAAGAATAACTTCGAGGTTTTTGGATGGAAAATTTTCATTTTTGGGATTTTTCAAGATGTAAGATTGATGTATCCACTTTAAAAATCGAAATCGCGATTCATGATACAGGGGGTGAAAAAATCGCTTTCAAAGTTAGGGATGACAAAATCGTGAAAAATCAATTTTTTCGAATTAGAACCCCATTTTTTTATGACAGATATTGAATCTACGTTAAAAAATAATGTGAGTGTATGCATCACACCCTTGCCCTAAAATGGATATTTTCTGAGTTAATATCCACTTTAGGGCAAGTGCTGAATTTCATGAAAATACGTTCAGTAGTTTCCCGTATAAATATGGGTGAGGTTCCTCGTGAAAGACCCTGTATTTGTTTCTCCCGAACCTATTTACCGTAAGAAGAACTTACTGAACAATTCAGTTCTAAACCGAGGGGAGAAACGAAATAAATCGTATTCGCATTGAAAACGTGATCCGCCGAAAGATTGTCATGCTAAAATGTGGGACGTATTGCGAATCGAGGTTTTTCAATCGAGATCTGACGAATTTGAGCAACGGTCGATATTATTACAAGTTCAATTGTTGAACAGAGCGTACACATATGGTAGAAAGCACAAACGATTTGTGAAAGGTTGGCAACTTTCCGTATCGGATAAATATGAGATTAGGAAAGAGGGCCAGAATACCGTGGTTCTCAGCGAAATATGCCTAATCGTAAACATCAGATTTTCATGCCGCAGAGGAGGAAAGGAAAAAACGGAAAAATAAGTAATTAAAAATTGTCATATGATGAACTAGTTTCATTTTCATATGTTCTCCTCGGTATACAAGGGAACCCGTTCGACAGATTTCGAGAATGTTGCCATATCTGTTTATGTTTTCGTTGAGTACCTGATTCGAATCAAATACAATGTTATTTCGAAGATAGGAATATTAATTATTTCCGAGATCAAATGATAGCACGACGCAGTTTCGCTAGATGTGAGCATTATTATGCACATCATGTGTGAGATTTATTATTGTTCGAGGGCTCTAATTTGAATCGTTCCATTCATACCTTTACTTTCTGTATATCTTTGTTAATTGAATGCCATCGGCAATGTTTGCGCTGCGGAATCGCTTGCATCATTACCGGTACAATAATTGGTCAATTTCTCCCGAACTCAAGCAGAATTCGAAGATTCGTTTTATTTTTCTCATGAAAATTTTAATACTTTGATTTCATACCTGTTTTTCCTGTACAGTATTTTTGTCATTCATTGTTTCATCCCTTAACTCTATTTTCGTCAGGGAACATACTTTGTGAATTATTCATTGAGATAATTATCTGCCAAAGAGCCGCAAACACGATTCAAAGAAATGGAAGCGAAGGTCAATTTTTCAGGACGGATTCAGAATATTTATTTAAAAAATTGGAAATTCAACGAAGCTGAAATTTTAGCAAAAACATCATTCGAAACTTAATCATATAATTTCATTTGGTCATTCTGGATCCTTCCAGAAAACTCCCAACAAATGGCCCCCGTGAATAATCCTGTACAGTGAAAAAAGTTTAGTTGCATTAACCCTTGTTTGACTATATTCAAGATTGTATTTGTTTTGACGCAAGCAAGGTTCCGACGAATAAAAAAGTCCATATAAATTACGGATGACGTAATCGCAAAAACAGAAGGGTTTTCAAATATTTGCCCAGGTAGATAAGGGATGAGAAACGATCATTCGTTGACATGGAGTTATTGCCCATCTCCGATTCCACATTTGGAGTCATATTCTTACCCTCGACTTGATATGTCGTAACCTGTGCGCCGCTGGTAAAATAATAACACCTTTTCCCTCGTAAAAAGCATCGAGCACGTGAATATTTTCATCGGGGCCGAATTTTAAACTGCAGGATTTTTAGGTGTCTGGTGTTTATCTTAATTTTCCCAACTAATATTCACCAATTCTGTTGATTCATTGATTCGGATCTAACATAATCCGAGTTTTTGTGGCGAGGATTTCACCCAAACATGTCCAGAGGCTACAAAATCAAGCTTACATAGGAAAATGGAAAGCAAATAGCCGTATGTTTCAACTGCCGACGCAGTATGTTTACTTATATTTTCGCTGATAGAAGAGTGGTATGTTGAGAGCGACTGGCCATCAAGATAATACAATTACCTCAGATCGACATGAGTGAATATTTCCTCAAGGAGAGGGGAACTTTATTACATTTACGAGGAAGCAGGGGAAGTGTTTATTTGGTACCTCGGTGGATTTTATGGTGACTTCGGCTTCCATAAGGAGTTTTTTATCTTGCATTTCCGAGAGCAGCATTCCTAAATGCCAAAGGTTCGTTTGAACCGAGAAGATATCCCAAATATTCGTCTCCGACAATGGCGTTGCTGAAACTCCCTTATGTCACACGTTCAGCGTTTCTTAACAATCGTCCGGATTAAAACACCACACTCCCGTCCCTTGTTGCTCAATATAAAGTATGGCACAAAGGGGTTCGAATGAAAAAGAATCGACATATGCCAGTCTTTCGCGTGGTACGAAATCACATATCATCATCATTAAACAGACCAATATAAGTCAGGGTATTCTTCCAGCATCATTAACACCGTTACTTATACTCAAACTATGTATAATTCTTGCTGTATTGAAAATTTTGCCATACTGAGAACAACGCTAACAAAATTGGCGCTTCCTTACTCAAATCGACTTTGGATTATACTCTGCGCAAAAAAATTAACACACATTCTGAAAATCTCAATTTTGATGAAAGTTAACTCTACATTGACTTTATAACTTATTTTTTATGTTCTCTTGGGAAGGTTTTGAACGAAACAAGACAAATTAAATGGAAGAAAAATTCAGGATCTCACCGAATCTTATGTGGAAGAAGAGAAATGAACAATTTTCAAAATACTGAAATGCTGATAAGTGATTTAATACTTGGTATTTCCACCCCTTGCGTTGATTACAGCTCGGCAACGACGGTTCATACTCAAAATGAGTGATCTTAAAATGTTCTGATCTAATCCTTCCCAGATTTCTCCGAGTTGGATTCTTAAGTCATTAAGAGTAGCTGGATGATTTTCTGAACTTCTCAGCCTTCTATTGAGTTTGTCCCAAACCTGCTCAATCGGATTGAGATCTGGACTTCTTGCTGGCCATTCCATTCGAGAGACCACTTCAAGGTACTCCTGAACGATGCGCGCACGTTGGGGTCTAGCATAATCGTCCATAAAAATGAAATTTTCACCAATGTATAGGCAAATGGCCCTCCATGCTCTTCAAGAATTTTCCTTATATACTTATCAGCATTCATAGTTCCATTATCAACGACCACTAGGTCTGTGCGAGCAGTCAAAGATATTCCACCCCATACCATAATCGATCCTCCCCCGAAACCAGTAGTATTCAGGAAATTGCACTGAGCATATCTTTCATGTGGACGTCTGTATACAAGGGAACGTCGATCACAATGGTAGAGGCAGAATCTAGACTCATCTGTGAAGAGAATTCTTTCCTAATCGGCCTCTTCCCAATGGATATGCTCTCTCGCAAAATCCAAACGCGCCCCTTCGATGGGCTGGGGTAAGAGCTGGGCCTCTTGCCGCGACACGAGGCCTTAAATCATATTCTCTGAGGCGATTTCTTATTGTCTGAGTGCTAATTTGCACCTCATGAGTTTGCTCAAGCTGATTTTGAAGGAGGCGAGCGGTTGCAAACCGTTGTCTCAACGAAAAAACTCTCAAGTAACGTTCTTGAATGGCCAGTTGTTACCCGTGGTCTACCCTGTCCTGGTCTTCGGACATTCATACCTGTCTCCCTGAATCGTTGCAACATTCTGGACACACTTGTATGGGAAACTCAAAACCTATCTGCAATTCTTGTGTATGTCCACCCTTCTTCTCGCAAAACTACCGCTTGGGCACATTCCTCTTGGGTCAAATTGCGTATTTCGCGTTGCATAGCGATAGAGTGTAGAAAATCAAACGAAAGAAAAACTATTGATCACTAAAATTGATCGAGAACAACTGATTTTAGAATGCAGCCAATACATTCAAAATCTGATAATATCATCTTTTTTTATTCCTGCTGGGAGAAAACATTTGTATTGAAGAAAAACGTTGAAAGTGGATAACATATGCATGCATAATTTGATAAAAATAATTATCATCGAGAACACCTTCAGTTGTAGAATAAATTTGAGATTTCCATAATGTGCGTTAATTTTTTTGCGCAGTGTATAATGGGTCATCACAATTCAACTCGTAAACCACGACCTTGAATTTTGTGACAGCCTGTATACGAATTGATCCAGAATCCATGAATAATTCGCCTTCTACATAAAAATCGAACTTTCAAACAAAGTAACTGAACCAACCCTGTTGAGTTTCTTACACTCTGTTTCATTCCAATTGGATTTGCAACGATTCTGCACCATTTTTGATTCCAACGATAAGATCTTATCTCGAAGGTAGCTTAGTGAAATGGAAAAACTATGTCGAAAATCGTTCCATCTTTACTTTTGGCGAATGCATCTGATCAACTCCATTTCGTCTATGGATTCGGATAGTTTTTCACGAAAGTCGTTCCAATATTTTCTTAAATACTTAAATATTTCGTGGATATTTAATGAAATGATGTCGACTGGAAATATTCCATTAAAATTCAGAATCATTGAGAATCGGACAAAGCTGGAATTCTTGTAACTTGTCCCAAGGCAGCAGAAGGATTGCCATGGGTGAATGGACTTGTATCGTTCACGAAGAGCTCGATCAAAATGTAAAATGTGTCAAAATCAGCTAGCCGATGGCACATATTGAATCATCCCTATGTGTTTGTATTTGGCGTTCGTTTATGTTCGTAATGGCGGCGTTTAAATGCACAACATGCGTTAAAGTTCATGAAAACGCATTGTTCTGAGCGCGAGTGTCTATAAGTAGGTGGGATATAATCGCCTTTGAGGACAATTTATGCAAATACACATCCATATTTATAAAGGCTCGCAGATGAACAGATCGCATACTCCTTGCAATGATGATTTTCGTGAACACAGTCGAAAGCGCTTCATTCGAGCGACATGAGCCGCATGGCAAGATAATACCCCGACAAAAATCAGTTTATTCGGCAGAATTTCACGCAAGGATAATACTTTATCGGCGATTATTAAGTTGGGGGAACGGAGCCCGGACAAATTGAGAAGTGGAAAATGAGATGAAAAGCTCTGAAATGTATCCATTAAGTGTTCATTTTCACGATTGAAGAAATGGAAGCTCATTCCTATTCGCGTTCCTACCATATAAAATTCAGAGGGTTGCGGAAACACCAGTTCATATTTTCGTACACTTAAACGTACTAAAAAAAGGTAGATATATTATTATACAGGGTGACTCTTCGGCTCGTACAATCGAAACATTTTTCTATATTCTTCTTCCGAAAGATAGAGGGTGTTGAAAATCCATTGAAAAATAATTTTCTTCCATGATATTTAGAAAATATAACATAACCAAGGGAATTTCAGACGATGGCCAACAAAAAAAGATCATTGGGAAGCTTGCAATATGGGGAGAATTTGGGAATCAGTTTCAGAGATTACAGTTTCGGCTCCGGCCTGAGAGTCAGGAAAAAATCTGGGAGCCAACCTCTCTGGGCCACAATAAATCGAAGTATCGAGTAAAACGAAGGAAAACGTCCCACCATAAAAAACGCAACGTTTTATATTCGAATTACAGAAAATGTCATTATAATAAATCGTCTTCCCTATCAGATTTCCCAAGTAGACTGAACTAAAGGCAGATGTACATACAGCAACCACATGCATTCCATTCAGAAACAGGGCTTGAACCAATATTGACTCGATAAATATTCTGCCACGACGAGGCTTGAAAAAACGTCATATATCTCCCTGTGCGGATTTGTATATTTCCTCAGGACGGGAAATTAATTTCGGGTGAACATTTGGAAGTCTTTCTTCGTTTTTATCGAAGGACATAAGTGGGTTACCGCTTAAGAGTCTTTGGCCTTCAAAATAAGAAACGTATACCGGCAGTGCAGTGCATTAATTTTCATTTATTGGATTATTCAGCTTAATAGAACAAATGTTGGGGCTCCGGAAATATAACAAGAAAACCTACCCTGAACTTGATCTCACACTGGCTGTATAATACTCTCTCTTTCCTTCACCAGTCATCTGGGAGGAGATACCTGCGGGGCGTGTCATTTAAAAGAAATTCAATTCCATGTTAGAATCCACAATTGTAAGAAACAAATAATTTTCACTAATCGACGGCTAAAACAAACCTTAATAAGTCGTTGATGAAAACGGATATTTATCATTTCGAATAGAAAAATTCAAGGAGATAGATTTCGCGAAAACAACACATTGTTGTAATATTATTTACAAAAAATCAGTAAATTCTGAAAGAAAAATGAGATAGACCTTCGATTAACTAAATGATAGACTTCAAAACTGAAATAAAAGAACACAAAAATGTTTGTTCGTTTTGATGGTGGAAATGTTACAAAATAACCAAAAATGAGGGGGAATATCCTTTTCATTCATTCAATACTTCAATATTTTTTTTATTATTTTTAAGTTTATACACTCATACATCCCCTCATCAATCAGAAAAAAATGAATTGTTCCTGACTCCCTTTTTTTCAAGGACGTAGACCCTTAAGTCTTGAGACGAATCAAGAAATAAACAATCTATCTGAAAATGAAATGAATATTTTCTCCATTCCTGCAATATATTTGGCAGAAAATCTCTGTTTGTTATTCTTTGCTTTATTCAGGATGAGACAAAATAAAAATGAGAAAAGACAATGCTTGATGAAACAGATCTTTCATTGTTTTGTTTCAAACTAGTTGTTTTTCTGTTCTTTGGTGTCGATTGAATGTTTAGATCAGATGATCAACTTCGATGTCCTGACCATTATCACAGAAAGAAGTTTATAATTTAGAGTGATCACTACCTTGATATCATTTCATATACTTTCGAGCACACGAGTTGGTAGTTGTTGAGACGATCCATCAAAAGTTAGAAGGCAAATAAAATAAGGCCGCCACAACGAAGAAATCCATTAATCTGAACAGATATTTCCCCTTCGAACTGGTCGATGTAATCAAATGCATAAGCTGCGAACTGCGAAAGAATTTTCAATAGAATGATCCGAGCATCTTTTTTCTTTCGCAGTTCATGCATGCGAGGTATTCCATTCCTCTCTGGTGATGGAGCACCGGCGATGTGTGACTGTCAGCGCCAAGAAGTTAATATGTACGATCTGAAATATTGTCCACTGGAATCTTGCCTTTATTATGCTTGCCAGAACGAGTGCTTATGATGGGGGATGTCCAGCGGGGGCCCTGCTCCCTCGGGACCCATATAAGATTGACTGTTATTACAGGAAGAGCGGAACAGTCGCTAGGGAACTTCCGAGTCCCGATGTTATACAAGGGCTACTCGAAGTATTCCATTACATTCGATAAAGGTACGGCCGCTTTTCAATTGTGCAACCACTCACTTCTGAGAAATCCCCTTTTCGATATTGTGAATAAGAAATTCGCTTCTGAGACTCTTCGACCAGTAATTTCATACATGAATATGCCCTTTTATGATTCCGACCATATATTAAATTCACTCCAGCGATTCCGGAGATATTGCGATCGCCCTGGTCAGGAACACGTCGGAATAATATTTCGGAAAGCAATAAAAACATGTCGCCTCAAAAATTCCCCCAGACTGATTAGGCACAGCTGCAAATGTGCTCCTCTCGATCTTAGACAAAATGTACGAAACCCAATACATTTCAACACCTTATTAGAGAACCCAGCTTTGTCAGAAACAATTTAAATCCTCCACATGGGGTAGATTTAAAAGCAGATAAATTTGCTTTCGCTACTGATTTTTCTGTAATTTAACAACTGATCTGCAGTTGGGTCCTTGTTTGGCCCCACGATGGGCAAACGTTATCGTGCTATGATTACATAACACAGGTTTTTGTGCTTCATTCGAAAGCTTTTGATCTCGACGACATGTGGTTTCAGCAGGACGGTGCCACATGTCATACCGCCCGTGAAAAATTGACGATCTTGCGCGAGTTTGCTCCTATACTCTGTTCAAATGTAAGAAAGAGCAATAATAACAGATTTGGCGTATCGGTAGGAGGGCCTTCGTGAAGTTTTTTCCGTCCAGAGTCGAATCGAGTAGATTTCACACAATTGTTCAGTTTTAACTGAACTTGAATTACATTTTTTTCAATAATTTATAGAACGTTGTTCTTTTGAATTTTGGCAAACTGTCGTCATCATTCACGATTTCTAGAACTTCAGAAATCGTTGGGATTTCATTCCGGAAAAAAAAACCGTGGACAATTTTTCTGATAGGGTTCATATCGAAATCGTCAACCGAATCGATTATTTTTAACGACTGGGCTCTCCTCTTATGTGGCGTCAATGTTTTATTCTCTTCATATTCTCTGAGAATTCTGAATGCAGCTGAATCACTCACCCTTAAGGATTTTGACACAATTCCTACTGAGTCCCTTTTCGATAAATCAGGATGTTCTTCCAATTCTTTTCGAAAAATGTTCTAAATTATCTCTTTCTCTTCAGCAGAGAAATGCGACCTTTTGGACCTTTTTCGTGGTGGTCCCCACATATCACCCTCAGATGCAGTATCCGTTTCCGAATTCGACAATGTTCTATAAACACTATATACACTTTGTCAAACGATTTTCCAACACAATACACTTTTCACAACAAAATCTTTAAACACTTTGAACAGCTAGACCTTCACAGTAGCTCTAGGTATTTTAACTGGTCTTGTCAATTGAAAACTTCGATATTTATGCAAATCAAGATGGCTTTAACCCATTAAGGAAAAGGACCCAAATCTGGTGTTTCCCGGAATTACCTTGTCGGAACCTTGAGCAGCCGACAAAGAGTTTCATACAAAATAATATAGAATTTTGGACCGAAACTAAATATATTTCGGATATTACAAGTAAATGACCATTATAAATTTGAACACAGATCTTTTACGAGTCTTGTCAATTGAAAACTTCGATATTTATGCAAATCGAGATGGCTTTCACCCATTAGGGAAAAGGACCCAAATCTGGTGTTTCCTGGAATTATCTTGCCGCAATCTCGAGCATCCGAAAAAGAAATTATTTAGTAGATAATAATATAAAAACAAAACAAAATAAAAAAAGGGTACGTGGGATATGAAATGTTTATGACAGTTGCAAATCATAACAGAATGTTTGCACTAGAGTTTCTGAGGAAGAGAGTTCTAATGTGGGAATTGCTGACTCAAATTATTGAATCATTTCTATCCAGTACCATCTACTGTCTGTTCCGAGTACGATCCCGGCAATCTTGTAGGGTGTTAAAAGGGAGCGTGGTTATGACCGTTTGACGAATAGGAGCTTTTTTGTGCGCAAACCAGACGATTTTGTTTGTTTACAAAGCTCCTTCTTATATTTGAACGGACTATAGTCGTGTCATTTCCCGATTTGATGACCAGAATTGGCGTCCACGCTCTTGCGTAACACCTTTAGACTTCTGGTCGTGGGGTTATCTTAAATCACAGGTTTATACCAATGAGCCTGCAACCATGGAAGCATTGAGAGCCGAAACTTCGTCAAAAGCAGTCATTCTCAAAATATTTTGTCAAAATTCCCAAATGTATATTTTCTAAATCAATAAATATTCCAGTACTTTGCTACAGAAAACCATGTTTTATTGAACACTGACATCTTGCGCTCTTATTGTCACACCCTTTACATATATACGGTCCGCCACCCCTTTTTTGTCTGTTTAGAGATCTTTTCAAATGAAATTGAAGCGCACAACTCTACCTAACAATTAGAATATTTGATTGTCTATCTCAAAACTTAATTGGCAACCCACGTAGTCGAGGATGTCGGTAGACAGTTCGCAGATGAGCTGTACTAACCCTTCCACGAAAAACTTTTTAGTGAATAATTCGATGATGCAAGAGCAGGTGCCAGGAAAGCAAGCGACTCCCCCCTTTTCCATAGGAGCAGTGCCCCAAGACTGAATGAAATAGCATCAACAGCCATTCTTCGACTAACTGAATCTATCGGCGTGAAAGAAGAACGCGATAAAAAAGACCATGAAACAGAATAAAAGATTCATTCGGAAAGTCGAAAAAATGAACGAGAGAAATCAGGATACTCGCTGCTGCCGCCGTCAAGTCCTTTTGAATTCGCCCCCGAAACATGGAATCATTCATAAAAATCCAGAAGCACTCACATTAATTCCCCATCTCCTGAAAGTAACGAATCGGAATCTTCTCTCAGGCAATCTGGAGGAATTCAACTAAAGAAAATCAGAATCCGCCGAGAGATGCCGATCCATTTCAATTGAATCAAAGGAGGAAGAAATTGTAACATATACACCGTAGGGCGTCAAAAGTCAAACCACTTTTACGAAGTATAAGATATTCATTCTTTCGAACTTTAGCCGGTGTAATATCTGATGCCGGAGGGTTTCCAACCCCGCGAAATGAATATCAATCATTTAATCTTGCGGAATGGTGGCTCAGTCGAGTTACTGTTATGTTTTTATCGATAGAAATGTTCGGGATTTTATGTGGAAAAAATTGAGAACTCTTGACAACCCCGTCGTTCGACCCTCACGAATTCGATACAGGGCAGACTGCGAAAATTGAAGGGACCCGGCCTGGGTACGGCACCTACAAAGTTTTATGTTCACTTTTACAGTTGCTGTCGAGTATTTTTCTTGTGAACCAATCTTACACAGGCAATCTTCGTTATTACACATGATTGCTCAGGCTCCTCTCATACCTCGAATCAATCAATTTTATTATTCTGTACGAGAACAGATTGCCGCCACGGTTCCATCCGCGAAGAATTGTAAAATGTCTGCAAGATGAACTGTATACATCTCCAATTCAACATTCTTCAGCAACTTCACTCATTCATTTTCACTATTAACTTTCGTCGTGAAAAAAAAAACAATTTTGTTGTTGAGTTTTCAAGAATCGCAAGACTTGAGGACAGAGAGATAATCCTTTGTTATAAACCGCGGCAAAATTATGTCAGCGTTCCAACTTTGGTCGATGGTCAGAGTAACAATTTCTTGATTAGGAATGATCTTTCCCATCAACCCCTTTCGTTTGAGCCATGGCAACGCAACATGTTCAGTTTCAGATACTTCAGATCAAAATACATTCCAGGAGATCAGATACGAAAATTGATTTTAATGTGATAGGCTCCTCCGCCATTTTGCAATTTCCCTCAATTTAACGAACACCGTTTGAAATTCGAAAAAATGGTGAATACCACTTCCGGTTTGAGCGGAAATGACCGTGCATTGGGAATATTTCACCACAGATAGTAAAGAGTGTCAAATTTCATTTATGCATCCAAGTTTTTTTGACAATTGTACAAAAATATGTTTTCTTTATGTGACAACTTTCTGTTTCAGTTGGCGTTGTCGGATTCGAACCAGACTTCCTATATCCCCTAGAAAATGTTACGATTGCCCAAGGGCGAGACGCAACGTTCACCTGTGTGGTAAACAATCTGGGGGGACACACGGTGAGTGGGGACACCGGAACGGCAAGGGTGTGTATCTTTTTTTGATTAACTTATCGCACGGACTTATCCGCAATATGACTGGGAACATAGAGAACAGTCACATTGTCGGTTGCCCCCTTTGCACCGAGCACTGCACTAGCACTTTGGGCAATCCTTGAGGTCATCAGAAGGATTATTCCAGAAAGTGATCCGAGGTCGATTATCAAATAACAACAAGGCCCCCTAAATACCAATTTTCGTGGAAAAAAAAGAAACCAGAAACGGTTTCCAATAAAAAAATATTTCACGAAACAGGGGTTCTCTTTCGTTTTCAGTGGGCTACCCTGTCTATACGAAATTGAATATATTTCTTTTACATTCGGAGAATTGGAATCGGTATCAACGAGCAAGCCAAAATGAAAGAATTCACATATTTTAGCCTTTTTTTAATAAAACAATACTGAAATATCCAAAACGATTTTTTTTCGAGCGAGATATCATCAAGAAAAACATGCTCATTTGAAAAGGGCTGTGGCGTAGTAATGTTTGAAGCAAACCGATAATTTTATTGACAGAAAGTAGCAATTTTTCATTCTGGAATAGATTTTTCCCGATTAAATAGGGCCTTGTTTGTGTAAAATCGGCATCGTGATAGCTTATGGAATTAGCCCCCAGCAGCACAAAGGCACCATAAGCGCACCAAACTTGTCCAACCTACCTAGCACAGTAATGTATACTTAGAAATTTCTTTGAGTTTAATTCATACTCTGAGAGATAAAGGAAAGAATATTCATCAGATTCATTCTTCTCTTCATGAGGACCATCAGCAATATTGGTTTGATCTATCTATTCCTTCCACTTTTCAATAAAACTCTCATGATTATACTTCCTATGTCTCTGACAATTCAGATGATACAAAAGTTTGTCGACATGAAATCATAAACCCGAAAAGTATTAATCGAATTTACCAAATTCGCGTTCATTCAATATTTGTGGTATTCTCAAAATTCTATCCGCATTTCGACAAGCTATTGTAGATTGTTTCCATATTGATATTGTAGTTATCCATTCGTGTCCCTAGGAAATTCAGGGGCGAGAATGTCGTTTACTGTTAGATTTGTGGAATTTTTGTTGCTATGTTAAACGAAGTTCAACATCATTGAACATAATATATGATAAATATGTTTGTGTAGAAAATTTGTAGGATACTGAAATTTGATTCGAAATATCATAATAGGAAAGAAATGATTTTCCTTTCCAAGTTGAAAGTACATCTGTACGCATAAAAAATGGGATTTTCGTGATCCGAGAATATGAACTTGAATACCTTTCACTCTCAACCAATTATCCAATTTTTCACAGCCCCTTTTCTTGAAAATTAGTGGGATGCGAATAATTTCATCAACGAATTGATTAATTGCGTATGTTAATCCGCAAATTAGCTGTACACAATGGTGTGGATTTAATTACAGGATCAGGAGTATTTAGGGAGGTGGCATATCCAATTGAGGGATACCTTTTGAATCATTCGCCATTTTAATATTAATAGGACATTTGTCGAGCAGTTATGCGTTCCATTATGTAGCCGTTCAGATGTGAAGTTTCTGTAATCCTTCTGTTACCGTAGATGATGAAATATGCAATTGTATTTCACACACAATAGGATGATACGACGAGTTCAGGAGTTTCAGCTCCTAAACCGCTCTGAACTTCCTGTTTTGACCTTCGTTTTCTGGATTTGGGGTAGAAATAACAGCGGAATTCTGACGTATGGCGGTTTTTTAATTGACACGTACATGAAGGGTATGTGTCAAATGTTACTGATACATTTGTGAATTACTCAATTAATAACTTCTAAGCGAGGAGTGTTGTATATGAAATTGTTTCATAAGTATATAAATAACTGCAAATGAAATGTAAAAACATCAAATCGGCTTCATTTTTCATGTCAATCCTCCTGACCAAGATGTTTTATTTGTTATTTGTTGGGTACATAATTATATGTTTCCATGACGAGGATACATTTAATATTACTTCACATTGTCGGAAATGAAAGCATGTTGTTTCTGCATTTCTGCATAGCAATATTACATCACGGATGAGAGAGCGAATTATATGCATATTCGAAAGCAAAGTTGACCGACAATTTTGATGGTAGGCATTGCCACTAAACGAAATATACAGATTCGCTATTAATACTTCGAGAGTACTTGAATAAAATGTTGATATATTCATATACTGTTTGGATACACGCAAGCTTATGAAAATTGGGACGTAAAGGCCAAAATGAATTTAATCTCTGGAGCTTATGGCGAAAATTATGCACATATTTCAGTAGCTATACATTTCCTCTTTCAGATAAGTGTTTACTAGATCTGATGCGAGTGGCATCGAAGGTGAATAATGGCAACCTTGTTTGCATATGAAAGCCACGAGGCTCTAGGTCTGCTCCAAGCACACAGCCGAAGCTACGCTATTGACCAGCATCGTACCGAGGATCTCTTTTCATTCTGCCGCAATTCAGATTCCGAGCTTTCTGGCAGTGCACAGGGTGGACCAAATACGATCTACCGGCTTTCTCCACGAAATGTACACGAGAGACCTAAGACAACTTGGGCATTCCCTTCAACTGATCAATCAGGGATTTATACATACAGGGGTCTCATTTAAAAGTGTCCACACTCAATAACTCAACAACGAATCAGAATTTGTTAAAACCCTCAGACAAGTCGATTTTTGATGACAGGGGGACAGGATCTGGGATACATAGCTTGTTTCTACTAGCAACCAACTGAATGATAAATGAATGATAAACATTTTTATCAGGAAGTCGTTCATTAAAAATCCTCGCAGTATCCCTAGCACAGTCATTGTTTTGGAAATAAATTTGCAACATTTCCTTTCTCTCCTCCAATACAGAAATTGTACGATCAATGAGAACATCTCTGTTTCATTCAGTTTTATCGTTACCATAATTCCATAAAAAACACCCTGTAACTTTGTGAAAATTCACTTACGAGAACACAAACTGCAGGTTCATACAAATTTGAATTCATGCATACATTTGTGCTACAAAACTACCCACTTTCCCAAACCAAATTCCTGCTGGGGTTGCAACCTTCTCCAGGAGGTTGCTAGTAGAAACTTTGTATCCCAGATCATGTCCCCCGTCATCAAATATCGACCTGTCTGAGTGTTTTCACAAATTCTGATTCGTTGTTGAGTTATTGAGGATGGACACTTTTAAATGAGACACCCTGTAAATCATTTAAAAACACGAATGAATGCCGCAAAATCAGTAGATCATGCAGAACCCAATGCTCCATTGAACGAATTTTTTCCAAAGGAGTTAAATTCAGGCAGTGAGTTTTATTTTGACACTGGCGCATTCGCCAATTCGTTGCGGCTGGCGGCTTTCATTTCGGATATCTCGACAGTTACGGATCCCCGGTTTCGAACTTTTCATCGAAATTCTGGTGAAATATCCCTAACATAAGAGGAATCGAATATACATATCCCCAACTCGTACCAGCAAGCCGGAAAATCAAAGTTATACTCAAACCAATCAATTCTTCAGGGATCAGCTCACCGCATTCACGTATTTTGCGAAATACGGATCATCGCTCCGAAATATCAAGTCCATACTCGAAAATACCAATATTACTTTTCGAAACTGCTCTGGAGCGAATTTCAAGGATTTTGTAGCTTCTTTAATCTCGTGGGAAATGAGCTCAAAGCAGTGACAAACGGATATATTCGTAGGAGAAATAAAAATTGTTCCTGTTTATCTTCCGGATCGTTTTGCGATGAATTTGCCAACTATCGGTAAACCGGAACGTTCAAAAAGTCACATGAGGTTGTTGTTTGAAGTTGCCGATCTACCAAAATTACTCAATTTCAGGGATTTGGCTTCGAGTCGACAGACTGTCTTTTTCGATGAAAGTATTTGGGTATAAATCGGATTTTAAATTGGAAAATATTTCGAATAGCAGAATTATTGATTTCACAAGAATTTCCTGGAATCCAAAGTTTTAACCGACTGCCGTTACCGTATTTTCTGTATTGGATGCACACAAATCACGGAAATCTATTTCCATCGAGTGGAAACTGACTCGAATGACTGAAGATAGAAACCTCTCTTCTCCGGGTTGGATATGGAAATAATATGACTCCTAATTAGCCATGCATCCAAGATGGCCCGTTTCATCAGTGAATGCGAAGTGTTCAAGACGCTGAGGACGGAAAACCATCGTTCTCTTATAACAGTCGCTGCTGTATCGAACGAACACCATTCAAACGACATTAATCAAGCCCCCTCCACTGAATTAATTGAATCTAGAGTCAACAAATTCGAACGAGAAGGCAGTACCATTAATAAAAAACCGACAGAAGAGCACGAAATTCTCCTAGGAATCTGTTCCAATCGAATGCTGAATTTCCGGAAATTCAAAGAGTTAAACAAAGCCAAACGCAACGTTTAATTGAGCAATAATGGAAGTTCGGAGACTTCCGACGAAAGAAATTCAACACAAGAGTTCGAACAAGCTATACTCCCTCTGTCGGCGATATCCGATACTGACCTTAGGTATTTTTTCAATGAAAAATGAGAAGTCATTCCGTTTGTTCGGAAATTTTCCGAATTTCCCACCTCGAACGAAATCGACCGGCAAATCATGAAATATAGTCATGATTAGAAATAAGACAAAAAAATTCTTGACGCGAATATTCGAATCCGGACAGTGTCAAACGAATTTTTCAATCGCGAATCTTGACAATTCATTCCCTCCCATGAATGCTGCGACAAAAATTCATAAGCTTCGAGATTATCGATGTGAAACTGGGACTTGCAAAAGACTTTTCCGCCCGAAAATATGATTCAACTCATCCGAATCTGAATGGAGCATTCATTGCATTCCTTCTAGGGGTCTAATTATTTTTCCTATTAATATAAAGCTATCCAAATTATGTTCAAATTATCTGAAGGAAGTTAGACGAAGAATTTTAATTATACAAGAATTTTATCCGAGAATAAGAGGAATTTCGGATATTACAGAAATTGAGTCCTTAGAGATACAGAGGAGAGTTCCGGAACAGTGCCAAACAATATTTAGGGGAACATACTTATATTTTCAAGGCACCTTAACCCAGAGCCTTATGGGTGCTATGAAGCAGCGAGAAAAAACTCCAAAGAAGGGTGTATATAAAAAATAATACTAATATATAAACTAATATTTTTCACACAATATTGGTATGTTTAAAATCGCTCATATTTTGCACAGAATTGAGTTGTCCTGTTCAAGTTATTATGAATAACTTTCCATTTTTGAACAAATTCCATTTCACAGGTGAATTCTAAATTACGATAGATAGAGCCTCGAATTATTTTTTATTGAATTCAGCGACCTGAAAAACCTACATTTCGATACCAAACTTGTCCATATAGTCCCTGTTTGACTCGAATTTTTCAAGTTTTATTTTTTCCATAGTTCATCATAAAAATGACGCGCATGAAGTAGCCGAATGCCTCGTCGTCATGAAAATGACGCGCATTATAATAATGACTCGCTTGAAGTAACCAAACGCCTCGTATTCTAAAAATGACGCGCATCATAAAAATGACTTCAAATTCGCCAGGGATTTCTTGGTGATGACAATATGGTGTTTTTGGGGGTCTCATACCTTTGTCATATTTCACCCAAAAAGGTGACAATTTCAAAATCGATTTCATTATGTCTAGAGATTCTTCGGACAATGCTGATTAACAATATAGGTACATACAAAAAGCAGATACGACCACAGGAGCGGTAGCTATGACGATTTGAATTTACGATTTTTCACTATTTCGCAAGTAAAAATCTAAACTATGATAAATAAAGCCTCGTTCTATTTTTTATTGAATACACAGCATCCTCGAAAACATACATTTTGATACCAAACTTGTCCATATAGTCCCTGAATAACCAGATTTTCTGAGTTTTAAGTTTTCCTTTTTTCATTTTCGAGTTTTGTTCAGAGGCTCAGAGCACTCGACCTATAGATGATATTGATCAGATGAATAGGTTTTGTGAATGGTTTGAATGGGTAGTAGATCGTCCAGATTGGAAAACGCCTTCAGATTCGCCAGGGATTTCTTGGCGATGACAAATATGGTGATTTTGGGTGGTCTTACCCCTTATGCATTTTTCACCCAAAAAGATTTTTCCGATTTCGGTTTTATTATGCCTAGAGATTCCTCGGACAATGATGATCAACAATTTACTAACAAAACGTGGATACGATCACAGGAGCGGGAGCTATGACGATTTGAAATTCGAAAAAATGTCATTTGACAGGTGAAAATCTAAACTATGATAGATAGAGCCTCGAATTATTTTTTAATGAATTCAGCGACCTCGAGAACCCACATTTTGATACCAAACTTGTCCGTAGTTCATCATAAAAATGACGTGCATGAAGGAGCCCAATGCCTCGTCGTTATAAAAATGACGCGCATTATAATAATTACTCGCATGAGGTAGCCAAATGACGCGCATTATAATAATTACTCGCATGAGGTAGCCAAATGACGCGCATCATAATTATTACTCGCATGTAGTAGCCAAATGCCTCGTCCTCATGTCTAACACATTTGGCATTTTTCACCCAAAAAGTTGACATTTTCGACAATCAATTTTCGAGACCTTATGATTACATTCAAGACTTTCTGGTTCATATTTCAAATTCAAATTCACATCGCGAAAGTGTTCTCAAAAAGAACACCATTTTCGGACATGTCAAAGAAACAGCTTTCGCTATGATGCATGCTCTCACTTTCTTCGCGAAGATTTTCAGGTGCGAGAGAAACTAAGTTGACATTGCAAAATCCCGGAATGTGATAAAATGTTAAGAACCTCGATATCCGTTCAGGGTGGAGTGATGACAAAACCCATTAAAAGTTCCTGTCGTAAACAATGTTTTCATTGCGTTTCATTATACAATTGATGAAAATGAACGTTTCCATAATAACTTAAGTTTTTAGAGTACCTCGAAAGTTCTGCATCAAGCTCAAACTTTCGAGAAAAGGAAATCCTAATATTTATCCATTTCCACAGCTCTGACGTTTTCATACAAGGCGTTTCATTGAGAGAGGTGGTCCAATTAGATTCAGAATCAATATAGATGGTACTGTGACCAGTGGAAAATAAAGTATTCGTCGGTTCTGTAGGTTAGGTTATTACAGAACAACATGGGAACTCTCAATACCACCACAACATCATAACAACGTATTATGATCCCCAAATTTTTCGTAAAATTCAGATGGGATTGGGTAGACGTTTGGGAGTATGTTCTACAATAAATACTTTCAGAAAGATTGATAAATTGTTTTGTAGGGTGCATTCAGTACTTGAAATTTTTTTTTTTCAATAAAAGGGCCCACACATGAAATATAAACTTCCCGGTATTTTCTCGTTACAGCAGAATTACAGTCCGAAATTTGTGTAAAAAGTCGAGTCGTTTAGCACCTATTGTTCTTCGGCAATTAGAATAGAATGCGAGAAGGTTGTTCACGCTTCATATTCTCATTCACTGACCCAATTAGAGAATTTCAGTATCCTTTCCGTATTTCCAGCAGCTGTTTTCATCAGGAGAAATTAAGATGTTATTTTGATTCAGGTAGCCTGGATAAAAGCGGACACTAAAGCTATACTGGCCATCCATGAGCACGTTATCACCAACAACGCCCGATTATCTGTAACTCACAACGACTTCAACACATGGACATTGAATATACGAGGTGTTAAAAGAGAGGACCGCGGTCAATACATGTGCCAAGTTAACACAGATCCAATGAAAATGCAGGTAAATATTTATTTTACTCCGCAGCCGCTTCTGCAATGAGTTTTTAAGTAAATTGAATGTATTCAGGATGCAATTCCTGAAATGAAAACCTCAATTCCCTCTCGACAATTCAAGGTTGACGAAATGGCAGCACAAATTCCTTTGATCTTCTCAGGAATAACATTCAGAGTCAGTGGGAAATAAGGTCGGAAAACAATTTTTTTCGATATGTTTACGATGACTGGAATGCACAGATAAGATGCTGTTTTAACGATGGGATATGCAGAATTATCATGAATGGACGACAATAATCCAGATTTGCGTATTGAGCTTAATCGATAATAACATGCCCAATCAGCCTGATATCCTATTTCATTGCTCATATTTCGACTTCTTGGCACTCAAAGTTTGAAGATGCTTCGCTAAGGCCTGGGGCCCAATGAAGATAATGGCTAAACTTTGATCACATCGGTCTATGTCGAATACTCCAGATCGCTGCTGATTAATTTAGTGTGAAAATATTCCAATCAGCCACAGTAAACACTTCCTTATAGATTATAGGATTAATTTTCTGAGCGATTGTGAATTCTAAATAGCATTTAACGGTTCATCGTCCAATTTTCTATTCCCTCTGTCTTAGAGATGTCGTTGGCAAAACTCAATTCTTCACAATTATCGGACAACGCTTCATTTTCCCGATAAATTTTCAAGGATGCCTCCCAATTCATTTGGAATTCAGATCGGAGTTCTGAATTCCCACGACTGGATCTACTTGTGGTAATTCGAGCTTGGCCATGACAATTGGTCCTACATAGTCCACAGTTCCAAGACCATTTTTCTATATAGGCAGTTTCATTGGGAAACGAAAATACAATTTCGGAAGACCCTTATAAGCTGGTACTAGTTAGGAGGATGAGTTCTGTTCTGCGCAGGCTTTGATATTGCGTCCTTATGCCTTCTGCATCTATAGGTCCTCGCCCAGTTCCATCCTTCCCAGAAGAAGGATGATGCCAGATGTAGACTGTAATATTCCTGGATTCAACGATTGCGTTCATACTCTCCTGCTCCTGTTTCTTAACCAGCTGGATTCCAGCAGCAGGAGATCCTTCGATCATTCCCAATCCCTCTGTTGGAAATCTGGATTTGGTCGTTCCTTGCTGGAATTAGAAGTAATTTCTGTTACATGATATCACAAGTTTCCAGTTTAGCCAGGAAAGGGTTTTGTTTGGAACTGAACTTCCCTGGATTCTTCAGCTCTAGCTGATTTAGTTTATAGTTCGCTAGACTAACCTCGCTTCTGATCTGAATATGAAGAGGATCAGGTTCAAGCAGCTCTTCAACGCTGTCGTAGGTGTAGTTCTGAGAGCCGCTGGCACCATGAGACAGACTTTTCGTTTTGGAAAGTTTGAGGTAGGGTTTAGCAAGAGCTATGGCGAAAATGCCAAGGTTTTCCACACATTCTCTGACACAGATTTGTATCAGATTTGAGTTCTATTAGAGGTTTCTATAAAGGGTTTCACACCCTAGATTTTAAGCTTCCTGTGGAATGGGCACATGGTCTTTCCTTCGAATATTTTCGCAAACAATACTCCGCTTCACATATCAGTGAAGACCAATGAATCGAAATATGTAGACTGTAATATTCTTGGATTCAACGATTGCGTCCATAGACTCCTGCTCCTGTTTCTGAACCAGCAGGATTCCAGCAGCAGGAGATCCTTCGATCATTCCCAATCTCTCTGTTGGAAATCTGGATTTGGTCGTTCCTTGCTGGAATTAGAAGTAAATTCTGTTACATGATTTCACAGGCATCCAGTTTAGCCAGGATAGGATTTTGTTTGGAACTGAACTTCCCTGGATTCTTCAGTTTTAGCTGATTTATTTTATAGTTCGCTAAACTAACCTCGCTTCTGATCTGGATATGAAGAGGATCAGGTTCAAGCAGCTCTTCAACGCTGTCGTAGGTGTAGTTCTGAGAGCAGCCGGCACCATGAGACAGACTTTTCGTTTTGGAAAGTTTGAGGTAGGGTTTAGCAAGAGCTATGGCGAAAATGTCAAGGTTTTTCCGCACATTCTCTGACATCAGATTTCTATCAGATTTGAGTTCCATTAGAGGTTTCTATACAGGGTTCTATACCCTAGATTTTAAGCTTCCTCTGGAATGGGCACATGGTCTATCATTCAAATACTTTCGCAAACAG
Organism: Adalia bipunctata; assembly: GCA_910592335.1. Classification (NCBI taxonomy): domain Eukaryota; kingdom Metazoa; phylum Arthropoda; class Insecta; order Coleoptera; family Coccinellidae; genus Adalia; species Adalia bipunctata. The sequence continues at coordinate 5,157,507 of OU342957.1, forward strand.
TACTCCATATCAGTGAAGACGAATGAATCAAAAGGACCAAGTGAGGATTCATCAGGATGTAATCTTCAAAAATAATTCATGTCGACAGCTGGTTATGTGGTGGTGGAATGAATTGAATGCAAGTAGCTTCGAGTTTCTTGAGTTGAAGGGAAATTTTGTAAAATGTCAACTGAGAATGAGCACTTGAACGAATCGTCGATAGGGTCTGTGTCACCTCGGCGGACCAAAAGAGCTATGCTGTTCCGTAGCCAATTAACATATTTTCCGTTGCAGAGAAAACAGCATAGCGTTTTGCGGCCGAATTGAATTCTGTTTGTGTACATCAAATTCATTAACTTAGGAGAGAGGTCGGAATATATGTGTAGTCCGGTGCATGTTCCGTAACATTTCGCGTTTTGCAATTCCGCCGCTGCCCCGTTCGAACTGCCGTCTAAACCCAACGGCAGACAAACTCCCCCCCTATAACATTCACATCACTTCGCTGAGAACAATAAACAATAACTAATTGTGGGTGTTTCAGACCGCCTTTCTGGAAGTGGTAATTCCCCCTGACATAATTTACGAGGAGACTTCTGGCGATATGATGGTGCCCGAAGGTGGATCTGCTAAGCTGGTGTGCAAGGCTCGCGGTTATCCGAAACCCCGAATTGTCTGGCGCAGAGAAGATGGAGGAACGATTGTTACACGCAGCAGCCCCAACGGAAAGACCGAAAAAATGCTCGCCATCGAAGGCGAAATGTTGACGCTGTCCAAAGTGACGAGATCGGAGATGGGCGCCTACTTGTGCATAGCCGCCAACGGTGTGCCGCCTTCTGTCAGCAAGAGGATGATGCTCCATGTACACTGTGAGTTCACTATTTCGCCAATCTACGCAGAATGAGAATTGAACCTTCAGTTTGTTGGAAATACTTTAGGATTCAAAGAGAAAGAGGATGTAGAGAACGAATTCATTTCATTTCAACGATTTCTGCGTTGCTCGAAATAATGCTAGTTCGACGGGAGGGTGAATAAAAATATCTGCATGCCTTAGCTATGGTATCAGAACAAGAATATTGGGTAGATAATATTGCGAGTAATGGTCCCAACTCTTTTGACTTCCCAGAAATGTTGATACAAAAATTTGAGGCGGAATCTACTGCTTTCATCGAAAACAATGGTGATCATATTGAACATCTAATTCAATTCTTCTTCGGTTTCAACTTCCTTGATTTTCAATCGCGTCAACTTCCAATTGATCCCTATTTTTTGAAAAATGAAATTTCGAGGTCGATTTTATCGAGAACAGCGAAAAACAATCTTCATGAATTTTAATTAGCAAAATTGCCAGTGACTTTCAAGGTCGTAGGCTCAATGTCGAATGACCTTTCATATACGCCACTGAGAATGTTATTCTTTTCAACTTTAAAACCCTGTGTGAATAGAAACAGTTAGGACCCGAATTTGCAGGAACTTCGTCCTTATTTTCATTAGTTCTATCTTCTCTTCTCTGAGTTTCTCAGTTCTCAATAAAACATGGTTTTTTTATAGCAACCTATTGAAATATTTAGGAAATTCAGGGTGTATTTCAAGGTGAGGCTTTCTTTTGACAGGTGATTTAACTCATCAAAATAAGTCATTTTATCTTGAAACGTTCAAATTAAAAAATTCATAAAAAATTTTGGTCATCAATACCTGAATACTACTCTGTCCTACATCTCTCTACATCTCTGCACCAGGTTTATGAACATCCGCGAAGTTGGGTGATTTCTTAGCGGAAATCTTGTTCTGGAAAACTTTTTTACGCTGAACTGGCATTTTGTTTTGATTCACCATAAATTAGAAGCATATCAACAAGCTCATTATTATAATAAACGTGCGGCAATTTCGAAACATAAACCTCGCCGTAACACGTTCGAAGATAAACTGATCACAATCGATATTCTGAGTCATGTATGATAAGAAGACAAAAAACAAGAGATGTTGATACCTACGAGGGGGAAGAAGCAGGTTCGGACTGAGGAATTTTCAGATTCACCTAGAAACTAGAAAATATTCTTGTTTCATTTCCTCGAAACAAGGGCATAATTCATATAAAAAATTTTTGGTAAAATGACTTATTAAGATGAATCTGTTTATTGGCATAATCCCGTAACTTCAGATAACCCCACAGCCAGAAGTCTAAAGGCGTTAAATCTCAAGAACGTGGAGGTCAATTATGTTCACCAAATCGGGAAATGACACGACCAGGAGCAATCTCGTGCAAGATCGTCAATGTTTCAAGGGCGGCATCCGGCATGACATGTGGCACCGTCCTGCTGAAACCACATGTCGCCAAGATCAATAGCTTCTACACGAGGCACAAGAAACTGTGTTATCATAGCACGATAACGTTCGCCATTCACCGATATTGTATTTTTTGACAACCAGAACGCGTTGTTCTATCGTGTAATGCTCCATGTTTACCAACTCCCAACTGTCAACTTTCAATCTGTCACGTGATAATCATGTGACTTTATGACTGTCAAATGCGCAAATTCAAATCTTGTGCTCTTATTGAAACACCTTTTTCAATGGGGTGATTTGGACACAACTCAGTGTCAGGAAGGCCACCCTGTATATTATCTAGCTCGAAGTGACATTTGAGGCTTAGGGTACCCACAGACAACAAGCCAAATGTCGAATCAAGATCCTGGGCATAGAATTTCGAGACGCGAAACAGCGTGATGTGTGACTCAATTTCCAGGATTCACGACGTTTTCACGTCAAGATGAAATAGCTAAACCATTCGAAGCAGGCCGCTTGCGCCTATGTGGCTGATATGCCTAAACCAATGGTTCCCTTTATCATGTTGATTTCTATTTCATTATGCCTAGTAAACAATGACTGGAAACATGGAATCATCATGGAGAATTATGACGGAGACTACCCGTAACGAGCGCCTTCTCCGACATTTACTCCGAGAGATGGCAGGCACAATTATTGTGCGGAAGGGTCTCATTTTCGTCTCATTCAACGTTGTTGTCCTCATATTTTTCATTGTGATTAAACGCCCCGGCATCAACTAGATTTCACTAAAACTTCTTCTCTCTTGGAAGCGATATCGAAATTAACATTTCCATCTTATTCATACAAAAACTCTCCATGAAACCAAGCGAATGGGCTGAATAATTTCCACGTTATTCGAATTGAATTCAAAGCTCGAGTTCGGTGCTTCGGGAACTGCAAAATGATAGTCAAGGACACAACAAATACTCGAGTCTTTCCGAACAAAAATGCTCATTAAATCCCCTCATAATTTAAGGGCAGTATCTGGATGCTATTCTATTTTATTTCTTTCGAGACGGCTGGAGATGAAATGCCAATTAAGACTCCATGTGAATCGCTATTTGTCTCAGGAAAATTAATTTGAAAATGCACGCACTGGTTGCGAAGTGGCGGATGCGGCGGTCCCGGCATCGAAACGTTTCTACTCGAAAACTTTTCACTTGAACTGGTCAACTCACCGATGGCGGACAGCGTGGAAGTCTTCACATTCAGCAATCCGAGAGTCTATTCTGACTCACATTTTAAGCGTCCAGACATAAAAAGATTCTCTCCATTCGCGCAAAGAACCTGGTGGTTTCTGATGACGGAAATTCCATTCTTTATCCGAAGACAGGATTTTCGTTTTAACACTAGTGAATTAGAGTTCTGCACGACCATCTCATGACTAAATGCTGCGGCCTTGCCGTTCCAAATATATGTTGCAGCATTTCTTCTTCCCATTCATTCGTGGTTTCATTTAATTTCGTATTGGACAATGCCGGAATTCGCAATACGGATATTTTACAGCGGCGAACTGAATGATTATGTCCTCCGTTAAGGGATGTGTCCACTTGGGGTGTTCGCCCATCCGAATCTAGTTTTTCACCAGGTATTTTCTGGACAACGTGGCTTTTGATGGTACAGTGCCAATTCATGTATTCGGATGGTACCTAGTAACTACATTTTTCATTGCTTACTTTCCACTAGTTCGACTGAAGACGACCAAAATGATCTTCGCAATGAATCTGTAGAAAAACATTCAATATACTGGTATCCGAATTGACGATGTTTATGCCTCGGGCACTGTATTCGTAACCATCGCCCCAACATCAGTCGATAAAGTCGGCTCTGTTTCCTCGCATTGAACAGAATTTTAGTTTTTCAGATGGCAGGCAACTATGCACTACGAACAATCGAAGCCTCCTCTTTCCGGTTCAATGAGACCACGGTCAAAAAGCAAGGAAATCTCTCATTTTGTGATTAATTTCAAATGAGCACAACATCCGTTCGATCCTCTCGTGGTTTGAATATACAGGGTCTTTCACGAGGAACCTCACCCATATTTATACGGGAAACTACTGAACGTATTTTCATGAAATTCAGCACTTATAAGTATTTCACGATGCTGATGAAATCTAAAATATTTTCAAGGCATGAACACCTCCGGTTTTTCCGGAAATGACGTCAACTTCCGTTTTTCGAATTAGAACCCCATTTTTTTATGGCAGATATTGCATCTACGTTAAAAAATAATGTGAGTGTATGCATCACACCCTTGCCCTAAAATGGATATTAACTCAGAAAATATCCATTTTAGGGCAAGGGTGTGATGCATCCACTCACATTATTTTTTTACGTAGATTCAATATCTGCCATAAAAAAATGGGGTTCTAATTTGAAAAAATGGATTTTTCACGATTTTGTCATCCTTAACTATGAAAGCGATTTTTTCACCCCCTGTATCATGAATCGCGATTTCGATTTTTAAAGTGGATACATCAATCTTACATCTTGAAAAATCCCAAAAATGAAAATTTTCCATCCAAAAACCTCGAAGTTATTCTTGTTTCAGCGGAGCTCTATTTTCGATTTTTTTTTCGAATTTTCCCGCTCAGAGAGAATTTTCCAACCAAAACTGAAAAATGTTACATCAAATTAACTTGAAATTTTCTAAGGAATCTATTTCTGCAATAAAAAAATGGTGTTCTAATTTGAAAAACGGAAGTTGACGTCATTTCCGGAAAAACCGGAGGTGCTCATGCCTTGAAAATATTTTAGATTTCATCAGCATCGTGAAATACTTATAAGTGCTGAATTTCATGAAAATACGTTCAGTAGTTTCCCGTATAAATATGGGTGAGGTTCCTCGTGAAAGACCCTGTATACCTGCACTAATTTCCATTTCGAACAGCTTCCTTACACGGTGCGCAATTAAATAAACAATGGAGGAATATTCATCTAGCCACTGAAATTCCGGCGGTACGTTTGTTCGGCCGGATGAAAAATTGGATTACGATTTTCAATTTGCTTTTCAGCACGCGGTATCGATAGAATTTCGGAGCCCTGTATGTATTTATTTATTTAATGTAATACATAAATTCCGGGACGCGTATATAGCGTAAATGCATGACTGGCGAACGTACGAGCATCGCATATACGTCAGGAAATGATTGAAGTTGTGTCCGCTTACGTTTGTATTTATGGTTATGTTTATAATCAGTCGGCATTGTCTACTTAGCGTGGCCCTATTGCCCTGGGCCATTGTGTTCCTGTGCATTCCGTCGCATCCATATTCATATGTGCTCTTTAAACAATTGTTTATTCTCGCCTTTTGTCCAACGCGATAAATAAAAATGCAATAACGAATAGTCGGCAACACAGCGAAAAATTCACTTTGAAGGCTGGATGGGAACCGCAAACGCTGAATCGTGTCGATTATTGGGCAAACATAAGGGATTCGATTTTTTTTAACGAATTCACTGTCGCACGAACAGCCGGCTTTTTTTTGTCAAGCCTCGCAATGGGTGAACATTCAAAAGCCACAATCATTCGAGAAACCAGTGGGCCTAGAACGGCATAAAAAAATAGGTTTTATTTCCATATTTACGATTGCTGCAACCAATTAACCACAAAACTTTCATCCAGATACACCAAAATTCAAGGGTAAACGGTACCAGTATTTTTTGTCGTTATACAGGGTGTATTTTAAGGTGAGGCGTTCCTTTTAACAGATAGTAGAACTCATCAAAATAAGTCATTTTACCAAAAATTATGCCCCTGTTACGAGAATATGAAGCTAGAATATCTTCTAGTCTAATCTGAAAATTCCTCAGTCCGAACCTGCTCCTCCGTAAATATACACATCTCTTGTTTTTTGTTTTCTTATCTAACAAATTTGCAAAAAATATAAGAAATTTTCGGTAAGATGATTCATTTTGATGAGTTCTATCACCTGTCAAAAAAAAAAAGCCCCACCTTAAAATACACCCTGTATTATCAATACTTCGCATCAGAGTATCGCCAAAAGTACGACAAAAATTAATTAATCTCCAGAAGAAGCTGTTTCTCTGACAGAGAGTACCGCTTTCAATGAAAGTTCTCCATTCGATGAATTTGCAACAAATCCGTATTAAATGGTAACACAAACGGGTCATGCTGAAAAAATGTTTCAGGATTAAAATTTCCTAGTGACCAATTGACGCTCTCAAAGCAACATGTCTACTTTCATCTTCTTCTTGCATGAATATGTAAAATTGTCGATTTGAATTTCGGGCCAACAGAGCCAAATATTAAAGTGGTTTTTTGACTGGGCTCTAGATGCAAATTGAGGTCCACTGAAATCCATTAATGAGAGCTGGACGCCTGAAATATTTATATATTTCAGGATTCCAACTTCTCAGTTCATTCCGTACGATGCTGTTAAAACGCCGTATGCATCTCTATATTTGATGTTATGTTATGAATTATATCGGTAGGTACTCGGTATTTAAAATGTACCAAGGGAGGCAGGACATATTCAATTTCGGACAGATGATTCCCTGGTGAATATGGCGTGTGGAAGGACTCGGAATTCAAGTTAGATTTCGAGTATTTCGACGGATGCTCCAGCCTTCCAAATGAATTTCCTCATATGTAGAGCAGAAACTGTTCATATGGCAATATGATATTATGAAATTTTCAATGACGTCGAAATAAAAACCGCAAGAATCAGGAGGAAATGTCAGATGACTCATTGTAATGGGAATATACACTGCGCAAAAAAATTAACGTACATTATGGAAATCTCAAATTTATTCTACAACTGCATGTGTTCTCAAAGATAATTATTTTTATCAGAATTATGCATGCATATGTTATCCACTTTCAACGTTTTTCTTCAATACAGATGTTTTCTCCCAGCAGATGATATTATCATATTTTGAATGTATTGGCTCCATTCTAAAATCAGTTGGTCTCGATCAATTCTAGTGATCAATAGTTTTTCTTCCGTTTGATTTTCTACACTCGATCGCTATGCAACGCGAAACACGCAATTTGACCCAAGAGGAATGTGCCCAAGCGGTAGTTTAGCGAGAAGAAGGGTGGACATACACAAGAATTGCAGAAAGGTTTGGAGTTTCCCATACAAGTGTGTCCAGAATGTGGCAGCAATTCAGGGAGACGAGACAGGTATGAATGTCCGAAGACCAGGACAGGGTAGACCACGGGTAACAACTGCCATGCAAGAACGTTACTTGAGAGTTTCTTCGTTGAGGCAACGGTTTGCAACCGCTCGCCTCCTTCAAAATCAGCTTGTGCAAACTCATGAGGTGCAAATTAGCACTCAGACAATAAGAAATCGCCTCAGAGAATATGATTCAAGGCCTCGTGTCGCGGCAAGAAGCCCAGCTCTTACCCCAGCCCATCGAAGGGCGCGTTTGGATTTTGCGAGAGAGCATATCCATTGGGAAGAAGCCGATTGGGAAAGAGTTCTCTTCACAGATGAGTCTAGATTCTGCCTCTACCATTGTGATCGACGTTCCCTTGTATACAGACGTCCACATGAAAGATATGCTCAGTGCAATTTCCTGAATACTACTGGTTTCGGGGGAGAATCGATTATGGTATGGGGTGGAATATCTTTGACTGATCGCACAGACCTAGTGGTCGTTGATAATGGAGCTATGAATACTGATAAGTATATGAGGAACATTCTTGAAGAGCATGTAGTGCCATTTGCCCCATACATTGGTGAAAATTTCATTTTTATGGACGATAATGCCAGACCCCATCGTGCGCGCATCGTTCAGGAGTACCTTGAAGAGGTTGAAGTCTCTTGAATGGAATAGCCAGCAAGAAGTCCAGATCCCAATCCGATTGAGCAGGTTTGGGATAACCTCAATAGAAGGCTGAGAAGTTCAGAAAATCATCCAGCTACTCTTAATGACTTAGGCATCCAACTCGGAAAAATCTAGGAAGGATTAGATCAGAACATTTTAAGATCACTCATTTTGAGTATGAACCGTCGTTGCCGAGCTGTAATTAAAGCAAGGGGTGGAAATACCAATTATTAAATCACTTATCAGCATTTCAGTATTTTGAAAATTGTTCATTTCTCTTCTTTCACATAAGATTCGGTGGAATCCTGAATTTTTCTTCCATTTAATGTGTCTTGTTTCGTTCGAAATCTTTCCAAAAGAACATGAAAAATAAGTTATAAAGTCAGAGTTAACTTTCATTAAAATTGAGATTTTCAGAATGTGCGTTGATTTTTTGCGCAGTGTATTTTGTATTAAATGCTGGAAATACAGGGTGTTATACCTTTTCGGAATATCATTAAAACAGGCATGTTTTTTCCCAATTCGCCTCTCAGGGAAAGAAAACTGAAAATGCAAAAAATAAGAGATGAAAAAGTTAAGTGGGCCACTTTCGCTGCACAATTCACCAGTACACGTTGTAACGGATTCTTCGAACTTTGCCCGAAACGATTCGAATCGAACAGCGCAAAGGACAAAGCTCGAAAAGTGGAAATAATTCTAAAAGGCTTAAGGTTTTCCCGTCGCAAACGAAATTTCATCTATACATTCGCGATGTCGCTAAGTAAATATACTGTGCAAAGTTTGAAATTGAAAGTCATCTTACGAACGAATATTAGTAGATTTTATCCGGGATTCGGAACTCAAGAGATGAGAATTCTCAGGTCACTGCCGAATTGGAATGGATTCAATTATAATGCCACATTAATTCCATTTTATAATCGTTGTACACACGACCCGACCGTAGTAGACGTATGGAATTAGATCCGAAATAATATCGTCATAGATGAAATGGACGGAGAAGAAAATTCCCCATCAACATTTAGCGAGCGGCGAATTCACTCTGGTGAGGTATAAATTTTCAGCTCGCGGAAGCATTTGGAATTCAGGGAAAGTCCTCTTGAAATGTGTACCGAAAGAATTCGAGGATTGGTAACATCGGATGATGAGTCTTCATTTCCTGTGTTCCACTTCAAGAAGTCATAAGATTCATGTAGAAAACGGAAGTGGAATTTGCAGTTAAATTTCGCCAGACGTAATTCTTCGGAATGAGCTGCTACTCGATTATCTGGCAAGGCTGTCAATTCTTGTTCTATTGATAACGTTTTTTTCTCTTGTTTATTTTTGATCAATTTCCACAGTTGATGGGAACTATTCTGATTTGAAAATGGTAAACCTCATATGGTATTTGCCTATTTTTTCATTGGCACTTAAATATGCCCTTTTTTTCATTTTGGGTTACTACAGAGTTCAATTCAAAATCCATACTAAGAAATAATCATAAGTGATGGACGCCATTCGAAATAACTTTTCCTCGACTTGTTCTTTTATTACCTGCCCCCAAACAAGAATATTGAGTTTTCGACACACTTTCAACTGCGATCTGTGATATACTGCTCCACAAGAGTTAGGGGTATCGTATTAAATCGTTTTTAAAAGTATGTAATCTTCGAGAAAATCGCTGTGAAATCATTCAAAACTCAATAACAACTTGAATCGATCCAATAAAAATCAGTATGAGACATTTCGTCAATCTGGTCGCCTTTTTTCTGAAGTTTGGTTCTTTGCATATGCTTCATGAATGTTCTTATTTTGAAATGAAATCAGTTTATCAATGGCTTCGATCTGAAACGAGTTTTCTGAAAATGCCAAGACGTAAATTAACAAACGCTGAGGCTAATCGGGCTATCGGAATGCTGCAGGGTGGCCTAACTCAGGTTGTTGTAGCGGAAAGGCTCCAAGTCAGCCAAAGTGTGATATCTCAACTTTGGAATAGGTTCAGGGAGACAGGCTCCGTGTTGGAAAGACCAAGGCTTGGTGGGCGACGAAAAACAACACCTGCTCCGGATCGTTTCATCACCGTTTCGGTGAGAAGAAACCCTACATCTACGTGTAGAACGCTACGGAATACTCTTCAAAATGCAGATGGGGTCCAAGTTTCCATCGAAACCATCAGACGACGTTTGAGAGAGGTGAATCTAGGTTCTAGACGTCCATTAAGAGGAGTTCCATTAACACGTGACCATAAGCGTCGAAGACTGGAATGGGCAAGGCAACATATCAATTGGAACGATCAATGGCGTAGTGTCCTTTCCACTGATGAATCCAGATATGGACGATTTTCAGATTCTCGAAGAATAAGGGTATGGACAATCCCACGCATACCTCGTAATCGTCGCTATGTCCAAGAAGTCCATCCATTCCGAGGGGGTAGTGTTATGGTATGGGCCGGGATATGTTTCAACGGTCGCACAGATCTACACATTTGTCCTGGGAATATGACCGCCTCACACTATAGGGAGCATGTCATTGACAATGTCGTGCCAAATTTCACGCTGCAATTGGTGAAACTTTTCAATTTCTAGACGATAACGCTAGACCGCACCGTGCGGCCATAGTTGAGAATGCGCGCGAGGAGCTTGGTGTTCCACATTCACCAATACCTCCGCACTCACCAGATTTGAATTGCATAGAACATGCATGGGATATGCTCCAAAGAAGATTAGATAATCATCAACCTACCCCAGAATCCTTAAATGATCTGAAAGAGCTTCTGCCCCGTTTATGGAACCAAATTCCTCAAGAAATGTTCAACAACCTCGTGTGTAGTATGCAAAGAAGATGTCTAGCTGTTATTGATGCCCGTGGAGGCCATACATTGTATTGATAGTCTTAAAATGCTTGAATTCTCTGGGAATAAAATTTCGTTATTTTACTCGTTTTTTTTTGACCACCCTGTATGCGCTGCAGACCTACAGGCTAAAATTAATTTGCAACTTGAAATTATGTTGAGATGAATTTTCATCACAAAAATTTTATTTTAACTATATTTTTTTTCCAATTTAAGTCAATATCCCTAACTCATGTGGAGCAATAATTTATTTTCAGTTATATAGGATGTTTCAATAAGAACACAAGATTTGAATTGCGCGCCATGTTTGACAGTCATAATGTCACATGATTATGCCGTGACAGATCGAATGTTGACAGATGGGAGTCAGTAAACATGCAACATTACAGGGTAGAATAACGCGTCCGTATTGTCAAAAAATGCAGCGGTGAATGGCAAACGTTTCTTGCGCCTCATTTGGAAGCTATTGATCTTGACGACATGTGGCCTTAGCAGGACGGTGCCACATGTCATATCGCACGTGAAACATTGACGATCTTTGTACGAGTTAGCTCCTGGTCGTGCCATTTCCCGATTTGGTGACCAGAATGGGCCTTCACGCTCTTGCGATTTAACGTCTTTAGACTTCTGGCTGTGCGGTTATCTGAAGTCACAGGTTCATGTCAATAAACGTGTAACCATCGAAGCATTCAAGGCCGAAATTAGAGGTTGTATCAATGAAATACCACCACATGTATTCAGTGACCTATTGAAACACCCTTTTAATCGACATCCAGAAAAATAATGATCGTTTATTGATTGTCGCGACTTGATAGGACCAGTTCAGTCTTCAGATGATTCAAATTGGAATTTGGATGAACAGAAATAGACATTATCGAACTAGTTGACAGGACTTGAAGAGCTGTTAAGAGTTAATCACAATCAATGTCGTGAAATCCTTTGTGGTACAGAGCGACTAAAATAATTGATATAGTCCTTAATTTGGTTGATGAAGCCCAACCTGGACCTTGCTTCAGCGATAAACAGTTCGATGAGAAGCTCGGTTCAAGCGAAAGTACACCATCAACAAAAAATCTTTGGTTCTCAATATCACCTGCGCCTCCACCATTTTGCAACAGCGTGCAATTTTGCGCAATTTCATGCATTTTTGAAGTATTACAAAGGGAGTTAGCTCGTCGCGAAAAAGCCATGTGTAACTTGGAGCTAGACTCTGGGACTGTTGCGTTTTTGGCCTGCACATACGCGCGTACATTCCGAACGGGCAGGCCTAAATCATGCGGTTCACGCGGACGTCTCTTGAGATGATGTAGCTCACCATCAAGGGGTGGCCCAGAACGGAATAATTGCCGCAACATCATTTTGATACCGCTTCCGACATCTATCCGTTGCTTATTTCCGGTGTATTGTGGTTTGCGAGTAGGTACTGCGGCTGACAACGTTGACGAATGTGCAACCCTCTATGTTTCAGTTCACCCCCTGATCCAGGTCCCCAACCAGTTGGTGGGCGCCCCCATCAACACGGACGTCACCCTCCAGTGTCAAGTAGAGGCCTCGCCGAAAGCCATTAACTACTGGACAAGAGACACAGGTTCGTGAATTCATACACGCGAATGAATTTGTCAAAGTTACATTTTTTTCAATTCGGCCATGATGAATGGCATGCCGCTTCCGGATATGTGACGATATCCGTTACGGAAGTAACGCGATCTCGTCGCCCCCGAAAAATCGTGCATTGTTATGTTCCCGAGTCCCGACTTGGGAATCCAATGAAATCCGGTATTTGCATATCCACTTTGAAAAGGTAATTTCAGCTTCTAATCTCCATTTTTCTTCAATTCAATGATCACACACTCAAAACAAACGATAAATAGCGAGAATAAAAAGTCACTATGGCTCGATGCCTACTGATCAAAATTTTCTCGTATATTCTTCGAATTGAAAAAGGACATTTGCAAATTTTCCTCATCATCCGAACCCTAATAATTTCCAGGAGAAATGATCATCACCAACGACAAATATACCATGACTGAAATAGCGTTCGCCTACTACAGCGTTCAAATGAGACTGGTGGTCCGTAGATTTCATAAGTCAGATTTGGGAGGATACAAATGCATCTCCAAGAATTCAATCGGGGATGCTGAGGGCAACATTCGCCTGTATGGTAAGCCACAAACCAATTGCAGTCTGAAAATGAGTTCAAATTCTCGATTTGATGGAAGTATACAGGGTGTCCCAGTAGTCGCGCACCCAATTGAGGGGATCGAGAGAAAAATATTCTAAGCCCAAAAATCCATTTTGAATTTTTTTGAAAACGTTGTCAATCAGTAATCAATTAATGAACGTGGCCAATCAAGAGCGCGCTACAGAACAATGAACGTGAAAAGCCGGCAGCAGCTCTGGCGTCTCACTCTCGCGTCCCCAACTGCCTACTTATTCTTCTGTAGCGCACTCCTGATTGGTCACTTTCATTAATTAATGAGTAATGACTAATTAACTACGTTATCAAAAAATTTCAAACATGGATTTTTGGGCTTAGAATATTTTTCACTTTCTATCCCCTCAATGGGGTGCGCGACTTCTGAGACTGAGACACCCTGTATAATAACTGACAAAAAAACTGCAACACCCAGAAGGAGCTGTTCAAATTTTAATTTTTATTTTGGTAAAACATAGATAGTATAGCAAGGAGTGAATGATTAAATTCGGAGAAAAAAATCGTGAAGGTTTTTTCAGGTAAACATTTTTTGTTACTTAAATATTGTAGCAGTTTCCTCCAAATATTTCAAATTTTACAACAAACCAGCTGTTCGAGGAGAGCCAAAGTCGATGTTTAGTTGTTGTCAAAATGCCTAGAGCACGTGTACACGGAATTTATCGCCATTATCTAAGTGAATTTGAAAGAAATAGAATTATTGGTCTACGGGGGGCGGGGTTGTCATTTCGAGAAATCGTTAACCGTACAAACAAAAATCCAACTACTGTTATGATTTGTTGTCAAGCGTGGTTTGATAATGCTAAAAATCGAAGAAGAGTAGGCACCGGACGTCGAAGGGGCACAAATGAAGTTCAAGATCGACGTCTAAGACTTATGGCCATTAGAGACCGATTTGCGACCACTCGATCTTTGGCTGATGAGTGGTTAGGAGAACAAGGCCATCCTGTAACTGTCCGAACGGTTCACCGCCGGATAAAGTCTTTTGGACAGCAGCATCATCGACCCCATCTTATTGTGTTACCTCTGACGGTTGAGCATCGCCTGCAACGATTACAGTGGTGCAGAGAACGTCAACATTGGAATGTAGAATGGCATCAGGTCGTCTTTTCTGATGATTCTCGATTTTCTTTGGGTGCACATGATGGCCGAAGAAGGGTTAGACGACGTTGGGGAGAAAGACGTGAACCTCAGTTGAGCGTCATGTACACCGGACAGTGAGCTTTATGGTATTTGGTGCTATTGCACATGCAAGTAGGTCGTCACCTTTAGTCTTCATTCGAGGTAACATCACAACGCTGCGTTATCTCCTAGAAATAGTGGAGCCATATGTTCTCCCTTACCTTAATTGGCTCGAGAATCCAATATTCCAGCAGGATAATGCTCGACCTCATGTTGCCAGAGTTAGTTTAAACTTTTCTTGAAGCGACCCATGTGATTCTTTTGCCATGGCCGCCCAGATCCCCCGATCTTTCGTCCATAGAGCATGTTTGGGACATCATGGGTAGGCTTGGAAATTTATCTCAGCCCCCACGGACTTTGGCGGCTCTGAGACATGAAGTACAGGTAGCTTGGGATAGTTTCCCTCAAAAAGAAATAGACAATCTTATTGCATCAATGCCAAGACGTGTTGGGGAGTGTATAGATAACCGCGGTGGACAAACACATAATTAACAAATTCATTGAAAAAAATTGTAACCCTTCTTTTTTTTTCTCCAAACTCAAACCACTCCTTGCTATAATATTTATGTTTTACCAAACAAAATTTAAAATTGCAGTTCCTTTGTCAGTCACTATACAGGGTCTTTCACGAGGAACCTCACCCATATTTATACGGGAAACTACTGAACGTATTTTCATGAAATTCAGCACTTATAAGTATTTCACGATGCTGATGAAATCTAAAATATTTTCAAGGCATGAGCACCTCCGGTTTTTCCGGAAATGACGTCAACTTCCGTTTTTCAAATTAGAACACCATTTTTTTATTGCAGAAATAGATTCCTTAGAAAATTTCAAGTTATTTTGATGAAACATTTTTCAGTTTTGGTTGGAAAATTCTCTCTGAGCGGGAAAATTCGAAAAAAAAAAATCGAAAATAGAGCTCCGCAGAAACAAGAATAACTTCGAGGTTTTTGGATGGAAAATTTTCATTTTTGGGATTTTTCAAGATGTAAGATTGATGTATCCACTTTAAAAATCGAAATCGCGATTCATGATACAGGGGGTGAAAAAATCGCTTTCAAAGTTAGGGATGACAAAATCGTGAAAAATCAATTTTTTCAAATTAGAACCCCATTTTTTTATGGCAGATATTGAATCTACGTAAAAAAATAATGTGAGTGGATGCATCACACCCTTGCCCTAAAATGGATATTTTCTGAGTTAATATTCACTTTAGGGCAAGGGTGTGATGCATACACTCACATTATTTTTTAACGTAGATTCAATATCTGCCATAAAAAATGGGGTTCTAATTTGAAAAACGGAAGTTGACTTCATTTCCGGAAAAACCGGAGGTGCTCATGCCTTGAAAATATTTTAGATTTCATCAGCATCGTGAAATACTTATAAGTGCTGAATTTAATGAAAATACGTTCAATAGTTTCCCGTATAAATATGGGTGAGGTTCCTCGTGAAAGACCCTGTATTTATATTCCCCCAAAATGACGAGAACGTAATGGCGTTTTCCTTTTCAGAAATGGAGCTGCAAGACAAGAATGACCTCAGCGACGACAGTCCAGAGGACGAGCTGGACGAGAACAGCGAAAATCGCTCCTACAACGGTTTCCAAGGACCACTGACGGAAACTGAAGAGATAAGCTTAGAGCCCAGCGTGAATTCTCGATGTCCAACAATAAAACCCGGATACCTGCTATTGTTGATGTTCTTTGTGATGATATGACTCCTAATAGTGTACAAAAGTGCGTGAACGCAGTGACATGTGAAATGTGCCAAATTCTCCTTCTCATGCTTTCGCTATCAAACGTTCAGTGTCGCCACAGAAATGTATTTAGGTTCAACAATAGTATAACCGATATTGGGGTTGCTAGGTGCCGGGATACTCCTCTGTATTCACTTATTTTAATCAGTCTTATTGTCATCGACTGTCATATTGTTCGAATCAATTCGTTAACGGAACGGAAATGCTGAATGGAGACTCTTTTGAACTTATCGCAAGTTCAGTCGGGCGTGATGAAATTGATGACTATCAAACGAACAATTGTAAATGCTTGTGTACAGTTAAGAGATATAATAAATATGAGAAAATGGTTTGTAATTAGCGAAACCGGATAAGGTTTTATTGTACTGGATGATACAAAATTTTTCATCGATCCACAAGGGATGTCCTTGATCTCAGTCAAATGAATACACGTATTCATGTTATTTTTATTTGATGTTGCTCGATAGATGGAAACAGTGGCTGTTATCCGAAGAAAAATATTTATCAAAAATTACATATCATACGAAGAATTTCACATGAAATCCTGTCCATACTGATGATGTACTGTGTAAAAAACGCTGTTCAGAAGCCACTTTTTCCATTACACAGGGTGTTACATAAGAATTCAGTAGCTATGTGATGTAGGCCTTTCATCCCAAATACAGCATATCATATGTGTATAAAATACCAAAAGTATCATTTATGTGCTATATCAACAATTGAAGATGGATATCCTCGAGAATAGAAACAGATGTATTTATTGAATGTAGGTAATAATGATGTTTTGTTGATTATATTTTATCTTCTTGTTGCATAAAGTATTTATATCATGCTGAATAGAATGTTGAAAATTTATGAGTGTTCATTTCACATTACCCTGACAGATATACAATTCCAATAAAAGTACAATTATTCTGGTTTCACTTTCCGGAAAACAATAATTATTTAATCCGTTTATGAGCCAAAAGAGATTTGAGTCAAGAATTTTCAGGTTTCATCTTAATAAGACCTTAAGCTGTCGGCATCATTAGAAATTTTATAAAAATGAAAGACATGGAAAGAGGGTGTATCGAGGGCTATGAGCGAGAGACGCCTTACAGAAGATCAATGCAGTGACCGAAGGACGTGGAAATTGGGCATCGGACAACGTCGCAAGACGTTCTAAAGCCGATATATATATATAAAAATCTCATACACAATTTCGAAAAATTGCTCCGAATTTTGTAATCTCGATAATTTAGTTTGCCAAAACTAGATGGTTCCAAGTTTTGAAAAATGAATGAAAAATCACTTGAGGACAGAAGCTTTTGCTTGTTCGTCTACCTCGTATGTAGATTGGCCTTTTCAGTTATAAAAAACAATTGAAAAAAAAATTTTGGACAGCTGTCAGTCTCCGAAAAAATCGTCAATGATCCCAAATCTGTCGAGACAAAAATATTGGCATTTTAAGCGATAATTCCCTAGAATTTTATATAGTTCTGATTACGGGATATTGAACAGAATTTCTATACCTGAATGCAAAATCTGGAAAACAAAATTTTCACTCATCAGTGGTTGGCTTTGAATAAGAGAAAAGCCTTGGATTGGAAAAATAAAACAGTAGGAGTGAAATTATACATTCCCCAATAATAAAAAGTAAAAGTAACAAACACGAACATGAGAAATGAAAGTAATAGGTCAAAATGTATGTCCCTCCATGATTGTAGAACAAAGATGTCGCTGTTCTCATTTCTTTCTATTACGCCAGCAACCTCGGTCCATTTGAATCGCTCTGACAAGTACTCAGAAGAACGTAATTGCATTCGATACTTGATTAGTAATGTTGGCGTGTTCACATTGCATTTAATTTTTTTGTACCCCTCTTTATTTCCCGTGAAAGAGATTCTCGAGCTAAAATTTGGGTTGTTTTCCCCATCGAAGAATGAGCCTCCTGCATTCGCTGATCACGTCACTCCTGCATGGAATAAACTCCGAAAATCGTGGCTGGATTTGACAGGTGGCATTCGTAGGTTCGTTTCTTGAAGCCTTTATCCGGGAATGGGATCGGTGGAAATGGGAAAACTGACGCTTGATTAGGATTCACGTACCGCATCCAGACTTCATTGACACTGAAATGAACAGCGTAACAGAATTTACGCATAGGATTCACGTCTTGAGTGCCATTCATTATTGGAAAAGTTACCGAATTCTCAGATTCGGGCACGTAGTTTATCGCCATGGGTTGCAGCCAATTTTACACATTCGTTTTATGTGCGAACTTTGATCCGGCGATTCGGAAAATTCGCATGTTCGAGTGTGCGTTCGTGGAAAGAGGACCGGATGAGCCGGGAAGAATGTCGCTATTTTGAAAGTATATTTGGGCGTGCTAGGTCGCTATTCAAGCAACCAAAATTCCCTACAATGGCATATAATTATCTTTCTTTTCGTCAAAGTTGGCCTCTGCTCCATAGTTATCAAGATTCACGGTGTATATTGATGAACTTAGGAATCAATTCCGAAAACTAATTAAAATATCAGTTTGAACCAGAAATTCTACGTAAAAACTATTTGAACTACACTGCGCAAAAAAATTAACGCACATTATGGAAATCTCAAATTTATTCTACCACTGAACTCTGAAGGTGTTCACAATGATAATTATTTTTATCAGAATTATGCATGCATATGTTATCCTGTTATCCACTTTCAACGTTTTTCTTCGATACAGATGTTTTCTCCCAGCAGGAATAAAGAAAGATGATATTATCAGATTTTGAATGTATTGGCTCCATTCTAAAATCAGTTGTTCTCGATCAATTCTAGTGATCAATAGTTTTTCTTTCGTTTGATTTTCTACACTTGATCGCTATGCAACGCGAAACACGCAATTTGACCCAAGAGGAATGTGCCCAAGCGGTAGTTTTGCGAGAAGAAGGGTGGACATACACAAGAATTGTAGAAAGGTTTGGAGTTTCCCATACAAGTGTGTCCAGAATGTGGCAGCGATTCAGGGAGACGAGACAGGTATGAATGTCCGAAGACCAGGACAGGGTAGACCACGGGTAACAACTGCCATGCAAGAACGTTACTTGAGAGTTTCTTCGTTGAGGCAACGGTTTGCAACCGCTCGCCTCCTTCAAAATCAGCTTGTGCAAACTCATGAGGTGCAAATTAGCACTCAGACAATAAGAAATCGCCTCAGAGAATATGATTCAAGGCCTCGTGTCGCGGCAAGAAGCCCAGCTCTTACCCCAGCCCATCGAAGGGCGCGTTTTGATTTTGCGAGAGAGCATATCCATTGGGAAGAGGCCGATTGGGAAAGAGTTCTCTTCACAGATGAGTCTAGATTCTGCCTCTACCATTGTGATCGACATTCCCTTGTATACAGACGTCCACATGAATGATATGCTCAATGCAATTTCCTGAATACTACTGGTTTCGGGGGAGGATCGATTATGGTATGGGGTGGAATATCTTTGACTGCTCGCACAGACCTAGTGGTCGTTGATAATGGAGCTATGAATGCTGATAAGTATATGAGGAACATTCTTGAAGAGCATGTAGCGCCATTTGCCCCATACATTGGTGAAAATTTCATTTTTATGGACGATAATACCAGACCCCATCGTGCGCGCATCGTTCAGGAGTACCTTGAAGAGGTTGAAGTCTCTCGAATGGAATGGCCAGCAAGAAGTCCAAATCTCAATCCGATTGAGCAGGTTTGGGACAACCTCAATAGAAGGCTGAGAAGTTCAGAAAATCATCCAGCTACTCTTAATGACTTAAGAATCCAACTCGGAAAAATCTGGGAAGGATTAGATCAGAACATTTTAAGATCACTCATTTTGAGTATGAACCGTCGTTGCCGAGCTGTGATTAACGCAAGGGGTGGAAATACCAAATATTAAATCACTTATCAGCATTTCAGTATTTTGAAAATTGTTCATTTCTCTTCTTTCACATAAGATTCGGTGAAATCCTGAATTTTTCTTCCATTTAATGTGTCTTGTTTCGTTCGAAACCTTCCCGAGAGAACATAAAAAATAAGTTATAAAGTCAATGTAGAGTCAACTTTAATTAAAATTGAGATTTTCAGAATGTGCGTCAATTTTTTTGCGCAGTGTATTTGAACACTGGCTAAACAAACGTGCTATGACATGTCAATTCAATTCGAAGTGTCGGCAATTTGATCTCAGAAATAAAAAATGTGTTCATCTGAAAGAGTATTGTTCAAGAGTCATGACCAAAATTAAGTATTCTTATCGCATATTGTGATTCGTCTGGTAAACTCCATCCGAGTGAATAATAGCCATTAGAATGTGCTGTGTTAGTTTTGTGGATAAATGGTCAGCCCACAGTCTGTCTCGCTCAAGATCTTCGGTATTAAATTTTTTTCCGAGTGATTGTAGACTTTCTGCGAACGGCCCTGTAGATACTGCCGAATCGGATCCAATCTCGGATCCGATGTGAAGAATGCCCACCCCATATGTATGCAGTTGGCAACATCTCAGGATTCACGAAACAGCAATCGATTTATTGTCTTGTAAACGACTGAAATAATGCGATTCAAAATTAAATTTCTAGCCCTTCTGTTGGCATGCGAATGATGTGAGGCCATTGGCTCGAGGCTGAACTGCGACTCTCCCTCTAAGCTCAGCTTATTTGCTTACTCTACACTCGTCGTACAGCGAAGGAAATGGATAGATTTCAATTATTCTGTCCTCGGATGGGACTCTCTCATACATTCTTACCCCCGGTCCGTTCCCTTGAAATATCGGCCTACGGTTAATTTTTTCCAGACGTTTTGTGCATTACCGGAAGATCCCCAAGTATTAATTAGATTCTTCTGAGATTAGGGAAGAAATAAAAATTCAATCAGCTGTATTCAGGGTGCGCCAGGGATATGATCATTTTTTTGTGTTCGTGGCGGAATCTCGGTAAGCGCCTATATGAAATAAATATCTAGGTATCGAGCAAAATTACCAATGAAAATTATTCATAGTCGTTTGAAACCTGCAGCTCCCGATAGTGTAAATCAAGCATAGAAATAGGATTTCTTCTTCGATCCATGTATAATACATAACTCCTGGCGTACAAAAGAGTTATGATTTAACGTCACATACTTATTCGTTGTTCCCACATCTCAACCCCAAGATACCCATATAGAATTATTATCTACGGCAGTACAATAAATAAAGTTCCGAAGTTTCATACAGCGTCGATACGTGTAGGAGAAAGCACAAACAGATATCTCGGATAAACTTACAAATTCTCCAATACACATGGCTAAAGGCTAACGTAGCACTTTATCATCATATTACTTAGTCAGAACGCCTTTGTGACACTTTACCTGTTGAACTTATTCGGAGACCCAGTGCCGGAGCTGACACAAAACGCGGAAATTATACATTTCGCGACAGAAATATGAATTATAACCTTATAAAGTTGGATTGAAGCAGCTTCACTAGAACACTTGTTAATTCATCCGGTGATTTATCTTTCAGCTCAGGTAAGTCAGTATGTCTCTTCCTCGCGTTTGAGGAGAAATAAAATGTTCATAAATGAATATTTTATACGGGGTGGCTGATTGACAACGCGTTCAAATTATTTTATGAAAATCAGCGTTCTATAAAAAGTGTTTTCAGAAAATTGCGTGAATTTTATGGTTTAACTAATCGTCCATCTGAAAGCACTATTGGTCGAATTATTAAAAATTTCAAGAGACCGGTTCGATGGAAGAACAAAAAAGTGAAAATTACAGTCGTAGCGGTCGTTCACAAGAAAATATTGATTTGGTTCGTGAAAATAGTGCTGAAAACCATGAAATGTCTATAAGACGACGTTTAAAATAAGTTGGACTTAGTGGGCCTACAACATGGCGTATTTGAGTTAATGAATATTGATCTAAAGGACATTTGGTTTCAGCAGGATGGCGCTACAGCTCGCTTTGCAAATGACACAATTGATTTATCGGGACAAAAATTTCCTGGACAGATAATCTCCAGAAATGGTGATGACAATTGGCCACCAAGATCATGGGATTTGACACCGTTGGACTATTTTCTTTGGGGTAATGTGAAAAGCCAGGTCTATAAGAATGATCCACATGATGAAATTATTCGTGTCAATAGTGAGATAGAGCCTCAATTATGTCAAAATGTCATTGAAATTTTAACAAAAGAGTGGACATCTGTAGAGCTGCAAGAGGAGGCAATTTTGCAGACATTACTTTCGTACATAAATGTCATAACTGATACTTCAATTACCAATAAGAAGATTTTGAAATGAATGCAAATTATGTGTTTTTGTTATTCTGAAAGAAAACCGCGCAATTTGAAACACCCTTCACCTTTTTTTGAATGTTACAAAGAAATAAGTTCAAGTTTGTAATAAATAATATTGATTTTTCTTTTCACTTCAGTCCAAGAAAGCTAGCCTTTCAACGCTACAATTGGAATCGAACCCTTCATTCTTGTAAAACCTTTTGTAACTGTCGCCCAAGCATCTTATTTACCCATCCTTCCAAAACGGGATCTCCACCCTCACTCAAACAAAACACATTTTTTCTATACCATCTTCAGAATTCTGCCAGATTTGAAAGATGTACTCGTAGTGTGTTGAAAATTCATGAAAAAAACCGTTTTTCCCCATATCTTCGAACCGTTTTCCCAATGACCATAATTTCAGTGACCTGTGAAACATTTACCGTACTTAAAATACATATTCCTCAATAAACAATTGTCGAAAATTCTCACTGAGATGAAACCTACATAAAATAAACGTTCAATATTTCTGAAAGGACAGATAATAAAAAAAATCCTCAAGAACATACTGTTGGTTGTACAAATCGAAGATTCCCCTGTATACAGGGTCTTTCACGAGGAACCTCACCCATATTTATAAAGGAAACTACTGAACGTATTTTCATGAAATTCAGCACTTAAAAGTATTTCACGATGCTGATGAAATCTAAAATATTTTCAAGGCATGAGCACCTCCGGTTTTTCCGGAAATGACGTCAACTTCCATTTTCCAAATTAGAACACCATTTTTTTATTGCAGAAATAGATTCCTTAGAAAATTTCAAGTTATTTTGATGTAACATTTTTCAGTTTTGGTTGGAAAATTCTCTCTGAGCGGGAAAATTCGAAAAAAAAATCGAAAATAGAGCTCCGCTGAAACAAGAATAACTTCGAGGTTTTTGGATGGAAAATTTTCATTTTTGGGATTTTTCAAGATGTAAGATTGATGAATCCACTTTAAAAATCGAAATCGCGATTCATGATACAGGGGGTGAAAAAATCGCTTTCAAAGTTAGGGATGACAAAATCGTGAAAAATCAATTTTTTCAAATTAGAACCCCATTTTTTTTGGCAGATATTGAATCTACGTTAAAAAATAATGTGAGTGTATTCATCACACCCTTGCCCTAAAGTGGATATTAACTCAGAAAATATCCATTTTAGGGCAAGGGTGTGATGCATACACTCACATTATTTTTTAACGTAGATTCAATATCTGCCATAAAAAAATGGGGTTCTAATTCGAAAAAATTGATTTTTCACGATTTTGTCATCCCTAACTTTGAAAGCGATTTTTTCACCCCCTGTATCATGAATCGCGATTTTCAAAGTGGATACATCAATCTTACATCTTGAAAAATCCCAAAAATGAAAATTTTCCATCCAAAAACCTCGAAGTTATTCTTGTTTCAGCGGAGCTCTATTTTCGATTTTTGTTCGGATTTTTCCGCTCAGAGAGAATTTTCCAACCAAAACTGAAAAATGTTACATCAAAATAACTTGAAATTTTCTAAGGAATCTATTTCTGCAATAAAAAAATGGTGTTCTAATTTGAAAAACGGAAGTTGACGTCATTTCCGGAAAAACCGGAGGTGCTCATGCCTTGAAAATATTTTAGATTTCATCAGCATCGTGAAATACTTATAAGTGCTGAATTTCATGAAAATACGTTCAGTAGTTTCCCGTATAAATATGGGTGAGGTTCCTCGTGAAAGACCCTGTATATAGCATTCAGCTATCAGACTGAATCTTGCCGAATATTAATATATGGATTAATTGACGGATATCGGCATATTTCCTCAGCGTTCATTCGGTTTATTTCGACCCATCCCCAGAATACTCCCATCCGAACTCCATACATAATAATCTTTTGAATTGTTATTGAACAAGAATTCCGAAACCGATTATTGAAATTCTTGGACGAAGTTATGAGCTCTGAGGAAATGAATTACTTCGTCTGGAGCAAAAAAGCTGACCGATGAGTCATAGCGGGGAAAGACTTCGGCTTAGTTGCGATCTGAACTTCGTGCTGGCTTTGTGCAGACGGATTATTTTGGAGTTACTCAAGTAACTTGATCGCATCCATTTCGGATTTCGACAAGCCCATAATTCGAAAAGCGTGGAAAATGATATCAATTACTTTAGCTCTTGTCGCATTAAGCTAAAGGAATGTACGACTACTGGGTGTCCCCACTGATTGCACAGCAGAAGATTCTCCATAATTCTCAAATTGAACCGGTGCCATGATTCCGAGTCTAACGAAGGAACAGATCATATGGATCGAGCAGAGCGTGGGTTACAAAACTGAGCACTGGGGAACACCTGCTTAAACAGCTGAGAGACGAAAAATTTGATTTTGGTGCGGCAGCAATCCATCTATCTTCTCTGACAAACTCTTTGTCGTCAACCAAAACTGGCACAGACCTTCTGAATTCAGAAAGGAAACCTACTCGGAATGTCGGCTCTAGGAGACCATAGAGTGCATTTTCAAGAATCTTCCTCAGAAGTCATTCCAGATGCAAATTTGACAAAAACAGAAACTCGAAATTGTTCACGATCATAAGGTGAAAACCCAATTTTTCCAACCATACATCATTCTCTTTCGGGCCAGATAAGCAACAAAAAATATTCGAAAACAACACCCCCAAACGACAATGCCGTAATTTCGCGTAGAAGATTTGCCAGTGCTTGGGTTACTGAAAATAATTGGAAAGCAGACACAAGAACCGTTGGCGTGCCTGGATTTTCGATGCATGTTATTCGGAGCTATAACCGGGATGGGACAATAGCTGTAAAATTGAAATTAAATGAGGTGTAAACAGTTGAAATTGATATTTAAAAGAGCCTGGATAATCTTGACTCCAACAACAATTTGATTTAAGGAACTGTCTTTTGTGTAATGAGCGCACTGCTCCTAAGACGTTCCTCTTTCGGTTCACTGACTTGGTAAATTGTCATAATGAAATGAATATCAAGAATAAGTTCGTGAAATATTTTCAGTTGGAAACTCCTGGAATGAATCGCTTCAGGTTTCATCAATTCCAATACCCTCGGCGGAAAAAATGGAGCATCTCGGCATTTCTCAAATATTCGATATCCGTAAGCTCTCGACTGGAATTATGCAGGGAAAAACTTCATTTCGGAAATGAGCATATCTTATTAATGTCAACGCAATTGCCTGTTTTGTCCGACAATTTGATACACATCACATTTCAATTCTCTTTTAAATCCACTCCGTTCATAATATTCCGACATTTTCAGCATGACGTCGTCGAAGTACGATCATGAAACGCTTCGCTATACGATAAGCAATTAAGATCAAACACGTCTCGCTCTGTGATTCGTTACGAACACGAAACACGTCCCTCTATAATTCGTTACGAACATGAAACACTTCGCTGTAAGATGTGTATATAGTTTATAGTAAAAAGGGGTTACAGTTCACTGCGACCTTAAGGTCTATTGTGCCCCCTGACAGAGCTGTTATCATCGTGCCTCCTACAGCTCGCCCTCCAGTTCCAGAGATTTGATGAAATCCAGAATCTGAAGATGTGTAACGATCACGAAACGCTTTGCTGTACGATGAGTAACGAACACAAAACACTTCGCTCTATGATTAGTAACGATTATAAAACACCTCGCTGTACGATAAGTAACGAACACAAAACACGTCGCTCTGTAATTCGTAACGAACACTTCGCTGTGAGATTAGTAACGATCATGAAACGCTTTGCTGTACGATGAGTAACGAACAAGAAACACGTCGCTCTGTGATTCGCTACGGACATGAAACGCTTCGCTGTGGGATTAGTAACTAACACGAAACACGTCGCTCTGTGATTCATAACGAACATAAAACGCTTCGTTGTATGATAAGTAACGATCATGGAAATCTTTGCTGTACGATAAGTAACGAACACGAAAAACGTTGCTCTGTGATAGGTACGATTATGGGATACCTCGCTGTACGATAAGTAACGAACAGGAATGAGGAAATACGTCGCTTTGTGAATCGCTACGGACATGAAACACTCCGCTGTTAACTAACACGAAACGAGTCGCTATGTGATTCGTAACGAACATAAAACGCTTCGTTGTATGATTGGTAAAGATCATGAAACGCTTTGCTGTACGATAAGTAACGAGCACGAGACAAGTCGCTATGTGATTCGCTATGGACATGAAACGCTTCGCTGTGGGATGAGTAACTAACACGAAACACGTCGCTTTGTGATTCGTTACGAACAATGCGTCGTAGTACGCTAAGTTACAAACATGAGATTCATTATTGAACTTGAGTATTTGACATATCGACTTGATATTCACAGTGAATTCATATGAAAAATGAAAAGTGTGTAAAATTGGACACTTGTGATGCTAAGAATTACAGATTGGGGTATTCATGAATACTTTTCTCACTCTGATGAAGAGAATATAGCAAGCCTTTTTGAAATGTATCATTCTGCAGAGGACGAGCGTGAGACCACAGTCCGATGGACCCAATTTCGTGCAAGACTACAAGGCGGGAAGTGTTTTAATGTTTCCACCGGCAGACCGGATGCTCATCTCTACCGCTTATAAAGCACCATTTCTAATGGACCGCGTTGATTCATTCCTCTTGAACTTGGTTTTGGATCGTTCCCAAATATATATCTTAGGAAGAATCGAACGGGTGGAAAAGTCGTATTAAAATTACACGCTATTTCCCTTTCATGCCGACGAAAAAAAACAGATCAACTTCAGGAGTTAATGGTGAATCACTTTTAATTCAGCTAATGCGTGGATCATGCTATGTTGAAATACAGTAAATGTGCAGTTTTATCCAGGAAAAACTCAATGTATTGTCAGATAAGTAATGGTACAATTGATGTTATGAATATTCAAATGAGGAAGGAATCAGGGAAGGTCATTTTAAAGCAAGTTGCTGCAAAGCTCGAATATTATTGAAATAAAATATTGAATAATAATTTCTTAATATATTTTAATGTTTTCCATTGAAGTGAATGGACATAAATGATATTAAAATGTTCTCTGAAATGATTACTCGTCTCACATTTCCTATAAACAAATTTCAGGGGTTTCTGAAACTTAAAGTGGAAAAAATAAGGTGAAGCCTGATGAAGATATTGAAATATCAAATTGTGTAACCAGTTTACTTATGGAGACAGAATTTTCTGCATATTTTTCGAGAACTTCCATATTTTCAATTATTCGACATATCTTCAATGTTCGAAAAATAATTTCCATCCAATTGCTCGATAATCACAGCTAAAACAAAAAAAACACTGTCATTATATTTATTAACTTACGTATTTTAACTCACCTTTTTTCAGATGAATTTTTCTTGTCAACGAATATGAAAATAATAAATATGCAGCCAAATTATCATTTCCTGGAAAATGCTGAAATACACTGCGCAAAAAAATTAACGCACATTTTGAAAATCTCAATTTTAATGAAAGTTAACTCTACATTGACTTTATAACTTATTTTTTATGTTCTCTCGGGAAGGTTTTGAACGAAACAAGACACATTAAATGGAAGAAAAATTCAGGATTTCACCGAATCTTATGTGAAAGAAGAGAAATGAACAATTTTCAAAATACTGAAATGCTGATAAGTGATTTAATACTTGGTATTTCCACCCCTTGCGTTAATTACAGCTCGGCAACGACAGTTCATACTCAAAATGAGTGATCTTAAGATGTTCTGATCTAATCCTTCCCAGATTTCTCCGAGTTGGATTCCTAAGTCATTAAGAGTAGCTGGATGATTTTCTGAACTTCTCAGCCTTCTATTGAGGTTGTCCCAAACCTGCTCAATCGGATTGAGATCTGGACTTCTTGCTGGCCATTCGCATTCCATTCGAGAGACTTCAACCTCTTCAAGGTACTCCTGAACGATTCGTGCACGATGGGGTCTGGCATTATCGTCCATAAAAATGAAATTTTCACCAATGTATGGGGAAAATGGCACTACATGCTCTTCAAGAATGTTCCTTATATACTTATCAGCATTCATAGCTCCATTGTCCACGACCACTAGGTCTGTGCGAGCAGTCAAGTCAAATATATTCCACCCCATACCATAATCGATCCTCCCCCGAAACCAGTAGTATTCAGGAAATTGCACTGAGCATATCTTTCATGTGGACGTCTGTATACAAGGGAACGTCGATCACAATGGTAGAGGCAGAATCTAGACTCATCTGTGAAGAGAACTCTTTCCCAATCGGCCTCTTCCCAATGGATATGCTCTCTCGCAAAATCCAAACGCGTCCTTCGATGGGCTGGGGTAAGAGCTGGGCCTCTTGCCGCGACACGAGGCCTTAAATCATATTCTCTGAGGCGATTTCTTATTGTCTGAGTGCTAATTTGCACCTCATGAGTTTGCTCAAGCTGATTTTGAAGGAGGCGAGCGATTGCAAACCGTTGTCTCAACGAAGAAACTCTCAAGTAACGTTCTTGAATGGCAGTTGTTACCCGTGGTCTACCCTGTCCTGGTCTTCGGACATTCATACCTGTCTCCCTGAATCGCTGCAACATTCTGGACACACTTGTATGGGAAACTCCAAACCTTTCTGCAATTCTTGTGTATGTCCACCCTTCTTCTCGCAAAACTACCGCTTGGGCACATTCCTCTTGGGTCAAATTGCGTGTTTCGCGTTGCACAGCGATCGAGTGTAGGAACTATTGATCACTAGAATTGATCGAGAACAACTGATTTTAGAATGGAGCCAATACATTCAAAATCTGATAATATCATCTTTTTTTATTCCTGCTGGGAGAAAACATATTCTGTATTGAAGAAAAACGTTGAAAGTGGATAACATATGCATGCATAATTCTGATAAAAATAATTATCATTGAGAACACCTTCAGTTGTAGAATAAATTTGAGATTTCCATAATGTGCGTTAATTTTTTTACGCAGTGTAGGTATCTATATTGATGAACTTTGTTTTTCATAATATTGTCGTAATAACCAAATAAACGAAACAATTTGAAATTTGCAACAAAATTTTAGGAAAAATTACTGTATTCAATCATCGAGAAGTTTTTTAATTCTTCAAGGTTTGAAGAAATTGAGTTTTCTACACTCAAAAATATTCATTTCGTTACAGGAATTTTGGAGTAGGTTTTATCAAATGTGTTATAATGTAATTGTTTAAAACAACTCTATTATAAAAATTTGTGAATAATGAAAGAATTGCAAATGTATAAATTGTATATTTGAAAAAAATCAAAGAATAAAACAGTCATCAGAATTTTTGGAATTTGATATCAACATGGACCGGAAACGAAACAGAGTTGGTCCATATCAGGAAGTACTTATTGGTATTCGTCCATACTTTTCCCACCCTGTAACGTAGATGCGAAGGTTGCAGATTCTAATTCCCAATATCCGATGCCGAATCGCAACATCCTGAGAAATTATCGTTATGGAAGCCATGAATAGAATCGAACACCTTGTCGATATTCGCGAATTCCAGTAAATCAAAACAAAGGGGAGCAGATAAAGCTTTCATGAAAATAGATTCAGGTGCTGCTTATCGCCAAGATTTAATGGTACTCTAGGTTCTTTATCGCCATCCACTGACTCATAATAATAATGGAACAATTGTCTTCGGCATATCAAGAATGTTATATTTACTAATAGGATCCGATATAAAAAAATTATAACCCGGTATCAGGTGTTGCACGTTATGGTTCTCGATAAGTTCAAATTATCGAATTCGCACCATTCTTCATTCGACCGTTTCGCAACACCAGCTCCCATTGGTTTTCCGCCATGGAAAACAGGTGCTTTTCCGAATACGAAGACGTTTCGATTTTGGTGAATTTCGTGCGTTATGGCGGCGATTACGATGCGATTTACGAGTGTTTAGACGGGAGGAAGTCGAAAAATGGCATCAAGAAGAGATTCGAAGAATACATTCGCTTCTATCCGTACAAAGTCGGCAACTGGAGTCCTTACGAAGACTACATGATCAACCTATGGGGCAACTTGGAGCCCTTCATGGATCCATGGGATAAACTCGCTTTCACCTTCAGCAGAAGGGCTGCTGACATGAAGAACAGATACAGGAAATTGATCACATACCCGGCCACAATACACTATGGACCAATGTCTATGCGAAGCATTCATCTCTATCAGAGAGGAAAAAGAGTGATAGATGTGAGTTATTACATTCTTCAGAACAATATTGAACCCAGGATGCAGACCATCAAGGAATTCGTGAACATCCTCAAATTATTCGACGAAAGTCAAATGGAGCAAACTGCTCAATAACCATTCAGCTGCCATGAGGAATCTTATACCAGATTCATGCAATTATCTGTGCCTTCATATCATATTCGTGCCTTTATACACAGGGTGTTCATACGTAGCATAGCTCAACCAGGTGAATTACAATTCAATATGTCTTGGATGATGTTTTTCAAATTGACGGTTTTCTAGTAAGAAAAAGTCAGTTATTTTTGTGGAAGAGAATTACTGAAGCATTTTTTCTTGTTCAAGATGACTCTACTGCCTCGATATGAAGTTTGCAATAAATCAACAAGTAGGTATGGTACCTATCAATAAAATTTTATTGTTAGTAAATAATCTACAATGATTTCACGAATTTGAAAATATTCGACATTTTTAGAATGTGGTTAACCACTTTTGTAGCTAATATCACTGCAAAATTCGTACCATTTGAAATATAAGTGTTGTATTCCAGTATGATTTAATTTATTTGTACAATTATTGTTATCATATTTCAAATAAATATCAACTTTATCCGGTGTACAATTTTTTGAGTTTCACCATAAATTTCACGTAGTCAAAACCTAGAGTTATAAACTCACAGAGTGTCTCAACGAAAAGATGCAAGAATGTCAAAATAAAGGCAAGATAATATGGAACCACCAGTGGCGTATTCAGGGGGGGGCCAGGGGGGCCGGGCCCCCCCCGAACCATATAATCACAGGAACGAAATTGCAAAAATAGGATAGTATTAAAATTCAATTTTCCTCATATGGGAAATCTGGGCCCCCCCCGAACTGAAATCCTGGATACGCCACTGGGAACCACCATGATTTTAAAGGATTTATTCGACACTTGCGCATTCGCCATTTTGTCTTCAAAAATTCAAATAGCGATAGATTGGAGATTTTCCGCCATTTTTTGAAGTGGAAGGTTTTGCATTCTCCTCAAGTTTTTATTTTTCTTTTTCGAATTCCATCCCAATGCAGAAAACAAAATGCACAATTACCTATGATGGTTAAACTTAAACCATTGTTTAAACAATGGTTAAACTTTTGTATTGGGCCACTTTTAGATCATACATCCATAAAGTTTTCAGTGCTTTCAAATAAAAATTCAAAAATATCTTATCCCATAATGAGTTCCAACTTTTCAAATTACAATATCGAAGTTAACTCTAGATAAAACAAAAACAATAAACTAGGGCCATCTTTGGTCGAAGGTGCAAAGCATTTCTATCAGAATAAAAGTGTTTTCTGAATTTCTGCTCCAACAATTTAAACCGTTGGTGTTTTCGGACTTTGATCCACTCCACCTGTCACAAAATTAGGTTAGGTTTCACTTTCATCTCCAACATTTTCGGAATTAACACAAGAAAATTCAGACTATTAAAAAAAAATGGAGAATGCTATTGAATATTTTGTTTGTGGGGGATTCGGGGGTATATGCACAGTTGTTGTCGGACATCCCCTCGATACAATCAAGGTAAAATTACTTCAATAAATATTTTATTTTCATATACAGATTCATTCAACACCGAAAAATAAAAATCATGATTGTAAAAAATTACAGGTTCGATTGCAAACTATGCCAATACCTAAACCTGGAGAGCACGCATTGTACAAGGGCACATATGATTGTTTCAGTAAGACAATTCGTCATGAAGGGTTCAAAGGTTTATATAAGGGTATGGGGGCACCCCTAGTTGGGGTAGCACCAATTTTCGCCATATCATTCATGGGCTATGGGGTGGGTAAAAAAATGTTTGGCCCTTCGGGTGACTCTAACGAAAGGTTCACCTACACACAATATTTCACAGCCGGAGCTTTCTCCGGCATTTTCACTTCTTTGATTATGTCCCCTGGTGAACGTATCAAGTGCCTACTACAAATTCAACAGGGTTCTGCTGTTCCTAAGGTCTATGACGGTCCAGTGGATGTAATTAAGAAACTTTATAAGGAAGGAGGTCTGAAAAGTATTTATAGAGGTTCGGCTGCCACACTTCTCAGAGGTAAGGTTTCATACGAATATGCTTCAATTCCAAGAGAAAGGCTCTGAAATATACTTGCACCAAAAGCTGAGTATGATAGCTATACCAGTTTTCACCATATGATAATTATGATATCAAATAGGAAATAATTTAAAAAAAAAGATAGAAATAAAACACTCATTTAAGTCTTATTGTGTATTTACAAATGGCTCATCTCACTGAAATGCTAATATTCGTAAGTAAACGAGGGTGAATTGAACTGCTACAATAAACACAGATTCATTCCCATCTAAGAACTCTTGTTTTCTAATGTAAGAAAGATGTAACAACAAATTATCAATGACCTTGTGTTTTTGCTGTAATTTCATTTACTGGAAAAGTTTGTTCACGTTGATCTACCAGTAAAATATAATTTTTAGAATAAATCGTCATTGAGACTTAATTTCTACAATTACCATTAGTTCAAATTTTGTCGTGCCATTAGTTTTTTTTGAAGGTGCTTACGATGTTTCCTTATTTTATGAATTCTCCTTCGTCGGTGATTATCCAGATGGGTGCCATTAGCATGTATATCAATTTTATTGTGTAGTAGTTCAGCTGATGCAAAAGTTGACATATTAGATTCGCCTGAATGAATGAGTGGTACAATCTGATTGTCTTCTGTGTTTTCTGGGGTATTTTCACTTTGATCAGCTTTGGTTGGCTGTTTCTTTACAATGTTTCTGTATGTGTCAGTAGATTGAATGTTTTGGGTTTCTGTAGTACTGCTTACATTGGAGTGTTTGATGTTTTTTCTCAGTTTGGGTTTGTAGTCTGGACATTTCAACAACCTTCTCATCACTTGGAACACACTCCAGTTGAGATATTGTGTAGGTGATGCACATTTTGGTGCAATTTTGTTATCATATACATATTTGAAGTATATGAGGTTGTCTGTGTCGCAACTGATTCCCTTGTCCAAAGATCTGTCGCATTGCTTAGCAGTTTTTCGTTTCAATTTGTTAATTATCATGGGCTTCCACTCGCTCATTTGACAGGAACAATGCCATGGGTTTTTATTCAGCCTTAATAGCTTAGGATGAATCCTTGCAAATATATCCCGAGGTAATTCAAGCAATTGATTCTCATTTAAATATAATTCTTTCAACGATGTCAGTTCATCAAAAACATTAGGTGGTAAATACTCCAACCTATTTTTGGATAAATCTAAAATCTCCAATTGCTCCAAACCAACGAAACTATCCATGGAAATGTTCTGGATTTTACATTCACTGAGTATCAATTTCTCAAGCTCGTATACTTCGAGGAATGCATCGAATTCAAGTTCAGTTATGTTCCCAGTAAGAACTAATTCTTTCAAATTCTGCATTCCTGTAAGTAACTCCCTTTTGAATAATCTGACGTGCAGATTATTCAATGTTAGAACTCTCAATAGTGTCAATCCCAAAAAAGAATTTTTCAGTAAACTCAATTCCATATCATCACTTCCAATTATTAGGGAATCAGTAGTGTTCATAACTTCAAATGTATTTGGGAATATAACAGTAATTGGATTATTACCGAAGTTGGCCAGTTTCATATTGGGAAATGGTGGCAGTGAGAGTTCGGATAATTGAGAAAAGTTGTTGTAAGATAAGTCTAGGTATGACAATTCTAAAAGGCCTGCTAAATCCGTTATCTGTATATCTAGCAAGTTATTGTGAGAAAGTGACAATGTTTTCAAATTTGGCGTTCCGTAGAATGCGAATGGTGGAATGAAGTGTAGGTTATTTTGTTCCAGAATGAGATATTCAAGGTTTTGTAAACCATCGAACATTTCCCAGTGAACTATATTCAATTCACATGATTTGATCCGTAATAAATGCAGATTTTTGAAGCCAAAAAATAGGGGAACTCGTGCATATTCCTTATGTGTTTTATATTTCGCATATGGAAGAATTTCTTCGTTAGTCCCTTCTTGAACTAATGTTAGAGGATGTGCATTTGAGTCAAATTTTTGTGTGTATTCGAACGTCATCTCTTCTTCGTTCACTTCTTTCACGAAATTCTGTAATTGGTTTTTAGAGTTTTTTATAAGAATTCTTTCTAAACTGAGGTATTTCAAGTCCATCAATGGTTTATCTATTTCGCAAAAAAGATGACTGTTGCCGTGTTGAAAAAGTTGAGGTCCTAACAGTTCTAGACTGACTAATTGATCGAATTGTAACAAATCGCTGAGTTTTAATGTTTTGTTTCCACTTTCGTAACCCTGGATCAATGTTAAAGTTTCTATATCATTGGGCAGACTTTTGATAAGATCCGACGTTACAGTTTCAGTTTGAAGAATGCAAGTTGCTGATCTCACTATCGGTTTGTCTTGGAAGATTTCTGCGTCCAAACTCTCATCTGGGATGACCTAATTAAAAATAAAATTATTCGATTTCCAAATATTACTGATTTCTGATCGAAATAAGAATAATTTCTTATTCATTATTCGACTTTCTGTAGTGTACTTACATCGTTGATTTCAACTGATAAGACTTCGCCATGAAATGGTCTACCTTTGTGTTTTTGCATGAACCTATGAATTGGGGTTTCTGTTAGGTGCTCCAATTTGCAAGTACAGATATTTGGGCATCCTGTATTTGCTCCCCAGAGTGCCAATACCTATAATATGACACATCCAAAATAAAAAGTTAAAAATGTGGATGTGTGAAGTTACAATATTGGTTGAAGATTATTCAACGGACATAAAAACATGTTAAGCCTTTTTGTTTTATTTCTCAGACACATCGACAAAGACAATTACGAAAGAAAAAGCATAATGCGGAAATTTTCAGTGACCTGATCAAATTTCCGTCTCTCCATCAATGTAAATTATTGAGGAAAGATTTTCATAATGCGCGTTTCAAGATACGTTAAAAGTAATATTAAAGAAGAACCAATCAATTTCCCAATTTTTATTCAACTGAATCAACGAAAATTTTGTATTCTCATCGCCCATGTGAAGTTTATTGAAAATTTCATTCATAATAACGATTAAATACTCACATTTTCGGGCACAACTAAGAACACAAACAACACACATGCCCACATTTTATTTCTTTTCAAGAAGAATTTATTTGAAATGAGGCATCATGCTGTAGATGAATCGTATGCAGGAAATACTCCCCACTCATTTCCTTTAAATTATCGTTATCTTTTTGAAACGCATCTTAATTTTTCATTTCGTATTTTACTATCTTTCTCATATTGGGATAGGTTGTTTTTCTGATAAATCACATAGTAATCCTTTTATAGTTTCGTATTTCACACTCCCGAAAAAAATCATGAGTTGATATTGTAAGCTTTAGAAATTTTAGTTCTGTGTTGAGTGATCCAGGGAGTTCTATAGCAGCAATATTAAGCAGTTTCAGTATTAGATGTTAATCATTATAGTGGCGTGAATTACTTGAATGGCGAACGTGTCTGACGCTTGAACGAAATGATATTCATTAATCACTTTAACACAACTGTTATTTTAATATAAGACGAATCCTACGTAAGGGTTTCTAGAAGAATGAAAAAATAAATTTCCGACGGCGACGACAAAGAATTTCGGACTTCTATCTATCAATCACATTGGCCTCAATCCTAAGTCTAAACATACAAAACAATGTTTCTTCATGACCTGAAACAAATCAAAAAGTTAAAAATCTGTTCGAATGTAGAGGAGTTACTGCGTTCACCAAACCCCATTTTCTTATGAAGAAAACAGATTCAACTTTGGCAGTAACTCGTCTCTTTTCTAAATTTGCCTACCGAAAATGGAATATTCTCGTTTTTAGCGAATCAAAAATGCATTTAAATTTTCGCGCATGTGTGATTGTAAATATAAATTACGTACACAAAATACCTGAACATTTTCAGATGTTCCTGCGAGTGGGATGTATTTTTTAACGTATGAAGCAATCAAAGACTATGTTACCGATTATGGAAAACATGAACCTAGTATATTAGGAACAATTTGTGCTGGGGGCGCAGCTGGAATAGCGAATTGGATGATTGGCATGCCACCAGATGTGCTCAAGAGTAGGCTACAGACAGGTAAATATTGTTTCATCAAATAAATAGTAGAAGAAAACAGGTTTTCTATTCATTGTGATGTAACTCTTCAATATTTTGCAGCTCCTGAAGGCACCTACCCAAATGGTATAAGAGATGTGTTCAAAGTGTTAATCAAGACTGAAGGAGTCGGAGCCCTTTATAAGGGTCTCACTCCTGTTTTATTGAGAGCATTCCCAGCTAATGCAGCTTGTTTCGTTGGCTTTGAAATGTGCAGACGGTTATTACACTATCTGTTCCCCAAAGAAGGGCAACCTGTTCTTACTGAAACGGATGCTAACAAATGAAAATATTTTTGTTGAAGGTGTGTGTTTTATATATAAAAATTATATATTTTATATTTCTGGAAATATATTTCTACATTAAAATTGTTCGTATTTCGTTCATATTTAATATCCTATCAATCAAAATCGGAAAGTAAAACCATGAAACAAATATCTATCACATCAAAATTCATACAGGGTTTTTACATTGATAACAGTTTTCCATGACCTCTTGAAATTCTTCAATTTGTAATGTCATCTCGAAGAAATTATATCTGTCTTGAATATTTTTCGTTGTTGTCATCAATATAGCTTGTGGATCAGTTCCTTGGCCTGAAAATAATATAATTGACAAAGAAACGTTTAGACACATTCGCAAATTAAATTCACTCACTTATTGCCAGATGCGCGGACATTGCAATCTTATCTAAACTCAAAGCCCATATTCTCACATTATGCACTCTTTCTACTCCAGGAGTGTCCATTAACGTATTAATGACCTCTTTGAAATCAATTCCTCTAGGAGCGCCTTCCATCAGAACCAGCATAACATCTTTGATAATGTTGAATGTGGTTATTACGACCAATATAGAAAATAAAAACGTGCAGATTGGGTCCATAATTTTCCATTCTTCCTGTTGAAAATGGCAGTTCAAGTTGGAAATTATATATACTA
This sequence comes from Adalia bipunctata, assembly GCA_910592335.1. Classification (NCBI taxonomy): domain Eukaryota; kingdom Metazoa; phylum Arthropoda; class Insecta; order Coleoptera; family Coccinellidae; genus Adalia; species Adalia bipunctata. Next base: position 5,195,134 of record OU342957.1, read on the forward strand.
AATTTCTTATTCAGTGTAGTTATATTACCTTGAAGAATATAACTATTGCTGCTATAAATACGCCCAAACTTTGTAGAAAGTCTCCAATTACGTGGATAAGAGCAGCGCGAACATTTATGTTCTGCTTCTGCCCATTCTCCTGACTGGATTTATGACTATGGTTTGTCCCTGAGTGACTATGACCGTGGCCATGGTCATGCAGGCTGAGGCCCATACTGAAAAGTTAATAAACAATGTATGAATATCGTAGCGCCCACGTTTCAATGTATAGTTTCTTATTTCTTGTTTTCACTCACATCAGATTCACCACCACTCCAAGACCTGATGTAATTAACATAATTTTCGTATCTATTTCGAAATCGTTATTAATCAGTCTTAAGAAAGCTATGTATACTAAAATTGCGGTTACAACCCATATCATGAGTACTGACGTTAATGCACCAATCACTTCGGCTCTGTACCATCCGAAGTGCATTTTTCTTGTTGAAGGTCTACTTGCAACCCATAATGAAAATAACGATATCATAAAACTGGCGAAATCAGTTAACAAATGGGCAGCGTCTGATGCTATAGCTAAACTATTCGATAAATATCCACCTGGAATTAATGAAGATTATACAACATGGAATCAAAAATAGTACATCGTCTAGTTTCGGTCTTAAACAGATGTTTTACAGGAAAACCTCGTTCACATGGAATTCCCCATTATACTTGGTTCATGTGGATGGATACGAAAATTGAGAAAAATTTCGAAACAATACAAGGAATCAACTTTTTTTCCTCAATTCATGATTCAAAACCTCTATGTGGAGATCAAAAGAAATCTTATACCTACCTACTATTTCTGCTATCATAAATACTAAACATAATACACTGGCGATCAGAAGTCTGTTTCTTGCTTTTTTATCTATTCCTGAATCATGATTTTGATGACAGTGTTTTTTAACTAGAACAAAGAATACAATTATAATTTTATGCATACACTTGTGAAGTCGAATTCAAGAACTACTCTACAAGCTTTGTGTCTCAATTGGTTCATTATATATAAGTTGAAATGATTTACTCACGCAATTCTGTTGTATGAACATTTTCTTTTGCATTTGTGTTTAAAGTGTCTACAGATATTGTAGAATCCAAATTCATAACTTCACTCTGCAAAACTTTACAACATCCCGAACTTGGATTTCCGTGAACACAATAAATAACTGTTTTTGTGCTTCCCCCTGACGGTCTCTGAAGGGTTCCATAGTTAGCTTGGTTGCTATCGGTTCTTTGAAATATCAAGAAAACAATAATTAATCGTAGATGAAGTTTTTAAGTTGAGGTGTAGCACAATACAACGATTTTAAGATGGCAATGATTCCTTTTCGTAAATGATCCAAAATAATAATTTTGCTGAATTAACACATAATTAGCGCGTTCTGAATTTTTTATATTTCTGAATGAGTGAAAGAGAAAAGTTACTGTGAAGGCGGTAAATTTTGGTTATTCAAACTGATTTAATCTCTATCGACAAACTATTATTGCCTGCAACTTCGTGTCGGTGGTCATATTGAAAAACAAATCCTAGTATTCCTAGTCATAGTCAATAGATTAAACCCGGACATACACTAACATAATGAAGTACATGATTTGAATGTTAACTGCATTTAAGAAGATATTGCCGGTCTTTGTCACTTGGTATGAATAAAATAATTGTTGAGGTAGAAGAATATATGAATTATATTCATGAAGTAGAAATGACCTGATCTACCAAATATTTTACAGCTCATTCTAAAAATATGAAGGGATAAATTTCTACAGTTACTTACAGAAGCAGAGAATTATCTTGTTCTTTCATGTTTTCAAAAGAAACACAACAAATATCTTGTCTATTTACAACCAAATATTCCCAAAATGTTCAAAATTCCATCATCTTCATATCTCTGATATCTTATCTTCCCATAAACTACACAGTAATCAAAATCAGGATAATGAATTTGCACCCGATACGACAGTATTATTTATCAGTAAGATATTTGGAATTCTGAGTCAAGTCTGGAGCGAAAGGTTGTGATGAACGAAAACGTGAGGATCTACACTTATTGTTATACCTCATGTTTAATTTTCATTGGCTCTTTATTTACCATCCCATCAAAGTAATTCAGGGTAAATAAAGTGAGGGAACATGTGAACGCAGTGAGAAATATGATTAATGTCATATTGTATGCCACAAGACATAAATAAAGCGACTTTTTCAATCCAAAATTTGAAGGGTTCCCCGAATTCTAGATTTTCTCATATACAATCATTTTGTAATGGTGGTATTCGAAGTGGAGAATTGTATTCAAAATAATGTACTTAATTCGCTCAAATCAAATTTCTCAATGAGCTACTTACCCGGACATTTCACTAGATAATTTCGGGCAAGGGATAGATATCTACACAAAATTTGAACTAAGGAAGAATTTATCAATTAGTCAAAAAATGAATGTAATCGATGAAAACGTTAAACTTATCTGATAAAATCTCAGTGTTTATATGCTCGTTTTGAGCCATCTTTGGATTGTAAGGTCATCGCCAAGTGCCGAACGTGGTGTCTACTTATTTGAATAGTTAATCCATCAAGTGGTGGTGTGCAACATTCTTCAAAGATGAAAAAATTGTTTGAACAATTGATGATTTGTTTGATAACAAAACAACGTGTTGGAAAACTTTCGAAAAGTTCGTCATCAAAAAATGCATTTTCGAACTAATTTTTAGATTCGATTGGGACAAAAGTGCATTTTGGTCACTATTTGACCCCTGTAATGATAACAATAACCAAGGTAGCCGGTGAATTTGAAAACAATCCATATTTTTTCAAAAATATATTTCATGCATGTATATATTCGAAAAAAAATCGCAGATTCCGTAGAAAAAATTTTTATTTGGAAAACCCAATTCGTTAATGTATCTTTTCTTATCAGATAAACGCACAGGAGATTTCATTAGTAATCACGTAGGACAGTAGGAAGCTAGTATGAATTGAAAGTGTGTCAAAAAAACAACAAATATGTCATAAATTTTATTTTTCAGTAAATTTTCATAATATCTTGTGCGGAAGAAGTCGTTATTAGTGACTATTGCTGATTAATTTTCCTTTAGGACAAATTCGTCTACGCATATTTTGTTCAGTTATAACATTTAATCAACTCGTAATTTCCCTACAGAAAACAATTTAAAATTTTCTTTTAGGGTAGGATGTTCCAGTAGTCAATCCTCTCCGGGAAATAATTTATTTCTGCGAAACATTCAACTATTATGTCAAGTGGTAGATAAATGAGAATTTTAAATTTTAGCAGAAAAACAAGTACAATATGAGATTGAAGTAGCAGCCTTTAATAGTCACCTCATATAACCATGGTTGTAACAACCAAGTGCACTGTCGTCATTGTAACACAGTGCACTCTCTAATGTACCTCATATTGTACATAATTCACAGAATTATGTAAAATTTCCGGATTTCTACAATGAATTTATTGGTAGAAATTGCTAATAAATCTCTGGATTAAATTTCTACGGCATATTTCTATTGTACCAACAAAAGTTGCGTTTCCCATTCTGATGAAGATTCACTTCTGTTTAACATTTCCTTGCTCTGCTATTATAAATCATGTGGAGAATAATCTAATCCAAAAACTGAAAAAGTAAATGATTAGTTCTCATCGAATCAAACCGCAGGTAGGATTTGTAAAGATGGGTTTTTCAATATAATTTATTTCTGGCGATAAATCCATTGAGACAGGTATCATGGGATAAAACCATTACAAATAATGTTATATTCATTATAAGAAACACAAGGCCATTCATCATAAATAATATCGTCCCCACTGTCATCTAACATTATAAATGGTCATAAATTAAATCAGTTTCTAAAGATCAATTGAAATGCAGTATGATCAAAATATAGAAAACGTAATATATTTATTATAATCTGAATTAATGCCTAAAAAATACTAGGTGGATTCCTCCTATTCTTCCACCCAGTGATGTTATCTGAACTGAACAAGTTCCTGTGAAATATTCAAAATTAAATGATATTACGAATACTTTGAAATGAAAAACACTGCCTATCAACACAACATAAAAAACTCGCCAAATTCTCTTTTTGTGCACAACCGGACTCAATAAGTTGATATCAAACACGACAAATTCATCATGATACTTTATTTTTTTTCAAATATTTCCTATGAGTGTGTCTTGAACCCTTGTTTTCGATATTCTTATGATCAGATACCGAAGCATCATCACTATCTGATTCCACATATATGTACTCTATTTTTTTTTGTTTATCAGTAGGAGCTTTTTCTTTTCCTTGATCAGCTTCCACTTCCTTCACTTGGCTATCTAAACATCTCAATTCCTCGGCAGCTTTGGATCTTCTGATCTTTTCTCCTCTATCATTTGAGGATACACAATGTTTTAGTGTATTCCTAAAATATCTCAAATTCGGTCTCAAACGAGCAGGTTCATCTAGTCTATATCTCAATTCATGACGTCTCTTGAACTTTTCACCCTCAGCTAGTAGTTGAGCCACAGCTAGTCTACGGAGCATAATAAAGAAATAAATGAAAGATACCTGAAGATACAATGAGACAATTTCCTCAACCACAAACCCACCGAGTCAATTCTTCGTCATTCATGTTTACGACGTATTGATACACACAAAAAAAATTGAGAAAAACGTAAACTATTCACAGGTTCCATAAAAACAAAAAAACTTCTATCACAATTTTTTAGGTTCTTTTGGTTATTCCCACAGAACATTTTAACAGCCCAGGATCTTTTATCTCTGCAAGAGCTAGCCAATTCTGGCTGTGGTCCATGAAGAGGAGTTTCTGTGGAGAAAGGTTCTGTGGATGGAAGTGTTGTTTCAGTTGTTTGGTTAGGTAAAAGTAACCTAGAAATTTTACCAGTTTGTTTTGTTCCATTTTGGTTATTTACTCAACTGGCTTTGCGAATTCGTGGAAAATAGTAGAGTTCCAAAAAATAATAGATCAAGATAAGGTAATGATTAATGAATACCAAAAATTGTGAATTCGGGTGATTTTAGAACATACGATTGTTATTTATTGCGTTATTTCATTTCAGGTGCGAACACTCATTATGAAGGGGTTGAAAAGAAGACGTGAAAGTTCTGTTAAAACCCAGAAGCTGAAAAAACGCTCTCCACCAAAAACAACGGAAATTTCCGAAGATGTATCAAGTATGCTTTCAACCTCTGACAAAGACAAGAATATGGAAGATGAACTACAAACTGAATACAGTATTTCTGCATTTAGTGACAGTTCAGGTGAATCTGATGAAGAGGTTAATTCCAAATTGCCTGAAGAAATTGCTGTTGAATCTGATGATCCAAATGATATCAGTGAAGCAGAAGAGGATGAAGATGAAGAAATTTGTGACAAACCGACAGAAGATGATGAAGAGGAAGAATTAGAAGACACAGACCCATTTATTAAACATTTGAAATATTCTCTTCATCCTGAGCTTTTGAAATCGTTAGAATCATCAACGCCTAGTATGTCAGACAAATCAGAAACTTGGCCAATATTGAGAAATGTAACCATATCAATGCCCACATGTTCAGAAGTTGCACATACAAATTCTAAAAAACTCCTGGAAGATGAAATTGAATACACAACCGGTGGGAATCCACCTAAAATACAAAATTTGAAAGAAATTTCTCCTAAAGACATGTATATTAAGTTACAGATAGCTCAAAATATGAATACTGCAAACTGTGCTCTGAATGAATCCACAGATGGAAGATTCATGACAGAATTCCAGAATGAACTATTCAGCATAATGAACAATTATCAAGATTTATATTGCACCAAACAAACTCTGAACAACACTGATTCAATGAGATTCGTGTATTGCTTACATATGATTAATCATACTTTGAAGACAAGATCTAAAATTTTACGACACAATACCAAACTCAAGAATAAACCAGATTGTGATGTACCTGATGAATACAGAGATCAAGGATTCGTTCGACCTAAAACTTTGGTACTTCTTCCTTTCAAATCATCTGCATTTAAAGTGGTTTCAATAATGGAAAAACTACTATTCGGTAAGGCCAAAAAAGGCAGTGTTATGAAGAAAAAGCGATTCTTAGAAGAATATCAAGAAAGTGCTAAGATATTTCCCAAACTAAAGCCAGATGAGTACAAAACGATTTTCTCAGGAAATACACAAGATGACTTCACATTGGGAATATCAGTGACAAGAAAAGCTTTAAAATTGTATTCTGAATTTTATTCTTCAGATATTATTATTGCTTCACCATTGAGTTTAAGGAGAATTATAGGTGCTGCAGGGGAGAAAGATAGAGATTATGATTTTTTGTCTTCAATAGAATTGTTAATTCTTGATCAAGCAGATATATTTTTGATGCAGAGCTGGCATCATATACTCCATATCTTCAATCATCTGCACCTCAAATTGAAAGAATATAGAAGAACTGACTTTTCTAGAGTTAGACTGTGGAGTATAGAAGGGCATGCAAGATTTTATAGACAGACCCTCATTTTCTCATCAGTCAACTTGCCGATAATACACTCACTCTTCTCTAACAAATGCCATAATTATGCTGGAAAAGTATTCAATTATAAATACTTCACAAATGGAACAATAACTAATGTATTAGGTGAAAGGCAGCATAATTTTTATGAATTCCCTGTGACTACAAATGTTGATATTCCGAAAAAAAGGTTTGAGTGCTTCATGAATGATGTTTTTCCAACATTCCAAGGTCAATCAATGAGACAGGTTCTTATCTACATTCCTCTTTACACCGACTTCATAAGACTCAGAAATCATTTTATGAAAGAATCTGTAAATTTCATGGTTATTTGTGAGCACAGTCCTTCAGGCAAAGTAGCAGAAGCACGAGACTTGTTTTGTAATCGTGATGTGCATTTTCTTCTGTACACAGAGCGATTCCACTTTTATAACAGAATAACTCTCAAAGGAATAAGGCATATTGTGTTCTATGATCTGCCCACCTATCCACATTATTATAATGAAATGTGTAACATGATGCACAATGGACATCTACCAAGAACTAAAAAATGTGACACGAATTTTACAGTAACAGCTTTATATTCAGCAGCTGATTATTTAAAATTGGCTCCCATTGTAGGATCCAGGAAAGCCCAAAATATGATCGCATCTGAAAGAAATATTCATCACATATTTGTTCAAGACCTTTGAAAAATTGATTACATTTTAATGAAGACACAGGAAAACTACTGACACAAATTAAATGTTCTGTAATTTTATATTGAAAAATTGTAATTATGTTACAAAAAATCTTTGTATTGAGTGTATATAAAATGTAATAAATAAATTATTTCAAGTTATGTTTGACTTTTACTATAGAGATTAGTTTTGATATTTGGAATTAATAAGCAGTGTGTTTCCCAAAGTTGAGCCTTTATTTTCAACAGGAGGTAGAACACATTCAAATAAACAAATTGACCTTTGAAATCGTATTATATTTATTTTTTATAGGTGATTTTTTGTGAAATGGAACATTTTGATGAGTTCAACTTCCATACGGACCTTATTTTGGGCTTTTTATATAATTTCTGGTAGTTGATCAAACCTGTATGAAAATATAAAAAAGAAACATTGTGGAAAGTCTTATCGCACGAGGGACATTCAGGGCTATAAAGAAATATGTAGTGCTGAAAAACTCCCTCACCAATTTCGCAAAGGTTAAGCGCAAATGTACGTGATGATTTTTATCACACCAAGTATACTTTATTGAAATCATATAATCCTAGATGCAAAAAAAATTTGGACGAATCAGTCAATCTATATTCGAACGTTTTAAATTTATGTCCACAAAAAATATCTTCTAGTATAGAAATATTCGTATTCATTAAGAGAAAACTCAGTCATAGATGTTTATTCAGTCCATATTAACACGTTCATCACGAAATTCTAGACTATACAAATCAACTGAATATGGATAAGTTCATCTACAGATAATATTTTGAAAATAAAAAATCAAATGTTATTAAAAATAATTTAAATATATATATCAATATAGTCTTAACATGAGTGAAATGTGACAAATTGGTATTAATATTTGCTGTACTTTTTTTTTTCATAAAATACTAAATCTAAAACACTTACCTAAACACTACCTACATCTTCTATTTACTACAACGAAACATTGAGATGTATATAATATAATTTATATAGGTATGTATAAATTATTATTCACAGTCATTTTCCTTTGGCAATTCAGTTTTGTAGCTATTCAAAATGCCACGTATAATGAACTGAAAACATAAAACAAAAATTCAACTAGAACAATAAGTAAACGAACCTTCAACACCATGTGTATTCAAAATATTGCACAGTTATAACAAACAGAATATCAACTATGATATGTAAGCAATTATAATAATATGAGCAACAGAAATCCAATTTCTCTGAAACGAATGTTTTAATACGGTTTGATGGCGAATGAAATGGTGTTTCAGCGGGAAGAACTAGGGATACCCCTCCTCATTTAAACAATTTAACCAGGATACAAGAAAACTTGTATCATGCAATTTACCATCTACTGAAGTATTATATTCCAAAATCTTATGCTGGGGCGGACCAAGCATTTCCAGGCCAGGGGTGTCATCACTAAAAGGGATTCTTAATTCCGTATAAATAAAAATGAGTAATGATTAGCCTGAAAAGACCCACTTGTCGTGAATGCAAAATCGCTATATGCTGAAAAAATTGAAACACTTCACATCGAATAGGTACATATCACGAATATCGAAGAAGCTCCCAGTATCTACTATTATTTGTTATTTGCTACAGTCGTGGAATCTAAGGGCATCGAAATCAGTAGAAAAATATACGCCTGCATGTCAAAACTACAGGGTGAAAAGTAAAAACAGTGAGACAAATCGAAATTAATTCGGCTATGGAGTTGTCGCTTTATTCCTAAAAAAAACACAAAGGCTCCAAAAATCAAAATATTCCTCGAGAATTGCTCCTCCACCCCTTCAGTCCGCCAGTGTACCTATGGGTATCCATAATGTTATAACATTTTCAAATCTAACCATATAAAATTATCTTCATAATTGAGAATATTGCCGATGGGCAAATTGATTGGAAAAAACGTTCAAATTTGAAATCTATCATAATAGCTGTACAATTACTGGTTGCAGTAGACACATATGCTCGGCTCCTCTGATTGGCAGTCTGTTGATTGAAAAATGACGAATCATCTCTGGTATAGAGACGAACGGTTTGCTGAATTGACCAAGAATGTAACAACCGTCTGCATCGCTTTTTTGAATTCGCATATGCATGAATCCTTTCGCACTTCTGAAAAAAAGTTGGAACTTATTCTCAATGTATCATTCACGAAATTTTTTCATAAAGAAAGCATTTTTTGAAGAATTACAGTGCTTATACAAAATAAACCATTCTTGTTACGACAATCATCCTGTATTGATAATTACTCACTTAAGAGATAAGGAGTAATCCTGTTTTGTAGATTCACTATTTCTAACAAGGAAACTTCCTTCTTCCAATAGTCGTAGCACATTTTCAGCTTCGACTCTCGTTATAGTTCCATGAAACCACCTAGAAATGAATTACAGAAAAATTGAGTCATGTAAAAAATGAAAGGCTTCAATTTGATAATACCAGTTAGTTTTGTGGAAATTGGGCCAGCAAAACATCTCCAATTTATCCAAAACGATAATTTCCAATGACTAGAATGAGAAAATTGCTATGCTTCGACATTTTGACTCACCCTTGTTTCTCTAGAGGCAAATTGATATCTATCAAATCTGTACCTTTCGAAGGAGAATTACTCATGTTCATATTCAAACCCATTAGCGTCAATCCTAAGGATGGTCTTTGACGATTTCCAAAATCTCCCAAATTCAACGTTAGTTTCGGCCGAAATGATGTTGCTGGAATATATCAAAATAGAACCAAAACCACAAAAAGCCAATAGTTTAGGATGCAAATCCATGCAACATAACTTCTCTGATGCTTCTGTTTTACCTTCTCTATCTGCTTCTACCACACTTTGACTAGAAGAAGCTTGCGATACAGATTCGTTATTAGATTGCTGAATCCTCAGTCTGCGTCTCAGCTTGGGCATATCGAAAGGCAAGTCACGGACATCCACAGATGTAGCGCTACCAGATGTGCAAGCATCTTGGGCTAGAACCATCCTTCGTCTTCTCAATTTCGGCATATCGAAAGGCAAATCGCACAAGTCCGGTTGGCTTGGAACATTGATTTCTGCTGTTGTGAAACCAAACCTGGATTTGATACCTGCAGGGAATGGATGAATAAAAAGCATGTTTCGTCATAATGCGACAAAATGACAACACCAACCTTCTCTAGATTGTATGGATATGCCGCTGTCCGATCCTTGAATCTCAGGATCCCCTATCCTGAAACCGAGATTCAATAAATTCTTATTTTGGGGGAGTCGCCTCTTATTTTTTAGGACTTCCGGAATGGCAATTTCTTCGGGTGAGCATTTTTGGGAATTGTTATTCCTGTTATTATCCGAAGTCTCGGAGATTGGTTCTTGGGATGATTTGTCAGAAATTGGACTTAGAATATGGAGCTTATTCGCTTGTGATAAAATGGTGGAAGTTTGGATGATTGGATATTTGGGGTTTCCTGCAGAATCCGAGCTGTGGGAACTGAGAGAAGAGGAGTGTCGACTCTCATCGCTTGTGGTGCTCCTGTTGCCTTCGCTTGTGCTGCTTTTGATGCTTTCCATACTTCCTCCACTACTACTGGTGGTCATACTTTCTGTGCTGGAATATTTGGGTCGTCTTCCTCTAAAGTCCAAGAGAGTTTTTCCATTTTCCTTTCCTCTTTTCAGCAGTAAGCTTTCTTTACGCGGCCGGTCCTTGATCTCCATTATTCTTTCTTGTTTATTCTCTCTGGAATGACCAGGCCTACCTTTGAATTCGGAAATGATATTTGTTTTACCTAACTCTAGTTCGAAAGCGCTACCAGGTATTTGCAAACTGCCGCTACTGCTGGTATTCGTTCGACCCCTGAGGGATTTCACAGGCAAATGTAGGTCCTTGAGCCGCGATTTAGGATGGGAGGGTAGGTTTGGAGCACTTCGAATGCTATTCATCACTAGCTCTTTGCCATGGAACTTCGTTGGCAACGGAGCAGTGGACGGAGGTGAAGGAGTAAATCCTCGGAGAGGCAAAGAAAGGATTCCAGAGGTCCCGGATATTCCTTCCTCGGTTATCTGAACATTCTGGAACAAAAATAATGAAAGGAGTTGAGATGATGAATCTCAGCAGTCCCAAACAGTTTCCTAGAGAAAATCATGCAAAGGGTCTCAGAAGAATCAACTTAGCAGTGTTTCTTCCAGGACCAATTCCATAGCTCAGGAAGTACTTACTTGTAAGTCTTGGGAGAGGTTGTTGATATTATTGTCAACTTGGCTCGGTTTAGGGCAATGCACTGGCAGATTTCGCCTGCCATGAGAAGAATTCTTATCGACGGAATTACTGGTTCTCAGCTCTCTAACAGAGCTGAGCTTGATGAGAATCGGATGATTGGAGACCTGGTCTATCTGGTCCAAATCATCGTCGGACTTGTTGATGCGACAATCGAATGCTGTTTCGTACACATGTCTTTGGCGAGTCATTTCGTCGTCTAGTCCATATTCGGCGGTCATACAGTCACATGGTGATACATATCGATTAGGTGGCATAACCAATTCGTGAGGCCCATCCCTCGAATCGGTACTCTGAGTGTCGACGCTGGAACTCTTCTGATGTTTCTGCTGGCTTCGCGATCGGACTCGATTCTGTCTACAATTCGAGTTTTGCAGACTAGTGCACTTTCGGTATTTCTTCTGGGAGGTTTTGTTCCTTTGATTATTGTGAGATTTGGTGGTCAGTACATTTCTGGCCACTTTTGATAATTCTTGCCTTTTAGAAGGCTGGTCCAAGCTTTTTGTCGTTTTGAGCTCCGGCTTCGAAGGCGATTCGGATCTGTTTTTGAAGAGGTCGCCGTAGTAGTAAGGAGAAGGGTGACGTTTAGCTTCTAAGTCTACTTTGATTGGCGATTTGATCCCGAGTTGAGGAAAGATACCTTCGGTGATGCTATCAGGGGAGTTCAAGTCTAGGTGCTTTGTGATTGTTATTTGGTGTCCGAAGAATTCTTCATCCGACGATGCTTCTGATTCTGAAAAGAAAAACATTGTCGTTTTATATGAGTAGCTCGATAAAGGAGCAAGATATAATGATGTTCAACAAAATTGTTTTCTATTGCACGCCTTCGAAGTGAAGAGGAGTATTTAGGACTTTATTGTCGTTCACCTTTCTTTTTTTTTCTAACGGTTCCGAACGGTTCTGGCTATTTTTTCTCTAACAAAAAACTAGTGGAGATATCGCAGATTATGAGGTAGCTGCTCTGAAGAGCTTTTTCCCTGGTGGAAATGTTTTCCCGATTTTCTTCACCACTTCTTCACAACTAATTGTACGAGGATATAATATTGATATCTAGTTAGCCTAGACCAGTTCATTGCATAAACAAAATATTGCGATACCATATCAACGAACATTATAAGAAGTGTCAGTGTAGAGTTCGACGTCAAAAAAGTAAACCAGAGTTACGCAATAATAAATTTAAAAAAAAGATGTCCACCGAAATTGTAAAATTGGAGTATCGAGCCATCATAGTACCTGTACTTAAAAGGGTTAAAAGGTAAGCAGATTTACGAAGATATGCTCAATAACCTTCGTATGAGACCGTGAAAAATTGGACTACAAGCTTCAAAAGAGGTGAATTTTCCATTGAAGATGATGACCGATCGGGAAGGCCATTTTCTGTGTCAGTCCCCGAAAATATCGATGCAGTTCATGACATGATTTTATCAGACCGTCGAATTGGGCTAAAACGAATATCTGAAGCACTGAAGATTTCATACGAACGCGTTCATCATATAGTTCACGTCAATTTGGAGAAAAATTTCTGCAAAATGGATCCCCAAATGTTTGAATGTTGACCAAAAGCGTGCAAGGGTAGAAGCATCGCATTCGATCTGTGCTCGATTTGAAAAAGATGTGGACTTCTTAAACCGAATTGTTACTATGGATGAGACTTGGGTACATTTCTACGATCCAGAAACAAAGCAACAATCGATGGAATGGCGACACTCTGGTTCTCCAAGACCTTAGAAGTTTCGTGTTCAAAAATCTGCTGGAAAAGTTCTTATTTCAGTTTTTTGGGATTGTCATGGAGTACTCATGATTGATTTTTCGGATAAGGGTAGAACAATAACTGGAGATTACTATTCGACATTACTGACCACTCTACGAGAAAAAATTAAAGAGAAAAGACGCGGAAAGCTATCCAAAGGTGTTTTGTTTTCACAGGACAACGCCCCAGTACACAAATCTCATGTTGCCATGCAAAAAATTCGTGATTTAGGGCTAGAATTACTAGAACACCCCCCTTATTCACCAGACTATCATCTTTTTCCTCAACTGGAAAAAGTTTAAAAGATCGTAAATTTTCTTCCAACGAGTAGGTAATAAGAGCTGTGGAGGACTGGTATGCAGAGCAAGAAGAAACATTTTTTTGAAAGGTCTAGAGACGTTGCAGGTTGACTGTAATGAATTTATTCAATTGAGAGGAGAATATGTTGAGTAATAAAATATTTTGACATTGAAATTTTGTTTGGTTCTATAGTAGGCTAAGGATTTTTCAATATATCCTCGTATATTCATCAAAAAAATTATTTTTCTGATGATTTCCATTATTTGAAAAAATAATATGGAAAGTTGAAATTGCTGAGTGTAACTTTCGAGAAATTTGAATTCACAATGATGGAAAATTATCCGGCTGGTGAAGAAAATTCTCAACTTCAATCCCTGTCAGTACCTATTTCTTCCTTTCCCTGAGGGAATAATTGGAAGTGAGCGTAAATGATTGCTATGTTAACCACGTTCATCTGAAACCCTCCCTTTTTCGATGACAGTTTCATTATAAATTGAATTTTTATTTGAAACTTCGCCTTTGGATTCGAGATTTCCGAGAGGGTGATAGAAAAAGGTACACGGATGAACTAAATCCAATTAAACAAGATGAATTGGAAACGTTGAACAGCAGTTGATATTGGGATATCTCTCGTTCTTTGATATCGAAACTCAAAATGAATACCTAATGGAAGATGGAGCCAATAATGTCGTGGAATAAATCACAGTTTTAATTCGCATTCATTGAAAAAAGGTTATTTGTTGTAGGAAAATTTCAACCCTTTCCTCGTACTTCTTTTTGAAATAATGCAAAAGAATCCTCTTTTTGGGAATAGGAACTCGGATCTAAAATGTTTATTTGAAAGAACAATTCCCGAGACACAGATTTATTTATCCAACGATCATAGGAATTCCTGAATGTGTTCCGAGATCAGCTTTGCTTTTATTGCGAGCAATCAATTCTGGTTCTGCCTCTGCTGTTGACAGATAAGCGTATGGGGTGAGCCATGAATAGGAGAAAATTAAAAATTAGCCTATTTACTTTACCCTCTGATGGCGTCTGTAACGTTTATTGTTCGGTTGGAGTGGATTCAGCAGAAGTAGATTCGCACAGAATAACCTTCGTGGAGCCGTTTGGAAACCGGAACTTTTCCAGATTTATAAAACATTTTGGTATTCCAAACTGGAAATTTCGATATTTCAGTATACATTTCATTGATATAGAATACTCAATTAAATACTCGGATATTGATCACCGTGGAATATGAAACCAATTAAAATTGAAAATTGCAATGTTGGTTGCGATTATGTTCTCTTGTACACCAGGATGGCATTTACGAGATTGTCTGCAAACATGAAACAAAATACGATAAACCATTTTCTAAACCAAAAATTCTCGATGCTATCAAAATATAACACAACTTTTTTGGCAGTAACCATAACTCAACATCAGGTGTTATATCCACTACTTCAATATTCCTCCTAAACCATTCCAGAGAATATTCCATATATTTAGGGATTTCTTTCTTGAAGAAGAAATTGGGACGCTTCTGAGTCATCTGCAGAAACTCGGGTGAAATACGGAGAACTTTTATACATAAGGGTCTTAGCTAGGGGGAGGGCAAGAAAGGATGTTCAGCACAGAAAGCCGTAGGTCATTTCTCTAATGGGTTTCCGAAGATTATTATTTATTTTCTGCAAATTATTGCCTTGAGCCACATTTTTCTGTCCTCCCAGATTCCGTTTTTCTGGGGACACATTTTATTGAGTATCGATTGGGAACAGGGAGAAACAATATTTTCAGACACAAAAGAAGACATTTCGATGAAAATGAAGGCTCAACTTGCATAAATCACATCTTGGTTAATGTTTTCAAGAATAATTCAACATACCGAAACCATTTTCTATAATAATACTGTAAAAAATTGAATGATTCACGATCTTCCTAATGACAATCATCCTATAGAAAAAACGAGTTTTTTATAGTGTTTTTTATAGAAATTTTCAGAAATATCATAATAATGAATTCACTTTCTGAATAAAAAACGCACATCAAGCTAAGAACAGTCTCTAGGAGACCACAAAATCCAGTATCGTCGAAACATAAGTTTTTTTTGGTGAGCCACTGTTAGTTTGAGAAATTGTGAGAACAAGCTTTGCTGTTATACTAAACTATATGGTTTCTTGTTGCTTTGTCTTATTTGCCACCGATTTCGAGAAAAATTAAGAACAATCCCCAGAAAAATCGAAATTGTCTTAAAAATCTTGTAAGTATAAAAAAAATCTAAACTATTGAAGTCTGTGGATCTGGCGGGCCATGATTGATGCCCACCTTGTCCAATCCCCCTGCTTTCATTATTGTCGTTCAAATACTCGCTAGTACACCCTGAACGTTTATCACACTAAAAGCTATGCAAGGAATCTCTCCTCGTCGTTTATACCAATTCAGGCACGCCCTGTAGATGGGGATGATTTGGATACTATTTGAGTTTCAGCTCGAAACGTCCACAGATAGAACACTCTGTATACTATTGGCCTCTTATTGCTACGAAATCATTAGAGAATTCAATTTCGCACGATGCTGAAAAATGGACCCCCTTCATGAAAAAAGTTCAAGATAATTTCCTTCAACCACGTGATCTCATGACACTTCCATAACTCTAAAGGAATTTATAAGACGAAATGAGTTTCATATCTCCGTCGTATATCATAAGAACAATCGGAGTGACTTGCAGATAAACCGAAGAGATATGCAGATATCTTTCATTTCGACGAGACCTTTGGGTCAGAAAGTCAGAAATAATGTTTTAACGCCCCTATAAACTACTGAATTATGACTGAATACAGAAGTGGTTCAAGTCTTCATGAAAAGATTGGATTCGTGTTTTTGGAGACTGTACCATTGAAAGAAGAGAACTTTGTTCTGTGTATTTGATTAAGAAAACACAGAAATAGAAAATACCCTGAAGGGGTTGAGGTTTACCAAGCAATGTTTCATGGAATTGTTTTTAAATAATGCTTGATTCGTTGATTATCATGAAGAGAAATTTTAGTTGTTTATATTATTAACATAAATGTTGAGAATTGAAAATATACTGCTCCACAAGAGTTAGGGATATCGTATACGATCATTTTTAAAAGTAAATAATCTTCAAAAAATCGCTGTAGAAACATTTAAAACTCAATAACAACTTGAGTCGATCCAATAAAAATCAGTATGAGACATTTCGTCAATCTGGTCGCCTTTTTTCTGAAGTTTGGTTCTTTGCATATGCTTCATGAATGTTCTTATTTTGGAATGAAGTCAGTTCATCAACGGCTTCGATTTGAAACAAGTTTTCTGAAAATGCCAAGACGTAAATTAACAAACCCTGAGGCTAATAGGGCTATCGGAATGCCTAACTCAGGTTGTTGTAGCGGAAAGGCTCCAAGTCAGCCAAAGTGTGATATCTCGACTTTGGAATAGGTTCAGGGAGACAGGTTCCGTGTTAGAAAGACCAAGGCTTGGTGGGCGACGAGAAAACAACACCTGCTCAGGATCGTTTCATCACCGTTCGGCGAGAAGAAACCCTTTATCTACGTGTAGAAAGCTACGGAATACTCTTCAGAATGCAGATGGGGTCCAAGTTTCCATCGAAACCATCAGACGACGTTTGAGAGAGGTGAATCTATGTTCTAGACGTCCATTAAGAGGAGTTCCATTAACACATGACCATAAGCGTCAAAGACTGGAATGGGCAAGGCAACATATCAATTGGAACGATCAATGGCGTAGTGTCCTTTTCACTGATGAATCCAGATATGGGCGATTTTCAAATTCTCGAAGAATAAGGGTATGGACATTCCCACGCATACCCCGTAATCGTCACTATGTCCAAGAAGTCCATCCATTCCGAGGGGGTAGTGTTATGGTATGGGCCGGGATATGTTTCAACGGGCGCACAGATCTACACATTTGTCCTGGGAATATGACCGCCTTACACTAAAGGGAGCATGTCATTGACAATGTTGTGCCAAATTTTCACGCTGCTGTTGATGAAACTTTTCAATTTCTAGACGATAACGCTAGACCGCACCGTGCAGCCATAGTTGAGAATGCGCGCGAGGAGCTTGGTATTCCACATTTACCAATACCTCCGCACTCACCAGATTTGAATTGCTTAGAACATGCATGGGATATGCTCCAAAAAAGATTAAATTATCATCAACCTAGAATCCTTAAATGATTCGAGAGAGCTTCTGCCCCGTTTATGGAACCAAACCTCAAGAAATGTTCAACAACCTCGTGTGTAGTATGCAAAGAAGATGTTAAGCTGTTATTGATGCCCGTGGAGGCCATACATTGTATTGATAGTCTTGAAATGCTTGGATTCTCTGGGAAAAAAATTTCGGTGTTTTACTCGATTTTTCTTAATCACCCTGTATACGCCGCAGACCTACAGGCTAAAATTAATTTGCAACTTGAAATCATATAAATATGAATTTTCATCACAAAAATCTTATTTTAACTATATTTTTTTTGCAATTTAAGTCAATATCCCTAACTCATGTGGAGCAGTTTATTTGATAGTGGTATCGTAAGATTTTTTCTGAAATGCCCATGGTGTCCTGAAATATCCTCCAATCCCTCACCGAAAGCTCCTTTGCGTCACACATAAGCCATCATTAAATATGCTGCAGTGTTTCCAACATCCGACCCCGCAGTTCACTGTACAGATGACGTCAGTGGGGTGGTTTTATCAGGGCTGGTCGTTTTACACCCCGGAACAGCTCAAGGCGTCATTTATTCGTCCCATCCATCAGCTCGATACAAAAAAGCCCTATTTTTCAACTGTTTTTGTCCGCTACTTTTTCCGTTACACCTACAGGGGCAGCTAATTTGAACCATTATGCAGATTTCATCGGGGATCATTCCAAGTTTATTGCAACCGTTATAAATTCATTTTGTTCATCGCTCAACACAAAAGCGGGCTTTCGTGGTTATTAAAACAGGATATTATGGATTACACCTTATACAAACTCAGAGTGGCTCTTATCCAAGTTTGCTTACGCCCATTTATAGTTCTTAGGCACACTGCTATAACGTGAGCGGCTGCCATTAATATAAAAGGGCGCCACATCAATAAATGTTGTGCGAATTCTAACAGATTTATTAGATCCATCCCTGAGAGTTTAAAACATGAAAAAATGGGGTCAGATGTATTTGTCAGGGTTGATCTTTTCGATACTAATCCATGATCCATTTCAGAAATAAAATCTGGATCACATATAAGAATCTCCGAAACAATATTAGATTCATATAAAAAGGGGTGGGTATATTGATGGGAATCTAGACGTTCTGTATTTTTCGATATTCCTCCTTCCATTCATTCAAGGCGGACAAATGACATGGAATCTTGTAGGAGACCGTAAAAGACGTGAGTGGAATGAACAATCTTATGAATCTTATAGAATTCGGGTCCCTTCTTCGTACCTTATGCGCCACCCGCATCGTACGAATTCTCATCATTCGATTTTCTCCGTCAAATCAACGCATACCTCATTCGCTAGTATGTTCACTTCTGCTTTGCATCACCCAGGGGAAAAATGCCCCCTACCCTACGAATTAATTCACCCTGTGTACCATCGATTCCGTAGCAATCAAAACGATGTGCGAATAATATAAGATCGATACGAATTCGATTATCTATCGAAATGTATTCGGGCACACTCCTAGCGCTCTTATTCCCGTATTTATATGCTTGTTTTTATTCAGAACTGACTATAGTTTTCATGGCAGACTGTTTCGAAACTACCTACAGCAGTAAAAAATTTGTGGTGTACCAGCACCTCCGCCAATTTGAAAACCGATACGAATTCATGTGACAGAAGAATCCATAAATTTATGTCGTAGATCCCTCAAATCATATTTCTGTGTTTCAGAATGTGCCACTGTAGACAATGCCAGCTCTGCTATTTTATTCCATTCTGTAACACTACGGAGATCACCCCTAGCATATACCTTTACAAACTTTCATATACTTAATGAATTAAGATGTACACTAATGACGAGGGCACCTCGAATTAATTTGCCTTTTACGTGGAGCACTCAACTTAACGTTCAGTCGTTATTGTGCTGTCAGTCAACATGTCATGATTAAGTGCGAATAACTTCATCTTCGTACGATGTGAGAGATAGCTGTCATTATCTTTTCTTCTTGAAGTTTGCGTAGATTGATATGCGACAGCGGCAGTATCACGATGCGAAAATATACTGCGCAAAAAAATTAACGCACATTCTGAAAATCTCAATTTCAATGAAAGTTAACTCTACATTGACTTTATAACTTATTTTTTATGTTCTCTCGGGAAGGTTTTGAACGAAACAAGACACATTAATGGAAGAAAAATTCAGGATTTCAACGAATCTTATGTGAAAGAAGAGAAATGAACAATTTTCAAAATACTGAAATGCTGATAAGTGATTTAATACTTGGTATTTCCACCCCTTGCGTTAATTACAGCTCGGCAACGAGGTTCATACTCAAATCTATCTGATCTAATCCTTCCCAGATTTCTCCGAGTTGGATTCCTAAGTCATTAAGAGTAGCTGGATGATGACTGGATGATGACTTCTCAGCCTTCTATTGAGGTTGTCCAAAACCTGCTCAATCGGATTGAGATCTGGACTTCTTGCTGGCCATTCCATTCGAGAGACTTCAACCTCTTCAAGGTACTCCTGAACGATGCGCGCACGATGGGGTCTGGCATTATCGTCCATAAAAGTGAAAATTTCAACAATCTATGGGGCAAATGGCACTACATGCTCTTCAAGAATGTTTCTTATATACTTATCAGCATTCATAGCTCCATTATCAACGACCACTTGGTCTGTGCGAGCAGTCAAAGATATTCCATCCCAAACCATAATCGATCCTCCTCCGAAACCAGTAGTATTCAGGAAATTGCACTGAGCATATATTCCAGGTGGACGTCTGTATACAAAGGAACGTCGATCACAATGGTAGAGGCAGAATCTAGACTCATCTGTGAAGAGAACTCTTTCCCAATCGGCCTCTTCCCAATGGATATGCTCTCTCGCAAAATCCAAACGCGCCCTTCGATGGGCTGGGGTAAGAGCTGGGCTTCTTGCCGCGACACGAGGCCTTAAATCATATTCTCTGAGGCGATTTCTTATTGTCTGAGTGCTAATTTGCACCTCATGAGGTCGCACAAGCTGATTTTGAAGGAGGCGAGCGGTTGCAAATCGTTTTCTCAACGAATAAACTCTCAAGTAACGTTCTTGAATGGCAGTTGTTACCCGTGGTCTACCCTGTCCTGGTTTTCGGACAATCATACCTGTCTCCCTGAATCGATGCAACATTCTGGACACACTTGTATGGGAAACTCTAAACGAGTCTAAACCTTTCTGCAATTCTTGTGTATGTCCACCCTTCTTCTCGCAAAACTTCCGCTTGGGCACATTCCTCTCGGGTCAAATTGCGTGTTTCGCGTTGCATAGCGATCGAGTGTAGAAAATCAAACGAAAGAAAAACTATTGATCACTAGAATTGATCGAGAACAACTGATTTTACATGGAGCCAACACATTCAAAATCTGATAATATCATCATTTTTTATTCCTGCTGGGAGAAAACATCTGTATTGAAGAAAAACGTTGAAAGTGGATAACATATGCATGCATAATTCTGATAAAAATAATTATCATTGAGAACACCTTCAGTTGTAGAATAAATTTGAGATTTCCATAATGTGCGTTAATTTTCTCGCACAGTGTATTCAAGATTGGGGTGCGCGTTTTGTAATCACAAAACTGCACCATGTGAGACTCATTTTGCGATCCCAACCTCACCTGGTTCTTTTTCCGTATTCCTCAACCTGCACAATGGTTCTCGACCGAAGATGACAATGGTGAGCCTGCGCATTACTTAGACAATAGATCAGTAAATGTATTTCTGTCATTCCGTGAAAAATGGTTGATGACGACTCGAAATAAATTTGAATATGCGAAAGTGAACATATTCAATTTCTTTTCTTGTAGTCATCTCATATTGACTATGGCCTCTGAAAATCAGGGATGAAACAGACGCTTGTGAGTCATTAAATCCCTTGCATAAAGTAAACAAATTGAAGTACGCCTTTGTGGTTGAATATGAAACTCCGCGGAGTTAAAAAAGTATGGAGGGATGAAGAGTCACTCGAAACTGTAATCCACCATCAAATATTCAGCGAGAAATTTAATTTCCTCACGCTGTTGTAGTCCCACTTCACAGCCACTTCAGAAACTGCTTAAGAGATATTCATTTCCACCTAATTTGAATTTTCGAAGTTTTAATATGGAAAGATATTGCCGAAGACCTGAAGTGGATGTACGACACTTGGTGGCAGGTATGAAGAATCTTCCTCCTTCCTCGATTTATTAGTTTTTATGATCTTTGTTTCCGTCCCCCAGTGTGAAGTTTTGCGAAGTTCAGAGTTCCGCTCCCCGTTTCTTTATTTTTCGAGCGCCCATGCTCCCGGGCAATGAAGAAACTTTCGAGTTTCTCACTGAGGAGAGGTTATGTACTTGTTTCGTAACAAGCATTTGTATGTTACGACACGTTCCAAGTTTGTTTCACGGCTTTTGTTCTTCAACATTCACTACTCCCTTTTTGCGCAGAGATCTCATTCAATTTAGCAAACAAGAAGAGGCGACCCAACTTTTTTCGAAATGAATAAAACAGAATTGAATTCGCTTGGGTTCAACATTTAATGAGTGAACAAGGTTTCGCACAATACAGCTTTGAACCGTAGTTTCCATAACAGGATAACTTCGAACTTGACACACTGCTTACTCGCTCCGGCCAATGCGAATCTACCTACAAGGTAAATCTTCCTAAAAGGCGAATCTACCCACAAGGAGAATCTACCTTGAAGGCGAATCTACCTAAAAGGCGAATCTACCTAAAAGGCGAATCTACCTAAAAGAATAATGAATGATCAATCAAGAGATGCTTTTGTTGATCGTTCCTTAGCTTTTATCTGAGGGCGGTAATTATTCGTAATGATTCAATACCGATATGACGGCGTGGTATTTCCCGCACACTTTTGGCGGCTTTCACTTTCATTTCCTCGCTTTGCTGTTCGAATAAATTGTTCGAGTGCCATCGAAACGAGATGAAAACTTCAGATTCGATGAGGGAAATGTCACGATCTCGACGACGAAAGGTGAGGAGGCTTTTAATCACATGAAAACCGTTTAGATAGGAGAAGTTGAAAATATAATTGAAGAGCCGTTAGCGAAAGAGCAATTTTCGCGCAGAAAGTGAGAAAATTCGAAATATCCCCAGGGAGTTGGATGTATTATGTAAATGGAATCTGCAAAATAATCGAGTAATTAGACCGAGGTCCTCATCAAGTGTTAAGTGCAGGAATTGCAGACGGCGCAGCGAGTCTATTTTGCCCCCGGACACCGACGCCATCTGAAATATAATTAGTGTGTAATGATGTTGGGGGAATGGTGTACTGCACTATAGTGTGCACATGGCGCGTGCGGTAGAGCTCGATAAACGCGTTTCAACAATCTTACCACTCGATTAAAACCCACATTAAATTTACCCCGATAGGGATTCTGGTCAGGTGCGTTTTCAATGCACCCTTTCTGTAAACACTATTGATATTATCTTCATTTGAAATATACTCACTGACAAAAAACTGCAACACTCAGAAGGAGCTGTTTAAATTTCAATTTTTGGGAAGACGTAAAGAGTAAAGCAAGGAGTAAATGATTAAAATTTGGAGAAAAAAACGAAGCGTTACTTTTATTTTCAATAAATTAATTAATAATGTGTTTGTCCACCCCCGTTATCTAAAGATTCCCCAACATGTTGTGGCATTGATGCTATAGTTATAGTTATAGTGAAAAGAGGTTACAGTTCACTGCAACCTTAAGGTCTATTGTGCCCCCTATCAGAGCTGTTATCATCGCGCCTCCTACAGCTCGCCCTCCAGTTCCAAAGATTTGATGAAATATTGATGCTATAAGATGGACTATTTCTTCTTGAGGGATACTATCCCAAGTTACCTGTACTTCATGTCTCAGAACCGCCAAAGTCCGTAGGGGCTGGGGTAAATTTCAAAGCCTTCTACCCATGATATCCAAACATGCTCTATGGGAGAAAGATCGGGGAATCTGGGCGGCCATGGCAAAAGATTCACATGGTCGAGCATTATCTTGCTGGAATATTGGATTCTCAAGCCGGTTAAGGTAAAAGAGAACATATAGCTCCGCTTTTTCTTGAAGGTAACGCAGCGATGTCATGTTACTTCGAATAAAGACCGAAGGTGACCTTCTTGTATGTGCAATAGCACCCCATACCATAACGCTCACTGTCCGATGTACATGACGCTTAACATCAAACTGAGGTTCACGACGTCGTCTAACCATCATGAGCACCCAAGGAGAACCGAGATTCATCAGAAAAGATGACCTGACGCCATTCCACATTTCAATGTTGTCGTTCTCTGCACCACTGTAATCGTTGCCGGCGATGCTCAACCGTCAGAGGTAACATAAGATGGGGTCGATGATACTGCAGTCCAAAAGACATCATCCGGCGGTGAACCGTTCGGACAGTTACAGGATGGCTTTGTTCTCCTAACCACTCATCAGCCAAAGATCGAGTGGTCGCAAATCGGTCTCTGATGGCCATAAGACTTAGACGTCGATCTTGAACTTCATTTGTGCCTCTTCGACGTTCGGTGCCTACTCTTCTTCGATTTTGGGAATTATCCAACAACGCTTAACAACACTCTTAACAGTTATTGGATTTCTGTTCGTTCGATTAGCGATTTCTCGAAATGACAACCCCGCCTTCCGTAGACCAATAATTCGACCTCTTTCAAATTCACTTAGCTGGCGATAAATTCCGCGTACACGTGGTATAGGCATTTTAACAACAACTAAATATCGACTTTGGATCTCCTCGAACATCTGGTTTGACGTAAAATGAAAACAATTTTGCAGAAAACGACTACAATATTCAATCTCGCATATACCTACAATATCGAAGTAACAAAAAAAGTTTACATGAAAAAACATCACAATTTTTCCCCAAATTTTAATCATTTATTCCTAGCTATACTATCTATGTTCCACCAAAAAAAATTAAAATTGAAACGGCTCCTTCTGGGTGTTGCAGATTCTTTGTCAGTTAGTTTAACTTCAGCAATAAATCTGAATTATCTCAGTTTCCGTTCCACATATTTTTTCAGTGAAACACTGGAAAAACTTGCGAAAATGACAAGCACTGGTTTTATCAAAAAGAGAAATGCAGTTGCATTTTCGTATGCCGGATTTTTCCAATCGACCATATCGACCGGAATGTCTCGGGTAAACGTGCTTATCATCTCGGCACCGACCAAGTGAGCAAAGGATTAAATATCCTTCCTCCCCATAGAACACAGAAGCTGTTGTCTGTCTTACGAGTGGCTACTCGATCCCTTCAATTACAGTCCGTTTCTTGCGAAACCGAGATATCCTTTATGCTACCCACTCGAATCGTGTATGAGGGGGACAGCCCACACTGCCACGTTGATTGTATTACCTCGCTCAGAGATATGCAAATGACTGCACTTGCTAATCAATTAAAAGTAGTGCCAGTGTATAACTCCTGGATGTGGCAGAGAAGGATGATTGTGTCCTGATACTAAACTGTTCTAATGTCAAGAATCAATTGAATTCCGTTTGGAGTTTCGTTCAACATCGCTAATTAATTAATGGCATCACATTCAGAATGTTGGTGAATTATTATTACATTATCGTCCCCAATGTGGGAGTTTGATAATGAAACCACAGAAAGCTACTTGATGTTATGTACCTACTCATTATGATGAGCGAGTCTTGGGCTGATTTTAAGACAAACGTGCTGTTTTCGAAGTATTTGGTGCGTTTTTTCAATAAAATTTTGATAACCCGTATTGAAGCTGCATGCAACTAGAACCATGTAAAATTAACAATATCAAATTGAACATAAAAAATTATGAAATTCATTTTTCACTACCTAAGGCATAAAATATACGAGAATTAGGCATCTCAGAACAATTGAAAAAAGAAAACTAACATTCTCAATTATTCATAATAAATACTCCATAATCTATTTCAGCTAAATATCTGGAGAAAACCTAGAGGAATGCAATTGAAAAAAATGTTGATAGAATGAAAACAAAATCATTCCTGCTGAAATTATCTTTTCCGTCGACCATAGAATAAAAGCTCATTTTAACGCACTCGAAATCATGCATTAATGACCTATTTTAATGCATGATTTCTTATTTATGCATTATTGTCATGGCAATCGAACATAAAATATTCAGTCAGAGCACTATCGAGCTTTGTTGGAAATCAACTTCTGTCACAGAAGGGTATATTGACAACTCCAATCAAAATAAAATAGACTGCAGAAGAAATCTCAGGTGATACAAGTTGCAAAGTGAATAACACTTCAACCTCCACTTTCTCCACACGTTCCTTATGGGATATCATAGGTAATGATATAAATGCAAACTATTCAGAATGTCACAACATGTCCAATATTTCCTCTATGAATTTTTCGAATTGTTCCATAGGGAGCATAAATATTAATATATCGAAATGAACATAGAAATTTACATTATGTCAAATTTGTCTATTATGAAAAATAAAAATTCATTTCTATCGAGAATTCATATTCAATTCGTGATGAGGTCGACGGAAAAATCTTGTAATCAACTCGATTATTAATTCAGCGATTAATGGTCTCAAACATTAACGCGTGAGCGGAGCGAGCGCGTTAAAATATTTCGACCATTAATCGCTGTCATTAATAAACTAGTTGATTTAATAACTATTTCGAAACCAAACTTCTGATTTGTTGCTCTTCGAATACGTGGCGACCAATCACAAGATAATTGACAAAAATTCTTCTTATCCGGGGGTCTTTTGATCAACTCGTGAAATCTTCCCAAATGTACGAGCAGTCAAAGCACCAGGACAAACATCGTCAAAGTAAATGAATAAAAAGTGACAAAGTACAAACTTTCGTATAACTCACAATAAAAAAGTTGAGCCCTGAGTTTCTATTGCGAATCTTCGACTATTTCTTGTCAGAGCGACCGTTCACGATAACGCAGAGTTCACACTTCCAGCACCGCGAACGCGTCAAGGCACATCCTGCCTCAGCGGCTGTGATTTCGATACTGAAACCGAACAGCTTTCGGTCGCAGGACTCGCAGGATTCGACTTCAGACTTCACAGGGTCGCGTCGATCCGAAAAAAAGCTGTGTATCTGTCGCAGGCTCGCTGAAATACGAAGGCGACAGAAAGAGTAGATGGAGCGTTTAGCGAAATTGCCAGTTCAGTTATTCCTGAAAACGCTGCCGCGATACAATTACATTTCATTCTGGGTTCTGAAATAGGAAAATTGAATATTTCTGCATACTACCTCGTTCCGGAAAACGTCACCTATGTTCGCAATTTGCTGAGGCAGAAAGTTCATCTGCCATTTGGCAGTGCTCTGGGTAGTTTGTCTATGGCTCTGGGTATCTCCGAAAATTGCTTTGGTCTACCCATACCCAATATTTCAGTCTTGATATGTAAACGAGAACAGACAGTTTTTCAGACGAAAACAAGTAATATACAGGGTGGCCAAGATATTGACGTCAAAAAGGAAAAAACAGATCTCTCGTGTCATGGGCTATTCGAATCACCCCCATGTATGTTATGCGATTTTTCACGGTTTTCGAGTTATGAATTTTTTTATGAACTTTGAGAATTTTCGACTTGACCATCTCAAAAGAGACATTAAAAAAAAGGTACAAGACTTCTCTGTGAAATTCTTTTTGTAACTTAATCTCCATGAATTGTACTTTTACACATAAAATAACCAGATTCGTAACTTTGATAAAAAATTTGGAAATGTTGGTCCCAAGTGAAAAAGTTACGTGAATTGGATTATGATCTGAATTTTCGAATCGAAATTGAAAATGTTAAGAGGCTAATTCACGGTTTCTTAGTATGCTCAAAAACTGCGCTCAACAGTCAGCTTTTAGAATCATTGACGAAAAATGGTACTTAACACTCTACTTTTGCGAGAATTAGCCTTCAAAGTCATCGAGGTGGAAAAAATCAAAGAACTAGACATTACTACAGAATTATTTTTTGCCATTTTAAGATTTTTCTGATCAAGTTATGATAGAAAAGGCTGAAAATTTATGAAAACTAGTTTCAGATGTTGGTCAAGAACAGTTCTAGATAAAAAAAGGAATAGGTATGGCAATAAATCACACATCCTAATGTAAATAAAAAAAAAATTATTTATAAAATTTACAGTAGATTTTCGAAGTGGCCACCTCTAGCCTCAATACACATTCTACACCTTTTGAGCGCAGTTTCAAGCATTATAAGAAACCGTGAATTCGCCTTTTTACATTTTTGATTTTGATTCGAAAATTCAGATCATAATCCATTTCACGTAACTTTTTCACTTGAGACCAACATTTCCATAATTTTTATCAAAGTTACGAATCTGGTCATTTTATGTATAAAAGTACAATTCATGGAGATTAAGTTACAAAAGAATTTCACAGAGAAGTCTTGTACCTTTTCTTTTATATCTCTTTTAAGATGGTCAAGTCAAAAATTCAAAGTTCATAAAAAAATTCATAACTCGAAAACCGTGAAAAATCGCATAACATACATGGAGGTGATTCGAATAGCCCATGACACGAGAGACCTGTTTTTTCTTTTTGACGTCAATCTTCAGGCCACCTGTATATTGGGTAATAATTCTAGCGATAAATATTTCAGCTAGTTCATTTCATTTTGTGCTGGTAGACACTCATTTCAGGAGTCAAAATTTAAACAGAATTTGGTCTCACCTGTAGTATAAGGTTGAGAGTATTCTCTGTCAGGGCTTGTCAAACACTTGGTATCTTCTTCTTGGCTTAGCTGTTGCCTGGAATCACGTGGGTTCGAATACGTCTCCAAAATTTCAATCTGCAAAAATAAGAATGCGATTGATTGTCGCAGAGATAATGCCCTCGATTATTCCAGAGTTTAATGTGCATCCTATAAAAAATATCAGAAATAATTCTAATTTAACCTCAGATGCTCTATAGATATACAGAGTGTCCCATAAAACACAAACAAAAATTGGGAAAACACGAGAACACGTTAAATTTTGATGCTGTTCACAACTTCCGATGAAGCATCGCTTAAAGAAAGAGGAGGAGCAAGGATCAGTAGTGAACCTTTCATAAAAACCATGCAGTTTCAAACAAACTCGGAGAAAAGAATGCAGGCTGTAGCTGCGTGTTATTTTGTTATTTATTGCCCCATCTTATAGTTCTCTATGAGTTATTTTTTCCCATACACATGTTCCTGAATTTTTTATAGAAGTCAACAACCCTAATCCCGAAGGTATCACGTCAGGCCCACGGCAATCGCTTCCAACCCGCCCCTCCCAGCCCCTATTCTCCGGCAACACAATCGAATGGGATAAAAGGGGACCATGAAATAAACAGATCATCTTGAAATATACAGTTTTGATGAACATCCTCTTCAAACAACTGTCGGGAACATTTCCTACGAATTTCCAGTCGGAGCGCCGCTGAATTATCTCGATGGCAGTCAACGAATGATTGGAACAGTTTTAGGTGCCGTTTGTTGCAGGAAATACCGGGGGTTACTTTTGAGTTTCAGTTTCAACCCCTCTCTCTCCATCATCAGTCATTTTGAACGACGAATTCATTTCTGCGAGTGATGATCGATTTGGGACTGTCTGTTTGACAGCGCTGACTGAAGGTTTGAAGGAATTAGCTTAATTATTTTCACGTTTTCCATCCGAATTGAAGGGATTTTTCGTTGGACTTGCATTTACCTCCCGAATAATAAAGAGGTTAAATGAGGAACAATTTCCTGTAGGGATTTAATATTCTATTCTTGTATCTGAAAAATGATAGGAATCTTATTCAAAGCGTGAAAACGCAGATTGGAAAAGCCTGAATCACTCGTGTCTCGAATTTGAGAATATACAGGATGTTCCTTAAGTGGAAATACGAACGATGAGGGGCTGCATAATTTCAAGAAAAAAGTCACAGAGACAGCAAACGTTTTGTTTTAGGGATTCACGAACATTTTCCTTGTAATTTGGGATACGTCCTGTTGGTGTTGATGAGTGTTTCGAATGAGAATTCGCCCTGTGTGTATATTTATGGCCGACTAATTATTTACCAATTTGAACCAGAGGCATCTTACCCTTGGACCATTAATGTTGCATTATTCTATGCATGTACTAGCTTCCCTCCTTATCCTTCGGAATTTATAGCCTCTACTTGACCAGAATGGAGAGGAATCGTATTTAATTAGAGTCTTAAATCACTGATTACATTGTTCGAATCTTTTCAGCTTCTGGCAGGCGCAGAACTTAGATAGTTGTTGTATATAGAATGATCTAACTGAAGGAGGGTAGTGGCATAGTTGAATTCATATTGAGTTTGTCATCTGGATGACATCTGGATATTTAACCTCATTAGCAAAGTGCAGACCTGTATTGAAGAGGCCATAGATGCGTTAAGCTTGTTTAGGTTCCTGTTTTTCAAAAGGAATGAGAGCAGATTGCTTCGGATTGACTTGGAGGTATTTTTTCTCGAACTAAACTGCTCCACATGAGTTAGGGATATTGACTTAAATTGCAGAAAACTATAGTTAAAATAAGATTTTTGTGATGAAAATTCATATTAATATGATTTCAAGATGCAAATTAATTTTAGCCTGGTGGCCCAGGGTGGTGGAAAAATCGAGTAAAATAACGAAATTTTTTTCCCAGAGAATTCAAGACTTTTGAGACTATCAATACAGTGTATGACCTCGACGGGCATCAATAACAACTTGACAACTTCTTTGCATACTACACACGAGATTGTTGAACTTTTCTTGAGGAATTTGGTTCCTTAAACGGGGCAGAAGCTCTCTCAGATCATTAAAGGATTCTGGGGTAGGTTGATGATTATCTAATCATCTTTGGAGCATATCCCATGCATGTTCTATGCAATTCAAATCTGGTTAGCGCGGAAGTATTGGTAAATGTGGAAAACCAATCTCCTTGCGCGCATTCTCAACTATGGCTGCACGGTGCGGTCTAGCGTTATCGTCTAGAAATTGAAATGTTTCACCAATAGCAGCGTGAAAATTTGGCACACCATTGTCAATGACATGCTCCCTTTAGTGTAAGGCGGTCATATTCCCAGGACAAATGTGTAGATCTGTGCTCCCATTGAAACATATCCCGGCCCATACCATAACACTACCACCTCGGAATGGATGGACTTCTAGGACATAGCGACGATTACGGGGTATGCGTGGGATTCTCCATACCCTTATTCGAGAATCTGAAAATCGTCCATATCTGGATTCATGAGTGAAAAGGACACTACGCCATTGATCGTTCCTATTGATATGTTGCCTTGCCCATTCCAGTCTTTGACGCTTATGGTCACGTGTTAATTGAACTCCTCTTAATGGACGTCTAGTACCTAGATTTACCCCTTTCAAACGTCGTCTGATGCTTTCGATGGAAACTTGGACCCCATCTGCATTTTGAAGAGTATTCCGTAGCATTTTACACATTGATGTAGGGTTTCTTACCGCCGAAACGGTGATGAAACGATCCTGAGCAGGTGTTGTTTTTCGTCGCCCACCAAGCCTTGGTCTTTCCAACACGGAACCTGTCTCCCTGAACCTATTCCAAAGTCGGTTATCACACTTTGGCTGACTTGGAGCCTTTCCGCTACAACAACCTGAGTTAGGCCACCTTGTAGCATTCCGATAGCCCTATTAGCCTAAGCGTTTGTTAATTTACGTCTTGGCATTTTCAGAAAACTCGTTTCAAATCGAAGCCGTTGATAAACTGACTTCATTTTAAAATAAGAACATTCATGAAGCATATGCAAAGGAACAAACTTCAGAAAGAAGGCGACCAGATTGACGAAATGTCTCATACTGATTTTTATTGGATCGATTCAAGTTGATATTGAGTTTTAAATGATTTTACAGCGATTTTCTCGGAGATTACATACTTTTAAAACCGATTGAATAGGATATCCCTAACTCTTGTGGAGAAGTATATTTTCAGGGCTCTTTTCACGAGATTTGAAACGTCAGCGCCCTTGTCCCGTATGGATATGGCCACTATGGCCAGGTAATCCACATATCCCAGGGCGTATAAGCCCCAAGTGATCAGGTAGTTCAGGTCCTCATCCAAAAATCCCTGCAGATAAAGTTATCTTTCCCCATCAAAATAATAAAGTACATTCCTGATCATACTCATCTCTGGATAATGAATTCCGGAATGATCGGCTTGGGAAAGTATGGAGAAGTGTGTAATCCCGATGCAGTAGGAGCTCTCCGCTCTATCGGAAGAATGCGCTCAAAGTGGAATCGAGTAGAATTCCGCAGTTTTCGGATCCCTAATGAAAGATCAAAGAAAGGCATAACAATGAGATTGTGCAAATGCTTGTATTTCAATTAAAACTCATCAGCTGGATCACCCCAATGCAGCCATCGCATAATTCCATTATGGTTACCGAGGCAGCTGCTGCTCCTTTATTACTTTCAGTGGATTATAGACAAGAATTTGATTATGTATTATATGTTGATGAGAATCAGAATTTACTCAACTCCAGCAGCTCATCCCACAAAGGAGCAGGATTATTGAATCCAAGTCACGATGGAGGGTTTATGATATTATGACGACTCATTAGTGACCTTCCATTACACAGGCTGGTCCATTTATAATTTGACATGGGCATGTCGGGTGCTTCAAGCCAAAAAAGATCGGACGGGTCAATTTTAGATTCAAAAGGCAGACAAGTTCCTGTCCCATTAACTAAACGGTCACGTCGATACCCTAGACGGGGGGAGAACAACCCTTAAAATTTTAAATGGAAAAAAGGGGAAAAAGAGACACTGTTAGATCTCAGAATTTTTAAACTTAAACGAACGGTTTGAAAGAATTTCATACGACATATACGGTTATATTAATCTTGTAATTGTCAAAATCGAAATCATTGACGAGTTAAGGTACTTTCATTAAAAAACAGTGGAACAGTTTTATTTCTTTTCTTAGTATATTTCCGTGTTCAATTTCTAAAATCAGCTCACCTTTTCTTCGTTTGGACTAGATGGATTCCATTCAGATAAACTTGGAGCTGCTATACTATTAGGTCGTTTCTTTTGTAAATGATCTGCAGGCAGGCTATATTCGTCACAAAGAGAGATCTGCAAACAAACGAAATGAAGAATAAAAATATAGAATTAGAAATTCGAAGAAAAAACATGACATTTGAATTATGTTTCCCATAATTCCAATATAATGAGATTCGCTAAAATCTTCTTCATATGCGTTTCCTTTTGATGAAATTTTCATCATTCATTTTTTTATCAGCTTTTACAAGCTGAAGAAGAAGCAGCCTTTGAAACGATCCATTCGAAGTAATTCAACCTAGATGTGGAGAAAAACTTTTCCAAGTTATATTATCGACTGAGAATGCAATAACCCCATCTTATCATCTCATGAGATCAATTAAACGTTTTCCCGAGTATTCATTCTGCCATCTGATTCACCCTTTATATAGAAGCAGGGGGAAGAGGGATTGTGTGCTTCAAAGTGTTGATAAGATCAAATCAAAACAACGTTCAGTATCGAAGGAGGAAGATAATTGTGTGTTTTCTAGGATAGATTAGAATTGATGGAGTAGTAATGAGAAATGATGATGGTTGTAGATGAATTTTCCCTGTAGTATCTTATCAGTTTCGGGGTTCAAATAAATAGCCAGCGATTCATCACAGATAACTTGTTTATCGTCCAACCAACTTCTTTGATGATGTTTTATAGTAGGGGAAAAAAGGAATGATGTGAGTTTTCTATCGAGTAACTGCCTGCAGCTGAAACTCGGGAAAATTCCGGCTACGAGAGGAAAAGGAGAATCTAAATTTAAAATAATGAAATTTATGTAATTTAATCGGAATTTTTCCCTCAGTCACTCGAACTAGGTTTGGTGAAAACAATAACTGGAACCTGCACCATTTTGCAACGAATGATAGCGATGTTGCCAATTTCCTGGCAATACCGTCGAAGTCAAAGAATCAACTGATACCCTAAATTTAACCAAATAATGTTTTTGCGAATCAAAAATGGAAAATGGAAATAGTTTAGGAAAAATCCAGGTGAACAAAAGTCAACATAAAGCAGTTGAATATAGAAGTGGTGGTCAACTAACTGGCTCATTCACCATTTTGTAGCGCATAACCCAGTTTCCCAATTTATAATTTTTACGTAGGTGAACTGAGTGAATTAAAAGAAGGTGACATGCTTGTCCTTCATACTCCCGAAGATTTACTGGCATGAATAATGAAGTAGTGAGCGTTTCCCCATAATCAATCATTGCGTTCATCTGTATACATTTCACCCTCAATTTAAAATTCCTCCATTCAAATTTGTCCCAGATTATTCCTTATATAACCGAGCGATCGAAAGTAATAAGACCCCATTCATTATGCAGTTACACGGCAGTTTGTTTCCTTCAAAAGATCTCGAATCTGAGCTCCAATCCTAATGGGGGATACGGAAGCTATTGGGCGTATTTAACAAAAAGGCCCAAACTAACGAAGGGTTGCTTTCCTGACGGGCTGCCTTTGACAAAGCAATTAAGATTTTCATAGGGCGGAGTTCGCCACTTCAGAATTCACTTAGTATTTTCTGGAGGTCCCATGTTTTCCTCTCGCATCTGGAAAAATACAGGGAGCTTTACATACGATCACCGACTAGGATCGATGTTTTTCACGGAAATGAAAATCGTTCTGCTCGCCGATAAAATCGAGTGAGGACATTTTGAGGAATTTTTCTTATACATGCTACAGATTCACTTTTCTCTCCTCCAGATATTCAGGATAAACCCTTCAGATTTATCGGTAGCATAATTCCATAAAAACACTCTGTAGCTTTGTAAATATTCACTTAAAAGAACACAAACTGTACTTTCCCTATTCAATTAGGGTTGCTTGTAGAAACAAGCTTTTTATCCCAGATCATGTCCCCTTGTCATCAAAAATCGACCTGTGTGTTTTCACAAATTTTGATTCGTTGTTGAGTTATTGAGGGTGGACACTTTTGAATGAGACACCCTGTATACATGAGGGGATAATTAAACTGACGTTTCAGCATTAAAAATTTCAAAGGTTTCCACTATTTGTAATAAAAATAGATCAAATACATTTTTTGAGTTGCTAGAAAATGTCCTTTGTTCTCGAGAGATCAGTCAGCTTGAAGCATCATCTGACCCCAAAGGTCAGCGCCTCTGTTCATCATGTTGAAGCTCATAATTCACTCATTTCAGAAAGCTTCATATTTCAAACCTAATTCAGTCCGAGATCCCCAATCAAAATGACAAATTCGCTGGTCAGCACAACATGTAAAATAACACCAACTAAGAAAAGGGACTGCCAGATGACCAATGCTCTACCCTAACTTTTCATAATGCCCAGAAAATAAATGGCAACTCATAACAGTTCATCATTCCAGAGAACATTGCGGAGAACAAGTCTGTTCTCAAGGGTTTGGAACCCCTGTGGACTAACTTTTTATTCGATGATATTTCATCACCAGGTTATGTTTCACTTCTGTAGAAACGATGAATTTTATCTATTTGCAGAGTTTGAAATAGGGGCGCAGTGTCATAACATCAGAAGATGATAAATACTTGTTAGGAGTGCAAAGTCTTCTTCAATCAATCTGGTGATTTTTTGATTTTCGATTTCACTATATTCGATGTTGTATCGTCAGGAGAAGATACTTGTTTGCCAGTAAAAATTTCCATTTAAATTAATTGACAACTGTCAAAGAAAATGGACAGTATTGAAACTGAATTTCGATCACTTGAGAATAAAACTGCCGCATTTTCAGTACGTATTTGAATAACAACAAATAATCCATTATATTCTTGTTCAATGATAATTGACAGCAAATAGAAATTACTTGAGAGCAGGGTAGGTCTTAAATTTTATATTCCAGCATGACATGTACACTCATCAGGCTGCAGGCACATTACGCAGTCAAATTTTTGGCCCCTAACCGTAAAATGCAAATTTTGTATTACCTCAAGCTATAGGGTCACTCAACAAGGCCCATTTAATTAATTCTAAAGCCTCTAAGGAAATTCATCATGGCCCATTGGGGAATTTGCCCGAAATACCTCATTATCCCTCTTTCAACACTTGGTATGCAGCCCATTCAAATGTGCAATATTAATTTTAATATGCTTTGCCAGTAAGTGGTCTTGGCTGACTGTCGTCACACCATAATTATCTCTGAAAATGTCTAGGCCGTAAACTTAAGAATGAGTTATGCCGTCCCTAGTTTGGTAATTTAACTTCTACGGCACGTTCGCTAAATAGATTTTGCTAGTGAATACAGTTTAATGCGCTTATCTGTAAGCTCCTCTCTATTACACTTGTAGTAGTCGTAGTTATTGTGATGGACGATTCATTGAGTTTGTTCCAATAATGCTCACACCGAAAAGGCACGTTCAACTGGATTTGAGACCTGTCTTGATATTTCACCGACAAACATTCACCCTATACAGGGTGAGTCACGTTAAACTGACCATTTGAAAGTGCCTTCTCCTCTTCAAAAGTTTTTTTCAGGGTGATTTTTGAACCATTTGAAGTTTTCAGATCACCTTGTATAAAACTCATCAAGAAGAGAAAGGACTCTTAAATTGTCATTCGATGTGGTAGGAATATGTACAGTTCCTCGTGACTCACCCTGAATAATACCATCGAAAGAAGAAACTTTTTTGTCAGTGCGAATGTTCAAAATGTTTAAGGGAAAACCATAATCATTCTGTTAGGTATTAATTTATCAAAGTGAAGCAAGACAGACCTCTTCTTATGGACTGGTACAAAGGAAACTCGTCACTCCTGTGTTTTGCTGAACACAGCCGTGTTCAACTAATGAATAGCTTTGTGTTTTTCCACGCTCTAATTGAAAGAGATAGGAACGTTTATTTGGAATTGGATGGAGCACACTTGGAAAGGTAGAAGAGTGATATTGCTTGATTTCACCCGTATTTGTAATTTCCCCGACCCTTCAGTTTCTTGGAAATATATTTCGTGTCCCAGTCGATAAAATTGTATACACGGTGAATCTTCGAATTGAACATAAACTGCTCCACATGAGTTAGGGATATTGACTCAAATTGCAAAAAAATATAGTTAAAATAAGATTTTTGTGTGAAAATTCAGATTAATATGATTTCAAGTTGCAAATTAATTTTAGCCTGTAGGTCTGCAGCGTATACAGGGTGGTTAAGAAAAATCGAGTAAAATCACGAAATTTTATTCCCGGAGAATTCAAGCATTTCAAGACTATCAATACAATGTAAGGCCTCCACGGGCATCAATAACAGCTTGACATCTTTTTCGCATACTATACACGAGGTTGTTGAACATTTCTTGAGGAATTTGGTTCCATAAACGGGGCAGAAGCTCCCTCAGATCATTTAAGGATTCTGGGTCAGGTTGATGATTATCTAATCTTCTTTGAAGCATATCCCATGCATGTTCTATGCAATTAAAATCTGGTGAGTGCGGAGGTATTGGTAAATGTGGAATACCAAGCTCCTCGCGCGCATTCTCAACTATGGCTGCACGGTGCGGTCTAGCGTTATCGTCTAGAAATTGGAAAGTTTCACCAATAGCAGCGTGAAAATTTGGCACAACATTGTCAATGACATGCTCCCTATAGTGTGAGGCGGTCATATTCCCAGGACAAAAGTGTAGATCTGTGCGCCCGTTGAAACATATCCCGGCCCATATCATAACACTACCCCCTCGGAATGGATGGACTTCTTGGACATTGCGACGATTACGGGGTATGCGTGGGATTGTCCATACCCTTATTCTTCGAGAATCTGAACATCGTCCATATCTGGATTCATCAGTGAAAAGGACACTACGCCATTGATCGTTCCAATTGATATGTTGCCTTGCCCATTCCAGTCTTTGACGCTTATGGTCACGTGTTAATGGAACTCCTCTTGATGGACGTCTAGAACCTAGATTTACCTCTCTCAAACTTCGTCTGATGGTTTCGATGGAAACTTGGACCCCATCTGCATTTTGGAGAGTATTCCGTAGCATCGTACAAGTGGATGTAGGGTTGCTTCTCGCCGAAACGATGATGAAACGATCCTGAGCAGGTGTAGTTTTTCGTCGCCCACCAAGACTTGGTATTTCCAACACGAAACCTGTCTCCCTGAACCTATTCCAAAGTCGAGATATCACACTTTGGCTGACTTGGAGCCTTTCCGCTACAACAACCTGAGTTAGGCCACCCTGTAGCATTCCGATAGCCCTATTAGCCTCAGCGTTTGTTAATTTACGTCTTGGCATTTTCAGAAAACTCGTTTCAAATCGAAGCCGTTGATAAACTGACTCATGAAGCATATGCAAAGAACCAAACTTCAGAAAAAAGGCGACTAGATTGACGAAATGTCTCATACTGATTTTTATTGGATCGATTCAAGATGTTTTTGAGTTTTGAATGATTTTACAGCGATTTTCTCGAAGATAACATACTTTTAAAAACGATTGAATACGATATCCTTAACTCTTGTGCAGCAGTATATTTTCAACTGTAGATTGCTTTCATCGAACGCAACACTTTTTTCCTTATTTCACAAAATGCGGTTTCTTTTCAAATGCATGAATCAAACTCTTCGAATTTCAAGGAAGAGTTCAATTTATTTATGCCATTTATTCATTTCTTGAATTTCAAATTCTACTCTAACATAAATTTCAAAAACCTTCGTTCTCACAAACTAGTACACTCCTATACTCGTTGAAATTTCGAGAAGTTTGAGTCCTTGAATAAATGAATGCATCAAACCTTCAGTTCTTTTTGGAGACACGGAATTATTGGCCATTGTATCCACCTCGAAAATTTGCATTTATTGTGCTCCCGAATAAAATGGCACTCATCAATGAAATATATTCAACTTCAACCTCAGTCTATCGTGCCAGTATTTTTTCAGATGTAAATTATTCACTGAAGAGGGGAGCAGCAGTATTGTTTTTTCAAATGCAGGTGTTAGAATACAAAACGCAAAATAAAGATTTCGCAGGGCTTTCATCAGGTCCTCAAGACATTTTTCTCACCACCCCCAAATCCTTTGTATATTATTCAAACGAATCTCCCCATTGTGGCAAGGCAGAAGCGCTTCATTGCCGGCAGAATCTACATAGCGTAGGATCACCACCACCCTTGATAAGGCCATAAATCTGAAGGCTTCCGCACATAAAGGGGAATCCAAAACATAATCTTCGGAGAAACATGCATTTTTCAATAGTTTACGCAAATTCAGGTACGATCTTTGGCTACACCCCAGTTATTCCGGTGTCTAAAAGGCAGCCAAGAAATATTGCGATATTTTTAGAGGTTCTTAACGTTTTCATAGTCAAGGTAGGTACTTCTGGAAATATCCTAGCTTCTCTTTCGTTTTTCCGTTTTTCCGCAGACGTCAATTCACATGAAGACTTATAATCAGTCCACACGTTCAGACGACGGAATCCTGACTGGCATTTCGATGACTTATCCTACCCATTTAATCGAATAGAATCTGCGATTTGCTGAATCTCAAGGTCTCCCCTAATGCGTCAACGATTCACGCTCAAGAAAATAAACCAAGAACGTTTGCATTCAATTGAACACGAATATTTCTGATGGTGTTTTCCGATGAAATTGCTTCCTCGAAATTATTCGATATTCTCATCAGCAGCTATAGCCCAAAATGTGTATAAACTTCGCATTTCAAATGGTTATTCAGTATTCCGGAGGTGAGTTATTAGTTTGAA
Organism: Adalia bipunctata; assembly: GCA_910592335.1. Taxonomy (NCBI): domain Eukaryota; kingdom Metazoa; phylum Arthropoda; class Insecta; order Coleoptera; family Coccinellidae; genus Adalia; species Adalia bipunctata. The sequence goes on from OU342957.1 coordinate 5,234,589, forward strand.
GATGAAAAACAATCATTAGAGAAGAATTGGCAGAAATAGAAATGATCATTTTTATACAGCATAGACAATGAGAGCCACATACTAGGACTGTTTCAGCAACTTCCCTCCCAGCCATTACAAATTGCGAAAATGGCTCAATTAAAGGAGGAACTTATAACTTGAATCACCCCATCATACTTCATACATAAACCGAGCGATTACTCAGGACATGCCTAGTTTTGAGTGTTTCAGGCACGCTATAAACTTCGGGAACATCCATCCGAAGTGCTTCCAAATTTGTATTTGCACTTAGCAGCTTTTACTGTCGAGGGAAAGCTCAGGTGTTGCTGAATTCCCCTCATTGAAAGCTTAAACCGGCGTATTATTTTAATGCAAGCATGTAATCCATACCCCTCTTCTGAAAAGGCAATAAATTATTTCTTTTCCTTTTCTGAAATGAGTCCGATGTATTCACGATTTATATGTGAGAATATCAGAGCTTTGGCGAAATCCGAAAATTATTCATTTTCAAAATCATAACTGTATGTATACTTGAACGGAATACCTAATCATAATGAATATATTGCACCAAAAACGTGGAGATTATTCGCATTGCTCATCATAGGAACTTTGGAGAATATTAATCAGCAAAATAAAGATTTTTAGTGGATGCGTTTGGAAGCTTTGGCAGATTGATATTTCAATACTTGAAAATTTATTATTTGGCAGATTAAAATCTGAAATGTGATAGACAAGGCTTTGGATTATTTCTTATTGAATTCAGTGTCCTCGAAAACCTATATTTTGATACCAAACTTGTCCATATATTCCAACCTTGTCCAAAATTTTTCTTGTTTAATTTTTTCCAAAATCAATTTTCGAGTTTTGTTCAGAAGCTCAGAGCTATCAAAGTATAGGTGATATCGATCAAACAAATGGGTTTTCTTAATGATTCGAATGTATTAAAGAACTTCCATATAGAATAACATCTTCAGATTTCCCAGGGAATGTGTGACGTAGACAAATACAGCGATTTTATTGCATTTACTGATACTTTGGACAATGCTTATTATCAATATACAAATGAAAATTGATTACCATCAAAGGACCGGGAGTTACGACGCTTTGAAATTTCCATTTGTTGAAAAAATACGATTTCGCAGGTCAAAATCTAAACCATGATAGATAGAGCCATGAATTATGGTTTATTGAATTCAGCGTCCTCGAAAACCTATAATTTGATACCAAATATGCCCATATAGTCTGTCTTTGCGTAAGATATATTATGATCTATGTTTTCGAAAATTCATTTTCGAGTTTTGTTCAGAATCTCAGAGCACTCGAAGTATGGGTGATATCGATTAGCCAAAAGGGTTTTCTCAATGATTCGAGCGAATTGTAGATGATAAGTATAGAATAACATCTTCAGATTTCTCAGGGATTGCGTGATGTAGACAAATATAGCTTTTTTGGGGGGTCTTACCTCTTAGTCATTTTTCACCAAAAATGTTGAAATTTTCGAACCCGATTTTATTGCATTTACTGATACTTTGGACAATGCTGATTATAAATATACAAATGAAAATTGAATACCATCCAAGGAACGGGAGTTAGAAAGCTTTGAAATTTCCGTTTTTTGCAAAAATACCATTTCGCAGGTGAAAATCTAAACCATGATAGATAGAGCTTTGGATTATTGTTTATTGAATTCAGCGTCCTCGAAAACCTATAATTTGATATCAAACATGCCCATATAGTCTATCTTTGAGTAGGATATATCATGATCAATGTTTTCGAAAATTCATTTTCGAGTTTTCTTTAGAAGCTCAGAACACTCGGAGTATGGGTGATGTCGATTAGCCAAATGGGTTTTCTCAATGATTCGAATGAATTGTAGATGATACATATATAATAACATCTTCAGACTTCCCAGGGATTTCGTGATGTAGACAAATATAGCGTTTTTGGGGGGTCTTACCCCTTAGGCATTTTTCACCAAAAAAGTTGGAATTTTCAAACCCGGTTTTATTGCATTTACTGATACTTTGAACAATGTTGATTATCAATATTTAAATGAAAATTGGAAACCATCAAAGGAACGGGAGTTACAACGCTTTGAAATTTCCATTTTTTGAAAAAATAGCATTTCGCAGGTGAAAATCTAAACTATGAGAGATAGAGCCTTGGATTATGGTTTATTGAATTCAGCGTCCTCGAAAACCTATAATTTGATACCAAACATGCCCATATAGTCTGTCTTTGAGTAAGATATATCATGATTTATGTTTTCGAAAATTCATTTTCGAGTTTTGTTCAGAAGCTCAGAGCACTCGAAGTATGGGTGATGTCGATTAGCCAAATGGGTTTTCTCGATGATTCGAACGAATTGTTGATGATACATATAAAATAACATCTTCAGATTTCCCAGGGATTGCGTGATGTAGACAAATATAGCGTTTTTGGGGGTCTTACCCCTTAGGCATTTTTCACCAAAAAAGTTGGAATTTTCAAACCCGATTTTATTGCATTTACTGATACTTTGGACAATGCTGATTATCAATATACAGATGAAAATTGGATACCATCAAAGGAACGGGAGTTACAACGCTTTGAATTTTCCATTTTTTGAAAAAATACCATTTCGCAGGTGGAAATCTAAACCCTGATAGATAGAGCCTTGGATTATTGTTTATTGAATTCAGCGTCCTCAAAAACCTATAATTTGATACCAAACATGCCCAGGTAGTCTATCTTTGAGCAGGATGTATCATGATTTATGTTTTCGAAAATTCATTTTCGAGTTTTGTTCAGAAGCTCAGAGCACTCGAAGTATGGGTGATATCGATTAGCCAAATGCGTTTTCTCAATGATTCGAACGAATTGTAGATGATCCATATAGAATAACATCTTCAGATTTCCTAGGGATTGCGTGATCTAGACAAATATAGCGTTTTTGGAGGGTCTTATCCCTTAGTCATTTTTCACCAAAAAAGTTGGAATTTTCGAACCTGATTTTATTGCATTTACTGATACTTTGGACAATGCTGATTATCAATATACAAATGGAAATTGGATGCCATCGATGGAACGGGAGTTACGACGCTTTGAAATTTCCATTTTTTGAAAAAATAACATTTCGCAAGTGAAAATCTAAACCATGAGAGATAGAGCCTTGAATTATGGTTTATTGAATCGAGCGTCCTCGAAAACCTATAATTTGATACCAAACATGCCCATATAGTCTGTCTTTGAGTAAGATATATCATGATTTATGTTTTCGAAAATTCATTTTCGAGTTTTGTTCTGAAGCTCAGAGCACTCGAAGTATGGGTGATGTCGATTAGCCAAATGGGTTTTCTCAATGGTTCGAATGGATTGTAGATGATCCACATAGAATAACATCTTCAGATTTCCTAGGGATTGCGTGATCTAGACAAATGTAGCGTTTTTGGGGGTCTTACCCCTTAGTCATTTTTCACCAAAAAAGTTGAAATTTTCGAACCCGATTTTATTGCATTTACTGATACTTTGGACAATGCTGATTATCAATATACAAATGGAAATTGGATGCCATCGATGGAACGGGAGTTACGACGCTTTGAAATTTCCATTTTTTGAAAAAATAACATTTCGCAAGTGAAAATCTAAACCATGAGAGATAGAGCCTTGAATTATGGTTTATTGAATTCAGCGTCCTCGAAAACCTATAATTTGATACCAAACATGCCCATATAGTCTGTCTTTGAGTAAGATATATCATGATTTATGTTTTCGAAAATTCATTTTCGAGTTTTGTTCTGAAGCTCAGAGCACTCGAAGTATGGGTGATGTCGATTAGCCAAATGCGTTTTCTCAATGATTCGAACGAATTGTAGATGATCCATATAGAATAACATCTTCAGATTTCCTAGGGATTGCGTGATCGAGACAAATATAGCGTTTTTGGGGGGTCTTATCCCTTAGTCATTTTTCACCAAAAAAGTTGGAATTTTCGAACCTGATTTTATTGCATTTACTGATACTTTGGACAATGCTGATTATCAATATACAAATGGAAATTGGATACCATCGATGGAACAGGAGTTACGACGCTTTGAAATTTCCATTTTTTGAAAAAAATACCATTCCGCAAGTGAAAATCTAAACCATGAGAGATAGAGCCTTGGATTATGGTTTATTGAATCGAGCGCCCTCGAAAACCTATAATTTGATACCAAACATGCCCATATAGTCTGTCTTTGAGTAAGATATATCATGATTTATGTTTTCGAAAATTCATTTTCGAGTTTTGTTCTGAAGCTCAGAGCACTCGAAGTATGGGTGATGTCGATTAGCCAAATGGGTTTTCTCAATGGTTCGAATGGATTGTAGATGATCTATATAGAATAACATCTTCAGATTTCCTAGGGACTGCGTGGTCTAGACAAATATAGCGTTTTTGGGGGGTCTTACCTCTTAGTCATTTTTCACCAAAAAAGTTGAAATTTTCGAACCCTATTTTATTGCAATTACTGATACTTTGGACAATGCTGATTATCAATATACAAATAAAAATTGGATACCATCCAAGGAACGGGAGTTACGACGCTTTGAAATTTCAATTTTTTGAAAAAATACCATTTCGCAAGTGAAAATCTGAACCATGAGAGATAGAGCCTTGGATTATGGTTTATTGAATTCAGCGTCCCCGAAAACCTATAATTTGATACCAAACATGCCCATAAAGTCTGTCATGATTTATGTTTTCGACAATTCATTTTCGAGTTTTGTTCTGAAGCTCAGAGCACTCGAAGTATGGGTGATGTCAATTAGTCATATGGTGTTTTTTGGGGTGACCACCTAACAGGTTACGATCAGAAAATGGGAGCCTTCAGGGTAGAACAGCTCCAAAACCTTCCCAAAACTCGGGAACTGTGTTTTCTACAAACATATAGTCAAATTATTCTCAATTTTGTTCAGACCCCTAAACCTGTGTGATAGGGATATATTGCGTAGGCGGTAGATTCATAAATTGAATTCCCTTTCACGGTAGTCGTTAGTTCAAAGTTTGGTTCCCAACGAGGTCCAGCTATTTAAATGTTCATTCCAAGGAGTGCCTAGCTTCAAAGTGGCCGATATCAGCACCGGTCCAGCTTTCACTATGCGGCAAACTGAGCCAGTAAGCTTTTGTGCTTGGGATGATGTATAACCTTCATTTTGAGGCTCCTTCCTTCCCGCTGAGACGTTATAGTGGCATTGTTCACAGGGAAATCTCATACTTAAGGACAGGGCCGTCTACCTAGGGATTTCGAACATTTCCGTATGGCTTCTTGAAAGGATGCTGGATGTTAATTTTGCACAGCTTCAATCAGCGCTGTATTCACGTTAATCTGGAGAGAATAAGACGAAAAATTTGTCTCTTCATTTTTGATCTTTCCTAACACATTGAGAAAGCGACGAAGAGAATAGGTGCTAATACGAAACTCGACGTATGCTTTAGTATCGAAAATAAACTGCTCCACATGAGTTAGGGATATTGACTTAAATGGCAAAAAAATAAAGTTAAATAAGATTTTTGTGATGAAAATTCATTTCAATATGATTTCAAGTTGCAAATTAATTTTAGCCTGTAGGTCTGCAGCGTATACAGGGTGGTTAAGAAAAATCGAGTGAAATAACGAAATTTATTCCCAGAGAATTCAAGCAATTCAAGACTATCAATACAATGTATGGCCTCCACGGGCAGCAATAACAGCTTGACATCTTCTTTGCATACTACACACGAGGTTGTTGAACATTTCTTGAGGAATTTCGTTCCATAAACGGGGCAGAAGCTCTCTCAGATCATTTAAGGATTCTGGGGTAAGTTGATGATTATCTGATCATCTTTGGAGCATATCCCATGCATGTTCTATGCAATTCAAATCTGGTGAGTGCGGAGGTATTGGTTAATGTGGAATACCAAGCTCCTCGCGCGCATTCTCAACTATGATGCGGTCTAGCGTTATCGTCTAGAAATTGAAAAGTTTCACCAATAGCAGCGTGAAAATTTGGCACAACATTGTCAATGACATGCTCCCTATAGTGTAAGGCGGTCATAATCCCAGGACAAATGTGTAGATCTGTGTGCCCATTAAAACATCCCGATCCATACCATAACACAACCCCCTCGGAATGGATGGACTTCTTGGACATAGCGACGATAACAGGGTATGCGTGGGATTGTCCATACCCTTATTCTTCGAGAATCTGAAAATCGTCCATATCTGGATTCATCAGTGAAAAGGACACTACGCCATTGATCGTTCCAATTGATATGTTGCCTTGCCCATTCCAGTCTTTGACGCGTATGGTCACGTGTGATTGGACGTCTAGATCCTAGATTCACCTCTCTCAAACGTCGTCTGATGATTTCGATGGAAACTTGGACCCCATCTGCATTTTGAAGAGTATTTCGTAGCATCATACAAGTGGATGTAGGTATTCTTCCCGCCGAAACGGTGAAGAAACTATCCTGAGCAGGTGTTGTTTTTCGTCGCCCACCAAGCCCTGGTCTTTCCAACACGGAACCTGTCTCCCTGAACCTATTCCAAAGTCGAGATATTACACTTTGGCTGACTTGGAGCCTTTCCGCTACAAAAACCTGAGTTAGGCCACCCTGTAGCATTCCGATAGCCCTATTAGCCCCAGCGTTTGTTAATTTACGTCTTGGCATTTTCAGAAAACTCGTTTCAAATCGAAGCCGTTGATAAACTGACTTCATTTCAAAATAAAAACATTCATGAAGCATATGCAAAGAACCAAACTTCAGAAAAAAGGCGACCAGATTGACGAAATGTCGCATACTGATTTTAATTGGATCGATTTAAGTTGTTATTGAGTTTTAAATGATTTCACAGCGATTTTCTCGAAGATTACATACTTTCAAAAACGATCGAATACGATATCCCTAACTCTTGTGGAGCAGTATATTTGGATCGGTTGTGATATTCGAACGAATCTTGGAACAAGGAGATGGAGAATATTCTGGTCAATTTTATCGAGAACCTAACTCCTGCAAATCGAGAAATGACTGCCCACCGCATTTTTCTGGTAACATAAACCCACCATAATGAAAAACGAAGGCTAATAGGGGAAAATCCCGAATAAATTGGACAGAACACAATAGGAAATGAACGTTTCAACGAGGGATTGAAACATTAATATCATCCTAGAGCTACGTTTCCGAATACCTAAGCACCCCCTCCCAGTAAATTCCGCATATTCCAGTCACGATATGGTTTATATAAGTGTTGATATTATGTCATTAATTCAGGGGGAGTAATTTATCTCGAGGGTCCAGGCCTTATGAAATGCGATATTTCGTTATTCGACCGATGGCAGTAGGAATCTTTGGTCCTGACAAATACAAATAATTTAATCCCTAATTCAGAGATCAGAAATGAGGGTTTCTCAATGTACAATGTTCTGAATTATATTTTCCTTCATGTGGAGGATTTCAATCGCTAAATACAAGTCGATCTTCTTTTTTTAGTCCGGCGTCCTTGGTCGGCAGAACGTAGGCCTTGAGGCCCATTGTTCATAGCGCATTTATGTAATACTAGAGAGACTCAGACCCGAAGGCAGGCCGATGCTAACTACATGAAACAAGCAAAAATCGATAAAAGCTCTTGCAGTCAGTATTTAAGTACTCTCGGTCATTAATTATGACCTTTAATTCTCTTACGGCTGTAACAAAACAGACTCTGCATCGTGAATGATGATGAATATACGTGATCATGTTAGGAAAAAGGCAAACTCTGATGCCATTTTGCTGGATATTTAATTCGAGCCAAAATGAATGTTTTCATTTTCGATATTTTCCGCCAACATTTCTTCTCGAATTATGTTGAACAAGCTTAAATATTGACGGAGCGGATAGGCGAAGCATCTCATATTTGTGGCACAAGGGAAACATCCCCAACCTCTATATTCCTGTTTACAAATGATGAGAGCTTCGTATACCGTTTACACTGAGTGAATATCCATCACTGGTTCTTCGCTATCGTGTAAAACATAGGCATGTAGCGGAATACGCTTCGATATATCAGTGACAGCATTTCTGTCTGGAAATTTGATAAGCGATTTGTTTCGAAATCGCCCGAAGGCAGAAAAAACGGCTCTGGAATTGAAACAGTCGACTCAAATCCCCAGTCCTCAATATTTCAAATCTGATTTGAGTTTATATCAATAAAACTTAGAAGTTGAATCATTCCAACTTGGACAGAATTATCGCAGAACTTGAATATTCATGAAACTTTTATAATCAACAATTTATTTTCTTGAATTCAGACAACTTTTTACGATAATTGAAACCGGAATTATACAAATCATATGATTCTTATTTGAAAAAATATGGATTATAATAATTTCCCATCAGGAGTACAAAAATTCCAGCCAATATTAGATGGATATCTCCTCCTTCACTAAGTTTTTCTCCATTTCGTGTGGATTCAGAACTGTACATCACTTTGAGACATAATGTATGTATTTTGGACTCATTGCACGACTATGAAAGATGTTTTGAAGGGATTTGAATTGTAAGATAAATGGTTTCGCGCTTCCATTTTCACAAACAACAGAAATCGCCAACCCTGGCGCATTCGCCATTCTGTGACGAAAGCTCTGATTTCCAATTTATAGAATATTTCTATATCAATTTATAGAATATTTCTAGATATTTTTCATGTAGATGAATTTAAGTCGATGAATGAGAAGAACAGGGAGAAATTCTGACACAAACACAAGCAATTGCTCCTCGCAAACATCATCGGAGCAATTCCTTTCAAAATTGGATCAAAAAGCAGTTTCGACATTGCTTCACACATTTTGATCGTGCAAAGCGAACTTGTGTGAACGATGCGCGAAATTCCTCACACATACGGTTGGTATGTTTCTATTCCGAAATCTGATTCACTGAGTACGCCGGCAGCTCTGAATATTGGATGAAAATCCATATCCCCGAAACCATCACAATTTAATCAAAGCGCTTCGTCTTCCTTGTTCCGTCGCTGGATTCGCCTACATTGCAAATTTCGATGATATAACATACCTCCATGGAAGCCCTCGATAATTGAATGTAGAATGACATAAAATGATCGCCCGATAGGATTTTGTCCAACTTCGTTACTCTATTGAGGCTCATACCTAGAATCCATCGTTTAGATCGGGAAGAGGATTTCAAATCATAACCCTCAGAGTTTCTGAACTAGGAAATTATTGATTTCCATTAAGCTTTAAACATCGATTCAGAATATCGAAAAGTGCTACGATTCTTCTCGAGTTATGTCTTCTAACTGAAGGTGTTATTTTGACATTCAAAGAGAAACGCCATTCTTTTTTGTGAAATTTTCCATAACCAAATCGCATAGTGGCTGCCCTATGTCATTGATAGCCGGACAAATTCCATCCTTGAGGTCTTGAATCGACGCTGGGTTCTTCTCTTTAACATGGCCCCAAAGAAGAAGTCGCGAAGTGTTGAAGCACTGCCAAATTTTCACCATTTTTATAGTGAATTATAATCATTTCAATGCGTTGTTGAAGAGTGTATCGTTAAATTTTTATTAATAGCGTAGTTTCTACTTGTCAAATGTCGAAAAATGACAGCTTTAAAAGTGACATCTACTGAGATAGCGGGCTATTCAAAATAACAACTCTTATCAGAAAACCCTTTATATGCTGTTGTTGCACTTGGACACCCTGAGCATTGAGAAGAGAAGTGAACAATATTGATTTTTGAATTGGAAGATTATGTTAAGTATAAGTTTCATCGTTGACGCCATCCGGAAAAACATCTTCTGTCGAATCTCCCACAACAAAGCCGAAAAGGCATCGTCGATATCGACTTCGAAATGAGGACATCGCTCGTCGTTGTGCGATATCGAATTCAGGAAACTGGAATTTGTAGGATCATATCTGCCATTTCGCACCATATGGATGAGGCAATAAATATCGATCATTGACGACGAAAAATCCGGGCAACAGACGAAACACAAATGTATACACCCCGTTTTTCATGTAAATGTTTGGTATGCACCCCACAAACATACCATAAATAAGACATTTTGAAATATCCTCTCAAAACAGTAGCGCAGCAACGGAATCGCAGGATCAGATGGATAAACAGGAATAAACCTGTGGCAGGCAGACGCTAAGCTGTATTTATGTACTGGCAATTCAACTTCTGTGCTGCCGCTTTTATAGTCTGCCGACGTCCACAAATCAAACATTTTATGCGGAAGGTGCATTCCTTATTCGGTACAATTTTCCTAACTGAATTTGAAGTGAGCTGTTGGACTTTGAGAGCTGATCCTCCAAGAATATAAGAACTACAGACATACAGGGTCTTTCACGAGGAACCTCACCCATATTTATACGGAAAACTACTGAACGTATTTTCATGAAATTCAGCACTTATGAGTATTTCACGATGCTGATGAAATCTAAAATATTTTCAAGGCATGAGCACCTCCGGTTTTTCCCGAAATGACGTCAACTTCCGTTTTTCAAATTAGAACACCATTTTTTATTGCAGAAATAGATTCCTTAGAAAATTTCAAGTTATTTTGATGTAACATTTTTCAGTTTTGGTTGGAAAATTCTCTCTGAGCGGGAAAATTCGAAAAAAAAATCGAAAATAGAGCTCCGCTGAAACAAGAATAACTTCGAGGTTTTTGGATGGAAAATTTTAATTTTTGGGATATTTCAAGATGTAAGATTGATGTATCCACTTTAAAAATCGAAATCGCGATTCATGATACAGAGGGTGAAAAAATCGCTTTCAAAGTTAGGGATGACAAAATCGTGAAAAATCCATTTTTTCAAATTAGAACCCCATTTTTTTATGGCAGATATTGAATCTACGTTGATAATAATAATAATAACATAAATTTATTTCGAAAAATCATTCTCACAATCATAATATACAATGGTTTGAATGTTACGTGAAAACGTTAAAAAATAATGTGAGTGTATGCATCACACCCTTGCCCTAAAGTGGATATTAACTCAGAAAATATCCATTTTAGGGCAAGGGTGTGATGCATACACTCACATTATTTTTTAACGTAGATTCAATATCTGCCATAAAAAATGGTGTTCTAATTTGAAAAACGGAAGTTGACGTCATTTCCGGAAAAACCGGAGGTGCTCATGCCTTGAAAATATTTTAGATTTCATCAGCATCGTGAAATACTTATAAGTGCTGAATTTCATGAAAATACGTTCAGTAGTTTCCCGTATAAATATGGGTGAGGTTCCTCGTGAAAGACCCTGTATACTCCATTCGCTTTTGTAAAGTTCCCTGGTTGGCCCAGATTTAGGTTTATCAAGTTCTTTTACTTGAAACTGACACAGGTTGGCACTCGTGAAATATCGGAAATGTCAAAATAATTCTCAGAGACGTTGCCAATGCTAACTTTGTGAATTGAGTTAGTCCCTTTAAGGTCTACGGCATCGAATCAATAAATGGTGAAAATTTCGTATCGATAGGCGAGTTTCGAATTTTTGCGGAAAATCCTATATCTACTAAGTGAACTTTTTTTGGCAATCGGTTTTTCCGTGAGGAAAACAGTTTTCGATTTACGAACGATGAAAAATCGGATTTTCCATCAACCATATTTAAAAAACAATCAGTCTCAGAGAAAATCGCTGTTTGGATTTTCTTAATCGACGCCTTAAGGTGACACAGGTTTAGAAGTACTACTACTACATTCTTATACTGGAGTATTTCAAGTTGTGCAAAATGGAATTCAAATGTCTTCTGTAGGCTCATTTCCTGAGAAATTTGAAAAGTGGGGAATTCTATAGATCCGTCGATTCGTTTGGAAGTTTTTCTATCGGGTTATTCGAGTACTTTCAATCTTTTTTCGAATGAATTATCACAAAGTAAGTGTCCTTATATTCAGTAAAATTTCAACTCTCTATTCTTGATTTCCGTACAAGAAAATAGCATAACTGAATCTTCTAACCAGGTTCATGTACGTGAAAAATTTCCAGTTTCATAGCCAACCGGTATACTTTATAAAAGTGAATGGAGTATGTTCCTATCGTTGCCCTCAGAATCAACGTCGAAGATGCGAGACAAAAGAAGGAAAAAGCAGGAGGTCTGAATGTTGTAAAGTGAAGATTAAGTGTACGGAGTCACCCCTTGCCGGTTTCCATTTACTAATCCGAGCTGCGAGTAGACGATGTACTTTCAGCATGTTAGCTATAATTGAGGTTATATTAAATTTTGTACCTCGCATTCGCAGTAACTGTCGGCTTCATCCCGTTTTTCGAACACGCTATGTTGTTACAGCTTGACAAATGAAAACTTGTAGTTTTTCGTGTCCCATCGACGCTAAGCCCTCTTGCTCTAATTGCTTTTTCCTTCCTTTTTACCACATATGGGAACGTATAAATATGTCAATATAATTCCCAACAACATCCAAGAGCGTGAAAGCAATTTTCAAACAGTGCTCAATCCAACATTCAAGTTACATTATTCCTCATTTTTATTTATACCCGTATCCTAGACCTCAATCTCAAAAGAACCTTTGTCGCGGTTATTTCAACCAAAAACTCAAACATTAATATTTGCCGGGACAAATACCTTCCTTTCGTCGAGATCCCAATTAAAAAGAGAACCTCAATCAAAGTGAAATTCCACCGTTTTGCGAGGGAGCTTTCAACATGTGGGGGCGAGGCACCCCAGTGGAAAAAGCCAATCGACTTTATTGCTCCCTGTATTTTTACCTTTCATTTATGGGAATACCATTTATCTCATGCTCATCTATTGCAGTATTGCAGTAATAGGGTGAAATTTGTTAGGTTACCTTAGACTTTTGGCCCTGGGAAAGGTTCCATTCGTTTGTTCAACAATTTAGCTGAGAGCAGGCAATTTGTTCTTTTCCGCCCCTTCGATAGCGTTTCATCAGATGACAGAAAAAACATGCGAGTAACGCCCCATTTCATTAAAGCTCCACTTTCCGCACAGGAGATTTCGACAGACTGACGAATATCCACTCACTTATTGGAACATTATTGTCTCCGAACCGAATAGAACAGGATTTCATCCTCGAAAGTTTCTATTCGTGTGTGGGCTGCTTCATTTCTCACCGAGTATGCATCTTCAAGATTAATTTGAAAATCTACAATAGATCGACAAAAGCTTCAGGTGCAATCAATGATGATTTACGATGGATACAGGTGAATTCTTCTCGATCAATATGCAATTGTTACAGTCGAAAAAGAACTGACACCATTTTCTCATAGTTATGATTCGAGAAGTCAGAACTAATCGTTCAAAGCCTTTTTCTAAAAGCACAGCTCGAAATGACGAGACTAAGTCAGTATTTTTCAATAACGAGTGGTCTGATGAACGGAAAATTTCGTTAGGAATTCCGCAGGGGTCAGTTTTGGGACCTGTACTATTTCTCATTTTCATAAACGACCTCCCAAACTTCCTAAATATGTTTCACACCATACTTTTTGCGGATGACACAACTGTTTCTACGAGTTCATCTAGTTTGTGTGCGGTTCTTGAGAAGAGTACCACTGCACGGGTTAGGGCCTTCGAGTGGTTTGCGTCGAACGAGCTGGTTGCAAACAGGGAAAAGACTGTTGAGCTGATTTTCTCTCTGAAGAAGACTGATGAAGATCTATCAGGGTCCACAAGATTTTTAGGTGTGATTGTTGATACATGCCTCCGGTGGGACGTTCACACTGATCAGTTGGCTGGAAGGTTATCAGGTAATATATTTTTGCTCAAGTCAATGTCGAATAAATTGTCAGGTGGAGTGTTGAGGATGGCCTATTTTTCTTTGGTTGAATCGGTGCTACGATATGGAATTTTAGCGTGGGGAAACTGCTCCTCTCGAAACCGCATTTTTGCTCTTCAAAGAAGGGCTGTTAGAATCGTTGCTGGTTTGAAATATAGGGAAGATTGTAAATCTACATTTATTGCGCACAAGATCTTGACCTTTCCTTGTATCTATATTTTGGAGTCGTTAAGACACGCTCATAAAAACAAAGATAACTATATTGGAATAGGAAGCACCCATGAATACAGTACTAGAGGTAGAAATCTTTTGAAACAAGATTTTTGTAGACTGACTCTATCCCAAAAGGGGCCGCTTTATATGTCTATCAAATTATTTAATAAAATTCCATCTGATCTCAAAGTTATGTCCTCAAATAATTTTAAACATGCTGTAAAAAATATTTTAATTAGAGGTGCATTTTACGACATTGATGACTTTTTAAACTGTGATCTGAAACAATACCTGTAGGACCTTTTTATTTGTGCTCGGTTTATTTTCTTTGTTTTAACTGTTTTGTATAAAATAATTTATTGTATAGAGTTTATATATCACTATATTTTATATTGACGAATGCAAACAATGTATTTAATTGTAAAGCATGAATAAAGATTATTATTATTATTATTATTATTATTAGTTAGAAGAGACGAATAATGAGAATTAATGGATTCGAATTGACTTTTTGAAATTCTCAGACCTCTCTTCACTAAGTTGCTCTTGGATGTCGACAGGAATCAAAATCATATTCCCTCTCTGTTTCCATAACCACAGCAGAATCCCCTGAAATACCCGGACTGACATTTAAACCGCTGATGTTATTAATATTTCGATTGCGATGTCCCGAACTGGCATTCAATTAAACCATTCGTAATCCATCTAAAACGACTTCTTCAGAGGGAACGAACAGAATTCTGACAACAATAGATTTCATCTAGTTATTATCAAGCCATGATAAATTTGAATTGCAACCTAGATAATTCAATGTCTACATTCATATCATATTAATTGTCTTTCTGTTTTGTCACATTGTGCAATTGTTCGTTCTCTTAAAATTGAAACTAATCGTTTTTGTTTCATTTTGATATTTTTTCTTAGTTCACGTTTACTTATTGACGTACAGAATACTCAATATTCATTTCTGTTTGTGGAAACTTCTCACATTCTTCTAAACTTCTCAATCTGAAGCAGAACGAGCGAAATCAACATATGTGCAAAATAGTGGAAGAGCTGAGGGTTTAGTCAATATACTTCAGAATCAGGAATATACACTGCGCAAAAAAATTAACGCACATTCTGAAAATCTCAATTTTAATAAAAGTTAACTCTAGATTGACTTTATAACTTATTTTTTATGTTCTCTCGGGAAGGTTTTGAACGAAACAGTAAATGGAAGACACAGTAAATGGAAGAAAAATTCAGGATTTCACCAAATCTCAAGTGAAAGAAGAAAAATGAACAATTTTCAAAATACTGAAATGCTGATAAGTGATTCAATACTTGGTAATTCCACCCCTTGCGTTAATCACAGCTCGGCAACGACGGTTCATACTCAAAATGAGTGATCTTAAAATGTTCTGATCTAATCCTTCCCAGATTTCTCCGAGTTGGATTCCTAAGTCATTAAGAGTAGCTGGATGATTTTCTGAACTTCTCAGCCTTCTATTAAGGTTGTCCCAAACCTGCTCAATCGGATTGAGATCTGGACTTCTTGCTGGCCATTCCATTCGAGAGACTTCAACCTCTTCAAGGTACTCCTGAACGATGCGCACACGATAGGGTCTGGCTTTATCGTCCATAAAAATAAAATTTTCACCAATGTATGGGGGCAAATGGCACTACATGCTCTTCAAGAATGTTCCTCATATACTTATCAGTATTCAAAGCTCCATTATCAACGACCACTAGGTCTGTGCGAGCAGTCAAAGATATTCCACCCCATACCATAATCGATCCTCCCCCGAAACCAGTATAGTATTCAGGAAATTGCACTGAGCATATCTTTCATGTGGACGTCTGTATACAAGGGAACGTCGATCACAATGGAAGAGGCAGAATCTAGACTCATCTGTGAAGAGAACTCCCAATCGGCCTCTTCCCAATGGATATGCTCTATCGCGAAATCCAAACGCACCCTTCGATGGGCTGGGGTAAGAGCTGAGCCTCTTGCCGCGACAGGAGGCCTTAAATCATATTCTCTGAGGCGATTTCTTTCCATCTGAGTGCTAATTTGCACCTCATGAGTTTGCTCAAGCTGATTTTGAAGAAACTCTTAAGTAACGTTCTTGCATGGCAGTTGTTACCCGTGCTCTACCCTGTCCTGGTCTTCGGACATTCATAACTGTCTCCCTGAATCGCTGCAACATTCTGGACACACTTGTATGGGAAACTCCAAACCTTTCTGCAATTCTTGTGTATGTCCACCCTTCTTCTCGCAAAACTACCGCTTGGGCACATTCCACTTGGGTCACATTGCGTGTTTCGCGTTGCATAGCGATCGAGTGTAGAAAATCAAACGAAAGAAAAACTATTGATCACTAGAATTGATCGAGAACAACTGTTTTTAGAATGGAGCCAAAACATTCAAAATCTGATAATATCATCTTTTTTTATTCCTGCTGGGAGAAAACATCTGTATTAAAGAAAAACGTTGAAAGTGGATAACATATGCATGCATAATTCCGATAGAAATAATTGTCATTGAGAACACCTTCAGTTGTAGAATAAATTTGAGATTTTCATAATGTGCGTTAATTTTTTTGCGCAGTGTATGTTAATTTCTTCAACGAAAAATCGAAATATCCTCTTGACGCAAAAGAGTATTCGAATCATAAATATTTAGAGATAATATGATCTAGACAAATGGATGATATAATTTTTTAATTGGAAAAATGAAGCACAACATAGATAGCTAAAACGCTTATTTTTCCGACACAATGCGAACGAAATGGATTAGTGCGAATATATCTCTCTAATACTCTTCCAGAAAGATTTATATCACCGGTTGATCCAGGTATGATGGAACTCCAATATGGACTCAGCGAAATATTGCGAGCCATTTTAATTGATAGAGAACCACTAAAACACCTTTCGTGTCCTGCATTTATTTTTCTATCTGGCAGTTTTCATCATTTCATTGGGCTCAACGCAGGGATTTGTTGTTGGATGGGCGAGGGATTATTTCAGGTATATTTCAGTTTGTTGAAATATATCTCCGAAAAAAAAGTCATGGAGAACTCTTTTCGTAGCAATCACAATGATAGAAGACCATTGAAACTGTTCGAAATATTGTGAACTTTGTGTTGTTATAAACCTCTAATCTTAAGTGTGAATTCTGATCTAAATAACTCCTTGAATACTGAACTCTGTTTATATACATGAGGATGAATTAGATAATGAACAATGTAAGGTATCAAAACTGCAGCTTTGGGCTTCAACTGATGGACCACTCTGTATAATATTGCGATTCGATCTCAGTTCTCAGAAAAGATGGTCGGATTTGATCAATGAAGCACTAAGCTAAAGCACTGATTATCTAAAGAAGGGAAAGTCACAGAAACGGGGTGTTGAAAGAATGAAATAGCGCCTGAGTTCAAAAGTCAATCGAGAAGCCGCTTCATAGAGTAAATCTTGCATACTGTACCACAAATCACGATAGGGCTAAATAAAAAACTACTATTCCCAGGGGAGAGTGCTCCGACTATGTTGGGGTGTAGAGAGACTAGGGAAGATTTCAACGTCTTAAGGCTATAAAACACTAACATAAAATTATAACTTGTGAAATGGAGGTTTCACTCAGAAGTTCTGGGAAGTTTTTGTACGATGTTACTGTTAAAGTTTAGGGTTGCCATTATACAACCCCCCGATTCAATTCTCGAATTCTACATGTATGGAGTGGATTCCCATCAATTTCAACTGTCAAACTGTTCAAAGAGGAAAATTGATTCAGTCGAATAGCAAACAGAATGGAACTGATTATGTCACCAAGATTGTGTTCGATCTTCCTGTTATCGTATTTGGAGGTATGATCAAAAGCAGGCTGATACTGAAATGGTTTTTCATTATATACTTTCTCGAATCACAGCTTTGCTAACTGTAATCCAGTTAAAATCCTTTGTGAGCATGTCTACCTTGAGCTAGTGGGTTTTTCACATGCAGCGTACCAAACTGATGCTGTGGAGAGTCTTGATGAAAATAGGAACCAATTTCGAACATTGGTCCTAACCCTTTCAACTTCTTTAAAATGCTAGTCCATTTCTCTCACTTCTTTAAAATGTTTCTTGCATGTTTTGAACAATTTCAGAGGTTAGCTTAGGTTTGATAAGGTTAGGTTAGGTTTGGTTAGAATAGGTTTGGTTAGGTTAGGTTTGATAAGGTAAGGTTTGGTTTAGTTAGCTTAGGTTTGGTTAGGTTTAGTTTGATCAGGTTAGGTTTGGTTAGATTAGTTTTGTTAGTTTAGTTAAAGTTAGGCTTGGTTTGGTTAGCTCAGTATAGTTTAGTTAAGATTAGGTTAAGTTGAAGTTAATAACAACAAACAAGCTCGTTCAGTACAAGAGGGGGGTTTCAGTTGGGTGAAAGTCCCACACAAACTCACGGCAGTGCACAGCGCAGCCGTGAGGAAGGCATTAGCTTTCCCCCTACCTCTCAAGGGCAATTTCAGGTCAGTTTAGTTTAGTTCAGGTTAAGTTAGGTTTGGTTAGGTTAAGTCAGGTCAGGTTAGGCCAATTTCAGTGTCGTAGATGAAATGTTTATTTGATATATCAACGCCGCAAATTTTCTGACGAAAATCGAATTCTTAAATATTTATATACTATGATTATTGTGTCCTCCACGGTTTAACCAATAAGGGCAGAAAGGAAAAGTCTCCTAGTGGGAAAAAGGACAATCCAAAAAAACTCTTAAATTATATTTGGCGACGTTTCGCAAATTTTCATCTGCTTCATCAGGCCTGAAAACCAAAAATGGAACACATATAAAAAGGACAATGGTACAAAAATTACCTCTATAAACTAGAGTTCTATAAAATCTAAAAAAGTGGACCGAAAGGCATCACCAGTCATCAATCCTAAAATACCGCTCACAACGTAATTTAAAATCAAAACAAACATCTGACAGGAACTCGAAACCCAGAATAAACAGAAGGTAACAAAATAACCTCAAACAAAGGTACAGTCACAAAATGTCAACCATGCATCACAGAACAACAACTCTTTCCCCTCTTCTATTCCTCTCAGAGAAATATAACTACAAAATCTCAAAATCAACCCAATCTCAAATACTTATTCAGAATAGAATTATACAATTTACTTAGGTGTTCAGTATCGGATCTAAAATTGATGGAATTATTGAGGTTAATATGTATCATTTCTAAAATGTTTCTCTTCTTAAAATGCTTCTCATTGTCTAAGACTCTTACACCTGAAAAATCAAGCCTATGTTCATCTTTAAAAAAATGTGAACACAAAGCAGTCTTTTCCTTATTCTTGACATCTCTTACATCATATTTGTGTTGCTTAATTCTACTAGACAGTATTTGCAAAGTAGAATTAAGCAACACAAATATGATGTAAGAGATGTCAAGAATAAGGAAAAGACTGCTTTGTGTTCACATTTTTTTAAAGATGAACATAGGCTTGATTTTTCAGGTGTAAGAGTCTTAGACAATGAGAAGCATTTTAAGAAGAGAAACATTTTAGAAATGATACATATTAACCTCAATAATTCCATCAATTTTAGATCCGATACTGAACACCTAAGTAAATTGTATAATTCTATTCTGAATAAGTATTTGAGATTGGGTTGATTTTGAGATTTTGTAGTTATATTTCTCTGAGAGGAATAGAAGAGGGGAAAGAGTTGTTGTTCTGTGATGCATGGTTGACATTTTGTGACTGTACCTTTGTTTGAGGTTATTTTGTTACCTTCTGTTTATTCTGGGTTTCGAGTTCCTGTCAGATGTTTGTTTTGATTTTAAATTACGTTGTGAGCGGTATTTTAGGATTGATGACTGGTGATGCCTTTCGGTCCACTTTTTTAGATTTTATAGAACTCTAGTTTATAGAGGTAATTTTTGTACCATTGTCCTTTTTATATGTGTTCCATTTTTGGTTTTCAGGCCTGATGAAGCAGATGAAAATTTGCGAAACGTCGCCAAATATAATTTAAGAGTTTTTTTGGATTGTCCTTTTTCCCACTAGGAGACTTTTCCTTTCTGCCCTTATTTCTTAAATATTGTTCTTCGGAAATGTTATGATTGGGTTCAGAGCTTTCGACCAAGGGTACCATTTTTGAAGAATTATCTTCCAGAATGTCCATTTCGTCCAAAATTTGGCGATAATATCAGTGGCATTCAAAGAGGGGAAGCTGGAGTATCAAGTAACTGTGACGTCTCGGAATATCTTCAGCAATTTGGAATCATTGCAATAAACAAAGATATTTCGTTCCGACTTCAATACCCTGTTTTTCGGAAGTTGAAAGAGTTAGGTTCAATGTTTGCAGGAAATTCATTCCAATTTTCACGAATACTTGTTCTATCAGTTCACTCCTACAATGGTACACCCGGTATACTTGAGCTATGTTACTTCTTCATATTACCAATTCCAGGAAAACTCTCATTCCTGCTCTGAATTCCTGTATATTTTCCGCAGAAACAATAAAGCAGGATCGGTATGTGATTGAATTGTGAATTTGATTCATGGCGTTCCCGATAGAGAGGGGTATTTTCAAACGCGTCATTTATCGAACCGTTCGCTTCCGCAAGGTCTGCAGGATAACAGCTATATTCATTATGGAACGTGCTGTTGACTGTCACCACAAAGTAATATATAACCTAGAAATTTACATCTTCCATATACTGTCATCCTTTAGTTTTTAGCAACCCCTCTGGGCCTAAATCGATTAAGGATATTGAAATTTATTCGTTTGAAGCCGACTGCGAAGGGGATTCCAACACAGATGAAATCAAACGGATTTTCGTTGAATTTGTACTCAGTCTATCCAGTATTATGAAAATTTCACCGAACAGCTTCCACAATTTGGCGATTTCGCGTATCTGATCAATAAAGGACCACTCTGTATATGTATTTTACTTGTTCAAACCACCAAACCAGATTTTTCCTCCCGATGAACTTTCGTCAATTTTCCGATAGATCTCGGTGGAAACTCTCGAAGGAAATCGCTTTAACCGGTCTACCAGAGAAAAAACTTTCAGTTAGTTAATAAAGCTCATCTGTATCATTTGGCCGTAAAGGGGTCTAACTTGTAATTGGAGCCTTCTCTAATACAGGGGGTTCGCATCCTTGTAAGACGAGACATTTGTCAGATAGAATTCTCATCCCTAGAGCATCGGTCAAGGTCCATCGATGAATCTTCGAACTCGTCCTTATGACGTTTTGCAAAACGTTTCATTCTAATTGATTTTCAATCACTGCATACTCATGGTCAGAAAAAAATGATAACGAGCCATTCCCTACTATCATAGAACATTATGAAAGTTCTTATCATAACTTCATCAGATAAGAAACTGGCGATTAGCTGATTCGTTAGTTTCAATCTGAAGAATTGATTCTCATCCATTTCGTACATTGTGATTGATATTCCGAGGGAAATGCGTTTTCCTCTCAAAAAACATAATGCTATGATAATGTTGAGACTAAACAAAAAATGAATCGACAAAACTCTGGTGTGTTACACGTAAAATATCATTCCACATCTCTTTTCCACTTTCCCTGGTGAAGTTTGTGATTGTTTCATTTCAGTGGATTCTGCTCAAACTCCTTACTCGAAGGAACTTTGTAATTTGTCTCCCCCATTCTAAGCTGATGGGCAAACAGAGGCAATTTTGTGTTCAACATTTTTCATCTTGTCTCCGAGTGAATGTTACATGGAGAAGATTTTTATTTATATAGGACTATATACATTCCGCATTCATAATGGAGGAACTCACTTGAGTTTGGGAAATATACGTTTCAGTTGATCCCCTAATACGAATAAATTGGAAACAAATATAAAATTGCCGAGAAATATGAGGAAATGCGAATTATACAAGTTCAGTTGATTACTTTTGAATCACAGTCGTGAAAAAAACAGGGAATTGAAATCTGTTTGAACATATCCAGTCTCTTTTAGATGTACAGGGTGATATTATGGTGTCAATTGCAACAAGGGATTCTTATCGCTGAATACAAGAACCACGATGTTTCATTTTTATGTGAACGCATTGATTGATTCTGCCATAACGTATGACAGAAATGGTTCGACGAGAAAGCGAAAAAAATCACCTGAGGGTTCATTGATATTGGCACAAAATTGCGACATAAGCGTCTACAGTGGCACCAGCACGACCCGATTGCTGGGAAGCAAAGGCAGTTGAAAAAATCTTTGATCACAAGAGATGATGATGATATTGTTTATCTATCCTGATTACTCCTAGGTCTCCTGAGGAGACCCCTCTGAAACTACAAGCTTCGAAGCTTGTAACTTGTGCCGAGTTCGGAGAAAGCAGTTGTGTTCTGTGTAGGCTTTGTAACTGTGTCCTTACGCCACCTTAGGCACATCCCTGTTAATTTTCGACCCAACAGTGAAATGGTGGCACCTACCGAGACAAGAAAATTTCTTGTCTAGCTCGGGATTGAACTAGGACTTGCCGGTTCCTAATCCACTGGATCAAGCGCACTTGCGGTACTTTTTTTTTTATCTAACTACGGTGGCAAGCAGAAACATAATCATTCCTTGCTAACCTTGGACGAATGATAAGGAAATATAATTTTTGTATTGAAAAATATGTCAAACCTTCATCAAAAACTTGAAAAGGACAAGAAGTCAACCGAAAGAAAAGATTCAAGAATTCGAAGTGAAATTGAAACCGTTAAAAAAACCGCGGTGAGTTCATTCAAATGTCATTTGCGGCCATCCGTGAAAATGTAAAAAGGGCCGGTTTTCATTTCAGTTATGATTCAGTAAAAGCGAATTATTTCTCGAACGAAAGCCGAATAACTCCGTATAAAGTTTCAGGCAAAGAATTTTTACACTGAAACGTTTTCTTTCATTAAAATTAATGCAGCGTAAGAAGAAGTTTAGGATGAATTCAGTATTTTCAACGTCGACTGAACGTTTGGAATATTCCTCGACTATTTTCAGTGTAAAGCAGCAGGGAATGGAATTCATAACTTTGTTAACAAGGGATCGCGATACAGTGCAGCATGAATCTGTGCTCTATAAAATCCACGTATCATAAAATGGGTCATTTAAAGCACAGACGTGAAGTCTCTTTCATTAATTTCCTGAGAAGATATACTTGTAAAGGTCGTTTCACGATCGGTATGCCATGTGGCACCGTCCTACTGAAACCACATGTCGTCAAGATCAATGGCTTCGAAATGAAGCACAAGAAACTGTGTTATCATTGCACGATAAAGTTGGCCATGTTTGCTAACCCCCATCTGTCAACTTTCGATCGGTCACGTCATAATCATGCGACATGACCAATGTGAAAAAATAATCATGAAAATTCAAATTGACGAATTCCAGAAAAAATGGACGCATCAATACGAGATTGAAAGTGAAAGAACGCGAAGAATGCTTTCAAAAAAATTCAAAGAGAATATTCAAAGTTATACGGATGCAACAATGCGGTAAAGGGTGAAAAACCCCCTTGCAACCACCCCTCCAACGGTATGCGATGCATTCCATCCGGAGTATGGTCATAGATTAAGAGTGGGTGTTTTGTCGGTAGATGTAATTTCTGAGGGGCAGCCACCCCCTGTCGAAGCCGGGGGTGAGTGCAGGGGGGCTGCAAATGGCGAGAGGGAGTGAGTATCGCCCGTGAGGGACTAAATTACGAGCTGTAATGTGATCTAGTAGCCATGTACCGGGTGTGGAACACCGGTTACCGAACGTGATGCGCCTATAAATATTTTATATTTTATCCATGTATGACCACTGTCACGTATGGGGTGCTGGGGGGCACGAATCGGGAGGTGCTCGTTTGCGTCGTTAGCCCAAATCATCGGAACTTTCATAATTAGGATAATTACCGGGATGGCCACCGAGCCGGGCATTTTAAAGCCGTGGTTATTTCCACACATTCAGTGTTTTTCATTTCATTCGTTCAGTTAAATTGTGAGCGAACTCGGTTCGAGTGACATTGGAGTGTTTACATTTTTCATCATTTGCTTCCAGGCAGTAATCAGAAATTTGCATATCGGCAATTATCCCAGAAGTCGCGCACCCCATTGACTGGATCGAAAGTGAAAAATATTCTAAGTCCAAATATCCACGTTTGAAATTTTTTGATAACGTAGTTGATTAGTAATTAATTAATGAGAGTGCCCAATCAGGAGCGAGCTACAGAAGAATAAGTAGGCAGTTGGGGACGCGAGAGTGAGACGCCAGAGCTGCTGCTGGCTTTTCACGCAGTAAACCGGCTCACAGAAAAGGTAGAAAGTTCAAATGAGAAGTTTTTTGAACGGCATCAAAAACTCTACCAGAATCTGTCGTTAAAATTCTGTTTCTAATTACCACCCCTGAAAAAAATACCCCCAGAAATTTGGTTCAAAAGACATCCTTATATTTTTCTCCCTCTGAACGATTTTCCAGTAAAAGAAGAAATATGTTGAAACAATTTTTTGTCATTTTACGTAAATTCAACCCTTGAAAAAATATTTATAATTTCCGGCACTTTCACCATTTTTCTCAGTTCATTCCATATGTCTTTGTGCTATACTCAAAGGTTGTCACCGAAAACAATGCCAGTTTTCAAAATAAAATAAGTTGTCAATAGGCATAGAGAATGGACTGAGCAGAAATGGTGAATGTGCCGGAAATGATAATTATTTTTTTGTTGAATTTAGGTAAAATCATGAAGAATTGTTTCAACATATTTCTTCTTTTACTTCGTTTAGAGTGAAAAAAATATGAGGGTGTCATTTGAACAAAATTTCTGGGAGTGGTAATTAAAAACAGAATTTTATTGACGGATTCTGGTAGAGTTTTCGATGCCGTTAAAACAACTTTTTATTTGAACTTTCTACCTTGTCTGTTAGCCGAGGTATTGGCTGTTTGGAACATCTTGGGACATCCTGTATATAATAAAAAAACCATAGTATAATAAACATACTTTCTCGTTTTCAAAATTATTAACGGTACCAATATTAAACCTTCTAACAGATTAAGTTTGTGACATACGCCGTGAGAATCTGTGATAGAAATCGAACATGGTTTGATTTAGGTGGACGAGTTGTTCTACTGTGTAATGCTCCATGTTTACTGACTCCCTTATGTCAACTTTCGATCTGTCATCTCATAATCATGACTGTCAAACATGGCGCGCAATTCGAATCTTGCGCTCATATTTATTTGTTGATTAATGTTATGAAAAGTGGACCTTCGCGAAAAAAATCAGAAAATCTTAACGGTTCGATTATGATGGTTGAAAACAGGTTTTTTCGATTCACAAAGGATCAATCTATATGCAAAAAAATCAGCATTAGTATGAATCAATTTTTCTGGGAAATACGGCAGTCCAAAAATGACCTATTTTTCGCGATTTTTCGACTCAAGGTCGATTATTTCCCAAACTACGCGTCACAGAAGAATTCTAATTACAGATTCCTAATCTACGTGTCCGAATCAGTGAATAAAATGACCCGAGTCGGTATACTCCGAAGAAAAACATTTTCGATCGGACTTGGAAAAATTTTGAACAAGATAAAAATTTGGACCTTCGCGAAAAAAATCAGAAAATCTTCACTGTTCGACTCTGATGGATGAAAATTGGTTTTTTCGATTCACAAAGGATCAATCTATATGCAAAGAAACCAGCATTAGTATGAATCAATTTTTCTGGGAAATACGGCAATCCAAAAATGACCTATTTTTCGCGATCTTTCGACTTTGGAGTAACTTCTAAAGAAACTGTTATACTTTGGTTCTTTAAGAATGAAATGGTGTATTTTTCATATACCTGAGACGGAGGGTTTGGATTTTTCGATTTTGAATCAACCATATTTGAAAAAATGTGAAATTAACAAAATGAAGGATCAAGAAAAGATTTTGCAGCACTTCTTGCTCTTAATAGATTTTTCACACATTGAGTGCTTGAAAATGTTAATGCAAAGAATGAATAAGAATTCAAATACCATTTAGAGGCGAACCCTATTTCAATCTGAGCTTCTTGGGGGGTTGCCACCTCCAGGGTTGAAATTTTGAAATCAAAAGATGCCCCTTATAAATAAAAATTGACCTGTCTAATAAACGGAAATATCGGACTGGGCCCTTTTATCTGAACCACCCTGTGTGCATTTGGTCACACAATCCAACCAAATCCATCATATCAAATTATATTGCATTATTTTTTAACGTTTCGACAAGTTTTGTACAGCCCTCCTCAGACAGTTGTCAATTTTTCTCCTTCCACATTGGTGGGTCTTTCACGAAATGACTTCTCTGAAAAAAACCTCACAACGAAGTATTCCCCTTTCGAATCTAAATAAGGCTGATCAAAAAACCTGAAATAGTCTACGTCCCAGACAGCGAATGAAGATTTAGTCTGTCTGAACTCCAAGTAGCCGAACTGGCCTGTTCCGTGAATAATTAACTCGAGATAAACCCTCCTATTGGATTTAATTTGTACGGAATTAAAGTTTGGAGTACAGACTTTCATTTTGAATCCAGACACTTGCAGCTGTTCAAATCTCGATGCTGCTGTAACGGAATATGTAATCGACTTTTCATCCAATAAGCTTCGATGTATTCAAACTCCGGATGATTTTTTGGAGGGGTAGCGCCCCTTCCGTTTTTACTAGAAAGTTGAGTATTGTACGTCCAGAATACTAAATAAGAGGATTAGACTTGATTTATGCTAAAAGCAATGAAATATGGCCAACTGGCATTAGCACCTTCTGCGTGGGTCTAGGGATTACCGGAAATACCCTGATGGACTTAACTAACATAACAGAATTTGTTAACGCATTTATCCACTGATTACTGCTTACAATAAGTTGGATGTGTACCTACGAATTAATTTGTCCGCCTCCAACTTAAACCATAAAAACCTACGTTTGTGTCAATGACAATTGGTGACTTCTAGATCCGTCCATCAAATTCACTCAAATCATCTTTCGTCGATAAAACCCCGAATTCAATAAAACCAAAATTGAGGCCATAACCATGAATTTTACTGCCCCCATTTCATTCGATGTTCAGTGCGAACAATCCAACTAATAAAACAACAATCACTTATATTAATTGTAAAGTTGATACATGATGTTTCGGATATAGAGAAAATCATGATCAGTTTCATAGAATCCTCGGATGAATATTCAAATAAACTATAATAAAAACAGTGTTCAATTAGAGGTTTGAATGAATCTGGTCTTTCAATCGATATCAATTCATTGGAACCATTCTACGTTACCTCAAATTTTACAGGGGTTGATTCAATGGGATGATGGGAATGCAGATTCAACGCTAATGAGCGTTTCCAATATGCGATTGTACAAAAGTATGAAGCCCCACAATTTTCGTGTTATGAGTTTATATCCTATTCAATAGGACGTTGAAGTACTGACGAACTTGCTATATTTGTATCGATTATATATTATGCATTTTTTAATTGAATCATCCTTTAATTAAATAATAATTTGACGAAGCTTGCAATGCATGGAGAATGATACTCTCCACATATTTCTGCTGATATCTTTTCAGGATTATTGAATATGATTTTGATAGATAAAGGTGTCGATTAGTTCTAAGAGAAAAAACCAATTTCGAAAGGTTATATTTGTTTGAAGAAATACTCAGGGTTTTAGAGTTATCCTCAAGATGTCTATAATTCTTATGGTTCGTTCGAATTTCGCATTCAATAATACGGTTGATATTTCCCAGATTTCTAGTTGAGGAAAATAAATAACCCAAATGTAGAGATTTTGAAAATCGTGAAAATGTATATTTTGATAGATTTTCTAACGATTGAGTTTTTTTGATAAATACATATGGTTTTTTTGGTGGTCTTACGAATGGATTGTAGATGATCCATATAGAATAACATCTTCAGATTTCCTAGGGATTGCGTGATCTAGACAAATATAGCGTTTTTGTTTTAGTCAATTTTCACCAAAAAAGTTGAAATTTTCGAACCCGATTTTATTGCATTTACTGATACTTTGGACAATGCTGATTATCAATATACAAATGGAAATTGGATGCCATCGATGGAACGGGAGTTACGACGCTTTGAAATTTCCATTTTTTGAATAAATACCATTTCGCAAGTGAAAATCTAAACCATGAGAGATAGAGCCTTGGATTATGGTTTATTGAATCGAGCGTCCTCGAAAACCTATAATTTGATACCAAACATGCCCATATAGTCTGTCTTTGAGGAAGATATATAATGATTTATGTTTTCGAAAATTCATTTTCTAGTTTTGTTCTGAAGCTCAGAGCACTCGAAGTATGGGTGATGTCGATTAGCCAAATGGGTTTTCTCAATGGTTCGAATGGATTGTAGATGATTCATATAGAATAACATCTTCAGATTTCCTAGGGATTGCGTGATCGAGACAAATATAGCGTTTTTGGGGGGTCTTACCCCTTAGTCATTTTTCACCAAAAAAGTTGAAATTTTCGAACCCGATTTTATTGCATTTACTGATACTTTGGACAATGCTTATTTTCAAAATACAAATGGAAATTGGATAGCATCGATGGAACGGGAGTTACGACGCTTTGAAATTTCCATTTTTTGAAAAAATCGCATTTCGCAAGTGAAAATCCAAACCATGAGAGATAGAGCCTTGGATTATGGTTATTGAATCGAGCGTCCTCGAAAACCTATAATTTGATACCAAACATGACCATATAGTCTGTCTTTGATTAAGATATATCATGATTTATGTTTTCGAAAATTCATTTTCGAGTTTTGTTCTGAAGCTCAGAGCACTCGAAGTATGGGTGATGTCGATTAGCCAAATGGGTTTTCTCAATGGTTCGAATGGATTGTAGATGATTCATATAGAATAACATCTTCAGATTTCCTAGGGATTGCGTGATCGAGACAAATATACCGTTTTTGGGGGGTCTTACCCCTTAGTCATTTTTCACCAAAAAAGTTGAAATTTTCGAACCCGATTTTATTGCATTTACTGATACTTTGGACAATGCTTATTTTCAATATACAAATGGAAATTGGATACCATCGATGGAACAGGAGCTACGACGCTTTGAAATTTCCATTTTTTGAAAAAATCCCATTTCGCAAGTGAAAATCTAAACCATGAGAGATAGAGCCTTGGATTATGGTTTATTGAATCGAGCGTCCTCGAAAACCTATAATTTGATACCAAACATGCCCATATAGTCTGTCTTTGAGGAAGATATATCATGATTTATGTTTTCGAAAATTCATTTTCGAGTTTTGTTCTGAAGCTCAGAGCACTCGAAGTATGGGTGATGTCGATTAGCCAAATGGGTTTTCTCAATGGTTCGAATGGATTGTAGATGATTCATATAGAATAACATCTTCAGATTTCCTAGGGATTGCGTGATCGAGACAAATATAGCGTTTTTGGGGGGTCTTACCCCTTAGCATTTTTCACCAAAAAAAATGAAATTTTCGAACCCGATTTTATTGCAATTACTGATACTTTGGACAATGCTGATAATCAATATACAAATGGAAATTGGATACCATCGATGGAACAGGAGCTACGACGCTTTGAAATTTCCATTTTTTGAAAAAATCGCATTTCGCAAGTGAAAATCCAAACCATGAGAGATAGAGCCTTGGATTATGGTTTATTGAATCGAGCGTCCTCGAAAACCTATAATTTGATACCAAACATGCCCATATAGTCTTTCTTTGAGGAAGATATATCATGATTTATGTTTTCGAAAATTCATTTTCGAGTTTTGTTCTGAAGCTCAGAGCACTCGAAGTATGGGTGATGTCGATTAGCCAAATGGGTTTTCTCAATGGTTCGAATGGATTGTAGATGATTCATATAGAATAACATCTTCAGATTTCCTAGGGATTGCGTGATCGAGACAAATATAGCGTTTTTGGGGGTCTTACCCCTTAGTCATTTTTCACCAAAAAAGTTGAAATTTTCGAACCCGATTTTATTGCATTTACTGATACTTTGGACAATGCTTATTTTCAATATACACATGGAAATTGGATACCATCGATGGAACAGGAGCTACGACGCTTTGAAATTTCCATTTTTTGAAAAAATCCCATTTCGCAAGTGAAAATCTAAACCATGAGAGATAGAGCCTTGGATTATGGTTTATTGAATCGAGCGTCCTCGAAAACCTATAATTTGATACCAAACATGCCCATATAGTCTGTCTTTGAGGAAGATATATCATGATTTATGTTTTCGAAAATTCATTTTCGAGTTTTGTTCTGAAGCTCAGAGCACTCGAAGTATGGGTGATGTCGATTAGCCAAATGGGTTTTCTCAATGGTTCGAATGGATTGTAGATGATTCATATAGAATAACATCTTCAGATTTCCTAGGGATTGCGTGATCGAGACAAATATAGCGTTTTTGGGGGGGTCTTACTCCTTAGTCATTTTTCACCAAAAAAGTTGAAATTTTCGAACCCGATTTTATTGCATTTACTGATACTTTGGACAATGCTTATTTTCCATATTCACATGGAAATTGGATACCATCGATGGAACAGGAGCTACGACGCTTTGAAATTTCCATTTTTCGAAAAAATCGCATTTCGCAAGTGAAAATCCAAACCATGAGAGATAGAGCCTTGGATTATGGTTTATTGAATCGAGCGTCCTCGAAAACCTATAATTTGATACCAAACATGCCCATATAGTCTGTCTTTGATTAAGATATATCATGATTTATGTTTTCGAAAATTCATTTTCGAGTTTTGTTCTGAAGCTCAGAGCACTCGAAGTATGGGTGATGTCGATTAGCCAAATGGGTTTTCTCAATGGTTCGAATGGATTGTAGATGATTCATATAGAATAACATCTTCAGATTTCCTAGGGATTGCGTGATCGAGACAAATATAGCGTTTTTAGGGGGTCTTACCCCTTAGTCATTTTTCACCAAAAAAGTTGAAATTTTCGAACCCGATTTTATTGCATTTACTGATACTTTGGACAATGCTTATTTTCAATATACACATGGAAATTGGATACCATCGATGGAACAGGAGCTACGACGCTTTGAAATTTCCATTTTTTGAAAAAATCCCATTTCGCAAGTGAAAATCTAAACCATGAGAGATAGAGCCTTGGATTATGGTTTATTGAATCGAGCGTCCTCGAAAACCTATAATTTGATACCAAACATGCCCATATAGTCTGTCTTTGATTAAGATATATCATGATTTATGTTTTCGAAAATTCATTTTCGAGTTTTGTTCTGAAGCTCAGAGCACTCGAAGTATGGGTGATGTCGATTAGCCAAATGGGTTTTCTCAATGGTTCGAATGGATTGTAGATGATCCATATAGAATAACATCGTCAGATTTCCTAGGGATTGCGTGATCTAGACAAATATAGCGTTTTTGGGGGGTCTTACCCCTTAGCATTTTTCACCAAAAAAAATGAAATTTTCGAACCCGATTTTATTGCAATTACTGATACTTTGGACAATGCTGATAATCAATATACAAATGGAAATTGGATGCCATCGATGGAACGGGAGTTACGACGCTTTGAAATTTCCATTTTTTGAAAAAATACCATTTCGCAAGTGAAAATCTAAACCATGAGAGATAGAGCCTTGGATTATGGTTTATTGAATCGAGCGTCCTCGAAAACCTATAATTTGATACCAAACATGACCATATAGTATGTCTTTGATTAAGATATATCATGATTTATGTTTTCGAAAATTCATTTTCGAGTTTTGTTCTGAAGCTCAGAGCACTCGAAGTATGGGTGATGTCGATTAGCCAAATGGGTTTTCTCAATGGTTCGAATGGATTGTAGATGATCCATATAGAATAACATCTTCAGATTTCCTAGGGATTGCGTGATCGAGACAAATATAGCGTTTTTGGGGGGTCTTACCCCTTAGCATTTTTCACCAAAAAAAATGAAATTTTCGAACCCGATTTTATTGCAATTACTGATACTTTGGACAATGCTGATAATCAATATACAAATGGAAATTGGATACCATCGATGGAACAGGAGCTACGACGCTTTGAAATTTCCATTTTTTGAAAAAATCGCATTTCGCAAGTGAAAATCCAAACCATGAGAGATAGAGCCTTGGATTATGGTTTATTGAATCGAGCGTCCTCGAAAACCTATAATTTGATACCAAACATGCCCATATAGTCTTTCTTTGAGGAAGATATATCATGATTTATGTTTTCGAAAATTCATTTTCGAGTTTTGTTCTGAAGCTCAGAGCACTCGAAGTATGGGTGATGTCGATTAGCCAAATGGGTTTTCTCAATGGTTCGAATGGATTGTAGATGATTCATATAGAATAACATCTTCAGATTTCCTAGGGATTGCGTGATCGAGACAAATATAGCGTTTTTGGGGGTCTTACCCCTTAGTCATTTTTCACCAAAAAAGTTGAAATTTTCGAACCCGATTTTATTGCATTTACTGATACTTTGGACAATGCTTATTTTCAATATACACATGGAAATTGGATACCATCGATGGAACAGGAGCTACGACGCTTTGAAATTTCCATTTTTTGAAAAAATCCCATTTCGCAAGTGAAAATCTAAACCATGAGAGATAGAGCCTTGGATTATGGTTTATTGAATCGAGCGTCCTCGAAAACCTATAATTTGATACCAAACATGCCCATATAGTCTGTCTTTGAGGAAGATATATCATGATTTATGTTTTCGAAAATTCATTTTCGAGTTTTGTTCTGAAGCTCAGAGCACTCGAAGTATGGGTGATGTCGATTAGCCAAATGGGTTTTCTCAATGGTTCGAATGGATTGTAGATGATTCATATAGAATAACATCTTCAGATTTCCTAGGGATTGCGTGATCGAGACAAATATAGCGTTTTTGGGGGGGTCTTACTCCTTAGTCATTTTTCACCAAAAAAGTTGAAATTTTCGAACCCGATTTTATTGCATTTACTGATACTTTGGACAATGCTTATTTTCCATATACACATGGAAATTGGATACCATCGATGGAACAGGAGCTACGACGCTTTGAAATTTCCATTTTTCGAAAAAATCGCATTTCGCAAGTGAAAATCCAAACCATGAGAGATAGAGCCTTGGATTATGGTTTATTGAATCGAGCGTCCTCGAAAACCTATAATTTGATACCAAACATGCCCATATAGTCTGTCTTTGATTAAGATATATCATGATTTATGTTTTCGAAAATTCATTTTCGAGTTTTGTTCTGAAGCTCAGAGCACTCGAAGTATGGGTGATGTCGATTAGCCAAATGGGTTTTCTCAATGGTTCGAATGGATTGTAGATGATTCATATAGAATAACATCTTCAGATTTCCTAGGGATTGCGTGATCGAGACAAATATAGCGTTTTTGGGGGGGTCTTACTCCTTAGTCATTTTTCACCAAAAAAGTTGAAATTTTCGAACCCGATTTTATTGCATTTACTGATACTTTGGACAATGCTTATTTTCCATATACACATGGAAATTGGATACCATCGATGGAACAGGAGCTACGACGCTTTGAAATTTCCATTTTTCGAAAAAATCGCATTTCGCAAGTGAAAATCCAAACCATGAGAGATAGAGCCTTGGATTATGGTTTATTGAATCGAGCGTCCTCGAAAACCTATAATTTGATACCAAACATGCCCATATAGTCTGTCTTTGATTAAGATATATCATGATTTATGTTTTCGAAAATTCATTTTCGAGTTTTGTTCTGAAGCTCAGAGCACTCGAAGTATGGGTGATGTCGATTAGCCAAATGGGTTTTCTCAATGGTTCGAATGGATTGTAGATGATTCATATAGAATAACATCTTCAGATTTCCTAGGGATTGCGTGATCGAGACAAATATAGCGTTTTTGGGGGGTCTTACCCCTTAGTCATTTTTCACCAAAAAAGTTGAAATTTTCGAACCCGATTTTATTGCATTTACTGATACTTTGGACAATGCTTATTTTCAATATACACATGGAAATTGGATACCATCGATGGAACAGGAGCTACGACGCTTTGAAATTTCCATTTTTTGAAAAAATCCCATTTCGCAAGTGAAAATCTAAACCATGAGAGATAGAGCCTTGGATTATGGTTTATTGAATCGAGCGTCCTCGAAAACCTATAATTTGATACCAAACATGCCCATATAGTCTGTCTTTGATTAAGATATATCATGATTTATGTTTTCGAAAATTCATTTTCGAGTTTTGTTCTGAAGCTCAGAGCACTCGAAGTATGGGTGATGTCGATTAGCCAAATGGGTTTTCTCAATGGTTCGAATGGATTGTAGATGATCCATATAGAATAACATCTTCAGATTTCCTAGGGATTGCGTGATCTAGACAAATATAGCGTTTTTGGGGGGTCTTACCCCTTAGCATTTTTCACCAAAAAAAATGAAATTTTCGAACCCGATTTTATTGCAATTACTGATACTTTGGACAATGCTGATAATCAATATACAAATGGAAATTGGATGCCATCGATGGAACGGGAGTTACGACGCTTTGAAATTTCCATTTTTTGAAAAAATACCATTTCGCAAGTGAAAATCTAAACCATGAGAGATAGAGCCTTGGATTATGGTTTATTGAATCGAGCGTCCTCGAAAACCTATAATTTGATACCAAACATGACCATATAGTATGTCTTTGATTAAGATATATCATGATTTATGTTTTCGAAAATTCATTTTCGAGTTTTGTTCTGAAGCTCAGAGCACTCGAAGTATGGGTGATGTCGATTAGCCAAATGGGTTTTCTCAATGGTTCGAATGGATTGTAGATGATCCATATAGAATAACATCTTCAGATTTCCTAGGTATTGCGTGATCTACACAAATATAGCGTTTTTGGGTGGTCTTACCCCTTAGTCATTTTTCACCAAAAAAGTTGAAATTTTCGAACCCGATTTTATTGCATTTACTGATACTTTGGACAATGCTGATTATCAATATACAAATGGAGATTGGATACCATCGATGGAACGGGAGTTAAGACGCTTTGAAATTTCCATTTTATGAAAAAATACCATTTCGCAGGTGAAAATCTAAACCATGAGAGATAGAGCCTTGGATTATGGTTTATTGAATCGAGCGTCCTCGAAAACCTATAATTTGATACCAAACATGCCCATATAGTCTATCTTTGAGTAGGATATATCATGATTTATGTTTTCGAAAATTCTTTTTCGAGGTTTGTTCAGAAGCTCAGAGCATCCGGAGTATGGGTGGTATCTTTAATCCAAATATTCAGAAAACGCAAACAATTGCTTCAAAAAGAATTTATCAGCTAAAAGACCCGTCAAAACCGAACGAAATCTTCAAATTCCTAATAAGAAATGAACAGCAGCTGCGGCGTTGTTGAAACCAAGTGAATGTTGGCATATTTCAAAGTGAAAAAAGCGGAATGAATTACCTCTCACCCACTCAACCTCGATTCCTTCAACAAATTCGTCAAGTAGAAAACCGATGACTCACTTTTGTTCTGCGAGAAGCGTTGAAAATGGAAAAGTGTCGGCCAAGCTGCTCAATGTTGAGACAAAGGATAATCGATAACGGGGTTAACCTCTCGAAAGTCATTGGGGAACGTAAAAACACATGGAGCGTTCGAATTGTTCCAATGCTCTGGAAGAATTTATCAGTTTCCACTTCCCGGAAATGGCGAATCAAAGAACCCTGGAGGAGTAAGGTAATTGTCTCCATTCTGAATTATCCATATTATTCGGGTCCTTCGGTATCCAAAATTAGGTTTCGCTCATTCCACTGCCGTTCGCCATCGAATATTTCATTGGAAGATGATGAATTCATTCGAACATCTGGTCTTGAATATATAAAGGAAGCTGCAAGTAATCGTCACAAAGATAGAGTTCATATTTAGAAAAGAAGACGTAATCAATTATAGGTTTTGAATTTTCGAAGTTCCAAATTCTCCCAGATTCGAAAGTGCATGTTTGAACCTTCAGAATCATAAGCTCGGCATCTTGGAAATAAGATAACATTTGATGTAACATAACGAGCGAATGAAGAATTAAATCTTATTAACTGAGTTCAATCACAAACGAGTATTATAAATCAATCTTCATCGATAGTTATTTTTGTATTCGAGAGGAAAAGCTAAGGAATAGAAACAATTTTGTTACATCTCTGACACTGATTGCATCAATGAACAAGTGTAAAGATATTGAGAATTTCATTGAATCATTACATAGTATAAAACAAAGTCGCTACAAAGTTGAAAAAGAGCAAATAGAAATAAGCATTGGCAAGGTCTCTGAAAATTATTTGACATTAAACGAGTACCAAGCTGCGTCAGTATAAAAACATATATGACATCATTTTCATTACATAGTATCAAACAAAGTCGCTTTCGCTGTCTGTCCCTATGTATGCTGAAAACTTCAAAACTATGCAACGGATTTTGAAACGCTTTTGTTAAATAGAAAAAGTGATTCAAGAGGAAGGTTTATATGTATGATACATGCATAATATTGTAGAGAAACACTGCTGAAATTACAGGTTTCCAATGTGATGTCGTAAATAAACACATTTTTTGCGCTTACATTGCAAACGCTGACTAAACCCTACGAGATAAATCGAAATAATATACTCGGTTTTGTTCTCCTAAAAAAGGTCAACAAAAAAGTCCGCGATGGTATATGTCCATTTCTTAAGGGTAACCCACAATAACCATTTTGTATCTTTTACATTTTACGGGAAAAATGGCCTATTTAGGAAGGTATTTTAAGCAATACCGCATTAATCCTTATCCAATTAAGTACCTTAAATACATTGTCCATTCAATATAGATCAATATGGACCTTTACAGCATGTAATTCAAATGAATATATTACAGATTTAAAGCGCAGGGACTGTTGTTTATAAGGATTGCATTGCATCCGTGCGAAGCCGGGGCGGGTCGGTAGTTATTAATCATAAATAATTGACTATGTAAGAAATAAATCTTTCGAAAAGTAATATTTCATGATTTTTGTGTGAATAATTTTTTTTTTCACCGTTAAATCCTTTTTTCACGGTGAAAAAAGTAATAATTTATGTCAAAACTCGCTCCCCTTAACATCTATTATTAACATCTACTATAGTTTGGTTTACAGCCACATATCTTATAATATCATGCTCTGGGGAAACTCCTCGGATGCTGGTAGAGTTTTTTTGATTCAGAAGAGAATTTTAAGAATGATCTTTAGCATTGCTCCGAGGATGTCTTGTCGTTCAACTTTCAGTGGGAGCGGCATCCTGACAATGGCATGCATTTATATATACAAGTGCCTCGTATATATCAAAGAGAATGATAGAGATTTGACCAGGCTTTCGAGCCTCCATAGATATAATACCAGGAATGAGGAATTATTTCGTTTCCCAAAACACAGCACCACTAAATTTGAATATTCGCCCATATATCAGTGTATAAAACTATTCAATCATCTACCTAAGTGTACCAAGTCTCTCAAGGTCAGTGAGTTCAAACGAGTCATTAAGGCGAAGTTAGCTTCAAAATGCTATTACACTGTTGCTGAATATTTTCTTGACTTTGATTAGTTTATTTTTCATTCCATGTATACCATAGATTTCTGATTTTTTTTTTCTTGTGACTTGTCCTATACATGTATTTTATGTCTTAAGGGATCAATAAACTATTATTATTATTTTTTTTTTTTTTTTTTTTTTTTTTTTTTTTTTTTTTTTTACGTCCGTGTGAGGGGAAAACCCTTTATGGGCACCGAGAGGGTCCGCACTCTCGGTAGTGTGAGAATCCATGATCTTGTTTGGTTACTCACTAAAAACCCCTCACACTGAAATGGAGGAGTTCTTCATCCTGCCCTCGTAGCGTCCCTTAACAAAAGAGATGAGCTGCAAGTGGCTTCTAGAGTTCATGGGACCTGATGATATGAAGTGACCCGAGCAACACTGCTTTCTGCATTCTGTGCGCCAATACCTCGGCCAGTGATCTACAGGCCGGAATAATCTTCAATTCATCCACGTAGTTGGCTCTCATTCCACCGAGACATCCTATGATTAGTACGACCATCCTAACTTTATGACCTGGGTATAAAGTTCCAAGCTCGAACATAAGATCTTTGTACTTTTGCCTCTTCTGTTCTTCTTTCATCACAACATTATTTTCAGCAGGGGAGGAGAATTCCACGACAAATAATTCCTTCAGCTCCTTGTCCAGAAGAAGTATGTCTGGTTTAACAGCATTGATCTGTCGTGTTGTTGAGACAGGATAGTTCCAGCATATGCGAGCTCTTTCGTTCTGGACCACCGCTTCAATTTCCAGAGGCACATATGGTAGCACCGGTTCTTTGTCTATCCCATACGCGGCTCTTAGATGGAAGTATAGAATTCGGAGTGCCGCGTTGTGCCTCTCTACATACCCTGACGGAGCATGGACGCTGCAGGCGGAAAGGATGTGCATAATCGTTTCCTGTTGCCTATGGCAAGCTCTGCAAGTTGTTGGGGTGTCCATTTTCATGATATTCTTTTTATACCATCTCGTATTCAGTACTCCATCCTGACACGCCATCACAAATCCTTCCGTCTCTGACTTAAGGCTAGCTGACTTCAGAAAGGCGAAAGACAATTCTTCAGACAGGTCCTGGTCTTTTAAGCTCCTGAAATATATGGAGTGCAAGGTCTTACTCATATGATGTTCGAGTAATGTATCTGACTGAGACTTTCGGATCAGTCTTGCTAGGCTTCTTTGGTCCGCTTGAGTGATCGGTGCTCCAGCGAGCTCAGGATTGATCGATACGCCGGTTATGCTGAGCTTCTCCAGGGCCCTTTGTGCAGCTCGGAATAGGAAGGCTCCATGGTTCGCGATTTCATGCTGAGCGACAAATTTCAGAAGCGGATCTTCACTTCTTAGAACCCTTACTGCCATTTCCAATGTTTGTTGGTAGTGTTGATATTCCAAACATTGTAATCCTCTACCCCCCTGGCTTCGGGGAAGGTATATCCTCTGTATTGAACTGTTGGGATGTAGGCTCCGATTCATGTTCATCGTCTTCCTTGTTGACCTATCAAGATCGAGGAGTTCGTTTACCGTCCAGTTCACCACCCCGAAAGAGTAGGTGAGAATCGGGATGGCTAGCATATTTGTAGCAGAAACTTTGTTCTTTCCCGACAGCTGCGATTTCCAAATGTCTCTAAGCTTCTTTTTGTAGCTGGCTGTTAAGGCATCTTTTATCCGAGTTGTCTCCAGTACACCCCTCTGTTTCATCCCAAGAAACTTATACGTTTCTCCGTCTTCGAGGTGTCGAATAATCATTCCATCTTCCAGTCGAATATCTTCTCCTGCGTCTTCAGCTTTTCCCCTGCGCAGATGAAAAACAGCACACTTGTCCAAACCGAACGACATTCCCATTGCTGAGGTGTAGTCTGAAACGATATTCAGTAGTTGCCGTAGTGCGGACTCGGAGGGAGCGTAGAGCTTCAAGTCGTCCATGTACAAGAGATGCGAGATCAGGTGGTTCCTTCTGCCTGGTGGTCCGGCCTTGTATCCTATCTTGCTCTCCCTCAACTCAATTGTTAGTGGTATGAGTGTTATGCAGAATAACAACGGACTTAGTGAATCTCCCTGAAAAACTCCTCTCCTGTATCTCACCCATCCCGTATACACGGTTCGACCCTCTGTTCGGATGGCAAACTTCGTTTTCCACAGCGCTATGATGTTTTCTATTGCGTGGATGATGTTAGGGTGAACTTTCAGCATTTTCAATAGCCGTATTATCAGTTCGTGCGGCGAGGTGTCATATGCTTTCGCGTAGTCTAACCATGATGTGTGTAGGTCGCGCTTGTAGAATCTGGCGTCTAGACATACGCTCTTGTCTATGAGCAAGTTATCTTTGCATCCTTGCACTCCTTTCTTTGCTCCCCTCTGTTCGTATATACTGTCCCACACTGGTCCAATAACCCTCAGAATTTGATGTTGAATTACACTTGTGAGGATCTTATACAGTGTATTGAGGCAAGTGATTGGGCGGTAGTTCTTGGGTTGCCCTAAATCACCTGATTTTGGTATCAGCACTGTTCTACCCTCTACCAACCATGACGGAATGGGCTCACGGCGAGTCAGCATCCCGCTGAATAATCTTGCCAGGTGTTGATGTGTAGCTGGAAATCTCTTCCACCAGTAGTTTTGAATACCGTCCAGTCCAGGTGCTGTGAAATCACGCTTGTTCTTAAGGGCCTGTTTTATATCTTCGGTTGATATTTCAGAAACTTCATCGTTTTGCTGTTGGTTTTGGTCACACATCTGCTGAAATCTGAGAAGTGCTGGAGTATCCCTGGTTTCTGGTCGTTGTTCATATATGCTCTTCCAAAATTCTTCGACCTCTGGAGGTGATGGTGGTTTCTGTGTCATTTGTTGTTGGGACTGAAATAATTTCGATGGTTCTGCGTTGAAGGTGTTGTTATCTTCAATCCATTTTTGCCTTTTTATCAGTTTCTTTCGCGCTGCTGTAAGTGATCTTATTTTATCTACAGCTTTCTGCTTCAGTAAATGGACTGTGGGCAAGTCTACTCTATGATGTATGGAGCGAAGCTCCTCAATCATATCCTTCATTTTCTTGCTTGACCCAATCTTGCCTTTCAGAACATCTATGATACATTGGTACCAAGATGCCTGCTGCCTCATTGATTTTATTTTGGTGTCAAGCCGCCTAAGTCTCAGCTTATGCTTATCCTCCTTCGTAGCTGTACTTTTCGGTGGGCATAGAAGGGAAGCGGCTGCTCTCACTGCAGCCACAACATCTTCTAGTGAACAGTTCTCGTTAAGGTGATCTTGAATGATGTTGTCCAATACGGCTAGATCTTCAGCCTCATGTCTTGTTTTCATTCGGAAGATCTTGACCAGTGGGTTTCTAACGGCCGCCTCAAATGCTTCCCTGGTATTGACGATTAACTTAGGAACATCTCTCACCGTTCCTGGTTTTTGTTGCTGTTGGTCTGGAGCATCTGTCACCTGCTCTTCAGCTAGTCCTATCTCCGGAACATCTCTCACCTGTTCCGTTCTTGGCCTTGGCCCTAGGGCTATTGCTTGGTGTCGTTGGTCTGGAGCATCTGTCACCTGCTCTCCAGCTAGTTCTATTACCGGAACATCTCTCACCTGTTCCGTTCTTGGCCTCGGCCCCAGGGCTATTGCTTGATGTTGCTGGTTTTGAGCATCTGTCACCTGCTCTTCACCGTGTTCTATTTTTGGAACATCTCTCACATGTTCTGTTATTGGCCTGTTGAAGCGTGTAATAGACCCAGTTTGGCCCGCGATATGTCTCACAAGGGCTACAGCTTGTTCTTCGGCTGTGTCAATCGTCAATTGCTGATGTTGGTTCGAAGCATCTGTCACCTGCTCCTCAGCTTGTTGTTCTGTCCGTTCTTGCTCTTGAGACCGCCATAAGATTCCTCTTCTTATGATACGACTGATCTGTTCCGTTCTTGGCCTCGCCCCTGAGGCTTTTGCTTGGTGTTGTTGTTTTGGAGCATCTGTCACATGCTCTCCACCTTGTTCTTTTCTTGGAACATCTCTCACATGTTCTGTTATTGGCCTGTTGGAGCGTGTACCAGTCCCGGTTTGGCCCGCGACATTTCTCACCATGGCTACAGCTTGTTCTTCAGCTGTGTCAATCGTCAATAGCTGATGTTGGTTCGAAGCATCTGTCACCTGCTCCCCATCTTGTTGTTCCGTCCTTTCCTGCTCTTGAGAGCGCCATAAGATTCCTTTTCTTTTGAGATGACTGATCTGATCTCTAAGGTTTTGCTGCGTCATGTAGTCAAGGTCTGGATAATTTTCGCACCACAGACCATGCAGCCTATTCATGTATCCCCGTCTTTCGGGTCTTGATCTTCTGTATAGCGCAGACAGCAGGTCATGCTGCTCGGGCGTCCACTTGTGGCGTCCCCTTTGTGCTGTCCTGTTTCGGCTGCCGGTTCCGACTACGGGCTGCTCTTTCGAACGTTGAATCCCAATGCGACCGACAACCTGAACTCTCTCCTCGTCGATGTCCTCCTCGTCTAAAGGCATAGCTTCTTGTATGGCAGGCGCCTGCCTTCTCAGCATCCTGCCGTTGGTGTCCCGCATGCTGTCACGTCCAGCACCAACTCCAGACGCGCCCTGACGATCCCCAGGCAGCGACTGTTCTCCGAGGCTTCTTATAAATATGTCCGACATCGGTTGAGAGTGACCGGGGTCCGCGGGATTGTCACACCCGTATACTACACAGTAGTACCCCCGTGCGGGGTTATTATTATTATTTTATTATTATTATTTATTATTATTATTTTATTATTATTATTATTATTATTATTATTATTATGCATCCATAGTGATGAAGAAAAGTCAAGTTTTTTTGACAGTTGTACAAAAAGTATTTTTCGTATGTGTGATTGAAGTTCTGACAAATTATGAGGGGTATGAAATGCGTTTTCGTTATCTGAACAATTCACCACTGCAATAATTCCTCCAACATCTCCCCTCCTTTTTATTCATACATTTATCGATTTTGGACCTCTTCATTTTCGAAACCCTAATGTTGGCATTCCTGGATCGCTTTGTGGGATTTCATATTTACTATTGTGAAAGCAATCTTCGTTGCCGTTATTACGCCTTCACTTTTGTCCCCCTCTCGCATTGTCATTGCATACTTCGAGATATTTTCACTCCTTTTGCCTTCTAGAGAATTGAATGGATGTCTGGTGATCTTTCTCCAAGCCATAAAGCTGCCACCCCATCTCGAATATAATACGGACCTATATTGAATGCTCTCCTGCATGCCTCGAAACCTTTTCTTTTTTCATTCAGAATACAAACATTTTTGTGCATGGAGCTTTCCTGTCAGGATAATACGGCTCTTGCTCCATATTCAATTTTTCACCCTGTGTAAGTATATTGGATTCTTCTTTTTATTCGTTAATATCAGGATCAACCATTCGAATCGGAAATGAAGAATTATGAGGACGCTGATTCTTCTAGATCTCTCCTTGAGGATATTTCGTCCATTTCCTGGGGGTTCCATTACCCCCCTCTTGACCCCTACTTTATTGTCGAAGGTGATCGAAATAATGGCTAAATGCGTAAATTGGGTAGGAAAAGAATTCAATTTGCCTTTTTATCCTGCCGGTTCTCAGCATAGAGTAGCGATCCTGCTGTGCAAGGATTATCAACACTTTTATCGACTATAAAACGCCTGGCAGCGATAGGCTTCCTCCTCCTTCTCCCTACCCTATTAAGTATTAAACACGAATGCATCAACGAAAATTAGACACACATTGGGGATGCAGAACACACGCTGCAGTGGACAAGGAGAAAAGCGATTGGGGTGAAAGTTTAACCGCATTTTTTCACATGAATAGGACAGGACCGTTACAGAATGGCGAATGCGCGTCTCTTCCAATTGTCCGTGAATAATCAAGCAGTCTAGTAAACGTGGGGCGATGCAGACAACAATTTTTGGACCGCTGCAATTCACTTTGAAATTTGTTCAGTCGGAGCTACGAGCTATTTATACAAACGACCACAATTGTTTCTTTCAGAATTTTTTGTGTACTCTCTTATAAATTGAACTTAATACTGAATCAAAGAGAGTATTAATGATGAGTCAGTTTTTCAGCAAAAAATGTTGGTGAATTGATTTTAATTTGATTGGTCCTAAGAACCCTAGGAAACAGGTTTAACCATTTACTTCCAATCATACATTGTTCAAAAACATCACATTCTCCTCGATACGAGAATTGTTTTTCTAGGATAAAATTGGACAGACGTAATTCACTGACAAAAATTTTTTGTCTCATATTTTCGTGAATGATTCGAATTTTCTTTATCGACAAATAGTTCATAAAAAGGAACATTTCCCCATTAAATGTAACACAAACCGTTCCTTTAAATAATGTACGGTTTCACAGGAAAATATTTCCGAGTAAATGATACTATAGTATCAAGATTAAAGAAAATGCCTCAAGTCGTTTTGATGACTATACAGAGTGTAACAGCCAAATGGAATGAATTCGATAACGAATAAATGACCCCTCATTTATTCGTTATCGAATTCATTCCATTAATTATTAAAGTATTAAAAAAAACGCTCGGGCACGTCGATTCGTAATTTTAAATGCGCATATTTTTCAAGAAAATAAAATTATATAGGGTGTTCCATGCGACCGTGGCCAAAAACAACTTTTTTATTTAAAATGCAAC
The DNA here is from genome assembly GCA_910592335.1 of Adalia bipunctata. Taxonomy (NCBI): domain Eukaryota; kingdom Metazoa; phylum Arthropoda; class Insecta; order Coleoptera; family Coccinellidae; genus Adalia; species Adalia bipunctata. Next base: position 5,278,750 of record OU342957.1, read on the forward strand.
CCCCTGTATAATATTTATTTTTTGGATTCTTCAGAAAATCCTGGACATAATTCATGTAAAATGTCCTATACCTGTCTTCAACTTTTTCGGAAATATTAAGTGTTTTCAGATTTTTTACAAAAGTCAACATTTTAAATGAAAATTATTTCATTTCACAAATTCGATACATTGAACTCAATTCTTATTTCCCATTTACCTCTTGATATGAAGAAAGTGAGCCAAAACCATTACTGAGAAGAAATTAAAAAAAAAACAAAAACAGATAAGCATGATGCCAAGATGTTCGCGGCCAGCATTTTGAACATTCCCCACATTGACAATTAATTTTTTTTTGTTTTTTTAATAATTAAGAAATAATCACTATTACTTATTAGGTTTTAAGTGTAATGTACCGAATTTCTCAAATGAAATAATTTTTATTTAAAACGTTGATTTTTGCAATAAATCTGAAAACACTTAATACTTTCGAAATAGTTAAGGATAGGTATAGGACACTGTGCATGAATTATGTCTAGAATTCTCTGAAGAATCCAAAAAATAAATAATATACAGGGGGTTGAATTTGAAATAAGAAGGTTGGTATTGGCCTCGGTCACATGGAACACCCTATATAATATTATTTTCTTGAAAATATGCGCATTTTAAATTACAAATCGTCGTGTCCGAGCGTTTTTCCCAACACACCCTCATTTATTCGTTATCGAATTTATTCCATTTGGCTGTTACACTCTGTATTTCAAAATATATATGTCGAACTATCCAAACGTTAGATTCCAGGAAAAACTACTGATATTGTCGAATATCACAATGGAAAGTGTTCCAGCAATGCTAACAGAAACGAAGAATTTTTGACACAAAAATTGATTTTGAGGAAATATTTTGTGAATTGAATAATTCCAAAGACCTGGCGAATGTTGAAAAAAAATTTTTTGTGTTAGTACTGGAAATATTTAACGTATATGAAAATGGTTGGAAGATTCAGTTATGCTATTTCGAGAATCGAATAATGGACAGAATAGTCCGTTACTTTGTGAAAGTTCATTCGAAAAAAGAATAAAAGTACTCGAACAATCCGACAGAAAAACTTCATTACTAACAGACGGGCCTATGGAATTCCTCACTTTTCAAAATTCTCAAGAAATGAGCCTACCGAAGACATTTAAATACCTTTTTGCACAACTTTGAACAGTATGAAAATGTAGTAGTACTACGAAGCCTGTCTCACAGTACTCACAGTTAAACTGAACTAACCCCATTCTTTTCAAAGTTGAAAAAGAGTAAAAAGTAATTAGAATTATTTTGACGAGTGCCAACCTGCGTCAATTCTAAGTAGAAAAACTTGCTAAACCTAAATTATGGCCAACAGGAATACTTCATAGAAGTGAATGGAGTATAGATATCGATGCGGTTGTCGCCATTAAGTTGTCATGAAAATGGACTTCCAGCCACCAGTTTTTGTCTAACTTCAACTTCAAAGCTGAAGTTTGCATTCGGCTACTCTGTACACATTGTAAAACCACCACGATCCCCAGTTCAATCAAAGTTACACAACATCAGATTATACGTCATGTAAAAAAGTCTTCAATGTCCTAGCCACCCTTCTCGTTTTGGGGGCAACAAGATGTAGCGTTCACCCTCCGCTCAATTCTACATAATCCTCCCTTACCTATGACGCATCAAGGACTTTCCTTCAGCTTTTAGATTGGAAAGAGTGGCAAGTGGAGGAAATATCATCAGCTACTAAACTTAGGGACATAGAGAAATCCTTTCAATAGAGATTTCATCAAGGGTCCTGACCTTAATTGAAAATCTGTCAAGTAATAAGACTATCCTGTAATACCTTCAGCGATCCTTTGTGTTCAATAATTAGGTTCTTTTTTCTGTCCTCCGTGGCTTTGTTCGCTAAGTCAAAATTATTCGGTTCTACTTCTCTGTAGGTTCAGTTTCAATCCCTAAAAGGATTCGATTTCTCTTTTGTAATTTTCCGCATGAGATGTCGATTGGAAACAATGGTTTATACTTCACTATTTCTACTTCTAATTTTTCGGGGATTCATTTTTCTAGTAATGATAACTCTTCTAAAGTTAGAGAAACAAAATATGTATGTGTCGTTTTGAAACGTTCAAAAATGATATTTAATTTTCATTAGTCAAGATACACAACAATTGATTCTAGGCCAATTGATCATATATACGAAGTTTTCGGTGTTCAAAAATCGAACATTGCAAACAAACCTAGATGAAAAAGCATAAATAAATCGAAAATCACAACGATGTCGGAACGAAAATATGACGGCGACCTGGAGAGCTGTCAAATACACAATATTCCTTTGTGAAACTGAAAATGAAATGACGGAATATCAGGAAGGTCACCAGCATTCGGAGAATAATCTGCAGCTTTCCGGACAATTTGAGATCACTATAATTTATTCGTAAACCGTCGTCGCAATGGTTATTCAGCTTTTGTGAAAATGCCCTCTCTAATCTGCGTAGAATATGATTATGTCTACCCACAGTGATTAATATCTCCCGATCTTTAACCGCATGAAATTGAAGATCCAACTCCCAGAGCTTTCCAAGGTTAGGAGTTAAGTTTACCGCCAGTGGCGGGGATCGAGCAGATCGGCCAGGGCATCTCTGACTTAAGCAATAGTTTCTATGGACAAGAGTACTATCATTTTACCCCAAAGTCTGCAATTGTTGGAGTTGGAACAGAACATGGTCCTGATCGATTTGGTTCGACCCCCTGATGAATAATTCGTGGTCGAAGTTAATTCTGTCCGTCCATACGTATGATACATTTCGAAAGAAACGAGTTCGTAATTTGGTAGAATAATCTTGATAGTATTGTAGTTATTGAGATTCTATTTGACTAATACATCAAAAACTACATACAGAGTGTAACAGCCAAATGGAATAAATTCGATAACGAATAAATGAGGGCGTGTTGGGAAAAACGCTCGGACACGTCGATTTGTAATTTCAAATGCGCATATTTTTCAAGAAAATAATATTAAATAGGGTGTTCCATGTAACCGTGGCCAATACCAACTTTCTTATCTCAAATGCAACCCTCTGTATAATATTTATTTTTTGGATTCTTCAGAGAATTCTAGACACAATTCATGAACAATGTCCTATACCTATCTTTGAATATTTCCGAAGTATTAAGTGTTTTCAGATTTATTGCAAAAATCAACGTTTTAAATAAAAATTATTTTATTTCACAGATTCGGTACATTACACTTAAAACCTAATTAGTATTACTGATTATTTCTTGATTATTAAAAATAAAACAAAAAAAAACCATTAATGTCAATGTAGGAAATGTTCAAAATGCTCGCCGCGAACGTCTTGGCAACATGCTAATCTGGTGTAGAATTGATTTTTTTTATTTCTTCCCAGTAATGGTTTTTGCTTACTTTCTTCATATCAAGAGGTGAATGGGAAATAAGTATTGAGTGTAATGTATCGAATTTGTGAAATAAAATAGTTTTCATTTAAAATGTTAATTTTTGTAAAAAACCTGAAAACACTTAATATTTCCGAAAAAGTTGAAGATAGGTATAGGACATTGTACATGAATTATGTATAGAATTTTCTGAAGAATCCAAAAAATAAATAATATACAGGGGGTTGCATTTGAAATAAGAAAGTTGGTATTGGTCGTTTTTTCTAACACCCCCTCATTCATTCGTTATCGAATTTATTCCATTTGGCTGTTACATCTACAGAATTTATCTATTCTGGGTGTTCCACATGAACAGTTCAGAGAAGAGAAAATCTGGGAAATCGAAACAATTTAACGGACTTCAGCAAGATTACGAAAAAAAACTTCTTGCAGTTTATAAATTTGTTGTGATTGAATGAATAGGAACAATCAAGTACTGAAAAATATCTTCCTTTTATTAATAGAATGAATATAAGGAAAAGGTCCAATGATACTTCATATTCTGAGAAATGATTTAGCAACTTTTTCAAAAAACAACAACAAGAAAAGACACTCCAGGGTACCAAATTGTTCATGTATTGAATGAAGCATTGATCAGTGTCAAAATCGTAATTTGTTTCGAAAGATATTACAAAATTAGTAAGTGCATGGACATTTATTTTTACGAATGATATTGATGGAAGGTTGACGATTATTTTGAAGCAGTTGTCATATGTAACATCGAAATATTTCTCAGTCACTTTGGGGAATTCCCCAGTAAAATTCTATCGACACGAAATATCCTCGGTGTTTCTTCATAAAGGCAGATAAACATTCGAAAGAAAGCAGTATTTTGCAATGTCTTTCTCCTCAGCCATGCAAATTACTCACCTTGAACTGACGTTATCAATGCAACAAACCTAACCTTAATCACGAGAGGAAAATAAACCCGCAACGTGCTACCCCTATTTGGCTCAGGGGGAATACTGTGGAGCGGATGAGTCATCGGTTATATATAGAATCAGAGGGTTTCTGACATCACAAAGCTCCAATGGAAGCGGCAATGCGCCGGGCATGCGAGCTGAAATATTTCAAAGCCACCGAAATCGATTTAGATCTTGCGCATTCAAATAAGCTAAAAAATAGTAATTACGCTCATATTCATTATTGGTCAGTGAGACTGATTGTGGATGAAGGGGTAATTCTGCAGGGATGCTGAATTTCGACAATTAACGCATTTTCCTTCTGAATCAATTTTCACGGGAAACTTCACGGCAGCGCGGAAAACGAGAAAATGTCCGTTTGGGGCATTCGAATATTCTGGCGGGAAATTCGGTGTCTGGAAATTTGAATAACAAGCGTTATCGCATACACAGATCAGTTATTTTCTTATGTTCAATAGTTGAATGAATTTTCCGAGAGAAAATTTTAGAGACAAAAATTTTCATGGGACAAATTTTCGGGGAAGAATTTTCGGTAAAAATGTTCAGATCATCTACATTTTGTTCATCAGGAGAAGGGGCGACTTTTGAGGGTTCCCATATCGATTGGGTCCTCGAATGATAATCCAGAAAATCCATTCACACCAATTTTTCTGTCTGCAACTCCTCCTCCCGATATTCAATATTTACAGAAGGCATTCGGGTTTTGAGACTAAACCATTGCACGTGTCCAAATTCAATTTGTTGAAACGTGCTCTCAGATGTGGCGACTGAAGAGTTTGATTGCAGATTCATTTCCGGAACCCATATACGTGACAAGCTGAATCACCGGGAATATTTGCTCTCGGAAAGTTTCACAACCAACGGAGAATTTTGTTCGTTTGATCCACCAAACTCTGGGGATGGCAAATAAGATAATGTTTTTATGTAGCATCAGTCTTTAATTCTTTGTAAAAGGTGGATGCAATCAATAATATTCAATTGGATTCATGTCCGGTGAGTTTGCTGGCCAGTTCATTCTCTAGACATTGTTTCCTTGAAGAATGTTGTGAACCCTTCGTGTGCGGTGTGGTAGGGCGTTATCATCCTGATAAATTAAATTATCCACAAATTCGTTGTGCAGAAGAACAATTATTAATTCAATGATGTTTTCTACGTAGATAATAAGGGAGGTACGGCAACCGAACATTAAACCCCCCTAGCACATTATTGATCCGCCTTGGAAGGACACAACTTCCCGGGCGAAATTGAGTGGCTCTAGTCTGTCTGGACCTCTTCTCACCCTCTTTTGTCGACTATCACTCTGTAAACAGAATCGTGACTCGTCCGAAAAGAGTACGTTCCGCCATTGTGGTAAAAGCCAGTTCTCGTCGTGTTTTGCCCATTGCCGAAGGGTAACTCTATGTCCAGGTGAAGGCAGAGTCAATCTTGAAGGTCCTTTTATGGTACTGGTTGAGACTTCCCGCCTATAGGTAAATTCGCGATATAATGGTCTTCCCTTGCAGTTGTAACTCGGGGTCGACCAGGCACTGATCTCCGGGAAACGCTGCCGGTTTCCAGGAAAAGGGCCACTATGTGCCTTACTGATGTCCTTGGAAAAAGCAATGTTGCGTAATCTGGTGGTTCGACAGATATTCTTGATGTGGGGCTACTCTCCCTACCCTGTCAAACTGTGAAATTGGATGTCCCGGCATTTTCCACGGATAATTCTCAATATAACAACTCTCGTTATTCGCTGAAAACTGATTAACTTCGAATGCACCTGCATTCTCTTGAACAAGAAATATTTTTTGCTGGTTTATTGTTTTCATTCAAGTGATAAGATAGTGAAGATTACACACACAAAAACTTTCATGTTACATTCAACAGGATGAGAGTTGATAGGGGCGCCAAAATTCTGACGATGTGTGAGTATTGAAAAACATATCGTGATTTATCCACAAACTTGAAAAACTACGCTCAAAATTAATCTGACGAAAGGAAAGAACGAGTTTATGAAGAAGACGTTCTCGAACTATCTCCAGAAAATCGATAAGAATCATTTCGTACATTTTCTCCCATTCGACCAAAACATTGGTCCTTATGAGCTGATCCCAGAGTATCATCATGAATAATGTGGAATCAACAGCAACGATATATCATAGGGAATAATATCCATACAATTCCTGAAACTGCAATGAACATTTCAATAAAGAAAGGTATTCGGTCCCCCTTTCAGTTTTTTCAACAAAGAATGCCATATGTTGGAATTCCCAAGTTTTTTCATCACACTTTCATCCCACTTGATCGCAAGGAAGCTGTGACCATTGTGGTCAGTCTGATGAAACGATTGGTAATGAGCTTTTAATGACCATGCCATATAGAAAAGTTTCGTCAGTTTCGGTTACAGCCGAAGATAGATCTGTTCTGATACGATAAAGATGATTGAAGTCTTTTGTTACACGGATATTATCACATGCTAGCAACAGCTTGAAGTTATCGTCCAAGGAGAAAATTAAACGGAGAAAAAAGATATCTGTACTTCAGATCCTCCTCAATTCCTCAATTCAATATTCGTGAATGAGTAAAGTCTGGCTTAACTTGTTAAGTGTAAAGGGGCAATAATTTCTTAGTCCCTGAAAGAATATCGAATTTTGGTCCATCCAATTGGATGCTGAGACACTGAACGTCTATGTGATAATATGGGCTAATAAAATATCTGAAGCACTCAACCTTACTAGCTAAACCAATATCGCAATATCGGTAGTACAGATTTAATGCTCCAGGTGCTTTTTATGGCCAACATCTCACATATTTCTTATTTCCCCGACAGTTAATTGAGAAATTACCCGAACCACGTATCGTATGTTATGACACCCCACTTCGATTTATTACGCGCAGCTTAAAAACGCAGTCTGGGGGTAATAAATTACTCCAGAACTTTCAGTTTCTTCATCGGGAAATGCTCTTCTTCGCAAGGGTATGAACTTTCATACATGGGTTTCATTAGTCAGCATGCAAGCAAGGAAACTCTGACATTCCTTATTGGCGAGAAAAATGCTGGAAATTCGAATTCAACGCTGAAATAGTTTGAGCATAATGTTCAATGCTGTTAAACTCTTGTCGACATGGTTCAAAAATTCCTCCATTCGTGAAAGTTGAATCTTGAAAGAACTGACCGATTTGAAATAAGAATTTTTTGAGTTTCTTCATACTTTTCAGTCTGAGTTTGGAGAAAAAGCGATTGGATCGATACATCAAATCTCAGAAACCCTGTGGGGATCGGACTCTAACTCCTGTCTTAGCACCAGTTGAATTTATGATCATATGACCGCAGACGGACCCCAAGGGGGTCGCAGCCCTCGCCTCTGTTCTCTATAAATAAGACATGGGACAGCGAATAATTGCCGCTCAGGATCGCTTAAATTGATAGATTAGGATTTTACCTTTAGCTAAATTGTTTCTTTCCGTGAAAGACAGTCGGAAGTCCTTCATTAACTAAACACGAAACAGCATCTCTCTATTGATTATGATTTAACACCTCATTTTGAACCATATTCTAGAAGTTTCAGACAAGGATCCTTCGCCATTTTGCAATCGCGCACCGATTCGAAAAAAAAGTTTCAAGACAAAGTGGGGTGGAGCTTTGGAATGAATATATGCCCTTCAGTACTTTAATGCTCAATTTTGATTATAAATACTCTATTCTAGAGCGGTGTTTGTTTTGTGGGAAGCGTTATCACAAAATGGTGAAGGAACTGGGCATCGAATGTGTTCAGAGTTATCGAAAAATCGCAGCTTGCAAATGAACTGATGCGCTATAATAACATAAGAGCTCAATTTTGGTAAGAAATATTTCGTTTTAGACCAGTGTTTCTTCAGTGGGAAACGTTATGACAAAATGGTACTGACATTTTTCGAGAATGTATTTCTCTGTGAGCAACCTTACAGTCTTACTGCAAGTTATTTTCCTCTTGAATGTGTTCAGATTTGAAGATCGGAGTTATTTCACTTCTATAATGAAATATAAAGGGTGTGTCAAATTGCTCGTTTTTTTAGGAATACATAAAATAAATATGTCGCACTGAATTCATCTGGGTATTTTGACATTTGAGAAGTGTGATTTATGACATTTATAAAAATGGCTTCGTACACGAAAAAACAACGCGTTCAAATTGTTGAATTATTTTATGAAAATCAGCGTTCTGAGAAAAGTGGTTTCAGGAAATTACGTGAATTTTATTGTTTACATAATCGTCCATCTTCTGAAAGCACTATCGGTCGAATTATTGAAAAATTTCAAGAGATCGGTTCGGTGGAAGGCCAAAAAAGTGAAAAATACAGTCGTAGCGGTAGTTCACAAGAAGATATTGTTTTGGTTCGTGAAAATGTTGCTGAAGACCCTGAAATGTCCATAAGACGACGTTCACAACAAGTTGGACTTAGTGGGTCCACAACATGGCGTATTTTACACAAGGATTGAGCTCTGAAGGCATATAAAGTTCGAATAACACAGGAACTAGAGCCATTATATCATTTCATCAGTGAACAACCAGCTGATTTTTCTCCAAAAATCATGCTTTCCGATGAGGCACATTTTGAACTTGGTGGCTTTGTTAGTAGGTAATCAAAATTATCGTATTTGGGGTGAGAAAAATCCAAGAAATATTCATGAGAAACCTACGAATCGTGAACGAGTCACTGTTCGGTGTTTATTATGGTCAGGTGGTGTAATTGGACCTCACTTCTTTGAAAATGCTGCTGGTGAAGCAGTAACTGTCAATGGTGATCGATACCGTCGGATGATAATCGAAATTTTGTGGTCTGAATAAATAAATATTGATCTACAGGAAATTTCGTCTCAGCAGGATGGCGCTACACCTCACTTTGCAAATGATTCATTGAGACAAAAATTTCCTGGACGAATTATCTCCAGAAACGAAGATTGACGGGAATTGACCACCAAGATCATATGATTTGAAACCGTTGGACTATTTTCTTTGGGGTAATGTGAAAAGCCAGGTCTATAAGAATATTCCACAATCAATTCCTGAAGTGAAGGATGAAATTATTCGTGTCATTAGTGAGGTAGAGACTCAATTATGTCAAAATGTCATTGAAAATTTCAACGAAAGAGTAGACGTCTGTAGAGCTGCAAGAGGAGGCCATTTGGCAGATATTATATTTCGTACATAAATGTCATAACTGATACTCCAATTACCAATGAAAAGTTTTTGCAAATGAATGCAAATTATGTGTTTTATAAACAAACTAGCTGGCCCAGCGAACTTTGTTACGCCTAAATGATACAAACGGTGGATTCCACAAATCGTAATAACCAGTGATCAACAGCTTGGTTCTCTGATTGTTGAACTGTCAAATCAAATTGATTCTAGATCAAGCTCCGATCACCGGTTAACCGGTGATAATGCTTTGTGAAGCCCACCGTTGCTATTTTTTCAATCAAGAGATAAATTAGGCGGAATTGAAGTTCAACATTCACAAAATTTTGATGACATTGTTATCTACATGAAAAGAATTCTCGATACCCAATAATTGTTGAACATAATATTTATTACCCAAATTCAAAAACATGTCAGATGAGAAGAAAAAAGATGAAAATGGACAAATCACGATTGATTCAGATCATCAAAATATTAATTCAGAAAATATCCATTTTAGGGCAAGGGTGTGATGCATACACTCACATTATTTTTTAAAGTAGATGCAATATCTGCCATAAAAAAATGGGGTTCTAATTTGGAAAAATTGATTTTTCACGATTTTGTCATCCCTAACTTTGAAAGCGATTTTTTCACCCCCTGTATCATGAATCGCGATTTCGATTTTCAAAGTGGATACATCAATCTTACATCTTGAAAAATCCCAAAAATGAAAATTTTCCATCCAAAAACCTCGAAGTTATTCTTGTTTCAGCGGAGCTCTATTTTCGATTTTTTTTTCGAATTTTCCCGCTCAGAGAGAATTTTCCAACCAAAACTGAAAAATGTTACATCAAAATAACTTGAAATTTTCTAAGGAATCTATTTCTGCAATAAAAAAATGGGGTTCTAATTTGAAAAACGGAAGTTGACGTCATTTCCGGAAAAACCGGAGGTGCTCATGCCTTGAAAATATTTTAGATTTCATCAGCATCGTGAAATACTTATAAGTGCTGAATTTCATGAAAATACGTTCAGTAGTTTCCTGTATAAATATGGGTGAGGTTCCTCGTGAAAGACCCTGTATATTACCTTCACGACTATGCTACAGTGTCTAGATAAGAGCCATTAACGGTAGCGACATCTTGTGGCCTTATTCAAAGGAAGGGAAAGCATTTCCTTCATGAGCATATTTTTCATCGAAGTTTTAAGAGTTTTAGTGTTTTTTATAATGACCAGGCCGTAGGCGAATCCATACATGAAGTTTCATAACAAACAGTCCATCCGATCTCGAGTTATAAATGGTATAACCAACAACTTTGTTTTATATATAAAGATATGATTCCGTCAAGAAAAAAATACATATTCCAAAATTATATGTCACTTTTCAATGAGATATATTGGCGAACCGAGATTTGCTCTACTTTTACGAGTTGAGATCCAGCGCAGTTCATGAAAGTTGGAACGAGTAACTTGATTTACACCAATCTACTCGAGTGTTCCACCGATGTTGTATCGGAAAAATGACTTCGTCATCTAATTCCATTAGGTTTTTTGTATCGGCCTCGTTGCTTGGTTGAACTTCGGAGGCACGAATACGTAAAAAAAAGAACACCGACGATGCGGGCGAGCCCCGAATTGATTTTGACATTGTTTTATGTCGTGTCTGCTCCGTCAGAATTCAACGTATCTAATTGAGGAAAACGGAAGGTGTCAGTTCTTGTTCAACGTCGCCTGCAACTTTTCCGTTCCCTGGAGAAGTGAACACAATTCCGTCCAACTTCGTATCCGAAATTCCCCCGCCTATCGGCCGAAGTTACATGCGGATTGCGTCGTCACGAATCGCTGCAGTCTTTTCAATTAATTCCTCAAGAATTCCGATCCGTTCAATGAATTCTGAAATGTCTGGAAAGCTCGTTAATGGACGTAGTTTCGGCTGGATTGAGGGTTTGGGGATGTTTTATCACCGGGTACTTGCAGTGACATGTCCGGTAATACGGATCAGTTTGGTATTCAATTCCACATGCCTCCGACAATTAGGGATCCGATTAAGATGAGACAATGAATCACGGAGTCCCGAATTGGGGAGTTTCCTCTCAGAATTGTCACCAACTATGTGAATGGTGACTCTTTTGCTCATGGGTTGAAGATTTCTGGATTTCACTTATTCTCAACTAGCGATCCGCCCTGGCTTCGCACGGATGCAATGCAATCCTTATAAATAACGGTAGTGCCGGCGCCGCACCAATATGTCCCTGCATTTTAAATCTTTAATATCTTCGGAAATATTCATTTAAATTAAATGCTGTAAAGGGCCATATTGATCTATATTTATTGGACATGTATTTAAGGTACTTAATTGAATAAGGATTAATGCTGTATTGCTCAAAATAAGTTCCTAAACAAGCCATTTTTCCCGTAAACTGTTAAGGATAAAGAATGGTTATTGTGGGTTATCCTTAAGAGATAGACATATACCATCGCAAACTTTTTTGTTGACCTTTTCTAGGAGTACAATACCGAGTACATTATTTTGATTTATCTCGTGGGGTTCAGTCAGCGTTTGCAATGTTAGCGCAAAAAAATGTGTTTATTTACGACATCACATGAGAAACCTGTGTTTCTCTACAATATTATGCGTGTACCATACAAATAAACCTTCCTCTTGAATCACTTTATCTATTAAAAAAGCGTTTCAAAATCCGTTGCTTAGTTTTGAAGATTTAAGCATACATATGGATAGTTGTGCGCGTGTATCAGCAAAGCCGTGGTGGCCATTTATAAGATACAAGCAGCCCGTCCCAGCTTCGCCAGGGTAGAAATTTGTTTCATTAACATGTTGCGAAGAACTACAACAATCTACAACATTTGAAAAAGGCTTCTGCTTCCGCTTCTTAATAAGTCGACCGCGTGTCTGAAAGTTGATCCACGCGGATACACTTTCAAACATGCATGTCCTCCTCTCACACTTCACACATCTTCATCACTTCAACCTGCCATATCTTTTGATGTACTCGTTGTAATTGTATGATGTGAAAGGCAGTTTCGTTCCGAATTGAATACTGGGGATAAATAATGTATTAAGTTGGATGAGGATCAATACCCCTTTTCAAAATCGCATACCCAAATAGTGCATAATTTCGAGAAACATCTGATTCCCATAAACAGGTAATAGCAAGTCAATCTTGAGAGATAGATATTATGCTATCGCGGACTTTTTTGTAGAACGATTTGAGAGGTACATTTCCGTCATACATTGTATCCACGTAAGTCTTACGATCTTTGCAGCGCACTGAAAATAGCTGATTATTGCTGATTTTTTTGTAATTATTGAAGTTATAGTAGGTGTCCTTTTTCGGATGAAAAGTAAAGCCTATGTCATTCAGGAATAATGTAGCTTTCTAAGGGCGAAAGAATTTCTGAAATCGGTCGAGTAGTTTCTGAGCCAAGTCGTATCAAACACACAAAAATACAAATATTTCCTTTTTATAATATTAGTATAGACTTTGTTCCATTCATAATTTCCAAATGTATATTTCCTCAATCAATAAAATCGATAATTTGCTACAGAAAACGATGCTTTATTGAACACTGAAATCCTGCGCTCTAATTGAAAGACCCTCACAATGTTTTAGTGAATCATTAACAGCGTAGTTATGAAATCCACAGAATAATCTGACTCTCGACAGGAAATTGCTAAAAAATTGTTACCAACTGTTAATTATCATAACAATTGGTCTTGGAAAAATTCCCATGGCCCGGCTCCTGCGCCAATTTGTAAAAGCAACTCGCACGAACTAAAATTGTTCAAGTACTAATGTTACTGACCAAAAAGTCAGTGAAAATGTGTTCAGAACACTTTATCGAAATTGGAATTCAAAAATTTGTTAATTACACCCGATGAATTTCTTTTCGAAACATCAATATGGATTTCAAGGAGAATGATATATAAATAATTGAGTGTCATTAAACTTATTTGAATAACTTTCCATGAAAGCACTACACAAAAATTCAATTGTTATCGCGGTTTTCAAAATAAAAGGGGATCAGGAAAATGAACCCTTCGTATCCAAGATTATCACTTTCCTCATCATCTGATGCTTGAGAGCGCAGCTATAGACATCTATCGGCGGATGAGTGAACTCTGAGAAAATTTAGAGGGAACCTCACGCATATAAAGTTGCGTGATCTTCCCACCGGAAAAACCATTCTTTGATATATTGAAAGCTCAACTTAAATAGTCTGGATATTTTTCCTGACTCGTTCGTTAAAAATTGAATATTTTCCTTATACATGCTTGGTGTATCTCTGTTGATTAACTTTTCACTGTTACTTGATTTGCAGAACTCAAATTAACGAATTTACGAGACTTTTCTACATTTTCACCAATCAGAAGTGAAGAAAAAGAGAAACATTATTTCCCGATATTTTTGGCTCTGCACTTTCACCCTCAGTGAGGGTAAGAGTGACGCCAAAATGATTGAAAGGAAGGTTGAATAAGAATTTTCAAAATCCCTTTCAACAGCAGTCTCTAAATTCCACAATTCCTCATAGTATTTCTTAGAAATTCGAATTTTATCTGCAAACAATGCCCAATGGTGAAATTCATTATCGTCATTTCAAATAACCCAAAAGATACGATACACACCACACAGATGAATTTAGTGGTTTCCGAATTATTGTCTAGTACTATAGTATCGTATTTCGAAGTATTGGTTGGAAGTTCAATAAATTGCGTTCAGGAAAATTGGAAAATTGAATACTATGCTCTATTTGGAAGAGGACAGTTATATAATCTTGCTTCACTTCGTGATTTTATGGATTTAGATATTTTTTATTTGAAAATAAACTGGCGAATAGAGAAGGGTAGCTATCAACTGAGTAGTTAGTAAGCAACTCTAATTTACAATTTTATAATGTTACTTTTGTCAAAGAACAAGCCGGACTTTCAAGCTTCTAAAATGGTAAAAGAAAACTGTAATTTATTGCAGAGGTGTTTGTGTAAATTTTCCAGTATATATGTAATATTTTATATGATTCAACATACTATGGCAGTCTCTTAATAATATTTTTTGAGAAGAAATCCTTTCACGCCCACAAAAAAACTATTCGACATACATGGAGATCTTGGACAAGAATCGAAAATCAAAAGAACCCATAAGAGTTCAAGCTCCATGTCCTGATCAATGAAACAAAAATTTTACCAAACAGTTTACACAAGGCAAGTCTTTGGCAAGAAGGTTCCCTATATACCTATGTGGAGAACACACTGACCATTAGGCATGTCTATCTGGGCCCTGAGTGGCACTCCAACTAAAAAAAAATATTTCTGCCAATTGGAAAAAGATCTATGGTCATGATAATTCTAAATTTTATACCATCATTAAAACTCAGTCACTGTAAACAAAAATTAATGCTAATTCACATTCATCCGATGTAATATATCCAGGGTGTCCCAGCTGATATAATATCAATGACCAAAAGTTTTCCTCTGGAAGAAGACTGGTACTCAGCAGGCTTTCACTTTTCCAATTTCCTTCCTTTTTAATCGAGTGACACATCGTTTCAATCTTAGTGTGGCCGTTCATATGTTTTCACACTTTGATTGGCTCAAATTTCAATGGAAACAGTATGTAATCGATCAAAGAATGTTACTTTTAATCTCCAGCCTCCCACATACAAATATTGACGTTTTTGAAGTCTTTCTGACAAATTTCTAAGTTGAAATATACTGCAGTTCCAAAATTGTTAGTTTTACGTTGGAGGTTTATGGGGAATCTCTCAAAATATGACCTCGAGAAGTCGAGCAACGACGAGGTATTCGCTGCACTCTGCATCTCGATATTCTGATGGGTTCTGAGGTGAATGATCATCTCTCCAAGGAGTTTTATTTCGGGATACCGACTAGGGCTGCAGTCTGTGAAGAGCTTCAAGTACACAGACAACACATTATAAATCTGGTCGTATTTCTGTTCTCAACAAATTATCGGTCGTTCAGAACCAAATAACAGAAATGTTGGATGATTCATCCAACTGACTTGTTGGTTAACCTCGGAATTTTCCGAGACCTACTTTTCGCCGAGTATCCTTGCGAATTCAGGAACGAATATAGGACAGTGAAACAGAATTGTGCCGACAGGATGCTCAATCGATATGATTTGAGGGATTCGTAACCTCTCAAGAGCCCGAGATCAAAAGATGAACGTTCACCGAAGGGATTTCCCGCAAACAGATATGACTCATCATGTGAATACACTCGTAGGACTAAATCCTGTTAAATTCTAAGGACTGAGAGACGTTTAGGGGAATTTCAATACCCGTTTCTTCTGATTCAACGTTTTTGAGGTTGGTCAGTTGTTCCAGACTCACCTTTTTGGTCAACGACGAGGATTCTTCGTTGCCTCTGATGAACCTTTCGAATTTGAAACTGTTGGATCTGTACAGTTCGTTGTCACTCCTCTTGCTGCAGAATTTTTTGGTGATGGCGCGAGATTTGCAGGATTTACAATCCTTCACGGATTCCCAATCAATATTAAATAAACCCCGTGTTTTCTTGGTGCTCTGCGATGGTGGACGACGAGATTTGCTCCGGCGACGTCGTCGGCTCTTCGTGCTATCCTCATTTGTGTTTTGCGATGCAACATCGGATTCTGTCTTTTTCGATAGTCCCACTCGTTTGAGCACTCTATCCATAACCACGGCGATTCGAACACTAATATTGTTCACTTTGACATCACTTTCGGCCTTCTGTAACTGCTACTCCGGCAGGACGGAAAGAAGTCATGTGTCAGCTCGGATATCTACCCTTCCCTACATCCCTGAACAGTGGCGGCGCTACGCTCAGAGGGCTGAAGCTGGCCGTGAAACTCCGAGCACAATACGAGTTAAAATTAAAACCTAATCCGAAAATATTTTTTTGGGAATTATAGATCAATGCTGCACAATAACCTTAAAACAAGGTCACACTAGTTATCTTTTGGGCGCATCTGTACATAGATTCAATTCGGGAAAGGCTAATGAAACTAGTTGGATATTTCATCACAACATTTCTTGTCATTCGAGAGTGAATTGGGTACAGATATACATAATGCTTTTTTCTTATGTCTTTGTTCTGTTGCTGTTCATGATATTGTCGATGTCTTCAGCCTGAATTCCAGGCAGTATCATTTGAGGTTTTTTGTTCACTTGGTATTTTTACAATGTCCTTTTCAATCTAATGATTGAATGCCTTTTAATGCCAATATTCTCTGGATTTGATGAAGTTGATTCTTTTGCTATTCTCAGAAGAGATGTGAATGAAAAAAAGGTGAAACGTATTTCAATTTCGTGCTCTCTTAGAACACTCGAAAGTCCCCTTCGCCATCTTTTGATGAAGCTTCGAACTCCCATTAGACAACCTGTTGAATGGATCGAAGCTTATTTCGCTGGGTTCAGTATCCTACATCGAAAATAGTTTCATTCTGCATTCCTATAGATGGCACCGTAGAAGACTCAGGAATACAGAAGTCTTCAGAGATTTCATTGTGCCAAATAGTATGAAAACTCTGAACCTTTTGAAGCAATCTGTTTTCAGTAATTTACAGTTTTCTCTACATTTTCTTGATTCCCACTTTTGTATCAACTTTTTTCTGGATTCATTCGTCAGATGGCAAAATATCAAAGGGGTTAAAATTACAGTATGCTTTTCGCTTATATTTCAACAAAGGTGCCGAAAGTTGAAGGTAATATAATCACTTTTTCGATGTGATATGAGTTTGGGGACAAAAATGAATTGGATAGACTCAGAAACTAATGGGCCTACCACACGCTCAAGCTTCACCACAGTTTGGCTTGCGCAAACCGGCTTGAACACTGAACACTGAGCGTGTGGTTGGGAGAATTGTATACAGTTTCCCTCAGTGTTCAGTGTTCAAGCCGGTTTGCGCAAGCCAAACTGTGGTGAAGCTTGAGCGTGTGGTAGGCCTATAACTCTGATGTGAATATTTGGCATTGAAGAAAACTTCAGCTTCAGCGACTGAATTCAATTTAAGTAGATATCTGTACAAATTTACAGAACTATTATCACGTTTTATTCTATAGAAAATGAAATGTTTTCCATTTTGCGATTTATATTTTTTTCCTATTCGAAAAGTTCACATAGGAACCCTGAAAAAATGGAAAGATTTTCATAAGAGCAAGAGATCAATAATGAATTGAAATGACATCTAGTTCCCACTCAGTGCATTTAAATTTCAAATACATTCTGTCGAGAGTGTAATTATGAAATTTTTCTGCAGGATAACAAATATTTCATTTTATAGGTCATTTTTGAGATGTTTACATTTCACAAGATGAAGAATTCAATAAATCAGAATGAAAAATCAATACAAGTTCAAGTTAAGAAGAAAAACAACCCTGAAAACTTACTGTGTTCACCAGAATCATATTTTCTTCGTTAAAAATTTTTGCAACTCATCAGTCATTGCCATATTTTCATAATTATTTCTACCAGAAAGAGAATAAGTGAATGATTCTTACAGTTGTTGAAAAAGATTGCATCTCTCGTATGTTCAAAGACATCGAGAGCATTAGTAAATCGGAGAATAGTTAATATTGTGCCACCAGAAAATTGGAAAACTGTTTTTATTTGGACGCCATGAAGAGTTGGGCGAATTCAGAACCCGAATGAATGAGTAAGCTGGCTACAACTTACTTCAGATTACTGCTTTCTCAATTTTTATGTGAATATATCTAAATAAAAAAAAAAATCATAAATGAATAATAATAATTTAAAGCTAGACAAGAAAAAAATCCACATTTTTACTATGTTAGACGACAATCATTGTACATGAGTTTTTCAGGTTTCCGTAAGAAACATATCTTCGTAAAATCAAAAACCACATCTTTGGTGATATTAAACACGAAATGAACCCTTGTGTATAGGTAAAGGTGCTCAAATACTTTTTTATCTGACTACAAGCAAACGACAGTCTTGAACTCCGCATACAATATAGTTCACAGCGTTAAATGCAAATGAGAATCATGTATTTTGGGCAGGTCTTATAGATAAGCTACCTCTTCGAGATTTAAAGGATGTTTGTTTAACAATGCAGATGATTAAAAATGCTATATATCGCTGTGAGTGGAATAGGCGGAAATATAAAGCATGAGATGGAATATATTAAAAACAACCGGATTGATTTTTCTGTTTACTCTCCCCAGGTTCGGTAAGCTGAATATAATGTGTTGCCAGTATGAAACACAATCAGCGAAAAAGAGCGTCTTGAAACTTTGTTATCGATATCGAAATCAATATTCCGAACGTTTTACAAATTGCACTACTCCTAGTGAGAAGGTGAATCTTCTATGCACTGTCTTATTGAGATAACACAGCTGAGAATTCAGCCGAATGTGTGTTGTAATATAAAGGAAATGAGGGAATTGCAAAATTTTCCTACACAATTTTTTTTCAGGATGTATTATACTGGTGAAGTTCGAAGAATCTGTCTCATTCATAACGATTGGCTATGGAATTGCAGGTTCCTATTTCTTTATTGGCACCATCGTCCCATTCAAAAAAATAACACCCTTTATAACTCTTTTTGGTGGCAAGTCTCCAAATGAAGAAATTTTTTCAATCTCATTTTTGGATAGTAATCGTAGACAGATGCGCTATCGAATGTCATCTATGATTTTTGTGCCGCACCCATATTTTTTTTTCAAATCGAAGATCTAGAACACAAATCGTTCCAATTTAAGAAGAGACATCCCTGTTTTCTTGAGACCCCAAAATGGTTTACTCACTGTAATTCCAGAATTAAATTGAAAATGAATTCTGATCACAATTAATAAGGAGCTTTTTTGTTAATTATTTTGGATATACACCTATATTTAGTGTATTTTGAAATATACATGAAATTACAAAAATGAGCTGAGAATTATCTTTGTTTATCTTTGAAGAAAATCGTCGAAAGAAACAATAGAAAGTAGGTTTCTTCTCGAAAACCTTTACAGAATATTCGAACAAACTTCTTCGCAAATAATTTTATCCAATCTTCATTTTCCTTGCCTTAATATGAAAAATCTCAACTCATCTAGATGAAAATCTTATCTAAGATGATGTTATTTTTATGCTTGATCCGACACATCTTATGAAGAATCTATATGTAATAAGCTTTTGGTCCAAAAATCCTTGATGAAATACAACAACAATAGTTGATGAAACTCAAAAGTACTTCGTGAGAAATTTGATTCAAGTGTCACGAATGATAGCATCCATTTAATCTTATACAGATTGCCATAGACTAAATTATTTGAAATTTTTGTTGATACTTCGAATATTCTGAAGCTGCAAAATCTCAGAAATGACCTTCACTGAAAATTTGATTGATGAGCTGATTCAATCATCGGAATAATACGATTTGCAAATTTTTATACCCCACTTGAATTCAGAGAACATTTCATTGGATTAAAAGACTCATTCTCATTATCATCACTTTTTCTAGTCACCACCAACCACGCCATTATTCCAAAAATTCATTAAATTCAAACATTTCAAAGGCAACTACAAACAGAAATGAAAATCACTCATTGGATTTTAGTTTGCCTTTAGAATTTTGAACCCGGCCCCTTCAACATTATGCAATTGCAAAGTTACCTACTAGATCATTTTTGTCCACAATAAATATGTTTTTTCAAGTTTCTCTAGTTTGATAAATTGATCAGAAGCTCTCATTTCAAACCTGCTGATATTTCATTTTCTTCAATATGTCACTGCTGGGCCTGAGGTCTTGTCAAGATAAAGCAATAAAATCAAAAGCTGATTCATTATTTCTAGGCAATTACACTTCATTATTTTGAAGTTGAATATAACCATTTATTCTAATAGGAAGTATAACTAAGTCTTCTATTCGTTTAATACGATGGACTAGCTCTTCAACATCCTTTTTTTAATTTAAATGTGACAATAACCCTTAAAAAATTAATCTGACAATCCTTTTCTTAGCAAGACAGGTATTGAAACTATAAAATAAGCAGCCAGGAATAAGAATAAAATATTTTTTCGAGAAACCACTTTTATCGGTTTTACTGATCGACTTGAATAAATTTGTATTATGATTGTTTCGAAACTGATAATCTTCTTCAACATCGAAAGGCCACCCCCTCACAAACCATTGCATTCTGTTATTGGCTGTACGAAATCATTTATTCCTTCCATTGGTGGAAAGCCGGTGTTTCGCTAAGGGTGCGCATGGATTCGAACCGATTTTCTTCGCAGCTTAGAACCATCAGTACATTTCCGCTTTTCGTAGCGAGCGCTTGGTGGATCGGCGACAGAGCTACGCGCGCTTTTCGCAAAGTTTTCCGAGCATTCGTATTAATGTGAAAATGAGGTTATTCGCGATTGTCGTCATTGCGGTTTCACAATTTTCCCTCTGTTTCACGAGCAACGGAATACCGTCGACAGGTAAGTTTGTCGATTTCCAACTGAACTTTCTCTACTGCAAATTTTTTTTTGGCGCGGTGGAGATTTTCTTGTCACATTTATCTCTCTTGAGAATATCACATTTAACATTAAGGAAATTTCCTCATTTTACATTTATCAGCATACATTCATAGTCTTTCAAGTGCCAGCTTTCGACTTCATCCTTTTCTGGACAAAATTGAAGGTGACCAAATATATTGAAGGTTTGATGACTTCCTTGATCATATATTTAATCTGATTGGAAAATTATACATGTTCAGTAATGGAAAGGAATAAGAAATAGTCCTTCATCCAATTTTAACTGGGACCTCTAAGATTTTGATCCAAATCACCAAATACACCAAGACGTTTTGCTGAAGAAGACCCATAGAAGGGATCAGCTCACTTGATAAACTTGGTCTCTCGGATGTTCTCCTGCTCCATGCATGGAAGATCTGAAGCTCAAAGAAGACGACAACCATGCGCCTTATATTCGACCAGTGTGAGCTCAGATGTCTCATCACCTATGCTATACCACCAGCACAGTCTGTTACCTTGATGGCCTTTTGGTTCTTTGCAGAGGACAATGAAGTCCCAGCTAATTCGTTTACTTCGTGAATAGTTAGTTCACTCTGAATGTTTTCTTTGAGATTCTTCAGGTGAAATCTTGTGCTTTTTAACCCTGTCTTCTGAAATGCTTATTTTGACCGTCTCAGTGATTGCATGCATACAAATCCGATTTTCTCAAAAGCACAAGCTTTCCTCAGCTCTTCATCCCTAGCTAGCTGGTAGATCGACATTTCCAGATCACTTTCAGGATATAATAACGAGATTTCATCTCTTTCATTGCAGTTGTCTGTCAGGCAATTTTGATGACAGTATCTTGTTTTCAGACAATTTAAATCCTTTCTAATTATCAGGAGTGCTGTCGAGTGACTACTTTCTAGTTCTAGTTGGCTTTTTCGCAATTCGAGCAGTTACCAATTTCCTCACTCCTTCAGCTTGCTGGTAATCATGACGTTATCGCTCTATCGGAAATTAATCGTGCATCCATAGGCGTCCTCATCATTACACAGTTCATATCTGTCCCAGGAGGGTGAAACTAAGTGCAGCTACTGTGGAGGAAAGGTAGCTATTGGATTTTGTCGATTACGCAGAATTTGGAGTGCATTTTCGCCCAACCTGCATTACAAGGGCCTGTGATGTTATAATTCATGGCTTTATTGCATATTGTTATCCCAATCAATCATGAGCTGATGTTGTGGCTAAATTTAAGCGAATTCCGATACTATATTAATGTGATAAACATGTTTATGGTGGAATTTGAGTTTTCTTCGTGTACATAGTGTTTGTTAAATAAACCCCTCTGATATTCACATCATTTCTGTTCTATTGCTTAGAATGATTGAAGGAGAAACAAAAATCTTAGGCCTTCATGAATTTTGTTTGACTGTCTGGGATGTAGTACGAGTTAGAACCGATGCTTTCAGAAATTTGTTCTTATTCAGTTTGCTACAACTTTTCTGGAACTACCTGTATTTGGTGGACTGGTCATTGCAGTTTGGTTTATTCTGTTCTGTTTATTGCTTGGAGTTAACAATGCTTCAGCATTATACTCCATGTTATCATAATGTTGGTTCACGAAGACAATATTGCGATTTATAATATATTTCTTTGTTTCTATTCCCAATAAATTGCCTCAAAAGTTTTGGTCTTCAGAAACGAGTTTAAGATGTAGATCATTGATTCCGATAAGATGAATATAAACGCCATTCTACCAGACTGGTTTTGATATGTATTAGAGGAAGGTCACCAAATAGGAAATAGTATCCTAATATGGAATACCTTAATTTCTCCAAGACTATAAGTAATAAACGTAACACTTGACCATCTTCTGTTTCATTCGG
This sequence comes from Adalia bipunctata, assembly GCA_910592335.1. Classification (NCBI taxonomy): domain Eukaryota; kingdom Metazoa; phylum Arthropoda; class Insecta; order Coleoptera; family Coccinellidae; genus Adalia; species Adalia bipunctata. Next base: position 5,301,611 of record OU342957.1, read on the forward strand.
TCTACTAACTATCACACTCACACCATCGAGTCAGTTGCGCGAATGCTTAACGTGTGACAGGCTTGTTTTGTTTTGTTGTCGTGAAGAAAATTTTAAAGGTAAGTAGTAAATGAGTATTACCAGCTGTTATGTTTGTACACATAAGTGTTATACTATTAAGTATATCGGTATTATGTTTATTTCACCATTTTGTGATCTTTTGTCATTAAAATATTGTGACTTGAAAAAATATTCAGAAGAGTTTGAACTAGTATAAAAATCCAAATATGGACATTCGTCGGTGTCTAATTATGGAATATGATCTATGGGCTCTGGGCACATTATGATTGTGCTGGTCCAGAGTTTGATACTTGGATCTGTGACTTCTGCAAGATATTATGAAACTTCTTTCATTTATCACAATATGTTATATTCATTTAATTGATCTCAAAGATATTAATGTCCATTTTTGTTATTGTTATGTTGATTTATGCTTATATTCCATATATGGGTACCTATTCCATATTTGGTTACTCATTTGTGATTTTGTTTTTTGTGCTAGATTTCAATTAGATAACTAATATATTTGATTAGAGGCTGTTAATTACTACATATAAATGTATGACTGATCAGTAAAAACATTAAACTGAATTAATCAATATGAAGTTTTTTTTCATATCCCAAAAACAAAATGGTATTCCATAATAGGTGACTTTCCTCTGAAGATTATTCAACAGTACCTGATAGCTATTCTTCCTGTGAGAAGAATCGAAATTACAATGTTGAAGCTTGTTGAGCTTAGACAAGAATGGTGGAGAAATAACTGAGAAATCACATAAATCAGAGGACAGAAGTCGAGTTGGAACTAGTAAGGGTCACATATAAAAGTCTTCCATGCGAAGAATAGGCTTAAACTGTGGACGGAGATGTCAACCAAAAATAATTCACTTTCTCCACCGAATTAAAGAAGACAGGATATAACAAAAAGGAGGCAAGGAGTGAGAATTGGGAAAACAAATTCCCAATGGATCTTTAGTTCTCACAGAAGATGTCTATTTTCTTAGACAACAGTGAACGGTTTTAAGTCCAGTGATCAATCCGATCTGTTCTCTACTCCATCAAAGAAGATCTTTAGTGAGTTTTCTCAGCATCATCTTCCTACGTCCAAGACATAAGGAAAAGCTCAAAAACCTGTTTGCCCTACAGAAAATATATCAAAAAAATTCAAGACATTTCATTTGCGATTCCTGCTTGATTGAGTCCGACAATTGGAGGCATTTTATTCCCATCGAAAAGTCTTCGACCATTTACCGACAGCACGATCGTAAATCAACCGATTCAAAATGTTTCCAAGGCAATGATTAAGTATCAAATATATTAAAATGTCCTCCCTTCTTTTATCATATTCTTGGACCAAATCACGTCCTCCAGGTTCATTCCAGAGAAAATATACCTAAACTACACGCTTCCCCTATCGAGGGGACCGTCAGCCCCATTTCAAATTACTTTGGGGTCGGGAGATGCATCCTGACAGATTTGTAATTAGAGATTCTGGTCACTTCTTGACCTATTCGATGAGGAACAGAGCTGAACTGCTGTGATGAAGGGAAAAGTTTGGTGTGGCTCCTAGAATTTTATATCGAGATAATAAGATTATATGCTCGTGTGTGCGGTGTTCATCTTTCGAAAGAGAAGTAGAAGCTTTGAAGAGACGAAAATACTTCTTGAGAATGAAGAACTTTACAGATGCCTTGTCTTTCGATATTCCATGTGAGTAGGTTTGGCCGAAATGAGATTTTCCGCGTTTCTGATTGAATACTACGGGATACTTTTCGAATTTCAATGCCTCCACATCAACATGATTTCTTTCAGGATAATTCTTACTAATACCAATATACCGAAACTAATTGTGATGTTCAGCAATACAGAAAAGCTTAGGAATAGAAACAATTTTTTAACATCTCTGACACAGATTGCATCAATGAACAAGTGTAAAGATATTGAAAATTTCATTGAATCATTACATAGTATAAAACAAAGTCGCTACAAAGTTGAGAAAGAGCAAATAGAAATTAGCATTGGCAAGGTCTCTGAAAATTATTTGACATTTTACGAGTACCAGCCTGCGTCAGTATAAAAACATATATGACATCATTATCATTACATAGTATAAAACAGTCGCTTTCGCTGTCTGTCCCTATGTATGCTTAAATCTTCAAAACTATGCAACGGATTTTGAAACGCTTGTTTTGAATCGATGGAATGATTCAAGAGGAAGGTTTATATGTATGATACATGCATAATATTGTAGAGAAACACTGCTGAAATTACAGGTTTCTAATGTGATGTCGTAAATAAACACATTTTTTTGCGCTTACATTGCAAACGCCGACTGAACCCATGAGATAAATCAAAATAATGTACTCGGTATTGTACTCCTCAAAAAGGTCAACAAAAAAGTCCGCGATGGTATATGCCTATCTCTTAAGGATAACTCACAATAACCATTTTTTAATCCTTCACATTTTACGGGAAAAAATGGCTTATTTAGGAAGTTATTTTAAGCAATACAGCATCAATCCTTATCCAATTAAGTACCTTAAATACATTGTCCATTAAATATAGATCAAAATGGCCCTTTACAGCATGTAATTCAAATGAATAATTCCGAAGATATTACAGATTTAAAATGCAGGGACATTGCGGTGCGGCGCCGGCACTACCGTTGTTTATAAGGATTGCATTGCATCCGTGCGAAGTCGGGGCGGGTCGCTAGTATCCAATATTCCCTTGGAAGTTCCAGATGAAAATTTTCCTGTCAGATGATCCAGCAACGTTGTTATTTCTATCTAAGAAGTCGTAGTAATAACGTTTTTATCGTAATGTTTATTTACTTTGGGAAAATAATGAATTTGAGAACATATCATGTGAATTCAATAATTCCACAGACCTGGCGAATGTTGAAGAATTTTTTCTCTCTGTTAATACTGGAAATATTTCACGTATATAAACATGGTTGGAAGATTCAGTTATGCTATTTCCTTGTAAGGAAATCAAGAATCGAGTGTTTGAATTTTATTGGAAAATAATGGACAAAATAGTCCGTTACTTTGTGATTATTTTTTCGAAAAAAGAATAAAAGAACTCGAATAACCCGACAGAAAAACTTCTAAACGAACAGACGGACCTATGGAATTTGCAAAATTCTTGAGAAAGACGCCTACAGAAGACATTTAAAAACCTTTTTGGACAACTTGAGATACTCCTGTATAAAAATGTAGTAGTACTGCGAAACCTGTGTCACAGTTAAACCTCAAAAGAACCAACTCCATTTACAAAGTTGAAAAAGAGTAAATAGAAATTATAATTGGCAACGTCTCTGAGAATCATTTGACATTTAACGAGTACCAACCTGCGTCAGTTTTGAGTGAAAAAACTTGATAAACCTAAAACATAACCAACAGGACACATTATAAAAGTGAATGGAATTTATGATATTGAGTCAGTAAAATCCTTCTCAAAAATCGTCAAGAATGTATCGGAGTCTTCAACGAAGTGTTTCAATCGAAACCAAAATACCAGGAGCGTTCAAACGCTGCTGTTGCATGATTCGAGAAGTACTCAAAGACTCTCGGTTGGTAGACACAGTCAGAAACCGATCAGGAGTGATCGATCTTAGGCGTCCACTTCTCGGTCTTTCGGTCACGTTTTCAGTTTCTTGATATCGATGGACGATCCGGGAAAATATACCCTTTTACTAATTCGAAAGAAATTTGCAACATAATTTCCAGATTTTGAAACGAAGTTCATTGTAAGAAAGTAAAACAAAAACTCATCATAAATTGTAAGGAACGAAAACGTCAAGGACTTGTCTGAATTTGAAGAAGTTATCGAACGAGAAGCGAGAAACCATTCAGATATAAGAGAGGGAATATTTGATTTCTCATACATGATCATTTGGTGGACAAGAATCTTCAACTCCTTTTCAAGCGGTCTCTAAAATTCTGAACAAAAATACGCGTTAACTGAAGAACATGACATTCAATTTTCTGATCAGTGGCGATGACCTCCGTCCGCAGGTGCGGGATAATCCATTAATCATGCCTCACCCTGTATGTAGTCGAGAAACATCTTAATTGAAGTTGGAAGTGTCAAAATGAGACAAATGATCGGAAATATTGAAGGAAGCCGCACAGTGATTCTAAAACTACAGAAAGATATTCGAATTCGTACCAACGACCGGATCACCCCTTATAACTCCGAATAAATTTCCACCTGGCAACATATTTGTAGATCTTCCGGAGACAGCACGCCCTTGTATAATCTACGCCGAATTTGAATGAGACGAATGAACCTGAAGGGAAAATATTCCGTTTCCACAATCTTTTCTCCTATGTAAGGTGTTAGCTGACACATTTGGTAGCAGATTTACAGAATACATAATGCAAAGAGGAGACAAATCATTTTAGTGTAAAAGTGCGGTATCCGGAAATTCCAAAACTTTCCACCCCTCAATCCGAGGACTTGAATGCATAACAAATAACGCGCTGTGGATGTACTCCAATCGGCATACCGAACCATTGATGCGGGTGCCACTCAAAATGTGCACAAATGTCATATTCACCTTGTTAGAAATAACGACATCCTCGCTCTCCTAAGGGCGAATACCGAACTTTGAGTTTCACTATTAAGATAATTGAACTCCGCGGGAATAATTCTATGATATTTCACGTGACCCTCGGGAAAATAAACCCGAAGTAACCGAGTTTCACAAAGCGTTGATTGTGGAATCACGCCCTCGATCCAAATAATGACAGCCGCAAATTTGTTGAAGCTCGAATCGATTCAAGGAAATAGTGGGGTTGAAATATTGATAAATCTCTCAAGCCAATAAAATGACCGAAATGAGTGCCAAATCAAGGAAAAACACGCCAGTTTCATTGAGATTCCGAAATTCCTACTGTATTTCCAGCATTTCATACAAAATAAAGTCCGATGAGTCGAAAGCTGTTTTCTTGATAACTGAAGTGCAAAAATTTACTTCATTACTTGACATTAACTTGAAAATACTAATTTTATATTGTGGTATTTAGGTAATAATGGAATGAAACGAAAGAATAGAACAATTACAATCAACATTGTCTTCCAGATAGTTTCACATTTTCATGGCTACTATAAATCCTCTAGTAACTAGTTTGTCGAATTCTGATTCATTATGATTGATCAAGAAATATCAATTCTTGTAACTCCATCACATTGGACGAATATTCATAGGTGAAGGAGAAACTGGCGCCTTCACCATTTTGTGACTTCGGCTACATATACTAATATTGCTGTGGTCCAAAATTTACTGACTGACAAAAAAACTGCAACACCCGGAAGGAGCTGTTCAAATTAAAATTTTTTTGGTAAAACATAGATAGTATAGTAAGGAGTAACTGAATAAAATTCGGAGAAAAAAAACGAAGGCTTTACAATTTTTTTTGATGAATTTGTTCATAATATGTTTGTCCACTACGATTATCTGAACACTCCCCAACACGTCTTGGCATTTATGCAATAAGAAGGTCTTCTTCTTCTTGAGGGATTCTTTTCCAAGCTTCCAGTACTTCATGTCTCAGAGCCGCCAAAGTCCGTGGGGGCCCATGATGTCCAAAACATGCTCTACAGGCGAAAGATCGGGAGATCTGGGCGGCCATGGCGAAAGATTCACATGGGTCGTTTCAAAAAAGTTTACACTAACCCTGGCAACATGAGGTCGAGCATTATCTTGCTGGAATATTGGATTCTCGAGCCGGTTAAGGTGAGGGAAAACACATGTCTCCACTATCTTTTGAAGGTATCGCAGCGCTGTCATCTTATCCGAATGAAGACTAAATGTGACCTATTTGCATGTGCAATAGCACCCCATACCATAACGCCCACTGACCTGTGTACATGACGCTCAACATCAAACTGAGGTTCACGTCTTTCTCCCCGACGTCGTCTAACCCTTCTTCGGCCATCATGTGCACCCAAAGAGAATCGAGATTCATCAGAAAAGACGACCTGAAGCCATTCCACATTCCAATGTTGACGTTCTCTGCACCAATGCAATAGTTGCCGGCGATGCTCAACCGTCAGAGATCAGCCAAAGATCGAGTTGTCTCAAATCGGTCTCTTATGGCCATAAGTCTTAGACGTGGATCTTGAAATTTATTTGTGCCCCATTGACGTTCGGTGCCTACTCTTCTTCGATTTTGGGCATTATCAAACCATGCTTAACAACATCTCATAACAGTTGTTGGATTTCTGTTCGTACGGTTAGCGATTTCTCGAAATGACAACCCCGCCTCCTGCAGACCAATAATTCGGCTCTTTCAAATTTACTTGGCTGGCGATAAATTCCACGTACACGTGCTCTAGGCATTTTGAAAACGACTAAACATCGACTTTGGAACCCCCGAGCAGCTAGTTCATTGTGGATTCTGAAAATTTTGCAAAAAACTACTACAATATTTAAGTAACGAAAAATGTTTACATGAAAAATCCTTATTTTTCCAAATTTTAATTATTCACTCTTTGCTATACTATCTATGTCTCACAAAAAAAAAAAAATTGGGTGTTTCAGTTTCTTTGTCCGTTGGTATAAAAACTCCCGACTTGAATCGGAGTCACCAGTACGTCGATAGTATTGAATCGTTACATCTTAAATTAAGGATCTTTGGAAATGTCGAAATATCAATCAAATACTCCTAAGTTTAGATTGACGAGGTTAACTAACCAATAATTGATGGATTTATTCAAAGTCAAGTACCATATGCCCAATTTCGAAATAACACCATTCTTTTTCAAGAGGAAGGTTATAGTATGTATGATACATGCATAATATTGTAAAGAAACACTGATGAATTTACAGGTTTCTAATGTGATGTCGTAAATGAACACATTTTTTTGCGCTTACATTGCAAACGCTGACTGAACCCCACGAGATAAATCAAAATAATGTACTCGGTATTGTACTCCTAAAAAAGGTCAACAAAAAAGTCCGCGATGGTATATCTCTTAAGGATAACCCACAATAACCATTTTTTATCTTTCACATTTTACAGGAAAAAATGGCTTCTTTAGGAAGTTATTTTGAGCAATACAGCACTAATCCTTATCCAATTAAGTACCTTGAATACATTGTCCAATAAATATAGATCAATATGGCCCTTACAGCATGTTATTTGAATGAATATTTCCGAAGATAGTAGAGATTTAAAATGCAGGGACATAGCGGTGCGGCGCCGGCACTACCTTTCTTCATAAGGATTGCATTGCATCCGTGCGAAGCCGAGGCGGGTCGCTAGTATTTCATAAAGGGGATGCTATGTCGAATGTGTTCAATTAGGAGTTTTGATAACTTTATTTCCACCCCTTGCTTCTATACAGCCGTTAATCAGAGATTTTCTTATTCGAAAACTTTGTCTATAAGCTAACAGACAAACCTGAGTTCCATCCTGAAGAAGTTGAAAGAATTGGTTTAGCGGCAGCAGTAAAGATCACATTACCCAAACAAAGGAAACAAACCTTAAGCTTTTGAAGTGTTGGTTGATGAGGATGAGGGGAGAATATCGAGGGTCTGAAAACGAGTTTGAGCATTTGTCGATATCTTCCATCGTACACACGGTATAAGTAGATAGCACTAGAGCTTCAATCCGAACGTCAGCATCAAGAGGATTGTACTTCGCCAGGATTCAGTTCCAGCTCCACAACATGAATTCGATTAGAGATTGATTTCCATACCAGAGGAATCAAAGTTTTATTGAGTTCCATAAGAATCACATAAAGCCCTAAAGTTCGCCATTATGTCCACTTATTTTCAATAGATACTCTGTCCGAATTTAATTCAAGTCACAGATATGTTTTTATTATATGTTCAAAAGGCTGCTCGAAGATTGTCTAGTATAAGGGTGACGTCGCATTATTATCCGTACGTGCCTTGGCGAGGTCAAAGCACCATTTCATTGAATTGATGCAATCCGAACTTCCAGACTTGTAAGTCCACAAACGTTCCATGGTATTCGTTGTGTGGAATGACGATGAGAGAGTTACCCAGCTAGACTGGAAACAGATTGTCGCATTGCCCTCTCATATTCTGAATGAATAGCTCGCATTTCGCTTTCTCAATATTCAAACTATCAAAAATCGTTCCTATTATTATTATTATTATTATTTGAACTGGGGTCGTTTTGGCTCGTTAAGCCTTCCGAGAACTGCGACCGTGTAGATCTTTTGTTCCCTACCCTACTCATTCATGGAAACCCAAGGAGGTCGTCAATAGTGTTGATAAAATTGGCAACCTCCCTAGGAGCCTTGGCCGTGACCTCATGGGTATCCAGGACCGGTTTCCCCATATGAATGGTTCTTAGTTCAGCCAGCTCTGGACACTTGCATACCATGTGTTCAGCTGTTTCCGCTTCTGATCCACATAGCCTGCAAATCTCATCTGCTGACTTTCCCATGCGGTACAAATGGTGTTTGTACCGACAGTGTCCCGTCAGCAGTCCTACCATCACCCGAAGCTCAGCTCGTGATAGCTTCAAGAGTTTCCTGGTATAGGTAGGTGATATCGTCACGAATTTCTTGGCCTGAATAAGTCCAGGAGCGTTTGTCCAGTAGGTTATCCTGTTTTTCAGCTCCCATTGCTGGACCGCTGCCTTGTATTGGTCTTTTCCGAGCCCACAGAACGGCTCAGGTCCAACAGGTATTTGCCTTGATGCAATTTTTGCCAGTTTGTCGGCTTTTTCATTTCCTTCAACGCCATAGTGCCCTGGTGCCCACAATAGAGTCACTTTATTGCCTCTTGCCAGTTGCTTTATGGTGTTACGGCATTCCCAGGTCAACAGAGACCCCTGGCAGTTTGATTCCAGGGATCTCAGTGAGGCCTGACTGTCCGTGATGATGTAGACATGCGCTCCCTTGAGGTTCATCTTGAGACACTCTTGAGCGCATACATAAACAGCCATTATCTCGGTCTGTAGGATAGAGGGCTCGCCTCCCAGGGCTTTAGAGATCCTCAATTTAGGTCCATATACCCCAATGCCAGTACCCTTCTCTGTTTTAGATCCGTCGGTGAACCATATGGATGACTTTTTGTCCAGACGATTTACGAAACTTATTGCCCTAGGACGGTCGGTTATGACCGTTTCAAAGGGCGTTTCAAAATCGTAGATGGTTGGCATAACATCCGATGGTTTTGCCAGGAGATTTGAATCAAATTGATTCAAGATCCCCATATGTCCAACCCAGTTACCGGGTAGTAGCTTTCCGTTAAGGGAGATTCTTATAGCTTCCAGCAGGCTACATTTCCTCACATGTAGGTGTAAGGGAGGCAAATCAAGAATGACCTCAAGCGCTGCTGTAGGAGCTGTACGCATAGCTCCTGTTACCCCAATACAGGCTAGCCTTTGCAGCTTCTGCAGACGACTGCGTGTGGTAACCTCTTCGGTTTTTGTCCACCATGCTAGAGACGCATAGGTGACAATAGGGCGTACTATCGCTGTGTATAACCACAGTACCATTTTCGGTTTCATGCCCCATGTCTTTCCAAAGAGTCTTTTGCAGGCCCACATGGCCGCCGTGGCTCTGGAAAGAGTCTTATCTATGTGTTTCCTCCAGTTGAGTTTGCTGTCCAGGATAACACCTAGATATTTACACTCACTAGAGAAGTTCAGAGTCTGGCCATTTAGGACCGGAGCCCTGAGGTTGAGATTTCTTCTTCTAGTGAACGGAATCAGTGTGGTTTTCGAGGGATTGACAGTTAGCCCTTCTTCCTCACTCCACTTTTCGATGATACTGAGAGCAAGCTGCATTCGGCTGCTTAATGAGCCTTCATGCTTGCCTCTCACTGTCACCACTATGTCGTCGGCGTACGCCTGGACGTTAAAACCACCCGCTGTGAGCTTCTCCAGGAGACCGTCCATGACCAGGCTCCACAGCAAGGGTGACAACACCCCTCCTTGAGGACATCCCCTGCATGTTAGCACGGTCACTTCAGTATCCCCCAGATAGGCTGTGACAGTTCGTCCTTTCAACATAGCTGATATCCACTTAACAGTGGAAGGTTCTACCCCTTTCCAAAAATCGTTCCTAAATCACGCATTCCTTCATCTCAAATGTTCCCTCATTAGGGCGTGTATATCTCTTCAACAGGGCCCAAGGTTTCCTTCGAGATCAAAAATCTATTGGTGAAATACACAGGGTGGCCAACATAGAACAGTCCAGCCTGGTATTTTCATCCGTCACCTTGTGTACCCACCTGTTCATAAAATTGGAGAAACCTGAGTTGGAAAACATCGAATTTTAAAACTACAGATTCAGTAGATTTCTGATGAGATACTTGAATAAGAAATATGACCAATTTTTCATTGCTTTCATACCCTTGTTCGTCATTTAAACTAGAAATAAAATGGAGGCGATAGACGAACAGAAAAACAAGATAGTGATCCATTTTTTGTGCGGAAACCCGAAATGAATCAAAATATTTCAATTCAGTTTCCGCATTCGGCTCAAAGGAACAATGGATAGTGGAGTTGTCGAACTCCACAATAAAAATCCCGAGCAGTTATCATGAACTGAAAAAGTAATGGAAGACATTTATCCCCTTTGTGTTCGATATGAATGAACTTGCTTTGTATAACCGAGTAAATATATTCCCACTAAACCGTAAAAATATGTTGAAATTATCCATCTGATTCAGCAGCGAACCATCCATAAGTGCTAATGGGATCTGAACTCACATAATAGTAATTCCTGATACCCTACCCAGCTCGCCGTCATATTAGCATTCATTGTCGTAACCATTTGCATTGTTGTCATGTTAATTGATTACCCCACTAATTATAACGAGGGAATGAATCATCGCCGCATCTATCTTATTCTAAATTCATTACCAAAATTATCGACCGTTCAACGAATAATAGCATCATTTTCGACGCAACAATATTACACTACATTGAAGGAACAACTGACGAAATTAATAGTAGGGAAGAGGATCAGTAGAAACTATGTATTCTAGGAGTATATGTTTTTACCAAATGATGATCCAATTGATAATACACTGCGCAAAAAAATTAACGCACATTCTGAAAATCTCAATTTCAATGAAAGTTAACTCTACATTGACTTTATAACTTATTTTTTATGTTCTCTCGGGAAGGTTTTGAACGGAACAAGACCGAATCTTATGTGAAAGAAGAGAAATGAACAATTTTCAAAATACTGAAATGCTGATAAGTGATTTAATACTTGGTATTTCCACCCCTTGCGTTAATTACAGCTCGGCAACGACGGTTCATACTCAAAATGAGTGATCTTAAAATGTTCTGATCTAATCCTTCCCAGATTTCTCTGAGTTGGATTCCTAAGTCATTAAGAGTAGCTGGATAATTTTCTGAACTTCTCAGCCTTCTATTGAGGTTGTCCCAAACCTGCTCAATCGGATTGAGATCTGGACTTCTTGCTGGCCATTCCATTCGAGAGACTTCAACCTCTTCAAGGTACTCCTGAACCATGCGCGCACGATGGGGTCTTGCATTATCGTCCATAAAAATGAAATTTTCACCAATGTATGGGGCAAATGGCACTACACGCTCTTCAAGAATGTTCTTTATATACTTATCAGCATTCATAGCTCCATTATCAACGACCACTAGGTCTGTACGAGCAGTCAAAGATATTCCACCCCATACCATAATCGATCCTCCCCCGAAACCAGTAGTATTCAGGAAATTGCACTCAGCATATCTTTCATGTGGACGTCTGTAAACAAGGAAACGTCAATCACAATGGTAGAGGCAGAATCTAGACTCATCTGTGAAAAGAATCCTTTCCCAATCGGCCTCTTCCAATGGATATGCTCTCTCGCAAAATCCAAACGCGCCCTTCGATGGGCTGGGGTAAGAGCTGGGCCTCTTGCCGCGACACGAGGCCTTAAATCATATTCTCTGAGGCGATATCTTATTGTCTGAGTGCTAATTTGCACCCCATGAGTTTGCTCAAGCTGATTTTGAAGGAGGCGAGCGGTTGCAAACCGTTGTCTCAACGAAGAAACTCGCTGCAACATTCTGGACACACTTGTATGGAAAACTCCAAACCTTTCTGCAATTCTTGTGTATGTCCACCCTTCTTTTCGCAAAACTACCGCTTGGCCACATTCCTCTCGGGTCAAATTGCGTGTTTCGCGTTGCATAGCGATTGAGTGTAGAAAACCAAACCAAAGAAAAACTATTGATCACTAGAATTCATCGAGAACAACTGATTTTAGAATGGAGCCAATACATTCAAAATCTGATAATATCATCTTTTTTTATTCCTGCTGGGAGAAAACATCTGTATTGAAGAAAAACGTTAAAAGTGGATAACATTTATGCATGCATAATTCTTATAAAAATAATTATCATTGAGAACACCTTCAGTTGTAGAATGAATTTGAGATTTCCATAAGGTGCGTTAATTTTTTTGCGCACTGTACATCAAAATATGAAAAAGTTCAATACAGGAATGGGTTTTGAATATTGACTCATTTTAACTGTAGATTCTTGAGGTCAACAAATCTCTGATTTCAATTCGAATTGTGTGGGTCAAATATCTTTTCTGTATCAATCTCAATTCTAAATCAACCAAGATGCATTAATGAAAAATATTTGCTCAAACGATATTTTTGGGTAATCCACGAGAATTTGGACAAATTTTCAATGCTTTCAAACGAAGTTTGAAGAAAATCAAAGAGGAGATGGACGAATAAATATTACTTCTCAATTGCAGACATAATCAACCAAACTAACTGTTAATTTTACTGAATTACTAAATTCAAAATGGCAATATTATTCCAACAGATTCGACTCCAAATCAAAACTCACTCAGATGAATGAGTAAGTCTCTTGTCTCTACAGTTAAATTTTATTTGAAAGACCTTGTAAAAGTGCACGAATACGATCATCATGAAACCATTTCGCCCTGAAATTTCCAAACGATAGATATTCAGGGAAAAAAAACCGTGACAATGACACACGTGATAATCTTTCAGGACCCCAAATTCGGGCTTAGATCCTTCTAAGTTTTATCTCCTGATAAAACTTGTTACAACAACCGAATCACTGAATCCTATCCCCTACCTTCGTCACCGTCCAAAAAAGAAAGGAGATTCAGAGGATTCGGAAGGTCATGCGTACACGATTCCGTGGTACTGATTACACGCCAGTGAAAAACATTCGTATCATGTTCTGTGATTACAACCAACGTAGAATGCCCAATCTACACGATATTTATGCAACGTGAATTAAAACCGACATTATCTGTTTTAAAATCGCTTTCTTCTAAAAATAGCTTCTTTTGTCGATTTCTAATTAATTATGAATGATCAAGAATATCAAATCGGATCAACGCATATTGGACGAAAATTCGTAAAAACTTGCGGAATGAGCAACTGGCTCCTTCACCATTTCGTAACTATATCTACATTTTCTTATTGCGGTAGTTTTAATAGGCTCCAATCGTTATATAAAAATCAAAATTTTCTATATGTGAAGAAAAACGAAAGAAATACCCCTATCCACCATTGATTTTTATAAATTCTGACACATTTCACGGTGTATATTTTGAAAATATTAGGTTATAGTCATTTTCCTGTCCGATGAATGAGCAACGTTATCGTTTCTACATTGAAATCGTAGTAATTACGTATTTATCGAAATGTTTATTCACTTTGGGAAAATAATGAATTTGAGAAAATATGATGTAAATTCAATAATTCCAAAGACCTGGCGAATGTCGAAGAAACTTTTTTCTCTGTTTTCTCTGTTAATACTGAAAATATTTCACGAATATAAACATGGTTCGAAGATTCGTTTTTTTTACGGAAATCAAGAATCAAGAATTACTGAAAAATAATGGACAGATCAGTCCGTTACTTTGTGATAGTTCATTCGGAAAAAGAATGAAAGTACTCGAATAACCCGGCAGAAAAACTTCTGAACGAACAGGCGGACCTATGGAAATCCCCACTTTTCAAAATTTTCAAGAAATAATCCTACAGAAGATATTCAAATACCGTTTTGCCCAATTTCAAATACTCCAGTATAAAAATGTAGTAGTACTACGAAACCTGTATTTACAAAGTTAAAATAGAGTGAATAGAAATTAAAATTGGCAACGTCTCTGAGTATTATTTTGACATTGCTGATACTTCAGGAGTGCCAACCTGATGAACCCAAATCTTGGCCAACCGGGATCATATTATAGTATAAAACAAAGTCGTTTCCGCTGTCTGTCCCTATATATATGCTTGAATCTTCAAAACTACGCAACGGATTTTGGAACGCTTTTTTTAAAGATAAAGTGATTCAAGAGGAAGGTTCATATGTATGATAAGTGCATAATATTGTAGACAAACAAGGATGAATTCACAGGTTTCTAATGTGATGTCGTAAATAAACACATTTTTTGCGCTTACATTGCAAACGTTGACTGAACCGCACGAGATAAATCAAAATAATGTACTCGGTAATTTACTCCTAAAAAAGGGCAACTAAAAAGTCCGCGATGGTAAATGTCTATCTCTTACGGATATCCCACAATAACCATTTTTTATCCTTCACATTTTACGGGAAAAATGACTTATTTGGGAAGTTATTTTAAGCCATACAGCATTAATCCTCTTACAATTAAGTACGATAAATACATTGTCCATTCAATATAGATCAATATGGCCCTTTACAGCATGCAATCGAAATGAATATTTCCGAAGATATTACAGATTTAAAATGCAGGGACATAGCGGTGCGGCGCCGGCACTACCGTTGTTTATAAGGATTGCATAGCAAGTGAAGTTTCGATTGGGGAGGTTCAAGATCGGATCATTCCAATTTTCAGAACCGAATTAAGATTGTTGCCCCCAAAACATGCTCAAAACTTGCTACGGAGTAGGAGCTGACATTTGCATGATTCGTCAACAGTTTAATTTTGAAATGAGAACAGTGAGAAAGCTCTTAAACCATTGTGAGAGAGCTGGGACTCCTCATGAATAAAATTTTTCTATAATCCATAAAAGGTCGCTTGAATATCTGTCACAATAATATAAATAAACGTTCAGTTGGTCTGTTCAGAATTATGCACAAAAGAAAATCACTTGCCTTATTAAGAGACAATTTTCGACAAAACAACTTCAGGGGAAGTTCCAAATCGTATAGGGTGACCCAAATTGGTTGATTTTGGCTGTATCTGGTACTTCTAGGCTAGATAGGTGAAAATGTTGAAAGGAGTCCTTGGCTCGATTTTCGTGAAAACTCTTTCTTCTTTATTTGTTTTGAAGATATCGATTTCGAGAATGTGCCATAACTTCTTCATTTTCTAAAATATCTAAAAACGGCAAAAACTTTCTACAGGCACTTTCTCATTGGCAATACGACACCGTATTCAGTTTTTTTTTATTTCCTGTATAAGGGGTGAAAAAAAACAACTTTCTTATTTTAAATACGAATGGTTTTTTTTATCCTATGTTATGCAAAGGAAATCAGCTCTTCGAAAATATATATATGTCGATATATTAGATCCAAACATGAGGCAAAATCAGGATCATCGTGAAATTGCCATACTGAAAATTTCATTTTTTACATATCCTCATACAAAAAAAATCCAAAGAAATAATATTTCGACATATATTTTCGAAGAGCTGATTTATTTAAACATATATAGATACCATTAGTATTTAAAATAAGGAAGTTGTTTTTTTGCACCCTTAATACAAGAGATAAAGAAAAACTGAATACGGTTTCGTATCACCAATGAGAAAGTGCCTGTAGAAAGTTTTCGCCGTTTTTAGATATTCTAGAAAATGAAGAAGTTAAGGCACATTTTCGAAATCGCCAAAATATCAAAATTTCGTTGTATCTTCAAAACAAATGGAGATATCGTGAAACGACTTTCAGTTATGGAGTTTTCACGAAAATCGAGCCCAGGACTCCTCTCAAAATTTTCATACCTATCTAGCCTAGAAGTACCAGAATCAAGCAATTTGGGTTACCCTGTACAGTACCACGAGTAGTCGAAATCTTTGAAAAAAATCATTCCAACGAGAACATAAAATTTTACAAATTCTCTCAGGTTTTCATACTCAGCGGTTTTGTTCATTTTTAATATGCCTGTTATCTACAGATGTTGATGTATCTAATGTTGCATGAAATATATCGGCCATCAGTTTTACCCGAAGAGTTTCTCATTACGATCAATGTTTGCATTCGGTTTTTTGCAGATGGAAACGAGTTCCCGAACGAAATTTTCATATTATTTCTTGATAATGTAGCCGGAAGTAATTTCGGAAATTTTTAAGCAGAAGCGTGGAGAGCAAACATAAAAAGGATATATCTCAAGGTAATTTATTGAATGCTTCAGATGAGGATGGCACATCTCTGAAGTATAACTAGTAAGATCTTATCGCGGGTCAATAAATCAAGAAGAGACTAGAGACGTGGGCTCTGATAAAACCTCGGTTTCTCGCGTGAATCACCTAAGGCCATTTTCGGGGGAGCAACGTCGCCGATTTGTCCCAGCTGTACGAAATTTCATTTATGTCTACGCTACAAGCCGTCTGCGATAGTTGTTCGTTAAATTAACTCGATATCGTATTTTAACCTTACTCTCCCCCACTTGATTTTTCTTATAAAACTTTTAACCATATTTCGACAATTTTTCATCACGGCCACCAGATTCACTCGGATCTAACATAATTGAATATCCAACTTTGTAAATAACTCCGAAATGGAAGTACTATTCCACCCGATCGAATGAATTTCATCCCGACCTATTCTATATTCGGAATCGAGCACAGAAACACACACAACGGATAATTGTCGAGCTTTTTTGCGCGTCAAGTTTTTCAAGACGGTGAATACAGAAATCCAGTTACCAATCCTGAACAAATCCAGTTAAATTTTCAAGAAGTTAATCGAGAATAAGATTCATTTTCGAAGACAGTATGAATTGTCGATGAAATGAATGAAAATAGAATATCTGTTGACAATAAAAAAAATCCGTGTGTTTGAAGAGTTTTTCGAAAATAAGGTTGATTTTTTAGGACAATCTGACTGGACATGAAGTCAATATGAATGGTCAATAATTTCGAGTCGGTTCAGTGCACATTGAACGACAATTCGTGAGTGAATGAGTAACTGGCTCCTTCACCATTTTGTATCTTAATCCACCTATTAATGGCGATCTCAAAATAAAAACTCCTGAATCGCAGTGTCTAGGACATCAATAGGCTTGAATCGTAAAATTAGAAATTTAAAAACGACAAAAAGCAACAAAAATATAGAAATTGCGTTGACAATGAAAAAATGCAGTGATGTTTTGAAGAGTTTTTCGAAAATAAGGTTGATTCTCTAAGACAGTATGAATGGACATGAAGTCAATATGAATGGTCAATTATTTCGAGTCGGTTCAGTGCACATTGAACGACAATTCGTGAGTGAAGGAGTAACTGGCTCCTTCACCATTTTGTAGCTTAATCTACCTATTAATGGTGATCTCAAAATAAAAACTCCTGAATCGCAGTGTCTAGGACATCAATAGGCTTGAATCGTTAAATCAGAAATTTAAAAACGACAAAAAGCAAAAAAATATAGAAATTGCGTTGACAATGAAAAAATGCAGTGATGTTTTGAAGAGTTTTTCGAAAATAAGGTTGATTCTCTAAGACAGTATGAATGGACATGAAGTCAATATGAATGGTCAATTATTTCGAGTCGGTTCAGTGCACATTGAACGACAATTCGTGAGTGAAGGAGTAACTGGCTCCTTCACCATTTTGTAGCTTAATCTACCTATTAATGGTGATCTCAAAATAAAAACTCCTGAATCGCAGTGTCTAGGACATCAATAGGCTTGAATCGTTAAATCAGAAATTTAAAAACGACAAAAAGCAAAAAAATATAGAAATTGCGTTGACAATGAAAAAATGCAGTGATGTTTTGAAGAGTTTTTCGAAAATAAGGTTGATTCTCTAAGACAGTATGAATGGACATGAAGTCAATATCAGTGCACATTGAACGACAATTCGTGAGTGAAGGAGTAACTGGATCCTCCACCATTTTGTAGCTGAATCTACCTATTTGCTATTTTGATGACGACCTGAAAATAAAAACTCCTGAATCGGAGTGTCTAGGACATCAATAGGCTTGAATCGTTAAATCAGAAATTCAAAAACGAAAGAAAACAGAAGGAATATAGAAATTTCGCTGACAATGAAAAAAATCCAGTTATGTTTTTGAAGAGTTTTTCGAGAATAAGGTTGATTTTCTAAAACAGTATGAATGGACATGAATTCAATATGAATGGTCAATAATTTCGAGTCGGATCAGTGCATATTGAACGACAATTCGTGCGTGAAGGAGTAACTGGCTCCTTCACCATTTCGTAGCTTTATCTACCTATTTTCATGACGATCTCAAAATAAAAACTCCTGAATTGGAGTGTCTAGGACATCCATAATCGTGAATCGTTAAAATGAAAATTTAAAATCGAAAAAAAGCAAAAGAAATATAGAAATTTCGTTGACAATGAAAAAATAAGGTTGGTTTTCTAAGACAGTATGAATGGACATGAAGTCAATATGAGTGGTCAATAATTTCGAGTCGGATCAGTGCACATTGAACGACAATTCGTGCGTGAAGGAGTAACTGGCTCCTTCACCATTTCGTAGCTTAATCTACCTATTTTAATGACGATCTCAAAATAAAAACTCCTGAATTGGAGTGTCTAGGACATCCATAATCGTGAATCGTTAAAATGAAAATTTAAAATCGAAAAAAAGCAAAAGAAATATAGAAATTTCGTTGACAATGAAAAAATAAGGTTGGTTTTCTAAGACAGTATGAATGGACATGAAGTCAATATGAGTGGTCAATAATTTCGAGTCGGATCAGTGTACATTGGACGACAATTCGTGAGTGGAGGGATAACTGGCTCCTTCACCATTCTGTAGCTGAATCTACTCATTTTGATGATGACCTAAAAATAAAAACTCCTGAATCGGAGTGTCTAGAATATCAATAGGCTCGAATCGTGAAATCACAAATTTAAAATCGAAAGTGAGCAGAAGGAACATAGAAATTCTGTTACCAATTTTAGATAAAAATCCAGTTGTGTTTTTAGAAAGTTAACCAACATATTTTCTGATCCTTTGATTGCCCACCTGAGTATGTTTCAAATTTCTGTTTGTGAGCAAGCTAACAAAAAAACTTCAAGGAGAAGAAAATGTAATCTATGCTATCACCATCCATTATATCGATCCGATCACTGAGGGTAGTTCTGAGAATGGAGAACACATTAATACATAGTTTGACGCGTTCACTTAGATCTCCAGACTTGCCATCAAATTGCTAATATTTCAAGGACCCCGAGATATCCAATCGATCCACTTTCGTACGTAGTTTCGACGGGGAAGATATTGGAGCAATAAGAAGTGTTGGCTGATTAACTAATTGACGATACAGTTTAGTTTCAGACTAGACATAAATCACAGTGAATGCACAGAGATGAATTTGCCTCTTTTTTGGATTTTGAAATTAGCTGCCCAGTATTTTCAAATCTTGTCTTTCATTTAGAATTGATTCGAAATATTCTCAGTACGCCCCTGAACGGTAATATGTGGACCAATTTTCTTTAATTGATCCCGTACTGAGAAAGCAAAATGTCATGAAAAATCATATAGAAAATTGGACAATCATTTCGAGAATGGTCTGTTTTATAAAAATCAATTTAGAGTATCTGATGTTTATTAGCCCTACATCTGAGCTGTAACGGAACAAATTGATTCCATTATATCTTTATTAGAAATTTATTTCTTCATCGGATACCAAATTGGTTTGGATTCGAGATATAAATCTCTACTTCATGTGAGAAATTCCAATTAAACATATTATAGAAAGGTGGTGTATTAATTTGTCCGAAGGTAACTGAATTATACGAACTGACCATGGAAAGAGTCGAAAAATTTCCTGACCTTTGCATGTTATCATCAACTGCTTATTGACATTTTTTCCGAATAACTTAAATTAAATTTTATTTTCAGGTGCTGGTGGTAAGCATAAGCTGTTCTCCTTCATTACATGCTGTAGTCCGATTTTCACCCAGTCAATTACTTCGCTTTTTTGAATGCCTGTCATACACTGTAAGTCTGACACATATTTTTCAAATGCTGATTCCCAATGCTTTTCATCTACATCACCATTGCGAATTCCTCTTCGTTCAAAAATTGCAGAGTGTTGAAAAAGTTCATTTGGGATGATTTGAACATCAATTCTCTTATATAAGATAAATGGGGCCTTTCTGAGTTTCGAATTAACTCAGAAAATATCCATTTTAGGGCAAGGGTGTGATGCATACACTCACATTATTTTTTAACGTAGATGCAATATCTGCCATAAAGAAATGGGGTTCTAATTTGAAAAAAATGATTTTTCACAATTTTGTCATCCCTAACTTTGAAAGCGATTTTTTCACCCCCTGTATCATGAATCGCGATTTCGATTTTTAAAGTGGATACATCAATCTTACATCTTGAAAAATCCCAAAAATGAAAATTTTCCATCCAAAAACCTCGAAGTTATTCTTGTTTCAGCGGAGCTCTATTTTCGATTTTTTTTTCGAATTTTCCCGCTCAGAGAGAAATTTCCAACCAAAACTGAAAAATGTTACATCAAAATAACTTGAAATTTTCTAAGGAATCTATTTCTGCAGTAAAAAAATGGTGTTCTAATTTGTCGCAGTCTTTTAAGAATGCTGGAGCAATTTTTGACGGCTTTCGTGTCATTTTAACAGAAAATGTACAAAGCCCGCCGTGATCCACATTACGGTAATTTGAAATCTTTAGAATGCGACGCTTTCTTCTTTCGCATCTTTCAAATAACACAGAACGCTTTGGTTGCGGGATCGTTTGATTCGAATCTAAATATGGAAATCGTGAACGTGATTACCGCTAACGAAATTTGAATTTGATACGCATCATATATCGTGTTAGGATTCGTCTGTCGAGACTTCAGACGAAATTAGATTTTCCATGCGCAGTGAAATGTCGATTAGGTCTTTCATCTGTAACATGCATATTTTCATCACTCATCGTTACAAAATTTCATACTTCTGGAACAAGATTATCAAGCCCGACTACGAACGAGCAAAAAATGTATTCTTACACTGCCTGCATACAGATGAAGTGGAATTAATTCACCGACAATATAAGATCTTCACCAAGTCCTCCGACTATATTTAGAGAAGCTCTGTTCGTGACATGGGTCACCTCAAGCACTGACGTGAAATCAGGAGCTTTTAAGCGCTCGTTCATACACCTTTAAGGTAGATTCACCTTCCAGGTAGAATCACCTTTTAGGTAGATCCACCTTTTAGGCAGATTCACCTTTTAGGTAGATTCGTCTTTTACGTAGATTCACTTTTTAGGTAGATTCACCTTTTAGGTAGATTCGCATTTGCCAGAGCGAGGATTGAAATGCACAGGTTCAAAGTTATCGTGGTGAATTAAAGAATTATTCGTTTTCAAATATACCGACTGACAAAGAAACTGCAACACCCAGAAAGAGCTGTTTAAATTTTTTTTTCTGTAGAACATAGATAGTATAGCAAGGAGTAAATGATGAAAATTTGGATATAAAATCGTGAAGGTTTTTTCATGTGAACATATTTTGTTACTTAAATATAGCAAATTTTTCAAATCTTACAACAAACCAGCTGTTCGAGGAGATCCAAAGTCGATGTTTAGTTGTTGTTAAGATGTCTAGAGCACGTGTACGCGGAATTTATCGCCAGAATTACTGGTCTACGGGAGGTGGGGTTGTCATTTCGAGAAATCGCTAACCGTACGAACAGAAATTCAACTACTTTCATGAGATCAAATCAAGCGTGGTTTGATAATGCCCTAAATTGAAGAACAGAAGGCTCCGGACGTCGAAGGGGCACAAATGAAGTTCAAGATCGACATCTAAAACTTATGGCCATTAGAGACCGATTTGAGACAACTCGATCTTTTGCTGATGTCTGGTTAGTAGTCCTGCAACTGTCCTAACGGTTTAGTGCCGGATAAGTTCTTTTGGACTGCAATTGTATTATCGACCCCATCTTGTGTTACCTCTGACGGTTGAGCATCGCCGGCAACGATTACAGTGGTGCAGAGAACGTCAACATTGGAATGTAGAATGGCATCAAGGTAAATCTACCTACAAGGTGAATCTTCCTACAAGGTGAATATCTACCTTCATAGGAACGAGTGTTCAGAGTGCTTTTCGAAGTGTGAAAATTTTCGTCCTTGAAAAGATACTCTTGATTCCATGTGGAAATTCATTCATAATTCCCACTCAAGAAAAACTACCACGAATTAATATCCCTGACAGAAGTGTGGATGGCGCGTGAGCCCGAACTCCTGGATGCGATTATTTTAATATATTGAATAAATTTGTCCTAAACTCGTGGTTGTAAATTTGAACGTCACTCGTCGCTCACGACGAAATGGCATTGACGGGAACAGAGCAATCTGTGAATAACAACTAGAAGTCTTTTGTTTATGAGCCGCGAAATGAATTTGAACTGAAACTTTTTCATGCCGAGCTCAATGGATATTGACAGAAATGAAAAGGAGGACAAATTAGATGACAACAAGATGGATTGCTGCACAGAACTCATTCTAATGAAGCAGGTTTCCTGAAAATGTACTGAACTCCGAACAGAACTATCGTAATACTTCAATAAACACAAATTGGATTTTTGGACCATGAATCCAAGGCATCATGATTATTTAATATCGATGTTTCGATCTCAAAATACTCTGAAAGTTATGAGAGGGGAAGATGAATAAATGTCCAGAAATTTTGAGAAGAGTCTTCCATTAACTTACTTTTGTGTTGTTTGTGGATATTCATGTTCAATAATTAGCTTTTCCGAGAACGTCAAGTATGAGTAGAAAATGACAGTTTGCTGTCGGCTCTTGGAATTCTTGTCGGCGTGCCTTCGGGTCTGAGTCTCCCTCAATTGAAAATGGGTTAAATGTACGAAATTATTGACATTATTCGCATGGAAAACAAGTGAACCCGTATTGTTAGGAATACAAAGTGTTGTCAATGTGCATGATTTGGACGACATTGACGCGTTTCTGTGTGAAACGGAATTTAGGAACAAAAAAATTGCGGACAGCTGAATCACTGTTAAAATTGAAAGTTTCATTTTGCATATAAACAAGATATATCGTTCCTGAATCCTGTAAATTCGTCATTGACTCATTATGCAGCGATTTCATAACAGGGATAAAATATCGATAATATGTAAATTGCTGACAGACTTAGAATATAAAATGAAAAGAAAAAACGAGCCACTTGGCAGGTTGCAGAGGGTGGTGATAAAATGGAATTCCGTGGAACAACGTGTTGTCGCGCCTGAGACGTGCCACAGGCAATAACAATTTCCTTCTTCATGAATGAGAAGGGAACTGCTAACTCATATGCCCACATCGAATGATGCGGTTTCTTAGACAACGCCGACGAAAAACTAACAGAAAATCGATTTATTAAGAATCATTCCTCTTCTTCCTAGCTTCTGTAAATTCTCTTAAAGCTTCTCAATGAAAGCATTCGAATAGAAATGAGATAAAAAAGAATTACAAATGGAAAACACAAGAATGATGAATCAAGACTTACAGTTCATAAAAAAGAACAAACAAAATACAGCTTTCTATTGATATTATAGCTTGTCCACTCTCGCCTTTCAACGATTCAAGTGTTTATGTAGCTGTGTAGACGGATGATGGTTGCTAATTCAAAAGATCCCAAGGGAACGGAATTGAGCTGTCCCACTGATTTCCCAAAATGAAGGGAAAGATGTATGAGATGACCCCCTTGAGGGAGAATGCCCCTGTAATTCGAATGAATATTCAACTTATCGAACATGTAAAAGCATTGCTGATTGGGAGTTCACCTAACTCACTACTTCCATACTGGGTGCAGTCAAGTGATTTTTGTTTCATTTCAATATTTCCGTTTTACAAACTACGAATAACATGAGGCCCGTGAATAATTCCAGAGTTTGATGGAATTGAATGAAAAGAAATTCTTTTATAGATTCATGATATCCCTAAACAAGATTAGTCTTTGACTTGTACATATTTAAAAGGACCTTAAGTATTAACACAAAATTTGTTTCAATATGATAGGCATAAAAATATTCTAGTTTTTCCTCCAAAATACATTGCATCCCTGAAATTCTCCTGTTTACTTTCATGAATTGTTCATATTCTCTTTTTTAATCCAGAAATATGTTGTCAATAACCCTTGGCATCAGAATAATCGTATAAAAAGAAAAATAACACGAAACAGATGCATTTCAAGCATAAAAATTGCAGCAATAATAATAATCCTTGCAATGGACTGTTTATGTAAGCTTAAAGTAAACTTGTTATCATGTTTACCGAAAGAAAACAACAAGATTCATATTATATGTATTCATATACATCGATTTTCCAATTGTCCATGCAAAGTATGATGCCTATGTTCATCGAACACCCTGTGAATACTACTCGGAAAGTTTTCCACTCTCAATCCTTATTGCCAGAATGGCTTTCAGGAAAATATTATTGTTATAACGGTCGCACCCAATTTAACAATTTCCCAAATGCCTAACTGTGATATAATCTCATTTCCTGTTTGTCAGTCCAGTCCATTATATTCATTAATGATGGTATACAGTAAGTCTTTCGCTTAAAATTACTCGCATTGTCCATAATATCTGGGTTTCGGAGGTTTTCAATTAGAAAGTATCTCAAAAGATGGGATCGACCAGGTTCGGATTCAGGGAAAATAATTTGAATTGGGGTTGGATCCTGAATTCGAGACATATCTTTTTTATGTCTGTGTGAACTCATCGAAACTTAATCAGTTAGCACTCGACTTCAGGAAAAATAATTGGTGTGAGAAATACACTGCGCAAAAAAATCAACGCACATTATGGAAATTTCAACAACTGAAGGTGTTCTCAATGATAATTATTTTCATCAGAATTATGCATGCATATGTTATCCACTTTCAACGTTTTTCTTCAATACAGATGTTTTCTCCCAGCAGGAATAAAAAAAAGATGATATTATCAGATTTTGAATGTATTGGCTCCATTTTAAAATCAGTTGGTCTCGATCAATTCTAGTGATCAATAGTTTTTCTTCCGTTTGATTTTCTACACTCGATCGCTATGCAACGCGAAACACGCAATTTGACTCAAGAGGAATGTGCTCAAGCGGTAGTTTTGCGAGAAGAATTGTGGACATACACAAGAATTGCAGAAAGGTTTGGAGTTTCCCATAAAAGTGTGTCCAGAATGTTGCAGCGATTCAGGGAGACAGGTATGAATGTCCGAAGACCAGGACAGGGTAGACCACGGGTAACAACTGGCATTCAAGAACGTTACTTGAGAGTTTCTTCGTTGAGACAACGGTTTGCAACCGCTCGCCTCCTTCAAAATCAGCTTGAGCAAACTCATGAGGTGCAAATTAGCACTCAGACAATAAGAAATCGCCTCAGAGAATATGATTTAAGGCCTCGTGTCGCGGCAAGAGGCTCAGCTCTTACCCCAGCCCATCGAAGGGCGCGTTTGGGTTTTGCGAGAGAGCATATCCATTGGGAAGAGGCCGATTGGAAAAGAGTTCTCTTCACAGATGAGTCTAGATTCTGCCTCTACCATTGTGATCGACGTTCCCTTGTATACAGACGTCCACATGAAAGATATGCTCAGTGCAATTTCCTGAATACTACTGGTTTCGGGGGAGGATCGATCGATTGTGGTATGGGGTGGAATATCTTTGACTGCTCGCACAGACCTAGTGGTCGTTGATAATGGAGCTATGAATGCTGATAAGTATATAAGGAACATTCTTTACAGCATGTAGTGCCATTTGCCCCATGCATTGGTGAAAATTTCATTTTTATGGACGATAATGCCAGACCTCATCGTGCGCGCATCGTTCAGGAGTATCTTGAAGAGGTTGAAATCTCTCGAATGGGATGGCCAGCAAGAAGGCTGAGAAGTTCAGAAAACTCTTAATGACTTAGGAATCCAACTCGGAGAAATCTGGGAAGGATTAGATCAGAACATTTTAAGATCACTCATTTTGAGTATGAACCGTCGTTGCCGAGCTGTAATTAACGCAAGGAGTGGAAATACCAAGTATTAAATCACTCATCAGCATTTCAGTATTTTGAAAATTGTTCATTTCTCTTCTTTCACATTCACCATTCGATGAAACCCTGAATTTTTCTTCCATTTAATATGTCTTGTTTCGTTCAAAACCTTACCGAGAGAACATAAAAAATAAGTTATAAAGTCAATGTAGAGTTAACTTTCATTAAAATTGAGATTTTCAGAAAGTGCGTTAATTTTTTCGCGCAGTGTATTTGAAAAGGTTGTTCACTGAAATATCTGGTTGAATGTGAGGATTCAACTACAAATATACTGGAAAAAACTTTTCCTCATTATCTGAGAGTACTGGAGTTTCTAAAATTGAGTTTTTGTCCGGACATAGGTACCCAAAATTTTGAAAATTCTATAGCAATTCATCGGATAATAATCAGAGATTTCTGGGCAAACCAACTTATTTCTTCACGATCTGGATTTGAAAATGAGTAACATTATTAAATCAGCAGAATTCGAAATAACTTTCCCATTTGAATGAATGAATGAAAAGTTCATTTCTTGGGGATCATCTACAATGCACCTTCACAGGAATATAGAAAAAATTGCTGGGGAGCATTAGCAACATTTATGCGAATAGAAAAGTTCGGAGTAAAAATTGCAGACTGACGAAGTCCCAGCCTCAAACCAGTGCGTAATATGTGCGTTGTCAAGGAAAAGTAGAAAACATCCAAATATAGAAGGATATTTATTGCATTCGCTTTCTTCACGGATCCCGGACCGTATGAAATTGAGACTTCGATAAATGAGAATAGTTTTAGTATCCATACTTTATCAACTCAACCAAACTCCACTGAACCAAATCTTCCAGCTCAATCACATGATAGCGATAAATTATTCGAAATTTGCCGGCAAGGGTAATGCACAAAACCTGTATCAGATTCCGAATGTTTTCATTTCTGGGGAATGAAATTGCTATCTCGAAAAGTTAATCCTTACGACAAATTGATTGAATAAACGGGAAGTAGTTGATGGTGTAGGTTTGATGAGTAAATCCGATTAGTATTACCAAACGAATCGATATTCCAGCTTCATGAATCCATCATCTATAAGACCCGGGTAGATTCAACCGTGAATTTGATAACTTGATTAAACAGACTTATCCAGGGGAATATCGCCCTTGTTTTTCAATTCAAAACTCAACCAACGCTGAAGAAACACTGAATAATTAGAAATACTGAATAATTCGAAATACTGGGCGAAAGTACCGAATATTCAGAATTCGGAAAAATTGAAAAATAATAACCCGAAGTGAGGAACTCTAGCCCTCTTGGTCACATCCGAATAACCTCTTAACATATAGAAAAAATTCTCGATATTCTTATGGCACGAATGGCACGATGCTAACGATATAATAATTTTATTGATGCATATAGCAATTTTCTGCAGAAAACATGTTTGAGGATGGTTTTCAATTTGAAACAAACAGAAACTTGAAGGAATATTTATTCTTATTGGACACAATATCTTAACACTCTATAGCTTATTTATATATGAATGTGTGGTTTATGTGATCAACAATTTAAACGATTTTAAGATCTTGCCTAGGCAAAATATGGCACTAGAGGTAGGGATTACCTATGTGCTGAAAAAAATAACTCTACTTATGTTCAAAAAAATTAACGCACATTATGGAAATCTCAAATTTATTCTACAACTGAAGGTGTTCTCAATGATAATTATTTTTAATCAGAATTATGCATGCATATGTTATCCACTTTCAACGTTTTTCTTCAATACAGATGTTTTCTCCCAGCAGGAATAAAAAAAGATGATATTATCAGATTTTGAATGTATTGGCTCCATTCTAAAATCAGTTGTTCTCGATCAATTCTAGTGATCAATAGTTTTTCTTTCGTTTGATTTTCTACACTCGATCGCTATGCAATGCGAAACACGCAATTTGACCCAAGAGGAATGTGCACAAGGGGTAGTTTTGCGAGAAGAAGGGTGGACATACACAAGAATTGCAGAAAGGTTTGGAGTTTCCCATACAAGTGTGTCCAGAATATTGCAGCGATTCAGGGAGACAGGTATGAATGTCCGAAGACCAGGACAGGGTAGACCACGGGTAACAACTGCCATTCAAGAACGTTACTTGAGAGTTTCTTCGTTGAGACAACGGTTTGCAACCGCTCGCCTCCTTCAAAATCAGCTTGAGCAAACTCATGAGGTGCAAATTAGCACTCAGACAATAAGAAATCGCCTCAGAAAATATGATTTAAGGCCTCGTGTCGCGGCAAGAGGCCCAGCTCTTACCCCAGCCCATCCAAAGGCGCGTTTCGATTTTGCGAGAGAGCATATCCATTGGGAAGAGGCCGATTGTGAAAGAGTTCTCTTCACAGATAAGTCTAGATTCTGCCTCTACCATTGTGATCGACGTTCCCTTGTATACAGACGTCCACATGAAAGATATGCTCAGTGCAATTTCCTGAATATTACTGGTTTCGGGGGAGGATCGATTATGGTATGGGGTGTAATCGTGTAATATATTTGACAGCTCGCACAGACCTAGTGGTCGTTGATAATGGAGCTATGAATGCTGATAAGTATATAAGGAACATTCTTGAAGAGCATGTAGTGCCATTTGCCCCATACATTGGTGAAAATTTCATTTTTATGGACGATAATGCCAGACCCCATCGTGCGCGCATCTTTCAGGAGTACCTTGAAGAGGTTGAAGAGAGGTTGAAGAAGAATGGCCAGCAAGAAGTCCAGATCTCAATCCGATTGAGCAGGTTTGGGACAACCTCAATAGAAGGTTGAGTAGTTCAGAAAATCATCCAGCTACTCTTAATGACTTAGGAATCCAAAATCCAACTCGGAGAAATCTGGGAAGGATTGGATCAGAACATTTTAAGATCACTCATTTTGAGTATGAACCGTCGTTGCCGAGCCGTAATTAACGCAAGGGGTGGAAATACCAAGTGTTAAATCACTTATCAGCATTTCAGTATTTTGAGAATTGTTCATTTCTCTTCTTCCACATAAAATTCGGTGAAATCCTGAATTTTTCTTCCATTAATGTGTCTTGTTTCGTTCAAAACCTTCTCGAGAGAACATAAAAAATAAGTTATAAAGTCAATGTAGAGTTAACTTTCATTAAAATTGAGATTTTCAGAATGTGCGTTAGTTTTCTTGCACAGTGTATATCACCTCAAAACTTCCAAAGTAAGAATGCTGTAATTAAAAAAAGAACACTGAGAAAGTTTTTGATCAGTATATGTTATTACACCCTTGGTGAATTTCTTTGTGACAGAGATTTTGAAGATTCTAGCTTAGAGTTCTTGACTTTGTTTATTTTTTTCTGTTTTTTTTTTCGTATTCTTTGGACGTGAACACCTGAGGGTAATTTTTCAGATTAAATAAACGTTTACAATCATCATTATTATGCCAAATATAAGATTTTCGTTCGTAGGAGCAAGCGTGCCCAAAATAAAATACTGGTACCAATTTTTTTTCGGAGTACCCACTCGATGTAATCGAAGAAAATATGAAAAATTCATGTGTGCTTACAGGCGTTAAACATTTCGGAGCAATAATAGCCTACAATGTCCAATAAAACTCAGTGTAAGAGTCACGAAACATTGATTTTAACATTTCGATAACCATAAGGTTTCTTCTGGATTATTCCTCGATAGATTCACTGATTTCACGTTAAGAAATAATGACTTCGACAAATCGTACCAGGGATGTACTTGCCCGATCAATATTTTCGAATGAAACGAATTCGATTGAATGGAAAACAAAAAAACAGTTTCCTTCGACTTCGGAATATACTGTTGAAATACATGTACAAGTCAGAGACTCACCGTGTGCGAATTTCCACCTACGGATGTGTCATACGTCATGTCACACCCCGCCCGAAAGTCAACGCTAGAATTATGCAGTATCAAAGGAATTAATTATTTACCAGAATGTGAGAAAAAAGAGCAGGAGAAACAGCAGGTTTCAAGGTATTATTTGAAGAATAACTCATTTTACTTTCGAACTCAACGGTACAAAGTACACAAAGCTAAAACGGCTTCACTCTGTCAACATTCCTCGCGCGTAAGATGAAGCCAAGCAAAACTGCGAACGTGACTTCGAATAAACTCCGTTCGGCAAATATTAGTTGCGTCTTTGAATTCTGCACCTGTATGCTCACCAGTTTCACATTTCGTTCAAGCTAGTTCGGCTTGTACGAGGTGTTCAAGAAATTCCGGATAATCCCTAATTGAAGAAATGAAACCTTTTTTCATGATAACGTTTTTCGCATCTTGTTATATTCAAGATGATTCCGGATAAACCCACCTTTACTGGCTTAAAGGGAGGGCTGGGCTGAAAACATGTTTTCACTTTTCTCCCATTTCGTACTTCGTTGAAGTATATTGTGTTTCTTGATGGAAATGTTTTCAAAATGTTATGGCTATATTATTTGAAATAGCAGAGATTTCAGTAAGCCACAGTGGCTTTCATTGCAGTAAATATTCAACTTGACAAAATATGACCATCAACGAAGAAATCGATAGTTCAATTGTTCTCTCTCGAATCTTTCAATACGATCGAAGGAAAGGGAGATTCAGCACCTCGAAATTTCCTTTATTTTTAAAATGCCATTTCACAGGTGAAAATCTGAACTATTATAGATAGAGCCCTGGATTGGTTTTTTATTGAATTCAGCGTCCTCGAAAACCTATATTTTGATACCAAACATGACCATATAGACTTTCCTTGACATGAATTTTTGTGCATTTAATTTTTCGGAATTTCATTTTTGAGTTTTGTTTGCAAGCTCATAGCACTCGGAGTATTGGTGATATCGATCCGCAAAATGTGTTTTCTCAATGGTTCGAATGGATTGTAGATGATCCATATTGAATTCCACCTTTGGATTTCCCAGGGATTGCGTGATGCAAACAAATATAGTGTTTTTGGGGGGGTCTTACCCTTTAGTCATTTTTTACCCAAAAATTTGAAATTTTCGAACCCGATTTTATTTCATGCACAGATTATTCGGACCATGCTGATATCAATATGCAAATGAAAATTGGATACGATCGAAGAAACGGGAGTTATAACACTTGGATATTTCAATTTTTTTTTTAAATTTCAATTCGCAGGTGGAAATCTAAACTATTATAGATAGAGCCCTGGATTGTTTTTCATTGAATTCAGGGTCTTCGAAAACCTATATTTTGATACCAAACATGACCAAATAGACCTTCTTTGACATGAATTTTTGTGCATTTAATTTTTCGGAATTTCATTTTTGAGTTTTGTTTGAAAGCTCATAGCACTCGGAGTTTTGGTGATATCGATCCAGAAAATGCGTTTTCTCAATGGTTCGAATGGATTGTAGATGATCCATATCGAATTCCACCTTTGGATTTCCCAGGGATTGCGTGATGTAGACAAATATGGTGTTTTTGGGGGGTCTTACCCCTTAGTCATTTTTCACCGAAAAAGTTGGAATTTTTGAACCCGATTTCATTTCATGCGCAGATACTTTGGACCATGTTGATCATCAATATACAGATGAAAATTGGATACGATCAAAAGAACGGGAGTTATGACACTTTGAAATTTCCATTTTTTGAAAAAATGCCATTTCGCAGGTGAAAATCTAAACTATTATAGATAGAGCCCTGGATTTTAATTGAACTCGGCGTCCTCGAAAACCTATATTTTGATACCAAACATGACCATATAGACCTTCTTTGATATGAATTTTTGTGCCTTTAATTTTTCGGAATTTCATTTTTGAGTTTTGTTTGAAAGCTCATAGCACTCGGAGTTTTGGTGATATCGATCCAGAAAATGTGTTTTCTCAATGGTTCAAATGGATTGTAGATGATCCATATCGAATTCCACCTTTGGATTTCCCAGGGATTGCGTGATGTAGACAAATATGGTGTTTTTGGGGGGTCTTACCCCTTAGTCATTTTTCACCGAAAAAGTTGGAATTTTTGAACCCGATTTCATTTCATGCGCAGATACTTTGGACCATGTTGATCATCAATATACAGATGAAAATTGGATACGATCAAAAGAACGGGAGTTATGACACTTTGAAATTTCCATTTTTTGAAAAAATGCCATTTCGCAGGTGAAAATCTAAACTATTATAGATAGAGCCCTGGATTTTAATTGAATTCGGCGTCCTCGAAAACCTATATTTTGATACCAAACATGACCATATAGACCTTCTTTGACATGAATTTTTGTGCCTTTAATTTTTCGGAATTTCATTTTTGAGTTTTGTTTGAAAGCTCATAGCACTCGGAGTTTTGGTGATATCGATCCAGAAAATGTGTTTTCTCAATGGTTCGAATGGATTGTAGATGATCCATATCGAATTCCACCTTTGGATTTCCCAGGGATTGCGTGATGTAGACAAATATGGTGTTTTTGAGGGGTCTTACCCCTTAGTCATTTTTCACCGAAAAAGTTGGAATTTTCGAACCCGATTTCATTTCATGCGCAGATACTTTGGACCATGTTGATCATCAATATACAGATGAAAATTGGATACGATCAAAAGAACGGGAGTTATGACACTTTGAAATTTCCATTTTTTGAAAAAATGCCATTTCGCAGGTGAAAATCTAAACTATTATAGATAGAGCCCTGGATTTTAATTGAATTCGGCGTCCTCGAAAACCTATATTTTGATACCAAACATGACCATATAGACCTTCTTTGACATGAATTTTTGTGCTTTGAAAATTCGAACCGTTTGACTAATTGTCATTCAAAATACCGTCAGATACCCCTTTATTCCATGTTGATGGTGAATATGGAGACTTTTGGGAATTTTTACATTCGATGATTTCTATATTTTATTTCAGAGTTTTATTGGGTTTCTTATATCGCTGGTTGTAAAGTTGTATAATATAGATTTTCTATCACATTATTTTTATCCTTATTTTCTCAAGAAGAACGGTATCATGCTATAATATTAGATGATTCCTTCTGTTTATATCCACATATCCACTCGCAACTGTGTATACCCATTGAGATTTTCCACTAAACACATACAAAAAAAAACTGTGACATGAAAACTCTTGTTTTCTCTTAAGATGAAGATGAAAAAGAAGCTATTGGAGGTTTCTCTTCAATAACTGTGATTCCATATTGAAGTGTACCATGAACAGATGTTATTTAGGAAAATTGGGAATATGTACAAGTATTTTTCGTCATCCATTAGGGTTTCGCTGTATTCAGCGAGACAGGCAAATGAAGCGAATCACTAGAATTATACAATATTTGTCATCTGCGGCGACAAAGTCAGGTCTATTGAAACTCATCGTGTATACAATCCTAAAAGTTGTATTTGGGAAGGGTGTTCTGTAAACATGGGGGTGCCGTGTGCTCAGAGCAGAAGCTGAAGGCTTTGCTCACCGTGCCATGCCAATAAGGATAGTAATTTTGCATTTGATTTGCATGACAGATGATATGGAAAACATTTTGTTGCCGCATAAAGTTATGTCAGGTTTCAAAATGCCATTAAGTTTCCATGCATATAGAATAGAGAATGTCAGCTCGATATCAGATAGATACGTTCAACATTTGTAATCGATAATCACATCCAGGCTTTTGTTTATTTTCAATACGTCAACATATGACAATTCCTAGAATCAATTTCGCTAGTGCATTGCTCAAACAATACTGGTACATTTCCAGGAACTTGTATCAAACTGATAGGGACGTAGAAAAGAGGAGAAAATGTTTGGGCTTGGATTCTACAATGTATTCAATTACGTTCCTTATTCTCCAGAAATATTCTTTTTTAATGAAAAAATTTGCAATTTCAATTAAGTCGATCTGGACCAATATTTGGTGTTTCAGGAGAAAAGTTTATTTTTATAGAGCAGATTATTATCAACCTGAGGCATAATTCTCCAGTACGTGGGTGTATAAGTACATCGAACATTTATAAATGAACAAACAAAGCTCTCATTTTTTTGGGATTTTCATCTCCTCGCACTCGTTGAACTACTCAGACTAAAAGTGGAGGGTGATTAATTTTTTTTTGAGCTTCAACCTCTCCAATTCCGAATGTCATACAGGGGTGACAAAATTTGGTATTTGGAAATGGTTCTGCCTTTGACTTTCTAAGTCTTCCACAAGCACTCTAAGAAACATTATAATTCGACAACTAAGAGAGTCAAGCGAATTACTTTTTCTCGAAAATTTTCCCTTTTTGTGTATACAGGATGTTTCTAAATTGGAGATTTTTATATGTTGTTGCTGGGATTCTTTCAAGTGAAAAGTTCACAGAATCCAATGTTTCGAAAACGCTTCTTTTCCAAAATAAAGATTGTTTGATTTCTCGCTCTTTTATTCGATTTATTCTTGATAATTGCATAAATGAAACTTCTCGGCATTTTCTCTTCGAATTCTGAGTTTCAGATGTCCATGATTCGATAAAGTTATTATTGGCTTTGTTCTTGAAATGATTTCTACAATTTTCACTTCGTTTTCGATCAAAATGCACATTTAAATGGAAGCTTCAAGGAGGAAATGATATAAATTCAGAGACGAGTAAAAACAGAAAATTATCAAATCAAAATTTTTGAATCATCTTATTTTATTTGTGAACTCATTTCTGTACCTTTTTTACAATTTCCAGCCCAAAATTCCTATTGCTTATTTCATTGCAGTCATCTATACAGGGTCTTTCACGAGGAACCTCACCCATATTTATACGGGAAACTACTGAACGTATTTTCATGAAATTCAGCACTTATAAGTATTTCACGATGCTGATGAAACCTCCGGTTTTTCCGGAAATGACGTCAACTTCCGTTTTTCAAATTAGAACACCATTTTTTTATTGCAGAAATAGATTCCTTAGAAAATTTCAAGTTATTTTGATGTACCATTTTTCAGTTTTGGTTGAAAAATTCTCTCTGAGCGGGAAAATTCGAAAAAAAAATCGAAAATAGAGCTCCGCTGAAAAAAGAATAACTTCGAGGTTTTTGGAGGGAAAATTTTCATTTTTGGGATTTTTCAAGATGTAAGATTGATGTATCCACTTTAAAATTCGAAATCGCGATTCATGATACAGGGGGTGAAAAAATCGCGTTCAAAGTTAGGGATCACAAAATCGTGAAAAATCAATTTTTTCAAATTAGAACCCCATTTTTTTTATGGCAGATATTGAATCTACGTTAAAAAATAATGTGAGTGTATGCATCACACCCTTGCCCTAAAATGGATATTTTCTGAGTTAATATCCAATTTTTCACGATTTTGTCATCCCTAACTTTGAAAGCGATTTTTTCACCCCCTGTATCATGAATCGCGATTTCGATTTTTAAAGTGGATACATCAATCTTACTTCTTGAAAAATCCCAAAAATGAAAATTTTCCATCCAAAAACCTCGAAGTTATTCTTGATTCAGCGGAGCTCTATTTTCGATTTTTTTTTCGAATTTTCCCGCTCAGAGAGAATTTTCCAACCCAAACTGAAAAATGTTACATCAAAATAACTTGAAATTTTCTAAGGAATCTATTTCTGCAATAAAAAAATGGTGTTCTAATTTGAAAAACGGAAGTTGACGTCATTTCCGGAAAAACCGGAGGTGCTCATGCCTTGAAAATATTTTAGATTTCATCAGCATCGTGAAATACTTATAAGTGCTGAATTTCATGAAAATACGTTCAGTAGTTTCCCGTATAAATATGGGTGAGGTTCCTCGTGAAAGACCCTGTATACATATACACCAATGTATTTTGCACATTCAATCTTATTCTTTTCTTATTCGTGTCTTATTCGTATTTTATTCCCACCCTCATTCACCATTTTTATCGAATAAACTGTTTTTATTTAATTTGTCCAACTTTAACACGCTGTATCTCGGAAATTTAATTGGTTGGAACCCAAGTTTGCAAGGAATTTGTCCATCTGGGACTGTAAAATTCAAGGAATACTTTCCAATATTTATTTATTCATTTGACACTAGCCTACTTTCCTTGATCCGAACTCTATTTTCTTAACGAAATTTATTTGCCACTGTGTCATGCAAATGTGTCCTCACTACCCATCGTAAATATTGTATTTCAGTTTCAGCAACAGCAGAAGAGCCTGAGTTCACGGAAATCATCGAGAACATCACAGTAGCTGCTGGACGTAACGTGAAATTCGCATGTTCTGTCAAAAATCTGGGGACTTACAAGGTAAGAACGTTTTTTGTTCTTCTACAGGGACACTCGTTGGAGTCTTATATTTTTTGGAACTGAGAACTGTTTATATTTTTATTTCTCTTCCAATTTTCATTTTCTTCCCAATTTGTTCAATCTTGGTAGTTTTTTAAATAGGGCCTCATCTCAGACTTGTTTTCCCTTCGAGAAGAAGTCAAAATATGGGTGGTTAAATTAGTGATAAATTCATCCCCCTCGAAAATTTATTAAGAGTGCGAACACGCTCTGAGCACTCGGAAAGTTCCGTCAAAATGACACATGTATCCGGTGAAAAAAATCCATCCGCAACGGCGGTTTTGAAATCGAAAAGCGGTAACAGATTGCGAGGGACATATTAGGGGATGGTTTCAACAGACTAATCTCTCGAAAGAGGAAGCGCGGAAGAAGTTGGGGAGTCACAGTAAATGTCTGACGGATAAATCTTGAAGAAGTTAGGCCATCAATAAACTTGTAGGTGAAGCATTAGCGACGCTCCCCAACTTCCAATCTTGCCAGCCCAACATATCTTTCCTTAATTTTCGATTTCAGAGGCTCCTACCCGACCGCACTAATTTCTGGGACCGCTCTAAATTGTACCTACTGTGGAAATCCGAAATATTCTCTATTTACTATAAATCCGACCCTAAGCCTCTCATTCCGAGAGGACTGGATTAGAAACCATCGACACATTGTCGAGCTCTAGCTTCAGCTTTATTACAAGAAACGCTGAATTTTATTCTCAAAACAAAATTCGAGGTATCACAACTGAATAAAATTATTAAAACCGCTTTTCAAACAATGGTTATCGGCGACTCATGAGGAAGGAAATGTCCAAATGTATGATACTTCTATGGCAGCTTCATTTATAATGTTGCAAACGCCACTAGCTGCCTTTTTTATGCAGAATAGTTTGACAGTGAAAATATTAATACTTTGACATCGTTTGCTATAAAACAATTGTCCTTTTCGTCACACATAACTCTTGAATCTTGAAGATTAATGTCCACATATTTGTGTCCATGGAACTGAATTTCGATATATTGAGAGTTTGGCAAAGTGTATTTAGAAAAATCTACACATTCATTTTGATGTTTCCATGTTTTATCAATCAATCCAAAATGAATCTATCATTACGAATGACGATGTTTTGCACAAATTTTTATTCAACATTGGTCAGCAATTCAATCAATGCTTCGCTCGAATTATGTGCAAATTATGCGTGATTTATGTGTCGAGTTGTCCATTTGTTTGCAATAGATCTCATTCCTAAATCCTCGACTCAAATAAAAAAAAAATTGGAATTATATGCAAATTATGTGCAATTCATATGTTATGTGTGAGCAAGGTAGC
This sequence comes from Adalia bipunctata, assembly GCA_910592335.1. Lineage (NCBI taxonomy): Eukaryota > Metazoa > Arthropoda > Insecta > Coleoptera > Coccinellidae > Adalia > Adalia bipunctata. Next base: position 5,339,366 of record OU342957.1, read on the forward strand.
ATTACGCTCAATAACTAATTATCAATCTAATACTCAATTTCGTTGGAATCATCTGAAATCTTTGTGTAATTTTTATGCACTCACCAATAATTCGCAGAGTTAGCAAGCACAATTGTTGATAAAATATTATTGAATGTGAAGAACTTGATAATAAAATTGTCCTAGAAATTTCAACTGAAAATATTTTCTTCATCAGAATATACCATCAGAACCTTCTCTAAAGAATTGACAAGAAATTATTGCACTTAAATCGCATCTGATTTGCACATAATTCCAGCATTCGTTTCATCCTAATCGAAAAATAATATTTTTATTGAAAATACTGATAGCTTTTCGGGGAAGCTTGCAGAATTTTTGATGAAAAATGTCCAGAAAATCGGAATTCACACATAATTTGCACATAAACTAGGTGTCCAAAATATAATTTAGAAAAAATGATTCGCTGCATGTAAAGCTGAAACTTTTATTTATTCATAAGCCAGATCGCCGGGAAAGTACAATCTTTCAGAAGAGATTTTGCACATAAATTGCACATAATTTCAGGGTTTGTTTCTTGAAAATAAATGACCAATTATTTAGTTATTGAGAATTGCTCAAGTTGACCGTACAAGCTAGCGAAGTTCTAAATAAGAAATCTTTTATGAGTGCTGAATTGCACATAATTCCGGCATTCATTCGATGGAAATCGATTGAAAACTCATTAGTTATTGGAAAAACTCATATGCAGGAACAGCTAGCACAATTCTTCAATAAATTAATTATTGGAGGGTTGGAAAAAATCCGCAAATAATTTGCACATAATTTCAGAGTTTGTTTCATCCGAATAGATTGACAAATTAGTTAGTCATTGAGAATTGCTCAAGTTTACCGTAGAACCTAGCAAACTTCTCAATGAGAAATCTTTTATGAGTTCTAAATTTGCACATAATTCCAGCATTCATTCGATGGAAATCGATCAAAAAACTCATAAGTTTTGGAAAAAACCTATATGCAGGAAAAGCTAGCACAATTCTTCAATAAATTAATCATTGGAGGGTTGGAAAAAATCCGCAAATAATTTGCACATAGTTTCAGAGTTTGTTTCATCCGAATATATTGACAAATTGATTAGTTATTGAGAATTGCTCAAGTTTACCGTACAACCTAGCAAACTTCTCAATGAGAAATCTTTTATGGGTGCTAAATTGCACATAATTCCAGCATTCATTCGATGGAAATCGAATGAAAACTTTTAAGTTATTGGAAAAACCTATATGCAGGAAAAGCTATCACAATTCTTCAATAAATTAATTATTGGAGGGTTGGAAAAAATCCGCAAATAATTTGCACATAATTTCAGAGTTTGTTTCATCCGAATAGATTGACAAATTAGTTAGTCATTGAGAATTGCTCAAGTTTACCGTAGAACCTAGCAAACTTCTCAATGAGAAATCTTTTATGAGTTCTAAATTTGCACATAATTCCAGCATTCATTCGATGGAAATCGATCAAAAAACTCATAAGTTTTGGAAAAAACCTATATGCAGGAAAAGCTAGCACAATTCTTCAATAAATTAATCATTGGAGGGTTGGAAAAAATCCGCAAATAATTTGCACATAGTTTCAGAGTTTGTTTCATCCGAATATATTGACAAATTGATTAGTTATTGAGAATTGCTCAAGTTTACCGTACAACCTAGCAAACTTCTCAATGAGAAATCTTTTATGAGTGCTAAATTGCACATAATTCCAGCATTCATTCGATGGAAATCGAATGAAAACTTATAAGTTATTGGAAAAACCTATATGCAGGAAAAGCTATCACAATTCTTCAATAAATTAATTATTGGAGGGTTGGAAAAAATCCGCAAATGATTTGCACATAATTTCAGAGTTTGTTTCATCCGAATAGATTGACAAATTGGTTAGTTATTGAGAATTGCTCAAGTTTACCGTACAACCTAGCAAACTTCTCAATGAGAAATCTTTTATGAGTGCCAAATTGCACAAAATTTCAGCATTCATTCGATGGAAATCGATCGAAAAACTCATTAGTTATTGGAAAAACGTATTTGCAGGAAAAGCTAGCACCATTCTTCGATAAATTAAGTATTGGAGAGAGTTGGAAAAAATCCGAAAATAATTTGCACATAATTCGTAACTACAAACAGATATGTTTTGAAGCTATCAAGCTTGTGACGCCCTGTGTTTCTCGATATGGTGTTTCCCTGAATTCTATGAAATTTTTCGCAAGTGATCAGATCAAAGAAAACCCCCATCAAATAATATACATTCATAAAAAATATAACGTCAATGTGAATGACTCAACATGTCCTTGCTGGTGTACCTTTGACGTTTTCAATTAGTCCAGCTCATGTCGTTCTTAATTGAAAACAGATCGAATGTTGGCAGCCGGAGGTAAATATGTTCTGGAAAGTCCTCATCTTTTACGATATCGAATTATTTTTTTATTCCGTTAAAAATCGAGTTCAAGGATTGCAGTGGGGGCAGAGAAAGAACACGAAAATAATCAATCGGAATGAAGAATTCCTTCCGTTGGTCATGAATACACTTGAGCCCACGGAACTGCGGGCCTCACAAGGAAACCGAGGATTTTCTTAGCCTACAGGATCATCTTTTTAATTCATCAAGAGAATTTGTTGTGAAAGAATTGAACACTATTATGATTGAAACTTCTGCAAAAGAACTTTTCACCTCAAGCAACTTTTCCAATATTCGGAGAAAAGAGAAGAATTTTCACTCCGCGAACATAAATGGAATTTTTCATCTTTAAACAATGATTTGACTCGGGATTCTTTTCCAGACGATCGGTTTGATATTCTCTTACATAGGTCGACAAAGAATTCACCCTGACGCTTCTGTATTAGCGTCAAGCCAGCCTCCCTTATTGCGGATTCGAAAATTCGAATTAAAATGAGGAAAACATTCGAATGGGGTGCGGCCAGTTCATCCAAATTCCTACTGATGAAAAATAGTCTTCAAATCCTAACATACTCGTATTTGAACGTGAATTTTTAAGATGCAATTTTCAAATCAAGTCCACCATTCATTTGAAACTTTACAACGATCATTTCACACTCAGGTATTCCTCAAATCAAAATAGAAATTGGTGGAAGAACGAATTTTGGGAAATTGAGAACAGCATCTCAACAAAAACATCACAGAACAAAATTATTAAACATAAAAAACTTTTCGAAAAATGTTCAGGAAGGGATTTGTTTGAATCTGTTTAATCGTTGAGTGAAATTCGTTTTTTGTTATCCTTTGTATACAGACTGTAACAGCCAAATGGAATAAATTCGATGACGAATAAATGAGGGGGTGTTAGGAAAAACGCTCGGACACGTCGATTTGTAATTTTAAATGCGCATATTTTTCAAGAGAATAATATTATATAGGGTGTTCCATGTGACCGTGGCCAATACCCACTTTCTTATTTCAAATGCAACCACCTGAATATTATTTATTTTTTGGATTCTTCAGAAAATTCTAGACATAATTCATGAACAATGTCCTGTACCTATCTTCAACTTTTTCGGAAATATTAAGTGTTTTCAGATTTTTTACAAAAATCAATATTTTAAATGAAAATTATTTTATTTCACAAATTCGATACATTACACTCAATACTCATTTCCCATTTACCTCTTGATATAAAGAAAGTAAGCAAAAACGCCTAAAATGTTGAGTAACAATTCTACACCAGATTAGCATGTTGCCAAGACGTTCGCGGCGAGCATTTGGAACATTTCTTACATTGACATTATTGGTTTTTTTTTGTTTTTTTTTTCAATAATTAAGAAATAATCAGTATTACTCATGAGGTTTTGAGTATAATGTACCGAATTTGTGAAATAAAATAATTTTTATTTAAAACGTTGATTTTTGCAATAAATCTGAAAACACTTAATACTTCCGAAATAGGTAAATATAAGTATAGGACATTGTGGATAAATTGTGTCTAGGATTTCTGAAGAATCCAAAAAATAAATAATATATACAGAGGGTTGCATTCGAAATAAGATAGTTGGTATTGGCCACGGTCACATGGAACAGCCTATATAATATTATTCTCTTGAAAAATATGCGCATTTAAAATTACAAATCGACGTGTCCAAGCGTTTTTCCCAACACGCCCTCATTTATTCGTTATCGAATTTATTCCATTCGGCTGTTACACTCTGTATATTGAGTTCATTGTCAAAATTTTCTCATACAAGAGAAAATCTTCAGAATTTCAAAAAAAGAAATTGAACAGTCAACCTGTAATTTTCTGTTTGAAGAGAGTAATTTTACAAACTGAAACAACCTCTAGAATTATTAATCTTGTATTTTCATCTTATTAATCATTGAAAATGAAGTTTTCACGAAGTTTTTATTGTTTTGATTTGTCTTTCTCAACTTTGATATCCCTGACGGTTTTCATCTTCAATGGTAATGAATATGTGGAATCATTTTCTCCCGTAAACAGGGTAAAATTGATTGGGGGATGGATGGAAATTTTGAAAATGCGAAAACATCGCCTTCCTCGTGTACCTATCGAGCTTTCATCCCGAATGAACCGAAATATATGAATTAGCACAGACAATATGGAACTGAGAAAACATCTTTCATCATCCGCTTCAGGGAGCTGAAACCTCATTTTCTCGACCGTTGACTTCGTCCCCATGTCCTTCAGAATATCGCTCACTGAAATCTTGCAATTCATAGAATTCTCCTTTAAGTTCCTTCCACTATTCGTTATTTCTGATCTCGAATATTGTCACATGATCTGAGTTCAAGGAATCGACTGTCAAATCCGTAGATTCATGCCGGTGAAGAAAACCTTTCAGAAGGGACATATTTACAATTCCGAAATTATGGGCATAATTCTATTCAATGGAAAGATGTAATAAGTCCCTAGTCCTGAAATTGTTGAATATAAAGCCAATGACCTTCAATGTCGAACTGAATCAGAGCATAGAGAACGAAATCGAATATACCATGTTGAATTTGCTACTGGCGCCTTCGCCAACTTGTAAACATATAGTACTTAAATTGCAGGGGTTTGAAATCGATCATCACTAATGCTTGACGTATTTGAGACTTTGCGTTCGTGCCACGTGGCTTATATAAAGATTAATAGGTGCAAGAAAATAGCTGTTATGTCGCGGCCACACCGAGCGCTACGTACGCTATGTTCGCTATGTTCGCGATGCATCTCAAATATAGCCATCGGTATTTTAAATGTACCCGGCCACACCGACACTGGTACGCTATGTCCGCTATGTCCGAACAAAACATACGTAGCGTCCATAGCGTCCATAGCATAGCGCTCGGTGTGGCCTCGACATTAGAGGGCCTCGGTAGAGAAAAAACGTTATGGCGTAAGAACGTTATCATTTTCTCCAAAAAGTCCGTACTTATCGAATTTTGAGTAGCAGTGAGTTGGACTCACTGATTTATAACCAACAAAGTCATGTAGCACATTGGCAAAAAAATCTCTAGTATTGAAGACGCTTCATGTATATTCTTGTTTTATTCTTGATGGAATTAAAATTTCATTTCATGGAAAACTGGCGAGGCTCTCCTCGAGAATAATTCTTGACTGATATGGAAAAGTCAAATAAGTCATATATCAATCTCATATCTCCATTCAAAACGTGGACTCCCCCCAACACAGCTGTTATCGTTTTATCCAACACTCTTGATGAATACAAACAGGACGAAAACCCTTATTTCCGCATGTTTCCGCCACTAGGGAGCAATAATGCTTCGAGATCGTTTTGCCTGAGAATTTTAATGCTTCATCAAAGCGATAAAAGTAGTATTAGAACCATTATTTGAGTATTCAATTCATTACCGAGCATGTGACAATTCGGCAAGGAATAGATATTTTGAGTGTTCCTACACTGAGTATTCTCATAATCCTCTAATTTCCTCGATTTGACAATTCTCATACATATACTTCATTCACTTTTATAATGTACCCCGGTTGGCCATGGAATTCTGACACATTTCACCGTGTATTCTGAAAACGTTAGGTTATTGTCATTTTCCTTTCAGATGAATAAGCAACGTTGTCCTTTTTACATAGAGGTCGTAGTAATTAGGTATCGATCGAAATGTTTATTTACTTTGGGAAAATAATGAATATTATGTGAATCCAATAATTCAATTACCTGGCGAATGTTGAAGAAACTTTTTTTCTGTAAATACTGGAAATATTTCACGTATATTACCATGGTTGGGAGATTCTGTTATGCTATTTTCTCGTTAGGAAATCAAGAATCGAGTGTTGAAATTCTACTGGAAAATATTGGACAGAATAGTCCCTTAATTTGTGATAGTTCATTCGGAAAAACAATAAAAGTCCTCGAATAACCCGACAGAAGAACTTCTAAACGAACAGACGGACCTATGGAATTCCCCACTTTTCAGAATTCCCAAGAAATAAGCCTTCAGAAGAACCTTTTTGCATAACTTGAAATACTCCGGCATGAAAATGTACAAGAATGCTACGAGTTGAAAAAGAGTAAATAGAAATAAACATTGGCAACGTTTCTGAGAATCATTTGACACTTAACGAGTACCAATCTGCGTCAGTTTCAAGTAAAAACCTCGATAAACCTAAATCATGGCCAACCGGGATACATTATAAAAGTGAATGGAGTTAACGTATACAATTTTCCATGAAATCGAAATGTTTTTTACTACCACAATATTTGAAAATTTGTTCGAATGAACTCTTTTGGGTGCGAATACTTTTTTAATTTGAGGTGAAATTTATATATCACTGTCTCAAGTTTATGCCATCCGAAAAATGAATATCTTGTGAACTAAGAAATTATACAGAGTGTAACAGCCAAATGGAATAAATTCGATAACGAATAAATGAGGGGGTGTTAGGAAAAACGCTCGGACACGTCGATTTGTAATTTTAAATGCGCATATTTTTTGAAAAAATAATATTATATAGGGTGTTCCATGTGACCGTGGCCGATACCAACTTTCTTATTTCAAATACAACACCCTGTATATTATTTATTCTTTGGATTCTTCAGAGAATTCTAGACACAATTCATGCATATATCCTATACCTATCTTCAACTATTTCGGAAGTATTGAGTGTTTTCAGATTCATTGCAAAAATCCACGTTTCAAATAAAAATTATTTTATTTCACAAATTCGATACATTACACTCAATACTTATTTCCCATTTACCTCTTAATATGAAGAAAGTAAGCAAAAACCATTACTGAGAAGAAATGTTGAGTAACATTAGAAGACAATTCTACACCAGATCAGCATGTTGCCAAGACGTTCGCGGCGAGCATTTTGATCATTTCCTACATTGACATTAATGTTTTTTTTGTTTTTTTTAACAATTAAGAAATGATCAGTATGACTTATTAGGTTTTAAGTGTAATGTACCGAATTTGTGAAATAAAATAATTTTTATTGAAAACGTTGATTTTTGCAATAAATCTGAAAACACTTAATACTTCCGAAATAGTTAAATATAGGTATAGGACATTGTGCATGAATTGTGTCTAGAATTCTCTGAAGAATCCAAAGAATAAATAATATACAGGGTGTTGCATTTGAAATAAGAAAGTTGGTATTGGCCACGGTCACATGGAACACCCTATATAATATTATTTTCTTGTAAAATATGCGCATTTGAAATTACAAATCGACGTGTCCGAGCGTTTTTCCCAACACGCCCTCATTTATTCGTTATCGAATTTATTCCATGGCTGTTACACTCTGTATGTGTCATCAAGTACCGAGCTTCAATTAGATGTGCCAAGCGTTCCTGCAATAAGGTACGCAACTTTATGCACTTGTAACAACAATCAGCAAATAAACCTGAAATTAACCACCACCTCAGACCCTAAAAGCCACTTACATTGGCGTTTAAAATTCTTGATTTTTCGCTTTTGGTCCATCGATAACTAAAGCTGGGAATGATCCCTAAGCATCCCAGCCTCCAAGACTTTTCAATCATATTCAATCAAGAAGCTGTCCAAGACGATTCGTGAAAGCTGAAATAATAATCATGTTATTGTCTATGATTTTACTAAATATAAATTTCCTACGTTTCTCATTAAGTTCGAAGAAAATTTGATTTCTGCCTCAAGTTATCAAAATTTGAATTCAAAAGAAGATATCACCAACAAAATTGAACAGTTATTGAGAAAAAACAAGATATTCACTCACCCTCACGATAACATCCTGGTCTTTCTGTTGGCAAATTTCCAGAAGATTCTAGTTATTGTGTGAGACTCTTCAATTATTCCTCTTTTTCGAATAAGAACCTCGTTGATGGCTGTCAAGTCCTATTTTGGTAGCAACAATACTAAATTTCCAATTATTTTATTGAAATTTTCATATATTCATGAGTTTACATACTTACTTTCGACAAGAGTTCCGAAACGATGTCCCGATCACACTCAACCGCACTATTGATAACGATCCTATAGTTATTTTCCATACCGTAAGTGTTAATTCGAAAAAATCGATCATCGATGACCAAATTCCTGCTAAAGAATGAGAGAAAATGTGAAAAAAATCTATCTTCGAGGCGCTAGAAAACCTGAATTCATAGGTTACTACACCAGCAGAAGTGTTTCTGCAATTCAGATACGTATCCATCGGAGTTGTCGTTCTTCTTCATCATCACCGTTGTGACAATAGTCAGTAAATATACCTGAAATTAACTACCACCTCAGACCCTAAAAGCTACTCACATTGACGTTTAAAATTCTTGATTTTTCGCTCTTGGTCCATCGATGGTCGAAGCTGGGAATGGTATCCAGTAGATCCTAGCCCAAAGTGTTCTCTAATCATTCCTTTCTTCGACCTAAAAGGTCCCAAATCAAGAAGCTGTCCAGGACCATTTGTGAATGCTGAAATACAGAATTCTATCAGTTGATCTTTGTGAATATTCTTCATTTTTTGAAAGTGAAAAGCTATAGATCCTGAAATGGCAAGAGTGGTACAAAGTTGTTGTACTTTTCCTTCACTAACTAAACTATTTGTGTCTATGTATATAAAATTTGTATAGAAAACCAGATAGAGCAAAGAAGAACGAAAATCAGTCGACAATATATGCGGTCCTTCCATATCCATTCAAATGATGGCCTCATAATTAATAAGGTCGAAGCTTCATTCGGAATGTAATGTAGGCCAAATCTGTACCTTTGATGTTGGAAACCCACTCTAGATCGTTCGAACAGCTGACATCGAGCATCTGAACATTCGAGGTAATGGCTACCTATAATCTCTCGATTACTTCAATAACATTCATCAAGAATTTCGATTTAATTCGTAACGACAAAGCAATTATTGCGAAAGAGAAGGAGTAATTATTGGATCCCGAATTCTATTGATACTATCAGTATGCAAAGCAACAGCGGTTTCAGGTTTAAATCAGGGATGAAGTAATATGTATACAAGGTGACCCAAGTATCCGCCCTTGCTTCAATCCAAGCTATAGGTTCGATTTTTCACCCTAATTATAAGACCAACAATCAGGCAGATCCTGACAACATTCTTATTCGTACGCAAGCGCCTCAAAATATACAGGATGTTCTCTGAAAGGGTAGGTATTTCTTATGGAGACAAAAACCAATTTCTCGCAAACATTGGTCCTTTCTTTTTTCATTTCCGAAACACAGGGTGTAACTGTTCAAAAAGAAATCTCGTTTTTTGCTATTATAAGGCTTTTTGCCAACTCTCTACGGAACGAAAGAAAAAGTTCATAATCTGTAGGGCCTGGCCTCTGCGAAATCAAAAATCGAGTCCGAATCAAGAGTGATTTAATATTTGATTAAAGTAGAGAGCCACACGAGAAGAAAAAAATTTCATTACGGATCAGGTAATGGAGATTCTTCCGACCTGAAAAGAATAGAACTAGCTCAAGGGAACTGAAACATCAAGCAATTATTGAATGCGGGAGGTGCTCCGAGTTGTTCGATACTTTGTTATAGGAGAGTGGCATAAGCAGAAGCCGAATTCCGTATTCCAATGCAGTCTCAAACTTCGCTTCAATTTATATTAGATTAGTTTGTTCAGTATTAGATAGCCACTATCAGTTAATAGGAATCTGCAAGGGATAGAATGGAGATATTATGGCAAAATTCGCATTCAATTATTTCGCCACAGAACGTTTCGACGAGTCCCTTTCAAACACGAATTGACTTTTTATTTCAAGAAGTATCCTTAGAGAAACTCATACAGAAGAAGAGACCATTGTGTTACACAATTTTCAGCCTATAATTCACTATGTACACGTTCCATGTCCGATCACCCTCTATAAGGTCAGACAATACCAGAAATATACAGGGTGTTCTTCCCTGCATAAATTCGAGAAAGAAATCACCCCTTTCCACAATGGAGAAGGAAATATACTAACTGACAAAGAAACTGCAACACCCAAAAGGAGCTGTTCAAATTTAAATTTTTGGTGAAACATAAATATTTGAGCAAGGAGTGAATGATTTCATTTGGAGAAAAAAATCCTGAAGGTTTCTTCATTTGAACATTTTTTGTAACTTGAATATTGTAGTCGTTTTTTGCCATTTTTTTTTTAATTTTACAACAAACCAGCTGTTCGAGGAGGTCCAAAGTCGATGTTTAGTTGCTGTTAAAATACCTAGAGCACGTGTACGCGGAATTTATCACCAGCTATGTGAATTTGGAAGAGGTCGAATCATTGATCTATGGGAGGCAGGGTTGTCATTTTAAGAAATCGCTAACCGTAGGAACATAAATCCAACTACTGTTATGAGGTTTTGTCGAGCGTGGTTTGATGCCCAAAGTCGAAGAAGATTAGGCACGGGACGTCGAAGGGGCACAAATGAAGTTCAAGATCGACGTCTAAGACTTATGGCCATCAGAGACCGATTTGCGACCACTCGATCTTTGGCTGATGAGTGGTTAGGAGAACAAGGCCATCCTGTAACTGTCCGAACGGTTCACCGCCGGATGATGTCTTTTGGACTGCAGTATCATCGACCCCATCTTATGTTACCTCTGACGGTTGAGCATCGCCGGCAACGATTACAGTGGTGCAGAGAACGTCAACATTGGAATGTCGAATGGCATCAGGTCGTTTTTGATGAATCTCGATTCTCCTTTGGTGCACATGATGGTCGAAGAAGGGTTAGACGATGTCGGGGAGAAAGACGTGAACCTCAGTTTGATGTTGGGCGTCATGTACACTGGACAGTAGGCGTTATGGTATGGCGTGCTATTGCAGATGCAAGTAGGTCACCTTTAGTCTTGATTTCAGGTAACAAGACAGCGCTGCGTTACCTTCAAGAAATAGTGGAGCCATATGTTCTCCCTCACCTTAACCAGCTTGAGAATCCAATATTCCAGCAAGATAATGCTCGACCTCATGTAGCCAGAGATAGTTTAAACTTTTTTGAAGCGACCCATGTGAATCTTTTGCCATGGCCGCCCAGATCCCCCGATCTTTCGCCCATAGGGCATTTTTGGGATATCATGGGTAGAAGGATTGGAAATTTACCCCAGCCCCCACGGACTCTGAGACATGAATTTCGGGTAACTTGGGATAGTATCCCTCAAGAAGAAATAGACCATCTTATTGCATCAATGCCAAGACGTGTTGAGGAGTTTACAGATAACCGCGGTGGACGAACGCATTATTAACAAATTGTAACCCTTCGTTTTTTTCTACAAATTTCAATCATTAACTCCTTGGTATACTATCTATATTTCACCAAAAAAAAATGAATTTAAACAGCTCCTTATGGGTGTTTCAGTTTCTTTGTCAGTTAGGACATTAGTAAAACGTTTTTCGTGAATATAAAAACTCAAAAACTGAAAACCCTCTCTTCATATGGTCTCGAAATTTACAGTTTCCCAGGATAGCAAAACATTCCTGAACTAAAAATCCCTCTTCCTGCCGAAGTCGGATCAAAATAATACGCAATCCCGATGGAACGTAAAAAATAGATCATTTGATCAAATTCCGCAGTAATTTCCCATTCATCCACCGAGCATTTCATAAATACTTTCAATAATTGAGGCCTGAAATATTTTGAGGTATATGTGAATATTTCACAAATGGACAAAATGAACTCTCCAAAGAAATATTCGAATATTAGTTTGTTATATCAGCGCAATACAGTTGGATATGGGATATATAGGTATGATATTACTCGAAATAATCCTGGGACGGTTCGTGTTGAATTTTTGTTACGTGAATTTGTAAAGTAAAATACGATAGAGAATGCTGAGTTGAACATTTTTCAGCAATTACACCGTTTATGAAGGTATTCGTGCTCTCGAATAACAAACTATTGGTTTCCGAATTTATCGCTTTAATTTAACCGAATTAAATGACGATCATTACATAATAACGATATTGCATGAAATAATTAATAATGATGTTGCATTCTACAGAAAATGTTGATTCAATGTAATTTAGTGGACCTTTTTTGTAGGAGAATGGATGTCTATGTGGAATATTTCATAAAAATTAATATTTTCCAATGTTTTACAATTCAACTTCAACAATGCGTGCGCATCCTGTATTTTCTTCTGTCTAGCGTTATCGTCTAGAAATTTAAAAGTTCCACCAATAGCAGCGTGAAAATTTGTCAATGTCATGATCCCTATAGTGTAAGGCGGTCATATTCCCAGGACGAATGTGTAGATCTGTGCGCCCGTTGAAACATATCCCGGCCCATACCATAACACTACCCCCTCGGAATGGATGGACTTCTTGGACATAGCGACATTACGGGGTATGCGTGGGATTGTCCATACCCTTATTCTTCGAGAATCCGAAAATCGTCCATATCTGGATTCATCAGTGAAAAGGACACTACTCCATTGATGGTTCCAATTGATATGTTGCCTTTGCCCATTCCAGTCTTTGACGCTTATGGTCACGTGTTAATGGAACTCCTCTTAATGGACGTCTAGAACCTAGATTCACCTCTCTCAAATGTCGTCTGATGGTTTCGATTGAAACTTGAACAATATCTGCATTTTGAAGAGTATTCCGTAGCATTCTACACGTAGATGTAGGGTTTCTTCTCGCTGAAACGGTGATGAAACGATCCTGAGCAGGTGTTATTTTTCGTCGCCCACCAAGCCTTGGTCTTTCCAATACGGAACCTGTCTCCCTGAACCTATTCCAAAGTCGAGATATCACACTTTGGCTGAACTTGGAGCCTTTCCGCTACAACAACCTGAGTTAAGCCACCCTGTAGCATTCCGATAGCTCTATTAACCTCAGCGTTTGTTAATTTACGTCTTGGCATTTTCAGAAAACTCGTTTCAAATCGAAGCCGTTGATAAACTGACGTCATTTCAAGATAAGAACATTCATGAAGCATATGCAAAGAACGAAACTTCAGAAAAAAGGCGACCAGATTGACGAAATGTCTCATACTGATTTTTATTGGATCGATTCAAGTTGTTATCGAGTTTTAAATGATTTCACAGCGATTTTCTCGAAGATTACGTTCTTTCAAAAACGATTGAATACGATATCCCTAATTCTTGTGGAGCAGAATATAATGTGAATGGTATCCTTTTGACGAAATTTTCAATCACGTTATTGAATACGTGTGGTGGTATTTCATTGATACAGCGTCTAATTTCCAATGCTTCGATGGTTGCAGGCTTATTGGCATAAACCTGGCATAACCCCACAGCCAGAAGTCTGAAGGCGTTAAATAGCAAGAGCGTGGTGGCTTATTCTGGCCATCAAATCGGGAAATGACACAACCAGGAACAAACTCATGTAAGATCTTCAATGTTTCACGGGCGGTATGACATGTGGCACCGTCCTGCTGAAACGACATGTCGTCGAGATCGATAGCTTCCAAATGAGGCACAAGAAACTGTGTTTTATTGCAAGATAACCGCCAGTCAGTACTGGATTATTTGTGGATGCATTGCTTTCTGATTAATCATTAGTGGACATTCCGAGGCCCAAATGCGACATTTTTTCCCGTTAGAGGAGCCCTTGAGGGCCTCATCGTTGCGACGGATAGTGGCAATTAAACTTTCACCATTTTGCTAATGATTTTTGACAGCCAGGACGCGTAGTGCTCCATTTTCACTCCCATCTGTCAACTCTCGAAATGTCACGTAATAATCATGTGTCATTATGACTGTCAAACATGGCAAGCAATTCAATTCTTACGCTTTTATTGAAAAACGTTTCAGAATCGCCCTGTTAAGGTTCAGATGAAATTAAAATCCTCGGTTGACTAGAAGAGCCTCCAGTTGTGGAGTTCTCCCTTCAGTTAATCGAGGAGAGTAACTACCGGCAATTCCCTAATTATCTCGATGAATTTTTCCGGCAAATTTCGAGTGATTCGGCCAATTCGTCATAAAGCAGATTCCCCTAATGGAAAAGTGGAAACTAAAGTCTCATATTTCAAATTGCAACCTAAATACAAAGTTGTTTAATAAATGAAACTTGTAGCATCTACTCAACTACCTTAAATCATCAACCGGCCCCTTGTAAGTCAGACGAAATCGAGTATTATAATCAGCGAACACTCTTCACCAACGCTACCTGGCTTACGGAAATTAAAATGGCAGATTTATTGAAGAGTTTGTATCTTGGCGAAGAGAAAAACAAAAATTGTTCATCTTTGTTCCACTATAAATCATCCGGAACAGGGATGTAGCCCTAATTTCGTAAGGAAACGTTCATTTTCATTTAGATTCGAAAAATTTATCTAACTCCCTTCCACAGCTCGCTGCACGGCCACTGGGGCAAAATTACTATCACGTTGTGGCATATTGGACGAAAACTAAACCGATTTCGATTCAGTTTAACCGGATGCTCCTTCACTTGATTAAAAAATCTGCTCAACAAGAAATAACCCCCCTCCCCACCACAATTTCAACACCTCATATTTTCCAGCATACTCATCAACGTTTTGAATAAAACAAAAGGGCTCAAATTTTCTCCCGATTTTTTTCAGATTCATTTCGAGCCAGAACGAACGCCAACCCCCCCAATTCATACTTCGGGAATATAAATTCCGAGCGAGTTGAATTCCTGTTCCAGCCAACTCAAGTTATCATTCTGCAACTGACCAGTCCGTCGAAAAGATTTCAATTTCCTGTTGCCTATTTAGGTCCCGAATTTCAGCTTTTCAAACGCACCACATTGTCCGTTTTCCAGAATCATTTTCTCCATGTAACGTTGAAAGATTTCGATGCTAGATGCAGACCTCGGACTGACTTCCTCGATATTATTCCGTTTCACGGCTGGGAGCCGTTCTGTCTTTTATATCAGATGCCTTCCTATGCTCTCCTTAATTCTAGGAGCGATAGCAACCATCAGCAGCGAACTTTAAGGGTTGGACATGCATAAAATATCAGATCTATTCATATTAGAATATCCAGCGTCCGTAAAGTCGGTACTTGCTGGGACACTCTGTATATTATTGCTTCAGTTTATTATTCACGAATATCGTAAATGAGTTTGGAATTTTCCTTCAAATTTGTTAGGTTATGAGAAGATACATCTTTCGAGTCGAATCTCCATTTCACCCTTCGAAAAACTGCCATCCGTATACAGGGTGAGTCTTTGACTTGTACATATATTTCAACTGCAGATTCCTCTTATCAAACGAAACACTTTCTTCTTATACCATTTTTCAAAATTCGGTTTCGTTTGAAAGATACAGGGTGTCGAAAATCCATGAAAAAAAAACACTTTATTGTTCATATCTTCGTAACCGTTATATCAAATGAACTGAATTTAGGTTCGTTGGTTACTCTATCCATGGTGCATATTCCTCAATCGAGTTCAATATCTCTCCTAGTATAAAAGTTACAGGGTAGTCGACTCATCAATACACGCAAAAACACCATAAAAACACTTTAACACAATGAACGGTTCATATTTTTGAAAGAATCATTTGAGAAACTAAAAGTATTCATATGTTTTTTCAATAAAACGCGTCGTTTTCGAGTTATTTTCAATTCCACCCGGAAAAATTTGACGAAAAAATCATCAATTTCAAGAATAATCTGAATGCTTCTCTGAATTAAATATCATTGAATATTATTCTTTCTCTGGTTTTCAAACGAGTTTACAATGTTGTCAGAATATTCATCAACTTTGTCGAGACTTAAATTCAAATGATGGAAAACGTGGATGTAGAGATATTTTAATATCTTATAAAATCCCACAAATGTGAGGGATAAAATTGAACACAAGCAGCATTTAATACGCGCAGTTTCTATTAAAAATTCATTGTTACAGGTCCATATTGAAGTTAAATGTCGATGAAATACAAAATTCGGACATGAATGATGAATTTCGATACAAACCGCGTATTAAATTGAAATTAATGGAAAATCATATGATACCTGATAATCTGTGACGATGTATCTATCTAAACAATATCCTCTTGGAATTTCATAAACTCGACACTACACGGTTAATATTATTAATTCACTTCACATAATAATCACATTATTACAATAATCCACTGAATGTATTTACTACTTCACATAATGTTCACAGTTTGTTTATAGTTGGCAGCACCTCCAACTGTTTTCGCTATACGCATGCGTCGTGAAATTCCTCTGATGGAAATGGCAGAATTCATAGATATTTATACTATGTTACGTGAAGAATCCTTAACCTCAATGAAAATATCTTCTTAAAATTTCTGTACAAATATTCACAGAATGGATACAAAATAGATCAGGTTAGATTGTAATTAATTCTGATGATCTGAATGAAAAGTCTTTCTTCATGAGATTGTTTGGGAATTTCGAGGAGAATATAAACAAGTTATTAGTTTTTACAAACTAATCTGCAGAAAAATCGAAGAAGGAATTCATTTTGGTGGGAGGAATGTGGCTTTCTAGTTGCAGATATAATCCGATGGAACTAACTGTTTTTGTTGAATTTATCGTGTTTGCAACATTTTTATTCCAATGAGGTGAGTACTTGAGTATTCCCTAAATGTATAAACTCAATTTCAATCGAGAAATATGAACTTTGAATCGATTCCAGAGAATTTTATCAGGAACGTAATAAGATAAATTTTTTTTTTCAAATGGCTATATCTTTTCAACAGAGCCGAATACGAAAAAATGAAAAAAAAAGTTTCTTTTGGCCTCACAAATCTACAGTTAAAATATATGTACAAGTCAAAGACTCACCCTGTATTGATTTTCCTCGTTTATTCAAGATAATAGGGACACCGCGTAAGGATGAACATCTTATCTCCAGTTCGGTTTGATAAAAATGAAGGTACAATTCAGTTCGTTAAAAATCCTAATTCTGATAAATTATGGCTCGCCATTAGGTTGAAATGAATTAGGCCGTCTTGTGATAACTTTACTAAGTTTCCATGGTCTCAAATTAACCTAAGGAACGGAACGGAAGCATTTAGATAACAGATAAACTCCACCGCATTAAGAAGTTCCAAGGAAATGATAAGATCTTTGAAAGTGTTCAATCTCGGTGGAGAATTCAAAATTAACTTATCATACACAATGTTCTTCAGTTTTTCGGGATGCTGCAGTCGCAGGAAAAAAAAATTATTTCTAGTCCAGCGTTATGAAGATTCCGAAAAGAATCAATGTAGTTTTCAGTATCGGACTCGAGTAGATTCACTGTGTAACAAGTACTGAAAACAGGGGATTCTGAGCGTTCGTTCATGTACTTTGCAAGTAGAACAACCGAAAAAATTGTCATCTGTCAAAGGAATCGTGAATACAGATCTGTTTACATGGAAATATTGGGAATTTTCTGTTCGATAATTCGCTAGAATTTTACTGAGTGTATTTAAGGGTTTTTCTTATGACAGGTGATAGAACCCATCGAATTAAGTCATTTTACCGAAAAAAAATTTATGAATGTTCAATTTAAAAGAAAATTATAAAGAAGCGGCATATGGAAAAATGATTTGTTCTACGCACTAGAATTTATGGCAAATTTGTTAGATAAGAAGACAAAAAACAAGAGATGTTGATATCTACGGAGGAACAGGAGAGGGAGCAGGTTCGGACTGGGGAATTTTCAGATTCACCTAGAAAGTAGAAAATATTCTAGCTTCATTTTCTCGAAACAGGGGCTCAATTCTTATAAAGAATTTTTGGTAAAATGACAAATTTTGATGAGTTCCACCATCCGTCAAAAGAGAAGCCTTACCTTAAAATACACCATCTATATTAAATAATTGAAATATAAATGTGACCGATGCCTCCACCATTTTGCACACATACTAAAAAATTCTCTCCTAAGAGCGTATACTTTTCATAATCGGTGTGTACGTATAACTCCACGTTCCAAATGATTCTATGGCATATTTGGGTTCTTCATTCTTCTCATGAGCATCAGAAAAGGTATCATTAAATCAGGTTGTTTCCTTCCATACTGAATTAATCAACCATAATCATAACAGGAATATTTGAATATTTCTTAACCCATGTCTACACATCTGGAAGATGTTCACGGTTTTTGCACAGATCGAAAATTAAAACCACGGGGAATAATATAAGTAAAGCATAAACATCGTTGAATATACCAAGATAATATTCAATATTCCCTCAATACACCTACTGAAATGGGTAGTTTATTCTATATTATGCAAGTTTTCATCCACCCATGTCATAAATAAAAATATCATGCATAGAACATTCAAGACAAACACATATCTTTTTCATTGATATGCACATAAGACATTTCATTTATTATTTTTTTTTTCCTTTTCATTCTGCAATCACATGATCTTCTTGAAATATTGTATGAACTCCGAAGTTGTTATTTCAAAGCTAATTTCAAAATTTCAACTCGATCCCAAATGTATTCTTTGAAATATCGAGAAAATAATGTTTCAAAAATCACCGACCTTAAGACCTAACATTTTTGGCTCGAAATTATAAGGATTAGGTGGGACTAACCGATGAAGAATTTGTAGCAAATATTTATTCTGTCCGTCAGCCTCAGTGTCGTTCAACTTCCAAAACGAAAAGACCTAAAGTCTCAACATTTTCAAGCTTCGTTAAATTTCAAATACCCTAAATGGACAACTTCAGCTCAATGGTTTCAGACTCATCAATTTTTTGGTATTATTTTCTCGACATTCCAAAAACTACACATCTGATGTGGTAGAAATTCAGTAGCAAGCTGTGTTACAACGACTTTCGAGTTCATCCAAATTTTGTGAAGATTGTAAAATTGGAGGATTAAAAAAACATTGAAAAAACTCCAATATCTCCGAAATTATCGGCAAATTCAAGGACCTAAGCTTACGTCGATTGTCTTACAAAGATTTCATTTCCAAAAGAAATTAGGCATTAGGCTAAGTACAAAAAAGGTCGAGTCGAGAATAAACCAAAACTTGACTTATTGGCATACGAATGAAACTCTTTTGAATAGATAAAAAACAGTAATGATTCTTCTGAATATTATTCAATCACTCGAAATGCCCTTCAACAGTGACAGGTTATCATTTGTTTCCGTTTCATCCTATATACAGAGTGTGACAGCCAAATGGAATAAATTGGATAACGGGGGTTAGGAAAAACGCTTCGATTTGAAATTTTAAATGCGCATATTTTTCAAGAAAATAAAATTATATAGGGTATTCCATGCGACCGTGGCCAAAACCAACTTTCTTATTCCAAATGCAACCCCCTGTATATTATTTATTTTTTGGATTTTTCACAAAATTCTAGACATAATTCATGAACAATGTCCTATACCTATTTTCAACTTTTTCGGTAATATTAAGTGTTTTCAGATTTTTTACAAAAATTAACATTTTAAATGAAAATTATTTTATTTCACAAATTCGATACATTACACTCACAACTTATTTCCTATTTACCTCTTGATATGAAGAGAGTAAGCAAAAACCATTACTGAGAAGAAATTGAAAGAAAACTTTAGAAGACAAAATTCTACACCAGATTAGCATGTTGCCAAGACGTTCGCGGCGAGCATTTTGAACATTTCCTACATTGACGTTAATTTTTTTTTGTTTTTTTTTTAATAATTAAGAAATAATCAG
This sequence comes from Adalia bipunctata, assembly GCA_910592335.1. Lineage (NCBI taxonomy): Eukaryota > Metazoa > Arthropoda > Insecta > Coleoptera > Coccinellidae > Adalia > Adalia bipunctata. Next base: position 5,359,394 of record OU342957.1, read on the forward strand.
TATTACTTATTAGGTTTTCAATGTAATGTACCGAATTTGTGAAATAAAATAATTTTTATTCGAAACGTTGATTTCTGCAATAAATCTGAAAACACTTAGAAATAGTTGAAGATAGGTATAGGACATTGTGCATCCAAATCCAAAAAATAAATAATATATAGGGCGTTGCATTCGAAATAAGAAAGTTGGTATTGGCTTCGGTCGCATGGAACACCCTATATAATTTTATTTTCTCGAAAAATATGCGCATTTCAAATTACAAATCGACACGCCCTCATTTATTCGTTATCGAATTTATTCCATTTGGCTGTTACACTCTGTATATTCTCGTATTTCAAGAATTCATCCCGTTGAAACAATAATTTTCAAAGCCATCTAAATGCAAGTGCAGAAAAGTTTGATGTGTTTTCAGTGGATGGACCTTTTAAACAGTCACTGAGCATGCAAAAAGAAGAAAGAAAGATTGAGGCGATGTTTTAAGCACTGTGAAAATTAATACTAATACAATAGGTGAAAATAATTTTCCAGACGAGCGAGAAATGAGTGGAAATGAAAGATAAAATTTAAAGTACCCCGAATTCGGGGAAAAAGAAGAAGCATTCAATTAGTATAATTAGTTGACCTGCCCATTTGAATTTTTGTCTGAAGTGCCCGTCTGACAGAGCTGGCGCCTATGGAGGGAATGACAGTGAAGAGAAGAGTGTGAGAAGGAAAATGCGAAAAGGGCAGCATTTCGAATCGTTGTGTCTAAAACGCTAGGGAAAATTTACTACCTTGTTTACCACTTATCCACGTTTACACACTCAGCTTTGGCGAACATCGAAGCTCTGTTTTTCCTGGCTGTTCGCCTAGTCCCTGCGATTTGTCCTGGCCAGCTAATGAACCCAAATTATTATTTTGTAAGCATACACTTTACACAATTTTACAATTCCGCCCCTCAGAAACTCGTCTTCTCATCGTGAAGCTTCATATACAGGCTGTCCCCCCTTTCGCCCATTTTCCGTTCGAATCAGCCATAATCTGATCCAATAATTAATTGGTTCATATCGCGGAAGGAAATAACCCGGAAGAAATCAAGAAATGAAAATGATTATGTACATCTACAGGGTCTTTCACGAGGAACCTCACCCATATTTATACGGGAAACTACTGAACGTATTTTCATGAAATTCAGCACTTATAAGTATTTCACGATGCTGATGAAATCTAAAATATTTTCAAGGCATGAGCACCTCCGGTTTTTCCGGAAATGACGTCAACTTCCGTTTTTCAAATTAGAACACCATTTTTTTATTGCAGAAATAGATTCCTTAGAAAATTTCAAGTTATTTTGATGTAACATTTTTCAGTTTTGGTTGGAAAATTCGAAAAAAAAATCGATAATAGAGCTCCGCTGAAACAAGAATAACTTCGAGGTTTTTGGATGGAAAATTTTCATTTTTGGGATTTTTCAAGATGTTAGATTGATGTATCCACTTCAAAAATCGAAATCGCGATTCATGATACAGGAGGTGAAAAAATCGCTTTCAAAGTTAAGGATGACAAAATCGTGAAAAATAAATTTTTTCAAATTAGAACCCCATTTTTTTATGGCAGATATTGAATCTACGTTAAAAAATAATGTGAGTGTATGCATCACACCCTTGCCCTAAAGTGAATATTAACTCAGAAAATATCTATTTTAGGGCAAGGGTGTGATGCATACACTCACATTATTTTTTAACGTAGATTCAATATCTGCCATAAAAAAATGATCGTGAAAAAATTGATTTTTCACGATTTTGTCATCCCTAACTTTGAAAGCGATTTTTTCACCCCCTGTATCATGAATCGCGATTTCGATTTTTAAAATGGATACATCAATCTTACATCTTGAAAAATCCCAAAAATGAAAATTTTCCATCCAAAAACCTCGAAGTTATTCTTGTTTCAGCGGAGCTCTATTTTCGATTTTTTTTTCGAATTTCCCGCTCAGAGAGAATTTTCCAACCGAAACTGAAAAATGTTACATCAAAATAACTTGAAATTTTCTAAGGAATCTATTTCTGCAATAAAAAAATGGTGTTCTAATTTGAAAAACGGAAGTTGACGTCATTTCCGGAAAAACCGGAGGTGCTCATGCCTTGAAAATATTTTAGATTTCATCAGCATCGTGAAATACTTATAAGTGATGAATTTCATGAAAATACGTTCAGTAGTTTCCCGTATAAATATGGGTGAGGTTCCTCGTGAAAGACCCTGTATATGTTTTTCCTTCAGTTTTGTAGTTCATTAGGTAATTTTTTTAACGAAGTGATTTAATTCATGAAATGTCGGTTTTCTCGAAACGGAAGTCTGAGCATGTGTGGCAACATTGAGTGTATTCACTCTACAACGCGAATATGCTCTCAGAATTTCACCGACATGGTGATGAATTATCTCCTGAAAGACATCTCGATTCGTCTCTTTCGGTGGGTTAGCTGAAATGGAAAAAGTTCAGAAACTATCGAAGGAGCTCTTATGTGTCATCATATGCTAACTTTTGATGAAGGTTTTCCCGATTCGGAAAGGTGAGATTAGAGTCGTGTTGAATTTGCCGTGATCTATTCCAACGGGAATCCTCCGGCTATGCTTTTACGAAACATGTAACAGGAGCTGATACGATTGAGCTCAAAAAAACAATATCAAGAGATCAAAAAACGGTTCAGAGTAAGAAGGACACAATCCAGAAAATTAAATATAAATGTGACAAGCGCCTCCGCCATTTTGTGTACATAATATAGATTTATTTCCTCCAAAAACCGTATTCGTTTCATGATCGTATAACTTAGAATGCTTCGGTTTATTGACTTGGAATTCACTGGGCGAGAGAAAAAAATAGTTTAAAAAAAAATTTTTATTGTTAAAAAATTCTATTGAAATTCCTGAGCACCCAAAAAAATATTCGAAGTCTTTCAATAAATTGGAAGGGTAACAAAAACGCAGAAAAATTAATATAAATGTAACTGGCACCTCCACCATTTTGTGTCAAATGAAAATGTTTCTCCTAAAAGCGTATTCCTTTCATAATCGGAGCATACGTGTAGCTTCAATTCGTGGAATTTTCACACAATAAATTGTTATGATAATGAAATTTTATTGAAACTTTTGAGTGCCTGTAAGAATATTCGAAGAAGGCTTAGTTTCTTTTCCGAAAAAATTCTGAAATCGCTGTGATATCGAAATAGTTAAATATCCCAAAGACATAACAGCGTAGGCAACAATGTTGTTTTGGCTTATTTTGTTCGAAACATACATGGCCCACTATTCATATTATTCGACAATGCAATGAACACAATTGGGTCTCAGAGTCCCTCAGCGATAATGTCCGGCCGGCACGAGAGGAAAGAAAGAAACAAATCATATCATATTCCAATATGAAGTATGAAATTATCTGTATTCATTCGGCCATCAAAATTTCCGGATGGGAACGAAATACTGATTTCATTTAATGCATGCCGACATGTTACAGCCCTCATAAATTTATAAACATACATTCACATATCGTACATGCAAGCCGGGGTGCTTCCAGATAATTTATATTTCACGGTGCATATGGAATTACTAATTAGAAATTTGCGTAAGCATTGAATTTCTATGTGTATTTAATGTATCTGCTCGAAAAGTTCTGAATATTGGAGATGACAATGGCTACAGGCTGTTTATGTGTACGAAATGGGCTGATTACCACTCACTCATTTGTGGGAATTTTCATGTACACATCGAAAAAGCGTATTAAATGATATCCAAAATGCCTACATATAAAAGGCACCCAGATATATAGGCACATCGGGGTATTGATTCATTGAATGACGATTAGTATCCATAAATCCAATAGTCCATAAATTTTCAACTTCGAATTGAGACTAAACTCAATCAAATTGGGAACTATCTTTTTCAAGTTGATACCAAATAAAATCAAACATGGACATCACACATTCATATTGAGAATAACCAATTTCAAATTCATACAACATCCGTTTCTATGTGAAGTGGATGTGTTGTATCCATTTGAAATTGGTTATTCTCAATTTCAATGTGTTATGTCCCAGCTTGATTTTGTTTGCTCTCAACTTGAAAATGTTAGTTCTCAATTTGATTGTGTTTACTCCCAAATTTCAGTTGCTAAGGTACATACCATTTCAACTCCAAATTGAGACTAAACAAAATCGAATTGAGACCAAACAAAATCAAGTTGAGACCTAACAAAATCAAGTTGAGACCGAACAAAATCAAGTTGAGACCAAATAAAATCAAACTGGGACATAACACATTCAAATTGAGAATAACCAATTTCAAATTGATACAACATCAGTTTCTATGTGAAGTGGATGTGTAGTATCGATTTAAAATTGGTTATTCTCAATTTGGTTGTGTTATGTCCCAGCTTGATTTTGTTCGGTCTCAACGAAAATGTTAGTTCTCAATTCGATTGTGCTCACTCCCAAATTTTAGTTGCAAAGGTACATACCATTTCAACTCCAGATTGAAACTAAACAGAATCGAATTGAGACCAAACAAAATCAAGTTGAGACCTAACAAAATCAAGTTGAGACCAAACAAAATCAACTAAGACTAGTGAAACATCACATTCAAATTGAGAATATGTTTTTCAAATGGATACATCATCTGTGTCTATGTGAAATGGAAGTTATTTGAATTTGGCCTTTCCCAATTTATATCTCAGTGATTTTGTTTGGTCTGAATTTGATTGTTTGGTTTGGATTTGATTCTTTTTAGTCTCAACTGAGACCAAACAAAATCAAACAGAGATAAAACCTCATTTCCCAAAGAGAAGGATATTTTTCAAATTCGAAATTAATTATCCTCAGTATGAATGTGATGTCTCAGTTTGATTTTGATTAGATTCAACATGATCTTGTTTGGTATCAACTTGATTTTGTTCGGTCTCAACTTGATTTTGTTTGGTCTCAACTTGATTTTGTTTGGTCCCAATTTGAAATTGTTTTTTCACAATTTGATTGTGTTGAGTCTCAATTTGAAGTTGGATAATTATGATTCGATGAAATATTTTTAACGACTTGTGATGTGCAATGTGAAATGTATATGTCGAAAAAATCTTTTATTTTTGTATTCGGAATATACACAGTGGAGAAATGGAAAAGTGGAACAAACCGAAGATATACAAGAAAGTAAGAGTGAAATACAAAAACAGAAAACTATTTCGAAAGATAGAAGTTTCAAAGTCTAAATAGTTGAGGTTCTGCTTGAGACACCCTGTAAAACGCCATAATTCAAGATTCAGAGAATAACGTGTGACGTGGTCATATTATTGGAGGTAGCACCATTTCTTCAGAGTTATTACCCAACAAATGAAATCGACCTCTTCGATTGTTTTGGCTGAACCTTGCTGAGAAATGTTTTATGAGATCCTTCCAGTAGATTTCTTTCCGTTTGCCGCCTTCTCGCAACAACCATTTCCGGGCGCCCACGGTGTTGTTCCGTTTTTTCCGGAAGGGGAGCACTCTCTAATTTGTTTAGAGAATTGGAATGTTTCCATGCGAAAAAATATATTTTTACCTTCTTTTTTCCAGGTTGCTTGGATGCATTATGAACAATCAGCAATCTTGACAGTGCACAATCACGTGATCACGAGGAACCCGAGAATAAGCGTCACTCACGATAAGCACAGGACGTGGTTTTTGCACATTTCCAATGTACAAGAAGAGGACAAAGGACGGTACATGTGCCAAATCAATACGGCTAACGCAAAAACCCAATTTGGTTATCTGTACGTTGTGGGTGAGTAAAAATAGAGGGTGGTCCCGAAACATATGGTGCAATATGCACTTTGTAATCAGGGTGAATACAAGTATGAATTTCGGAAAAATTCAAGATTTGAGTTTTCGTGAAATTTAATCAGTTCAAAAAGAACAAGGTAGCGATTAGAAATCAGCAGAAGTCATTTATTCTTATGGCTATATTCCTCTTATTCTCAGTCTTGTGCTTGTCAAAGAAACACCTTGTATGAGGATAAGTTCTTGTCGTCTAGGAAAATGTTTTATCAGGGTTTGAATTTGAAAGTTGCTCTTTCGTCGGTGGCCTAATTTGAAACGTGCTTTGCATAAGGAGATGGGGTCAATATGTTTCCGCTACAAACAACCGACATGCCCTTCAAGTTGGGCACGAAGAGGAATTCAGCTGTCTATGCCTCCTGTTCACATTTTATTTGCCACAGAGGGTGAATGAATATTTGGAAAATAACTTCTTTATACGTTTTCGAGGAAATTTCCTCCAGATTTCAATTTCAGTAAATCTGCAGTTTTCCATTCATCAAACAAACGTACAAATGAATGCAGAAATTTATATTTTCGGAAAATGCTTCACCAGGTCGATTTTCCTTTTAAATAACATCACTTTCATTCACAATTGATGAGTTTGTCAATCATCTAAGAAATTTAATTCAATAGAAACAGGAGAACTTAATCCCTAATAAAAGGATTACAATATGTCAGTAACGATCGTTTATTACACCTATTTCCAGGGGTTGATTATTTAATGCCCCTGTCATCTGTAAACCCCTCATAATAGATATTCTTCATATTCAGTTACTGAACATGTGCGACAGAAATCATTCGACGAGTTTTTCTTCGTGGAATAAAGTTTTAAATGCCCCTCAGAGAAACCTTTCGAGAGCCAAATTGAAAGTTTGTAGTCACAGATGTTCTATTATAACTTAGAACTGCAGTAGCTGTGGGAGCTTCCTGGCATTCTTAATGAATCATAGTGTGGTTCTGTCGGAAGTTATACACGAGGAGCTCTAACTAAAAACATTTCGGTGGGTTATAATGACTCATAAAATACATAACCCTAATTTATGAATATCTTTGCTGTAAAATGCAGACATTCATGCCTACGAGCCGAAGTGAATGATGGGCAGGAATCCAAGCTTCTTTTTCTTCAGTTGTTGATAGATGTTGATAGAACATCATCGAAATATACACACATCGTCAAAAGTCTTGCCCCCCTGGTTTCTCAAGAAATAATCTATCTATTTATGTTCTGGAAATGAGATGAATATTTTCCTCGATCTCAACTGCTATATATTTGATAGAAAACGTTTGATTATTACTCTTTGCTTCAAGCAGGATGAGACAAAATGGGAAAAATGTGGCAAATCTAAATTTATTGATTATTTATTTTCGATTAATTATAGTTATTCCTCAACTGAATTCAAATTCAATAGTCCGTATTTCCACCTCTTCTTTCAAGCAGCTGCCCAATTGAATGATTTTCAATCGTTAATAACCACCCCTCCTTGAAAAAGAGCTATATACAGGGGGAGGCCACACTTTTGACGATGTGAGTCGAACTTCATCGTTTGAGACTGTTCCCAGATCAAAAATTTGATATAAATACGAAATTATAAGAATTAAAAGGACGATTCAAGGCTTGCAAACAAATTTTTGAAATTCAGGAAAAACTTAAATCCCGAGCAAAGATCGAACCTACGTTCGCTGTTTGCCTTACTCGTTGAATTCCGAGAAAAGTATAATATACAGAGTGGCCACTTTTTCAATGGGATTGTATTGGTAACTTTTAAACCATAAGAGTTAGAAGGTCGGTCAAATGAAGAAAGAGAGGCGATTTCTTATTGTCTGAGTGCTAATTTGCACCTCATGAGTTTGCTCAGGCTGATTTTGAAGGAGGCGAGCGGTTGCGAACCGTTGTCTCAACGAAGAAACTCTCAAGTAACGTTCTTGAATGGCAGTTGTAACCCGTGGTCTACCCTGTCCTGGTCTACGGACATTCATACCTGTCTCCCTGAATCGCTGCAACATTCTGGACACACTTGGATGGGAAACTCCAAACCTTTCTGCAATTCTAGTGTATGTCCACCCTTCTTATCGCAAAACTACCGCTTGGCACATTCCTCTTGGGTCAAATTGCGTGTTTCGCGTTGCATAGCGATCGAGTGTAGAACATTAAACGAAAGAAAAACTATTGATCACTATAATTGATCGAGAACAACTAATTTTAGAATGGAGCCAATATATTCAAAATCTGATAATATCATCTTCTTTTATTCCTGCTGGGAGAAAAGATCTGTATTGAAGAAAATCGTTGAAAGTGGATAACATATGCATGCATAATTCTGACAAAAATAATTATCATTGAGAACACCTTCAGTTGTAGAATAAATTCGAGATTTCCATAATGTGCGTTAATTTTTTTGCGCAGAGTATTTAGCATTCTATTCAAGTGACTCATTGAAAGGGCTCGCCAAATATCTTGGCGTTCCTCACATCTTCATTTAGTCATTTTCGAGCCTTCGGGCTTGAAATAGGTGATGTTTGAATAAGACTAAATTGTTGTGTGATATTTTAGAAATTTCTGAGTTCATTTCGGACTACGAATTCTGTTTTTATGTTTTGGATATTTGAGCGTTAACACTCCCAGAATTCCTGCTGCGTTCCGGAGCAGGAATGGTTATGTTTTCGAGTACGAATATTAAAATCGATGGCAAGTGATACAGAATGATGAAATCACGCCAAGAACATCCTGGGGTATAAATTATGTTTCAAAGTGTAGTGTTGTAACCAATTTCAAGTTCGCCGCAGAAGGCTAACGCGAAATAATGGGGGATTCCTTCAATGTAATAATGCTTTAATCTGTGTCCGCTTCGGCATACCGACAGCTTGTATGCCAATGTCCGTCGACGCGGCAGACAACTTCGTTCACCATCAATCATTGAGGCAATCAAGAAGTAGCCCTCTCCCTTCCTCGTGCAGTATATTCTTGCTTTTGTTCTAATAATTAAAACTGTGCTCCTATTCCAACTTGAAACTATTGTTTTAATGGCCAATTTCGGCCGAGATTAGTCCTTTATTTCATTTCGCTATATCTTCAACTCGGTAAATATTGGATATAAGGAGTTCTTGGATTTGTAGGACGGTGCGTGCCCCGTCTCAAAGGGTTTCCCCTACAGTACATAGTTGGGAGAAATCGATAAACAATTCGAAAGTTCCTTGGTTTTTCTGTTCAAGTGTTCACGGACGGACAGAATTGAATTCGACCGCGGATTTGTCATCAATGAGTCGAACTTCATCGTTTGAGACCGTCCCCAGCTCAAAAACTTGATATAAATACGAAATTATAAGAATTTGAAAGACGATTTAAGGCGTTCAGACAATTTTTTGAAATTCAGGAAAAACTTACATCCCGAGCAGAAATCGAACCTACGTTCGCTGTTTGCCGGACTGTTTGCCTTAATCGTTGAATTCCGAGAAAAGTATAATATACAGAGTGGCCACTTCCTTAATGGGATTGACGGATTGTATAGGTAACTTTTAAACCATAAGAGTCAGAAGGTCGGTCAAATGAAGAAAAATTTGCATTCATAGAAGCATTGTCAAGCAGTCCAAACAAATCGAGATTATCAGGGCCGGTTATTGAGATATCATAAGAAAAGTAAATTCTGTCATTTTGATTTTTCTTTTTTAACCACTTTATTTCAAATATTTTCGAAAAATGTTACAGGAATTTCTTATTCGAAAGTAAATTATCCTCAAATTGACATAATCAGATTTCGCATCCAACGTTTCGTACTCTCTGGGCCACCTTCAACCTCATTTTTTTCAATACGGACCTGCATATTTTATGACACTTTTCGAAATAACTTTTAGCGCTGAATTCAACGATATATCAAACAATGTGATTCAAAGTTGATTTTACAAAATGGTGGACATTTCGAACACTTACTTCGGGCCAGGAGCCTCATTTTGAGTATGAACCGTCGTTGCCGAGCTGTAATTAACGCAAGGGGTGGAAATACCAAGTATTAAATCACTCATCAGCATTTCAGTATTTTGAAAATTGTTCATTTCTCTTCTTTCACATAAGATTCGGTGGAATCCTGAATTTTTCTTCCATTTAATGTGTCTTGTTTCGTTCAAAACCTTCCCGAGAGAACATAAAAAATAAGTTATGATGTCAATGTAGAGTTAACTTTCATTAAAATTGAGATTTTCAGAATGTGAGTTAATTTTTTTGGGCAATGTAGTTCCCTCCAGGTGATTACTGCTTCAGATTTCCTTTAAATCTCAAAACTAGGTACATCTTCGATCGAGATGAAATTTTGCATTCAGATGGAGAATGACTTATCCGACCCTTTTTGAGTTCACAAACTGCGATATTTGCTTCCCTGTCTTTTGAAAAGGGGTAATTCTATTAAAAGTTATTTTTCCTAAAAACCTATCATGACTTCGGATCGATTTCCCCTTAATCCCGCCCTGAATCCTCCCCGATAAGCATAATACTGTCGATAGAAGAACTCATCCCGTTGGGTTGTTCTGATAAGAATAGAATACAAATCTTTCTACTCAATCAAAAGGAACGACATAAAAATATGAAGACCTCCAAGGAAATGGAGAATGATAAGATCTGACAAAATGGAATGCTTTCTATCGGTCACGTGATTGGATTTCCTCCCATTAGGTGAAGTCTTCCCGAACCTCTCGGTTTCAGCATGGAATAATTTGGTTAATTCCTGAATATTCGGAATGGTGATTGCATAAGTCGGGTTTTCTAGCACAGGGGGTCCCAACTCAAACAAGCCACCCTCTATATTCTTCACACTAGTCACACACTATCGATTTTCAGAAATATCTTGATTTTCATTCCCAAACCAAATAAGATGTGCGAGTCGTGTGGAACATTGGAAGATCCCTCATACAGCATTTTTTTGACAATCAGTCACGTCACGTCATAATCATGTGACGTTAAGGCTGTCAAATATGGCGCGCAATTCAAATCTTGCGCTCTTTTTGAAACACCCTCAACTGATGAAATCCTTGAAAATAGTGATGTAAAATATGAATTTGATGAAAACGAAAATACACTGCGGAAAAAAATTAACGCACATTATGGAAATCTGAAATTTATTCTACAACTTGAGGTGTTCTCAATGATAATTATTTTTATCAGAATTATGCATGCATATGTTATCCACTTTCAACGTTTTTCTTCAATACAGATGTTTTCTCCCAGCAGGAATAAAAAAAGATGATATTATCAGATTTTTAATGTATTGGCTCCATTCTAAAATCAGGTGTTCTCGATCAATGCTAGTGAACAATAGTTTTTCTTTCGTTTGATTTTCTACACTCGATCGCTATGCAACGCGAAACACGCAATTTGACCCAAAAGGAATGTGCCAAAGCGGTAGTTTTGCGAGAAGAAGGGTGGACATACACTAGAATTGCAGAAAGGTTTGGAGTTTTCCATACAAGTGTGTCCAGAATGTTGCAGCGATTCAGGAAAACAGGTATGAATGTCCGAAGACCAGGACAGGGTAGACCACGGGTAACAACTGCCATTCAAGAACGTTACTTGAGAGTTTCTTCGTTGAGACAACGGTTTGCAACCGCTCGCCTCCTCCAAAATCAGCTTAAGCAAACTCATGAGGTGCAAATTAGCACTCAGACAATAAGAAATCGCCTCAGAGAATATGAGGCCTCGTGTCGAGGAAAGAAGCCCAGCTCTTACCCCAGCCCATCGAAGGGCGCGTTTGTATTTTGCGAGAGAGCATATCCATTGGGAAGAGGCCGATTGGGAAAGAGTTCTCTTCACAGATGAGTCTAGAGTCTGCCTCTACCATTGTGATCGACGTTCCCTTGTATACAGACGTCCACATGAAAGATATGATCAGTGCAATTTCCTGAATACTACTGGTTTCGTGGGAGGATCGATTATGGTATGGGGTGGAATATCTTTGACTGCTCGCACAGATCTAGTGGTCGTTGATAATGGAGCTATGAATGCTGATTAGTATATAAGGAACGTTCTTGAAGAGCATGTAGTGCCATTTGCCCCATACATTGGTGAAAATTTCATTTTTATGGACGATAATGCCAGACCCCATCGTGCGCGCATCGTTCAGGAGTACCTTGAAGAGGTTGAAGTCTCTGGAACTCGAATGGAATGGCCAGCAAGAAGTCCAGATCTCAATCCGATTGAGCAGGTTTGGGACAACCTCAATAGAAGGCTGAGAAGTTCAGAAAATCATCCAGCTAATCTTAATGACTTAGGAATCCAACTCGAAGAAATCTGGGAAGGATTAGATCAGAACATTTCAAGATCACTCATTTTGAGTATGAACCGTCGTTGCCGAGCTGTAATTAACGCAAGGGATGGAAATACCAAGTATTAAATCACTTATCAGCATTTCAGTATTTTGAAAATTGTTCATTTCTCTTCTTTCACATAAGATTCGGTGAAATCTTGAATTTTTCTTCCATTTAATGTGTCTTGTTTCGTTCAAAACCTTCCCGAGAGAACATAAAAAATAAGTTATAAAGTCAATGTAGAGTTAACTTTCATTAAAATTGAGATTTTCAGAATGTGCGTTAATTTTTTTTGCGCAGTGTATAAATCGAGCCAAGAGCCTTCACTGCAGCCAATCCAGACCGTTTTCTACTTGTTCTGAGAATGAATAAATTCCTTCGACTCTATATTCTATTTCCAGGTGAAACATACGAGCTAGGAGAACCGAACGAAAAGCAATAATAATTAGTAACATCATCTTCGGTAATCTCCTCTAATCCGCAGTGACAACGTTCATTACGACGCGGTAATTGTTGATTGTTCCATTATTCGATCCCATTAAATTCACGTTGAATATTTTGCATACCACCGGTACAAAAACACATTCAGAATTCGGTAAGAATGATAGTGTGATTTGAAATATTCACTAATTAACAGAGAGTTAGCCTCCCCTCCCGGTGTTGAGGCATATTGATGCGGCAGAAGCCATTTCGTCGGTAATTATTCTATTGGGATTGAAATTTCAGTCTCTCGATTATAATTGAAATCTTCGGTTTTAGCATCGATTCAGGAATTCAATAATGGCGGTATTGGTCGAATAAGTCGATTGCATAAAGTTCGCTCTGTCTGTAACTGTCCCAGCGTTGTATCGGGCTTTGGAATATTCGACAGGCGAAAACTGAAATGTCATTTCTTTTAGTGCCACCAAACATCGACGATTCACTCAGTAGCGGGGACGTCATCGTGAGAGAGGGGGCGAACGAGACTTTAATTTGTAAAGCTACAGGGTATCCGAAACCTGGTGTCAAGTGGAAGAGGGATGATAATTCAAAGATCGCGATCAATAAGACACTTACAGGTAGGTGGATACTCTACTTAATCCTTCTAGGGTAAGTCGAGAAAAGTTGGACCAGGTTTTCCTTTGTGCCCCTACAAATGACAATGGACTTCTAACGGCATTTTCCGGAAAAACTCATTCTCATACAGAAATATTCGACAGGACCACTTTATATGGGACGCCCTGTATATAGATTTTTGGATTGGTTTAGGAAAGATCTACCAAAGAAACACCCAGTATATATTCGCCATTCACTTTCACATTCAGAGATACTCTGGACAATGCAGATTACCAATGTACAAAAGAATAGGATAGGATCTATATAACGATTTGAAATTCCGATTTTTGAATAAATGCCATTTGACAGGTGAAAATCTAAACTATTATTGTCCTTCTTTATAGTGAATTTTTTCAGTTTTTTGTTTTCCATTTTTCATTTTCGAGTTTTGTTCACACGCTTAGAGCATGCAGAGTTTAGGTGCTATGGATCAGCAAAATGGGTATTCTGGTAGATTCGAATGGGATGAAGACCTTAACGATCGAATACTAACTTATGATTCGCCAGGGATTCCTTGGTGATGACGAATATGGTGTTTTTGGTGGGTCTTACCCCTTACGTATTTTTGACCCAAAAAGTTGGGATTTTCGAAATCGATTTTATTATTCCTTTGAGATATCTTGGGACAATGCTGATTAAAAATATACAAACAAAAAGAGTATACGGTCACAGGAGCGGGAGCTATGACGATTTGAAATTTCGATTTTTTTGAAAAAATGCCATTTGGCAGATGAAAATCTAAACTATGAGAGATAGCGACTTGAATTTGTTTTCATCGAATAGAGCGTCCTCGAAAACCTATATTTTGATACCAAACATGACCATATTGTCCTTCTTTAATGTGAATTTTTTTAGTTTTTTGTTTTCCATTTTTCATTTTCGAGTTTTGTTCACACGCTTAGAGCATGCAGAGTTTAGGTGCTATGGATCAGCAAAATGGGTATTCTGGTAGATTCGGATGGGATGAAGACCTTAACGATCGAATAACAACTTTAGATTCGCCAGGGATTCCTTGGTGATGACGAATATGGTGTTTTTGGTGGGTCTTACCCCTTACGTATTTTTGACCCAAAAAGTTGGGATTTTCGAAATCGATTTTATTATTCCTAGACATACTTGGGACAGTGCTGATTAATAGTTGACAAACCAAAAATGAATACGACCAATGGAACGGGAGCTATGGCGGTTTGAAATTTCGATTTTTTGAGAAAATGCCATTTGACAGGTGAAAATCTAAACCATGCTAGTTAGGGCTCTGGAAAGTCTTTTATCGAATAGAGCGACCTCAAAAACCTACATTTTGATACCAAAATCGTCCATGTAGCCCTCATAAGTAATGAATTATTTCGTTTTAATTTTTTCGATATTTCATTTTCGAGTTTTGTTCACGAGCTCTGAGCATGCAGAGTTTAGGTGTCATGGGTCAGCAAAAAGGGTATTCTGGTAGATTCGAGTGGATTGTAGACATTTACGATCGAATATCAACACTAGATCTCCCAGAGATTTCTTGGTGATGACGAATATGGTGTTTTTGGGGGGTCTTACCCCTTACGTATTTTTGACCCAAAAAGTTGGGATTTTCGAAATCGATTTTATTATTCCTAGAGATACTTGGGACAATGGTGATTAACAGTTTACAAAGAAAAAATTAATACGACCAATGGAACGGGAGCTATGGGGGTTTGAAATTTCGATTTTTTGAGAAAATGCCATTTGACAGGTGAAAATCTAAACTATGCTAGTTAGGGCTCTGTAAAGTCTTTTATTGAATAGAGCGACCTCGAAAACCTACATTTTGATACCAAAATGGTCCATGTAGCCCTCATAAGTAATGAATTATTTCGTTTTAATTTTTTCGATATTTCATTTTCGAGTTTTGTTCACGAGCTCTGAGCATGCAGAGTTTAGGTGTCATGGGTCAGCAAAAAGGGTATTCTGGTAGATTCGAGTGGATTGTAGACATTTTCGATCGAATATCAACACTAGATTTCCCAGGGATTTCTTGGTGATTACGAATATGGTCTTTTTGGGGGGTCTTACCCCTTACGTATTTTTCACCCAAAAAGTTGGGATTTTCGAAATGGATTTTGTTATTCCTAGAGATACTCGGGACAATGCTGATTAACAGTTTACAAACCAAAAATAAATATGACCAATGGAACGGGAGCTATGGCGGTTTGAAATTCGATTTTTTGAGAAAATGCCATTTGACAGGTGAAAATCTAAACTATGCTATTTAGGGCTCTGGAAAGTCTTTTATCGAATAGAGCGACCTCGAAAACCTACATTTTGATACCAAAATCGTCCATGTAGCCCTCATAAGTAATGAATTATTTCGTTTTAATTTTTTCGATATTTCCTTTTCGAGTTTTGTTCACGAGCTCAGAGCATGCAGAGTTTAGGTGTCATGGGTCAGCAAAAAGGGTATTCTGGTAGATTCGAATGGGATGAAGACCTTAACGATCGAATACTAACTTATGATTCGCCAGGGATTCCTTGGTGATGACGAATATGGTGTTTTTGGTGGGTCTTACCCCTTACGTATTTTTGACCCAAAAAGTTGGGATTTTCGAAATCGATTTTATTATTCCTTGAGATATCTTGGGACAATGCTGATTAAAAATATACAAACAAAAAGAGTATACGGTCACAGGAGCGGGAGCTATGACGATTTGAAATTTCGATTTTTTTGAAAAAATGCCATTTGGCAGATGAAAATCTAAACTATGAGAGATAGCGACTTGAATTTGTTTTCATCGAATAGAGCGTCCTCGAAAACCTATATTTTGATACCAAACATGACCATATTGTCCTTCTTTAATGTGAATTTTTTCAGTTTTTTGTTTTCCATTTTTCATTTTCGAGTTTTGTTCACACGCTTAGAGCATGCAGAGTTTAGGTGCTATGGATCAGCAAAATGGGTATTCTGGTAGATTCGAATGGGATGAAGACCTTAACGATCGAATACTAACTTATGATTCGCCAGGGATTCCTTGGTGATGACGAATATGGTGTTTTTGGTGGGTCTTACCCCTTACGTATTTTTGACCCAAAAAGTTGGGATTTTCGAAATCGATTTTATTATTCCTTGAGATATCTTGGGACAATGCTGATTAAAAATATACAAACAAAAAGAGTATACGGTCACAGGAGCGGGAGCTATGACGATTTGAAATTTCGATTTTTTTGAAAAAATGCCATTTGGCAGATGAAAATCTAAACTATGAGAGATAGCGACTTGAATTTGTTTTCATCGAATAGAGCGTCCTCGAAAACCTATATTTTGATACCAAACATGACCATATTGTCCTTCTTTAATGTGAATTTTTTTAGTTTTTTGTTTTCCATTTTTCATTTTCGAGTTTTGTTCACACGCTTAGAGCATGCAGAGTTTAGGTGCTATGGATCAGCAAAATGGGTATTCTGGTAGATTCGGATGGGATGAAGACCTTAACGATCGAATAACAACTTTAGATTCGCCAGGGATTCCTTGGTGATGACGAATATGGTGTTTTTGGTGGGTCTTACCCCTTACGTATTTTTGACCCAAAAAGTTGGGATTTTCGAAATCGATTTTATTATTCCTAGACATACTTGGGACAGTGCTGATTAATAGTTGACAAACCAAAAATGAATACGACCAATGGAACGGGAGCTATGGCGGTTTGAAATTTCGATTTTTTGAGAAAATGCCATTTGACAGGTGAAAATCTAAACCATGCTAGTTAGGGCTCTGGAAAGTCTTTTATCGAATAGAGCGACCTCAAAAACCTACATTTTGATACCAAAATCGTCCATGTAGCCCTCATAAGTAATGAATTATTTCGTTTTAATTTTTTCGATATTTCATTTTCGAGTTTTGTTCACGAGCTCTGAGCATGCAGAGTTTAGGTGTCATGGGTCAGCAAAAAGGGTATTCTGGTAGATTCGAGTGGATTGTAGACATTTACGATCGAATATCAACACTAGATCTCCCAGAGATTTCTTGGTGATGACGAATATGGTGTTTTTGGGGGGTCTTACCCCTTACGTATTTTTGACCCAAAAAGTTGGGATTTTCGAAATCGATTTTATTATTCCTAGAGATACTTGGGACAATGGTGATTAACAGTTTACAAAGAAAAAATGAATACGACCAATGGAACGGGAGCTATGGGGGTTTGAAATTTCGATTTTTTGAGAAAATGCCATTTGACAGGTGAAAATCTAAACTATGCTAGTTAGGGCTCTGGAAAGTCTTTTATTGAATAGAGCGACCTCGAAAACCTACATTTTGATACCAAAATGGTCCATGTAGCCCTCATAAGTAATGAATTATTTCGTTTTAATTTTTTCGATATTTCATTTTCGAGTTTTGTTCACGAGCACTGAGCATGCAGAGTTTAGGTGTCATGGGTCAGCAAAAAGGGTATTCTGGTAGATTCGAGTGGATTGTAGACATTTTCGATCGAATATCAACACTAGATTTCCCAGGGATTTCTTGGTGATTACGAATATGGTCTTTTTGGGGGGTCTTACCCCTTACGTATTTTTCACCCAAAAAGTTGGGATTTTCGAAATGGATTTTGTTATTCCTAGAGATACTCGGGACAATGCTGATTAACAGTTTACAAACCAAAAATAAATATGACCAATGGAACGGGAGCTATGGCGGTTTGAAATTCGATTTTTTGAGAAAATGCCATTTGACAGGTGAAAATCTAAACTATGCTATTTAGGGCTCTGGAAAGTCTTTTATCGAATAGAGCGACCTCGAAAACCTACATTTTGATACCAAAATCGTCCATGTAGCCCTCATAAGTAATGAATTATTTCGTTTTAATTTTTTCGATATTTCCTTTTCGAGTTTTGTTCACGAGCTCAGAGCATGCAGAGTTTAGGTGTCATGAGTCAGCAAAAAGGGTATTCTGGTAGATTCGAATGGATTGTAGACATTTACGATCGAATATCAACACTAGATCTCCCAGAGATTTCTTGGTGATGACGAATATGGTGTTTTTGGGGGGTCTTACCCCTTACGTATTTTTCACCCAAAAAGTTGGGATTTTCGAAATCGATTTTATTATTCCTAGACATACTTGGGACAGTGCTGATTAATAGTTGACAAACCAAAAATGAATACGACCAATGGAACGGGAGCTATGGCGGTTTGAAATTTCGATTTTTTGAGAAAATACCATTTGACAGGTGAAAATCTAATCTATGCTAGTTAGGGCTCTGGAAAGTCTTTTATCGAATAGAGCGACCTCGAAAACCTACATTTTGATACCAAAATCGTCCATGTAGCCCTCATAAGTAATGAATTATTTCGTTTTAATTTTTTCGATATTTCATTTTCGAGTTTTGTTCACGAGCTCTGAGCATGCAGAGTTTAGGTGTCATGGGTCAGCAAAAAGGATATTCTGGTAGATTCGAGTGGGTTGTAGACATTTTCGATCGAATATCAACACTAGATCTCCCAGAGATTTCTTGGTGATGACGAATATGGTGTTTTTGGGGGGTCTTACCCCTTACGTATTTTTGACCCAAAAAGTTGGGATTTTCGAAATCGATTTTATTATTCCTAGAGATACTTGGGACAATGGTGATTAACAGTTTACAAAGAAAAAATGAATACGACCAATGGAACGGGAGCTATGAGGGTTTGAAATTTCGATTTTTTGAGACAATAGCGGCCATTACACATACACGCTTTCCCACACTCCTGGGACTTCGAGGAAAGCGTGCGAGTAATACCATCGCGCAAATCCATAGGGAAAGCGCAATCCTGCCCTTTACACATACGCGCTTTACTTCGCTCTTTCCTATTTCAGGCCTTTCCGTACGGAAAGCGTGTATGTGTAAAGGCCGCTAATGCCATTTGACAGGTGAAAATCTAAACTATGCTAGTCAGGGCTCTGGAAAGTCTTTTATTGAATAGAGCGACCTCGAAAACCTACATTTTGATACCAAAATGGTCCATGTAGCCCTCATAAGTAATGAATTATTTCGTTTTAATTTTTTCGATATTTCATTTTCGAGTTTTGTTCACGAGCTCTGAGCATGCAGAGTTTAGGTGTCATGGGTCAGCAAAAAGGGTATTCTGGTAGATTCGAGTGGATTGTAGACATTTACGATCGAATATCAACACTAGATTTCCCAGGGATTTCTTGGTGATGACGAATATGGTGTTTTTGGGGGGTCTTACCCCTTACGTATTTTTGACCCAAAAAGTTGGGATTTTCGAAATCGATTTTATTATTCCTAGAGATACTTGGGACAATGGTGATTAACAGTTTACAAAGAAAAAATGAATACGACCAATGGAACGGGAGCTATGGGGGTTTGAAATTTCGATTTTTTGAGAAAATGCCATTTGACAGGTGAAAATCTAAACTATGCTAGTTAGGGCTCTGGAAAGTCTTTTATTGAATAGAGCGACCTCGAAAACCTACATTTTGATACCAAAATGGTCCATGTAGCCCTCATAAGTAATGAATTATTTCGTTTTAATTTTTTCGATATTTCATTTTCGAGTTTTGTTCACGAGCTCTGAGCATGCAGAGTTTAGGTGTCATGGGTCAGCAAAAAGGGTATTCTGGTAGATTCGAGTGGATTGTAGACATTTTCGATCGAATATCAACACTAGATTTCCCAGGGATTTCTTGGTGATTACGAATATGGTCTTTTTGGGGGGTCTTACCCCTTACGTATTTTTCACCCAAGAAGTTGGGATTTTCGAAATGGATTTTATTATTCCTAGAGATACTCGGGACAATGCTGATTAACAGTTTACAAACCAAAAATAAATATGACCAATGGAACGGGAGCTATGGCGGTTTGAAATTCGATTTTTTGAGAAAATGCCATTTGACAGGTGAAAATCTAAACTATGCTATTAAGGGCTCTGGAAAGTCTTTTATCGAATAGAGCGACCTCGAAAACCTACATTTTGATACCAAAATCGTCCATGTAGCCCTCATAAGTAATGAATTATTTCGTTTTAATTTTTTCGATATTTCATTTTCGAGTTTTGTTCACGAGCTCAGAGCATGCAGAGTTTAGGTGTCATGGGTCAGCAAAAAGGGTATTCTGGTAGATTCGAATGGATTGTAGACATTTACGATCGAATATCAACACTAGATCTCCCAGAGATTTCTTGGTGATGACGAATATGGTGTTTTTGGGGGGTCTTACCCCTTACGTATTTTTCACCCAAAAAGTTGGGATTTTCGAAATCGATTTTATTATTCCTAGAGATACTTGGGACAATGCTGATTAACAGTTTACAAAGAAAAAATGAATACGACCAATGGAACGGGAACTATGGCGGTTTGAAATTTCGATTTTTTGAGAAAATGCCATTTGACAGGTGAAAATCTAAACTATGCTAGTTAGGGCTCTGGAAAGTCTTTTATTGAATAGAGCGACCTCGAAAACCTACATTTTGATACCAAAATGGTCCAAGTAGCCCTCATAAGTAATGAATTATTTCGTTTCAATTTTTTCGATATTTCATTTTCGAGTTTTGTTCACGAGCTCTGAGCATGCAGAGTTTAGGTGTCATGGGTCAGCAAAAAGGGTATTCTGGTAGATTCGAGTGGGTTGTAGACATTTTCGATCGAATATCAACACTAGATTTCCCAGGGATTTCTTGGTGATGACGAATATGGTGTTTTTGGGGGGTCTTACCCCTTACGTATTTTTCACCCGACAAGTTGGGATTTTCGAAATGGATTTTATTATTCCTAGAGATAATCGGGACAATGCTGATTAACAGTTTACAAACCAAAAATGAATACGACCAATGGAACGGGTGCTATGGCGGTTTGAAATTTCGATTTTTTGAGAAAATGCCATTTGGCAGGTGAAAATCTAAACTATGCTAGTTAGGGCTCTGGAAAGTCTTTCATTGAATAGAGCGACCTCGAAAGTCTACATTTTGATACCAAAATGGGCCATGTAGCCCTCATAAGTAATGAATTATTTCGTTTTGATTTTTTCGATATTTCATTTTCGAGTTTTGTTCACGAGCTCTGAGCATGCAGAGTTTAGGTGTCATTGGTCAGCAAAAAGGGTATTCTGGTAGATTCGAATGGATTTTAGACATTTACGATCGAATATCAACACTAGATCTCCCAGAGATTTCTTGGTGATGACGAATTTGGTGTTTTTGGGGGATCTTACCCCTTATTTTATTATTCCTAGAGATACTTGGGACAATGCTGATTATTAATATACAAACAAAAAGTGGATACGGTCACAGGAGCGGGAGCCATGACGATTTGAAATTTCGATTTTTTTGAAAAAATGCCATTTGACAGATGAAAATCTAAACTATGATAGATAGCGACTTGAATTTGTTTTTATCGAATAGAGCGTCCTCGAAAACCTATATTTTGATACCAAACATGACCATATTGTCCTTCTTTAATGTGAATTTTTTTAGTTTTTTGTTTTCCATTTTTCATTTTCGAGTTTTGTTCACACGCTTAGAGCATGCAGAGTTTAGGTGCTATGGATCAGTAAAATGGGTATTCTGGTAGATTCGAATGGGATGAAGACCTTAACGATCGAATAACAACTTTAGATTCGCCAGGGATTCCTTGGTGATGACGAATATGGTGTTTTTGGTGGGTCTAACCCCTTACGTATTTTTGACCCAAAAAGTTGGGATTTTCGAAATCGATTTTATTATTCCTAGAGATACTTGGGACAATGCTGATTAACAATATACAAACAAAAAGTGGATACGGTCACAGGAGCGGGAGCTATGACGATTTGAAATTTCGATTTTTTTGAAAAAATGCCATTTGACAGATGAAAATCTAAACTATGATAGATAGCGACTTGAATTTGTTTTTATCGAATAGAGCGTCCTCGAAAACCTATATTTTGATACCAAACATGACCATATTGTCCTTCTTCAATGTGAATTTTTTTAGTTTTTTGTTTTCCATTTTTCATTTTCGAGTTTTGTTCACACGCTTAGAGCATGCAGAGTTCAGGTGCTATGGATCAGCAAAATGGGTATTCTGGTAGATTCGAATGGGATGAAGACCTTAACGATCAAATAACAACTTTAGATTCGCCAGGGATTCCTTGGTGATTTTATTATTCCTAGACATACTTGGGACAGTGCTGATTAACAATATACAAACAAAAAGTGGATACGGTCACAGGAGCGGGAGCTATGACGATTTGAAATTTCGATTTTTTTGAAAAAATGCCATTTGACAGATGAAAATCTAAACTATGATAGATAGCGACTCGAATTTGTTTTTGTTGGATTCAGCGACCTCGAAAACCTACATTTCGATACCAAACATGTTCAATAGGCCTTATTATAGTCGAATTTGTATTGTTTTATTTTTTCCATAATTCATTTTCGAGTTTTGTTCAGACGCTCAGAGCACTCAAAATATAGGCGATACTGATCAGCCTTATGGGTATTCTGCATGATTTGAATGGGTAGTAGATCATCACGTTCGAAAAACGACTTTGGATTAGCCAGGGATTCCTTGGTGATGACAAATATGGTGTTTTTGGTGGGTCTTACCCCTTTGGCATTTTTCACCCAAAAAGTTGAAATTTTCGATATCGATATCATTATGCTCAGAGATACTCTGGACAATGCTGATCACCAATATACGAAACAATCGTGGATAGGATCACACGAGCGGAAGCTATGACGATTTGAAATTTCGATTTTTGAAAAAATGCTATGTCGCAAGTCAAAATCTAAACTATTATAGATAGCGATTTCAATTATTATTTATTGAATTCAGCGTCCTCGAAAACCTATAATTTGAGACCAAACATGTCCATATAGGCCTTCTATCAGTGGAATTTTTATTGTTTAATTTTTTCCATAATTCATTTTCATGGGTGCCCGCAGGGGGGCAGATGAGGCCGGAAAACTCTATCCATAGATACCATATTATTCATTCATTACGCCACACCCTGTATATGTTGCTGAAATATTGAACTGGCAGTGACCTTTACATTGATTTCCAAATGGAACACCCTGTATAGTATCGCATTTCTGAATTTTGTGTAAATTTCTGGAGCCATGGCAATTTGAATCGATGGAATGACTAATTAGAAACAAATAATTAACCTGTGTGCATACGTGGTTCCTGTTAAAGTTCTGAAATCTATTATGATCCAATTTTTCTATCGATTTGCAGTTTCCGAATGGGAAGGGGAAAGCCTGGAGCTTACCCAAATTTCGAGGCTGGATATGGGAGCTTATTTGTGCATTGCCAGCAACGGCATTCCCCCTAGTGTTAGCAAGAGAATCAAAGTTAGTGTTGATTGTGAGTATGAAAAATATGGCCCGACCAGATAACTGGAATTCGAACAAATCACCTACACGGCAAAATAAAAGGTGGAATCTTTCAAACCACAATTGAAAACAGTTTGAATTGAAAGCTTCAACCATATTGCAAAATTGCTAAAATTAGAGAAAAGTTTTATTTCTTGCTCATACATCAATAAATAAATTTTTCAAGTTCCGCCCATGCTGTGGATCCCACACCAACTAGTCGGGGCCCCTCTGGCTTATTCTGTGACATTGGAATGCTTCACGGAAGCCCATCCTGGATCTTTGAACTACTGGACACGTGAAGATGGTCAAATGATTCATGAATCGAGAAAATATCACACTGAGAACATTGTTGGAAGTCCCCTGTACAAAACACACATGAGGTTGACGATAAATAATATACAACAAACGGATTACGGCACGTACAAATGCATGGCTAAGAATCCAAGAGGAGAAACGGATGGAACCATAAGACTCTACAGTAAGTAAAGTGTAGGGTCAACAGTTTCCAATCAACCATTAACTCCTCCAAGAAAAACATCACCTACGCCCCTGCTCCTAATTTTCATCATTCCAGATATTTCATCAAAAAATTCCACGATGCAAAGATTTTTTTACAGCACGATGTGCCAGAAACTTAAAAATTTTTCTCTTTATTTATAGTTTCATCCCCTCCAACAACTTCAGCGAAAAGTACCACTGTTGAGACGCCTGGAAAAGTGAAGCAAGTTTGGGGCAATTCTCGATTGAATACAACCCTTCTGAGCAACTTATCCTCTCTGACACATATTTTCATCGAAGGTAAATATATTTTCCACATGGAAGATTTCCATCTGACTAATTATTTTCCATTTTCTTTCCAGGTCCGAGACAAACGCACATTTTGGATGACAAAAACAACCACGAGCTCGACTTGGGTGACAACAAAATAGTGAACAACGTTTTCGGAAGTGTCACAACGAACTCAACAAGTAGGTTGACACAGTTTTTTTCTAATGCCCAATTTTTTGTACATAAAATTCAGTAGGATATTTTCGGCATATCCTCTCTATTTCATTGTATTCGTAATCCGATGATGTGAATTTATTTTATTTTCTTCATTCCCAGGTACTTCTGCGATCAGAAAAGACTGGATTTGGCTCTTCGAAATGGTCATCATATACAATATTGTGCGGTGAATGTGTATCAAAAGCCTCTATTGTATCATCATGATTATATATCAAATACAAATGAGAAGCAGAAAAATAATGCACGCTTCGTTTTGAGCATATGTGTAAAATATAACTGAATAACATGAAGACTGTTAAATAGTAATTAAGTTAGAGTAGAACATGCACTTTTAGATAGATGCTCGTGATATAACTCAATTTGCCAAATCACAACCCATGAAGAAAATTATTTATATGTGTTTTTTGTTATATGGAGAAAATGGAATAAATGAGCTAGTTGTTTTCAATAAAGGTTTTCATTGCACATGCCCCTCAACTTCCTTTCCTTTCCTACCGACGAAGAAAAAAAATAACTATGTAAAATACAAATTATGCTTCGTCAAACCAAAAAAGGATGGAAATGCATCAAAAATTTTTGGTTTCATCAAAACTTTATTCACCAACCCGAAATTTGCAGTATGAAGAACTTAAATTTTGGCAATCCCAGTTCTATCAACGAAAAAAAAAAGGAGCATAATTGCTGAAAGCACAAACTTAATAGCCCAAAACCCACTGAAATTACAAATAAAAGCAGAATTTTTCAGGTGACCCAAAAATTCTTACTCGCCTTAGCATAATTCATTCGAAAATCGAGCAGCGTCTGCGGATTTCCATATGAACTCTCATCGAAATCTTATCACGATACGAAACTTATCTAATTACTTCCTGTCCGACAAATAGAAAACCAAAAAATAATAGAATATTGGCTCCTAGTATAAATGAGGGTAGACAACCAGTGATACGCAGACGAGGTAGACGGGTTGCCTGTATTTTTTCAAGCGCTCCCATCTAGCGGCAAACAACCGAACTAAACGATGTCGGATGTAGGGAACTGTTGTTCGTTCCGTAAGCTTCGAGCTTCTGCCGAGAGTTGGCTTCGGAAAAGTGTGAAACTATCTCAATAGATGTCGATAGTGATTTACGATTGTACAAGAATCAAAATCACCGGGATAAATGAAACAATTTCAGTTGTTATTTCTTTAATTTCTAGAATTTTATATCATACGTTTCCAACTGACTTAAAGGGTGCGTAAATTCGATAGCTATTGTTGTATAGACTAGGGTTTAGGGATATACAAAAAAGTCACATTCTTCACCTTTTTTTCAACAAATTCACTGGTCCTGGTGGATGAATCATTTGCAATCACGTTTTTGTACATTCAAAATTCGATTTCTCGACCTGAGACTTATGGGCATGTTTATTGTTCGTGGGGAAAGAATAATGTTACATTTCAGAAACTGTACATTCTTTTTCGAAAAAATACTACTCAACTTCGTAACCGAAATTGCACATCTTTTTTCATATTTTCTTGACGCCTTCGATTTAGATAGATGTAGAATTATCTGGTACATTTTTTTGTGAAGGTTATTCTGCCTTCAGTTTTTGAAAAGTTCAGGTAATGTTCTGAGAAATTCTCGCAGAATTTTCGAATAGCGATAGGCCTGTCGCAGGGTACGCCTATGGCTTCATTCCAACTGTATACACCGTTTTAACACCTTCCATTCCGATTTCACCGCGCCTGCTCCAATAGGTGTATCTCACTCTGATACAGGTTTAAGTCAGGTAAAATAGCTATTATCCACTATCTATCAGTTTTGGTTCAGTTCAACCAACTCGACTTAGTTTACAATACAGTTGTGTACTCAAATATTCATTCGCACCGTTTCTATTTGTTGTCAAATATTCCAGTTGAAGAATTCCGCATCTAACAGACTTTCAGTGTTGAGTGATTTGAATCGAGTGGATTCGAGGAAAAAAAGTAAGTCGAATTTTTTTTTCATTGCAGCGAAGAAGCTATAGGCCGGTTGAAATATATCGATGGTAGATGTGGTAGACACCAAATGGTGATGGCCACGGTGGCTTCTTCATGTTGTGGCTGACTTCCAACAGTAAATTTTCGTATTTATGCACCAGAAGTTGCAAATGAAGAAGCTCTTTTCGGGATTGAAATATCTTTCTCTTTCTGTCCGTGATAGAATTCATCAAATGTACTTTTACACTTGTTGGAATCAATTCAGAAGATAAGAATCTGTCATTTTTGTGTTTATCCACTTCTGCATCGATTATCCCTTAGAAAAAACGTATTAGACAATTTTCACCCTCGAATTGTTCGATATTGTTGAAAATATTCAAATTTCACTACATACTTTCGTTTACTATTTCAATTCTATTTACCTATATAAATATACGATAAAATTTTTTAGTTCAATGATCTCAAACCCTTTCAGTCCTCAAAAATTTTAATTTTGAATACCTTATAATTGGGATATCTTCCCTGAAATTAAAAAAGCGGAAATGGAGCTTTCTGTATTGTAACATTCCTCACATTCCATCACATAGAGTAAGGTGTGGCTAGCCACGCATTATCATTAGCAAATTCAGAATTTATAATTAACAATAAACATCTATGGGCAGAAAAATAATAACCACAATGGAGTGAATCTTGTGGAATACCTATTGAGCCTTGCTTTATTTGGACAAGGCTGAATCATTAGTCATCTATAATGCAATTTTAATTCAGAAACATCATTCTTTTGATGTTTGTCATCAGTTCAACTTTTATGGAGTTTACATCGCTTCTTTCAGACTAGCACCGTCTTTTGATATGGAATGGTGTTTGCCCTTTCTACTTTCTTCAATGATTAATTTACAAAAAATTATATTGATTCTTCAAAATAATCTGAAAAATTCTTCAGAGTTTCCTCATTGTTTACGAGCAGTCTTTATGATAATTTTTGGATATTCTTTTCCGTAGCCCATTAATTGCATACCTCAAACAATTGTGAAAGCTGCTTAGCAATTATAGTTGGACGATTGAGTCGGTATAGGATTTATGGAATTATGGTACACCCTGTATA
This sequence comes from Adalia bipunctata, assembly GCA_910592335.1. Lineage (NCBI taxonomy): Eukaryota > Metazoa > Arthropoda > Insecta > Coleoptera > Coccinellidae > Adalia > Adalia bipunctata. The sequence continues at coordinate 5,386,966 of OU342957.1, forward strand.
TCGAAAAGAGAGTATCATCTAGAGTCAATCAGTTCAAAAAGAACTGATGGACATCACTCTCTCATTTGTATTTAGGATAAAAGATGATCGAAAACAAATGGAATGCATCATGGAAAAATTATTTATCAATTGTTTAATCTATTGATAAAGTACACCAATAATTGGATTATTTTCGATTTCTGATCAGGTCCCAGAATCACCGATAAAACCTTACCTGGTTATTTGACGTGGATTATGAACTCAGTATCTAAAATTATTTATTTCGATCAGGTGAAATTCCAGATTTCAAGGAATATAAATGCGGCTATAATAAGCATTGGTCACGTAGCGTAAATATACTTTTGGAAAGGTACAGGTTCAAAATACCCTGCCACCTTATAACAAATAACAGGAAAGATTCCTTCCTTTGTCGTATTTAAAATGCCCGTTTCTTTCACACGCAGCTTTTGAGCCTTATATTATCTGCTAGATCTTTATGGTAGGGGCGTTATAGGGGAGCCACAGGCTAAGGTAAAACTATTCCCTTAACTGTGGTGGAGTCAGGATTCCCAAAAATGGGATTGTAAAATGTGGACAGGTTCTATATCACAACATAATATACAGGGTGTGGCGTAATGAATGGATAAAATGGTAAATTCGGGTAAAGGACTTTGTGGTGGTTCCGAAAAATATGGATGTAGATATTTGACGTTTTCGGAAATTTTAGGCAGCATGAATAGTTTTTTCAACCAAGATCTATTCAGGAAAATATTTTGGAATAAAACACATAAGATTCGACCTGAGTCAGATTTTAATGCTAGCACTCTTTTTTCTACTTTGTGTTTATATTATACAGGGTGTCTCATTTAAAAGTGTCCATTCTCAATAACTCAACGAATCAGAATTTGTGACAACACTCAGACAGGTCGATTTTTGATGACAGGGGAACATGATCTGGAATACAAAGCTTGTTTTTACTAGCAACCCCCTGGAGAGGGTTGCAACCCCATCAAGAATTTGGATAGGGAAAGTGAGTAGTTTTGTAGCACAAATTTATGCATGGATTCAAGTTTGTATGAACCTGCAGTTTGCGTTCTAATGGATCGTATAATTTCTATTGAAATAAATTTTTTTAACAAACAGTATTAATGAAGAGTAATTCTGCCACATTTCGTGCTCTAACGTCGTCTAAATCTGAAACTCTGGTTCTTTTTACTAATACTGTTTGTTAAAAATATTTTTCTTTCAATAGAAATTATACGATCAATTAGAACATCCCTGTCTCATTTAGTTTTATCGGTACCATAATTCCATGAAAAACACCCTGTAACTTTGTGAATATCTACTTATAAGAACACAACCTGCAGGTTCTTACAAATTTGAATCCATGGAAACATTTGTGCTACAAAACTACCCACTTTTCCTATTCAAATTCCTGACGGGGTTGCTAATAGAAATAAGCTTTGTATCTTAGATCGTGTCCCCCTGTCATCAAATATCGACCTGTCTGAGTGTTTTCACAAATTCTGATTCGTATTTGAGTTATTGAGGGTGGACACTTTTAAATGAGACACCCTGTATATGAATTTGTATTTGACTTCAACTGGCTGTTCTAATCAATTCTTCGAGCAAAATTTTAGGTGTGAGTACAAAAAGGTGTGATAAATAATGTAAGATATGTAAATTGCCTATAAATTCGTCTTTATCAGAGAATTATCGTCATTGGAGGACCTGATAGAGTAATTAGGTACCTACTATCCGATATTTTCTCTGCATAGATATCAGCTGATCATTCAAAATCGTCGAAACCTTGATAAACAGATTTTCGACTGGCATACTCTCTTCAAGAATGTATATCGAACTAATATGTAATTAGACACCCGGTGAAAAAAATTGAACATTTAATTATAAAATAATGAGCAGCATTCCATTCATGCAATTCAAATGCGATTTTTTGATTCATTATTCTCTTCATTTAAACTAGAGATTATGTTTGGAATGGTGATCGTTACGCCATAAACTATATCGTCTTGTTATCCAAGAATATGAATTTATAATTGTTAAATTTCTAGTTCTATCAACCGAACGATTCATTAGAATGCAGTCGATTGGGATATTCGAATGGGAACGAAAAATACGCATAGGAGGAAACTCAAAACATTCTAATCATTACTTACCAATACTTTTTGTGCGCTTGGACATCCGTATTTAATTCTGTCCGTCTGTATAGGTGAACACGATTCCATTCAAAAGAAGACCTTGAGTCCTGAAATAATCGGGATATGTTCAAATACTTCGGTCAAATTTTCGATTCAAAAGAATCGGCCCAATGGTTTCGAAGTAATTAATTTTTACATATAGTAGTAAACGACAAAACAACCTGTAAATCGAGAAACTTCCACGCTGCGGAAGCATGATAAGAAAAAATAATATTTAGGATACACACTGACGAAAAAATTGTTCACCCTGTAAACCGCCTATCTAATAAATCAATCTATCATTATTCCAGCTGATCCACGACAATGAAGGCCCAATAACGATGTCCTGTTGATAAGCAAACACGATAATGGCTTACCGTTCAGAATTTCCCGAAGACATGGACCGCGAGGAGCGAACGGCGGAAGGGGGCGAGAAACCCACCCACATAATGGAACATTTAGCCACGTTCACAGTAACCAAAGAAACCGGAATCATCTACCCCGCCGACGGTATGAGAAGATTGCTACAACTTGAGAAAACTAACGGAATTTGGTCCCAGAAAATGCAGCTTTGCCTTGACCGTTCGTGGGTCCTCATCATGGATTATGAAACGGGGGTGAGTTGGGTTCCTAAACGAATAAAATTTCACATCGATCCCACGCTTACTTTTGAAATCATCAGAAAGACAAAACTATGAACAGCAATACCTTTGGAAACCCTTTTCTTACTCTTCTCATTAACGAACTTAACTTCGAGAGTATTCACGGTCGAACAGTATTAAATTTAACCAAGGATTCGTCATCAGTGAGTCAAAACTTTGAGGCCTTTCATGGTTCAAAATTCGTAAAATACAGATATCGTAACGAAATGATATAGTCCTCCTTCAAGTTGAATTTCGTGTTAACATTTACACATATTTAATGCACTAGCAGAATAACGCCAAATTTTATATGCAAAGGTGAAAAAGTTCATCAGAATGAGGCAGAAGAAGCCTCAGTTCCTTGCTCATTCATAGATGTCGCCACCAGTTCCAAAACGAATAATTCACATAGTTTCGAAGTGCAGCTCAGTAGCGACATCTATGAATGAGCAAGAAAACTAACTTTTGTAGACTAAAACCACCATATTGTTTAAATGATTTTAAACAATGATATAAAGAACCTTATTATGTGCTACTTGTTATATGAATGCACAATGAATATCACATTTGAAATAACTCACATTTCCCCAAACAATATTTCCAAGTCCCAGGCATTATTGAAAAATCACTAGTCCAATCTGAAACAACCATAACAAAGAATGTAATACTCAATTGATCATTATCCATTTGAACTTTTCATTTTACTCATATAATTTACTTACTCTGTAGAAGTAGAAATAGGGTTTTGAGCATTTCCAAACGAAGGCACCACTGTTCTGCCAAAACTTTAGGAACATTACTTCTTGCTGCATCGAAATTTGCCATAGGAAGCCTAGGCCATTCGTTTCATCTTGAGCTTTTCACATAGCTTCCTCTCAGAATCTTCGAAACGAGAAAGAATAAAACTATTGAATCCATTTTTACGAGATGATCTGAAAGTGAACAACCGAAAATTAATGACATTTAAACATAATAATTCAAGTTCTTACTGAAAATCAATACTGAATTTTCCCAACTCACGCCATGAAACGAAAAACAAAAAACTGTAGATATTTTTGTTTCGAACCACTGACATAAAACCGGTAATCTGCGATTTGAATTGATCATAGAACGCCAGAACGGAATAGTTAACAGACCATTCCTGTCAGATTCTCACGAACCACGGAATCGGGATAGATCGGCGGTGCTCCATATTCTGTGCTTGGCGCTTAGGACTGATTCACACTTGATTAATGATTCTGGCGGGAAAATTTAAACCGTATATCCACAAAGAACGCAACATCGGATTTTTTATAGGGACTTGGATTATATTATATTTGTGCGTGTTAACAGTATTTGAGTTGCGACGTTCAACTAGAACGTAATTTAATATACAGGGTGTCTCAACTAAAATACTCCAACATTTATGAATGATTGATTCTGCCAAACCATTCGAAATATCCTATTTTGTTTGTAGTATGGCTTTTTTTGATGAATATTTCGCTTTCTTCACTTCGACTAGAAACAATGGGAACAATGACATTTTCTAACAAATTCAATAATTTCCGAATATGACAGCAATTGACATATGCCATTGGAAACGTAGATTGTGTGACTAGATACGAAGAAAAGCATTATTTCATTTTCGAAATCCTGCATTTTTCAGACCATCATGGAAAGATTTCCGGTAAATTCAATACAAGAACCTACAGCCTTCACAAGTCACGACCCCATGGAGATGTATAACAACATACTGGTGTTTATAGTAGCAGATTCAAATCAGACCCACCCCCCAGAAATGCATATATTCCAGGTGAGTAATATCAGTTGAACCTTGAACATACCTAACCACCTTCTATTCTAGTGCCAAAGTATCTCTGCCCAAGACCTCGTAGAAGATTTGAAGCAGATCAGATTGGGCAAGTCCATAACTAAAAGTAGGAGATCTAACGTACCTCCCCCATCCCACAAAAATCCTCCAAATATAGTAAATCCAGTTCGTGAACATCAGAGAGACTACGTCGGATCAGATTCAGAGCAAGTTAACGACGACGCAAGCTCAACAGCTAGTGAAAAATACGAGAGAGACGTCACTATATTGAACCATTGTTTCGACGATATCGAGAAATTCATAGCCAGACTCCAGCACGCAGCCGCAGCTGCCAGGGAACTGGAGAGAAGGAGGAGAAACAGAAAATCGAAAAAACGAGACATGGGCGACGGAATGCTGACCATGCGAACGAAACCGCCACCAGAAAGGGAATTCATCGACATCTTCCAGAAGTTCAAGCTCTCCTTCAATCTACTGGCGAAATTGAAGGCTCACATACACGATCCAAACGCTCCAGAACTGGTTCATTTCCTCTTCACACCTCTAGCTCTGATTGTTGAAGCAGCTCATGACACATATTTCGAAGCGCATCTTCCGCACAAAGTAGTTGCTCCACTTCTGACCAGAGAGGCTATAAACCTCCTGATGAATTGCGTCACTAGTAAAGAAACTGAGTTATGGCATTCATTAGGTAACGCTTGGTTGATTCCTCGAGATCAATGGAAGAGTCACGTGCCTCCATACCATCCAGTTTTCATGGATAAATGGTCACCAGAATACCCTGTCAGTGACGAAATAGAAGAAAAACACTACAGGGAGTCTCACAGCGAGCCACAGTATGGTACCGAATACACTGACTATGAGCAGGACAACATGTTCGATAGAGGCTATGAACCACCTCATGAGAGGGAGCCCAAAAGAGAACCGCCTAGAGAAATACCCCCTATAAGGGATACCAGGAGCGAAATCTCGGTTGACTCCATCGAAAGGAGTGGGGAAGAATTAAGTTTCACTAGGAGTCAAGAGCTTTTCTTGGATGAGCTTCAAGCCAAAGGCGCACACATCGTCCAGGTGACTTATCCCAGGACTGCTAACAATGACAAAGAGATGACTGTTGTTAGGGGAGAATTCCTAGAGGTAAGTCTTTCTACCAGGTTCGTGATCCAGTAGCATCTCCTGGTCTCCTGACAGTTCTGAACCATAAGACAGGCTGTTTGTTGGATATCATTCGAATATTCTATGATTTTTGAATTTTTTACAGATATTGGACGACAGCAGAAAGTGGTGGCGTGCAAGAAATAGTAGGGGACAAGTTGCCTATGTTCCTCACACTATAGTAAGCCGTTATCAAGGCAACAACGATGTTTTCAGCAATCCCTTATACACACATAACAGTAGTTTCAGTAAAAACTCCAATAGGGCTGTAAGTACCAAATAACAAGCTACAGTCAGCATTGAAGGATTGGGAAATCTGACAGAAATGTCATCGAATCAATAAATTCGGAAATTTCGGGTTATATATATCTTATTAAGAATCGAACCCTTCGTTCAGCTGGTCTGTGATATTTAAAACCTCGTCGTTAAAAACCATTTGCATTTGCCGCGCAAGGAAATAACTACAGAGCCCAGTATCGTATTAAATTATTTTTCGTTAGAGATTCAGCCTGGACATCTCTGGACGTGTAGACACTCCAAAGTGTAGATACTACACGTAATGGGCTTTTGGTGAACCAGATTAAGACGAGTTTGTAAAATTGTATGTATTCTTTTTTCCAGGATTCACCATCAGACCAATTCACGATGGGTAAGGCAACCAATCACAGTGCCGCACCTTCGATCTCAACATCAACTGATTGGGTCAGAAACGAAAGAATTGGTAAAAAAGGAGAATTCAGATACTTCTGAGTGTTTCAGTATATGTTTGCAATCGCTTCTTGTTGTTGAAAATCTTGTTATGTTTGTTGGTGACTTATCATCACTATTGCACCTCATCCACTCGAATCTCTGACTAAATGTTTGAAATATTTCTATTTATTGAATATGCAGAGTGATCATGAAGAATTAATTATGGATCTATAGTTTTATTTCGAATGTATATTTATACAATTTCTATGTAACAATTAAGGAACATTAGGTGCTGTAAAATGAATGATAGAGTGAGTATGATTGTCTGAAATATTTGAAATTCGAACTTATTTATAGTCAGTTAATCATATTTCTCATCGAGGCATGTCTACATCATTTTTTTAAAGTTCTGTATCGAATATAATTCTGTTTCCTGATGCTTTTGTTTCATTCATGCTGTGTTTGTACCTTTTTTGTGACGTGACGTAAGCAATGTAGGCCCATCACTGAGTTTTTATGGAGGGAAGCTAAGCTTTACCCCTTCCTAAAACACAATCTTAACCCCCTTTAAAGCCTTCAGTTGTACCTTTTCTTCCCTCTACCATATATTTAGGAAATCTTATAGATATCGATGCATTTGTAAGAGCGTCTGAAATAGTCTTGACCAGCTGCTCATCTTTGTCACATTCTTGTAGACACAGAATGTAACATTCCACCACCACCACCTCCACCATGTTTCAATAACTCAGTACCACGTCAGCTGTCACACACCGATGATAGAGCAGCCTCCGAAAACGATAGAGAAAGAATTCGTCAGGAGCTCTTCAAAAAGCTGAATCTAATCAGCCCAAACAAGAAGAATATTGGTGTCAGAAAGACTCCAGAATCTTACATAAATCAGAATAGCACTCCTTCAGAAGTGAGGGAATGGCTGAAAGCAAAATGTTTCGGTCAAGAAGTCAGCGGAAGATTGGAAGGTATTAATGGGCATTCCTTATTCACGGCTACGAAATCGGATTTGGAAAGTATTTGTGGTGAAAAGGAGGGAAAAAGATTGTTCTCACAACTGAATCTACAGAAGAGCTTCAGCGGGGTGAGTTTTCGTAAATGGTCATTTGTTTTATTAGTGAAAATTTAATTTCAGTTCAAAACTGTGCGGTCAACTGAATTACAGAGTGTACTAGCCAGGATGAGACAGAGAGTTGAAGAGAACTGACCAGACGTTCATCAAGAACTGCCAGGTTCTTGCCGAAATATTGTAATAGGTGGTTATTTTGAGAAATAAAAGAGTTATTTTAATCGAAATCATTCTTTATTCTTATTTTTATACATTTTTGGAATGTTCGTTAAACTAAACTGAGAACAAAATAATTTAAGCTCTGCAAGTTTGAGGCACTTGGAGCTGAACAGATTTGGTGACAGATTTCTGGCTGAAGTCAGGACTTGCACCATTGTCGATCTGAGTCTTCCACAAAGATGCAACGTTCCTGTTCTGTACACAGTGAACTTCGACATCCTTGTAGATGGTACGTTGTTGTCTGCAGTGGGGTTTGCAAACGGTCAATGGCCTGATGGTGAAGCAAATTTGTCCATTCTCAACAACGTAGCGAGTTTGGAATCTGGTGCAAGAAGTACTGGAGATCTTTGGCGATGAGGATTCTTCAGACCGACTGATGTAGTTCACGTACAGTGGTACTTTCTTGTAACTGCAGTGGTTCTTCTGGGAGCGACTCTTGAGATCCATAATTTCGGAGTTTTGTTCGCCGTCCTTCAATACTGTGTAGCTTGCAATGAATTCCTGAGGATCACGTACAACGCAGTTGCTGGGGGTGGTGAAATCGTCGGATTTTTGACCATCGAAGGTTCCACAAAGACCGCGCACCCTGTTGCGCAAATTCATGCTGAGGGCTGTGATTTTGACACGAGTTCCATCATAGATGACGTAGAAAGCATTGTGCACATGGACGAAGACTTCTCCGTTGGGAACACCAAGGATTGTGACTTGTTTCTTGTAGGTTTCAGAGTCTCCATTCTGTTTAAGAGAGATTTCTTGGCCGTCAACGTATACCTGAGGGTAACTTCCACTGCTCATTGGTTTCATTGTTACTTCAATGCTCTTTCCTTGAGTGATTGGGGTAGAAACTACAATCTTGACCTCCTTTTTGTCTGATCCTTGGCTGCTTTGACGAGTAAGGACAACGTAGTTCTCTAGTTCGTGTTTGAGTTGTTCGTCAACTGAAGATTTTGCGTCATCGGATGATCTCATGGGGATGTACTGCAGAACTACAGTCCAGAATTTGTTGAGTGTCAAGGGATATTCGCTTCCATCGAAGGAATAAGCTTCACTTTTATCCATGGTACAGATAGCTGCAAAAAATACACGATGAGTTAACTTGCATTCAAAAATTGAACAGGACAATCGAATTGAGATGGAACTTACGTTTGTATGTTTGATGTCCATACAGTTTTCCTTCCAGACGATCAACCATGTCGAAAACTGGGTGATGAACAACAATACGTTGTACCCATTCGTTGACTTCAGCATTGACCAAACGAACTTGAACATCTTTGCTGGCAAAAGTGACATTAACACGTTGCAAATCAGGAGAGTAACGAACTTTGGTGTTGAGTTCCCCTTGTTTCAGTTTGGATAGTCTTGAGTTCTCAACTTCGAGGTTTTTGATGAATTTCTGGCCGAAGCTAATCAAATTTTGCAAATCCTTAGTGTGCATGTTGTGGTAGTTGATTTTCATGTCGACGTAGTCAAGAAGACCTGCACTTTGGGTAACATTTGCGCAGGCAAGAAGTTGTTTGTTACCTTGTTGCATCTCGCTTTGGCATTTGTGGTAGAAAGGTTGTTCCATCAGGTAAGCTTTACGAGCATCACTCCTCTTGAATTGACCGTGGAATTCGATCTGGTGGCTGTTGTCGAAAGCAACATCGACATAAGCATGGGAAGTAAGGTCTGAGTTCATAACGTAGTCCATGTCAAGACCAGTGTATCTTGCTTTGTCGTACTGACCAACTACGGCACCTTCGAAAGGTTTGCTTCCGGAAATTTGACTCTGTTTCTTGATGTATGTCAACATACGAGCCTTGGAGAATTCTTGGGATCTTGCGTAGGCAAAGGACATCACGTAGTCTACATTTTGACTTCCAATGAATTGAATTCTAGAATCGACAACGGCTACATCGGCATTTTTGATACCGAATGGGGCATATTTCATGAGTTGGGCAACACGGGAGGTTTCGTCAGATGGCAACTTAGATAAATAGGTCAACATTGTCTTCCTATCAACAGATTGGTATTCCTTTTGATATTCTTTCATGTAAGTGATGGTTCCTTGCACCTTCTTGTTCTTGGAAAGTTCAGGGACGTACTCAACATTGAGGAATTCGTGTTGGGTTCTTTCTTCAAATAATCCCTGGAACATTGAGAAGATATTGGGGCGGGCATCGTCATTCTCGTATTTCACACGGAAAGCCATTCCTACGGTTTTGTCACCAACAACAGCATCGAATCTCTTCTGAATGGGTCTTTCAACCTGGTAGATAGCTTTTCTTTCAACGGTGGATTTCAAATCTAGAATGTCGTAAGTGGTAAGGTGGGGCCATGAGCTCAAGTGGAAGATTCTGACATCTTTCTCGTTTTCCAAAGGTTCAATCTCGTATTTGATGTTTTTGCTCTTAACGTCCAGTGTTACTTTAGCTCTAAGTGGCAGATATACCTGTACGTTCTTGTCATATCCTGCAGAGTAGTGGCGATGGTTGAAGGGAGTGATGAATCCAAATTCATCGCGCTGTTTGGATGAGAAAGTGATTTTCAGGTCAGCTTCCATTTCAGCGGTCTCTGGAATAGTCAGTTTGTTTCCAGAAGCAATTCTTGGTTCAGATGAAGCCTTTACGGTTCCTTCGATATTGACGAGGATTGGCAAATCATGTGTTGCGACGAATGGAACACCAATTTCAGTTGGGAAAGCAAGGGCTGAGTCACCTTGGTTCATCAGAGTTGTGTATTTGATCTTCTTTCCATTCTCGAGGTTTTTCAAGACTTCTTCCAAAATCTGAGGTAATCTTTCAATAGAACGGTTGTTGAAGATCAAATGCTTCCTGAATTCTCCAAGATACACGAACAAACCTCCTTCGAGTTGTTCCAATTCAGGTGATTGGAAGTTCAACAAGCGAGCAATATTGTAACTGCTCCAGGTTGAGCTTTCTGATTGTTGGGAAGATTCTTGTTGCCTTTGTTGCTCGTTATACCAAGTTGTCTGTTTTTGCAAGACGTGGAAGAGGTTGCGGATATCAGAAACAGCTGATCCGAATCTGAAATTGTCGTATTTCAAACCATTTCCTTTTCCACTGAACTGATAGTAGAATGAAGATGGAATTCCTGATTCTTCAGAAACAAGGGTGTGAAGAATGTGTCTGTAGTAAGAATCCCAACTGTGGAAAGCTTTGCTGTAAGAATAGTCCTGGGAGTCTTGTACGCCAAAGTCCTTCTTAGTGAGGAAGTGACTGGCAGATTCAGCTGCAGATCTCCTGTAACAAAAGGATAAAAGTGAGAAGGATATTTCTCGAATAACGCTGAACAACTTACAAGTGAGCGAAATCATTTCCTTCCAAACGAGCAGCAGATAGAATAGCAGATTTAACAGCGGCACAGACTCTGTGGTTTGATTCAAGATTTGTGTATTTTGCCATACGTTGGAGCATCTCTACGGAAGGTGAGGTGTACATCAACATGTAGACTGAAGCAACACGAATTTCGGTTGTTTCCCCGACGTTTTGGTAAATGCGGTACAAAACTGTTCTTGCAAGTTTGGGTTCAGTGGTAGCTACTCTGTACAATGACAAAACCATCAGCAATCTTTGGAATTGAGAGCAAGGTATTTTTCCTTCGAGATATGGTTCATATGAGTTGAAAATTTCAGGATGTCCAATTTCTCCCAAAGCACGGACGTAGGCATAGATCTTCTGGGAATCTCCGTCAGTGATGGCTTCACGCAAAGCTTTGGTCAAGTATGGGATGACTTCGTCTTTAATGAAGGCTTTTCCTGATTTGGTATCGAATCTTCCGAAACTGTGTGTTGGGTATTCTCTGTGAGAATATTGGGAGTTAACGAATACTTTATGTGCGAGAGTAGAGAAGGTGAAGAGCATGGTTTCGTTCAATGAAGAAGAATCTTCTTGGTTGTTGATTTGTTTCTTAACCAGTTCGTAGAACTCCCTGATGTATTCTTCAGAAGGAACTCTGACGGATTCAGCCATATTAGAGATAACCATGGCAGCTTCGTTTCCTTGGATTTTCTGAGATTCGATGAAGTATTTGATGACCATGAAAGCTGGTCCAGTACCAGTTTCAGAAACTGAGTCTCTGAAGACGATCCATGAGTTGTATCTGGGTCCTTGTGTTTCTTTAGTGTATAACCTTTGAGCAGCTTGTTTGAGTTCATCCTCACTCATGGTACGAAGAAGAGCAGTCAAGAAGGTGAATTTAGACAAAGTTTGTTTTTTGGGTAGATCTTGGGGAGCTTCGATATCTTGTCCAATTTCTTGGACCATTCTGCAAACATCATCTACGATATGAATTTTTGGGGACTGTTTGATAGACTGTCCTTTGTATCCAACGAAGAAAGCCAACATAGGGAATCTAGGAGATTCGCTCAATTTGGACTTGGGTTCACTCCAGTGCTCTTGAGATTCGACAGAGTTTTCAGAAGAATCGTATTGCTGACGCAATGACCTTGGGTTTCTTTTGTGGGAGTTGCTGTATTGGTATTCGCTTGAGTCAGTGGTACTTTCGTATGCAGATTGGTATTCGGAGGCATCGAAATGTTTGCCCTTGTAGACTTTGTTGCCGCTCTGTTGTTTCTCGTACGAGTATACAAGATTTCCAACATGGATTGGGTTTGATACTTCTGGGAACTGTGAGTTTTGTTGTTCTGCGTTGATCAATTTCATCCTCATCATGCTGTTGACGGATCCACGTTCCTCTCCCATGTTGGAAAGGACAACTTCGTTGATGGTCTCAGAAAACTGGATGGTGTATCTTTGGAGTGTTCCAGTAATGACGGTTCTTCCCATAGAATTCCTGTGTGTGAGTTGGCCCATTTGGTTGCTTTGGGGTTCATCTTGACCAGCTTTTCCCAGTCTGAAATAGTAGGATGGCAAGTCGTGTCCTTCAGAGAAGTTCTTGTTCTTGATGATTTCAATGATAGATCCATCTCCTTTGAGATGAGGATAAGGAGCCAAATAAGGTTTAGATTGGAGCATGTACTCAGGCATTGGGTGAATATCGTAGCTGGTTTCAGTGATTCCAGTCACGGTGTCTTCAAGAGTTTTGAATACGGCATTGTTCGATCCTTCTTCAGGGAGGATGTTGTCTTCTGAGTATTTCACATTTTCAGCCTTAGTGTCCAATTGGAGTTGACTCACGAAACTCTTGATGATGTTGGCTTCCCATTGTTCAACTTCTTGATCCATGATAAGATCTTTGACCACTCCATTCTTCAGGATAACATCGAAAGGTTTCTCGGATATTTCCAGACGCTGGTAGCTGACTTTGCTGTCAGAAACGTTCTGCATCCATCCTTCTGGGAGATCGGAGTTGAATTCGGCATATTCAGGGTTTGAGATCTTACACCTGAGGTTTCCGGTACTCTGAGGTTGGACTATGAATTTGGCTCTGAGGAAGATTCCAGTGTATTTGTCAGAAATCTTCAAGCTAGATAGAGATCTTCCGTAGACATCATAGGTGTATTCCGTGTTTTCCTTCCATGCTGAGCTTTCTTGACGGGCGAAAGAAAGTCCCACTAAAAAGGAAGATATTGGAGTGAACAAAAACCTTCATGAAATGAATTTCGACTAAAAATGTCGATTTTCAATGATAGTCAATATTCATCAAACTATATTTTTTATTTCATGAAAAAATCTGAAAACGATATTGCCAATTTTTCTTGATGCCTCTAGGATATCTCAAGATTGTTCAATTCATATGATGACAATTATTTAGTTAGTTCATTTTGATCTTGAACCTCATATATTCAGTGAGCATTTTCAGTACAAAGTCAAATTTGAATAATAAAAAAAAGAAAACTTACCTAAGAGGCACAACAGAAACTTCTTCAACATTTTGAAACCGATACCTGATTCGATCGGCTCGACAAGTGTGATGAAGCTACTGAATCCTCGAGTTTATATATCCGAAAATTTGACATCTCAGCGGAAAAATTGATAAGTCTATGCGAAGACCTATCGAAAGGTTATCCATTTTCGTGAAGCGAATTTGAAAATTGAGAGAGTGGTGCTACTGATAGTGAATCAGTGCAGTTTTCGGACATTTTCAGAAGATGTGATAGGCACCAGATCGCTCGAAAATATTCTCGAATTCAAATTGTTTTCAGAATCCATCTAGTTAATGCAGGTATGTTAGCATAAAGTTCGAATCTTGCCTTTTTTGATTCATCTAATCAATTCCATATTTTTTGCATTGAAACAATATTTAACATCATATACCTATAATGAACATTTTTTTATTCAGGAATTGTTTGAGAACAAGGAATTGTGGGTGATTTTACTTTCTCCTACTGAATATGAATGGTCTCTCAGTATTCGATTTGAAAAAAAACTATCAGGATCATGTTTGTCCTAATTTGATATGATTCGATTTTTTTTGTTTTCACGTAAATGAAATATTTTATTCGATTTTCGTCACCATATTCTATCCATTCCTCTGAATATCATATTGGTTATTGGTATTGAATTCTTCAAAGGATAATCTGAATTTTTGTTCGAAGAAGATGCTGTTAATTTTTCAAGTCTAATAATAGTTTCTTAAAATCCAAAACTTTCTCAAAAAATAGAGAAGCTTTCATCTACTGCATTTGACCACATAATTGCTTATGTATTTAAAAATTCTGAATTCATTGAACTGAACTCATTAGGCGTTATTCGAGTGAAGAGAAGTAAAAACAATTTTTTTCCTGTATTGAAAATTCATACAGAAAATTGGAATCTTCTATTTACTTTCATTGAATGATTTCCATTTTTTCCATTCAATCAGTGCAATCATCATTATTAATAATTGGTTCACCAAAATTGAATATAATCAATTCAATATCTTGCAAAATATGGATTCTTGAAAGTCGTTCGATTACTTATCATCAAGGATGCTATCTGAAATATTTTGTGAGAAATGCATATTTTAGAAGAGTCAACAAGAGAACTTTCATTGAAATATTTTCGTTATTTGCTTGGTATTCAGGACATTCAGGTAGATACAACAGTTCGGAAAATTTGTAATTCTATTGGAAATAATATATAATTTGCGTTGGATGTTGAATTTTTTTTATCCTAACCTCATTTCAATTTCCCTTCCAATATCCAGATGAAGAAACAAATTTAGTCTCCATGTAAGTAATGAGAATTTTCAAGTAAGTAGACAAATAAGCTAAAAATAATTATTATCGTTTATGGAGGTGAAATATAACCCAGATAAGTTAATTCATTTCCTCGAGTATGAAAATATTGTCATTTTTGTTTTTCGCCATTGGAATTGGTGTGATCAACTCATTAAGCCATATACTTTATAAATAAAAGAAAAAAAATCAGTATTCAGTCCAAGGATTATCCACCAGAGACAATGCAATTGTTTTTTGAAGGAAATAAATTTTTTATTGGAAAAAACGAGATAGTAATAATAAATCTATATTGAGTAGAAGTGCGGATTTTGTTGTAGTCAAGTATAACAACTAAACAATAACTTTCTTGTTGAAGGTTTCCTAAAAGATTTTATTTGTTTTATTGATTTCCAAGGTAAGTATCTTCAAAAAATCAAATATTTACACCTACCTACTACAAAAATATAACTGAGAATTGTCTGTATTGTTTTCAATGATAATTACAAAAAGAATTAAAATGGAATCAGTCAAAGCAACTTAAATTAATTCCACAAAAAAAGGAAATCAATAATTATATTCCAAAAAAATACAGGATAACGTCCCTAGGACATAGCAATAATTATATTGTTTTCTCCAGTATTTTCTAAATTTTTTCATATTATAGGGTTCACAATTCAGAATTGAGTCGTTCCATTTTTTTTTAAATTTTTATTTATATTCTTTGAAATGATGGGTGAAACATTGAACAGATTCATAGCTTTATATTCTACTGATCTTCCTCGTAATAAAGTAATAACAATAAGAGTTGAAAAACTGAAGGTATTGATTATCAAAAATGTTCAATATAAATAAAATATCGAATTTTTCTCTTGTGTTTTTTATAATCCATTCCCAAAAAAAGTTTGTTCTTCTTTCAAAGATGTTTCCATTTTTTACTTTTAATTTTTTGGTCTGAATAAGTTGGTATCTACAATCAAATGTTTGCTGAAATTTTATGGTTGGGACAAAGGAATTAGGGTTATAATTAACGGAAAAATGCGTTTTCTAGTGTGAACTATGATTTTTAGGGCGCATTCTTACTCTTTTTCAAGATCGCACTTAAAATTAACGTGTTTTCATTATTTTCCCGAGTTTGATCTGATATGGTGAAAAAAAAGTAACCTTAGTGCCAAATTAAGAACACTGTATTTCCAGCATTTAATAGATACCAAATAAATTCCAATGAGCCAAGGCCTAGTTTGATGTGAACCTTGTTTTAGAAATTAATAGAGATCATTCATTTTGAAAGGTGTAGCGCATGCATTAGAGCTCATTGTGGCCACTTTGAACACCTTTTGTTATATTTAATTTGATAAAGCGGTAATATTAATTTGTTATTTTCCTCTAGTTTTCTTCCGTTATTTAATGCCAAAAAGGCTTGTGTATAGTTCTTGATCCAACGATGTTTCACAACTAAAAATTAAATTCTATTCTAAAGACCGAACGACAAAAAGAGGAGAATATATGTCAAATTATAGAAAAATGGAAGGATTTCGAAAAAAAAATTAAGAAACATTTAAAATTTGGTTGCCACTCTTGGTGACTTTTGAATAGGGAAGATAAGACATAGGTATGGTCCATTAGAAAGGTTTTAAAATTCCAGGCAGGAAAATATCAATTATGCATCAAGTTTTTTTTCATGAGAAAAAGTTTAAAATGTTGCAGAATTGATATTTTCTTGTAGAGAATTTGGAAACCTTCCAATTGATTTACAACATGCTCTATTCAAAATTTACCAGGTGTTGTCCACTCTTGTAAAGGATGTCTTTTCATGGAGTGTCAGCTGTAGCAAAATATGTCCCCATTCAAATTCACTTGAATTTGCGTATTCTCTGAGATATCACTGTTCGCTGTATGCTTGTAATTTCGTTGGGAAATTCTGTATTAACAGAATTGAGCTTTAGAAGTGGAACCAAACCCATAGAGATCATAACTGTTTCAATTCAATGAGTTGATTCGTTTACGAACTACCCTGTATCGAAATTTTCTGTTGAAGCTGTTCTACTCGGGAATTATTTTGTGGGAATTGATGATTGAAACCATAAAATATTGCTAATATGCTTTATTCATATTTTTTTAACATTTTTGGGATGTTCGTCGATATAATATTAGGGTCAATAAATTTAGATAGATCTGCAGGAGTGAGGTACTTGAAGCTGGACAGTCTTGGTGACGGGCTTCTGACTGAAGTCAGGGCTTGCTCCTTTGTCGATTTGGGTCTTCCACAAGGAGGCGACGTTCCTATTCTGTACACAGTGTACCTGGACACTCTTGTAGGTGGTGTTCTCTTCGGCGCATTCAGACATGCATGCGTTCAAAGGCCTGATGGTGAAGCAAATTTGTCCATCTTCTACAACATAACGGGTTTGGTATTTCATGCAGGAAGAGCTTGATTGCTTGGATCTGTATTGGTGGTGAGATGAGGTCATAGATTCTTCCTGGCTGACGTAGTTGACGTACAGAGGGATTTTCTTGTGGACGCATCTGTTTTTCTGGGAGTTCCTCTTGTATTCAGTAACTTCTGGGCTGTATTCTCCATCCTTCAATACGGTGTAGCTGGCGATGAATTCTTTAGGTTCACGGACAACGCAGTTACTGGAGGTGGTGAAGTCGTCAGAGCTGTAGCTGTTGAAGTTTCCGCACAGACCACGTACTCTGTTGCGCAATTTCATGCCAAGAGATGTGATTTTAACACGGCTTCCATCGTAGATCACGTAGAAATCGTCATGTACCCTCACGTAAACTTCTTCATTTGGAAGTCCAAGAACGGTAACTTGTTTGTAGTAGGTTTCGGACTCTCCATTTTGCCTTACAGTAACCTGTTTGTTGTTAACGAAAACTTGGGGATATTCGCTGCTGCTCTTGGGTTTCAAGGTGATCTCAACAACTTTTCCTTCGGTTTTGGGGCTGGATACGACAATCTTGATGTCTTTGTTGTAGGAACCTTGGCTGCTGCGTTTGGCAAGAACGACGTAGTTCTCGATTTCGTGTTTCAATTGTTCCTCGACTGAAGAGTAGGATTCATCAGAAGATCTCATTGGGACGTATTGCATGAGGACTGTCCAGTAGTCGTTCAAAGCAAGAGGATATTCGGATCCATCGAAAGTGTATGCTTCGCTCTTGTCCATGGAACAGATTGCTGTCGGAAAAAAATCATGATTTTCTGCAAAGATTGTATGGTTCTTTTACTTACGTTTGTATGTTTTGAGTCCGTACAGTTTTCCAGCTACACGATCTACAACGTTGAAGATGGGGTGTACTACAACAATTGGCCTAGCCCATTCGCTGATTTCCTTGTTCTTCATGTAAGCGTAAGTGTCTCTGGTGGAAATGGAAATGTTGGCTCTTTCCAAATCGTTTGAGTATTTCACATCTACGCTCAATTCTCCTTGTTTGTGCTTGTGTTGTCTGTGTTCGATCTCGAACTGATGAGGATAAGAAACGAAAGAGTTGTAAGCATTCAAAACGGTTTCGAAGTCCTTGGAACTCATCTTAGCGTATTTCATTTTGATGGAGATGGCATCGAGAAGACCAGCCATTTGAGTCATGTTGGCACAAGCCAAAAGCTGTTTGTTTCCTTGTTGGGATTCGCTCTGGCACCTGTGGTAGAAGGGTTGTTCCATCAAATATTCCTTGCGGTCATTGCTCCTCTTCAGTTGTGCAATGATCTCGAATTGGTTGTCAGTTGGGAGAGTTTCAGCGAATGCACCATCAATGTAGACGGTGGACTTGAGGTTTTGGTTCATGACGTAATCCATATCCAGTCCGGTTACACGTGCCATATCGAATTTCATGGAGAAAGCAGCTGCGAATGGTCTGCTTTGGGATGAGTGTTTCTTGATGTAAGCCAACAAGCGAGATTTGGAATCCTCTTGGTTTCTAGCATAAGTCATTGCCAAAACGTATTCAACATTTTGTTGTCCTGAGAATTGAACTCTAGAATCCAAAACTTGCATTCTTGCGTTTTGGATACCGGCTGAGGCGTATTTGGTGATTTCAGAAGCACGTTGCTCTTGGGTGCTTGAAAGTTTGGATAATTCAGCGAGCATTGCTTTTCCATCCTTTTCCTGGCATTCTTTCTGATGTTCCTCTCTGTAGATTACATCAGTTGAGAATTTCTTGTTGCGGGAGAGTTCAGGCACAAATTGGATTCTGATGTGTTTGTAAAGAGTGTTCAGTTCGAAGAAGTCCTTGATCATATGTTTGACGCTGAAAACTTGTTCATCATCTTCATAGGTGACACGGAAAGCCATTCCTACAGATTTGTCTCCAAGAAGTTTCTCCCATTGAAGTGGGTTCTTCTTACGGATAATATGTACATTCTTCTTTTCTGCTGAAGCATCCAAGTCCAAGATGTCGTGTTTGCCGATGTATGGGGCAGAAATAATTTGGACAAGGTCGATGTTCCTTTCGTTTTCAAGGGGTTCGAGTTCGAAATGGAATTTGTTTTTCTTGAAGTCAACAGAAATTTGAGTTTTGATTGGCAAGTACACTTGCACATCGTCATCACGTCCAACGAAGTACTTTTGGTGGTTGTATGGGGCCAAGAAACCGTATTTGACTTGTTGTTTGGTTGACAGGGTGATTTTCAAGTCGCCTTCCATTTCGATGTGTTCAGGAGCAATGAATTCGCCATTGGAGACTAGTTGAGGTTGAGATTTAGCCTTCACACTACCCTTAATGTTAACAATAACTGGGACATCGTAGGTGAGGAAGAAAGGCAAACCAATTTCAGTTGGGTATGCGATTAATCCATCCTTGTTGTTGAAAATCTTGGTGTATTCGAATTTCTTTCCACTCTCCAAGCTGGACAATAATTCTTCAACCATCTCTGGCAAACTTTCAATGGTGTGATTGTCGAAAATGAAATGTTTCTTCAGTTCTCCAAAGTGGAGTGAAACGAAGCCCTCAAGTTGTTCAAGTTCCTCAGTTTGCAAATTCAACATACGGGCAATGCTTGGACTGCTCCAGGTCGACTCCTCTGATTGTTGGGAAGATTGTTGTTTGTGCTGTTCTTGTCTGTACCAATTAGTCTTCTTCTGGAAGACTTGGATGAAGTTACGGATGTCAGAAACGACGGACTCGAAAGTGAAACTCTTGAATTTGATTCCGTTTCCTTGACCTTCGAAAGCGGCGTAGTAGGAAGTTGGGATTCCAGATTCTTCAGAAACGATAGTTTGGAAAACGTGTTTGTAGTAAGAGTCCCAGCTGTGGAAAGCGTAACTCTTCAGGTAGTCTTGGGAATCATGTACGCCGAATTCTTTCTCGGTGAGGAAGTGACTGGCGGATTCAGCAGCAGATCTCCTGAAAATTGAATTAAATTTAAAATTCGTCCAGTTTTTGGTTAATTTGGTTAACTTACAGTTCGGCGAATTCACGTCCCTCAAGACTGGCAGCAGATTTGATGGCTGATTTCACAGCAGCACAGACACGGTGGTTGGATTCGATCTTGGTGTATTTGGCAATACGTTGGAGCATATCAGCGGATGGGGAAGTGTGCATCAGCATGTAAACAGCTGCAACTCTGATTTCGGTGGTTTCTCCAATGTTCTGGTAGATGCGGTATAATACAGATCCTGCTGTTTTGGGGTCAACGTTCACAACTTGTCTCAATGAAAGAACCATCAGCAACCTCTGGAATTGAGAGCATGGGATTTTTCCCTCCAAGTATGGTTGGAAAGTGTAGATGATTTTACGATCTCCAATTTGTCCTAAAGCACGGATGTAAGCATTGATCTTGCGAGAATCAGCGTTGGTGATTGATTCCTTCAACTGTTGGCTCAAGTAGGGAATAACTTCATCGCGGACGAAAGATCTTCCAGATGAGGTGTAGAATTTTCCGTAAGCGTGAGTTGGGTATTGCCTGTGTGAGAAGTTCCTGTCGACGTAAACATCGTGAGCGAGTTCGCAGAAAGTGAAGAGAATGGTTTCATTCAGAGTTGACTTTTCGTGAGTGTTATCGATTTGTTTCTTCACCAATTCGAAGAAGGATTTCATGTACTCTTCAGTTGGTTGTCTGACAGCACCACCCATGGTTGAGATGAGGCTAGCGGCTTCATGACCTTGGATTTTGTTGGATTCGATGTAGTTTTTGATCAACATGAAGGCAGGTCCAGTTCCGGTTTCAGCGACTGAATCACGGAAAACAACCCAGGAGTTGTACTTGTGTCCTTTGGTTTCTTTGGTGAACATCCTTTGGGCAACCTGTTTCAGTTCCTGTTCGTTCATGATACGGAGGATTGATGTCAAAGTGATGAATCTTGCCAAAGTTTGTTTTTTGTTCATTTCCTGAGGTTTCTCAAGATCTGCTGCGATTTTCTCTACGAAGTTGCAGGCTTTGTCAACAATCTGCATTCCAGGTGCATGTCTGATTGAAAGACCTTTGTATCCAACAGAAAGAGGAAGCATGGGTGCGTAAGGAGTTTGGCTCAATTTTGTCTTCATCACAGTCCAGTCTTCATTGGATTCGACCGAGTTTTCTGATGAAAAATCTTCCCTTGAGAGGGACCTTGGATGTCTTTTGTGATGATAGTTGTCTTGGCTTTCGTCAGAATTTTCGCTTCTGTGCTTGTATGAGGAGTACTCGTATGTTTTTCCTGAGTTGACGCGACCTTCAAGTTCTTCCCTTTGGTAAGCGTATACAAGGCTTCCAGTGTGGACTGGAGACGACAAAGAAGGCAATGGAGAGCTTTGCTGTTCAGCATTCACCAACTTCACTCTCATCATACTGTTAACTGATCCTTTCTGGTCATGTTTCAAGGAAATGACATTTTCATTGGTGGTTTCAGAATATTGGATTGTATATCTCTGGAGAGTACCTGTTACTACAGCACGGGACAAAGAGTTCCTATGCAACATCTGTCCAAATTGATTGGCAGTTGGTTTCCATTGGCCAGCCTTTCCCAAATTCGAGAAGTAAGCTGGAAGTTCTTGTCCTTCAGTGAAGTTTTTGTTCTTGATGATTTCGATTATGGAGCCATCTCCTTTCAGATGAGGGAATGGGGCTAGATGGGGTTCAGCCTGCAACATGTATTCTGGCATCTGGTGGATGTCGTAGGTAGTTTCAGTTATTCCAGTAACAGTGTCTTCGATTGTTTTGAACACAGCGTTGTCAGATCCTTGTTGAGGAAGGATGTTGAAGCTGGAGGAAACAACATTTTCTGCTTTGGTGTCCAGCTGGAATTGACTGACGAGACTCCTGATGATGTTGGCTTCCCATTGGGAAGTTTCTTTCTCCAAGATGAGATCCTTAACAACTCCGTTTTTCAGAACGATTTCGAAGGGTTTGTCTGTCATTTTCAATGGCCTGTAGCTGAGTTTTCCTTCTGGAAGTTTGGACATCCATCCTTCAGGAAGGGTTGTTTGGATTTCAGCAAATTCAGGCTGGCTGACTTGGCATCTGAGTTTGTCGGTACCATGAGGTTGAACCAAAAGTTTGGCACGCAAAACTATTCCGGTGTAGTCGTCAGAGATTCCATTAAAACTGGCCAGGGATCTTCCGTATACCTCGTAGGTATATTCGGTGTTTTCCTTCCATGCAGGATTGTTTTGGTGGGCAAGGGCAAGCCCAACTGGAAAAAGCAATAAGGTTCTTTGAAGAAAATCGAAACATTTGAGAAACTTATATCTTGAAATGGAAGTGACAAATTGTATTTTGTATTTTATAAGAAATCAATAAATAAATTAACTCACCAATGAAACAGAACAAGAATTGTGACCGCATATTGAAACCGACCATCCCAATCGGTTGAAGAAGTGTGATTTGGAGAGAAAATTTTCAGCTTATATAGTTCCGAAATTCGGACACTCAGCAGAAAAATTTACAGAGTGATCATCGCAGTTGAAGAGGTTATCGAAGTCCGATACATCTTGAAATTAGATCTAACATTCGAAGTATGATATGTAGATTATACGGAAATTCGAAGTATTTACGGTGGATTCATTATTTTGAATATCAATTCGGGACTTTTCGAACTGAAAAATCAGTTTTTAATGGAGAAGGATAACATTTTCTGACCGAAAAATGAGCAGCTCTATAACAAAAGGAGATTCTTCCAGAATTGCTGATGCTGATTTAGGAATTAGCAACAAAAATTCCAGAAGAATTTCTAAGAGGATTTCAGAAAAATACAACGAAATTAGAACGTATTTTCGAGCTTATTTATTGAATTATTTAGGTTTGCTTGGAATTTCTTTAAATTTTGTTTTTTCACTTCATGCGACTAGTTTAAATGTATAATTCGTTGTCAAAAGAGGACATTTCTTGATTAATTCTTAGAAAAAATGATCATAAACATAGGATCGTCAACTTTTCGTTTTCTAGATATTCGTGATATAGTGTTGAAGTTTCCCAATTTTTTTCTCGTAGTATCTGCATTTCGAAAGATATTCAGGTGGAGTTTAGCATAGATATTACAATTTAGTGTTTACACCATGTGACATCTCGATTGCAAATCAAGAGGGTGATATTTTCTCAGGAACACTTTCCCCTGTTTTCCTCTAGACCTTTTTTTTGGTAGCCACTGTTGGTTTGAAAAATTGTGAGAAAAAGCTTGGTGTTATGAAAAACTTTAAGGGGTCCTATAATTTCGTCGTATCTGCAACCGATTTGGACAAAATAATTCCAATTTGGGAAGACCCTGGAAAGTTATTATAGGCTCACTGTCTGATAACATGGAAAATTACTATTTTTTCGATGAATTGAAAGAGATTTTAATTTGAGCAGAAATGTTAATTGGATTCTGTTCGAAAAAATAATAAGTTTGAGGATCAATTTTCGTCAGTATCGGAACTGATGATTTCATAAAAGAAGGTCCGATAGAGAAATAAGACAAATTTTCCAAAATAGCCTCTTCCACTACTAAATCTGCATACATGGAAACTTCATATTAAAAAAGTTTCTCTAAAATATCTGAAAAATTCAACGATTATTCGTACAAAGATCAATGGTAATATTCGAAAATTTACCAAAACTGTCTATTCAGTATTTCGCAATTCGTTATCAAGCACGTTGTTGCGATGCTAACTTTCTTGATACTTCACAGTTAGATGATGTTTCTTTTTCTGTATTCAAAATTCAATATTTGGAGGATATTTCCTTTATACGATGTCCCTGATGACCTACAAGGTTTTCTTTAGTGTAAAAATCATTGGATAACTTTAATTCTGTAACATTTCTATACAGAGTGTAACAGCCAAATGGAATAAATTCGATAACGAATAAATGAGGGCGTGTTGAGAAAAACGCTCGGACACATCGATTTGTAATTTTGAATGCGCATATTTTTCAAGAAAATAATATTATATAGGGTGTTCCATGTGACCGTGGCCAAAACCAACTTTCTTATTTCAAATGCAACCCCCTGTATATTATTTATTTTTTCGAATCTTCAGAGAATTCTAGACACAATTCATGCACAATGTCCTATACCTATCTTTAACTTTTTCGGAAGTATTAGGTGTTTTCAGATTTTTTGCGAAAATCAACGTTTTAAATAAAGATTATTTTATTTCACAAATTCGGTACATTACACTCGAAACCTTATAAGTAATACTGATTATTTCTTAATTAAAAAAAAAAACAAAAAAAAAACATTAATGTCAATGTATGAACTGTTCAAAATGCTCGCCGCGAACGTCTTGGCAACATGCTTATCTGGTGTAGAATTGTCTTCTAACACTACTCAACACTTAATATTTCCGAAAAAGTTGGAGATAGGTATAGGACATTGAACATTGTGTCTAGAATTTTCTGAAGAATCCAAAGAATAAATAACATACAGGGGGCTGCATTTGAAAAAAGAAAGTAGGTATTGGCCACGGTCGCATGGAACACCCTATATAATTATATTTTCTTGATAAATATGCGCATTTAAAATAACAAATCGACGTGTCCGAGCGTTTTTCCTAACACCCCCTCATTTATTCGTTATCGAATTTATTCTATTTAGCTGTTACACTCTGTATATTGAACTTTATTTGTTTTTATACCTGGATCATGAGGAGCAAAGACCTCTTTTTGAAACGATGCTTTCATGAACAATGACAAGGATTTTTCACCTGAAAAATGAATTTCTGATAGTAAAAAGGGGAACACAATTGAATAATTTTTCTCATCTTCTCAATTCGTACAAATTGAAATGAAATTGATTACCAAATGTTTAACATTGAAATTTCAATCAATAGGAAGTGTTTCCGTCAAACCGTCTTGGAAAGATGATATAATTATTAATTTTAATTATTGAATGAAATGGCAGATTTTTTCGGACCTTTTTGAAGTGGGCAAATATCATAATGATTTAATTCCTCGTGCCAAAATTTCATGCAATCCAATAAAGAATTCCTGAGTTTGAAAATTCTTGCTATGAAAAATCATCCAACATAGATCCAAAAATAATTCGTTAAAACGAAAAAAAATTGATAACATCATGGGAATAACAATATTCTATGATAACTTTTCGAAAACTTGAAGATAGAAAATGGTAGTTCATCAATATTCATTTTCCATAGAAACCAATCTGCATGGTGGACATTAAAGCGAGGATAATAAGCAGTCAATCACTTTGAGCCCACTTTGTTTTAATTAATTGACCTTCGCTCCATCTTACGATAGGATTCATTCATCGATTTTACTGAATGAAAGATTCTTATCAATCATAAATGCAAAGTTGCAATTTTGCGACTAATTGTTGCAAATTCGAATTTATCTCCAGACGATATTATTGCCAAATTTTCATGAACTACATTAGATCATTTCACAATCAATATCCAAACGGAAAACTACCGTTCGATATAATTTTGCTTCCGTTTTATGACTTTCTGGAACTGTGGATAGAAATGCTAAAAAATATTTTCGTTCAATAAAAATTCTTTCCATTGTTGATTAAACAAACGCGATAAAAAATTGAACCGTTCCAAATTAGACAGGAATTAGAACTGCAACGAAAATGATATCAAGGTCTGGCCTGATACCAATTTTCGAGGGAATTCAATTGTTATAATCACAGCCTCAACTGGACAGATAATTTAGCGAAGATATAGACGCCCTCGTAAAAAGATAATACGTGAGTTTTAATACTCCCTGTGACTTTCATGGTCTATTAACGTTAGATCGACCTAGAGCTCAACATGGCGCTCTGGCTAACATTTTTCTCCGTTTATGTGTCTATTCACTGTACATTGGGGATTCCGATGGGACCAGGTGAGATTAATTGCCTAAAATGAGCAGGAAATAATTGGTCGTTAATTTTTTTTGTTAGTTGTGGAAGTAATATTAAGAAACACGAAATCATGTTGCTATTGGCGTCAATTTTTAGTGGAAAATTATGAAAATTCCAAATGACACTAGGAATAGAACTTAAAGGCTTCTAGTTGTTGATGGAATTAATGAATACTCAGTTTTTAACATCAACCATCAAATACAGAGTTTAACAGCCAAATGGAATAAATTCGAGAACGAATTAATGAGGGCGTGTTGGGAAAAACGCTCGGACACGTCGATTTGTAATTTTAAATGCGCATATTTTTCAAGAAAATAATATTATATAGGGTGTTCCATGTGACCGTGGCCAATACCAACTTTCTTATTTCGAATACGACCCCCTGTATATTATTTATTTTTTGGATTCTTCACAGAATTCTAGACACAATTCATGCACAATGTCCTATACTGATCTTTAACTATTTCGGAAGTATTGAGTGTTTTCAGATTTATTGGAAAAGTCAACGTTTCAAATAAAAATTATTTTATTTCCCAAATTCGGTACATTACACTCAAAACCTTATAAGTCATACTGATTATTTCTTGATTATAAAAAAAACATTAATGTCAATGTAGGAAATGTTCAAAATGCTCGCCGCGAACGTCTTGGCAACATGCTAATCTGGTGTAGAATTGTCTTCTAACGTTACTCAACATTTCTTCTAAGTAATGGTTTTTGCTTACTTTCTTCATATCAAGAGGTATCTAAATGGGAAATAAGTATTGAGTGTAATGTATCGAATTTGTGAAATAAAATAATTTTCATTAAAATGTTAATTTTTGTAAAAAATCTGAAAACACTTAATAAAAAAGTTGAAGATAGGTATAGGACATTGTAGATGATTTATGTCTAGAATTTTCTGAAGAATCAAAAAAATAAATGATATACAGTGAGTTGCATTTGAAATAAGAAAGTTGGTATTGGCCACGGTCGCCTGGAACACCCTATATAATTTTATTTTCTTGAAAAATATGCGCATTTGAAATTACAAATCGACGTGTCCGAGCGTTTTTCCCAACACCCCCTCATTTATTCGTTATCTAATTTATTCCATTTGGCTGTTACACTCTGTCGATTCTAGATCTCAAAAATTTGTTGTCTTCCCTATGAGAGATTTAAGTCCAATTAATCAACAATTTATGTATTTTATTATTTCCAGTCTTGAAAACAGATGATGATCGAATTCTCATAAACAGACCCAAACCATCTTTTGGGGACGCAAAAAGTATAAATAGGGATTATATTCGAAGGAAAAGGTATTTGGGATTGAGCAGAACATACAAGGTTTGTTCTTCATCAAAAACTTACTTAAATGTTATACTTCCGGCCAACAGTTTCTAAATGCCTTCATTACAGTTGAATAGAAGATACCAGGAATGTGTTGCAATCGGTGATGCTAAAGGACATTGTAAACACATAGATTTCTGTCCAATGAAAGTCTTGAATAATGCTCCAAATGTTCTCAACTACCTTTGTGTCATAGAAAAGACGTGAGTAGTTTTAAATCCCATCCTACCTACCTTTTGAAGACACCCTCAATTTAAGGCATGTTGGAGTTTGCTGCCCTGACGATATCGCTCTAAAAGGATATGAAGGATCCCAAATAATCCAGGATTTGCCAGGAGGTGGGGAGGATTACGAGAACGAAAACACAACAGGTAAATTCAAATACCAACATTTTCATCACTCATTCTCTCGAATTATCTTCCTATTGATTCTGCAAAATCTATGTTGAAATGTGAATCTCAGGCTGTGGAATTCCCGGAGATAGGAGGATGCTTGGGAACCACCCAGTCCAGCGTGCGTCAGTGCCGGAATGGCCTTGGCTGGCAGCCATCTACATGCCAGGAGATCCAAGTGGCCAGCAAATTTGTGGTGGATCTCTCATTACAGACCAACACATCCTCACAGCTTCTCATTGCACGGAAGGGTAAGCACCATCTGTTGCACCTCCAGCAAGGTCACAAACAGTTTTCTTTCAGATTGAAGGAACACGAAATCCGGGTACGTCTTGGAGAATACAATTTCCGCACCAAGAACGAGACGAGGACAGCAGATTTCGCGGTTAAAAAAATTATAATGCACGAGGAATTCGTGCTGGCTAGCTACACCAACGATATCGCCATTTTGAAGTTGGATAGACCTACCAGTTTCAATTCGTATATTTGGCCCATTTGCCTACCCCCAAGGAATTTGGTGTATGAAGGAAAGAATGCTGTAGTCGCTGGTTGGGGAAGGCAGTCTTACGAGGGGGAACTGAGTCCGGTGCTTTTGGAGGTGACTGTACCTCTTTGGACCCATAAAGAGTGCGTTGATGCTTTCTTGGAAGCTGTCACCGAGAACAACATCTGTGCTGCTGCTTACGAAGGTGGAAAGGATTCTTGCACGGTGAGCAAATTTGATCATTTCTTCTTGGTCCTTCTCGTAGTAATGGATCAGTTTTCATTGACAAACGAAGGAAATCAGCTTAATTTGATATTGTGCAAATTTTCCAGGGAGATTCTGGTGGACCTCTGAATTATAGGCTGGAAAATGGCAGATGGGTTATCATTGGTATTGTTTCTTGGGGTGTTGGCTGCGCTGCTAAAGGAAGTCCAGGTGTTTATACCAAGGTGGAGAACTATCTCCCATGGATCATCAAGAATACCATTGCGGAATGAATAAGTTTACTTCGTATATCTTTATTAGTCTTTGACATTACAATGTTCGGATAAAATGATCTAAATCACCAACATATCATAAAATGTATAATCAATAGAGATAAATCAATAAATATATAGAACTATTTGAATACTCATCATTGCTTATTTTCTTCTTGGTTCCGTCAGCTAAAATGAGTAGACGGAAAATAATTCTTGATGTCTCTTATATATCTCCATTTTGAACATAATATAACAAGAAATAAGTTTACATTCATGTAGATCTTGGGACAGTTACACAATCATCAGGATGATACGTAGGAAAATGACAGGAAAAGTTTAAATTTAAAAGAAGCATTGAGAAATTTCAACGAATGTAAAGCATACTTGGCAGTTCTACAGGGGTAACCTAATCTCATGTCACCAGACACGAAATATTCAGGTGAAATTTGCAAATTTACGGAATTTTTTTCCTGAAAAATGAAAGCCTTATTTTCACGATTAATCTATGAAATAGGAGGAAAGACTTATAAAAATGGTCCATCAAGGGTTGTCAACACCTAACACATCTACTGAGATTTCGAGGAAAATGGATGAAGTTTGCAATTTTTTTTTAATACAGAGAACAAGTAAAGCCGGTATGAATGTAAACTGAAATAAACTTCAAATTGAATTTTCCTAGAAATCGAGTGATGATGAAATACTGAGGGTGGAGAACTAAGGGTACTGTTGTCTCCATTGATGTTTAGGTAACGGGTATCAGCATTCTTATGCTTTCAACACATAACAGCAGGTCCAGGATCATACATCTGTGGATAGAATTCAAACTAAATACACTGCGCAAAAAAATTAACGGACATTCTGAAAATCTCAATTTTAATGAAAGTTAACTCTACATTGACTTTATAACTTATTTTTTATGTTCTCTCGGGAAGGTTTTGAACGAAACAAGACACATTAAATGGAAGAAAAATTCAGGATTTCACCGAATCTTATGTGAAAGAAGAATACTGAAATGCTGATAAGTGATTTAATACTAATGGTATTTCCACCCCTTGCTCGGCAACGACGGTTCATACTCAAAATGAGTGATCTCAAAATGTTCTGATCTAATCCTTTTCAGATTTATCCGAGTTGGATTCCTCAGTCATTAAGAGTTGCTGGATGATTTTCTGAACTTCTCATGCCTTCTATTGAGGTTGTCCCAAACCTGCTCAATCGGATTGAGATCTGGACTTCTTGCTGGCCATTCCATTCGAGAGACTTCAACCTCTTCAAGGTACTCCTGAACGATGCGCGCACGATGGGGTCTGGCATTATCGTCCATAAAAATGAAATTTTCACCAATGTATGGGGCAAATGGCACTACATGCTCTTCAAGAATGTTCCTTATATACTTATCAGCATTCATAGCTCCATTATCAAGGACCACTAGGTCTGTGCGAGCAGTCAAAGATATTCCACCCCATACCATAATCGATCCTCCCCCGAAACCAGTAGTATTCAGGAAATTGCACTGAGCATATCTTTCATGTGGACGTCTGTATACAAGGAAACGTCGATCACAATGGTAGAGGCAGAATTTAGACTCATCTGTGAAGAGAACTCTTTCTCAATCGGCCTCTTCCCAATGGATATGCTCTCTCGCAAAATCCAAACGCGCCCTTCGATGGGCTGGGGTAAGAGCTGGGCCTCTTGCCGCGACACGAGGCCTTAAGTCATATTCTCTGAGGCGATTTCTTATCGTCTGAATGCTAATTTGCACCTCATGAGTTTGCTCAAGCTGATTTTGAAGGAGGCGAGCGGTTGCAAACCGTTGTCTCAACGAAGAAACTCTCAAGTAACGTTCTTAAATGGCAGTTGTTACCCGTGGTCTACCCTGTCCTGGTCTTCGGACATTCATACCTGTCTCCCTGAATCACTGCAAAATTCTGGACACACTTGTATGGGAAACTCCAAACCTTTCTGCGTTTCTGCAATCCTTGTGTATGTCCACCCTTCTTCTCGCAAAACTACCGCTTGGGCACATTCCTCTTGGGTCAAATTGCGTGTTTCGCGTTGCATAGCGATCGAGTGTAGAAAATCAAACGAAAGAAAAACTATTGATCACTAGAATTGATCGAGAACAACTGATTTTAGAATGGAGCCAATACATTCAAAATCTGATAATATCATCCTTTTTTATTCCTGCTGGGAGAAAAATCTGTATTGAAGAAGAACGTTGAAAGTGGATAACATATGCATGCATAATTCTGATAAAAATAATTATCATTGAGAACACCTTCAGTTGTAGAATAAATTTGAGATTTTCATAATGTGCGTTAATTTTTTTGCGCAGTGTAGTTTACATATTCCTAAATGAATACATGCTCCAGGCTCAGATGGATGTTTTCCAGAGCTCAAACACTATAAATGGCGGAAATTTTAAGAAAAAAACGATTTTCCTCACCAATAATCTGGTTTTTGGGGTGGCTATAGGATTCCTGCTGAGTATTCAGACACGGGATGCTTCAGGTGAATCATGACTGGATAGGAGTGGAACGCTAGGTCCATCGTCTTGTGCTTCGTGGTCAATCACGTGGCTAATATCCCTAATACTGTTAGGTCGATTCATCAGCATTGAATCTGAAGTGGATTCTCTTATTCCAAACTTATCTCTGGCAATTACACCAGATTTCTCACCAGCTAACCAGTAGGTCAGCATTGTACCTTTACCCTGTGGAAAATTAGGCATGGAGTGGAGTCTGATGTGAAGATTCCATCAGAAGTTCGTAAATAGGCAAAATTCGACAAGTTCTCGACATAGTTTCAAAACTACCCATTTGATCAGGATGAAATTTCGCATTGAGATCGAGACTGACGTATCCAATATACATGCAAATTTGTTGAGGTTTGCGGGGTTGAAACATACAAAATTCTATCGAATTATCAAAGAACAATTCCAATATTTCTGTAACAATCGATGCGAACTCGAAATTAAGTTTGTTAATAATCCTTGGAAACTAACTCAATGAATCAAAAGCGTGTATTTTCAAATTGCCGGGTTGGTTGATACTTGAGCAGGAGCTCCCTCAAAAAGTCCTTCTCCTGAAGAGACAACGCGAATTTAGTCGACTACGAATTATCTCCGAGTAGCAAATGAAATGTCAACATTATAACCGCATAATATGTTGTGCTCCAGGAGAAATCGATGGCGAAGTACTTCAGAATTTTCTCACGATCACTGGAAGGCTTTTCCGCTTCCCTCCTCTCTTGAATATGGACGGGAAATGTCAAGTGCCGCTCGTAGTGGAAAAGCCTTGTCGCGTGATCTTCCGAACTCGTGTTTTTCCATTTATCCGAAACCAAAATTAGAGTACTGGCATTTTTTACGGCTCACCCGGAAGGAAATTCAGTTCGGATTGTTGAGGGTCTTGAAAGGGTAGATTGAATCGCGAAGGGAGTTCGTTATTGTTCTCATCCCGAATTCAGCAATTCAGGATGCGATAAAGGGATATTCTGACTTGAGAGCTTCGCAACAAACGGGAGAGGCTAGAAAGAAATCTGGAGGAAATTTAATCCTGGTGGAACGTTTATGCGTTAGGAGAGAATATAAGTTATGTTCATTCGTTGTTTTCAAAAATGAATCATCGGAATCCTGAAAATCCCGAGTGGCTTGGAATAAAAGAAATGGTTCTGGCGATAATTCTACCTCCTTTTTCAAAAGCTGAAGGGTTCAGAGGTCTATTTCAGATCCACCCTTAATAGTGCCCCAATATTTTTTTCTTGAATGAACTCGTCCATAGAACCGAACAATACAGGGTGTCCAAGAGATTGACGCCAAAAAAAAACAGGCTATTCGAATCACCCCCATGTATGTTATGCGATTTTTCACGGTTTTCGAGTTATGAATTTTTTTATGAACTTTGAGAATTTTCGACTTGACCATCTTAAAGAAGATATTGAAAAAAATACAAGACTTCTCTGTGAAATTCTTTTTGTAACTTGATCTCCATGAATTGTACTTTTATACATAAAATAACCAGATTCGTAACTTCGATAAAAATTATGGAAATGTTGGTCTCAAGTGAAAAAGTTACGTGAATTGGATTATGATCTGAATTTTCGAATCAAAATTAAAAATGTAAAAAGACGAATTCACGGTTTCTTAGTATGCTTGAAAACTGCGCTCAACAGTCAGCTTTTAGAATCAATGATAAAAAATGGTACTTAAGACTCTATACTTTTGCTAGAATTAGCCTTCAAATTCATCGAGGTGGAAAAAATCAAAGAACTAGACATTTACTACAAAATTATTCTTTGCCATTTCAAGATTTTCCTGATCGAGTTATGATAGAGAATGCTGAAAATTAATGAAAACTAGCTTCAGATGTTGGTCAAGAAGAGTTTTAGATAAAAAAAGGAATAGGTATGGCAATAAATCACACATAATAATGTAGATAAAAAGGAATTTATTTATAAAATTTACAGTAGGTTTTCAAAGTGACCACCTCTAGCCTTTCTTAGAAAAAATTTTTTTAATCACATAAAACCTGCCCTGTTCTCTCTTAGGACACGTTTGACTTCTCTCAACTTCAGTCGCAGCTCGTCTTCACTCAAATATTCTCGGGCGTAAACAATTTCTTTGAAATGACCCCAAACGAAAAAATCCATGGGATTAAGGTCAGGTGAACGTGGGGGCCACTTGATTGGTCCGATGCGTCTGATCCATCTGTTCAGGTATCGTTCATTCAAGTGATTACTAAGAAGGTGTAGAATGTGTATTGAGGCTAGAGGTGGCCACTTTGAAAACCTACTGTAAATTTTATAAATAAATTCCTTTTTATTCACATTATTATGTGTGATTTATTGCCATACCTATTCCTTTTTTTTATCTAGAACTCTTCTTGACCAACATCTGAAGCTAGTTTTCATTAATTTTCAGCATTCTCTATCATAACTTGATCAGAAAAATCTTGAAATGGGAAAGAATAATTTTGTAGTAAATGTCTAGTTCTTTAATTTTTCCACCTCGATGACTTTGAAGGCTAATTCTAGCAAAAGTAGAATGTTAAGTACCATTTTTCATTAATGATTCTAAAAGCTGACTGTTGAGCGCAGTTTTTAAGCATACTAAGAAACCGTGAATTAGCCTTTTCACATTTTTAATTTTGATTCGAAAATTCAGATCATAGTTCAATTCACGTAACTTTTTCACTTGAGACCAACATTTCCATAATTTTTATCAAAGTTACGAATCTGGTTATTTTATGTATAAAAGTACAATTCATTGAGATCAAGTTACAAAAAGAATTTCACAAAGAAGTCTTGTACTTTTTTTTAATATCTCTTTTAAGATGGTCAAGTCAAAAATTCTCAAAGTTCATAAAAAAATTCATAACTCGAAAACCGTGAAGAATCGCATAAAATACATGGGGGTGATTCGAAAAGCCAATGACACGAGGGACCTGTTTTTTTCTTTTTGACGTCAATCTCTTGGCCACCCTGTATAGCTTCCTGTTTCGGTTTTGAAAAAGAATCATTAATAGCTTCGACTCAAAGCAACATCATTTTGAATAAAATTTCGTAATTGATATGAAATCGGATTGATTTCATATTCTTATCCTAAAATTGATTCTGTTTGTGGAATATCACATTTTGAATAAATCTATGGTCCATATTGGAATATCTCATTAGAAACGATAGCAACTAATCAATTTCGAAATTCCGTATCAATAAACATCCTATAATTGAATAAAATGCAACAGTTCCAATTTTAAGGACACGTTTGTGAAGATAACAAAAAAAGGGATAAAGCTGTGGGTCCTGTCAGAACAATATACAGTTTGGTAAACAATCAGAGACTCCAGCATAAAATCATGCAAAAATCCTAAACTTTTGTACATTATCGATCAATTGGTCCGTTGAGCCGGATCGAAAGATAGATCTGTGAAATTCTAAGACAATCCATCATGACGAATTGTGGAGCACGAAATGTCGAAATAGATAAGCAGACGTTCGAACTAATGGCATCGAATGCTCTGTTCGAACCTGGAATCACGTACACTAACTGAGAAGGGCTGTATGCATAATGACATGTCAGCAAACACGACACTAAAGACTGACAAGAGGCAATAATATTCCTTCATGTTCAATTTCCAGTAAACGGACGAAATAGATTGTATCCTTACGACATACTCAATAATCTTCATGTGGGATAAATGTTCCTTGCTTAACTGCCATGGAATGCATAAGGGGATTAAAATACCCGGATGATGTGCTGGTTTATATTTAATAACGACGTAACTGACTTGGGAGTCAATGCTTGAGACATTTTCTTGACTCTGAAATCTTCCCGTACTATATTGTTCTTCGAAACCACGAGATCATGATGAATGATGACTATACTGCTCCACAAGAGTTAGGGATATCGTATTCAATCGTTTTTAAAGGTATGTAATCTTCGAGAAGATCGCTGTGGAATCATTTAAAACTCAATATCAACTTGAATCGATCCAATAAAAATCAGTATGAGATATTTCGTCCATCTGGTCGCCTTTTTTCTGAAGTTTGGTTCTTTGCATATGCTTCATGAATGTTCTTATTTTGAAATGAAGTCAGTTTATAAACGGCTTCGATTTGAAACGAGTTTTCTGAAAATGCCAAGACGTAAATTAACAAACGCTGAGGCTAATAGGGCTATCGGCATGCTACAGGGTGGCCTAACTCAGGTTGTTGTAGCGGAAAGGCTCCAAGTCAGCCAAAGTGTGATATCTCGACTATTGAAAAGGTTTCGTGTTGGAAAGACCAAGGTTTGGTGGGCGACGAAAAACAACACCTGCTCAGGATCGTTTCATCACCGTTTCGGCGAGAAAAAACCCTACATCTACGTGTAGAATGCTACGGAATACTCTTCAAAATGCAGATGGGGTCCAAGTTTCCATCGAAACCATCAGACGACGTTTGAGAGAGGTGAATCTAGGTTCTAGACGTCCATCAAGAGAGGAGTTCCATTAACACGTGACCATAAGCGTCAAAGACTGGAATGGGCAAGGCAACATATCAATTGGAACGATCAATGGACGATTTTCAGATTCTCGAAGAATAAGGGTATGGACAATCCCACGCATACCCCGTAATCGTCGTTATGTCCATGAAGTCCATCCATTCCGAGGGGGTAATGTTATGGTATGGGCCGGGATATGTTTCAACGGGCGCACAGATCTACACATTTGTCCTGGGAATATGACCGCCTTACACTGTAGGGAGCATGCCATTGACAATGTTGTGCCAAATATTCACGCTGCTATTGGTGAAACTTTCCAATTTCTAGACGATAACGCTAGACCGCACCGTGCAGCCATAGTTGAGAATGCGCGCGAGGAGCTTGGTATTTCACATTTACCAGATTTGAAATGCATAGATCATGCATGGGATATGCTCCAAAGAAGATTAGATAATCATCAACCTACCTCAGAAGTCAGAATCCTTAAATGATCTGAGAGAGCTTCTGCCCCGTTTATGTAACCAAATTCCTAAAAAAAATGTTCAACAACCTCGTGTGTAGTATGCAAAGAAGATGTCAAGCTGTTATTGATGCCCGTGGAGGCCCTACATTGTATTGATGGTTTTAAAATGTTTGGATTCTCTGGGAATAAGATTTCGTTATTTGATTCGATTTTTCTTAATCACCCTGTATACGCTGCAGACCGACAGGATAAAATTGAAATCATATCAATATGAATTTTCATCACAAAAATCTTATTTTAACTATATTTTTTTGCAATTCAAGTCAATATCCCT
Source organism: Adalia bipunctata (assembly GCA_910592335.1). NCBI lineage: Eukaryota > Metazoa > Arthropoda > Insecta > Coleoptera > Coccinellidae > Adalia > Adalia bipunctata. The sequence goes on from OU342957.1 coordinate 5,423,559, forward strand.
AACTCATGTGGAGCAGTTTATTTATAGGATTTGTATAAACCATGAAAAATAATTTTTTGTATTCCAATGCTTGGTACCTTCGAAACGAAGCGTGCATAGGCCTTTATGTTTTCTCTTCTAAAGATTTGACTCATATGGTAAAGAACAACAGCAGTTTTTTCGGCAAACTCAAACGTTCTAGTTCCTCAATCTCAATTTCTATTCAACTGAGTGCTAATTCATTCCACCCAAGACATTCCTAATTGCAGCCGGAGCTACACGGTTGCCCATTCCTTTTATTAACGCATACCGAATACCAACAAAAACCAAAGTTCTCGTCGTATAGATCAACAAGAACAGACCTGATTTTCAGCTACATAGAATTGTCCCCTGGAACCCGTTGAAATATCAACGAAATCTGAGGTCGAAGTGGAAAGTCGAACATCAATAACGTGGGGTTCGATGAAACTTCCGTACAGGACCGGCCTCGAAGGTTTTCAGGAGGGAAATAAATCGTACCCTCGGAAAATCTCGTATGCGTGGATGGATCCATAATTCCGGATTCTAGAAATGCCTGAACCAATTCTGCTGCTCAGAAACACTCAAGAATCGAAATACCCACAAAATATTCTAATTCCCACTGAAATTTCAGCGGAAGTGAAATCTCGGTTTTTACAAATTGGTGGATGCGTCGGTTACAAAATCAGGATAATTCTTGAACTCAACCAAGATTAAACGAAGAACTACTTCAGATATTTTCATGAAATTCATTTTCAATTTGTTATCGGAAATGCCGGGAAAATCTATAGTATTTTCATGTTTTTGTCACTTCCGGGTATACCGGAAGTAGCTATCTACTTCCAGAGTTATTAGTGATCGGATGTTTTAGACAAATATTCTCTATTTAGATATTCAGAAAAATGATCATAGCTTCTCACCCTTTTACGTTAGAAGGATGAAATTTTCAGGAACTATTACTGAAACCATTCTGTACAGTTTCCGATTCGATTTTGTTGAAAATTCTACAGGGTATTCCAACAAAATTTCGTGGAAAGTGAAGTTATAAAACTCGAAACGAAATCGCCAATGTTGAGCTTTTTCTTCATTTCTCATTCAAAAAACGATGTTTACTCAATCGCGATTGGTCCTATTTCATCAGAGTTTTCTTACCATTCATTCATACAGAGCCTGAACTCTCACAAGTCCCGGAAAAACTACAAGTAACTCAGAATAGATTTCATTAAATCTCTCAGTAGGAATCAATCAAGATAAATTCTGTAGCTCTGGGTTGTATTTTGAGAGTGAGAACTACTTCCGTATAAATTACAAAATAGGCGACGAAATTCCCATTGGCGTGATATACCCACCATTCACCGAATTTCCACCTGGGGAATCTCCTCTCATACGGAACGTTTAAACGCATTCCCTGTTGATATACGAGAAACTTCCCATCTTCCAACCTGCATATTACCTCCCAGGAAATACCGTGGTAAATTACTACGATCAAGCTCCACTTCCCAACCAGAAAATTCGGACAAATCGATAGAAGTTTCAAAGCGCGTTTGTGCCGGAAACAAACTTCAACCTCCGAAGACATCCCACCTTTCCAGCGAGAAGTTGTTCATTTGGAAACTGATTATTTCGATAAAATTAATATTTCAATCTCCGAGGGAATGGAAATGTGCGCATCACAATTTCCATCTCAGAAGTTTTCGAAATGATGATGAATGAGTCGTTGTGACAGAAAGAAGTGGGAAGATGAGCTTGTCAACGCAACAACATTTTCATTATCCGAAGATGGATCTGAATAAGTTATCAATAGCAATTTTTTTCGCCTTATAATGTTTGGTTTTTGAAAATGGAATTGTAGAATTATAATAAAAAGTTGTTTGATTCTTGATCTTCTTGATATATTAACGATATTGAAGGTTACTTGTTTACCTTTTCCATCGATTTATAAAGACCCAACTTTCTAATTACTCTGAGTGAATATACTGAGAATACGACAGAAAAGCACCGAGCAGGTTGGAAGCTTTGCTCATTAATAATACAGGAAACAGATATTGATTTTTTTATTTACAACACACCATCGATTTTCTCCTTTGAACTAAGCAATGACAACTCACTGATAAAAGGAATTCTCGTTTGCTGTAGTTGCTGTGATAACTCTTTGAAATTGTCCTAAAGGGCGTTAATTGAAATGTGAACAAAACCCTGTGGGTTGTTTCATTCGGATTTCCACGAAAATATGTTGGTAAAAGAGCAATTTTTCATATACAAGGTGAACGAATTAACTTTTTCTTATGGCGTAATGCTCTTCAGATGATTTGGACGGAAGTCTAAATAACCAACCTACACTGCGCAAAAAAATTAATGCACATTCTGAAAATCTCAATTTTAATGAAAGTTAACTCTACATTGACTTTATAACTTATTTTTTATGTTCTCTCGGGAAGGTTTTGAAAGAAACAAGACACATTAAATGGAAGAAAAATTCAGGATTTCACCGAATCTTATGTGAAAGAAGAGAAATGAACAATTTTCAAAATACTGAAATGCTGATGAGTGATTTAATACTTGGTATTTCCACCCCTTGCGTTAATTACAGCTCGGCAATGACGGACCATACTCAAAATGAGTGATCTTAGAATGTTCTGATCCAATCCTTCCCAGATTTCTCCGAGTTGGATTCCTAAGTCATTAAGAGTAGCTGGATGATTTTCTGAACTTCTCAGCCTTCTATTGAGGTTGTCCCAAACCTGCTCAATCGGATTGAGATCTGGACTTCTTGCTGGCCATTCCATTCGAGAGACTTCAACCTCTTCAAGGTACTCCTGAACGATGCGCGCACGATGGGGTATGGCATTATCGTCCATAAAAATGAAATTTTCACCAATGTATGGGGAAAATGGCACTACATGCTCTTCAAAAATGTTCCTTATATACTTATCAGCATTCATAGCTCCATTATCAACGACCACTAGGTCTGTGCAAGCAGTCAAAGATATTCCACCCCATACCATAATCGATCCTCCCCCGAAACCAGTAGAATTCAGAAAATTGCACTGAGCATATCTTTCATGTGGACGTCTGTATACAAGGGAACGTCGATCACAATGGTAGAGGCAGAATCTAGACTCATCTGTGAAGAGAACTCTTGCCCAATCGGCCTCTTCCCAATGGATATGCTATCTCGCAAAATCCAAACGCGCTCTTCGATGGGCTGGGGTAAGAGCTGGGCCTCTTGCCGCGACACGAGGCCTTAAATCATATTCTCTGAGGCGATTTCTTATTGTCTGAGTGCTAATTTGCACCTCATGAGTTTGCTCAAGCTGATTTTGAAGGCGGCGAGCGGTTGCAATCCGTTGTCTCAACGAAGAAATTCTCAAGTAACGTTCTTGAATGGCAGTGGTTATCCGTGGTCTACCCTGTCCTGGTCTTCGGACATTCATATCTGTCTCCCTGAATCGCTGCAACATTCTGGACACACTTGTATGGGAAACTTCAAACCTATCTGCAATTCTTGTGTATGTCCACCCTTCTTCTCGCAAAACTACCGCTTGGGCACATTCCTCTTGGTTCAAATTGCGTGTTTCGCGTTGCAAAGCGATCGAGTGTAGAAAATCAAACGAAAGAAAAACTATTGATCACTAGAATTGATCGAGAACAACTGATTTTACAATGGAGCCAATACATTCAAAATCTGATAATATCATCTTTTTTAATTCCTGCTGGGAGAAAACATCTGTATTGAAGAAAAGCGTTGAAAGTGGATAACATGTACATATGCATGCATAATTCTGATAAAGATAGTTATCATTGAGAACACCTTCAGTTGTAGAATGAATTTGAGATTTCCATAATGTGCATTAATTTTTTCGCGCAGTGTATAACCATGACCTACAATTCTGTAAATAACCTAACCTAACCCAACCTAACCTAACCTATCCCTTCCTCACCTAACCTAACCTATAACCAAAAGGATTTGCGCACAAAGAATGCTGGCAAGACTCACCTTCATTTCCACTTTGCCCCTGCATACAAGATCGAAGGTGCCGAAATAATCCAGGATCGCTTTGGTCACATGGCTGACGTGGATTTTCGAGGGCTCCCCCGTAGATTCCATCCTAGAAGCGGTGCAGACGGTGTCTCCGAAAAGACAGTATCTCGGCATTTTGAGACCGACCACCCCTGCTGCACAAGGTCCCGAGTGCAAACCGATCCTTAGCCTCAGCTGGTCGTTGGGGCGATGCTTTATCTTGAATCTGCGGACCTCCTCCAGCATTCGGAGCGACATCCTCGCTATTTCACGGGCGTGATTGTTGCCGTTCCGCTCCGGTAAGCCCGAAACGACCATGTAGGCATCGCCGATTGTTTCCACCTGGAAAGTGACCGAGAACGGGAAGTTTTTATGGACGAAGGAAATTGGAATCAGTATTGACATTTCGGCATCATTGATGGCTCGATATCTGTGCTGGAGAGTGAATCAGATAACAGAAACGGAGATATAACAAATTTGAAATGAGAATTCACGAAAAAATCCATTTCGTGGGTGACAATCTTGACTTTAACGGAAAGGAATTCGAATAAAGATACTGCTCCACAAAAGTAAAGGAAATTTTGAGACTGCCTCCAAAAGTTGAAGGAGAAAATTTTAAATTCGAGTACTTTCATTCTGTTTTCGAATAAACTATCACAAAGTAACGGACTATTCTTTTCATTATTTTTCAGTAAAATTTCAACACTCGATTCTTGATTTCTGTACAAGAAAATAAGCATAAATTAATCTAAAAACCATGTTTTTATACGTGAAATATACTGCTCCACAAGAGTTAGGGATACTTATCGTATTCAATCGTTCTTAAAAGTATGTATCTTCTAGAAAATCGCTGTAAAATCATTTGAAACTCAATATCAACTTGAATCGATCCAATAAAAATCAGTATGAGACATTTAGTCAATCTGGTCGCCTTTTTTCTGAAGTTTGGTTCTTTGCATATGCTTCATGAATGTTCTTATTTTGAAATGAAGTCAGTTTATCAACGGCTTCGATTTGAAACGAGTTTTCTGAAAATGCCAAGACGTAAATTAACAAACGCTGAGGCTGATAGGGCTATCGGAATGCTACAGGGTGGCCTAACTCAGGTTGTTGTAGCGGAAAGGCTCCAATTCAGCCAAAGTGTGATATTTCGACTTTGGAATAGGTTCAGGGAGACAGGTTTCATCTTGGAAAGACCAAGGCTTGGTGGGCGACTAAAAACAACACCTGCTCAGGATCGTTTCATCACCTTTTCGGCGAGAAGAAACCCTACATCTACGTGTAGAATGCTACGGAATACTCTCCAAAATACAGATCAGTACAAGTTTTCATCGAAACCATCAGACGACGTTTGAGAGAGGTGAGTCCAGGTTCTTGACGTCCATAAAGAGGAGTTCCATTATCACGTGACCATAAGCGTCAAAGACTGGAATGGGCAAGGCAACATATCAATTGGAACGATCAATGGCGTAGTGTCCTTTTCACTGATGAATCCAGATATGGACGATTTTCGGATTCTCGAAGAATAAGGGTATGGACAATCCCACGCATACCCCGTAATCGTCGCTATGTCCAAGAAGTCCATCCATTCCGAGGGGGTAGTGTTATGGTATGGGCCGGGATATGTTTCAACGGGCGCACAGATCTACACATTCGTCCTGGGAATATGACCGCCTTACACTATAGGGAGCATGTCATTTACAACGTTGTGCTAAATTTTCACGCTGCTATAGGTGAAACTTTTCACCGCTAGACCGCACCGTGCAGCCATAGTTGAAAATGCGCGCGAGGAGCTTGGTATTCAACATTCACCAATACCTCCGCACTAACCAGATTTGAACTGCCTAAAACATGCATGGGATATGCTCCAAAGAAGATTAGATAATCATCAACCTACCCCAGAATCCTTAAATGATCTGAGAGAGCTTCTGCCCCGTTTATGGAACCAAATTGCTCAAGAAATGTTCAACAACCTCGTGTGTAGTATGCAAAGAAGATGTCAAGCTGTTATTGATGCCCGTGGAGGCCATACATTGTATGCATAGTCTTAAAATGCTTGAATTCTCTGGGAATAAAATTTCGTTATTTTACTCGATTTTTCTCAACCACCCTGTATACGCTGCAGACTTACAGGCTAAAATTAATTCGCAACTTGAAATCATATTAATATGAATTTTCATCACAAAAATCATATTTTAACTATATTTTTTTGCAATTTAAGTCGATATCCGTAACTCATGTGGAGCAGTTTATTTCCAGTATTTACAGAGAAAAAAGTTTCTTCAACATTCGCCAGGTCTTTGGAATTATTGAATTCACATAATATTTTCTCAAATTCATTATTTTCCCAAAGTGAATAAACATTTTGATAAATACGTATTTACTACGACCTCTATGTAGAGAGGACAACGATGCTCAGTAATCTGACAGAAAAATGACTATAACCTTACATTTTCGAAATATACACGGTGAAATGTGTCAGAATGTCAGGGCCAACCGGGATATATTATAAAATTGAATGGAGTTAGGTACCTGTAAATATTCCACATACCTTATACACGTCGAAATTCTCGATGATGGAGTCAAAGCATGTGTAAAGATCATTGAGGAACTCCACCAGTTCGAAAGGAGTACTTTGTGCGGCTAAAGTGGTGAAGCCAACAATGTCACTAAAGTAGATAGTGACACTGTCGAAATTTTCAGCTTGTACTTCGTGTCCTGTGATCAGCTGTTGAGCCACACTCTTCGGAAGCAGCTGATACAGCACTTCCTCACATCTACGCTTCTCCTCTATATAGTCTACAGTGCGTTCTTCGACCAACACCTCCAAATTATTGGCGTATTGTTCCATGCGTTGCAGGAGATTATTCACGAAGTTTCCATCACAATCCCTGGAAAAAAACCACCAAAAACATACACCAAGATCTCAAACCTCAAGGTCTGATTTCTCCGGGGATAAATATCCATCTAAAGCAGAACAACGTATGCAGCATTATTCGAAAGTAGATAGACTAAGAAATACATGTTTAAATCTATTTTCAGCATTGGATTGATGTTATTTTCTTCTTCATAAGCTGGTTGAATATCGAGAATGAAACGAGAAAAAATAAGAACGAATATTTCCAATAATCATTATCATATTGTCCTGTTTCTCATTCCATATGCTTGGAAAGAATTTAGAACAGAGTTTTAGAAGACCCTTCAGATGATTTAAACCTTAAACATAAAATAGTAGAACAAATCTCTTTGGAGTATTGTACCCCACAGAGTAACTTTAAAGCTGAGAAAGATAGATGTTCATCTTATGAAAGCCATTTGTTATGCGTGAAATACCCTCGGAAGGGGAGAAACAAATGAAAACAAGGAAACAGTGAGACAAGGGCAATCCGCTGTAGAGCTGCTCTTCATTCTCATCACACAAAAATCAAAGAATAACGTGTCGGTTTTTCGTAAATATACATATTGGTCGTGGACACATTGTATTAAGCCTACAGACCACTCAATCGAATTTTGAAATGAGGCAACTGTGGAAAAATGCACTTGTTGAATTGAAATCGATCTCGGAAAGAACCTTTGTTCCGCGGGGAATTGAGTCTGTTTCTACATCAGTACGTTTGATGATCTGAATGGAAAATACTGAGAATCATTCACGTCTCAAACAGTCGCTCTGAACATTTACGTCTGCAGGATTTTAGAGGTTGTCTAGTCTATCTCCATTATTTTCGGGATCTGCCTGTCGAAAATCTGCTCGTAACATACAATGACCCCTTAATGAAGGTATATGGTTCGTGTGATTTCCTTTATTCGCAGAGGGCCGATGTTTTTCAACAAAGTTTGCTCACAATCAGGAACACTCAACGATTTCTATCCGAACTGGATACTCTTAGGGTTCCTTAACTTCTCACGAAACTTGTTTTTTGAAGGAGAGGGTCCAATGAATTCATCGATGGAATATACAGGGTGTCTAGTTTTAAAACGGCAAAACTTCAAGAGGGGGTTTTTCGAGTGATTTGCAACAAAAAATGTCATATAACACATGGTCGAAATCTTGACGGATATTCTTCAATTTAGCATTTCTCGTTTTCACGAAATATTTCAATTTTTTCTATGAAATCATTAATATATCAGTTATGCTTGTAGCTTCATCGAATTCGATCACATATTTGGAAATGGTATTAAATTTTCTACAAGAAAAGTATTTCAGTGTGCCAAAAATATTTCTATTGCGGGTTTGGTGAGGAGATGAATATCACGATACTGAAGTGAACAAAACCAGTCATATTTTTCCAATGAGTTTTTCGTTGAAAAATTATTCATTATGATTATGTTTTCTTTTCAGCAAAATATACCCCATTTAGTGTACTTTCGAATGACATATCATCTTTTTCTAACTGCTTGTTTTCTGCCATAATATCATGGCTAACAAGATAAAAACGAAAAAGTCGAAAAATTTCAAACCTAAATTTCCTCCATTTTGAAACTGATTATGATTAATTATCGAAGTAATTCTTATGGAATCTGCCGACCCAAGATAAAAGTTTACGAGCCGCCACAGTCGTGCACAGACCATTCAAGATATTGATGTTATTGATCCGCAAAACTGCATTTATGGAGGATTCAAATGGTTCGAATAAGTTGTCCGAGCTATCCCACCGTTAGATCCACCCATTTTTATTTGGTATTGAGTTTAAGGCGTTTTTCGGAGGTAATACCCCTTAGGCATTTTTCACCAAAAATTTTGAATTTTTCAAATCGCTCATATTTTGCACAGAGATACTTGGACCTATGCTCAGATCAATATAATATGATTAAATATTGGCGGCGATCAAAGGATGGGGAGCTGTGATGGTTTGAAAATTCGAGTTTTTGTAAAAAATGTCATTTGACAGGTGAAAATCTAAACTATGACAAATAGAGCTCTGAAACATTCTTTATTGAATGAAGCGACCCCGAAAACCTACATTTTGATACCAAAAACATTCATGTAGCCCCCATAAGTTAGGAATTATTCAAGTTTAATGTTTTCGATATTTCATTTTCAAGTTTTGTTCTCGTGCACGTACCATTCAAGATATTGATGTTATTGATCAGCAAAACTGCATTTATTGAGGATTCGAATGGTTCGAATAAGTTGTCCGAGCAATCCCACCGTTAGATCCACCCATAATTATTTGGTATTGAGTTTAAGGCGTTTTTTGGAGGTCATACCCCTTAGGCATTTTTCACCAAAAATTTTGAATTTTTCAAATCGCTCATATTTTGCACAGAGATACTTGGACCTATGCTGATCGACATAATATGAATAAATAATGGCGGCGATCAAAGGATGGGGAGCTGTGATGGTTTGAAAATTCGAGTTTTCGTAAAAAATGTCATTTGACAGGTGAAAATCTAAACTATGACAAATAGAGCTCTGAAAAATTCTTTATTGAATGAAGCGACCCCGAAAACCTACATTTTGATACCAAAAACATTCATGTAGCCCCCATAAGTTAGGAATTATTCAAGTTTAATGTTTTCGATATTTCATTTTCAAGTTTTGTTCTCGTGCACGTACCATTCAAGATATTGATGTTATTGATCCGCAAAACTGCATTTATTGAGGATTCGAATGGTTCGAATAAGTTGTCCGAGCAATCCCACCGTTAGATCCACCCATTTTTGTTTGGTATTGAGTTTAAGGCGTTTTTTGGGGGTCATACCCCTTAGGCATTTTTCACCAAAAATTTTGGATTTTTCAAATCGCTCATATTTTGCACAGAGATACTTGGACCTATGCTGATCAACATAATATGAATAAATAATGGCGGCGATCAAAGGATGGGGAGCTGTGATGGTTTGAAAATTCGAGTTTTTGTGAAAAATGTCATTTGACAGGTGAAAATCTAAACTATGACAAATAGAGCTCTGAAACATTCTTTATTGAATGAAGCGACCCCGAAAACCTACATTTTGATACCAAAAACATTCATGTAGCCCCCATAAGTTAGGAACTATTCAAGTTTAATGTTTTCGATATTTCATTTTCATGTTTTGTTCTCGTGCACAGACCATTCAAGATATTGATGTTATTGATCCGCAAAACTGCATTTATGGAGGATTCAAATGGTTCGAATAAGTTGTCCGAGCTATCCCACCGTTAGATCCACCCATTTTTATTTGGTATTGAGTTTAAGGCGTTTTTTGGAGGTCATACCCCTTAGGCATTTTTCACCAAAAATTTTGAATTTTTCAAATCGCTCATATTTTGCACAGAGATACTTGGACCTATGCTGATCAACATAATATGAATAAATAATGGCGGCGATCAAAGGATGGGGAGCTGTGATGGTTTGAAAATTCGAGTTTTTGTAAAAAATGTCATTTGACAGGTGAAAATCTAAACTATGACAAATAGAGCTCTGAAACATTCTTTATTGAATGAAGCGACCCCGAAAACCTACATTTTGATACCAAAAACATTCATGTAGCCCCCATAAGTTAGGAATTATTCAAGTTTAATGTTTTCGATATTTCATTTTCATGTTTTGTTCTCGTGCACAGACCATTCAAGATATTGATGTTATTGATCCGCAAAACTGCATTTATTGAGGATTCGAATAGTTCGAATAAGTTTTCCGAGCAATCCCACCGTTAGATCCACCCATAATTGTTTGGTATTGAGTTTAAGGCGTTTTTTGGAGGTCATACCCCTTAGGCATTTTTCACCAAAAATTTTGAATTTTTCAAATCGCTCATATTTTGCACAGAGATACTTGGACCTATGCTGATCAACATAATATGAATAAATAATGGCGGCGATCGAAGGATGGGGAGCTGTGATGGTTTGAAAATTCGAGTTTTTGTAAAAAATGTGATTTGACAGGTGAAAATCTGAACTATGATAGATAGAGCTCTGAAACATTCTTCATTGAATGGAGCGATCCCGAAAACCCACATTTTGATACCAAAAACATTCATGTAGCCCTCATAAGTTAGGAATTATTCAAGTTTAATGTTTTCGATATTTCATTTTCAAGTTTTGTTCTCGTGCACAAACCATTCAAGATATTGATGTTATTGATCCGCAAAACTGCATTTATTGAGGATTCGAATGGTTCGAATAAGTTGTCCGCGCAATCCCACCGTTAGATCCACCCATTTTTATTTGGTATTGAGTTTATACTTCATATACTTCACCTTTTACCCTAATAGTACGAAAGTATGCAACTCCAACTCTGAAACCTAAATAGAAACAGGTTTGACGACTTTGTTTTCGATTTATCCTACCGTGATTTTCAAAAGGCCCATTCACATTATTACGACTTTTGAATGCTGGGTCACAGGCTCATAGAAAAGGCAGAGTGCGCTCTCCTATCTGTTTCATGTACTGCATGAAATTAAAGGGAATTGACCTCTTTGCCCACTGGGATTGATTGAAAATTGATGTTCCACATGCAGTTTCAGGCCCCATCAAATTTCAGGTCGATACCAATGCACTTGGCCAAATGGCAATAACATCCGACCTACATGTTAGAGAGAAACTTCGATTTGAAACATTTGTTAAGTTTCAATCCTCTCCCCAACTACACTGCGCAAAAAAAATAACGCACATTATAGAAATCTCGAATTGATTCTACAACTGAAGGTGTTCTCAATGATAATTATTTTTATCAGAATTATGCATGCATATGTTATCCACTTTCAACGTTTTTCTTCAATACAGATGTTTTCTCCCAGCAGGAATAAAAAAAGATGATATTATCAGATTTTGAATGTATTGGCTCCATTTTAAAATCAGTCTCGATCAATTCTAGTGATCAACAGTTTTTCTTTCGTTTGATTTTCTACACTCGATCGCTATGCAACACGCAATTTGACACAAGAGGAATGTGCCCAAGCGGTAGTTTTGCGAGAAGAAGGGTGGACGTACACAAGAATTGCAGAAAGGTTTGGAGTTTCCCATACAAGTGTGTCCAGAATGTTGCAGCGATTCAGGGAGACAGGTATGAATGTCCGAAGACCAGGACAGGGTAGACCACGGGTAACAACTGTGTTTCTTCGTTGAGACAACGGTTTGCAACCGCTCGCCTCCTTCAAAATCAGCTTGAGCAAACTCATGAGGTGCAAATTAGCACTCAGACAATAAGAAATCGCCTCAGAGAATATGATTTAAGGCCTCGTGTCGCGGCAAGAAGCCCAGCTTTTACCCCAGCCCAGAGTTCTCTTTACAGATGAGTCTAGATTCTGCCTCTACCATTGTGATCGACGTTCCCTTGTATTCAGATGTCCACATGAAAGATATGCTCAGTGCAATTTCCTGAATACTACTTTTTTAGGGGGAGGATCGATTATGGTATGGGGTGGAATATCTTTGACTGCTCGCACAGACCTAGTGGTCGTTGATAATGGAGCTACGAATGCTGATAAATATATAAGGAACATTCTTGAAGAGCATGTAGTGCCATTTGCCCCATACATTGGTGAAAATTTTATTTTTATGGACGATAATACCAGACCTCATCGTGTGCGCATCGTTCAGGAGTACCTTGAAGAGGTTGAAGTCTCTCGAATGAAATGGCCAGCAAAAGGTCCAGATCTCAATCCGATTGAGCAGGTTTGGGATAACCTCAATAGAAGGCTGAGAAGTTCAGAAAATCATCCAGCTACTCTTAATGACTTAGGAATCCAACTCTGAGAAATCTGGGAAGGATTAGATCAGAACATTTCAAGATCACTCATTTTGAGTATGAACCGTCGTTGCCGAGCTGTAATTAACGCAAGGAGTGGAAATACCAAGTATTAAATCACTTATCAGCATTTCAGTATTTTGAAAATTGTTCATTTCTCTTCTTTCACATAAGATTCGGTGAAATCCTGAATTTTTCTTCCATTTAATGTGTCTTGTTTCGTTCAAAACCTTCTCGAGAGAACATAAAAAATAATTGAGGAAAGAAATAACGGCAATGCAGACAATTGAAAAGTTTTGAAATTCCGGAAAAAGTCACACACCGTGCAGGAATCGAACCTGCGTCTCCCTACAGAGGGAGACGCAGGTTCGATTCCTGCACGGTGTGTGACTTTTTCCGGAATTTCAAAACTTTTCAATTGTCTGCATTGCCGTTATTTCTTTCCTCAATTATATTTACAGACGTTAAACCATTCTTATGTATAAAAAATAAGTTATAAAGTCAATATAGAGTTAACTTTCATTAAAATTGAGATTTTCAGAATGTGCGTTAATTTTTTCGCGCAGTATATAAAGACATATAATCATGTTGCTAGTAAGGGATTTTATTCATTACGTGTTCTAAATTCATCATTTGATCCTGAAATTCTTCGAAATGAAAGATTTTCCCGACACTGAAAGGTAAATACGAAAGCGTATAGAGCATAAATCTGTAGTAACGTACTGAATGGAATCACCAAGAGGGCCCTGAAAGAAACACGTGCAGATGTTCACTCACTTGTTCATTGTTTTCAGTCTATTCTTGATATTAGTGAAGTTTGGTCGGTCTCCAGGGTCTTCATTCCAGCATTTTCTCATCAACTGAGCAACTTCGTCATCACACTGAGCGCTCTCCAAGGATGGCCTCAAAAGTTCTCCATTATTATTGCTGCTAGAACCCTTGCGAACGTTCTCCACGATTTCTGAAAAATAAGAAAAATGGATGCAACGGCTAAATCAAACGGTATCCCTGAATAAATTGAAATGATCCCATTAATATTGAAGATATAGAATCCATCATCTCAAAATTTCTTTTCTGTATATGGTTGACAGTCGATGTCCTTGGAAATGGTGAGTGAATAATAGTTTCCATTCGTTCACATGTCCTGTTATGATATTCTAGCAATGAAAGTTTTATGCAGTTTCGAATGTGACAATCGACAAAACTTATCCGACAAGCAAATCGAGTCAACTATAAACAGAAGCAATTTGGAATTTTGAAAACCGATGATTGCCTGTCATATGCTATGATGATGGAGGAATATTCAATTTCGTTCTGGGCTCACTGAATTCCTGAGCCATAACAATGATGTATCGCAGTAAAGGGAACTGTGTGCAAAGTGCTAAATCTGGTTTCTCGAAAATCTGATTCATCATTTTGAGGTCGACTTGAGATGAAGAGCGATGATCAGTTCCACATCACCAAGCATTCACAATATCTTTTTCTACGTTATCTGCTTTGCCTTAACTCATGAGACAATTGAAATATTTAAAAAAGTCCAATGCCATCTTTTGGGACTTGAAAGGGAACCAGGAATGATTGCAATGTTTTGACGGCTAGTAGGTTACTTGAAGCTTTAGGCACATTTCATTTTCGAACCTCCCAATTTACAAAATGAAAGACTAATTAAATAATATATCAAAAACAATCGATACCAGCTTCCTGATCTCCATAAACAGCTAAATCTAATTTATTAATACTTTTTTACTTTCAGAACTAAGTGAAATGGTCCAGATTTATAAACCTATACGAACTATTCAGCCAAGTTATGCCTTTCATCTCGAATACTGGTACACAGCTATCTCTCAACTAACTCGTCTTGTTCATTTGAGCTATTAGCTAATCCATTTCCTCGACAGAGTTTTGCACTCGCTGTCACTAAATGAAAATGGACATCGGCATTTTTCCTAATCTCGCTGTGGAAAGTTGTCCAGTTCGAATGCGTGAAATGTCAACAGCACGAAACGCAGAAACAGTGTGCCGATGTTTATTTCATACACTAGGCTACTTGATAAGTTTGGAGGAAAGGAAGAACCCATTATTAACTTATTGATCTCGGATTTTGCAAATTGGTGAATGCGCCGATGTCTAAATCCTAATTCACTATACTCTCATTTTTGTGGTGTAAAGTATGTATTTTTGACATGTAACAAGATTGTTATTGATTGTTCAACCACTTTACTAGTATTCAATCGGTAATATTCCCCTCAGAAAGCCGTAAACGATGCTTTTTAAACCCATGTCAATTAAATTCGAGAATATCTTGTAGAGAATAATTTCTTGAGACTTAAAAGTGAATTCCGTGAAAACTAATGTCAATTTATAGCCATACGTTCCCATAGCTCAAGTGTTAGAATGACCGTGGAAATGTATAATCGTAATCCCTGTCAATTAAACGAGAAATCGTTATGTATGTAATTGGAACTTCCGATTATGAAGCATCACCAGAAAGGAGAACTCTTTCAAGTCATTAATCAGGGTGGATCAGAGAGTTTTGAGCCTCAAAAACGTTCAATTAAAAGGGTGCTTCACCTTCATTATAATTAGGAAGACTCAGGCTTACGGCGGTTATCGAAATTTTTTTTGTACGTGCTGGAATCTGGAGCTCCTTAAATAAAGCTTTGTATGGAGTCAGTGTATAAGATACAACAAAAAGAGTACAATTTGGGACTTCTCTTTCTTTCGTTCACAATTATTTGAAGGATATTATTAATGCTTATTCTGCTTGAATATTTTCTTTGTAAGATCGATTATTCTCTGGTTGAAACTACTACTATCTATCCTAAAGAAAGATGAAAAGAAATAGAGAACTATTTCCCTTCTCTAATCGCTCTCGTGGAGGACCGACTTGAATATGCAAGTCATGCAAATTCATCTAATAACAGCAGCACTCTCTCACTCATATTCCTAGATTTCATCAGAGCTTTCTCACGAGAGCTGCGAATTCAAAGAGCCGGAAAAATTTTGCCGGGACAGCACAATTCCATAGTAAATGCTGTCACGTGTGCACGGGACATTCCGCGACAGTGTATTGTTCAGATGGAGGCTTACGCGAATCCCATTAAAAAGGTCTTTCTGATTCGTGAACATTCCATCACAGACAAAGCCCAGGTTTCACTTAATCGTCTCATGTGTGTTATCCTGCTAGCGTTCCGCAAACTATTCAAGGATTTGTGCTTTTGTAAGCACAATATTTACATGAAATAGAGACGACTATGATAACCATTCTATATAGGAAAGGAAAACAGACAAACGAGAATACTTTAGGTAAATTTGGTAAACCAGGAAGATATACATTTTCTAACATTCCGTCAAAATACCATCATTTCTACAAATTTTATTCCAGGGGTAAATGCCAACTCATTGGAGCACATTTATTTCTGTCATTTCTTGTCATTTGCGCATTGAACGCAATGAAATTAATGAAATTCACTATAAAAATGGGTAAAATTTGGCAGAGATGGTGGCATTTTCCTTTGAATGTCAGAATATCACCTCTTATTGGAAAACCCTTTATATGCTCCGATTGCTGACAAATCAAAAAATTTCAACAAAAGTTGCGTGAAGTAAACTGCTCCACATGAGTTAGGGATATTGACTTAAATTGCAAAAAATATAGTTAAAATAAGATTTTTGTGATGAAAATTCATATCAATATGAATTAAAGTTGCAAATTAATTTTAGCCTGTAAGTCTGCAGCGTATACAGGGTGGTTAAGCAAAATCGAGTAAAATAACGAAATTTTATTCCAAGAGAATTCAAGCATTTTAAGACTATCAATACAATGTATGGCCTCCACGGGCATCAATAACAGCTTGACATCTTCTTTGTATACTACACACGAGGTTGTTGAACATTTCTTGAGGAATTTGGTTCCATAAACGGAGCAAAAGCTCTCTCAGATCATTTGAGGATTCTGGGGTAGGTTGATGATTATTATCTAATCTTCTTGGAGCATATCCCATGCATGTTCTATGCAATTCAAATCTGGTGAGTGCGGAGGTATTGGTAAATGTGGAATACCAAGCTCCAAGTGTTAATGGAACTCCTTTTAATGGACGTCTAGGACCTAGATTCACCTCTCTCAAACGTCGTCTGATGGTTTCGATGGAAACTTGGACCCCATCTGCATTTTGAAGAACATTCCGTAGCATTCTACACGTAGATCTAGGGTTTCTTCTCGCCGAAACGGTGATGAAACGATTCTGAGCAGGTGTTGTTTTTCGCCTTGGTCTTTCCAACACGGAACCTGTCTCCCTGAACCTATTCCAAAGTCGAGATATCACGCTTTGGCTGACTTGGAGCCTTTCCGCAACAACCTGAGTTAGACCACCCTGTAGCATTCCAGGAGCCCTATTAGCCTCAGCGTTTGTTAATTTACGTCTTGGCATCTTCAGAAAACTCGTTTCAAATCGAAGCCGTTGATAAACTGACTTCATTTCAAAATAAGAACATTCATGCAAAGAATCAAACTTAAAAAAAAAACGACCAGATTGACGAAATGTCTCATACTGATTTTTATTGGATCGATTCAAGTTATTATTGAGTTTTAACTGATTTCACAGCGATTTTCTCGAATATTACATACTTTTAAAAACGATTCAATACGATATCCCTAACTCTTGTGGAGCAGTATATTTTGTTGATTCTGTTATCTTCGAGTGTACACAACAAAGAGGATTTCTGTACATCCTTTATTGTGTTCACTGTATCCTCCCTCTGTAATAACGTTAGGTAAAATTTCTCTGGCCGTTATACCGTTAGTATTTTCACCGACAATTGCCGAGTTCATACATACCCCCCTGTGGGTAATAATAATTGTTATAGAAATGTAAAAATGTTCTAATATCTCCCCCATTCCATTAAGAACGTACAGATCTTCTGCTTCCATAAAAAATATTCACTATTGAGAATTTGTTTCGGTATATTCCCTCAGAATTCTACATATATTTACATGAATCTATATACTGAGAAATGTGAGAATTAACTTTGCATGTAGAATTAGAATATCTCTTTCAACTGCCAATTCCTGGAACCTTTTGATGGATCAAATAGAATTCGACAGAAAAGGCGGAATTCGATGAACTCAGCATCTTTATGCTCGACATGAAAAGATTCCAAGAGTTCACCTTTGAATTCAAAACTCAGGACCCATGGTCGAATTCCTCTTTTCGTTTCAGCATAGATGCTGATGCTACGATATTTCAGAGGAATAATATGCGAAATTCGAATATAATCGAATGACTATCGAGTTGAACACCCTAAATTATGCGAAAAGAGAGGAGCGATCACCCAGTAGGCAACTCTGCTTTCCTTTTTGATTTGATCCATTTTCAGAACTTCCACTGGACGATGGTCATTTTATCTAAACTGCTCCACATGAGTTAGGGATATTGACTTAAATTGCAAAAAATTGATGAATGATGAAAATTCATATTTATATGATTTCAAGTTGCAAATTAATTTTAGCCTGTAGGTCTGCAGCGTATACAGGGTGGTTAGGAAAAATCGAGTAAAATAACGAAATTTTATTCCCAGAGGATTCAAGCATTTTAAGACTATCAATACAATGTATGGCCTCCACGGGCATCAATAACAGCTTGACATCTTCTCTGCATACTACACACGAGGTTGTTGATCATTTCTTGAGGAATTTGGTTCCGTAAACAGGGCAGAAGCTCTCTCAGATCATTTAAGGATTCTGGGGTAGGTTGATGATTATCTAATCTTCTTTGGAGCATATCCCATGCATGTTCTATGCAATTCGAAGCTGGTGAGTGCGGAGGTATTGGTGAATGTGGAAAAGCAAGCTCCTCGTGCCCATTCTCAACTATGGCTGCACGGTACGGTCTAGCGTTATCGTCTAGAAATTTAAAAGTTTCACCAATAGCAGCGTGAAAATTTGGCACAACATTGTCAATGACTGAGGGGATCATATTCCCAGGAGAAATGTGTAGATCTATGCGCCCGTTGAAACATATCCCGGTCCATACCATAACACTACCCCCTCGGAATGGATGGACTTCTTGGACATAGCTACGATTACGGGGTATGCGTGGAATTGTCCATACCCTTATTCTTCGAGAATCTGAAAATCGTCCATATCTGGATTCATCAGTGAACAGGACACTACGCCATTGATCGTTCCAATTGATATATTGTCTTGCCCATTCCAGTCTTTGACGCTTATGGTCACGTGTTAATGGAACTCCTCTTAATGGACGTCTAGAACCTAGATTCACCTCTCTCTTTCAAAATAGGAACATTCATGAATGCAAAGAACCAAACTTCAGAAAAAAGGCGACCAGATTGATGAAATGTCTCATACTGATTTTTATTGGATCGATTCAAGTTGTTATTGAGTTTTAAATGATTTTACAGCGATTTTCTTAAAGATTACTCACTTTTGAAAACGATTGAATACGATATCCCTGACTCTTGTGGAGCAGTATATTTCATTCATTTGCATTTGAAATTGCAGCCAAATTGAAGTATTCGTTTTGAATATATTGAAGTTTTTCCATCACAATCAAACGATGATAAAATATAGCTACACATAAAAGTCATTATATCACAACTCAATACCCAATTTCAAACCACCTCTTGTGGAATCTCCACGAGTTCCTCATGAAGACTACGCAGAAAATTGAAAATCGATTCTTGAAAGGACATCGTAACTAGGAGCACCCTATACAATTAACCGAAGAGGAGAATCTTATGACAGTTCTCGCTTTTTCATTAGTCCTAAAGACTTCCCGAATTGTACTATAACGTGGAACGTTCTCAAAGAATGCCGTATTTGTTTTGCCGTAATCATCGTATTCTGGGCCCGTATTCTCGACAAGTGATCTTTCGGTGCGTATACGTTTTCTGTATTGTATTTATGTATACCAAACGTATACGCCTCGAAAGATCACTTGTCGAGAATACGGGCCCTGTTCTTTGGATTCCAAAGTTTGGAGCAATGATATCAAACGTAATTTCGAAATCATTGCCCTCCAGTTTGTATAATTATTGATTGACCATTTTGAGAGAACTTATTTAAACTGCATTAAAACAACATTCCCTCCAGTTTATAGAAGTCTGAATCGAATGGCCAATTGCGAGGATGAGAAAATACCCCAGCGATAGAAGCCAAAGTCAAGGTATTTCAATGTTAGGTTTTAGAGTTCAAACTATTCCAAAGCGAAGTTTGGTTAACTACGAATGGCAGAATTCAGTGATAAATGCGAGGATTATCAATGTTCTCATGGTAGAACTGCATACTGCATCGATCACAGTAATTATTCGCTCGGGATCTAATTGAATATACCAACCAATTTCGAAATATTCAACATTATATTGTCGCCATGTTATCAATCAAGAATTTCGAACCAGAATGGTTTCCGATACCGACCAAACGCTTATTTCGAACAGGTTCCTCATTAGCAGTTCGAATCTATTTGTTTCCTGAAATGAACGCGCATCTATCGAATTATGAGTTGGTTTCATTCGCTTCAAAGGACACATTAATTGGGAAAATTATCCACGGAATTGAAATCCGACAAAATTGCTTCCAGTGATTGTTATGGCATTCGAAATTATGATACCTCTCCACCAAAGTACAGATATGAATGACATGAATGCTTCACTTGATGATAGGTTGATCTCTCAGACTAAGGGGGGTATAGTCTAAGGTTGATCTACATGGGGTCTCTCCATTCTCGTTTCACACGAAACGAGAGAGATCTTTCCCTGTCACGTTTCAGTACCTCTCTCTTTAAAAGGAGTTTCAGTTATAATGCCGTTTGGACATATAATAGGCCTTCACCTGAACTGAGATCATTAAAGCCAAACACCTTTAAATCAGCACACAGAAGAATTTCGTTTGACCTTCAGTTACTTTTGTCATGGTTCGAGTTTGCAGTCTTGCACCAATCGCTGTATTCTGCTGACTATCAAGACTGTGTGAATTTTTTTTTTCCTTTTTCATATGCCTAAACATTATTAATTGTATGCATTTGGCTCCATGGCCTAGTTGTATGTATTTGTGTATTTTTTTACCTGTTGCCAAATGAAGTCAATTATTATTATTATTATATTTGAAAAGCCATTCCTTTTTTTTTCTTGAAACATTTTTTTCACAATCAATAACGTGGTTGATCCACAGATAATATCAGAGAAAGAATATGCTAAAGAAGTTTATATTTCTTTAAATATTCGACCTCATTTCCTTCCGAAGAATTGTCTACATTGTCCTTCATTTCAATCTTGACCGTGTCTTCGACATGTGAGTTTGAGAACACTTTTTCGGTGGTAAAAACTATGTGATTCTACTGGTGTTCAGTATCAGGGTATCAGTAATGATCTGTATGATATTCCAATGATAGAAGGCCAATCAATTAAATTGCATGAAGAGTATCGTCTATACCACGAGCGACCCATATGCAATATGTATAGAATACGCATTATGTAAATCCATGTATACATTTGCATCAAAATCGCACTTTAATGACTGGAGCGATTCGAACAATATCCCCTGGAGATATTATGAAAGCTCCATGGTTGAAAGCTCTTTGATCTTTATCCTAACAAGTATTCTATCTAATTTGTATTTGTGCGTTCAGAAAAATAAATTAATGAATTACACTCTCGTTGTTTCGTAAATATTCCTGGTACTTTTTATAGATAACTAGCGACCCACCCCGGCTTCGCACGGATCCAATGCAATCCTCATAAACAACGGTAGTGCCGGCGCCGCACCGCTATATCCCTGCATTTTAAATCTGTAATATCTTCGGAAATATTCATTTGAATTACAAGCTGGTCATATTGATCTATATTGAATGGACAACGTATTTAAGGTACTTAATTGGATAAGGATTATTGCTGTATTGCTTAAAATAACTTCCTAAATAAGTCATTTTCTCCCGTAAACTGTAAAGGATAGAAAATGGTTATTGTGGGTTATCCTTAAGAGATAGACATAAACCATCGCTGACTTTTTTGTTGACTTTTTTTTGGAGTATAATACCGAGTACATTATTTTGATTTATCTCGTGGGGTTCAGTCAGCGTTTGCAATGTAAGCGCAAAAAATTGTGTTTATTTACGACATCACATTGAAAACCTATGAATTCATCTGTGTTTCTCTACAATATTATGCATGTAGAGGAAACTCACCAAATATGGAATACCATTTTGTTTTTGGGATATAAAGAAAAAACCTCATACTAATTGAATCAGTTTAATGTTTATACTAATCAGTCATACATTTATATGAAGTAATTAACAGCCTCTAATAAAATATATTAGTTATCTAATTGAGATCTAACACAAAAAACAAAATCACAAATGAGTAACCAAATATGAAAAATAAGCTTAAATCAACATAAAAATAACAAAAATGGACATTATTATCTTTGAGATCAATTAAATGAATATAACATATTGTGATAAATGAAAGAAGTTACATAATTACTTGCAAAAGTCACAGATCCAAGTATCAAACTCTGGACCAGCACAATCATAATTTGCCCAGAGCCCACACATCAAGCATATTCCATAATTAGACACCGACGACTGTCCATATTTGGATTTTTATACTAGTTCAAACTCTTCTAAATATTTTTTCAAGTCACAATATTTTAATGACAAAAGATCACAAAATGGCGAAATAAACATAATACCGATATACTAAATAGTATAACACTTATGTATACAAACATAACAGCTGGTAATACTCATTCACTACTCACCTTTTAAAATTTTCTTCACGACAACAAAACAAAACACGCCGACCACACGTTAAGCGTTTGCGCAACTAACTTGATGGTGTGAGTGCGATAGTAAATAGACCGAATGAAACAGAAGATGGTCGAATGTGCCGTCTATTACTCATTGTCTTGGATAAATGAAGGTATTCCATATCAGGATACTATTTCATATTTGGTGACTTTCCTCTATCATACATATAAACCTTCCTCTTGAATCACTTCATCTATAAAAAAAGCTTTACGCAGTTTTGAAGATTTAAGCATAGATAGGGACAGACAGGGAAAACGACTTTGTTTTATACTATGTAATGAAATACAGGATCTTCCTCAACGAGACGTTTTGACGCTTTGTGTATCAGAAGAAAGAATCTGAAACCTGTTAAAACAAATTTCCAGAAAACTAGTCGCAATAGTCCCCAATATACTCTTATCGTCGTGAAAGACCCTGTATATGCTGCACGTGCGTGCATACTCAAATTCGCATCATATAAATCCAGGTACTCAAAATCGCATCCTAATAAATGAAGTGATTCGAGAAATATTCCATGGTAATACCGATTATGCACCATTGAAATTCACCATATTCCACGAATATTGAATATTTGTTCACCCCTAACTTGACAGAAATCTACCATCGAATAAATTTCCATTCCCTATTTTCCAACATTTCAGAACACGATTAAACTTCAGTCGCAATATTTCCATTATGGGAAAAATATAAAAAAGTGTTTCTGCAGCTTGGTCACGAGATGATTAAAGGAAAAATTAAATTCCTTTATTCGAATATTCTTCAACAGGATTTCTTGGGACAAATTCTCGAGTAAATAAAGTGTTTATCATTTCGTAATTCTCGAAAAGAATTGGTGCATAGAATTGAGAATTAGTTCCTCATCAGTTCTCGAACTTTTTGTCTAGACTTTTGAGAATAATTTCGACATTTGTTTTCCCTTCAAGAAATATTCCCGAACAGCTCTAAAAATTGGTTTTGATCGAACAGTCATTTGATCCATCAAATTACATTTGCGAAACTCCAAGATACTTTTAACGTTTCGTCTGGAAAACACCACATAAACTTTCGGCTGAGTTCCAGCTACAGGTATTGAATTTGAAATGGAGAAAAGCAAGAAGCAGAATTCTCATGGAGAATTCAATTCGCTTGTCATGGGGTATAGCCTAGGGACACGATGGGACTAGAAAGTACTCGGAACCTGCGGAATTCAGTTAGCAGACAAATTCTCATATATTTTCTTTATTTCCAGTTAATACGTCCTAACGGGACAGCCGGCATCTGACTCGACTTAATTTGATCTAATTAGCCTCGTTTCAAAACCCATCTGAGTCGATAAAGACAAAATCGTTGGGGATTCCTCTTGACCTTATTGTTGCCAAGTTTCGAAACCACGCCTGTGAACACGAGGGCCAGTGGATCTACCTTTGAAGCAGATCCGCATTTGAAGTACCATAGATCGATAGGAAATTTGATTGATACAGAAGCACCTATTCGGCTTATAATCAGAAGTTCGTCACCGATTTTTCAACCTGTTTCTGGATTAAAATGCGTTAAATGACATTTTACGGAGAATACTGCTCCACGAAGTTTCAGAAATCTTGTCACCGTTCTTGTTGTGACTGAGTACAAGTGTCGAATAATGCAACAGACGTTAATCAACAGTTTCAACTACACTGCGCAAAAAAATTAACGCACATTATGGGAATCTCAAATTTATTCTACAACTGAAGGTGTTCTCAATGATAATTATTTTTATCAGAATTATGCATGCATATGTTATCCACTTTCAACGTTTTTCTTCAATACAAATGTTTTCTCCCAGCAGGAATAAAAAAAGATGATATTGTCAGATTTTGAATGTATTGGCTCCATTCTAAAATCAGTTGTTCTCGATCAATTCTAGTGATCAATAGTTTTTCTTTCGTTTGATTTTCTACACTCGATCGCTATGCAACGCGAAACACGCAATTTGACCCAAGAGGAATGTGCCCAAGCGTTAGTTTTGCGAGAAGAAGGGTGGACATACACAAGAATTGCAGATAGGTTTGGAGTTTCCCATACAAGTGTGTCCAGAATGTTGCAGCGATTCAGGGAGACAGGTATGAATGTCCGAAGACCAGGACAGGGTAGACCACGGGTAACAACTGCCATTCAAGAACGTTACTTGAGAGTTTCTTCGTTGAGACAACGGTTTGGAACCGCTCGCCTCCTTCAAAATCATTTTGAACAAACTCATGAGGTGCAAATTAGCACTCAGACAATAAGAAATCGCCTCAGAGAATATGATTTAAGGGCTCGTGTCGCGGCAAGAGGCCCAGCTCTTACCCCAGCCCATCGAAGGGCGCGTTTGGATTTTGCGAGAGAGCATATCCATTGGGATGAGGCCGATTGGGAAAGAGTTCTCTTCACAGATGAGTCTAGATTCTGCCTCTACCATTTTGATCGACGTTCCCTTGTATACAGACGTCCACATGAAAGATATGCTCAGTGCAATTTCCTGAATACTACTGGTTTCGGGGGAGGATCGATTATGGTATGGGGTGGAATATCTTTGACTGCTCGCACAGACCTAGTGGTCGTTGATAATGGAGCTATGAATGCTGATAAGTATATAAGGAACATTCTTGAAGAGCATGTAGTGCCATTTGCCCCATACAGCGGTGAAAATTTCATTTTTATGGACGATAATGCCAGACCCCATCGTGCGCGCATCGTTCAGGAGTACCTTGAAGAGGTTGGAGTCTCTCGAATGGAATGGCCAGCAAGAAGTCCAGACCTCAATCCGATTGAGCAATAGAATGCTGAGAAGTTCAGAAAATGATCCAGCTACTCTTAATGACTTAGGAATCCAACTCGGAGAAATCTGGGAAGGATTATATCAGAACATTTTGAGATCACTCATTTTGAGTATGAACCATCGTTGTCGAGCTGTAATTAACGCAAGGGGTGGAAATACCAAGTATTAAATCACTTATCAGCATTTCAGTATTTTGAAAATTGTTCATTTCTCTTCTTTCACATAAGATTCGGTGAAATCCTGAATTTTTCTTCCATTTAATGTGTCTTGTTTCGTTCAAAACCTTCTCGAGGGAACATGAAAAATAAGTTATGAAGTCAATGTAGAGTTAACTTTCATTAAAATTGAGATTTTCAGAATGTGCGTTGTGTACTTTCGAAAAGGATTCCACTAACTCATAATCATATGCAGATTCGATCTAAATGGGCCAATGATCCGTTCAATTAGCACCTAGCTTTTTTATTAACATAGCAATCAATGTTCTCAGTTATTCATCGGTGTCAATAATAAACTATGTGGTTAAAAAAACTGTTAATAAATGATCTGAAAAAGAAAAAGACTTTATTCGAGTTTTCCAAGGCCATGTGACAATGTCACAGGGAAGCCATTTCATTCCTGCTGAATTCACAATGGTCTACTCCCGAAATTCCGTCACAAATTTTCAGGAATTATGAGCATGGTGATCTTCTATGGAAATTTAAGTCAGCAGTCCTGAGTAGGGATGAAAATTAGATGAGATGGAGGGTTTCAAATATTGATTACCTGCCCGACATAGGCGGCGAGATGTCTTTGTCGGAGTCCTATGATTTAAATTTCATGAAAATTGGGTTTCTGAGTAGAGCTGATACGAGCGGGTCCGCTGAACGGTTTGCCGATCCTCGACGAATGACGAATATCGCCATTGTCTTCGACAGATAGTGGAAAAGTCGTTGGGGGAGCGAATCGAGAAGCCTCCAATATTGCCGGGAGAGATATCTAGAAGGCGGAAATGCTATAAACTATGTTTACAGGGTAGGGTCAGGGTGCTTGACACGTTAAATTTGTATCCGGTCCGTGAAAGATTCACTGCAAATCCGGAGTTCGATGCTCTCACATCGCAGCTTCATTGCCCTGCGAGCTCCAAAAATTCGATATTAGAAATTCCCCAGATATTTTATCAGATATGCGGAAAATGCATTTCAATTTTACCCCTTTATGAAAACGTGCATTGCAGTATTTTCAATTCGTTCCAAATCGATTTTCATTGAAATGTTATTTTTGTATCAAATGTTGAAAAATACATTGAATGTTGAGGAAAATATTGACATGAGGAAGTTTTCAAAATTGGTCCCGCGAACGAAATACGTCGGATACCGAGGAAAGAAATCTTGAGTGTTATCAATGGATGATATCAATAAATTCATTCAAGATGCTGATGACGAAACTTATTTATTTTTTCATAGGGTACAGATATAATCATAATTTCGTGAGATTAGTTGTAATTTCAATATTCCTTATTTGTAGGTTGTCTTAATTTTGGGTATCATCGATGCTTGTCGCCGTGAAGAATTATTACATTAAAACTATTGATGCCATTAAAGATGCTGGATCTATACTAATTGTTAAAATACCTGATACAAAGTCCCATTGCGCATGAACGTTTACTGTTTCAAATTTGGATTATATTGACATATACAGCAAGTATAGAGCACTACGGCAGCCTCAAACAAAAAGTATTACACTATTTTTGAAATATTCGAGAGGAAAATGTATCAATCAACATGTGGAAATAGGAGAAACTCCAAGCTTGATTGAAAAATGGCTTGGAAAAGACATGTTCGAGAGCTACACAGGTGATTACTTCAGGAGAAGCTCTGTAACTCTTCTGGCCAATGCAGGGGGCAACATTTCATCGATAAAACGTCACGGTGGCTGGAAATCTGCCACCGTAGCAGAAACATATACTGCTCCGCAAGAGTTAAGGATATCGTATTCAATCGTTTTTAAAAGTACGTAATCTTCGAGAAAATTGCTGTAAAATCATTTAAAACTCAATAACAACTTGAATCGATCCAATAAAATCAGTATGAGACATTTCGTCAATCTGGTCGCCTTTTTTCTGAAGTTTGGTTCTTTGCATATGCTTCATGAATGTTCTTATTTTGAAATGAAGTCAGTTTATCAACGGCTTCGATTTGAAACGAGTTTTCCGGGAATGCCAAGACGTAAATTAACAAACGCTTAGGTTAATAGGGCTATCGGAATGCTACAGGGTGGCCTAACTCAGGTTGTTGTAGCGGAAAGGCTCCAAGTCAGCCAAAGTGTGATATCTCGACTTTTGAATAGGTTCAGGGAGACAAGTTCCGTGTTGGAAAGACCAAGTCTTGGTGTGCGACGAAAAACAACACCTTCTCAGGATCGTTTCATCACCGTTTCGGCGAGAAGAAACCGTACATCTACGTGTAGAATGCTACGGAATACTCTTCAAAATGCAGATGGGGTCCAAGTTGCCATCGAAACCATCATACGACGATAGAAAGAGGTGAATCTAGGTTCTGGACGTCCATTAAGAGGAGTTCCATTAACCGGTGACCATAAGCGTCAAAGACTGGAATGGGCAAGGCAACATATCAATTGGAACGATCAATGGCGTAGTGTCCTTTTCACTGATGAATCCAGATATGGGCGATTTTCAAATTCTCGAAGAATAAGGGTAGGGATAATCCTACGCATACCCCGTAATCGTCGCTATGTCCAAGAAGTCCATCCATTCCGAGGGGGTAGTGTTATGGTATGGGCCGGAATATGTTTCAACGGGCGCACAGATCTACACATTTGTCCTGGGAATATGATCGCCTTACACTATAGGGAGCATGTCATTTACAATGTTGTGCCAAATTTTCACGCTGCTGTTGGTGAAACTTTCCAATTTCTAGACGATAACGCTAGACCGCACCGTGCAGCCATAGTTGAGAATGCGCGCGAGGAGCTTGGTATTCCACATTTACCAATACCTCCGCACTCACCAGATTTGAATTGCATAGAACATGCATGGGATATACTTCAAAGAAGATAAGATAATCATCAACGTACCCCAGAATCCTTAAATGATCTGAGAGAGCTTCTGCCCCGTTTATGGAGCCAAATTCCTCAAGAAATGTTCAACAACCTCGTGTGTAGTATGCAAAGAAGATGTCAAGCTGTTATTGATGCCCGTGGAGGCCATACATTGTATTGATAGTCTCAAAAAGCTTGAATTCTCTGGGAAAAAAATTTCGTTATTTCACTCGATTTTTCTTAACCAACCTGTATACGCTGCAGACCTACAGGCTAAAATTAATGTACAACTTGAAATCATATTATTAATATGAATTTTCATCACAAAAATCTTATTTTAACTATATTTTTTTGCAATTTAAGTCGATATCTCTAACTCATGTGGAGCAGTTTATATAGAAGATAGTTTGGATAGTAAAATTGAGATCTCAAACGAAATATTGAATTGTTCATCTACTTCCAGAAAAATATCTGACGAAACTGTGGAATCAACTCTTCACGAAATATCTAAATGCTGATCAGCAGCAACCTGGAACAGCTTCAGGAATTTATATTGGAAGTAATTGTTCACACTTTTTCATTAATTATTGTTCCAATAAATGAAAATGTTTATTGTAATAACAATTGATAGGGAAGTTCGAACAATTACCTCCAAAACATATATTCCTGAAGATGTTCCATGTTGTTAAATAGTACTTGAAGAGTGGATTCTAGAATTACTAATCATCAATAATTGACTCTGTAAGAAATAAATCTTTCAAAAAGTGATATTTCATGTTTATTGTGTGAATTATTCTTCTTCTTTTTTTCACTGTTGAAAAAAGACTTTAATCACGGTGAAGCAAAGAATCATTTCCTCACAGAAAATTGGTATAATAACATGGAAAAAATTCGAAATTCAGTACCTTTGTGGACTTCTTTCATTTTGAAAATGATAAAGAGATCTATTCCGATTATTATAAGAATAAAATGAAATCACCGTACTTTTAGGGCTTTTGGATCGAATTCCTCTTCATTTTACATCCAAACGAAACATAGTTAATCAGGTCGATTCTGTTTGGAAATAGTAATATGGTTATAGAAAAGATATTGCCATCACAGCAAAGTTTGGTTATATTTTATAATTATAACAATGTTGTAGATTTAGCAATGTTATAACAAGATGCGAACAGAATCGACCTGAATATCATAATTCACCGATATTATTCAATATCTCTTTTTTTATAACCCGCCCCTTCGCCATTTCGCAACCTTTTGAGCAAATTCTTATAATTTGTGAATTGTGCGGTAAAACCGTTCCAAATTGAATGAGCTTGTAAGGAACGCATCAATGGTTCATACTACAGTATTTCAAAGAATTTATTATTCATTGGAACGAGCGTGGAAAGTTAAATAACTGTTTACGTTCGCGTTTCTCGGAAAATATAAACTATTAGCTTGAAATGCGGAACGCTGGAACAAACAAATACCTTTCGGCTCAGTTTCAATAAAACAGGGACAAAGAACGTGCGTAAAAAATAAAGGGCGATAATCCAGAAAACAATAGGCGGAAATCGTATTGTTTAGAAGGCTTCAGCATTAAAACACCCATAGCACGCTTCATCCATCAGGATTGGCTGTTGGATACGTGCCCCAATGCAGCATATCGCTCAAAGCACGTGCTACAGGTGAATCTAACCTCAATCTAAATAGAAATAGGGAAACCTACATTAAATTCTCATGCAATTGAACTTAGGTAATCATTACTCAAGTGTTTGAATCGCTCCTCCAAAATAGCATTGCAGTTGTCGCAATTCAGGGTACAGTGAGGTCTTCGAACTTCCAATAAGGGACTGACGGCCCTTCTGGGGGATGCCGATGCAGCCACATCCTTCCCTCCCGAAGTTTCGGAAGGGAGGCACAGAGATATGGGGCTGACTGAAGACATGGCACGACAGACTCAGAGCATTGCTCCCGAAACTCGTGGAGAAAAGTGGAGGAGAGCCACCCTAACGCACAGGAGGGTGAGCGAAGACTGAACCGTGGAGCGAACTCGGAGCGAATATGTTTCCGATGTTGCCGTAATACTGCTCAAATATTGCCATCCCCCACATGCGAGTGCCAATCGCAGCCCCCGTTCATTATGGAAAATAATTGAAGAGTTGTTCATATTTTAGGCGGAATTTGTTTCACACTTTTTGCCCCGTGTGAAAATGGACAATTGCGTCCAATTGAATTTTTTCGACGTTTCAAATAACATCGCAAGGGTGGAATCAGTTTCAATCCACTGGAAATAGCAAATACAACACATACTTGTTATTTAACTTCAAATAAATGTGTGCTACTTTTATCCATTCCTGGAAATGAACAATTTCAAATTTCCAAATACTGGGACGAGTAACATTTTGAGTGCAATGCAAATCAACTCATCTTTATTGCACAGGGCGAGTCTTCAACTTGCACAATTATAGATTGATGATATTTCCAAATTGATCTTTCTTCACCGATTTTGAAAATATATATCATGAGTTCACTATACAGGGTCTTTCACGAGGAACCTCACCCATATTTATACGGGAAACTACTGAACGTATTTTCATGAAATTCAGCACTTATAAGTATTTCACGATGCTGATGAAATCTAAAATATTTTCAAGGCATGAGCACCTCCGGTTTTTCCGGAAATGACGTCAACTTCCGTTTTTCAAATTAGAACCCAATTTTTTTATGGCAGATATTGAATCTACGTTAAAAAATAATGTGAGTGTATGCATCACACCCTTGCCCTAAAATGGATATTTTCTGAGTTAATATTCACTTTAGGGCAAGGGTGTGATGCATACACTCACATTATTTTTTAACGTAGATTAAATATCTGCCATAAAAAATGGGGTTCTAATTTGAAAAAATTGATTTTTCACGATTTTGTCATCCCTAACTTTGAAAGCGATTTTTTCACCCCCTGTATCATGAATCGCGATTTCGATTTTTAAAGTGGATACATCAATCTTACATCTTGAAAAATCCCAGAAATGAAAATTTTCCATCCGAAAACCTCGAAGTTATTCTTGTTTCAGCGGAGCTCTATTTTCGATTTTTTTTTCGAATTTTTCCGCTCAGAGAGAATTTTCCAACCAAAACTGAAAAATGTCACATCAAAATAACTTGAAATTTTCTAAGGAATCTATTTCTGCAATAAAAAAATGGTGTTCTAATTTGAAAAACGGAAGTTGACGTCATTTCCGGAAAAACCGGAGGTGCTCATGCCTTGAAAATATTTTAGATTTCATCAGCATCGTGAAATACTTATAAGTGCTGAATTTCATGAAAATACGTTCAGTAGTTTCCCGTATAAATATGGGTGAGGTTCCTCGTGAAAGACCCTGTATATCGAAAATTTCGAAAAAAAACTTTTTGTTCAACAAAATCCAAGCACGCTTTGATCCACTTCCTCCGAAACTGAGGCGGTCATGAAATTTGATGTCTTATTAATTTTTTCTTGTCAAATTCAATTCAGTTTCATCATTGTTGTATCATCTCACATTTGAAGTTCTTATTTATATCACATCATGCAATTTATGTATTTCCTCGAATGGACAACGATTTGAACATTTGTTTTGAATATACTTTTTCTCAAATAAACCATAATTTTCTTTTTGAAGGAGCTTTTTTGCCCCCCATGAATTCATAACTGTCATCAACGGGTATAATCATTCAAGTATACTGCTCCACAAGAGTTATCGAAATGAAGTCAGTTTATCAACGGCTTCGATTCGAAACGAGTTTTCTGAAAATGCCAAGACGTAACTCAACAAACGCTGAGGCTAATAGGGCTATCGGAATGCTACAGGGTGGCCCAACTCAGGTTGTTGTAGCGGAAAGGCTCCAAGTCATCCAAAGTGTGATATCTCGACTTTTTTCAGATTCTCAAAGAATGAGGGTATGGACAATCCCACGCATACCCCGTAATCGTCGCTATGTCCATCCATTCCGAGGGGGTTGTGTTATGATATGGGCCGGGATATGTTTCAACGGGCGCACAGATCTACACATTTGTCCTGGGAATATGACCGCTTCACACTAAAGGGAGCATGTCTTTGACAATGTTGTGCCAAATTTTCACGCTGCTATTGGTGAAACTTTTCAATTTCTAAACGATAACGCTAAACCGCACCGTGCAACCATAGTTGCATAGAATGCGCGCGAGGAGCTTGGTATTCCACATTTACCACTACCTCCGCACTCACCAGATTTGAATTGCATAGAACATGCATAGGATATGCTCCAAAGAAGATTAAATAATCATCAACCTACCCTTAAATGATCTGAGAGAGCTTCCGCCCCGTTTATGGAACCAAATTCCTCAAGAAATATTCAACAACCTCGTGTGTAGTATGCAAAGAAGATGTCAAGCTGTTATTGATGCCCGTGGAGGCCATATATTGGGTTGATAGTCTTAAAATGCTTGAATTCTCTGGGAATAAAATTTCGTTATTTTACTCGATTTTTCTTAAACACCCTGTATACGCTGCAGACCTACAGGCTTAAATAATTTGCAACTTGAAATCATATTAATGTGAATTTCCATCACAAAAATCTTATTCGAACTATATTTTTTTGCAATTCAAGTCAATATCTCTAACCCATGTGGAGCAGTTTATTCAAATGCTTTTTCATTTTTCAATTTGGCAACTTACAATAATTGTGAGATATCGAATTCTATGGCCTCCTCAGAGGGGCGGAAGTGAACAGGGGCAGTTTCCTTTCTCTATGGAAGTGAATCAAAGCCTGGTTGGATTTTGTTGAACTAAAAGTGTTTTTTCGAAATTTTCTATATATAGTGAACTCGGAAATATATCATGATATATATTTTTGGAATCGTTGAAGAAAGACCAATTTGGAAATATCATTGCCCCATTATGGCTTCCATTCGAAAAAAATATTTATCGTTATTGTTCCAAAATTGGAGCAGATACAAAAAATCCAATAATGAAAAGCCGTAAAAAAAAGTGCCCGAAATATGTGTTCATTTCTAGATTGTAGATCCTTGTTGATACGGAACAATGGACCAAATACCAAAATCGCCCTGTAGCTCGTGAACAACAGATGGAATGTTGTACCTATTGATTTTCAGATCCCACGATTCAAACACAAAACCATTCCTGTAGCAAGCATAAAAAAATTCATACCCGATATCAAAGCTTCAATATTGAGATTGATATACGTAAAACCTTAGTTCTCAAATTGCTTTGTCCCATTCGTCAATATCGGATGGTTAACCGGTATCCTCTTCCAATTCATTTTTTATCGAATGTTGATTTACGCCAGTTCATTCACTGGAAATTTGATTACCGAATTGGGAATCAACTTTTAGGTGGGTAAATTCCATTTATCAATCGAATAGAATGGTGGATACCACCTGGTAAATCAGCAAGGAGATCTCAAATTGAAAGGGACACTCTATTCTGGTTTCCAACATTCAAATTTTGCTCCTCGTAAATTGGTCCCTTTATGCTTAGAAAACCTTCAGAAGAGAAATTAGAATTGAACAGCTTAACTTAAATTGGACATCGTGAGAAATTGTTCACGCATTTTTATAGGGTCCACTGAGTCTCAAGAAAAATTAACTTCCTCGATTTCTGAAAAAATTCCACCTGGCACTGAATAGGTACTAATCAGATTCTGTTCTTTTCGAAATGTCCTCGTCTGTTAGAGACACAAATAGTCCTTTACGCTAGTCCTAATCAGAGATGGTGTCTAACTATCAACTATTCCATTATCAGAACTCAATTAGAGGGGGACTTGAGCAATTAGGCAAATCACACGTAACAGTGAATATGAATCCAGCTAATTTTGGATCGACCAACAATTAATTCACAAGGGAACCTGGAGGATTCGCAAAGGTCACGTCAGCATGCAAGAGAAGAGACAGATTTCAGTTCAACCAAATTTATTTTATGCACTATTGGCAGAAAATCAAAAAATTTCGTATTCTAGTTTTGATGCCTGAATTCATAATGAAAAGCCCTCAAAGTAAATTCTAAGAAATATATAAACTTCTCCACATGAGTTAGGGATATTGACTTAAATTGCAAAAAATTTATGAATGTCAGAAGTTTTTTGAATTTGCTCTTACTTTTTTGCTGATTTTTCGCTAAAAACAACCACTCCAATCTATGGGAGATGATCCCCCAACATAAGGGGCCTGTAGCGTTCCTCGAACACCTGAAGAACAGAAGAATCATCACTTGGAAGATCGGACCTGATCGAAAGATCCTCCCGATCCATAAGAGAGTTAGGACTTTGTGAAAAGGTTTTTTAGCAGGTGAAGTAATTTTTTTTACTGCTTCTTTCTCGTTTTTCCTTCTTTTTTTCCTGTTACAGATATAATTTCAAGACATTTGCATCCAGTTCAATGAAAAGGCAATTTTCAAGCACAAGGAGCTCTGTAACATGGATAGCAGCATATTTTTTTTAAACAAATTCAGTATCACCACACATACACGGGGAGACAGAGTTTTTTCAGAGGTTTTTATCTGTTCTCGTGTATCATACTCAGAATTGTATGGTACCCCGTTTACATTCCCTCTGCTAACACTTAGATTTGGAGCGGGAAACAGATTTTATTCATTTATATAATCTGGTCCTTGTAGCCATTTCTTCACACGTGCCATATGCCATGTATTGTTTGGTTTAAGAAAACAGTTTGTAATACTCTCTTTCAAAAGAATATATATATATATATTTATATTATTGATTTCAAGTTGCAAATTGATTTCAGCCTGTAGGTCTGCAGCGTATACAGGGTGGTTAAGAAAAATCGAGTCAAATAACGAAATTTTATTACCAGAGAATTCAAGCATTTTAAGACTATCAATACAATGAATGGCCTCCACGGGCATCAATAACAGCTTGACATCTTCTTTGCATACTACACACGAGGTTGTCTCAGATCATTTAAGGATTCTGGGGTAACTTGATGATTATCTAATCTTCTTTGGAGCCTATTCCATGCATGTTCTATGAAATTCAAATCTGTTGAGTGCGGAGGTATTGGTAAATGTGGAATACCAAGCTCCTCGCGCGCATTCTCATGGCTGTACGGTGCGGTCTAGCGTTATCGTCTAGAAATTGAAAAGTTTCACCAACAGCAGCGTGAAAATTTGGCACAACATTGTCAATGACATGCTCCTTATAGTGTAAGGCGGTCATATTCCCAGGACAAATGTGTAGATCTATGCGCCCGTTGAAACATATCCCGGCCTGTACCATAACACAACCCTCTCGGAATGGATAGACTTCCTGGACATAGCGACGATTACGGGGTATGCGTGGGATTGTCCATAGCCTTATTCTTCGAGAATTTGAAAATCGTCCATATCTGGATTGATCAGTGAAAAGGACACTACGCCATTGATCGTTCCAATTGATATGTTGCTTTGCCCATTCCAGTCTTTGACGCTTATGGTCACGTGTTAATGGAACTCCTCTTAATCGACGTCTAGAACCTAGATTCACCTCTCTCAAACGTCGTCTGATGGTTTCGATGGAAACTTGGACCCCATCTGCATTTTGAAGAGTATTCCGTAGCATTCTACACGTAGATGTAGGGTTTCTTCTCGCCGAAACGGTGATGAAACGATCCTGAGCAGGTGTTGCTTTTCGTTTTCCATCAAGCCTTGGTCTTTCCAACACGGAACCTGTCTCCCTGAACCTATTCCAAAGTCGAGATATCACACTTTGGCTGACTTGGAGCCTTTACGCTACAACAACCTGAGTTAGGCCACCCTGTAGCATTTCGATAGCCCTATTAGCCTCAGCGTTTTGTTAATTTACGTCTTGGCCTTTTCAGAAAACTCGTTTCAAATCGAAGCCGTTGATTAACTGACTTCATTTCAAAATTAGAACATTCATGAAGCATATGCAAAGAACCAAACTTCAGAAAAAAGGCGACCAGATTGACGAAATGTCTCATACTGATTTTTATTGGATCGATTCAAGTTGTTATTGAGTTTTAAATGATTTAACAGCGATTTTCTCGAAGATAACATTGTATACGATATCCCTAACCCTTGTGGAGCAGTATATTTTCCAGTAGACATAGTCTTATTATCGGATATTTTCCAGGAGAATAGCGGACACAGATCCTACTCGATATTCAATTTTTCTGTATTAGCTCCCTCTCAATCTTGAATAAATAAGCCTCTACAATTTTTCTCTGGAATGAGGGCGTATTGCAGCTTATCATAATAAGGCCTGAAGCTCTGGAGGTCTTTCTTCTTTTTCCGCAATTTTGTTTATTCGCTACACAGGCCCTCTAGGGTGACTAGACATCGATCCTCCTCATGTTAACATCGGAAGGACAAGGACAAAAATTGGAAAGGACTCTACGGAATCAACTTGTAGAGAAACGTACGTTATCGATTTTAGGTTACGGAAAAAACAGCCGGAGAGGTCAATGAAACCAGATGCTTGCCAGATTGTAGATTTTCGTTTGGGCCACAATCCAGTTTCACAGACAACCTCCGAATGCAATGTTTAAACCAAGTAATCACCAAAATTTGCAGACAACAAATTTTAAAAAGGTGAGAAGCACTCAAAAAAATTGAAAAATACCAATGTGATCATTCATTCTTATCCCCTATCAAAACCGCACTTTTGTGTCGAAACACTAACAGGATCTGTTCCTCCGAATCAAAAGAACAACCTTAAATGAGCCGCGCTGGAAGTGGCAATGCCTCAGAATTAATGAACGTGTAAATAGAGGTGAAGAATATTAAAATCGTAATTGCATTCCGGAATAATTATATCGTGAATTTCAGGACCAACTCATTCCGCATTTCCACGAGGAAACAATTTAGTTCCGGGGGAATAATCAATTTCTCTATAACGACAATCTTGTTTCAACTAGGGCTGCCCCCGAGGAACGAGACATCAGCGAACGACCACTTAGAGGTCAACTAAGAGGTGTTGTCATGGAGCTCTCTTCGAGGATACTCGATTTTGATTGATATGCTTCATCTTCCACCATGAATCTTCACCTACCACAAAAAACTTCCACTGAGAATTTTTTTTTTTAAATTTTTGAATAATTCGGGAAATACTGAGAATTTCGGAATGTAATTCACGAAGAAGTTTCATCAATTTTCAAGCGTGAAGAAAATATCTAAAAACGTATGAGGTGGTATGAAAATTAAGGGTTTCCATACACTGAAAGATTGACCAGGATTAATCGTAGTGTATGGGGCCCTTTAGGGAATATCTCGAAACTGCGGAAAAATATCGGGCCGGTGCAAGTTTCGGGCCGGATATCCTCAGATTTACATCGCAATAAAAACGTGGAAGGTCCATAATTCACGGCTGT
Organism: Adalia bipunctata; assembly: GCA_910592335.1. NCBI lineage: Eukaryota > Metazoa > Arthropoda > Insecta > Coleoptera > Coccinellidae > Adalia > Adalia bipunctata. Next base: position 5,461,225 of record OU342957.1, read on the forward strand.
GGAAATACAGAAAGGATAATTCGGTCTGGGTCGTAATTGCCCGGGCGAAAATGGAACCAAGTGGGAAATGTGAAAAGCGGAGAAACTATGAATTCAGTCTGATCGACCCTCTCGAATTCCAAACCCGTTCCAAGCCAATTTGCTCATTATTTGTCCGTTTCTACCGAACGGAAGGAACAAAATATATAGTGGAGGAGTCTTATTTTAACAGAACAAGATTAGGCCCTTTCAGGTCAGTTATTTCGGTGATTTCGTGAAAAATCACACAGGGAGACATTCCCATGCAATTTCGAAGCTTCGTAAATTAACAATCAACCGAGAGTTTAAACTTTTTCGATTGAATTTTTTGACCACAAGATCCGGGGTGATGTTTCGGTGAAAGACAACCCCGTTATAACCAGAAAAGAAGTCCCGAACGTCCTTTTTTTCGTTATAAACTAGGGACTGACAAGCGAACAACCAACAAGGAAATCTAAAAAGAATCTCATAGATTGTGGATATGACGGAAAAGATGAAAGGAGAACGATTATCCTTGATAAGCTGAAAACTTCATCCTGATTTTGTCGCAGGCTTCTAGTGAATGTTCAAAGGAACAGCCTGTCATTTCATCCGATTGAAAAGTATCCCATAAAGTATTACTCCCACTTTCCATTTACGAGGTGCAACTACCGTGGTCACTAAAAAAACAGGCTCCGAACATATTCGCACCCAAGTTCAAAATTCGTTCCGCTGAAAACGAGTAGAAATGAATTGGTTTTATACAGGGTGGCCAAGAGATTGACGTCAAAAAGAAAAAAACAGGTCCCTCGTGTCATGGGCTATTCGAATCACCCCCATGTATGTTATGCGATTTTTCACGGTTTTCGAGTTATGAATTTTTTTATGAACTTTGAGAATTTTCGACTTGACCATCTTAAAAGAGATATTGAAAAAAAGGTACAAAACTTCTCTGTGAAATTCTTTTTGTAACTTGATCATCAAGAATTGTACTTTTATACATGAAATAACCAGATTCGTAAATTCCATGAAAATTATGGAAATGTTGGTCTCAATTGAAAAAGTTACTGTGAATGTTATAAATAAATTTCTTTTTATTTACATTATTATGTGTGATTTATTGCCATACCTATTCCTTTTTTATCTAGATCTAGAACTCTTCTTGACCAGCATCTGAAGCTAGTTTTCAATAATTTTCAGCATTTTCTATCATAACTTGATCAGAAAAATCTAAAAATGGCAAAAAATAATTTTGTAGTAAATGTCTTGTTCCTTGATTTTTTCCACCTCGATGACTTTGAAGGCTAATTCTAGCAAAAGTAGAGTGTTAAGTACCATTTTTTATCAATGATTCTAAAAGCTGACTGTTGGGCGCAGTTTTCAAGCATACTAAGAAACCGTGAATTCGCTTTTTTACATTTTTAATTTTGATTCGAAAATTCAGATCATAATCTAATTCACGTAACTTTTTCACTTGAGACCAACATTTCCATAATTTTTATGGAAGTTACGAATCTGGATATTTCATGTATAAAAGTACAATTCATGGACATTAAGTTACAAAAAGAATTTCACAAAGAAGTCTTGTACTTTTTTTTTAATACCTTCTTCAAGATGGTCAAGTCGAAAATTCTCGAAGTTCATAAAAAAATTCATGACTCGAAAACCGTGAAAAATAGCATAACATACATGGGGGTGATTCGAATAGCCCATGATACGAGGGACCTGTTTTTTCCTTTTTGACGTCAATCTCTTGGCCACCCTGTAGAATTGTACCAGCAAGGGAACCCTATACACCATCTCTATGGTGAGAGGGGCTCCACCCTGTCGACTCGCGACATTCTTGTCGGCGTGCCTTCGGGTCTGAGTCTCTCTTGTATCACATAAATGAGCCACCAGGCCTACGCTCCGATTCAAACTGAGACTAACTTAAAAGCACAGACGGACACTTTTCGTTCTTCATTGTGGTATTTCAAATTCGAAATCAATGAATTTACTGAGCCCAGTTAAATGAAACTACCCTGTATATCGGGTGGAACTAATAAATCAAAAGTTGGATGAGATACGTCAAACTTTTCTTCACGAAGTTTCATGAATGCCTGCTCTTCGGAAATACATTTTTTGGTTGAACACGCTGTTCCATACATGCATGACTGAACTTCTAGTCTCAAATCTTACAATCCATGAATTATTTAAGATTCGTTTTCTACGTGAAATCAATCAATCATGTTTGATCAGGATACTCTCTAGTGAAATGTCGTCAGTTTTTCATGAGCGGAAAATGCTGAAACCTCAATTTAAGAGGTCATGTTTTCTTGCGTATATGTAGAGAAAATTTCAAGAGGCATATTTTTCTGGACCGCCACAACGGATTTTACCCGCAGGTCCATTAATTAAGCCCCATCCTGTATACAGAAGAATACGACCGCATCGTACTAAAGCCGATTTTTTGGTATGTAAAGGGTTTTCCGATAGGCGGTGTTATTTTTAATAGCCTGCTATTTCGGTAGATGTCACTTTTGCAGCTGTCATTTTTTTGACATTTGACAAGTAGAAACCACGCCATTAATAAAAATGAAACGATACGCGCTTCAACAACGCATTGAGATTATTAAAATTCACTATAAAAATGGTCGATTTGTAATTTTAAATGCGCATATTTTTCAAGAAAATAAAATTATATAGGGTGTTCCATGCGACCGTGGCCAATACCAACTTTCTTATTTCAAATGCAACCCCCTGTAAAATTTTTATTCTTTGGATTCTTCAGAAAATTCTAGACATAATTCATGTACAATGTCCTATACCTATCTTCAACTTTTTCGGAAATATTAAAGTGTTTTCAGATTTTTTACAAAAATTAACATTTTAAATGAAAATTATTTTATTTCACAAATTCGATACATTACACTCAATACTTATTTCCCATTTACCTCTTGATATGAAGAAAGTAAGCAAAAACGACTGAAATGTTGAGTAACGTTAGAAGACAATTCTACACCAGATTAGCATGTTGCCAAGACGTTCGCGGCGAGCATTTTGAACATTTCCTACATTGACATTAATGTTTTTTTGTTTTTTTTTAATAATTAAGAAATAATCAGTATTACTTATTAGGTTTTAAGTGTAATGTACCGAATTTGTGAAATAAAATAATTTTTATTTAAAACGTTGATTTTTGCAATGAATCTGAAAACACTTATTACTTCCGAAATAGTTAAAGATAGGTATAGGACATTTTGCATGAATTGTGTCTTGAATTCTCTGAAAAATCCAAAAAATAAATAATATACAGGGGGTTGCGTTTGAAATAAGAAAGTTGGTATTGGCCACGGTCGCATGGAACACCCTATATAATATTATTTTCTTGAAAAATATGCGCATTTAACATTACAAATCGACGTGTCCGAGCGTTTTTCCTAACACGCCCTCATTTATTCGTTATCGAATTTATTTCATTTGGCTGTTACACTCTGTATATCTCTGAATCCTAATATCGTGAAATTAAAAATCACTGAAAGAAAGTCAAGAAAGTTATCCGAATGTCCATCATGTTATCTGGAAGAATCCAGCAGGATGCTTTGAATTAAATCTTAAACCGCAGAACAGAAATGCCTCGAAAAGTCACAGAAACAATTTTGATTCATATTATTTATTCATTTATTCAGTCCTCAGCACCGCTATATATTGTATTCCGTATTTCTGTAGCACAAAGCCCTCAGTCAACTTCGGGGAGGAAACCTTTGTTTTCTCAACTCTCGATTAGTTGGAAAACAAACTTCCGCAAAATCTAGAATACGAAGGTATTTTAATGGTGACCCTGCTGAAGTTATAATTAATATGAGCATTCTTCGAACACAAGATGGGATGAAAAATAAACGGCTACGGCAGATGGAGAATAAAAAATTAACCGCTCAAACATGAACTTTATAATTTTTCGTTATTATGGCATTTTCAAATCCTCACGCTCTGACGCTCTTTTGGGACCCACTCAACTCGGAATGCTTTTTTCTATATGTTATTAGATCCATTCTCATTAAACAAAGAAATTAACTATGATGTATGGCCTTTGTGTTGCGCAGGCACATCGATTTCTCAACTCGGATTTATCTTCGAGCATGTCACATGGAAAGCGAATGCTATTTTATTTATTCAGATGACCGGGAAAAACTGTGAGTGGAACGCTTTGACTCCATAAAAATAGTAACGTTTTACTTCTATTTTATCGCAGGCGTCCTCTTCTCTATTATATATTCTATCATTGCTCTACTTACAGAAAAGCCGACACGACGTGATGAAAATTATAAATGAATTCGAATCGCATTTCCCACTCACTCGACAAGTGTTCGGAAAGATAAAATTTGTTGGAGACTCAGATATTCGGATTTTCGTTGTTTGCAGGCAAACAACGAAACGCCCTCTTTACTCCAAGCAGTTGTTAGTTTCTCGAAAAAAATTAACTAAGTTTGCTCTTGAGGGTTCATTATGATTTCAAGAGTTCAGCATTCCCCACTTTCGTTCTGGATTTGTAGAAGAATGAGGTTCTTTCATATAGCCTTTAGCTTAAGCTGAAACTTGTTTCTAGTTTTAGTTCATCTTAAACTTTTTGTTAACAGGTTAGTCTTCATCGTGGCAGATCGTGTGGCATTTTCATTTTATTTATTCAGGGATTGATCATGAACATATCTAGGAGTATATTCGAAATTGTTGCATCTGAATTGAAGGTTAAGGGGGGCATGAATTTTTTCTGGGGGGGAGGGGCTATGAAAAGAAATTTTTTACCAACGTTATAGGACTACTAATAAAAGGATTATTGTCAATTCCGAGATCCAAGGGAGGGGCCGTGCCCTCAGGCATTTTTTATGACAGGGGGACATGATCTTGGATACAGAGCTTGTTTCTACTAGTAACCCCCTGGACTCTGGAGAGGGTTGCAACCCCATCAGGAATTTAAATAGGGAAAGTGGTTAGTTTTGTAACACAAATGTATGCATGGATTCAAATTTTCAGGAACCTGATGTAGTCTGTGTTCTTATAAATTCATATTCATTTTCAATATTATTCTTGGAGGACACTCATTTGAGATTATGTCTAAATCATAATAGTTAGGGCTCTGGAGAGTCTTTTATTGAATAAAGCGACCTCGAAAACCTACATTTTGATACCAAAATCGTCCATGTAGCACTCATAACTAATGAATTACTTCGTTTTAATTTTTTCGATATGTCTTTTTCGAGTTTTGTTCTGATGCTCAGAGCACTCAAAGTATGGGTGATAGGGATCACCAAATTGAGTATTCTGGGAGATTCGAATAGGTTGAAGACATTATCGTTGAATAACACTGTTAGATTCTCCAGGGAATTCGTGTTGGTGGCAAATATGGGGTTTTCAGGGGGTCATACCCCTTATGCATTTTTCACCCAAAAGTTTGGGATTTTCGAAATCGATTTTATTGTTTATAGAGATACTTTGGACAATGTTACTCCCTCCATGAGTTGTCCTTAAAAAAAAATTACGCAATGTGGTGCACATAAAATATTTCATACATTGAAAAAATACACTGCGCAAAAAAATTAACGCACATTATGGAAATCTCAAATTTATTCTACAACTGAAGGTGTTCTCAATGATAATTATTTTTATCAGAATTATGCATGCATATGTTATCCACTTTCAACGTTTTTTTCAATACAGATGTTTTCTCCCAGCAGGACTAAAAAAAGATGCTATTATCAGATTTTGAATGTATTGGCTCCATTCTAAAATCAGTTGTTCTCGATCAATTCTAGTGATCAATAGTTTTTCTTTCGTTTGATTTTCTACACTCGATCGCTATGCAACGCGAAACACGCAATTTGACCCAGGAAGGAATGTGCCCAAGCGGTAGTTTTGCGAGAAGAAGGGTGGACATGCACAAGAATTGCAGAAGGGTTTGGAGTTTCCCATACAAGTGTGTCCAGAATGTTGCAGCGATTCAGGGAGACAGGTATGAAAATCTGAAGACCAGGACAGGACAGGGTAGACCACGGGTAACAACTGCAACCGCTCGCCTCCTTTAAAATCAGCTCGAGCAAACTCATGAGGTGCAAATTAGCACTCAGACAATAAGAAATCGCCTCAGAGAATATGATTTAAGGCCTCGTGTCGCGGCAAGAGGCCCAGCTCTTACCCCAGCCCATCGAAGGGCGCGTTTGGATTTTGCGAGATAGCATATCCATTGGGAAGAGGCCGATTGGGAAAGAGTTCTCTTCACAGATGAGTCTAGATTCTGCCTCTACCATTGTGATCGACGTTCCCTTGTATACAGACGTCCACATGAAAGATATGCTCAGTGCAATTTCCTGAATACTACTGGTTTCGGGGGAGGATCGATTATGGTATGGGGTGGAATATCTTTAACTGCTCGCACAGACCTAGTGGTCGTTGATAATGGAGCTATGAATGCTGATAAGTATATAAGGAACATTTTTGAAGAACATGTAGTGCCATTTGCCCCATACATTGGTGAAAATTTCATTTTTATGGACAATAATGCCAGACCCCACCGTGCGCGCATCGTTCAGGAGTACCTCAAAGAGGTTGAAGTCTCTCGAATGGAATGGCCAGCAGAAGTCCAAATCTCAATCCGATTGAGCAGGTTTGGGACAACCTCAATAGATGGCTGACAAGTTCAGAAAATCATCCAGCTACTCATTGAATGTGTCTTGTTTCGTTCAAAACCTTCCCGAAAGAACATAAAAAATGAGTTATAAAGTCAATGTAGAGTTAACTTTCATTAAAATTGAGATTTTCAGAATGTGTGTCAATTTTTTTGCGCCGTGTACATGAAAAAAAGCTATATACGCCCTTGATATTGAAAGCGACTCACCTCTCACAGGAATATTGTTCTCTTCCTCCAGATGGAAGGGTTCCTTTCCTGTTACAATTTCATGCATTATTATAGCGAAGGAATAGACGTCCCCTGGCTGCGTACCCCTTTCTCTCGGGGCCCTCAGCAGTTCTGGAGCGGTCCAAAGGAGACCTGAAATTAATCATTTATGCGGTTTATGAATTATTTCGCTACGGAAACGGCCAATGCATTCAAGTCGAGGGTACACATATCCGATTTCAGGATAAAACGGCTGACATATTCAGATGGACTCGATCTTGTTCCGCGAAAAGGAAAAGCTCTGGGAGATATTCAGGATGACTGGACACATCTCATTTCCTCCTCGTTTCTGAAGACTCCTGTTTCTGAGATTTCTGAGAAGTTTCCTGGGCGTGCAACTCGGAAAGGCTGCTGTTGACGGAACGAATAAGAACAAACATTGAATACTTACTTACTTTTCCAGTATGAATGGTGTGTATCGTCCTTTGAATCGTTGTCATCGGCATAACACTCCAGACTCCTGAGGCCGTAATCAGATATTTTCACGCTGAATCTATTGTCGACAAGACAATGGGTCGAGCTCAGTGTTCCGTGGGATTTCAGTGAGGAGGAGTGCAGATACAGCATCCCCCTGACTATATCCACCAGAAGAGATATGCGGAAAGATAAATCGTTCAGTCTGATATTCTCGTCGTGGATGACGTCGTACAGAGTTCCTTTCGAGCAGTATTCGTAGAGAACGCAATTATGTCTGGGGTCTTCAAAGCAGCCTCCATAAAATTTAACAACGTTTTCATTCGATAAATCGTGCATAGCTTTCAGCTCCTTCAAATGGCATTTATTCAGCTCCAGCTTGATGTTTTTGTATCGTTTCATGTAGGCCTTCTGCGATTTAAAAATTACGAATCCTTCTTTGCCGTAGAGCTCGCCGGCTATGCTTATACCCTCCAGGGCCTGAAATGGAAGTTCAGATTGGTCGCAAAAAGATTCATTGTATCCGAATCTGAGCCGCATCATCCTCGAATCTATCCGAGGAATTTTCAATACACGCATTCATAACTTATACAGCTAACATAACTTATCCATAGATCCGAAATTTACATGTTATTATGTGCGAATTATGTGCAAATTTTGAGTGAACCCTGACTTTCTTATGCTTGTCGGACAAGCCGGCACATTTTTAATTTAAAATTTTCCATTTCTCTATTCGATTCAAGTCAATGCTCGAATTAAGTGCAAATTATGTGTGATTTCAGCGCAGAGTCGGTATTTCTCCAACGCTTCTTGTCGGGCAAACGGAATTCCCATCATATAATCAATTTTTCACCCTATTTCGACTAAGCAATACTGGATTATACGCAATTTATGCGCTTTCAGTTGTTTCGTGCTCTGACTAGTTATTTGTCGATAAGAATTGAATAATCAAGCAAACAAGAAACGACTTCATTTATCACTCGATATATATTGAACAAATACACGAATTATGTGCAAATTCTTTGTGATTCAAGTGCAGAGTCACTCTTTCCCGAATACTGCTTGAATTCCCATCGCCTGATTTATTTTTCACTAGATTTCGGTTGAGCAAATCAGATTTATGCGTTCTCAGCAAAAATTTTCAAATGAGAATTGAACAATCTTGATGCAAAACGAACAAGCAATACTCTACTACAACATATTCATTTATCACTCGATATCGATAGAACAAATGCACGAATTATTTGTGATGTATGTGCAAATTATTTGTGATTTATGTGCGAATTAGGTATGTGTGATTCAAGTGCAGAGTAGTTAAGTCTTACCCGAATACTGCTTGAATTTTCACTAGATTTCGGTTCATTAAATTCTGGATTATTGGCAATTCATCTACAATCAGTTTTTTGCATTCTCAGCAATAATTTTCGAATGAGAATCGAACATCCTTGATATCAATGGAACAAATGCACGAATTAAGTACAAATTATTTGTGATTAATGTGCAAATTATTTGTGATTTATGTGTGATTCAAGTGCAGAGTCACTCTAACCCGAATACTGCTTGAATTCCCATCGCCTAACTAATGTTTCACTCGATTTCGGTTGAGCAAACTCTGAATTATTGGCAATTTATGTGCAATCAGTTTTTGGCGTTCTCAGAAATAATTTCCGAATGAGAATTGAAAAATCTTGATGAAAAACAAACGAGCATTACTCTGCTACATTAAATTCATTTATCACTCTATATCTATTGCTTGAATTTTGTGCAATTTATATGTGATTCATGCGCAAATTCCTTTTTCTACTCGATAACTTTTTATTTAGAATCGTGCTAGTTGGTTATTGGTTCACAAAATAACAAGGAAAGTGCATCGAAAATAAGTATTTCGCCATTCCTAACTGTGGATCATGATGGCATCTGAACTGACATCGTTTTATTTCAAAAGATGTAATCCAGAAACATCAAGACAAGGGCTATGTAATCGTAATCCTAAAATAACGAGGTTTCAAAAAAATTCCAAGTCTAGTGTGTTGTCAACATATAATAAGGACAGCCTTGAATTTTGGTGAATGTTCGTTATTTTATTAATTAGTTTTTGTGTGAATCGTATCGATTAGTGGCAGAACGACGAAAACAAAGACGAGTTTTCTATTTAATAACTTAATTGCTGAAAAATTGAATATTTATAATCGAATATTTTTTCCAGGAAGTTATCGATTTTACTCATCAAATTGTCGCTATTAAAATGACAACACTGAAAACTCATTTTAAGACTTCATCGTTAATTAAAAATATGAAATATTGTTGGAATTGTATATTTATTTATCACAAATGAATTGTGTTGATACTTTCAATCAAGACCTGTCAAAAGCACTCCATAAAAGTTGAAAAGAATAGTTGAATAACGCTATTAAATGCGAGCTCAGGCGTTACAGAAGATTCATTACAGAGAACGAAAAAAAAGAAACCAATTTTCCCAATGCGATGTTAGCACAAATGGTAATGGGACTTATTCAGTCGTTATTATCAGAAGTCTCCAGTAGATATAATGAAGCTAGTTATGCATTCATTCATTCGGAACTGTATTGAATGAAAATATAATAACGAAAAAAACTATTGAACATCATTACTTCGAACCTCATGCGCCAGCATTTCCAGTTTTATACCGTGGAAATGAGACATCGCTTAAGGTCAGTTGGAGCTGCTCCAATTTGCAATTTATTTATTTTCGAAATATTGAATCAGTACTTCTTTCCCATTGTTTTCATCGCCTTCAATATTGATGGCAATATTCCATCTGGGCATTCACAGAACGTTTTTTGGTGTGGATCAAACAAAAGGCCATAAGCAGAATATTTGATTGTAACTTCTTCAGGAAAAAGGCTAAGTTTCGATTTGAAAAATTATCGAAACCGAACATAAATGAAAGGAATATATAGGTACTGCAAATCAGAAAAAAAATTTTGAATCGAATAAAACAAATATTTTTCTTCGACCACTTCATTTGAATGAATGTGCTGATGGAAAAAATCAAATTTCCACTCACCAACAAACTGGCTTTTCTCATCGAAAAGGCGGATTGAAAGCTATATCGTGGCATTTCCGGTACAACAATATCATCGTAGTTTATTTTCCAGGCCATAGAATAGATCTCCCTCTTGAATTTGAAGTGTCTACAAAAAAATTCTATCACAATCCAAAAATATAATTTTTTTCAGTGGATTACATGTAAGCTATTCCTCCTATCATCACGATCCCAAGACACAAAACTGATACCAAACTCAAGGCCAGTACGCTTACTGGGTCAACTTCTGCAAAGAAAAACAGCTACAATTTCATTATTTCAGCTCTTATTTATATAAACTTCAGATTCTATGAAAGGAAATAACCTCGTCTTCTCTCGTTGGATCACCCAGTATGTTTTATTCTTACTTACGTGGACACAATGACATGTCGTATCCACATTTCGGGGTATCAGAAGGTATATCGTCACCGGAAGGCCATTTCACATCCCATTTGGAGATGGTTTTTGTGGAAGCATCATATATGGCAACTGTCTCATATTGGCCAGTTTCATTCACGTTCAACAGGGCGAAATGATTAATCCTTTGGCCATTACAGTTTGTTCTTTCCGTTCCATGCCTTCCTGGAAACACAGCGATGAAGCGACTACCACAAAACACACAAAAAATAATCCAGGGGTCAAGGAAAGATCCAATTCTCTCGAGTTCATTTCTTGGAATCTCCGATAAATCAATACGTATATTTCTTGATGCTTATATTTTGTGGAGGCGAACAATCATTGTTCTCGATAGGATTCCTTGCATTATTTCAGAAAGAAAACAATGTCAGTTGGATATATTGCGAAATGCAGATATATGGTTTTCCAATAAGAGGGTTTATTTTGACGTTCAAAGAAGAATGCCATTTTTTTAGATAAATGATAGGATGTTTGTTTCATTATAAAGAGGAAGGTATACCGCTAATAATGGGAATTACATCAGCCAAATGACCACCACGAGTACAGGACCGTTTCCTTTTCATGAAAATTCCATAACCAAATCGCAAAGTGGCTGCCCTATGTCCTCGATAGCCTCCATCTTTGAGGTCTTGAATCGACACTGGGCTCTTGGCGTAGACCTTCTCTTCCACATTGCCCAAAAGGAAGAAGTCGCGAGGTGTTAAATCACAAGATCTTGGTGGCCAATTGCGATCACCTCTCACAAGCCGAAAGCTTTTGCCGTGAATGATCCGAAGAGGAATAGACGCTCTCTATTGCGCCAAAATTTAATGGCTCTAGCTTGACCAAAGAAGAAATTACGAATCTTTCAAAGTTTCGGACTCAAATAAAAAAAAAAATTTTCGGATTTTGATTTTTTTCTCCCAATTTTACTATTGCAGACCCATGCAATGAATTTTTTCTCGAAGGAGAATAGACGTTCTATATTGAGCCAAAATTCAATGGCTCTAGCTTGACCACATAAGGAATTACGAATTTTCAAATTCTGTAAATTGAATAAAACAAAAATTTTTCGGATTTAATTTTTTCTCTCCTAGTCTTACTACCGCAGACCCATCTTTGGATGCTACTTCCGAAAAGGAATAAACGCTCTTTATGTATTGCACCAGAATTCCATCGCTCTTGCTTGATCACAGAAGGGAAAGCGAATTTTCAAAGTTTGTGAATTGAATAAAAAACACTGAACTCTGAAAGCCTTAACACCCAAATCTTTATGCAAAATACGGTGAAATGACGTTTTTGGAATGTCTTACTCCAAAGAACGACGAAGAATGGACAAACCTGGGTTTTTTTCAACATCTCTGCCAAATTTTCACCATTTTCATGGTGAATTTTAATAATTTCAAGTTTTCTACTTGTTAAATGTCAAAAAATGAAAGGTTCAGAAGTGACATGTACCGAAATAGCGGGTTACTCGAAATTATACCTCTTATTGGAAAACCCTTAACTATACTGCGCAAAAAAATTAACGCACATTCTGAAAATCTCAATTTTAATGAAAGTTAACTCTACATTGACTTCCTAACTTATTTTTTATGTTTTCTCGGGAAGGTTTTGAACGAAACAAGATACATTAAATAAAACAAAAATTCAGGATTTCACCGAATCTTATGTGAACGAAGAGAAATGAACAATATTCAAAATACTGAAATGCTGATAAGTGATTTAATACTTGGTATTTCCACCCCTTGCGTTAATTACAGCTCGGCAACGACGGTTCATACTCAAAATGAGTGATCTTAAAATGTTCTGATCTTATCCTTCCCAGATTTCTCCGAGTTGGATTCATTAAGAGTAGCTGGATGATTTTCTGAACTTCTCAGCCTTCTTATGAGGTATTAATTAATTCGTAAAAACCCATGAGAAGAATCGTGAATATGAAGGAATAAAAATAAAACGTCTTAGCTTCTTCAGTTATATTGGAACCATTAATTAATTATTTTCGGTGACATGTTTCGACTAAAAAGTCATTTTCAAACCATAAAATCTGGAATTTTACAAAATTAAATAAAACCGAGTAGGCTGCCTAAATTGGGAAAATTACATAAATAATCAGATCGAAAAACAAAATGTTCAATAAACAATTCAAACAATAATTGATGCGTGAAGTTTAGGTAAAAACAAAAACAAAAACTGAACGCTTGAATAGGTACTTACAATTGGTTCCAAAGTCATATAAAGCAAAATCATTGAGTCACAAGATAAAATGTAGCAAGAAAGTCATTGCGGACAGCACCCACCAAAATAGTCAAATTATAAATTAAAATTAAAAATATTAGTACGAAGGAACAATTCTAAAACAAACGTCAAATGTCAAAACCTGACAAATTGAGTGGAAAACACAGAGCAACAACCGAAAAGGGGGGCGATAAAAGGTGGAGTGAAAAAGATGAAATCCTCACTCTCCTTCTTTTGAAAGGCAACCAACCATACACATCCGTGTAATCAAAAAACGAAAGGAGAAAGCAGGTGAGCGAAATCCAACTATTGTTCGAAAATATACAGGTGCATTTAATGTCTTACAGGAAGCAAGAGCTTGTAGGTATCCTTGAAGTTATTCGTCATCATCGAATTTAAGGTATTAAAACTGTCATTCTTCATATGCTTGAAAATCTCTATTTCTTCCAAAATTTCCTGTCTGCTGCCGAAGTCACAATGATGTAGTAATTTAGTATTAGTGTCTATATCAAAATTATGATTTTCATGTCTAAGGTGGCAACCAAAAATAGACTTGTCATTATTTGCATTTCTGAGACTTGAAAGATGTTCCCCAATTCTTACTCTCAAAGATCTACCACTTCTTCCTATGTAAATGACGTTGCAGTCCGGGTCTCCGCACTCCAATCTATATATACCAGGCTTGCTCAAGAAATTTACGGGACTCTTATTTCTGACAAAGTACTGATGCAGTGTATTTTGAGACTTGAAGGCTATTTTGATGTCATTAGTCCTTTCAAGTAAGTTGGCAATTTTGAGCGAAATACTTCCATAAAAGGGTAGACTGCAGAACTTCCCAGGTGGGATATCAACAAGATCTTCAGAGTTTGATCCAGGAACGGTGGAATTTTGAAGTTTTCGTCTTTTCTTTTTGAGTAGTTTTTCTATTAAATTTGGGGCGTAACCATTCCTTGACGCTATGTATTTCAAGGTTGAAATCTCTCTCTGGTATGCATCCTCATCCAAAGGTATGTTGAATAGTCTGTTTATATGTGTGTTGAATGCCGACATTTTTTGACTTCCGAAATGGCAAGATTTAATATCGATGGTACCATCTGTTTGAGTTGGTTTCCTAAACACATCAAACTTGATTCTGCCGTTGTCTCTCTCAAGACATAAATCCAAGAAATTTATCTTATTCTCTGTTTCAGTTTCCAAAGAGAAATCTATATTGAGGTGCAGTCCGTTCAGCCAATCTCTAAACTTGCTGAGATCCTCCGTATTGCCGCTCCAACCTATAATGATGTCGTCTACGTATCTGTACCAAAAAATGATTTTGTCCCTGAAGGGGTTCTGATCAACAAACACAAGTTTTCTCTCAAAATAAGCCATGAAAACTTCTGCGAAAAAGGGAGATAGGCAGTTTCCCATGCTGAGTCCGTTCTCCTGAACAAACACTTCATCCTCGAATATAAAGAAATTCTGTTGTAAGCATATCTTTGATAAGTGGTAGACAGACTCCGTCAGGTCATCAGGAAGGTTTGAACTCAGTAAGATCTTTTTAAATATTTTTAATGTTTGTGGTACTGGTACAGTGGTGAAAAGATTACAGACATCAAAGGATGCCAACAATGTTTCTTGGGGTATATGTGTATCTCTGAGCTTAGAAATCAAATCCATGCTGTTATTCAGGCAATAAACAGATCTAAAATTCAGGCAGGAAATGAGGAATTTGTTGAGGTGTTTAGACAATCTGTAAGCCAAGCTGCCACAAAACGACACAACAGGTCGAACAGGTATTCCTTCTTTATGGATCTTTGGAAGGCCGTAGAGTCTGGGCGTATGAAAAGATATAGGTATCAAGGACCTCCAAGTGTCACACAAAGTTGGGCCAAACTCAGATAAAGCATTTTTAAATCTGACTTCGAATTTCTTAACACATGACAAAGGTACCTTCTTGAAGCCATTGCTACCAAGGAACTCATTAACTTTATTTATATAGTCTAGTTTATTCATAACTACCAGACAGTTGCCCTTATCTGCCTTGAAGATGAGATTGTCATTCTTTATTTTCCGATTGATAAGTCTTATATAATGGTACCAGTTTCTAACTTTAAGAGGTATCTTACATTTTCTTTTCTTAAAATTATCTAATATAGCTATAATGTGACTACGAATAACACCTACATCACCAATTCTGTTGGACCTGAAAAAAGTCTCAGTTGCCACTATCAAGTCTTCAACAATTTTGTTCTTGTTGAAAGTAGGGAAGGAAAACTTAAGACCCAAATTCAACACATTTGTTTCTTCCTCAGTAAATTGAGAACTTGATAGGTTAACTACTCTAGCATTAAAATTGACATTACTGAGGTTGTTATCATTATAAGTGTTCTGGCTTGTGTTCACTCGACTAGACAATCTCATGATTTTTCGTTCATGAGTTTTCCGGAAATTGTTTCCAAAGTTGTTCATTTTTGCGCCAGTAGAATTTACTAAACTACTGAAGTCCCCATCAGGTAACCTACCTTTGAGGATGTTAGTAACAATTTTCAGTTTCTTGGAGTTAATTTGCAGTAATCTGTGCCACTTCCTTATCTCCCATTTCAGCAACCTCCTCCTCAGCAGCTGCAAACTCTGCTGTGTGTAATCATCAGTTCTCCTCAATTTGATGTTTAGCCAGGTTGGGGTGAGGTTCTGTTCCACGCAGATCTTACAAAATTCAATGTGACTTCTATATCTCACCGACTTCAATGACAAACCATTATATGTATGGGATAATAAGGCCAGACTCGCCGTGATCATTAATTCGTAAAAACCCATAAGAAGAATCGTGAATATGAAGGAATAAAAATAAAACGTCTTAGCTTCTTCAGTTATATTGGAACCATTAATTAATTATTTTCGGTGACATGTTTAGACTAAAAAGTCATTTTCAAACCATAAAATCTGGAATTTTACAAAATTAAATAAAACCGAGTAGGCTGCCTAAATTGGGAAAATTACATAAATAATCAGATCGAAAAACAAAATGTTCAATAAACAATTCAAACAATAATTGATGCGTGAAGTTTAGGTAAAAACAAAAACAAAAACTGAACGCTTGAATAGGTACTTACAATTGGTTCCAAAGTCATATAAAGCAAAATCATTGAGTCACAAGATAAAATGTAGCAAGAAAGTCATTGCGGACAGCACCCACCAAAATAGTCAAATTATAAATTAAAATTAAAAATATTAGTACGAAGGAACAATTCTAAAACAAACGTCAAATGTCAAAACCTGACAAATTGAGTGGAAAACACAGAGCAACAACCGAAAAGGGGGGCGATAAAAGGTGGAGTGAAAAAGATGAAATCCTCACTCTCCTTCTTTTGAAAGGCAACCAACCATACACATCCGTGTAATCAAAAAACGAAAGGAGAAAGCAGGTGAGCGAAATCCAACTATTGTTTTCGGTTGTTGCTCTGTGTTTTCCACTCAATTTGTCAGGTTTTGACATTTGACGTTTGTTTTAGAATTGTTCCTTCGTACTAATATTTTTAATTTTAATTTATAATTTGACTATTTTGGTGGGTGCTGTCCGCAATGACTTTCTTGCTACATTTTATCTTGTGACTCAATGATTTTGCTTTATATGACTTTGGAACCAATTGTAAGTACCTATTCAAGCGTTCAGTTTTTGTTTTTGTTTTTACCTAAACTTCACGCATCAATTATTGTTTGAATTGTTTATTGAACATTTTGTTTTTCGATCTGATTATTTATGTAATTTTCCCAATTTAGGCAGCCTACTCGGTTTTATTTAATTTTGTAAAATTCCAGATTTTATGGTTTGAAAATGACTTTTTAGTCGAAACATGTCACCGAAAATAATTAATTAATGGTTCCAATATAACTGAAGAAGCTAAGACGTTTTATTTTTATTCCTTCTTATGAGGTTGTCCCAAACCTGCTCAATCGGATTGAGATCTGGACTTCTTGCTGGCCATTCCATTCGAGAGACTTCAAGGTACTCCTGAACGATGCGCGCACGATGGGGTCTGGCATTATCGTCCATAAAAATGAAATTTTCACCAATGTATGGGGCAAATGGCATTACATGCTCTTCAAGAATATTCCTTATATACTTATCAGCATTCATAGCTTCATTATCAACGATCACTAGGTCTGTGCGAGCAGTCAAAGATATTCCACCCCATACCATAATCGATCCTCCCCCAAAACCAGTAGTATTCAGGAAATTGCACTGAGCATATCTTTCATGTGGACGTCTGTATACAAGGGAACGTCGATCACAATGGTAGAGGCAGAATCTAGACTCATCTGTGAAGAGAACTCTTTCCCAATCGGCCTCTTCCCAATGAATATGCTCTCTTGCAAAATTCAAACGCGCCCTTCGATGGGCTGGGCCTCTTGCCGCGACACAAGGCCTTAAATCATATTCCCTGAGGCGATTTCTGCAACATTTTGGACACACTGTTATGGGAAACTCCAAACCTTTCCGCAATTCTTGTGTATGTCCACCCTTCTTCTCGCAAAACTACCTTAACTTGGGCACATTCCTCTTGGGTCAAATTGCGTGTTTCGCGTTGCATAGCGATCGAGTGTAGAAAATCAAACGAAAGAAAAACTATTGATCACTAGAATTGATCGAGAACAACTGATTTTAGAATGGAGCCAATACATTCAAAATCTGATAATATCATCTTTTTTTATTCCTGCTGGGAGAAAACATCTGTATTGAAGAAAAACGTTGAAAGTGGATAACATATGCATGCATATTTCTGATAAAAATAATTATCATTGAGAACACCTTCAGTTGTAGAATAAATTTGAGATATCCATAATGTGCGTTAATTTTTTTGAGAGAAATGGACTCATTATTATATGTCCCTTGGGGACGGTCCTAACGGACGCAAATTTTCCTATTTTTATTGTTAATTTTTTTGCCCAGTGTATATGCGAAAAACTTCAACATCCTGTATCTCGAAAACGAAACGTTTGCGGTCCTATGTTTATGGGACTTTTTTTCTGAAAATTATGTAGAGAATCGTTCCTCCTTGTTTGTGCCCCCTGTTTATAAACTGAAAAGGATCATGAGCCATAAAGTTAGGGATTATGTATTTCGTCTTTCCTACACATTCATTCGTTTATTTACCTGAATAAGAGACCCCTATCATATTCTCGAAAATTTCGTACCCTTTAACCCCATCTTCCATGTCGCTATAGCGAGTTTTATGTGCTAGAGACCTGTTCAAAGCTTGACTGTAGAGCATCATCCCATCGTAAAGGCCGTCGATGTAGATGGATCCTCTATTCGACTGGTTTTTGACCATGTCGAAGTCCGTGTGCATGAGGGGAGTGAACGTGAACATGGATCTGTAAGCGTTTTTCGCAATTTCGTTTTGCTCATCTGTATCGTTGGCTTCGAACCATGGTTCCATTGGATATTCTGCACTGAAATAAAACCAGCAGTAACGACTAAGTAAGGAGGAACCTACTCTACAGGGTGGCCAAGAGATTGACGTAAAAAAGGAAAAAACAGGTCCCTCGTGTCATGGGCTATTCGAATCACCCCCATGTATGTTATGCTATTTTTCACTGTTTTCGAGTTATGAATTTTTTTATGAACTTCGAGAATTTTCGACTTGACCATCTCAAAAAAGAAATTAAAAAAAAAGTACAAGACTTCTCTGTGAAATTCTTTTTGTAACTTAATGTCCATGAATTGTGCTTTTATACATAAAATAACCAGATTCGTAACTTCGATAAAAATTATGGAAATGTTGGTCTCAATTGAAAAAGTTACGTGAATTAGACTATGATCTGAATTTTCGAATCAAAATTAAAAATGTGAAAAGGCGAACTCATGGCTTCTTAGTATGCTTAAAAACTGCGTGCAACAGTCACCTATTAGAATCATTGATAAAAAATGGTACTTAACACTCTACTTTTGCTAGAATTAGCCTTCAAAGTCATCGAGGTGGAAAAAACCAAAGAACAAGACATTTACCTACTACAAAATTATTTTTTGCCATTTTAAGATTTTTCTGATCAAGTTATGATAGAAAATGCTGAAAATTATTGAAAACTAGTTGCAGATGTTGGTCTAGAAGAGTACTAGATAAAAAAAGGAATAGGTATGGCAATAAATCACACATAATAATATAAATAAAAAAGAAATTTATTTATAAAATTTACAGTAGGTTTTCAAAGTGGCCACTTCTAGCCTCAATACAAATTCTACACCTTCTGAGAATTTTTTTTTTAATCGCATAAAACCTGCCCTGTTCTCTCTTAGGACACGTTCGGCTTCTCTTAACTTCAGTCGCAGCTCGTCTTCACTCGAACATTCTCGGGCGTAAACAATTTCTTTCAAATAACCCGAAACAAAAAAATATCCAGGGGATTAAGGTCAGGTGAACGTGGGGGCCACTTGATTGGTCCGCTGCGTCCGATCCATCTGTTCAGGTATCGTTCATTCAAGTGATTAATAAGAAGGTGTAGAATGTGTATTGAGGCTAGAGGTGAAAACCTATTGCAAATTTTATAGATAAATTTCTTTTTATTTACATTATGATGTGTGATTTATTGCCATACCTATTCCTTTTTTTTATCTAGAACTCTTCTTGACCAATATCTGAAGCTAGTTTTCATTAATTTTCAGCATTTTCTATCATAACTTGATCAGAAAAATCTCAAAATGGCAAAAAATAATTCTGTTGTAAATGTCTAGTTCTTTGATTTTTCCAAGTCGATGACTTTGAAGGCTAATTCTAGCAAAAGTAGAGGGTTAAGTACCATTTTTTATCAATGATTCTAAAAGCTGACTGTTGAGCGCAGTTTTTAAGCATACTAAGAAACCGTGAATTCGCCTTTTTACATTTTTAATTTTGATTCGAAAATTCAGATCATAATCCAATTCACGTAACTTTTTCACTCGAGACCAACATTTCCATAATTTTTATCAAAGTTACGAATCTGGTTATTTTATGTATAAAAGTACAATTCATGGAGATTAAGTTACAAAAAGAATTTCACAGAGAAGTCTCGTACCTTTTTTTATATCTCTTTTAAGATGGTCAAGTCGAAAATTCTCAAAGTTCATAAAAAAATTCATAACTCGAAAACCGCGAAAAATCGCATAACATACATGGGGGTGATTCGTATAGCCCATGACACGAGGGACCTATTTTTTTCGATTTGACGTCAATCTCTTGGCCACCCTGTATATTTTCTGGGGAGAAAATGGGATAGGGGCATATTTGAATATTCTTCGTGAATTTTTAAATGCGTCATATGTTTTTTCTATCTTAACTATTGGTTTTCGAATTCGTATTGTTTTATCTTCTGAAACTTACTCATTGTACATTTCGAAATTGAAGAATATGTACTCGCCCAGTTCCATCATCTCCAATTTATAAGCCTCCATTATTATCTTCCTGGCCTTTTGCTGATTGGTGCAAATGAGAATAACTGAAAGAAGATCAGGAAAGCTCTGAATGCTGCTCGCTTTCTGAATATAAAAATTCCCCGAAATAAGCGAGGTGTTTTCCCGTTAGACAAAAACAAGTGCTTCATTCAAAAAAACATTACGTAATCATGGAATTTCTATCCAGACGACAACGCTATTACTTATTCATGAATTCGGAGAAGAATATGAATTGTGTTTTCTTCTCATTTTAATATGTACGGAAAATTTCAGTCCAGGTTACATTATGCATTCATTGCGATAGGCGGCTTTTAGCCAATTCCCGGATAAACTCGCACAATAGAGGTGAAATTGGCTCGCTGAACAGTTTTCGAGTATTCCACTTTTTGGAACATAAATAATGATTATCCATACGTCTATTAAATCTAGGAAGTCTTCCCCTGTGAGACCATTTCCTATTGCGTAATTCTGCAGGAAATTATTCACAACCCATGTTGATCTTGTGAAATGGAGCTTATATTTGAAAAGTTCCGCAATTAGTCGTGAACCTCATGGGACATACAGGGTGTCTCATTCAGGAGTGTCCATCCTCAATAACACAACAACGAATCAGAATTTGTGAAAACACTCAGACAGGTCGGATTTTGATGACAGGAGGACATGATCTGGAATACCGAATACAAAGCTTGTTTTCACTAGCAACCTCCTGGAGAGGGTTGCAACCTCATCAGGAATTTGGATAGGGAAAAGGGGTGGTTTTGTAGCACAAATTCATGCATGGATACAAATTTGTATGAACCTACAGTTTGTGTTCTTAAAAGTGAATATTCACAATGTTAGAGGGTGTTTTTTTATGGAATTTTCGAGTTTTGTTCACGAGCTCAGAGCATGCAGAGTTTAGGTGTCATGGGTCAGCAAAAAGGGTATTCTGGTAGATTCGAGTGGGTTGTAGACATTTTCGATCGAATATCAACACTAGATCTCCCAGAGATTTCTTGGTGATGACGAATATGGTGTTTTTGGGGGGTCTTACCCCTTACGTATTTTTCACCCAAAAAGTTGGGATTTTCGAAATGGATTTTATTATTCCTAGAGATACTCGGGACAATGCTGATTAACAGTTCACAAACCAAAAATGAATACGACCAATGGAACGGGAGCTATGGTGGTTTGAAATTTCGATTTTTTGAGAAAATGCCATTTGACAGGTGAAAATCTGAACTATGCTATTTAGGGCTCTGGAAAGTCTTTTATCGAATAGAGCGACCTCGAAAACCTACATTTTGATACCAAAATCGTCCATGTAGCCCTCATAAGTAATGAATTATTTCGTTTTAATTTTTTCGATATTTCATTCTCGAGTTTTGTTCACGAGCTCTGAGCATGCAGAGTTTAGGTGTCATGGGTCAGCAAAAAGGGTATTCTGGTAGATTTGAGTGGGTTGTAGACATTTTCGATCGAATATCAACACTAGATCTCCCAGAGATTTCTTGGTGATGACGAATATGGTGTTTTTGGGGGGTCTTACCCCTTACGTATTTTTCACCCAAAAAGTTGGGATTTTCGAAATGGATTTTATTATTCCTAAAGATACTCGGGACAATGCTGATTAACAGTTCACAAACCAAAAATGAATACGACCAATGGAACGGGAGCTATGGCGGTTTTAAATTTCGATTTTTTGAGAAAATGCCATTTGACAGGTGAAAATCTAAACTATGCTAGTTAGGGCTCTGGAAAGTCTTTTATCGAATAGAGTGACCTCGAAAACCTACATTTTGGTACCAAAATGGTCCATGTAGCCCTCATAAGTAATGAATTATTTCGTTTTAATTTTTTCGATATTTCATTTTCGAGTTTTGTTCACGAGCTCTGAGCATGCAGAGTTTAGGTGTCATGGGTCAGCAAAAAGGGTATTCTGGTAGATTCGAATGGATTGTAGACATTTACGATCGAATATCAACACTAGATCTCTCAGAGATTTCTTGGTGATGACGAATATGGTGTTTTTGGGGGGTCTTACCCCTTACGTATTTTTCACCCAAAAAGTTGGGATTTTCGAAATGGATTTTATTATTCCTAGAGATACTCGGGACAATGCTGATTAACAGTTCACAAACCAAAAAAGAATACGACCAATGGAACGGGAGCTATGGCGGTTTGAAATTTCGATTTTTTGAGAAAATGCCATTTGACAGGTGAAAATCTAAACTATGCTAGTTAGGGCTCTGGAAAGTCTTTTATCGAATAGAGCGACCTCGAAAACCTACATTTTGATACCAAAATCGTCCATGTAGCCCTCATAAGTAATGAATTATTTCGTTTTAATTTTTTCGATATTTCATTCTCGAGTTTTGTTCACGAGCTCTGAGCATGCAGAGTTTAGGTGTCATGGGTCAGCAAAAAGGGTATTCTGGTAGATTTGAGTGGGTTGTAGACATTTTCGATCGAATATCAACACTAGATCTCCCAGAGATTTCTTGGTGATGACGAATATGGTGTTTTTGGGGGGTCTTACCCCTTACGTATTTTTCACCCAAAAAGTTGGGATTTTCGAAATGGATTTTATTATTCCTAAAGATACTCGGGACAATGCTGATTAACAGTTCACAAACCAAAAATGAATACGACCAATGGAACGGGAGCTATGGCGGTTTTAAATTTCGATTTTTTGAGAAAATGCCATTTGACAGGTGAAAATCTAAACTATGCTAGTTAGGGCTCTGGAAAGTCTTTTATCGAATAGAGTGACCTCGAAAACCTACATTTTGGTACCAAAATGGTCCATGTAGCCCTCATAAGTAATGAATTATTTCGTTTTAATTTTTTCGATATTTCATTTTCGAGTTTTGTTCACGAGCTCTGAGCATGCAGAGTTTAGGTGTCATGGGTCAGCAAAAAGGGTATTCTGGTAGATTCGAATGGATTGTAGACATTTACGATCGAATATCAACACTAGATCTCTCAGAGATTTCTTGGTGATGACGAATATGGTGTTTTTGGGGGGTCTTACCCCTTACGTATTTTTCACCCAAAAAGTTGGGATTTTCGAAATGGATTTTATTATTCCTAGAGATACTCGGGACAATGCTGATTAACAGTTCACAAACCAAAAAAGAATACGACCAATGGAACGGGAGCTATGGCGGTTTGAAATTTCGATTTTTTGAGGAAATGCCATTTGACAGGTGAAAATCTAAACTATGCTATTTAGGGCTCTGGAAAGTCTTTTATCGAATAGAGCGACCTCGAAAACCTACATTTTGATACCAAAATGGTCCATGTAGCCCTCATAAGTAATGAATTATTTCGTTTTAATTTTTTCGATATTTCATTTTCGAGTTTTGTTCACGAGCTCTGAGCATGCAGAGTTTAGGTGTCATGGGTCGGCAAAAAGGGTATTCTGGTAGATTCGAGTGGGTTGTAGACATTTTCGATCGAATATCAACACTAGATTTCCCAGGGATTTCTTGGTGATGACGAATATGGTGTTTTTGGGGGGTCTTACCCCTTACGTATTTTTCACCCAAAAAGTTGGGATTTTCGAAATGGATTTTATTATTTCTAGAGATACTCGGGACAATGCTGATTAACAGTTCACAAACCAAAAATGAATACGACCAATGGAACGGGAGCTATGGCGGTTTGAAATTTCGATTTTTTGAGAAAATGCCATTTGACAGGTGAAAATCTAAACTATGCTAGTTAGGGCTCTGGAAAGTTTTTTATTGAATAGAGCGACCTCGAAAAACTACATTTTGATACCAAAATCGTCCATGTAGCCCTCATAAGTAATGAATTATTTCGTTTTAATTTTTTCGATATTTCATTTTCGAGTTTTGTTCACGAGCTCTGAGCATGCAGAGTTTAGGTGTCATGGGTCAGCAAAAAGGGTATTCTGGAAGATTCGAGTGGGTTGTAGACATTTTCGATCGAATATCAACACTAGATCTCCCAGAGATTTCTTGGTGATGACGAATATTGTGTTTTTGGGGGGTTTTACCCCTTACGTATTTTTCACCCAAAAAGTTGGGATTTTCGAAATGGATTTTATTATTCCTAGAGATACTCGGGACAATGCTGATTACCAGTTCACAAACCAAAAATGAATACGACCAATGGAACGGGAGCTATGGCGGTTTGAAATTTCGATTTTTTGAGAAAATGCCATTTGACAGGTGAAAATCTAAACTATGCTAGTAAGGGCTCTGGAAAGTCTTTTATCGAATAGAGCGACCTCGAAAACCTACATTTTGGTACCAAAATGGTCCATGTAGCCCTCATAAGTAATGAATTATTTCGTTTTAATTTTTTCGATATTTCATTTTCGAGTTTTGTTCACGAGCTCTGAGCATGCAGAGTTTAGGTGTCATGGGTCAGCAAAAAGGGTATTCTGGTAGATTCGAGTGGGTTGTAGACATTTTCGATCGAATATCAACACTAGATTTCCCAGGGATTTCTTGGTGATCACGAATATGGTGTTTTTGGGGGGTCTTACCCCTTACGTATTTTTCACCCAAAAAGTTGGGATTTTCGAAATGGATTTTATTATTTCTAGAGATACTCGGGACAATGCTGATTAACAGTTCACAAACCAAAAATGAATACGACCAATGGAACGGGAGCTATGGCGGTTTGAAATTTCGATTTTTTGAGAAAATGCCATTTGACAGGTGAAAATCTAAACTATGCTAGTAAGGGCTCTGGAAAGTCTTTTATCGAATAGAGCGACCTCGAAAACCTACATTTTGGTACCAAAATGGTCCATGTAGCCCTCATAAGTAATGAATTATTTCGTTTTAATTTTTTCGATATTTCATTTTCGAGTTTTGTTCACGAGCTCTGAGCATGCAGAGTTTAGGTGTCATGGGTCAGCAAAAAGGGTATTCTGGTAGATTCGAGTGGGTTGTAGACATTTTCGATCGAATATCAACACTAGATTTCCCAGGGATTTCTTGGTGATGACGAATATGGTGTTTTTGGGGGGTCTTACCCCTTACGTATTTTTCACCCAAAAAGTTGGGATTTTCGAAATGGATTTTATTATTTCTAGAGATACTAGGGACAATGCTGATTAACAGTTCACAAACCAAAAATGAATACGACCAATGGAACGGGAGCTATGGCGGTTTGAAATTTCGATTTTTTGAGAAAATGCCATTTGACAGGTGAAAATCTAAACTATGCTAGTAGAGGCTCTGGAAAGTCTTTTATCGAATAGAGCGACCTCGAAAACCTACATTTTGGTACCAAAATGGTCCATGTAGCCCTCATAAGTAATGAATTATTTCGTTTTAATTTTTTCGATATTTCATTTTCGAGTTTTGTTCACGAGCTCTGAGCATGCAGAGTTTAGGTGTCATGGGTCAGCAAAAAGGGTATTCTGGTAGATTCGAGTGGGTTGTAGACATTTTCGATCGAATATCAACACTAGATTTCCCAGGGATTTCTTGGTGATGACGAATATGGTGTTTTTGGGGGGTCTTACCCCTTACGTATTTTTCACCCAAAAAGTTGGGATTTTCGAAATGGATTTTATTATCCTAGAGATACTCGGGACAATGCTGATTAACAGTTTACAAACCAAAAATGAATACGACCAATGGAACGGGAGCTATGGCAGTTTGAAATTTCGATTTTTTGAGAAAATGCCATTTGACAGGTGAAAATCTAAACTATGCTAATTAGGGCTCTGGAAAGTCTTTTATTGAATAGAGCGACCTCGAAAACCTACATTTTGATACCAAAATGGTCCATGTAGCCCTCATAAGTAATGAATTATTTCGTTTTAATTTTTTCGATATTTCATTTTCGAGTTTTGTTCACGTGCTCTGAGCATGCAGAGTTTAGGTGTCATGGGTCAGCAAAAAGGGTATTCTGGTAGATTCGAGTGGATTGTAGACATTTTCGATCGAATATCAACACTAGATTTCCCAGGGATTTCTTGGTGATGACGAATATGGTGTTTTTGGGGGGTCTTACCCCTTACGTATTTTTCACCCAAAAAGTTGGGATTTTCGAAATGGATTTTATTATTTCTAGAGATACTCGGGACAATGCTGATTAACAGTTCACAAACCAAAAATGAATACAACCAATGGAACGGGAGCTATGGCGGTTTGAAATTTCGATTTTTTGAGAAAATGCCATTTGACAGGTGAAAATCTAAACTTTGCTAGTTAGGGCTCTGGAAAGTCTTTTATCGAATAGAGCGACCTCGAAAACCTACATTTTGGTACCAAAATGGTCCATGTAGCCCTCATAAGTAATGAATTATTTCGTTTTAATTTTTTCGATATTTCATTTTCGAGTTTTGTTCACGTGCTCTGAGCATGCAGAGTTTAGGTGTCATGGGTCAGCAAAAAGGGTATTCTGGTAGATTCGAGTGGATTGTAGACATTTTCGATCGAATATCAACACTAGATTTCCCAGGGATTTCTTGGTGATGACGAATATTGTGTTTTTGGGGGGTCTTACCCCTTACGTATTTTTCACCCAAAAAGTTGGGATTTTCGAAATGGATTTTATTATTTCTAGAGATACTCGGGACAATGCTGATTAACAGTTTACAAACCAAAAATGAATACGACCAATGGAACGGGAGCTATGGCGGTTTGAAATTTCGATTTTTTGAGAAAATGCCATTTGACAGGTGAAAATCTAAACTATGCTAGTTAGGGCTCTGGAAAGTCTTTTATCGAATAGAGCGACCTCGAAAACCTACATTTTGGTACCAAAATGGTCCATGTAGCCCTCATAAGTAATGAATTATTTCGTTTTAATTTTTTCGATATTTCATTTTCGAGTTTTGTTCACGAGCTCTGAGCATGCAGAGTTTAGGTGTCATGGGTCAGCAAAAAGGGTATTCTGGTAGATTCGAGTGGGTTGTAGACATTTTCGATCGAATATCAACACTAGATTTCCCAGGGATTTCTTGGTGATGACGAATATGGTGTTTTTGGGGGGTCTTACCCCTTACGTATTTTTCACCCAAAAAGTTGGGATTTTCGAAATGGATTTTATTATTCCTAGAGATACTCGGGACAATGCTGATTAACAGTTTACAAACCAAAAATGAATACGACCAATGGAACGGGAGCTATGGCGGTTTGAAATTTCGATTTTTTGAGAAAATGCCATATGACAGGTGAAAATCTAAACTGTGCTATTTAGGGCTCTGAAAAGTCTTTTATCGAATAGAGCGACCTCGAAAACCTACATTTCGATACCAAAATGGTCCATGTAGCCCTCATAAGTAAAAAATTATTTCGTTTTAATTTTTCATTTTCGAGTTTTGTTCACGAGCTCAGAGCATGCAGAGTTTAGGTGTCATGGGTCAGCAAAAAGGGTATTCTGGTAGATTCGAATGGATTGTAGACATTTACGATCGAATATCAACACTAGATCTCCCAGAGATTTCTTGGTGATGACGAATATGGTGTTTTTGAGGGGTCTTACCCCTTACGTATTTTTCACCCAAAAAGTTGGGATTTTCGAAATGGATTTTATTATTCCTAGAGATACTCGGGACAATGCTGATTAACAGTTCACAAACCAAAAATGAATACGACCAATGGAACGGGAGCTATGGCGGTTTGAAATTTCGATTTTTTGAGAAAATGCCATTTGACAAGTGAAAATCTAAACTATGCTAATTAGGGCTCTGGAAAGTCTTTTATTGAATAGAGCGACCTCGAAAACCTACATTTTGATACCAAAATGGTCCATGTAGCCCTCATAAGTAATGAATTATTTCGTTTTAATTTTTTCGATATTTCATTTTCGAGTTTTGTTCACGTGCTCTGAGCATGCAGAGTTTAGGTGTCATGGGTCAGCAAAAAGGGTATTCTGGTAGATTCGAGTGGGTTGTAGACATTTTCGATCGAATATCAACACTAGATTTCCCAGGGATTTCTTGGTGATGACGAATATGGTGTTTTTGGGGGGTCTTACCCCTTACGTATTTTTCACCCAAAAAGTTGGGATTTTCGAAATGGATTTTATTATTTCTAGAGATACTCGGGACAATGCTGATTAACAGTTCACAAACCAAAAATGAATACGACCAATGGAACGGGAGCTATGGCGGTTTGAAATTTCGATTTTTTGAGAAAATGCCATTTGACAGGTGAAAATCTAAACTATGCTAGTAGAGGCTCTGGAAAGTCTTTTATCGAATAGAGCGACCTCGAAAACCTACATTTTGGTACCAAAATGGTCCATGTAGCCCTCATAAGTAATGAATTATTTCGTTTTAATTTTTTCGATATTTCATTTTCGAGTTTTGTTCACGAGCTCTGAGCATGCAGAGTTTAGGTGTCATGGGTCAGCAAAAAGGGTATTCTGGTAGATTCGAGTGGGTTGTAGACATTTTCGATCGAATATCAACACTAGATTTCCCAGGGATTTCTTGGTGATGACGAATATGGTGTTTTTGGGGGGTCTTACCCCTTACGTATTTTTCACCCAAAAAGTTGGGATTTTCGAAATGGATTTTATTATCCTAGAGATACTCGGGACAATGCTGATTAACAGTTTACAAACCAAAAATGAATACGACCAATGGAACGGGAGCTATGGCAGTTTGAAATTTCGATTTTTTGAGAAAATGCCATTTGACAGGTGAAAATCTAAACTATGCTAATTAGGGCTCTGGAAAGTCTTTTATTGAATAGAGCGACCTCGAAAACCTACATTTTGATACCAAAATGGTCCATGTAGCCCTCATAAGTAATGAATTATTTCGTTTTAATTTTTTCGATATTTCATTTTCGAGTTTTGTTCACGTGCTCTGAGCATGCAGAGTTTAGGTGTCATGGGTCAGCAAAAAGGGTATTCTGGTAGATTCGAGTGGATTGTAGACATTTTCGATCGAATATCAACACTAGATTTCCCAGGGATTTCTTGGTGATGACGAATATGGTGTTTTTGGGGGGTCTTACCCCTTACGTATTTTTCACCCAAAAAGTTGGGATTTTCGAAATGGATTTTATTATTTCTAGAGATACTCGGGACAATGCTGATTAACAGTTCACAAACCAAAAATGAATACAACCAATGGAACGGGAGCTATGGCGGTTTGAAATTTCGATTTTTTGAGAAAATGCCATTTGACAGGTGAAAATCTAAACTATGCTAGTTAGGGCTCTGGAAAGTCTTTTATCGAATAGAGCGACCTCGAAAACCTACATTTTGGTACCAAAATGGTCCATGTAGCCCTCATAAGTAATGAATTATTTCGTTTTAATTTTTTCGATATTTCATTTTCGAGTTTTGTTCACGTGCTCTGAGCATGCAGAGTTTAGGTGTCATGGGTCAGCAAAAAGGGTATTCTGGTAGATTCGAGTGGATTGTAGACATTTTCGATCGAATATCAACACTAGATTTCCCAGGGATTTCTTGGTGATGACGAATATTGTGTTTTTGGGGGGTCTTACCCCTTACGTATTTTTCACCCAAAAAGTTGGGATTTTCGAAATGGATTTTATTATTTCTAGAGATACTCGGGACAATGCTGATTAACAGTTCACAAACCAAAAATGAATACGACCAATGGAACGGGAGCTATGGCGGTTTGAAATTTCGATTTTTTGAGAAAATGCCATTTGACAGGTGAAAATCTAAACTATGCTAGTTAGGGCTCTGGAAAGTCTTTTATCGAATAGAGCGACCTCGAAAACCTACATTTTGGTACCAAAATGGTCCATGTAGCCCTCATAAGTAATGAATTATTTCGTTTTAATTTTTTCGATATTTCATTTTCGAGTTTTGTTCACGTGCTCTGAGCATGCAGAGTTTAGGTGTCATGGGTCAGCAAAAAGGGTATTCTGGTAGATTCGAGTGGGTTGTAGACATTTTCGATCGAATATCAACACTAGATTTCCCAGGGATTTCTTGGTGATGACGAATATGGTGTTTTTGGGGGGTCTTACCCCTTACGTATTTTTCACCCAAAAAGTTGGGATTTTCGAAATGGATTTTATTATCCTAGAGATACTCGGGACAATGCTGATTAACAGTTTACAAACCAAAAATGAATACGACCAATGGAACGGGAGCTATGGCAGTTTGAAATTTCGATTTTTTGAGAAAATGCCATTTGACAGGTGAAAATCTAAACTATGCTAATTAGGGCTCTGGAAAGTCTTTTATTGAATAGAGCGACCTCGAAAACCTACATTTTGATACCAAAATGGTCCATGTAGCCCTCATAAGTAATGAATTATTTCGTTTTAATTTTTTCGATATTTCATTTTCGAGTTTTGTTCACGTGCTCTGAGCATGCAGAGTTTAGGTGTCATGGGTCAGCAAAAAGGGTATTCTGGTAGATTCGAGTGGATTGTAGACATTTTCGATCGAATATCAACACTAGATTTCCCAGGGATTTCTTGGTGATGACGAATATGGTGTTTTTGGGGGGTCTTACCCCTTACGTATTTTTCACCCAAAAAGTTGGGATTTTCGAAATGGATTTTATTATTTCTAGAGATACTCGGGACAATGCTGATTAACAGTTCACAAACCAAAAATGAATACAACCAATGGAACGGGAGCTATGGCGGTTTGAAATTTCGATTTTTTGAGAAAATGCCATTTGACAGGTGAAAATCTAAACTATGCTAGTTAGGGCTCTGGAAAGTCTTTTATCGAATAGAGCGACCTCGAAAACCTACATTTTGGTACCAAAATGGTCCATGTAGCCCTCATAAGTAATGAATTATTTCGTTTTAATTTTTTCGATATTTCATTTTCGAGTTTTGTTCACGTGCTCTGAGCATGCAGAGTTTAGGTGTCATGGGTCAGCAAAAAGGGTATTCTGGTAGATTCGAGTGGATTGTAGACATTTTCGATCGAATATCAACACTAGATTTCCCAGGGATTTCTTGGTGATGACGAATATTGTGTTTTTGGGGGGTCTTACCCCTTACGTATTTTTCACCCAAAAAGTTGGGATTTTCGAAATGGATTTTATTATTTCTAGAGATACTCGGGACAATGCTGATTAACAGTTCACAAACCAAAAATGAATACGACCAATGGAACGGGAGCTATGGCGGTTTGAAATTTCGATTTTTTGAGAAAATGCCATTTGACAGGTGAAAATCTAAACTATGCTAGTTAGGGCTCTGGAAAGTCTTTTATCGAATAGAGCGACCTCGAAAACCTACATTTTGGTACCAAAATGGTCCATGTAGCCCTCATAAGTAATGAATTATTTCGTTTTAATTTTTTCGATATTTCATTTTCGAGTTTTGTTCACGAGCTCTGAGCATGCAGAGTTTAGGTGTCATGGGTCAGCAAAAAGGGTATTCTGGTAGATTCGAGTGGGTTGTAGACATTTTCGATCGAATATCAACACTAGATTTCCCAGGGATTTCTTGGTGATGACGAATATGGTGTTTTTGGGGGGTCTTACCCCTTACGTATTTTTCACCCAAAAAGTTGGGATTTTCGAAATGGATTTTATTATTCCTAGAGATACTCGGGACAATGCTGATTAACAGTTTACAAACCAAAAATGAATACGACCAATGGAACGGGAGCTATGGCGGTTTGAAATTTCGATTTTTTGAGAAAATGCCATATGACAGGTGAAAATCTAAACTGTGCTATTTAGGGCTCTGAAAAGTCTTTTATCGAATAGAGCGACCTCGAAAACCTACATTTCGATACCAAAATGGTCCATGTAGCCCTCATAAGTAAAAAATTATTTCGTTTTAATTTTTCATTTTCGAGTTTTGTTCACGAGCTCAGAGCATGCAGAGTTTAGGTGTCATGGGTCAGCAAAAAGGGTATTCTGGTAGATTCGAATGGATTGTAGACATTTACGATCGAATATCAACACTAGATCTCCCAGAGATTTCTTGGTGATGACGAATATGGTGTTTTTGAGGGGTCTTACCCCTTACGTATTACGTACCCAAAAAGTTGGGATTTTCGAAATCGATTTTATTATTCCTAGAGATACTCGGGACAATGGTGATTAACAGTTTACAAACCAAAAATGAATACGACCAATGGAACGGGAGCTATGGCGGTTTGAAATTTCGATTTTTTGAGAAAATGCCATTTGACAGGTGAAAATCTAAACTATGCTAATTAGGGCTCTGGAAAGTCTTTTATTGAATACATCCCGTTCTCATTTGGTTTTATCGGAACCATAATTCCATTAAAAAACACCCTGTAACTTTGGGAATATTCACTTATAAGAACACAAACTGCAGGTTCATACAAATTTGAATCCATCCATACATTTGTGCTACAAAACTACCCACTTTCCCTATTCAGATTCCTGATTGGGTTGCAACCCTCTTCAGGGGGTTGCTAGTAGAAACAAGCCTTGTATCTCAGATCAAGTCCTCTGTCATCCAAAATAGACCTGTCTGAGTGTTTTCACAAATTCTGATTCGTTGTTGAGTTATTGAGGGTGGACACTCTTAAATGAGACTTCAATTCTCGACCCCTAGTTTTTCCCAACGTAAGGCGTATCGATTTGAATAAATTCACGCTTATTTTTCCGTGGAAACAGTACAATTAAAAGTCTGATTACTCACTTCCATATTTGACTCCAACAATATTCTCGAAAAATTCGGTGTAGTTCATTTGCGTCAGATCCAGATCGCCATCGTAAAAATCCAATTGCGGCGTTTCCCTCAGTTCGGTAATGATCGATTTCATCAGAAGCTGACACCCATCATCACCCGATAATTCATTCTGTTCGGTCTTCTCGTACATCAGAGCTATTTTACCCCATTTGTATCTGAAATGGAGATCTACACAACTATTGCGAATTTTACACGGCATACTAGATCTGCAAATGAAGGCTCAGCAAGTTCAGGGCCTAAAATTCATTGTACCTCTGTAAATTGGCTAACAATGTCTGAAATAATGCAGTTCGGTTTGAGGCTGTTCCTAATGAACGAAGAGGGGAGATTCCTTGCATAACTTTAAGAAAAAACGGAGTAGTTGAAAGCAAGTTATTGGAATGAAGGGTTTTTCAATAAAAGGTGTTATTTTGACATTCAAAGAAAAATGTAATTTTCTTAGATAAATATTTATCATTACATAGTATAAAGCAAAGTCGCTTTCGCTGTCTGTCCCTTTGTATGTTTAAATCTTCAAAACTACGCAACGGATTTTGAAACGGTTTTTTTAATAGATAAAGTGAGGAAGGTTTCTACAGAGTGTAACAGCCAAATGGAATAAATTCGATAACGAATAAATGAGGCGTTGTTGGGAAAAACGCTCGGACACGTCGATTTGTAATTTTAAATGCGCATATTTTCAAGAAAATAATATTATATAGGGTGTTCCATGTGACCGTGGCCAACACCAACTTTCTTTTTTCAAATGCAACCCCCTGTATATTATTTATTTCTTGGATTCTTCAGAGAATTCTAGACACAATTCATGCACAATGTCCTATACCTATCTTTAACTATTTCGGAAGTATTAAGTTTTTTAAGATTTATTGCAAAAATCAACGTTTTGAATAAAAATTATTTTATTCCACAAATTCGGTACATTACACTTGAAACCTAATAAGTAATGATTATTTCTTAATTATTGAAAAAAAACATTAATGTCAATGTAGGAAATGTCCAAAATGCTCGCCGCGAACAGCCAACGTGTTACTAAGGCTATGAGAATAAACAAATCTGTTTTTGTTTTTTTTTAATTTCTTCTCCGTAATGGTTTTTGCTTACTTTCTTCATATCAAGAGGTGAATGGGAAATAAGTATTGAGTGTAATGTACCGAATTTGTGAAATAAAGTAATTTTCATTTAGAATGTTAATTTTTGTAAAAAATCTGAAAACACTTAATACTTCCGAAATAGTTAAAGATAGGTATAGGACATTGTGCATGAATTGTGTCTAGAATTCTCTGAAGAATCCAAAAAATAAATAATATACAGGGGGTTGCATTTGAAATAGGAAAGTTGGTTCTGGCCACGGTCGCATGGAACACCCTATATAATTTTATTTTCTTGAAAAATATGCGCATTTAAAATTACAAATCGACGTGTCCGAGCTTTTTTCCTAACACCCTCTCATTTATTCGTTATCGAATTTATTCCATTTGGCTGTTACACTCTGTATGTATGATGAATGCATAATATTGTAGAGAAACACTGATGAACTTACAGGTTTTTAATGTGATGTCGTAAATAAACACATTTTTTTGCGCTTACATTGCAAACGCTGACTGAACCCCACGAGATAAATCAAAATAATGTACTCGGTATTGTACTCCTAAAAAAGGTCAACAAAAAAGTCCGGGATGGTATGTCTATCTCTCAAGGATAACCCACAATAACCATTTTTTATCTTCACATTTTACGGGAAAAAAATTTAGGAAGTAATTTTAAGCAATACAGCATTAATCCTTATCAAATTAAGTACCTTAAATACATTGTCCATTCAATATAGATCAATATGGCTCTTTACAGCATATGATTCAAATGAATATTTCCGAAGATATTACAGATTTAAAATGCAGGGACATAGCAGTGCGGCGCCGGCACTACCTTTGTTTACAAGGATTGCATTGCATCCGTGCGAAGCCGGGGCGGGTCGCTTGTCATAAATATGCGGTTCGATGCCATCAATCACATTCTTATCTGCTGAAAAATGCGTAAATCATTCGTTTAAATCCCTCATCGTAGGAGCTTGAATGGAACTGAAATAACTCAGTTCATGAAGGAATATCTGATAAATATTTTGTACAAAATTGATGCTTTAACGAAGGGTGAAACGCATGCTTTTTTGATGCGAGATTTTCCTCAGAAAATAGTGTAACAGTAAACGGCACTTTATGAGCGATAAAATCAAACGAACCATGTCCATGGAGGAAAATCCACTCGATATTTCACAGATTGGAAATCAGTTTATCGGAAATTCGAGCCTAGTGAGGCTGCAAATTTGAAAAAAATTAACCGGTGCTCCTTCCTACACATCGATTTCCTCGCCTATCGGCGACATTGCGTTTTCCGCCGTTTTAACCGAATTTATCTCCGTTCGAATGTGATCGGAAAATTCAGATTGATATGACGGTATTTTATTTTGAAGTCAACAGAAATGTGGTGATCCGGATTCATTGCTCTTCTTCGATTACGTTCTGTTTTCCAGCTATGATCTATCTTCGTTTCCATAAATGGAATAAAAAGTTCTCTGGCGTTCAGAACGCAAGAATGAGTTCCTAGATTTCGTCCATAATAAGATCAAGTTCGACCATCTATCAACCAATTTACAGAAGTTTTCAAGTAACTGCAGGGTAGGCTGGCTCCATCAGCTTTATTTTTTTCAAAAGGGCAATGTACTCCTTCAAGGAAGAAAAACAGTTTTTTCAAATCGATGAAGGCTCTCACTGCCGGATTCGACTTAAAAATTAGAATAACAGGGGGAGAATCTTCTCAAGCATTTTTCCTCTGCTCTCATAATCCACTTCACATTGAACACAACAACCTTTTTGAAATCTATCTATTTAATATTTACCTATCGAGTATAAGATGAAAAAACTCAGCAAACGACGCAAAATCCGCTGGACCAGAGTTGACCAACATGTAAAATTCGTCTTTGCAAGTAGTTTTCTTTTTTGTGAAGTCGAAACTGAATCCACCAGGAGTTATAACTGGCGTTCCATAATTTCCTATATATTTCGCCACCCTTCCAACGCTAGCTGAAAAATTCGATTGAAACATTCCAAAATCATTTTGACCAGTTTAGACATGTACATTGCGCAAAAAAATTAACGCACATTATGGAAATCTCAAATTTATTCTACAACTGAAGGTGTTCTCAATGATAATTATTTTTATCAGAATTATGCATGCATATGTTATCCACTTTCAACGTTTTTCTTCAATACAGATGTTTTCTCCCAGCAGGAATAAAAAAGATGATATTATCAGATTTTCAATGTATTGGCTCCATTCTAAAATCAGTTGTTCTCGATCAATTCTAGTGATCAATAGTTTTCCTTTCGTTTGATTTTCTACACTCGATCGCTATGCAACGCGAAACACGCAATTTAACCCAAGAGGAATGTGCCCAAGCGGTAGTTTTGCGAGAAGAAGGGTGGACATACACAAGAATTGCAGAAAGGTTTGGAGTTTCCCATACAAGTGTGTCCAGAATGTTGCAGCGATTCAGGGAGACAGGTATGAATGTCCGAAGACCAGGACAGGGTAGACCACGGGTAACAACTGCCATTCAAGAACGTTACTTGAGAGTTTCTTCGTTGAGACAACGGTTTGCAACCGCTCGCCTCCTTCAAAATCAGCTTGAGCAAACTCATGAGATGCAAATTAGCCCTCAGACAATAAGAAATCGCCTCAGAGAATATGATTTAAGGCCTCGTGTCGCGGCAAGAGGCCCAGCTCTTACCCCAGCCCATCGAAGGGCGTGTTTGGATTTTGGAGAGAGCATATCCATTGGGAAGAGGCCGATTGGGAAAGAGTTCTCTTCACAGATGAGTCTAGATTCTGCCTCTACCACTGTGATCGACGTTCCCTTGTATACAGACGTCCACACGAAAGATATGCTCAGTGCAATTTCCTGAATACTACTGGTTTCGGGGGAAGATCGATTATGGTATGGGGTGGAATATCTTTGACTACTCGCACAGGCCTAGTGGTCGTTGATAATTGAGCTATGAATGCTGATAAGTATATAAGGAACATTCTTGAAGAGCATGTAGTGCCATTTGCCCCATACATTGGTGAAAATTTCATGTTTATGGACGATAATGCCAGACCCCATCGCGCGCGCATCGTTCAGGAGTACCTTGAAGAGGTTGAAGTCTCTCGAATGGAATGGCCAGCGAGAAGTCCAGATCTCAATCCGATTAAGCAGGTTTGGGACAACCTCAATAGAAGGCTGAGAAGTTCAGAAAATCATCCAGCTACTCTTAATGACTTAGGAATCCAGCTCGGAGAAATCTGGGAAGGATTAGATCAGAACATTTCAAGATCAGTCATTTTGAGTGTCTTGTTTCATTCAAAACCTTCCCGAGAGAACATAAAAAATAAGTTATGAAGTCAATGTAGAGTTAACTTTCATTAAAATTGAGATTTTCAGAATGTCCGTTAATTTTTTTGCGCAGTGTATTAATTGTCCAATTATTCACTCAAAAAAAGGACACGTATCTTTGTCATCTAGACTTAATCGAATGAAAAAAAAATACAACTTGAAATTCAGGAAAATCTCTAATCGTTAAATAATAATAGTTTCGAGATCTGATACTTGAACAAACTCAGATTAGATATAAATTCACATATTCTTTCGGATTTTCAGGAATTGAATAAGTCAGATAGTTCGGCATTGTTTTCATTTCGCGATAAAAGTTTATCAGCCCCATAAATATTCGTCCAGAGTGCATAATTTGATATAAATAGAAATCAATTTCGCACGAAAAGGTAATAACTCAGTTATGACATTTTTATGATTAATTACTGGAAATTTTTGTTGGTTCATTCAAATATCAAGATTTTTTCAATTCAACATACCGAGGCAATAGTCGCATATCGGTCCAAAAATGACGTTCGCACAGAAAACTGCAGCAGCTTGGAAAACTTTAATTGTGGCATATTCCTGAGTGCAGTTGTCATCGAATGTTTTGTAGACCACCCTTACTCCACCATTCAGAATATTAAGTGCCCTGGCATCTTTCACTGCTGTTTCTAGTACACTGACTGCCTATAAATGAGGTGAAAACAGCAGCGTTTTCTTATTGAAGTCAGAAAAAAGTGCACGTAGTCAGCATATTTTCAAAATGATCAAACGCTTATTGCTGTCAATGAGAATTATCAAAGAAGCCGATGGAAAATAAATAGCGAATGACACCACTTATACAGGGTGACCAAGAGATTGTCGTCAGAAAGGAAAAAACAGGTCCCTCGTGTCATGAGCTATTCGAATCACCCCCATGTATGTTATGCTATTTTTCACGGTTTTCGAGTTATGAATTTTTTCATGAACTTTGAGAATTTTCGACTTGACCATCTTAAAAAAGATATTAAAAAAAAGTACGAGACTTCTCTGTGAAATTCTTTTTGTAACTTAATCTCCATGAATTTTACTCTCATACATAAAATAACCAGATTCGTAACTTTGATAAAAATTATGGAAATGTTGGTCTCAAGTGAAAAAGTTACGTGAATTGGACTATGATCTAAATTCTCGAATCAAAATTAAAAATGTAAAAAGGCGAATTCACGGTTTCTTAGTATGCTTAAAAACTGCGCTCAACAGTCAGCTTTTAGAATCATTGACGAAAAATGGTACTTAACACTCTACTTTTGCGAGAATTAGCCTTCAAAGTCATCGAGCTGGAAAAAATCAAAGAACTAGACATTTACTACAGAATTATTTTTTGCCATTTTAAGATTTTTCTGATCAAGTTATGATAGAGAATGCTGAAAATTAATGAAAACTAGCTGCAGATGCTGGTCAAGAAGAGTTCTAGATAAAAATAGGAATAGGTATGGCAAGAAATCACACATAATAATGTAAATAAAAAGAAATTTATTTATAAAATTCACAGTATGTTTTCAAAGTGGCCACATCTAGCCTAAATACAAATTCTACACCTTCTTAGAAAATTTTCTTTTAATCGCATAAAACCTGCCCTGTTCTCTCTTTGGATACGTTCGGCTTCTCTTAACTTCATTCGCAGCTCGTCTTCACTCGAACATTCTTGGGCGTAAACAATTTCTTTCAAATAACCCGAAACAAAAAAATCCATGGGATTATAAGGTCAGGTGAACGGGGGGGCCACTTGATTGGTCCGCTGCGTCCGATCCATCTGTTCAGGTATCGTTCATTCAAGTGATTACTAAGAAGGTGTAGAATGTGTATCGAGGCTAGAGGTGGCCACTTCGAAAACCTACTGTAAATTTTATAAATAAATTTCTTTTTATTTACATTATTATGTGTGATTTATTGCCATACCTATTCCTTTTTTCATCTAGAACTCTTCTTGACCAACATTTGAAGCTAGTTTTCATTAATTTTCAGCATTTCCTATCATAACTCGATAAGGAAAATCTTAAAATGGCAAAAAATAATTCTGTAGTAAATGTCTAGTTCTTTGATTTTTTCCACCTCGATGACTTTGAAGGCTAATTCTAGCAAAAGTAGAGTGTTAAGTACCATTTTTCATCAATGATTCTAAAAGCTGACTGTTGAGCGCAGTTTTTAAGCATACTAAGAAACCGTGAATTCGCCTTTTTACATTTTTAATTTTGATTCGAAAATTCAGATCATAATCGAATTCACGTAACTTTTTCACTTGAGACCAACATTTCCATAATTTTTATCGAAGTTACGAATCTGGTTATTTTATGTATAAAAGTACAATCCATGGAGATTAAGTTACAAAAAAAATTTCACAGAGAAGTCTTGTACCTTTTTTTAATATCTCTTTTAAGATGGTCAAGTCGAAAATTCTGAAAGTTCATAAAAAAATTCATAACTCGAAAACCGTGAAAAATAGCATAACAAACATGGGGGTGATTCGAATAGCCCATGACACAAGGGACCTGTTTTTTCTTTTTGACGTCAATCTCTTGGCCACCCTGTATCTGTGGATCGGTCCCCAGAAGAATTGATTTAACGCTATTCTATGTCTTTTGTATGGATCTCTGAAGTCTTTTGGTCTATCTCAATAAACCACTAGCTGAAGACGTTTTAAAAAAAATTCATGCCGTTTTCTCTTTCCTCGTTTTATTTTCAAAAAATGTTGTTCATTATTTTCTCACTTTATATTCCATCTAATATTTAATTCTTGTCGGGAAGCTCTTAACAATTTCTCTAATGCTCTGTGATTTTGTAAATTTGAAAAATTTCAAATCGAGAAAATAATGTTTGCCACATTGTCTAAATTCTTTTTAAATTTGTACCTAAATGATTATTGGGCACATCAAAAATTAAGGTCTGGCTAAAAGTGATCTTGAATCGTATACGAACCTCGTTCAAGTTCACGATATAATTAGAAGATTTTGGCAGAATGATCGCAACCTTAATTGTACAGTTCATATAATCTGAACACAGGTCTACATCGCAATAATCTTCTTTTTCCTTTTTACAAATTTCACTTCTGTAATTGCAATTGTCCGTTTTGAAGCTCGGCGTGTTCAGAACGCTCAAGTTCCATCGATAATCGTCGTAACATCTCACTAAACCGAAATACAGGATGATGAGCTTCATCACCAACATCTTGAAGCCTAGGGGTTGAAGGCTCTATACCGTAGCTTTCATTTTCTAGGCGTTCACTGGAGATACACACACTGTACTGAATCTATATCTCGCCCTTGGAGATAAGACTATTATTACTAATCATTCGGAATAATAGATATATATAACATCAATTCAACTGTCTGATAGAAATCAGATAATGACGCGATGAAATTGACTTAACGCGAGATGAAAAAGATTGAGTTCTGTCGCATTTCCGCAAGATTTCCAGGTCCCGATGCGAAAAATAGAACAACGTGGTGCAAACAAACATTCATCGTATGCGAAGAGTCCTGATTTTTCAGAAATCAATGGCACTTACCCTGCTCTTATTCCTCATTTTATATGCTGACGCTTGTCAACCCCTCAGGCATTAAAAGGTATTTCAATAAGAGCTCAAGATTTGGATTGCGGTGGAACAACGCGTCCTGATTGTCAAAAAATTAAGTAACGTTGAAGAGCGAACCTCATCGTGCATTAATAACACAGTTTCTTGTGCCTCATTTGGAAGCTATTGATCTTGACGACGTGTGGTTTCATCAGGACGGTGCCACTTATCATATATACCACCCGTGGAACATTGACGATCTTGCACGAGTTTGCTCCTGGTCGTGTCATTTCCCGATTTGGCTTTAGACTTCTGGCTGTGCGGTTATCTGAAGTCACCGTTTTATGCCAATAAGCCCGCAACCATCGAAGCATTGAAAGAAATACCACCACATGTATTCAATAATGTTATTGAAAATTTCTTTAAAAGGGCACGCATATGCCAGCAAAGCCATTCACAAAAAATTTTGTTCCATACATAATTCCCAAATGTATATTTCCTAAATCTCTAAATCTAAATACTCAGTTAAAAAAAATCATGTTTTTTGAACACTGCATCGTTTGTTCTTATTAAAACACACTTCAGCTAATGCAGCTAACATTTTTTTTTTGAGTTCTGATCCATCTTGTCGATTGGTTTAGTCCTCATTCAAGTTTGAAAATTGATGAATCAGAACAGTTTCTTTCATATTTAAAAATATTGCTTTATATCCATACACGTCTTACTAGGATCTAGTTGGTTTCAGAAAAACGCAAATTATTCATTTTGTATCTAATTAATAATTACCACTGATACCAATGTTCCTTCAATACTTAAATATTCAAATTGGGTCGGGTCGATTAGTTTATTTTTATGATTGAGAAAACGATGTGCTTGCAAAATTCAGATTGAAAAAAGGAATAGAAACAGGAAATAATGAAAGTCATATTTTGTATGAAAATTTTATTACACTTTGCAATTAAGAATCTCATTTCCTAAGGAAGTGTTCTAAAAGAAAACAATGTACAATTTAAGTAATACTCTACTGGTAATGTGAACAATTCAACGAAGTTTGAGAAGTTATCAAGTTTCTTCAATATGAATCTAAGTACGATAAAAATTCAATTGAATTCACAAATCTTCAGATATATCATTTCAAAGAGACGAAGATACAATAAAATAATTTAAGAGAAGTATAAAATTTATATTTGATGAATGTTTCCAGCATTATGGTAAACGCTGAAGAGGTCGCAATATAGATTTGAGATTTTCTATTCCGAGATGGAAATATCTCGAAAAGAAATGATATATGCCTTTGAGCTCACAAATTCAATATTAATCAACTATTCCACCGGGTATATAATCTTAAACTTCGTCTCCAGCTATCACAGCCTCATTGGCGTAACCATCGAATCCTGGAAAACTTGAATTCAACTCAATACTCTTCCTTCTACCCAGCTTTTTGTGCAATTTCTTCTTGAGCAAAAACATCAGAAAGAACAATGTCTGCAGAACGAAAATAAATATTCCAACACCAGCACATACAAGCAGAGTCCTAAACGGAAGCTCCCACTTTACTATGGGATAAATGTAGTCTGTTCCTTCTCTGCAAAAAAAAAAGTTAGAGGGTCAATTAAATGTTGAAATGGTGAATAAATAAATGTTACCAATAAAGAGTATCAGAATTAAGGGATGGTTAAGGGACGGCTAAGGACATTACCTGCTTGTTCCTCCTGCCAAATAGTAGATGAAAGAAAATGTAGCATAAACAATCACAAACATCATAGGATAAATACAATGAGCAATTCTAGTAGGGTGAGAAATGAGCCAGAAATCCAAAAACATCATCACTGTGTTCAAACCATGGATGATAAAATTCATAGCATCCAAGCTGTTTTTCGCAGCTGTAAAAAACAATAACAATATATAATTGTTCAACGTTTAAGTGATGTTAAATACTCACGATTGTATATAAGTGACCAATAAACGATAGTAATCACACAAGCTAAGACAGTGGCGATTGTATTGAAAGCCCAATATAGCTTGTAACATATGAATGCACCATCTTTGAATGTCATGTAGCGTTTCTTCTTATATGCTAGAACGCAAGCGGTTAGCATAAATGCTGCCAGAATGGCCTGGAATGTACAGGTTGTGTAGCCCCAATTTGTAAGATAAATCAGCCATTTTACTTGGTAACCATCAGTCTTAGTTTTTACGATTAATATAGATAAGAGCCATGTTGTGATAAAATAGATCACCACCAGCCATCTGTAAATCAAGTACCATATACTTGGACTGTTTCTATGTTGCCACTGAAACAAAAAAGATTATAGATTCTAGTTGATCAAGCACAAAACCAAGGTAGGTATTATATTTTCTCATTTTGTAAAAGCTTGAAATTTTTATTTGCAATTGTGGCTTGAATAAGGGGTTGCTCAACTGACACGATTTGTTTTGAAAAATTCAAGGCTGATATGTTTAGGATGAGAGCATGACACAGTGTCCCATATAATCTTCATGAATATTTCAAATTTCTAAACCAACATTCTGACAAAATGAAGAATTATTCGATCCCAGAAATTTTTTGTTAATTATTTTCTCGTAAATAGTTATTTTTGGAAGCACCAATTGTCTAGGTAAGACATGAAAAATAAACTTTAAATAATTTTGGACGAAGTTCCAATATCGATTATGACATAGATGTTGTTGTAACTACATCATCTTATTACCTTGAACTAATTAAAATAATTCGAGGTATTTTTTGTCTGCGGGAACTTGTTGATAAAGAAATTATTTTGAAAGAATAATTATCTTATAAAATTTTTAAAAACATTTATTTCAAAAATGAAATTCGTTCATTCGCCCAACTGATAAATAAACCAAGACAAAAAATCACATACTCACTTGGCATATCACAAATACTTCAGGATCGTCATGCGTTAATCCGAATTCTTTTGAACTGAATTTGTTTTTCCATTTACTCAGCATAACGTCAGTCTTTACCCTTTCAAATCCACCTCAATCCTTATTTAGAATCTGGAAACGTATTGAAAACTTATTAAACATCTAATCGCAACACCTGACACATTAAAAACAACTAGTCAACGAGACATTGCGAAAAATTCTGCTACTACTCGAATACCATCGTGGAGATATATTTTTAGTACTCGGGACAAATGGAAATCAGCTCGTAACACATATGTGTTTTATGTCCCGAAAAAATCAGACAGGAGTATCCAGTCAGTCTAAACCTAAAGGA
This sequence comes from Adalia bipunctata, assembly GCA_910592335.1. NCBI lineage: Eukaryota > Metazoa > Arthropoda > Insecta > Coleoptera > Coccinellidae > Adalia > Adalia bipunctata. Next base: position 5,505,477 of record OU342957.1, read on the forward strand.
CCTAGCTAGACTGATTTACACCATAATATTTGATAATTGTTTCGCATATCCTCAAATGGAGATACATGGATGAAAACTTGAAAAAACTTACTGTCAAACATCTTCTGCTAAAAATGCAATCGACACGATGAAAATCACATTCAATATCTTCTTTTCTCTTTCCCAACGTTCATATTGATTCGATAAGACCCAATGCAATGTTTCCAATTAAAAATATCAGTGAGATAGAATTCTGAAAAATGATCCTATCGGTATTGATTCTTCTAGATTAGGATATTGATTCGCATTGTTTTCTATACAGCCGACTTATTTATTACTCTTTTATTGAGTGCACCTATGTGTTATCGAATGTTCTTGTCAATATAATACATTTGATAACATTTGTACACATGTAGGTGGTCTGTAGTAGGAGTAACGATAACTTTCTGAATAAGGTATTTGAATATACCCAACGATAAAGCAACAAGGCTTTTTTCACCTACATTCAATTGGAAGATTTGTGCTAACGATTACCGAAATTGAAAAACTGTCTTTTTTTCCGACGGGACGATGCTACGAGTCACGCAACACTTGAAAAAATTTCGCCCATCCGAACCATGGCTGTCATAAACTGGCCCATGTAGTTCATACGATACGTATTCGGTGTATTTTTGAAAGTCCATTCGATAAGATAATAATAATAGCACCGAAAGAATCAGCATTATGAGCGAAATTGCTGCACTTAAAGCTGTAATGTGTGAGTTAATTATCGAAAAGTTTGACGTAGAAGAAAAACTGGATTGTGATGGATAATTAAATTGTATCATTTTTTCACAATAATGGTTGCAATTAACCATAATGCTCATTAAAATAATATCCGAATATTACTGCAAGTATGTAGCACTTTTTTTTTCATGTGGGCTGAATAATATCCCAAATCGATAGGAGTAGAACTATTCAGTTCAAACGAAATAATCTTAAGTATTATCTAAAAAAAATCACCGAAGGGTTCAAAACTGAAAAATTCTTTACTTGAATCTTTGAGTCTTTCAAATAAGATCTATCTACAGGGTCTGAAATTCAGCACATACCTAAGTATTTCACGATGCTGATAAAATCTAAAATATTTTCAAGTTTTCCGGTTTTTCCGGAAATGACGTCAACTTCCGTTTTTCAAATTAGAACACCATTTTTTTATTGCAGAAATAGATTCCTTAGAACATTTCAAGTTATTTTGATGTAACATTTTTCAGTTTTGGTTGGAAAATTCTCTCTGAGCGGGAAAATTCGAAAAAAAAATCGAAAATAGAGCTCCGCTGAAACAAGAATAACTTCGATGTTTTTGGATGGAAAATTTTCATTTTTGGGATTTTTCAAGATGTAAGATTGATGTATCCACTTTAAGAATCGAAATCGCGATTCATGATACAGGGGTCGAAAAAATCGCTTTCAAAGTTAGGGATGACAAAATCGTGAAAAATCAATTTTTTCAAATTAGAACCCCATTTTTTTATGGCAGATCTATCTACGTTAAAAAATAATGTGAGTGTATGCATCACACCCTTGCCCTAAAATGGATATTTTCTGAGTTAATATCCACTTTATGGCAAGGGTGTGATGCATACACTCACATTATTTTTTAACGTAGATTCAATATCTGCCATAAAAAAATGGGGTTCTAATTTGAAAAAATTGATTTTTCACGATTTTGTCATCCCTAACTTCGAAAGCGATTTTTTCACCCCCTGTATCATGAATCGCGATTTCGATTCTTAAAGTGGATACATCAATCTTACATCTTGAAAAATCCCAAAAATGAAAATTTTCCATCCAAAAACCTCGAAGTTATTCTTGTTTCAGCGGAGCTCTATTTTCGATTTTTCTTTCGAATTTTCCCGCTCAGAGAGAATTTTCCAACCAAAACTGAAAAATGTTACATCAAAATAACTTGAAATTTTCTAAGGAATCTATTTCTGCAATAAAAAAATGGTGTTCTAATTTGAAAAACGGAAGTTGACGTCATTTCCGGAAAAACCGGAGGTGCTCATGCCTTGAAAATATTTTAGATTTCATCAGCATCGTGAAATACTTATAAGTGCTGAATTTCATGAAAATACGTTCAGTAGTTTCCCGTATAAATATGGGTGAGGTTCCTCGTGAAAGACCCTGTATATCTATCTCTCAAGATTGACTTGCAATTACCTGTTTATGGTAATCAGATGTTTTGCAAAATTTTGCACTATTTGGGAGTGCGTATTTTGAATAGTAATTGATCCTCATCCAACTTAATACGTTAATTATCCCCATTATTTAATTAAGAACGAAATTGCCCTTTACATCATACAATTACAACGAGTACATCAAAAGATATGGCAGGTTGAAGTGATGAAGATGAAACCGCACGACCGGACCTAAATGCGTCTCCGTGCCAGGTAGGCGGGTAGGAGAGGGCACCGAAGTGTGAGAGGGCGACATGCATATCTATAAAAGAGTAGCCGCGTGGATCAACTTTCAGACACGCGACGATTTTATGATATAAATATTTGTAGTAGAATGTTAATGACACAAATTTCTACCCGGGCGAAGCTGGGACGGGCTGCTTGTTTTCAATATAGTCAACTCTCCTGTCCAATGGCTGTCAAACCTGGCAAGCCCATATGAGAATGTTGGTTTTCAAATTCAAGTATACATTCTATCCTCTTTGACCTCAACCTTTCTCCACCTTGTTGAGAAGGTAAATGGAAGACAGACGCAACATTGGTTCGAAACGATCCACAGTAAAAAACTTGAGGGTAGTTTTAGACGCTACACGAACGAAGTTCAGGAGGAGAAATCCCCAGCAAAATCATATTTGGGACACTTGTACAGGGAACGGCAAACAAGAAAATATTTACCTGAGGAACTTCTGTGGAACTTGAACCGGGTGTGGAAAATCATAGCAAAATTGAACAAGTTACTAATTAGTTATGAAATATCGTTCAGAATTCCATCAGAGCCACTAATTACTTCAAACCATATAGCAATCGGTTTTGCGTGATTAGAATCATGAAGTTTACAAATTGTTACGGTTGAATAGTCATATCTCTCAAATCCACGTTCGTCTACTCTATGATTAAAGTGTTGGTTTTCAAGTCTTCATTGAGAAATTTCTACAAAGCGCTGGAGAACCGTTACATCATGACGAGGAAGTGCAAAACACTTATTATACTAATAAATATTAATATCAATAACTGTCTGTAATAGGGACTACTTGAATACGTATCCACACAATAATTGCTGTTCCTCCTTTCATCGGCACTGGGAACCATAGGCGCCCGCAGGAGGGGCCATGGCTTGTTCGGAAACCATAAAAAATCTTGAGCAATACAAGGGCTGTCGTATGCACGCTCGTTTCAGCTTTGCACCCAAATTTCTGTAATTTCCGCATTTCGAGTCGACAATGCTCATAACTCACTGTTGCAAATTCATGGTCGAACTCAATTCTGTTCGTCTGTAAACACGAGAACTTCCGAGGTATGTACAAACGAAGAAAAAAGATTGCTTGCAGAATAAAAAAAATCCCATGAACGTTTCTTTTACGAGAATTTGAAGTTTTCAAGTTTTTTCTCTTAATATCTGCATTTCCCAAGATATTCAACTGAAATTTGGCATAGATATTTCAATTCATAGTTCACATCATGTGACATGTCAATTTCGATCGCAAATCTACAGGGTGATATTTTTTCCGTCTGTCCCCTGTTTTCCACCAGAACTTTTTTCGGTGCGCCACTGTAATTTTGAAAATTGTAAAAGAAGCTTTGTTGATATCCTCAACTTTACGGTCTCTCGCAGTTTCGACGTATTTGCTAACGATTTCGAGAAAAAAATTTGAATGATTCGCTCGAAAATCGAAATTGTCATGAAAATCCAGTTTGTATAAACCAAAATCTAAACTTTTTAAGTCAGGGGATCTGGCGGGACATTACTGATGTCCACCACGTCCAATCCACCTGTTTCCATAATTTTCGTTCGAATAGGTACTCCCTAGTACAGGGTGGCCAGATTTCGAAGGAGCAGGCTTTGATTCACTTCCTGCAAAACTGAGTCGGTCATAAAATTTCACGTCTTATTTATTTTTCCTAAGTCAATTTGGCAGCTCAAAATAATTCTGAGATATCGACAGTTTCCTTTCTCTATGGAAGTGAATCAAAGCCTGCTTGGATTTTGTTGAACGAAAAGTGTTTCTTCGAAATTTTCGATATACACACAACCAAACTTATATGGAATCACCCTGTTATTTGAAAAAAACGAATTTTAATTAAAAAAAAGTCGCTGAAAAGTGAAGAGCAGTTTTCCCAGAACAAGTTCATTACAAAAATAATATAAATTATTAAAAGATTATTTTTATAATAGAACAGAAAACTAAAAGTGTAAATTTCTCTAAAAATAATTTTTATGTTACTGAGAATTGAACAACAAATAAAACGATTCTAACAAATCAAAAATCAGTATTACCACCCCTGGCATTGATACAAGCTTGAATTCGACGAGGCATGCTTTCTATTAAGTTGTTAATTTCTTCTTCTGTAACATTTGCCCATTCCTCTAAAGCCGCTTGTATAAGTTGCTCTGCGTTACCAGGATTATTTTGACGAGCTCTAATTTTTGTTTTGATCCTATCCCACAAGTGCTCGATAGGATTAAGGTCCGGTGAACAAGAAGGCCACTCTGAAACAGTCACACCTTCTGTTTCGAAAAAATTTTTTGCAACTCTGCTGGTATGTGGAGGTGCATTATCCTGCATAAATAGGAAATAATCTCCAAAAGCACCTCGCCAGAGCCTCACTACAGGTTGTAGCACTAGATCAACATACCTAGGCCCTGTCAGAGATTGTCTAATGGGAATTAAAGGAGCTTTCTCACCAAACATAATTCCGTCCCAAAACATTACAGTACCTCCTTTGTATTTAGGGATCGGTCTTGCAGCTTGGAGTCTAGCTTGCCTCCCTCTACCTCTTAAAATGCGAACACGCCGGTCGTCTGATCGTAGGCCAATTCTGGTCTCATCCGAAAATAAGACATTTTTCCAATCTTCAATAGTCCAATTTTCATGCTCTAAACACCAATTAAAACGGTCAACTTTATTTTGCCTTGATAGTTCTGGAACTCTTAACGCTCTTCTCTTGGTCTTGAATAATTCCCGAGCGCGAAGTCTTTTTCTGATAGTTTCCACAGAAACACTAACACCTGTAGCTTGCAAAAATTGCCTTTGAAGCTCTGAATGAGATACTGCGGGATTTCTTCTTGCTGTTTGGGCTAAAAAGCGATCCTGCCTTTCTGTAGTTACTCTTCCACGACTTCTTCTCGGCCTATTCTTTAGGGTTCCTAACTCCAGAAACCTTGCATAGGTTTTTGAAACAACCCCTTGTGTAACCCCCACCGTTCTTGCAATCTGTCTTTGTGACATACCTTGTTCTGCCATAGTAATAATTCTTCCTCTCTGGACTTCCGGTAACCCCACATAAGGCATTTTTTTTAAACTTCGCAAAAAAACAAAATATAAATTCACTGCGACGTTCGAACGAAATGGTAAAATCGACACTGCAAAGCCAAATCTTATCAAGTGCTTATGAACCTAACTGTTTTTGTGAGTAAACACATGCACTTTTTATTTGCTTCTAACGAAAAAGATATCAAAATAATATTTCATCTTAATACTGGGTGATTCCATATAAGTTTGGTTGTGTGTATATTTTTCTTATCGTTGAAGCGAGATCAATTTCGAAATAACATTTCCCATTATGGTTACCATTTGAAAAAAAAAATTGTTATCGCTCAAAAATTTGAGCAGACACAAAAAATCCAATAGCACCGCTGAAAAGCAGTAAAAGAGTACCCGAAAGATGTGTTCATTTCGAGAGCGTAGATCCTATAATACGGAAGTTATGGTCAATTATAATAATAGACCCAATACCAAAATCGCCCTGTAGCTCGGAAACTAGACGCCGTAGCAACTAGGGGTTCTCAGGAATTTCTCTTAAAAAAAGCAAGTCATTACATGTATCTTGTTTTTTCTCTATCTCTTATGGTTTGGGAGTTACAGACCTAAGTCATCGAGATCTGGCCACCCTGTACACTCTGTATTTCGAAAACGAGAAGAGTTAGCGGTCGTCCATGCCAGTAAATGGTTCCGCGGAAATGAGCAAATATAATGAACGAACAATCAGAGTATGTACATCGCTGGTAATTAAAAATGCATAATCATTGATCATATTAACATTTGTTCTCTTTTTTAATGGAAATTCAGCTTTTGTACTTTTATCTACGTTTTCCAATCAAGTTTTGGCATCATTCTGATGTCCGAATTGAAAAACTGATACAAAGTACGAAATTGCTATAGCAAAACGGTGCATTTGGTGCCTTCAGTTGACAAATTCTTCACGTCTACATGTCCAGTTCATTGACTGGTGAACACATTCGCAAGTGAAGGACCTTGCTATTTCGATATATCGTCGAGTATTCATATATGAATACTAAATAGTTATATTCTTCAATATAAATTGCATCAAAATAATATTCCTTCAGCTCAGGAATACGAACTAATATTTCTCAGTTTTGGATTTTCTTGTATATCTTTGGGAGGACACTCTGTATATCCGTCGACGGAGGAATCAGAACTTCCCAATTAAAATAATGCGTTCAATTCCGTTCTTGTCGGCCTAGACCTTGCACGAGTTGTAACTAAAGAGTAACAATGGATCAGCAATTTGTTCTCTCAGAGAAGCCTAATAAGGGGGACAAACACAATATAAAACGCGCTAAAGATCAATTAATTGAGTGTGAATTGTGAACAAACACGAAAGGAAAACTACAGTTGCCATATTTCTCACAACAAAAGGACTTTTGTTAGTAAAGTCATAGGTAGATGAGTGATATTGACCCCACTGTGATATCATTGTTCATTTGTATACAAATAGATTACTCAAAAATTCGATAACTTGTGCTTGAGATGTGTGTGAATCTTTGCGAAATTTTCATCGATAAAAACATGTAACGTAACGAATGAAAGGTGAAACTATAATATTATATAAATCCAAATCGTCTTCCTGAACTGGCTCTATTCAAGGCTGAGTTTCTTTCGAAGAATTGCATTATGAAATGTTTGTTTAGATTTTGTCGAAGACCGCAATATTCGATAAGAAATATTCCGATATAGTCGATGCAGACAATAAAGTATATCCATATCCAATTTCTTAGAACTCTCCTGAAAAATCCCAAGCGATAAAATATTTTTTCCAGAATAAATGTAGAAGAAATCATTGTGAATTAATCTTTTTGCCCACTATTGTATTTATAAAATAGCCTACCACATACCCGTATACCGGATGTCCCAACTAAAACGCGTCACTCTTTATAACTAGTCAGACTATCGATCTTTCCGAAACCCTTGGAACCCTTCAATTACTGTTTGGTGGGGGTGGTGCTCTGATGAGAACTCCATCCCCTAGCAAACTCATATTCACCCTGACCCTCGAGTAAATGGAATACTATGAGAAACTCAAAATTATCTGCGAAACTTGTTGACCAATATTTCACTCCAATACCTAATTTTTCAGAAATCATCGACAAAAATTAGTGATTTTTTTCAAACTAGCCTCACGAAGTTAATAACTCAATTTTCATCGCTTGCTTTCAGTTTGCTGGAAATGAAGCATCGACAGAGCTTTCCAGTTCATGGTTGAATGAATGGGATATGAATCAATTTTTATCTAAAACCAACAGAGCAGTGTATTCGGAAAATCTAACTTGCTGGTGCAATCAAAGTCCAAATTGGGTAATGAATTGCAAAAACGAGTATTTCCGTACTAATTTTTTGTCTACAATATGCAGATAATAGTGTGTAAATTGATATACTTGATGAACAATCTAATATTGACAACATATTTAGTGTACTCCATTCACTTTTATAATGTATCCCGGTTGGCCATGACATTCTGACACATTTGACCGTGTATATTTAGTAATATTTAGTTATTTAGTAATTTTCCTGTCAGATATCTAAGCAACGTTTTGCTTTCTACATAGAGATCGTAGAAATTACGTATGTATCGAAATGTTCATTTACTTTTGGAAAATAATGAATTTGAGAAAATATAATGTGAATTTGATAATTCTAAAAACTTGGCGAATCTTGAAGAAACTTTTTTCTCTGTTAATACTGGAAATTTTTCATTCATTTAAACATGATTGGAAGATTCAGTTATGCCATTTTCTTGTACCTACGGAAATCAAGAATCGAGTGTTGAAATTTTACTGAAAAATAATGGACAGAATAGCCCATTTCTTTGTGATAGTTCATTCGAAAAAAGAATAAAAGTACTCGAAAAACCCGACAGAAAAACTTCTAAACGAACAGACGTACCTACGGAATTCCCCACTTTCCGAAATTCTCAAGAAATAAGCCTACAGAAGAGATTTGAATACCTTTCTGCACAACTTGAAATACTTCAGTATGAGAATATAGTAGTACTACCGTACGAAACCTGTGTCACAGTTAAACATTGAAATAACTAACTCCATTTTAGAAAGTTGAAGAAGAGTAAATAGAAATTAGCATTGGCAACGTCTCTGAGAATTATTTGACATTTCACGAGTACCAATAACCTACGTCAGTTTCAAGTTAAAAAACTTGATAAACCTGAATCTTGGCCAATAGTGAATGGAGTATACCTCTCATACAGGGCAATATACTAATTTTTTAAAATGAAGCTTTTACTCTTTCAATATGTATTAGGAGAAACATTCCATTCCTTTTTTACTGACAACCGTTAATTTTCATGGATGGTGGATTTTAAGGTTGCTTTTTCTGTTTTTGCTGATGAAAAAACCGATCAAGTAGCATCTTTAATGAGCCACCATTAAGACCTAAAAATGAATTCCCATAATCAGAGAAAAACTCCAGGAGAATTTGAAAAAATGCCGGTTAACCCTAAAAAAGGTTATATGTCGCAAAACAACCAGTTCCAACAATCTAGGAAAATGATCATTAATTGAAAAAAATTTACATTTAACAGTTCGATAAAAAATCCACTTTCAACTCATCATATTTCTTCTATTCAACTCACCTCCATAAAAAGTCAAAGGAGCATCAGCACAATGTTTCCTTTAATTTGGCGACAACAATCCCCGGTACTCATAAAGAGAACACATACACGCGATAATCAATTGCCGAACACCGGTATAAGTTAAAACCAGAATTATATAAGAATAACGAAAGTGGCTACTTAAAACTCTTTCACCATCATCAATCAGAAAGTGCTACGGATGTCCCTGCATTAAAAGTCTTGTCTGATCTGATCATTCTGGGCGTCAGATTCGAACGAGACTCAGGTTAGGAACTGAGTTTAAATTCGCGGCAAACAAATTACAGAGCCTGGCCTGGTATCATTTGTGGTAGGGCTTTTGTCCATGAAACAACTTCACGCTCGAGGAAAGCAAAACGGAAACATTGCGAATCGGATTCAGAGAATTTGAACTGCTCTGCTATCAACCTTGGAATTAGGGCATGAACATTTCGAAATACAGTGATTCAACATCAACGAAATCAGTTTCAAATTCATTTTTCAAATGTTAATGTTATCAAATTCAGAAAAAGCGTATTCTAAAGTTGAGAGCTTTTGCGCTTGGACAGTGGACAGAGTCGTAGCCAGAGCAGTCACTCCACAACAATACACTTCTTTAGGTTCGCCAAAATAAAAACTCTCACCTCAAAGGATCATCTCGTATACACTATTCCCCGTTTAGTTCACACAAATGGGCATCAATATGGCATGAAATGGATTTGAACTGAGGTTCCAACAAGACGGTACCGCACCGCACGTTGTTAACCGAACGATTGGATTATAGGCAGAAAATACTGACGAGGCGATGTTGGGATTTGATACTAAATTGGATTGCTCCTGTAGAGCTTCCTCAAAGCTTTTGCATTGACGGTGCATGCATAGACCTGATATAATCCTTATATTAAGTCTGTGGGTGTATGCGAACATACGGCAAACAACAAAGGAATGTCATTCGTGTGATTAAAGCTGATTTATTGAATGAAGTGACCGAAAATTGGGGTCATCGAATTCTCTCACACAAACGAACTTACAATTGACACTTGAATGATGTTATATTAACTACGTAATCGGTTCTTCACATATTCAGTGCACAAAAAAAGTCATTATTTTTGTTTGTGGAGTTATTAAAATCCACAACCTATATACACTATACGAGATGGAAAGTGCCTGAGAGGTGTTTGTCTATACTCTATGGGTACAGCCCTCTTAAATATTTGGAGCGAAATGGCCAAAACATCATTTCGGATGGAACACCCTTTATATTTTTGAATACCTGAATTATCCTCTTCAAGTTTATTTTATCAGAAACTCCTCTTCCATTAATTCAATAGTATTTAATTACTGAAGGCTTTCTCAAAAAACTAAGGGAAGTTTCGCTCAAACTCAAAATAACATTTATCTAATAAGTGAAAAGAACAATTAGGCCAATCCAATGATACATGGTGATCGAACGTTCGATTCAAATAACGAAAATGTCAATATTTTCGAATGTAAACAAATATTTTTCTCATTTCCATTAAATTAGTAAAAAAAAATAGAGTAACTCGTTTCAAAATACCCTATACCTGTACGTTCATTGCTCCGAAACGACAATAACTATTCGTATCGAAAACAAGTTGGTCATAAATAAGTCACATTTCATCGAGACGAATCAAGGATAACTTAATGAACATCAAGTCCATAACTCATTGGTTCAAATTGGCAAAGGATGAGTTATTGCTTCAGATATAAATGTCCTCAATTGTTTCAAAAAGGCCAGGCTTTTATCCCATCAATAACATTGAGTCGAATCTATTGAAGTTAGTAATACATGAAACATTGGTTGGTGATGGATTCGGACGACAATTAATAATCAATAAATCATTGACGTTAACAGATATTTCGAGATTGAAATGTAATAAATTTCACCTAACCAAAATATTTCTCCTCAGTTTTTCTCAAAAAATGAAGCCTCTTACATAACCACGCACACGAAGTCCACTGCCTAAATAGTGGGTATCTTCTTCAAAAGCGCCTTCAACGTTCCTCATTCCTTGCAAAGTCCTTTTTCCGAATGGGATAACGACGGGTCGACGGAAATGTGCAAATTTTCGAGGAAGTTTAGTTAATCCAAGTCTTTCATTAAAACATTCTAAGTATCTGCTCTATTCGGAAACTTCTCAAAGCTCCTGGTCAAAAAAATTAAATTGCGTATAAACACGCTCAGATTTTTTTTCTAAATGGTGGAGGATCTGGGTTCTATTGAAACTGTCATGAGCTTGTTGAAATTGAAAAATATTTGCCCTATTATAAATTTCATATAAGTTTATCAATTCAATAAATCTGTTCCACATTTCCCCAGGAAATCGTTTGATGAGAGTTGGATAAACGTGGTTGAAAAATTGTGAATACACCAGTTACTGATAATTTTTGGGAAATTCCCGTACAGATAACCAAGGCTCGGCTGGAATTCCACAAAATTAATCAAAATTTAAGAGCCCTCCTCGCGCAATACCTCTATTTGGAAAATCGTCATATTCAAATTCTGTAAACGATATCTCGAAAGCTTTTTCAAGCTTGTGCTGTCAGTAACATTTTCCACTTCTCAGATCAAAGTCCAAAATATACGTGTTTAAGATATCGATCTGTAATTCCAGATAGGTACTGTTTACAAAATTCGAATTGGGAATGAATTGCAGGAAATGAAAAACCAAATTATCCTCAATAATTTATTTTAAAAGCTGTTTCTAACCGCTTGAGCTATCAGAAAATTGAATCCATATAAATATTATTCTATTGCACAAAAACTCATATAGGACATTGGCTAGTTTCAAATATGTGAATTATAAAAAACATCAGATGAAATCATTTCAACAGAATACTTTCCATAACTTAAAAACTGGAATGGCATATATAATATCCCTCAATACTTCAAAAAATTGTTCTTGGTAAAATCGGATCATTATATTGATATAACGATTGTTAAAGAAAATTTGCCCTATAGTAGGCCCACTTGTGAAAATATAGTATTTGACAAAACGGGTTTTGATATTTGTTACAACCAAAACCTACTTTCAAAAGTCGTTTGTGTTCAAGAGTATGTAGAACTCATCAAAAATCACCTATAGAAAATTCTCTAGATGAAGTAGAAGGAAAAATGAGCCGAATCAGACCCGCACCTCAAAATTAGCTGAATGAAATTCGACTTCAAGGGCTTAGATCTTCGCCATGTTTTATGTGGACAATTTTTGGTGGAATAGTTTAGTTTTTGAGAGTTCTACCTCCTGAAAACATGCTGTGTAGTTTCTTGAATCCTTCATTATCAATATACCTATGAATACGCTAATTCACTACCATCATCTATTTGTATAAAAAATTGAATTAGGTGTATAAGATTACAAATCATAACTCTATGTATAAAAATGTTTTACAACATGTATATAGTTATTCATTAGGAATGTTGAGTTGAATATAGGAGCAATTAAAGAACAAAATTTGAACTCAAAAGCATGTCGCATGATGAACTAGGAATGAAATACAAATAAGGAACTTTAAAAAAAAATTGGATAATCGATCTATAAATAAAAGACTTCCAAGTATGAAATAGTTTTCGAAATTATTGTCCAATTGAAAAAAGGGCTTAATCAATGTATGAATTCCTGTAACCATTTGACCTAGGATGATTTACTTCAATGATTCATGAAATATTATTCATCACTCAATATTCTTATATATTTACATTTCAACGGAATTGTGTCTACAAAAATCTTCAAAATATTTCTTGGTTAATAATTGGTAATATGGAGAAAATTTCGAAAAGAATATCCTCCAAAATATGGAATTGATCTCAGTGAAATTATATTATGGGAATATACTGACATTACTATTTTTTTGTGGTATAATTCCACTGTTTTCTGAAAAAAAAAAGCTCAACACAGTGATGACCATGGTAAAAAAAGTAATATAAAGTTCCTTTATAAATTGATTATTTCTCAATCTAAGTGTAGCCCGCCATTTTAATTTCAAATGATTTCGAAATGGCCTGGACCATTGATCAAATTGAGAACTTCAATTCCATACCCAAAATATACCTACATTAAATAGGGTTCATATTTTTTATAATGAGCAGGTCAAAAATGATGTTTTATTCAATTGCTGAATTGTATCATCTTTCAAATAATAAAATAACGTCTGTGAAAATTAAAATTGATGCAAGAATGTTATTCCATCAGAAATTTCCTCCCAAATTACCATTGAAATTATATTATTTCTGACAATCGAATCCCCAAGAGCGAATGGGGCGTTTTCCAAGCTTCTCCATGTATGAGTTTTACCAAAAACTATTTTCCAAGGGTATCACGAGGAAAATACAGTCAATTATTACATCACCTGGAGACTTTGGCTTGCCTCGAAAGCAGTACCTGGTTGGAGCACTATCGGATGTGTCACCCTGCCTGCCTCCACGCACAGCATGTTTGGCCATTCCTCAGGCCCAAAATCAGGAAGTTCTTTCGCCTTCTCTGACCAAGGATTCCAAACGACCGTGTCTGGAAAGTTGTACTTTTGTATGCGCATTTTTCTTCCAGATACTACGTTTGTTATAATATGTTCTTGCGCTGTGTTCCTGTAAATTCGGTCTGTTTGCTCCGTTACAACAACTGCATCGCGGTTTTCGTGGTAAATGTTGCATTCCCGCAGTTTATCCACGTAAGTACAACCGGAAAGTCCGGTTATCTGGCAACGCCGCACATCAGGAACTTTGAAATAAGTGTGCAACAAGAGGGTGAAATAAAAGGACGCCTCCTTGTTGGTATTGTATACGTTCACATTGAAATGGAGCTCTTTTTCTCGAAGAATCAATCTGTAGGTCAACCTAAACCTGCAATGAGGAATCAGTGCCATTATGAAACAAGGGCTCAGTGCATAAGCACCAGCTTCTATTTGAACAGTGCAGAGGTTGACAAAGAGAATTTTCTGATATTGAAATAGCTTAAGAAATGTATAACAAAGCACTACTTCAAACTCCTGAGAATTTTCATGGAAGCATAGGGATGTAACCAAAAATATTGAATATGTTGCCTAAAATTGGGAAGAATGATCACTCACTGATAATTCCACATGTTTCTTGTGAATGGGCTGTCTGAAAGTGAAAATACTACTTCTATGTCACCGCTAGCCATTCTCTCTGGAGCTTTTTCCAGATTCCAGCGCAAAATCCTGCCAAAACCATGTTGAGGTCCCAATGGCCATTCCCCAAATTGTGCTGGATAATTAAAAGAAAAGAATATTTTCATGAATAAAATGTTGAAAAGAAATGATACTGAATTTTTTTTTGAAAGCTAAAAAGCAGCAATGCCTGGTTCGTCCGAAAAGCAGGATGCTCAAAAAATGATGATACTTACGGAAAACAAATGGTATTCCCCCTCTGATAGCTTTTTTGCCATCAAATATAGCTTCCTTGCTGAAAGTTGGTAGAAAATATTATGTAACCATTTTCAATGACATCCTGTACAAGCTGATATAAATTCAATTTGAAAAAAGGAACAAATATTTTTACAATGAACCTACCAAAAATTAACATAAAATTTTCAATGGAATTTGAATTGTGTGACCTGCATTATGAATAAAAAATGTGTTACTCCCGGAGGTGTCCTAATTCAACACAAAAATCTGAAGTTACATATCAATTCAAAAATAATCAGATAAATAAAAATATCTTATCACAATGACAACTGTAAAATTCCCAGCACAATTTCGGTTCAAATTCCACGTCGCAACATGCATTATTTAGATTGAAATTCCAGAGCTCTTGAGATTTCGAACTCACCTCACAAAAAGTTGCTCTTGATTGTTCACTCTCCAAGAGACCACAGTGGCACCTATAAATAAAAACGTAAACAAAAAAGATAGGTTATGTAATTTTTTTATAGGTTAGTTTTTTTCAAATTCATCCTTAAACGCCAATAAAAAGGGTTGATTTATGTCCAACTTACCATGTAAATTTATCGTACATGTTGTATTATTGCCCCTATCCATTAAAACGCAGCTAGTAGCCGCCATTGCAAATAATTCGGTCTTTGACCGGTTTGTTTATCTTTGGAGAACAAAATATTTTCTTCCCGTGCTTTTCGGATCGATGTAGTGCACTCTCACTTTACCTGCGCGGTAAACCGCAGGTACTTATCACTCCTGTTTATCTGATAGGCGAACTGCTAAAATCTATGGATATCTAGACGATTATTGTCTTTATTTTAATAATTTCAGAGACTTCTATAACAAAGGGTAGCACCAACTACGTAGAGGCAATATAACAAACGATGCAAAGCCTCAGATTCTAAATTTTATAAAAAAAATTAAATCTGAGCTGTAATCTGCCATCTACCGTACAGTTGAAGAACTATATATCGAACTTCTAGATTTCTGTAATGCTTAAAAGCAACCTAACGTTAGATCGAAATTAATATAATTCTAAAGAACAAACTCAAACGATTTCCAAAAAGAATAATAGGAGCAAATTAATGCGTTTTGCATACCAGATTTTTTTGGCTTTTGTAAAATAAATTTCGAATGCTGTTCCAAATTGGTTAAAGATTCATTAATGCAGTCCATAAAATTCGTTTAAAGCTGCTGTCAATTCTGACGCCAGAAGTTTCATTCATATTTTCAATTTCAAGATTCACCTGTGATTTTACGTTCCAAAAATAAGTAAACGTTGTTGAACTGTTTTGATTGTGTCTTAAGAATATAATAACATCGTATATAATTAGAAGTCTATCCATAAATCGTGTGGAATACTACTAGGTTCCTAAATATTGTCTTATAAATGTAAATTTTCACAATTCTGTAGGATAAATATGAAACATTGAATTTGTTTATTGTTTGGATAGTTGAATAGTTTATTCATATTCCATCATGTTTTCCAATTTGAATAAGAGTGCATTCGGTAGTCCTGCACCTAGTACTTCTTTTGGTGAGTAAATATATTATCAATTCTTGAAAGATCACCATGAAATGTTTACATAGGTCTAGGTGCTTCAACTTCAAATACCACTAGTCCATGGGGTAGCACAGGCAATAATCAGTTGTTTGGAAAACCTGCAGCACCGGCATTTGGACAGCCATCTTCTACTTCTACTTTTGGCCAGCCATCCACGTCTTCCAACTCAATGTTTCCTTTTTTCTCTCAGTCAAATAGCTCAGGTTTTGGATCAAATACTTCTAATCAATCAACATTTGGTAAGTGTCGAACTGTGTATTATAAGATGAATATGGATATTTAGATAAATGAAAATAGAGAAATAATTTCCCTCTATTCTCCTGCTATTTTGATTTTCCTTTCGAGTTTGTTCCTTGTGAGTATTAAATAACCTTTTTTGATAAAGGGTCAAATGTGTTCGGCCAACAACCAGCCACTACCAACTTATTTGGCTCGAACACCTTTGGACAACAGAAACCAACTGGGTTCGGTTTCGGGTCTCAGACTCAACAACAGCCAAATCTTTTCGGACAATCCAGCCAGCCTCAAAGTTCTCTATTCCAAACGGGGGGCACCTCAAATCTTTTCAGTGGTGGTGGGGCATTTGGTTCCACTACTACCACTATGGGTACAGGTACAACTATCAAATTCACACCAGTAACCGGCACTGATACTATGCAAAAGGGTGGTGTCACCACCAGTATTAATACTAAACATCATTGTATCACTTGTATGAAAGAGTACGAGAACAAATCATTCGAAGAGCTCAGACTGGAAGACTACCAGGCCAACAGAAAAGGTAGGCTTTTTCTATTGGCTCACATTTCTTTGTTATGGGTTTCTTATGGTACTACTTGATGGTTTCAATTACTTGAGTTGGTAAGATGAAGAATATATGAATAATTGAAGGTATTTCAATTTAGGTCCCCAGTCACAATTTAACTCTACTCCTTTTGGAGGCACTTCTTCCATGTTTGGTCAGACGACTGAAAACAAACCAGCATTTGCTCAATCAACTAGTTTCGGACAAATAGGTGGTGGGACAGCTTTTGGACAGCAGACAACTGGTTTTGGCCTAAATCCCCAGCCCTCTACATCGAATAGTATATTTGGAAAACCGCCAGCTTTTGGCGCAACGAGTTCTACCACTACAACTTTTGGTGGTTTCAACCCTCCCGCCACTACAAATGCTTTCGGAGCAGCACAAAACAAGACCTTTGGAACCGCAGGTGCCACCTCTTTGTTTGGTACCACCCAACCGCAACAGCAAACCACACCATTTGGTAGCAACCTATTTGGTCAAAATAATCAGGTAACCACAAGTATACCTTGCTGCACATCCTAAATCTGAACAACCAGAAAAAATTTTCTCATTAAAGATTTCCTGGCAATTTGGTTTCTAAATTTCAATATTGAAGAAATGAGTGCAATGGAGTTTATTGAAAATATTCGCTCTGGTTGCTTGGGTTTCAATGCTACTCAGTATTATTCAGCTTTTAATGTTCTTGGCAATTTAAATGGAATTCTGTTTTTTCACGTAGAAATTGACTTTTTTATTTAGAGATTGATGTGATTGATACCCCAATTCATATTTATCCCAGTAGAAGTTGTTTTGTGTATTTCAAATTGGAATTGAACGCTCAGTTTGTGGAGCTCATTTTTCCAAGGCAATATATGTACCACTTTTGAATAGAAGGTAGGATGGTGCATGGGAGTAGATTGGCTTGTACATCACTGTACTGTTTCTTCTCACAAGTAGTCAAAATACTTCCCAATGTTGCATTTGCAGAATACTTCTGGGAGCTTCTTCAATAAACCTGCACTTACGACAGGTGGCGTTTCTGGGGGATTTACTTTTAACAACCAGACCCCTGCAACTACTCCAAGTAATCTATTTCAGCTTAACAAACCTGTATTTGGCGGTTTGGGTCAAACGAGTACGACTGGTACTTTTGGACAAACACCAGCATTTGGTCAGACCAATCAGCAAAACACCTTCGGTAGTAATACATTTGGGAAGCCTTTAACCTTCGGACAGAATCAGAATACATTCCAACTTGGTAAGTTTTGAAATAAGGTGAACGATACTGGTATGGACACATCGATTTTTGTAGGAGCACAGCCCAGTTTGTTCAATAATAATCAGCAAAAACCAGGATCACTTTTAGGTACTGGAGGAGGACTCTTTGGCAATAACACTTTTGGAACAAATACCTCTTCAGCATTTCCACTTCTACAAACAAACACACAAGTATTGAACATAGGGTAATATAAAATTTCCTTTATTTCCCTCTCATGTCGAGTAATTCTGGTGTTTTTAGGATGTCAGCAGAAAGCAATCAAGAAAAAGCATTACCTTTACTAGCCACCAATCAATTTGGCCACACACCTTTCTTGAAAGGTCTTTTACCCATGGACAAACCCTCTTCCCCTACATTGTACACAACAAATCCCATTGAGATAAAGAAAATGCTGGAAAATAACAAGAAAGTAGATGAAAATACAAATATCAAAGTCAAATTGAAATTGGGACCACCCAAAACTCAAAAGGTGAGTAAGTTATACATTTTCGCATATGAATATCGAAAATAATTATGCTTCCAGAGTAACCTCTTCGAAGAAGGCACCGATGAGGATAGTAACAAACTTTACAAAACATCTTGCAAACGTTTAGTATTGAAGAAGAAACAAGACGACTCAAAACAAAGTATTTTCGAATCAAACTCACTTTGCAACGATTTGTCCCTAAGAGAACCGGATGCAGATCAAGAAAACGATATGTCAAACATGAACAGAACAAATAATAGCCTTTTGGATGGTAATAACAGTTTCACATTGGGATTGACTGAAAAACAAAAGTTGGAACTCAAATATATCAATGACAAATACCCATTTAAGAAGTATTCAGATAAGTCAATTATTTCAAATACCTCAGCGAATGAATCAGCTGCTAAGGTCAATAGTAGCAAGAGCGAGGGTATGGGCGGCATCGGTGATGTCTCTAATGATTTCGAAGAAGCCAAGAATAGTGTATCAGAGATGAGTACAACTACAGCTGACCTTGAAATAAGCAGCACAAAGAGTAAGTAGAAACCTTGAATAAAGGTTGTCTTCATGTTCACCATATTTATCTCCCATTTCAGATCCGCTTACATTCAAGATATCTTCGGAAATTGCACCTAGTGAGAATGTTCCTTCCCTAGATCCAGTCACAAGAAAAGTGGGTCCATGTGGCATTATATTGCATAGATCTGAATATTACACTCTGCCTTCCATTGAAGACCTTGATAATATGGTCAGTGAGGATGGTCGTTGTATGATTAGAGGTTTCACCATTGGACGTAGAGGTTATGGAAACGTCTATTTCCCTGATGAAATAAACATAATGAACATGAATTTGGACGAAATAGTGCACTTCAGATATAAAGAAATCCATATGTATCCCGATGAATCTAAGAAGCCACCAGTTGGGGAAGGTTTAAACAGAAGAGCTCAAGTAACATTAGACAGAGTTTATCCCAGGATGAAAGAAACAAAAGAAATAATCGATAATGTCGATCAAGTATTAGCAGCGAAATTTCCTGAACAATTAGTTGAAATATCTGCTAAACATGGTTTGAAATTTGTAGATTACAGACCTGAAACTGGGTCGTGGGTGTTCATGGTTGAACACTTTTCTAAATATGCATTCACTGAAAGCGATGAAGAAGATTGCGAATTGATTGTTTCAAGCCAAAATAACCAAAATAAAACACTGGTCATAAAAGATAGAATGAATGTTCTCCAGAATAAGAAGGGTCTGCAATCAACTGAGAAAATGCAAATAGATACTGATGTGAGTATAAAATAATTTGAAATAATCTTGAGATTTTTGCCAGTAAATATTCTTCTTTATTGTATAAAAACGTTCTGTTGCATGGTTTATTGAAAGAAACTTTCAGCTTGCAGTTGAAAGCGTGAATGGTGATTTGACATCTGAATATACCGATGAAGGTGATCAAAGACAAGGTGATCTTCTCCACAAATCGATGACTATAGATATGGAGGGACAAGAAGACGACTTTCTCAATCCAATTTACGAACCGAGCGACACAGATATTTTCTATCATAACTCCCACATACAGGTGTTGAAAGCTGCATTTTTTTCAGAATCAGAATGCGCATCTACTATTTCCTCAGTTGATAATTATCCCCCATTTAAAACTAACATTATGGATCCAAAAGGGAAGCAATCTCATCGTAAACAACCGCAAAGGCCCAAAGTTTGGAAAATCTACTTGAGCATAGGTACTATTCGTATAATTAAATGGCGAAGGGTGGATTTCATTTTATTTTTTCAGCTTCCCGTCCAAATGATTCTGTTCTTCTCAAGACGAGCAGGTGCTATAGCGATTTCGGATTATTCAGAGGAAAATCTTACAAAGTTGGTTGGTCCAATGGATTCAAAAATTACACTGTTAAATTTCCGAGACATTCAGACTTCGATTCGTCTTTGTCTTTATCGTTGAACACTTTTTCTACATCAACAATTGATGAACGCCTTATGGTAAATTATTTAATATATTTCAGTCAATTGTTTTGTTGGTCAATAATGTATTGAAATTTTCCAGGATGCCATTACCGAGTGTATGGAAGTTGCTAGGAACTGTAGCAGTTTCACTCTGGAAAGTGTCGAAGGAATACCAACATTTCAAATTGTCAAAGATAAAACATATTTGACGTCTTGCCATAAGATATTCAACAAAGCTTCTGAAATTCGTGGGGAATCTCAATTCTTATATAATGATGTTTGGTCATTGTGCAACGCCTTATGGGGTCCAGGAAGAACCACTGCTCCATTTGTTAAACACAGATTGAGCGCATGGTGAGTTTTGAAAAATCGTATAATTAATTCTCAATATTAAAAAATCTTTGGGACATTCAATTTGATATAGAAAAAAATTATAATGTGATTATTTCAGGTTGAAAAATTCAGTGAGAGGTAAAATGCCGAAAAAAATATTGACAGACGTTCAAACTGTGGAAAATAAGTTAGACATTATTTTCAACCATTTATCCTGTTTCAATGTCATGGAAGCTGCAGAAAAAGCAATGGAAGCAGATATGCCTGTGCTTGCTTTGATAATTTCACAAATAAATCTGACCAAAAAACTGAAGGCCCAAATAAAATATCAGCTTCAATGTTGGTATAAAGATATGTTCGTCGATCATATCAGCCCTGAAGTTATGAAGATATACTTATTGCTATCTGGAGATACATCTAATGCGGATGTCAATATATTCGAAGGGCTGGAATGGAAAAGGGCTTTTGGTTTGTATCTTTGGTATCTAACTAGTGATGGCTGCCCGCTGGAAGAAGCTATAGCAACGTATAAAAATGGATTTTCGGGAAATCATGGTGCGGCTGAACCAAAACCATCATATTATAGGACTAATGAGGAAGTTAACTGCCATGATATTCTATACCACATACTTCAACTTTATAAAAACAACACCTACCGATTGGCAAAAGCTTTACACCCAGAAACATACACTCACGTTAGGACCGATTATCAACTCTCGTAAGTTCCAATTAAGTTTCTCAAAGAAAATAGCTACTTTGAATTTTTTAGGTGGTTGCTGATGTTGTTTTTCCAATCGATAAATGTGGGTTTAATAGACGAATCTGAAATGACTCATTTACACATTAGCTACTCATCACAGTTGGAAGAAAATGGTTTGTGGGACTTCGCAATTTTACCGTTGCTTTATCTGAAGAACAACCCATTGAAAAAGAATTTAGTGATGGGCATCTTGAATAGAAACTTATCCTCTGATGATGCGGATATCGAAAAGAAACTGGTGGATGATTTGCACATACCACTTGCTTGGATTGACACTGTGAAATCTTGGAAAAATAACACAATTGTTGAAAATGAATGAATTTATTTTTACCATTAAATGTTGAATTTGAAATCAATAAAGTTTCATGAGTTCTTGTAATAATTATAATTTTAAAATTTACTTAATAAAATTATGTCATATTTTTTTCCTGTTTTATTCACCCCTCATCCTAGACCTTGATATCAAGATTGTGTTATAATTTTTTTTGATATCCATAACTAAATAAAATTGGAGAGTTTAATTGAATTTTTTATTTGAATGTTACCTACACAAATGGCTGATCCGAATTTGACAAGACTTTAACAGATGGAAATCGGACTTTCAGAGAATGTTTTAAAGTATGATTTGTTCTCCCACGTTTTAGCGTTCAGCCGCCATCTTGAAACGGTTGAAAATCCCTTACACCTCTCATCTAAAAAAAGATTACTTCGTAGGGGAAAAGATAAACGAAATTTCAGTTTTTATTAAGATCAACCCAGATTTTCATATCAAAATCACAGACCAGTGATTTTGATATGAAGAAGTTGATAGTAAAGCTAAATAATTTTGTTCAGTTTCGAATGAAGACAGCGCCAAAAACGAATGAATTAGAAAAGCATTATGAAGAATCGAACGCTTTTTATGTTTTTGTGCCTTTAAATTTTTGCGAACAGCAAACCCAAAATCATTGTAGATCGAAAAAAATCTTAATAAGTAGTGAAATTGTTGAAATCGTCATCGCTTTGTAACTTTTGAACCTAATCATTGTGGAAAACATTAATTCATTTTTTCAGGTCGTTATAGTCAATATTTTGAAATATATGTATTAGCGAGCATATTAAGACATACACATGTTTTAGTGGATATTCCATAGGAATAATTCGAATGGCAATATCCCAATCTGATTAGGGCCAAAGTCATGGATTGGAGCTTCCTGAAAAAATAAAAAGCATTCCTGGATTATTTTTATTTATAACAAATAAACATCCAGGTTAAATACTGGTATTGAATATCGTTCACTTGAGAATTTTTTTCAATAAAGTGTTGCTTAAATAAGTCAGTTCGAAAGGATGCGTCTTGGGAACACAGAATTCCTATCCTATTGTTAATAATTTATAAAATTTGGACAAGGAGTAAGGACTGATTGAAAATTAAGACGTGCGTGTTGGGTTTTCGAAAATTACGAATTTATGAGTATTTAAATAATGATTTCGAATTTAATTTCCTGATTTATTTATGAAAAATCCTATGTGGATTGATGAACAGATCACAGTTGCGCACTTTGAAAAAAAAGCGCGCATGAATATAAATTTAGCGCATGCCGTTTGTATTCGAGCCGATCAGAGGTTGGTTGTTTTTGTTAAAGGTGAGAGAAAAGTAAGAAAATTGAGGTTGCAGACTGTAGGCTGACATAAAACAGATATTTCCATACAAATTCTAATTTTTACGGAAGTCCTGTGATGAATTCGTATTGTTGATTACATTCAAATCACTGTAATCGACTAAATTACTGGTGCTTGTAGAAGCCATTTTTTTATGACGTACTCACGTTGTCAATTACAACATTGAAGATGGATAGAATGAGAGATCGAGATTATTCACCTTATGGACGAAGAAGTATGTCCATTTCACCCGATTATAGTAGAAGAGATTCTCCAGATTATAGGCCAAGTAGATCGAATTCAAGATCACCGCATCAAAGAAGACACAATGGATACAGAAATTCACCCTATCACCCGGTCAAAAAGAGTTGTAAGTAAATAGAATTTTCAGAGTTATTAACTGAAACATAACATCACATGAAACATTGCTCTATTTTGCACTAACCCCCAAGTTTCATTTGAAATGTTGGAGTAGAATTTATTACAGTAAATGAAAACATAAAACTTGAGAAGAGTCTGCAGTACCATAGGTGCAAATCTCTGTAGATAGTTCTAAACTTTTGCATATTCGGTGAAAAATGTAGGAGTTATTGATTCCACAAGAGACTTTGAAATTCATTCAAACCAAATTAATATATTACTATCTCACAATCTCTGGAGTTAGGTTATTTAGTTAGGTCAATCACCCATAAATTTGGGATGCATTACAAGCAGTACACCCGTTTTACAATTCGTATATGAAGTATTTTGGAGAATAGATTCTTTAATATCATTTAAAATGTACAATAATATCTTGACCAAATTCCATAAAGAGCTATTTCAACTCATTGGTTTCATTTATTTTCTCCCCATTCACAATCATTAAACAAATATTCTATCTACATCTGTTTCATACAATTGAATCAAACCATTGATAACATCTTGAATTGCCTAAAAGCACATTGAATTCACTATTTGACATTTTTCTACAGTATATGAGTTTTAGGAGTAGTTTGGCTAGTTTGTATAGAAATTTTTACAACAGATGGATGTCATTGGGTTAGATACAAATAATACATAAGCATATATCATGTTCATCCAATTCCCTATGTTGCATAACTCTCTGTATTGTCTTAATACTTTAACTCTTCAGCTGAGGTAGTGTTGTCCATTTTAAAAGGTTTCGATACCATAGTATTGTGAGAAATTATTAGATTAGACTGTATTTTAGTGAAGGTAAGGTATTGTCGAGCCTATTTTAATAAAGTTTCTTTATTATTTCATATCGCCCATTTCAATATAATTATGTACTTTTTTGTAAGAACTCATACAAAAGGCTAGGGACTGAACTCCTTCAGCCTTTGAAACACTTTAAACTGGCACATCAACAAAATGTTATATCCCAGTATTCTGAGCACCTAGTATACAATGAAAGTGAATGAAAAGTTATATCAATCTGCTCCTCTTATTTCATGTTGATTTCTTTAAGTTTTTCCCAGCATGTCTTCTCTGGATATCTATTCAGACAAAGTTGTTCCGGTTGTAGGTAGTGGTATTTTATAATTATATTCTTCTTCCTTTTGCAAAACTTCTATGCCAAACTCAAAAAATAGTATCCGCATGTCACCTGCCTTTTCTAATTCCAAAACAACTGGTTCTTCAGTCCTCAAATTCAGCATGATAGTCCCACTTTAACTGATATCGTTCTTGTTAGGGCCCTTGTAACTTGTCAACAAAATCTGTTCTTATAAGATTATACAGATTAAATAAATTTTAAACGCAGTACAGGCAAATCAATGTAACACACAGAGAGCATTGGCATCACCTTGGTTATTCTGGAGGCAGATGAAAATAGCCACATTTGAATGGCATCTATCCTTTTCATTCACAATAAGGAGCAAATGCTCTCTGTTGTACTGAAAAATTCATACTCCTCTTCAAATTTATCGAATCGGTATATGAAAATAAAAATTGGCTAAGCAAGGATAAGCAGCGTTTTTCCTACCTATTATCAAATTGAGGCAATTTAAAGCCATCCATCAAGAATTGAAGTAGAAACAAACTCCATTTTTTTAGACCAAATAACGAGAAATATTAAATTTAAAACATTATTCAAAGAATACACAAGTTATATCACTTATCCATTGATATAGAATCCGAATATAGAATATTCTAAGTCAATGCACTTATCCAACATCATATTTTGTAAATATGACCACTAGCTACAGGCCCTTAACCTATAACCTGTCATAACTTGCCTACCGAAGATACATTGTTGCCTACATACGTAGGCAACACGCATGCCCAGTAGTCAGAGTATACCTCCCGCCAGTAACCTTCTTTGGTGCATACTAGCTTACGAATAATATGAATAAATATTAAGATATTTTTTGGTACGATGGTGACATTCAGTAAATTCAGTGTTTTACGAGCGAGTGGACGGAACAGAAAATATCGTAAATACAGTAGAAAAATATTCAGATGGTTACGATCACTGAATGGTCGAAATAGACCAGAATTAAATACAAACTCGTGGCGCAAATGTAAGGACAGCTCACTAGAATTAATTTAAGGATTTCCCATCGTATCCTTCAACACGTCTCCATAAAACCTTAACTCCTTAACTAACCCGTCCTGAAGATTGTTGGTAAGAAATAAAGAACGATTCCTCAACAATGTTGCATTTTTTCCTCAGTTCCTTTAATCGGTTTTACTTGTTCAGATCATGATCACAATGAGGGCAGATCTAGAGGTAGCGACTATGAAAGCGACAGGGAATATAGAAGGGAAAGGGAATCTTCTTATGAAGAAAGAAGTCATTCGAGAAGCCCTGATGGCAGAGATAGCCGGAGTAGATACCACAGAAACAGGGAACATCGCAGAGGTAGAAACAGGAGATCTAGGAGTGATTCAAGGTGGGAAAGAAAGTCTGAGGAAGGCAAAAACCGCGATAGGGACAGAGCTTACAGAGACGATGATAGCGACAAGTAAGTGGCATCGTTGAAATTAAACTTGGGAAAAATATTCATTGAATGTCTTTCATTAGTGAGAGAAGTCCAAATGGAGCTGTATTAGGAGCAAGTGGAGCAGAAATAATTGGGTATAAGAGTCAACCACCAAACAACACCATCATGATACGAGGTCTAGCACAACATATCACTGAGAACGATGTGAGCATTTGATTTTTTTTCGAAAATTTCCATTTGTATTGAACCCCATTTTAATATTTCAGATACGACAGGACATAATGCTGTGTGGTCTGATGCCCAAAGACATAAGGCTGATTCGTAAAAAAGATACAGGTATGTACCCGGTACTAGTGTATGAGTAAGGTTGTCCTTAGGCCGTTTATTGTGCATTGTAAAGGTGAAATTAGGGTAATACCATTGGTGTCTATTGTGCTGTTTAGGTGCCTCTAGAGGTTTCGCCTTTGTCGAGTTTACTACACTTGCTGAAGCCACGAGATGGATGGACATGAAACAGGTATCTTACTATAAAGAAGAGTCAATCAATGTAAAAAATAAAAGTTTAATTTTTATCCAGTCGATAAGTATATTTCCATTTTATTCATTCATTTTATAAAGAAAAATTGAATATCTTCGTTTCTTCAACTCACAGTTCAAATGGGATATATGAACTTTTTGGACATCATCAGATTTGAAGAAAACAATTTTTATTGGAAAAATTGTTTCATTCATTAGTTGCATGAAATTCATGGTTCACTTATCAACTACTTTTTTTTGAGAAGCTTGAATCGTTGCTGTTTTACTTTTTTAAAACCGATTCTCTAGACAACGAAGGTCTCTTCTTAAGAGGGGTTGTAGGTTTTCTGTTCATTCTCTAATTCCTCTTTCTTTTCTTTTGATTACAGGGGGTGCTGATGCTACAAGATCAGTATAGAGCAATAATGCAGTATAGTATACCCAAAGACATGACTTTTAACTATGAAAAGCCTGCAAATCATAAAGCATCCGCCGATTGGTTTTGTATAAAAGTAAGTATGATTCAAAATAATTTGAACTAGATTACATTGATTCAATTTATAGTGTGGTGCGCAGAACTTCAGAAGACGTGACAATTGCTTCAAATGTCATGCTTCTAGAATGGAGAGTGAAGAAGGAGGTAGTGGCAGTGACGAAATTTGCACCTATGCCACCAAGAGTAAGTTATAAGGGTTTATTTTTTTGAATTTGCGGTTTCGAGATATGATGAAATTAGTATCGTTTACAGATAATCTCTTTCATTTGAATGATAAAGAAAATTTCATAGGAAAATTGAATTTTCAATTGGTTACGTGCAGGAATTATAATGAAATTACTTTTCAGCAATCATGTTGAGAAACTTAGATGCTCTGACGACAGAAGATTCTGTGATGAGTGTATTGAAAAGTGTTTTACCGGAATTGGTCAATAGTATTGCGGCTGTTGCGATAGGAAGGGATCCACTAACTTCGACTTCTAGGGGTATATGCTATTTAGGTTTAGAGAGCACTATTGATTCTCTCACTCTTTATGGCGCTCTTAGTAATTTATCAAGTCCGCTTGTTATAGATGGGAAGACAGGTGAGTTTCTCTCATACTCGTCATATGGTCATTGGGTTTATTGAATTTTATTTCAGTCATATTATCTTATTGCAAGTACCAAATGGGAGATAACAAACGAGCTTATTCTGAAGCTGAAAACGTTGCTTTCCCAAATGCGGCTGTTCCAAGCACTTATGCAATGACTGACGTGGAAAGTTTAGCTGAATATGCTGCTAATCGATACGCTAAAACACCACAAGAATACATTCATTATGTTGTGTATTATAAGGAGTATTTCACCCAACAAATAAGCGCCGGTAATTCCATAACCCTCCAGCAAGACAATCAGATGGATGCTGCAAATGCTGCAGCGGCTGTTGCCCAATCTGCTATCCAACAAGTGAATGCAACCAAATCCATGTACGATACAACCCAAAGAGCCATTCCTACCGGAGTTGATGGTAAAAGATACCGTAAGTCCTCGTTGTCTTGAATATTTTTCCATTTCTCCAAGTTTTATATCTGATTAGATCGTCATGAAAAATGTTTGCAGCGTTTTAATTCCTTTAATTTTTGCAGCAACACCGGACATTTCCAAATACGTCTTGGATAAAGCTAGTAATTATCAGTTTGACCAAAGTACAGGATTGTATTTCGATCCCCAAACGGGTTATTACTGGAATCCTCTCCTTCAAATTTATCTGTATTGGGACCCAGAAAAACAAACATACGTCAGAGCGGATAACAGTGTGGAGCAATATTCATCAACACAGCAGGTACAGGTGCAAAATTCCATCGTTCAACCTTCCACGTCGATTGAGGTAGAAAATAAAAAACAGAAACCAGAAAAACAGGATAAAGTGAAGGTAGCCAAAAAAATCGCCAAAGATATGGAAAGGTGGGCTAAAACTCTGAATCAAAAGAAGGAAATTTGTGCTTCAAAATCAAGTTATGACATGCACAACAGTAATGGCACTAGTGCATCAGCAGATATTGGTTTTTCAGTCTTAGAAAAGAAAGGTAATGCTTATTAGTTGGTATTGGTAGCTTTGCGCAAAAAAAATTATATTTTATACCTTGAAATTATTTTATTTCAGTCAGCATGAGTAATCCTGTGTATCAGAAAGAAGTACAAGAGGAAGTACCTCCTGTACCAACAGGTCCTTTGGTTGCTGCTTATGGAGGAGAAAGTGAGTCTTCAGGGGACGAAGATCATTTTGATGAAAACGAGCTTCTCGACTTCAAAAAGCTCATTTGTAATCTCTGTAAAAGACAGCTTGGCTCGGCTGAAGCTCTAACTAAACATGCCCAGCTGTCGAATCTTCATAAGCAGAATTTGGAGGCGATAAGGAAATTGAGAAAATCAGAAGCATCTGAAAAAATTATCTATAGGGACAGGGCAAAGGAGAGGAGAATGAAGTATGGAAATCCTGATGAACCTCGTCCTAGTAAACTGAAGGAAAAGTTCTTGAAATCCAAAGAATTGGCCGATATACCAGTTGCAGCATCGGTACTGGAACCTATTGGCGCTGAAAATGTTGGTAATAAACTTTTGCAGAAAATGGGTTGGACTGAAGGCCAAGGCTTGGGCAAGCTGAATCAGGGAAGGACAACTATTATTCAGGTAAACACAGTCGGGTTGAAACAATGCACCCCTTTGCACTTTTTGAAATTAATAAAACTGGATTTTTTCTATGTCGATAATGCTTTCAGGCTGAACATCGCAATAATTCTGCTGGACTAGGAAATACTCTACCAGGTTTTAGTGCGGTTGCGGGAGAATCTTACAAAGATTGCGTTAAAAAAATGATGTATGCTAGATATCAAGAATTGACGGAGAAAGAAAATTCAACATAGCGGATTATAAATATATTTGTGAACTCTGTAAATAATATTGGGTCGCACCAATGTGAATGCTGACAAATAGTCTAAATGAATTTAAATACGGTTAATTATAAGAATGAAATTTCAAATAAGTTTGTAAATTAATTGTTTCTCAGAAAGTATTTTCAATTCATTTTGTTTCATCGATTTCTTTTCTTCAATTGGATATTTTTCGATAATCATTTATTCCCTAATTTAAGAAATATATGATTCATTATGATTTAATTTATTGAGGTTGTGGCATTTTGACGAATCGTTGTTTTTAATTGTGCCAAACTTGTTCAGAACACCATAGGAGTTTAAATTATATTAAAGTGAACTTTGAATCAAGAAGTGTGTATTTTATATATATAATGATTCAATATTAAATTTGTTTCTTTTTTGTTGTAAATATGATAAATTATATTTATATGTTAGGCCTGTTTTATAAACATTTGTAGTAAGAAAAATAAGCATTTTCTTTTGATTTATGTTCCTAAATTCGAAAAATACAAATGGAAGTTAATTGATTTTTTGTTCATCTTGGGATGATGCTTGCAACAAACGCTGTGCTTTTGTATCATTCGATTGATACACAGGGTGTTTTGAAAGGTGAGTCTATTTGCAACAGGAGGTACTACTCGTTGAAATAAACCAGTTCACTAAAAATTGTTACAAAACTTTCAACACGACGATGTGCTGGATCTTGAAATCGAATTATATTTCCCCAAATCTAGATTTCGGAACTGCTTCAGGCCTATAACTTTTCGTCAAGCTTAGGTATTCCAAGTCTGGTTCAGGACCTTATTCGTTCGAAAAAGAATCAATGTCACATTATGCTGTGTCAATGTGATGAGATTTTGATGTTTCTCTACAATCACTGGTGGCACGGGAATTTGCAAAAATGAATCAGCCTATTGCTGTTTCTTGCACATGAGGCGAATGAGTTCCCTCTGACTATAATACCACATTAACAGCAATCAAAAGAAGTGACAACTATGAAGCCTGTCGAAAATTACTAAAACCAATTCAAACCTAAATTTTCACACCTTGTAGATATACAACTACAAGTGGGAAGAATGTAGAGAATGTATAACATGGATTTCAAGACATAATATTTTCTAGAACTCATTTCAACGGTAACAAAAGCTCAGAGGCATGAAATATGTGCTTTATTACCAAAGATATTTTACTTGTAGAATATATTTGTTTATTGGTTCTTTATTCTGAGAGGAAAATGAATCTCGCCAAGTGGGTATAAAAGAAAATCGAAATTCTTTGGTCAACCTTGAACCCATATGGACATCCTTTTTACCGACCTCGCCAGGATTGTCACTGTCAGATTGATTGTCAACCAAAGATATTGCTGATATTAGTCATACTTATAAATAAGAATATCATAGTTTCCTCATAGGATTTCTTCGTTGTAAAAGTAAAAAAGACCGTTTCGAAAATGTGTGCGAAAATGGCATTTCAACACCAAGCTGGCACAGCAATGGAGTGCTTAAGTGTAAGTATCCTCCACAATAAAAGATGCAAAAAAAGTCTGGTTTTTTTATCTACTTGTTGATAAACTTTTATGAATGAATTCCCAGATCCCAATTACACTACACAAAGAGGTTGATGGTGAAACAATGCGCTGTGGTTTCAAAATTGGTGGAGGAATTGATCAAGATTATCATAAGAGCCCCCAGGGATACACCGACAACGTAAGTTGATTCACATGCATTCATTGCAATCCATGTATCGTTTATTCTTTATGCAGGGTATCTATGTAACCGAAGTGCATGAATCCAGCCCTGCCTCCAAGAGTGGACTGAGGGTGCATGATAAAATTTTACAGTGTAATGGCTATGATTTCACCATGGTTACACACAAAAAAGCTGTGAGTTATATAAAGAAACATCCCGTCCTGAATCTCTTAGTTGCACGCAAAGGAGTTACATCAACATAATATTGGTACATTGAAATATACTAGTACATATTGTACTCTTAGCCAAAGTTAAAATTTAATCAATTGTTATGCCGCTTAACATCTAGAAACTTGTACATTTTGTTTCATTGTATAATTTCATGCTTGTGAATTTGAGGTTACAGAGTCATTAATTTCAAGAGTATTATTTTTCATTATCCATTAACTAGGAAATCAATGAAAAATTCCACTCGCCCTAAATAATTCGGTTTTTTTCACACAATTTCGATTCGGGTCAATATCATGCAGTACCATCGGAAACAGTGACAGTATTATTTGTCATAAATGTCATATTGATTTATTTTATAAGAATTATGTTTGTTAAGGAAAGCATTCCACATTTTTATGAAAGCAGCTATTTACAAAAACTAAATGCTTGTGATTTTTTATTTTATACAAATATATTGAATTTATACAACAAAAAAACGCACTTTAAACCAAAGAAAGCAAATACAGTTATTTTTTCCTGCAATAATCATTTGAAGAATTCATTAATTTCGCTATAATGTTTCATCTACACAATTTTCATTATCAAATGCCAATGTTTAATATGTTTGTAATTGTGCTATTTTCTATGTTCATTGAGTGAGAATTGATGTAATTGTTGGATGTAGCTAAATATTAGATTAATGTATATTAAGATACTGTATTAAAATAGATATTAGTCTTATAGATTTTAAGAACAAAAAATTGATGAGTGTTATAATACTCTCCCAAGTCGATGTGAATGGATAACTTTTTTATCTGTCCAACAAAATTGGTGGAGAACAATCAATCAATTTGAATATTTAAGATTTTTTTAGGAAGCATAACTCATCAGATTGTATAATTCCGATTTTTCATTCCGAAGTTCAAATTTCTATTAAAATTGTAAATAAAGACTATGTGATATTGTAAAATCTTGTGTTTTATTTGTTGGTGGGAGGGTGTCGTTTTGAAAGAAAATGCAGACAGAATTGTCTGAGGCATGTCCATTCAAATCGAAGGGAAATGTGAAATTTTGGAGTAGTGCATTGTTGAATTACTTTCCATGAAAAAGGTCTGAACTATAACATAAATTACCGAGGAAATTGAAGAAATCACTTTTTCTCTTCTATCTTTCGTGGTTTTGTGGTAGATATATAATAGATAGACTTTCGTTGGAGCTGAATATTATTTCCCATCATGAAAAATTGGAAGCATCAGAATTTTAGACATAGAAAATGTGATTTAAATTGAGAAACAAGTTTAATCGTATATATGGCGTGCATTTTTCTTAATATTCGTTTTTTCTTTGCACTCTGTTTCCCATTTATTCAACTCGACCTGATTTTATTAACGAATGAGAAGTTACAGCATAGCCAATTGAGATAATTAGAAAAAATGCAGATGAAGTATCTAGGCATACAAATGAAGAATCCTTCGAGTATCAGATGGATGAATATAAAATTTGACGAGGTCCATGGAGAATTTCGAAGGAAAATAAGCGCGCAAACATTCTAACCAAATATTTGATTAAGGACTCGATTCGTTGAACTTCCATCCTGCCGAATCCACATTTTTCGGTCATTAGGAAAAATGCCATTTATTCCTTTTTGTTGTTAGAGCTCTCAAAGTATTTTTAAGTGCAAACGTGCTTCGCTGAACTCATGACCGAATACATTGAATCCGAGCCAATGTTTTCAGTTTTTATTCCCGAAATGGGAACTCTGCTATGGAACTTTCGAAAGTTCCATCTGCTCTCAACTGTTGTTTTAAAATCCCACAAATGTCCAAAGTTTTCTCATTTTTAATTGGGACAAACATTTTCGAATATAGATCTCACAAATGGAATCATTTCCAGATATTTAATAAGGAAAAATTAAAATGTAAGCATACAACAGCAGCACAAACACTCAGATTATATAAGACAGAGGGTTTGTGAGGAAATCTGATTCCTCTTCACTTTTTCCATCAAGAATTGGAGCTGCACCTTGCTTCCCCTGAAGATTTTTGGGATTTTTCTGATCGTATTTGCTGTGGGAGACCAAGGACAATGAGGATGTATCAGGACTGTGTATCCTTGCGAAAAACAAAAGAAAACTTTAGACCATCTCGTCTCCTATCTATACATGAAGGTCCAATTCATAAGTCCACCGAAAGATGGCGCTATACCCAATACATTCAAGCATATACATATTCCACCAGGAAAGCTAATTCGAGTTTAAGTATGATGTTTCAAGAAATCCTGTTGATAACGCTTGTCTGTAGCTAGCACTGCTAGCAGAAATCAAATTTCTAGATTCTTGAAATAACTGTTTTTGTGAGAAATGGACTAGCAGAGATCTAGCTTCCGAAGTACACCACCACAGCAAGACAATGACATACCGGCACAGTATAAGCATTGTATAAACAATTGTATAAGGTATATCTTATACTATGATACCGGTTTCTGGCTTATTAGCCGTCATCAGTGCCATATAGCCTCATACTGCGGTATAGCAACCAACTGAAACGGTAAAACTTATATTACTAGATCTCTGCTAGTCCATTTCCCACATTTATTTTGTTGGTCCAACTAAAGGACACGATATTCATTTTCATTATCATCTTTTGTTTCGTTCAAAATAACAAAAAAACACTTTTTTTCTCTTTCTAATCGTTATTTCGATTGAACTGAATTTTAATGAAGAGTTTTTTCAACTTATACGTACGGACATTGTTTAAATCTTCAAACAATGGTATGGAGCATATTCTCCACTTTATTTTATCTGTTTTTGACATATTCCCCGACCAACCTTTGAAAAATACTACAAGACCAATTGATAAATGTTCGATATTTTTGAAAGAACCGATTACATATTTGAAAGTTTTCGAATAAAGAACTCCGTTTTCGAGTAACAATTCCTAATTTCCTGAATTTTACCATTATTATTCTGAATCCGCCACTGTCACATTGCCCAATATCTAAAACCTAAAACTACAGAATAACCTCTATTTCTACTTGGTATGGAGCATATTCTCCACTTTATTTTATCTGTTTTTGACATATTCCCCGACCAACCTTTGAAAAATACTACAAGACCAATTGATAAATGTTCGATATTTTTGAAAGAACCGATTACATATTTGAAAGTTTTCGAATAAAGAACTCCGTTTTCGAGTAACAATTCCTAATTTCCTGAATTTTACCATTATTATTCTGAATCCGCCACTGTCACATTGCCCAATATCTAAAACTACAGAATAACCTCTATTTCTACCAAAGACTATAGTCTTTGATTTCTACATAGTGATCTATCAAAGAGTAAGGATAGTCTCTGGTTTTATGTGTTTTTATTTCGCGCCATTAGGCGAAATAATTGTTGGTGACGGTTTATATGAAATTATTATTTGAATGATTGGTTTAATACAAAATCATATGAAAATTCATTAACGTGCACACATTGAAATTGAGGAAAAACGAAGAGATTTTGGAGGAATAAATGGACAATGAAATAACCAATTATCATTATTCAACTACCCCATTAAGGTTAGTACATTGACGTATTTTCTATGAATACGATTTTTGATGAACCCGGAATCAAATTGGGAATTTTGAAAGACGGATACGTTGATTTTCTTAGGGAAAGCACTCGATTTTCATAGTTTCTCATTTTTCTTCAGGGTTTACGAATTAGTTATTCTCATTTTATATCGTTAAAATGTTGCATATACCGCGAATTCCACCTTGATGAAGGATTTTTCCGCATTTGAGGTACCTAGTATTCTTTAGTATTTACTGTAGTATGTTATACATTTCTTAAGGAACGCGTAATGGGTTCTTCTTGTCATTGAGCGTCTAGTGGCGGCGCTGTGGAAATGGGAGATTCAATGAGAAAACTAGTCGATCATTTTTTTTTCGGTAGGTTAGGTTGGGTGGTGATGCCCAAAGGTTCTGTGGGGGGCCTGTCTCCGCTAATGGAGCATCATATACATGTTTTTCTGTGATTCAAAAGATGTAATCAGCGCCTCATTGCATTCTATGTTTGGCCATGAAATTCTGACACATGTCACCGAGTATATTTTGAAAATGTTAGGTTATAGTCATTTTCCTGTCATATGAATAAGCAACGTTGTCCCTTCCACATAGAAGTCGTAGTAATTACGTATTTATCGAAATGTTTATTTACTTCGGGAAAATAATGAATTTGAGGCAAAATGTATTTTGTGAAATACGAATTCTAAAGACCTGGCGAATGTTGAAGAAATTTTTTTCTCTGTTAATACTGGAAATACGCATATAAACATGGTTGGAAGATTCGGTTATGCTATTATCTTGTACGGAAATCGAGATTCGAGTGTTGAAATTTCACTGAAAAATATTGGACAGAATAGTCAGGTACTTTGTGATAGTTTATTCGAAAAAGGAATAGAAGTACTCGAATGACCCGACAGAATAACTTCTAAAGAGATAAGAAATAAGCCTACAGAAGACATTTAAATACCTTCTTGCACAAATTGAAATACTTCAGTACTAAAAGAGAATCGTTGATTTAATTTCTTATAAAAAGCCTGATGCATATTCTTTCGAGTATGATTCTGAAAATTTCTATAGGATTTTCCTTCAAATGCGTTCTGTCTGCACTTGGAATGCATTTTTTTTTTCATAATAAAGTGAGTGTACACAATTTGAAGCCCAGTTAAAATTCGAGGGATCCATATTTATATGCACAAAATATATAGGTTTTTTTTTTCTCGAAGAATTGAGAACGTATCTTGCAGTACATTCCTGAATTTATGAGACCTTTTGATAGCTTTAAATGTAATTAGATTCTTCGTTGCAGGTTACGAACGTGGCAAAGATATTCGGTGCGCACATCGTGGGTTTCGTAAACAAGGAGAACCGTTTTCAGGTGGGTGATATCAGAATAGCAGTGCTACAATGTCGAGTAATTGCTAGCAGGTGAATTATTATCCTCAGTGACGTTCTTCAGGGTTTGTCTTGACCTAACCCGAATCTGGATACGATCGAACGTGTTCCTTAATTATTTATCATTCTGCTTCTCAACAATACAGAATACCAAAAGACACTGTTTGGAAACGGTGTGTTGAAACAGTGAATTTCTTTGAATTGATAATTTGATGCAATTAGTTTTCATGTCCATAATGGTCTTTTTAAAGCCACCCTGAAGACAGTTAAATTCTAACGTGGAGGAGGTGGGGGGAAGATTTCATAAGTTTATCTTTTGAATGAGCTGAGTCTTCTGGGAAACTTTTTTCTGAAGAAAACTGCTTTGGTCAGGTGGAAAATTGAAGCGAATTGATTTTCTGGGTATTTTGTCTGTTTTTTCATTTTTTTCATGTTGTGGTTTTCACGAAAAGGAATATCCTGTAATATTCAGAGAACATCGTGAGAACCAAGGGCAAGCAGGTAGGAATTGGTGTTCTTCTTGAATTTCTGGAGGTTTTATGCCTCGGGGAACACCTCCTTAGGCAATGTGTTCCAAAGCCTCGCTGTTCGTTGGATGAACGAGTCTTTGAAGAGAGATTGAAGAGCATCGCCCATGGAAATATCTATAAAATAGAGAGAGATCGCCTACTTTTCTACGGTGTTCCAGAGAAGTGAGCGAATTTGTAAGCGAGGCATCACCGACGAGACGAATTCGAGGATGCAAGAGTTTTAGGATTTGTGTAGGTGCAGCGCTCCAAATATGGGAACAGTATTCAGGGCAGGTCGAACTGTGCCTTATAGATCATACTAGCGACCCGCCCCGGCTTCGCACGGGTGCAATGCAATCCTTATAAACAACGGTAGTGCCGGCGCCGCACCGCTATGTCTCTGCATTTTAAATCTGTAATATCTTCGGAAATATTTATTTGAATTACATGCTGTGAAGGGCCATATTGATCTATATTGAATCGACAATGTATTTAAAGTACTTAATTGGATGAGGATTAATGCTGTATTGCTTAAAATAACTTCCTAAATAAGCAATTTTTCCCGTGAAATGTAAAGGATACAAAATGGTTATTGTGGGTTATCCTTAAGAGATAGACATAACATCGCGGACTGTTGACCTTTTTTAGGAGTACAATACCGAGTACATTATTTTGATTTGTCTCGTGGGGTTCAGTCAGCGTTTGCAATGTTAGCGCAAAAAAATGTGTTTATTTACGATATCACATCAGAAACCAGTAAATTCATCAGTGTTTCTCTACAATATTATGCATGTGTCATACATATAAACTTTTCTCTTGAATCACTTTATCTATTAAAAAAAAACGTTTCAAAATCCTTTGCGTAGTTTTGAAGATTTGAGCATACATAGGGACAGACAGCGAAAGCGACTTTGTTTTATATATACTATGTAATGAAGCAGCTGACCTGAGGTGAAATAGCTCCTGGCACGAAACAGAAAACCAAGTTTTTGGGATGCACTCGGATCTCACGTGATTCTCCCAAGAAAGGTTATTGCTGACAGTAATACCAAGCATCGAAATGGATGACTTCAATGGTATGGTTACACCTGACAATTTTATGCTGGGCACAGTAAGATCGGCTTTTCTAGAGAAAAGACATGCTTGTGTTTTGTTTGCGTTGAATTCTACCAAGTTATCAGATCCCCATTCAAGAATTGTTGCCAAGTTCGTATTTATGTTGTTAACATTTCTTCCTCGTTCGTTTCTGATTTGGCGGGCTGGTTTTGGAGCCCTAGAAGAAAAGGCGGTATGGAGGGTAGTATCATCCTCGAAGCTATGTCTGTCGCCGTTTCTGTTCTGAACTATTCTAAATGCGTTTCCATCAATTTCGAGGGGGTTATTCTTGATGTGTTCTCTTCTCTGCGTATCTTTGGTTTAATTACGAGAAGTATTCGAACTTCAGATTTGTGGATTTGTGTATTGTGCCGCCACTGGGCGCTGTAGAGGCCTGGCAGCAGAGCCCAAGCGACGCCAATTGGAGTCTTGTAGAATGTAGCCACCTTTCACCCACATGTAGTGCTAAGTTCATCAAATTATGGTCACTTTTTCTGTGAGAGTTATGAGAACGCCAAGACTGATGATCATGATCGCCCTACGGCCATACATCAGTTACATCTTTCGCAGAAAAATCGTTCAGGAACACAAGCACTTCCTCCACTGCTTCTTCGATCCGATCGACTACTCCAGTTCCTGATTATACCGACTGCATCGACCGCCTATTCTATGCGGACACATATCGCGTTATATAATTACCAGCTATCTTCATAATTATCTAGACGTGTATGCTTCACAAATCTCGATTAGAATCATGCCTTTGTTATTTCGTTTCTAAAACTAATCTTGGCTCATTTGATTTAATGAGCTTTCGTACGGGACTACGCGATTTATATTCACCGTCTTTGACAAACTAATAACCTGTCTTCACAAAAATGGCGGAAAGGTCGTCGAATTAGATCCCACCTCGATAGAAACGAAATATAAGTTGACTTGACTTATCCCCAAAGTAAAAAGGCTATCTGTGTTACATCGCACGATCTTGGTGGCCAAAACAGAACCAATAAGAGGACCTGGTACACGTCCGAGCTCGCGAGCTCCCTTCAAAAATTGGGCTTATTATTTCCATGATACCTCAATTCGTATGCGGCGTTGACTACCAATTTTTTTTTCTTAAATTAAAGCTTAATCATTTCTCTAGAATGTGTATTACTCGCTTTTCTGTTTTTCTTCGTATATTAGGAAAAAAACCGGGTGAGCTGTAATTTCATGAAAATCTGGACAAACGATTTTATTTCCATGATATCTCCGTCAATTTTCGGGATAAATGTATGAAATTTTCAATATACATGCGAAATAATATTTTGCAGAATGTGACGAATGTGTATTATTCGTTTTTCCGTTTTTCTACGTATATATTAGGAAAAAAACCTGGTTGAAAATATGACCAATAAAGTTTCTACTTTATAATTCATTTAAAAATTGAGAGGGCAATTAACAAAAAAACTGATCAATACGTATTCTGGAAAATATTATTTCGCATGTAAACTGAAAATTTCATACATTTATCCCGAGAATTGACAGAATTCAATTTTTGTTTTTCTCACTTTGTTTATTCTTTTGGCTTTTTGTTGACTTATCCTATACATTGTAAATGTCTTGACAGGATGAATAAATATTACTATTACTATCTAAACAAAAAATACCGGATAGAAACAAGCGCTTAAAAACATATCTTCCTTACTGGCCAACCCTTCTATCCTTGTAAATCCTTTCAGTTAATCCTAGGACCCATCTTCGAACGTTAAGTGCTTTTTGCAAGTTCAACTAACCGTTGCAACAAAGACACATTCTGGCCGGTTAAATCGAGCATAAAGACACTGAAAGTACACAATTTAGAACTTTGAAACCGCGCCGATGCGATTTTATAGCAGTTCGTTCAATGAACATTCCGCAAAACAAACGTCCGCGTATCAAATGGCATACTTCGGCTAACTGCCGAAGTCAAAGTAGCATTATTCATAAATTCCTCTCCACTTCAAAGAAAATTGAAAATTTGCCGGAGGAAAACCCTCCAGGCGTGCGACAATAAAATGTCCCTGCTAATTCTAACTTTTACACGGCGGAATTCAGTCAGCATCTCAAAGGAAATCAGTTGTGGCACGTAGGGGGAGGCTGGTCACGGAGAGGGAAGACAACGGGGTTGCATCTTCGTTTTTTTGATTGTAAACGAGAAGTTTTCATTGTAAATAATGAGACTAGGTGCATACCTTTTTGATTTTTTTATTTTACTGATATTGTATGGAGAATATGATATATTATCTGTTCTATTCGAAAATTGCATATAAAACTGCCATATCACAGTTAACTTCACCAAGATAAACCGAGTGAATTCTATATTTCAGCGTTCCCAAATGGTCCTGGAGAGCGATTAAAGACCTTCTTGAGAAGAAAAGGAATGATTGAAGAATCTTCTAGAAAATATTGTCTCCTTTGGGCAATGGTGCTCGAAGATGACCTGTAATTTATATCAACTTTGATAAGCAATTGACCAAGAACAAAATGAAAGAGATTTTATCCTTCTTGGGAAGAAAAGGAATGATTGAAGAAACTTCCAGAAAATATTGTCTTCTATAAGCATTTTGATAGAAGATGACCTGTAATTTATATCAACTTTGATAAGCAATGGACCAAGAACAAAATGAAAGAGATTTTATCCTTCTTGAGAAGAAAAGGAATGATTGAAGAAACTTCCAGAAAATATTGTCTTCTTTAGGCATTTTGATAGAAGATGACCTGTAATTTATATCAACTTTGATCAGCAATGGACCAAGAACAAAATGACAGAGATTTTATCGTTGTTGAGAAGAAAAGGAATGATTGAAGAAAATCCCAGAAAATATTGTCTTCTTTGGGTATTTCGATGAAAGATGACCTGTAATTTATATCAACTTTGATCAGCAATGGACCAAGAACAAAATGACAGAGATTTTATCCTTTTTGAGAAGAAAAGGAATGATTGAAGAATCTTCCAGAAAATATTGTCTTTGGGCATTTTGATAGAAGATGACCTGTAATTTATATCAACTTTGATGAGCAATGGAACAAGAACAAATGGCAGAGATCTTATCCTTTTTGAGAAGAAAAGGAATGATTGAAGAATCTTCCAGAAAATATTGTCTTTGGGCATTTTGATAGAAGATGACCTGTAATTTATATCAACTTTGATCAGCAATAGACCAAGAACAAAATGACGGGAATTCAATCCCCAATGTGAAGAATTATTTCAACTAAAGCGTCCAAGAGCAGTTTTAAGTAGTTGGTGGTATCTTTTCGAATTCAGATTATCAGAGAACTGGAGATTCACATAGATCAACTGATTGAATTCTATTTCAGCTTCCACAAATGGTTCTGGACAGCGGTTTGAGATCTCCTGGGTCGAAGTACTGAATGATTGAAAGGACTCAGAGAACGCTTTGATAATTTTGGAACTTGGGTGCTAAAGGATCTCTTGGATATCATTCCCAGATTTAGCCATCGATGGACCAAGAGCGAAAAATCAAGAAATTTAAACGTCAATGTGAGTAGCTCTTAGGGTCTCAGGTAGTGGTTAATTTCGGGAATATTCACTGATTGTTGTCACAACGATGATGATGAAGAAGAACGATTAAAACCAGGCGGATATAGTTGCGTGTCTAATTGCAGAAGCACTTTTGCTGCTATCCGCGATAATTTATTGAATCGGATTTTCCAGCGCTTTATCTGAAAGATTTTTTCCGTATTTTCTTACAGTCTTCCATAAGAATTTTGTTTTCGATGTAAAACAATTTCTATTATCTCAAGAGCGCTCTCTAATTTCTTGTTGAATTCTCAAAAGTGATAGTGATATTCTTTTAAAATTATCGTCGAATGTAAGTATGTGAAGTATTGGATATCTACTATATCATAAATACTTGGATATAAAACCAAAAGAAAAATTAGTATTCCAGCTCCCCAAACAGTCATGAGTATTCACTTGGATTGAAGGAAAAGAATGATTGTGGAGAATATATTGCCTTTGTGATTGGTACTCGAAGGTCTCCCGAATTCATCTCAATTTTGGTCAAAAATGGAGCAAAAACAGAAATACAGGGATTTAATCGTCAATGTGAGTGATGAATTATTTCAACTAAAGCTTCCAAGAGATGTTTTATTTAGATTGGGGTATCTTTTTGGGAATTCGAACGTAAATTACTTAGGTAAATTATTTTTATTGTATTAGAGATGACTGGAGATTCACACAGATCAACTGATATAATTCTATATTTCAGCTTTCACAAATGGTTCTAGATAGCGATTTGAGACCTTCTGGTCGAAGAACGGAATTATTGAAAGGTCTTAGAGAATACGTTCGTCCTTTAAGGGATATCATTCCCAGCTTAAGCCATCAATGGACCAAGAGCCAAAAATCGAGAATTTTGAATGTGAATGTGAGTAAGTTTTTTAAATAAGAAAAAAACAGCGATACATAACCGTACATTAGACGATAAAACGGAACCGTACTATTTGTGTTTATGTTTCTTGTCATTATAAAACTTCGCCTTCAGCTAGTAATTCCATACGACATCTTCTGTTTCATCCAGTTGAATGTGAATTATTCATAAAACGACGAACCAAGAATGACTGGGGTAGCGGAATTACTACCGAATATTACTGCAAGTACACTCCTCTGTTCATTCTTTGTCATAAAAGTGAGCAAGCATTAATCATCAGATATTCGACAAGTATAAAGAATACGCTCAAGGGCGATAAAGTTATGAATTCCGAGTCTCTGGTCTGACTCAAAGTCAACGCGAGCATCAACTTTTAATTAAACCTAACTCGGGACGAATAGATCAAAGATGCGGCAAAACCTTATTTATAAAAAATTTAAGCCGGTACAGTGCAGAATTAATTTCTTATTCTGCTGGCTCAATAATGCTATTAGGTTCATCTTTGTGTTTCAATCGGGCGTTGGAGAAATTGTAGCTGATTTTGTGGGTCATACGACAGAGCAGAA
Organism: Adalia bipunctata; assembly: GCA_910592335.1. Lineage (NCBI taxonomy): Eukaryota > Metazoa > Arthropoda > Insecta > Coleoptera > Coccinellidae > Adalia > Adalia bipunctata. The sequence goes on from OU342957.1 coordinate 5,548,545, forward strand.
ATCTCACTGTTCGTTGGGGGAAATTGAACATGGGATATCACATGCACGGAACGAATTAATGTTTGAAACACGTGGGTTTTCGAATAGTTGAGCAAACTTACAGACGATGTGCTAATAGTAGGTAACTAGTACTTGTTCTACTAGTTACTAGATGTAAAAAACTGCTCCAAAAGAGTTAGGGATATCGTATTCAATCGTTTTTAAAAGTGTGTAATCTTCGAGAAAATTCCTGTAAAATCATTTTTACTTAATAACAACTTGAATCGATCCAATAAAAATCAGTATGAGACATTTCGTCAATCTGGTCGCCTTTTTCTGAAGTTTGGTTCTTTGCATATGTTTCATGAATGTTCTTATCTTGAAATGAAGTCAGTTTATCAACGGCTTCGATTTGAAACGAGTTTTCTGACAATGCCAAGACGTAAATTAACAAACGCTGAGGCTAATAGGGCTATCGGAATGCTACAGGGTGGCCTAACTCAGGTTGTTGTAGCGGAAAGGCTCCAAGTCAGCCAAAGTGTGATATCTCGACTTTGGAATAGGTTCAGGGAGACAGGTTCCGTGTTGGAAAGACTAAGGCTTGGTAGGCGACGAAAAACAACACCTACTCAGAATCGTTTCATCACCGTTTCGGCGAGAAGAAACCCCACATCTACGTGTAGAATGTTACAGAATACAGATGAGGTCCAAGTTTCCATCGAAACCATCAGACGACGTTTAAAATGAGTGAATCTAGGTTTTAGACGTCCATTAAGAGGAGTTCTATTAACACGTGACCTTAAGCGTCAAAAACTGGAATGGGCAAGGCAACATATCAATTGGAACGATCAATGGCGTAGTGTCCTTTTCACTGATGAATCCAGATATAGACGATTTTCAGATTCTCGAAGAATAAGGGTATGGACAATCCCACGCATACCCCGTAATCGTCGCTATGTCCAAGAAGTCCATCCATTCCGATGGGGTAGTGTTATGGTATGGGCCGGGATATGTTTCAACGGGCGCACAGATCTACACATTTGTCCTGGGAATATGACCGCCTTACACTATAGGGAGCATATCATTGACAATGATGTGCCAAATTTTCACGCTGCTATTGGTGAAACTTTTCAATCTCTAGACGATAACGCTAGACCGCACCGTGCAGTCATAGTTGAGAATGCGCGCGAGGAGCTTGGTATTCCACATTTACCAATACCTCCGCACTCACCAGATTTGAATTGCATAGAACATGCATGGGATATGCTCCAAAGAAGGTTAGATAATCTTCAACCTACCTCAGAATCCTTAAATGATCTGAGAGAGCTTCTGCCCCGTTTATGGAACCAAATTCCTCAAGAAATGTTCAACAACCTCGTGTGTAGTATGCAAAGAAGATGTCAAGGTGTGATTGATGCCCGTGGAGGCGCCTTACACGTATTGATAGTCTTAAAATGCTTGAATTCTCTGGGAATAAAATTTCGGTATTTTACTCGATTTTTCTTAACCACCCTGTATGCGCTGCAGACCTACAGGCTTAAATTAATTTGCAACTTGAAATCATAATAATATGAATTTTCATCACAAAAATCTTATTTTAACTATAATTTTTTGCAATTCAAGTCAATATCCCCAACTCATGTGGAGCAGTTTATTAAAATGATGAAAGTGTCCGGAGCTGGTGAATATCCTTTCGTGGGCATACAGTATATCCGTTCTGTTGTTTTGAGGAGTTGTCCTGTGCGAAACAAGCCGAAGAATATTTTCGGTGAGTAACGTTGATGAAGATTTATCTACGTTTATAAAAATCAGCTCACAAAAAAGTTGGGAGAAATTACCGCATCGTAAAAAGTTTTCTACTGAAAATTCCCTCCTGATATAAAATGCATGGGACCAGGGCTGTGTCATTATGAGGTAGTCCCTGCCCTATAAAACCGCAGGGGCTGGTTACTTACTGTCTCATATCTAACCATATAATATGTAATGCGCGTTAAAACGTCTTTTAAATTGAGACTCATGGCCTTTACCGGCAATATTAAATGTATTTAGGATAATTTCATTTTCTTCGGCTTGTGTATGTTTCTTCGAACCTACTCCTCAGATAGGACTAATGAAAATTTATAGGAGGATGCCTGTGGATAATTCGAAATCACAATTAACTGTTGACATAACTGCGTCATTAATTTTGAAATGATACATGAAAATGAAAACAACAGTTTCGCTAAAACGATATTGGAAAAAGTTTCTGCTGATCTGCTAGGATTGCTACAGTTTCGAGATATGGTAACAATGAATATGACAAATCCGACATTGTCATCATTAAGTCTCACATTTTTAATGATGAATATACTCAGAACGTGTTGTCAAACGAGAGTTGAAATGACTTTCGACGCGGATCAACTCGCTTCTATTTTTGATGATGAAGCATCATCTCGAGCCACGGTGTTTTACTGTATTTCCGAATTCAGTATTGTTCGCTCATTGCAGTGCATAATTTCACAAATGCCAAAAAAAGGTTGTGTCGATCGGCGAAACAGTGCCGTCGGAAATGTTGAAACCCTTTTCTAATCGCGTTTTTCCAATGCCTCCTATTCTTGAGCGCGAACACACGAGCGGGGTTACGGTTAAGCTAATGTTAATCAACGGAATCAAATCCCCTCGAATGTGCCCTCACTCCAAAGGGGCGAATGCTGGAAGGAGGGTTGAAAAATATAACTGAAGTTATTCAAATGATATATTTCTAAAGTGGATGTCAACGAGGGTTGTCGTGTCGAAGTTGAAGCATCAAAGGGGATCGGGATTAATTCTAAGTTCAAAGGATCGCGAGGGATATGGGCCTGTAGGCCTCATTTGCTGATTATTTTTATTGACCAAATCGTTACCCGGAGTCGGGCATCGGAGCGCCCCGTTCATCATGTCCGGTTTCAAAGAAAAACCGATGAGGAAAGGCCAAAGGAGGCTGCGTAAACAAGAATTCTTATAATTGGGGCACACATTCGATTCTGGGGCCGCAGGTGGCGGGGTATAAATTAATTTCCATATGCAAATTGATGTACAGGGTGCGTCTATCGAAACCATAGCGAACCAACAGAATATTCTGTTGTTTTTCCCAGGAAATATACTGCTCCACAAGAGTTAGGGATATCGTATTCAATTGTTTTTAAAAGTATGTAATCTTCAAGAAAATCGCTGTAAAATCATTTAAAACTCAATAACAACTTGAATCGATCCAATAAAAATCAGTATGAGACATTTCGTCAATCTGGTCGCCTTTTTTCTGAAGTTTGGTTCTTTGCATATGCTTCATGAATGTTCTTATTTTGAAACGAAGTCAGTTTATCAACGGCTTCGATTTGAAACGAGTTTTCTGAAAATGCCAAGACGTAAATTAACAAACGCTAAGGCTAATAGGGCTATCGGAATGATATAGGGTGGCCTAACTCAGGTTGTTGTTGCGGAAAGTCAGCCAAAGTGTGATATCTCGACTTTGGAATAGGTTTAGGGAGACAGGTTCCGTGTTGGAAAGACCAAGGCTTGGTGGACGACGAAAAACAACACCTGCTCAGGATCGTTTCATCACCGTTTCGGCGAGAAGAAACCCTACATCTACGTGTAGAATGCTACGGAATACTCTTCAAAATGCAGATGGGGTCCAAGTTTCCATCGAAACCATCAGACGACGTTTGAGAGAGGTGAATCTAGGTTCTAGACGTCCATTAAGAGCAGTTCCATTAACACGTGACCATAAGCGTCAAAGACTGGAATGGGCAAGGCAACATATCAATTGGAACGATCAATGGCGTACTGTCCTTTTCACTGATGAATCCAGATATAGAAGATTTTCAGATTCTCGAAGAATGAGGGTATGGACAATCCCACGCATACCATGTAAGCGTCGCTATGTCCAAGAAGTCCATCCATTCCGATGGGGTAGTGTTATGGTATGGGCCGGAATATGTTTCAACGGGCGCACAGATCTACACATTTGTCCTGGGAACAAGACCGCCTTACACTATAGGCAGCATGTCATTGACAATGTTGTGCTAAATATCAACGCTGCTATTGGTGAAACATTTCAATTTCTAGACGATAACGCTACACCGCACAGTGCAGCCATAGTTGAGAATGCGCGGGAGGAGCTTGGTATTCCACATTTACCAATACCTCCGCACTCACCAGATTTGAATTGCAAAGAACATGCATGGGATATGCTCCAAAGAAGATTAAATAATCATCAACCTACCCCAGAATCCTCAAATGATCTGAGAGAGCTTCTGCCCCGTTTATGGAACCAAATTCCTCGAGAAATGTTCAACAACCTCTTGTGTAGTATGCAAAGAAGATATCAAGCTGTTATTGATGCCCGTGGAGGCCATACATTGTATTGATAGTCTTAAAATACTTGAATTCCCTGGGAATAAAATTTCGTTATTTTACTCGATTTTTCTTAACCACCCCGTATACGCTGCAGACCTACAGGCTAAAATTAATTTGCAACTTGAAATCATATTGATATGAATTTTCATCACAAAAATCTTATATTAACTACATATATTTTTTGCAATTTAAGTCAATATCCCTAACTCATGTGGAGCAGTATATTTTCTGGGAAAAAACTGTGAAGGTGGTGAACAGAAGAAAAATGAGAATATCCCCCCTCAGAACAAATCAAAGCTTTGACCAAATCTCTATTTTATTTATTTTTCACCACTTCTACAATTTGAATTAAAGAACAAAAAGAATGCAGGTGATCCGTTCAAAAAACCTCTGATAAATGCAGTGCTATAAAGTGCTGTGAAGCTCTTGTAATATACTAACTGACAAAGAAACTGCAGCACCCAGAAGGAGCTAAATTTTAAATTGTTTTTGGTAAAGAGGACAACATGACCTGATTATCACTCATTATTTTCGATTCATTATTTTCGATTCATTATTTTCGATCCATACTTATAAAGAGAGATCGTTTATTCTTTATCTGAGATTTCGAAAAACTTCTGTAGACATAATGCAAATGTCTGAAAAAAGTGTAATAGCTGCGCAGACAGTGTCTTTCTTTGATATTCGTGGCGCGTTAAAATAACAGCTTGGAGTTGTAAATTAGTTCAGGACGTAAATCTTCCCTTCGAATATGTGGGGAGAGTTCTCGATGCCATAATCAAGATTAATATAATCCTCGTTTGTATCCGAATTCATCATAAGACGGGTCCGTTGACTAATTTAGAATCTAAAAAGCCCCCATCTTAAAAATGAAGCAGTTTGAAGGGCGAATTCAACTTCTTAAATAGGGATCCATAAGGGCCTCTTTCGAACGGATGCCTGGGCCCATTAAGGCGGGAACATCTATTTATCTTTTTATGTGTAATTACAGGATTCATAAATGACTAATTACCCAGCCACAACTGTTTTAAGGTTAAAAAGTTTCCCCAACCCCTTAGCGGCAATTTATTGCCATCTTTCGATGAAAGTTCGGATTTTAATTTACATGAAAAATGTATTTATTCCTCGCCGACTCCGATCTTAGTGAAGAAAGTTTTTACTTATAGTGGCTGTATTTTAAGGTACAACAACAAAGTAAGATGCCGAGATTAGGCAAACAGGGTTTTTGGGAAGCAAGCGGGTTAGGAATCTGATGTATTCTTTCCCCAAAATCTGCAACGGATAAATATTCATTGGGGATAGGCGCCTATTACAAATTGTTATGAGGACAAGACTTTCTTATGTTTATAGTTCGACAAGGACTGTTTGTTTCGGGTCACCGGTGTAAGGATAAAACAGTTGGTAACAGTGCACTCACGTATCTGGCCGCCCTCAGGAACTGTCGACCGTCGTCTTAACTCACAAGGACCAAGGGCAGGCCCTAGGAGGGTGCTGAGAAGTGGCCGGTGAGGAACGTGATGCGCCCTCCAAGATCTATTACAGATAAAAGCTTCGCAACTTATGCCTTAGCAATATACGACCGATCGTATTTTATTGCAACAACCAGATTCCCCAAAAGTTCTTAGGAAGCCGCAAAATTTAAATGCGGAAGGATTTAGGACTTTGCGAAGTTCGATATGTAGAGGCTCGAGATTTACAGGCTGATTGCAGGAGGTTCAATCAAAAAATGGAACTTCATTTGTTCAAAAACGAATGTTAAAGGAAATTTTTCTTAATCGAGAGGATTAGAAAAAAGTCGTCGTTGAATTTAAGGAACATGGTGATTCCATAACAGAACACTTCGTAAGTTTTGTAAGAAATGAATAGTTGCGGTACTAAGACTGATCCTTGTGTAACTCCACCGAGATTGGAAACAATAAACACTATAATAATGATCTCTGCGAAAACATTCTTGGTGTTGTGGTAATGAAGGTAACCGAAAATTGAATCGAACACTAACGGATATGAAAACTTTTCCAGGATACAGGGTGGGACCGAATATAGATAAAACCTTGAGCGAAACGTCCATCCGACTATCGGTGCGGTTTATTCCCCATAAATAATCAAATATGAGATATCTCAATCCTGCGTTTTTTCGATAACCTATAAACTTGTCATGATGAACTCGCCCACCCCGATAATATTGAAGCCGTGTCGTAATACAGAAAGATACCTGGGGGAGACTTTGTTGAGGTTTGATTCATACCCTCAAAGGCGTCCATAACTTGGCCGTTTCTAGAGGGTCTTCTCGAACATGAAACGAGATAAATATAGTGTATAGAATGGCCAAGGCCCTCACAGCTACGTGTTCATTACTCCCCAGTGGCGCTGCCATTTTAACATCCCCGACAGTACCTGAGTTTGCAACGATTAAAGCGACTTTATTGTTTTTCTCTCTTTAATATTTCAAATGATGTACGGGACCAACGTTTCTCTCTTAAAATTTCGACCGGGAATCACTCCAGATACTCGATTTCCTTGGAACTCTGGAACTGGAGGGCGAGCTGTAAATGGAAAGCTTTGAAACAGGGGCTGTGCACCCCTTTATACAATGTACAAGTCATTTTTATGTCCACCTACGACAATTTCAAGACGTCTGCGCAAGAAATTCTCTTTGTTGGAAACATAGAGGGCGTAGTAGTCTCTATAGCCGATTCAAATATAAGAAGGAGCTTTGTAAACAAACAAAATCGTCTGGTTTGCGTACAATAAAGCTCCTATTCGTCAAACGCCCTAAAAGATTGCCAGGATCGTACTCGGAACGGACTGTAGATGGTACTGGATTGAAATGATTCAATAATTTGAGTCAGCAATTCCCACATTAGAACTTTTTTCCTCAGAAACTAATGCAAAATTTGTGTTATGATTTATAACTGTCATGAACATTTTATATCCGACGTACCCTATTTTTTATTTTGTTTTGTTTTTATATTATTATCTACTAAATAATTTCTTTTTCGGATGCTCGAGATTGCGGCAAGGTAATTCCAGGAATCACCAGAGTTTTAGAGATTTGGGTCGGAATCTTGCAGGATTCCGTCAAAGTTATTCCGGGAAACACCAGATTTGGGTCCTGTTCCCCAATGGTTGAAAGCCATCTTGATTTGCATAAATATCGAAGTTTTTAGTTGACAAGAATCGTAAAAGATCTCTGTTCAAATTTATAATGATCATTTACTTGTAATATTCGAAATATATTTAGTTTCGGTCCAAAATTTTATATTATTTTGTACGAAACTCTTTGTCGGCTGCTCAAGGTTCCGACAAGATAATTCCGGGAAACACCAGATTTGGGTCCTTTTCCTTAATGGGTTGAAGCCATCTTGATTTGCATAAATATCAAAGTTTTCAATTGACAAGACCAGTTAAAATACCTAGAGCGACTGTGAAGGTCTAGCTGTTCAAAGTGTTTATAGATTTTGTTGTGAAAAGTGTATTGTGTTGGAAATTTTTTTTGACAAAGTGTATATAGTGTTTATAGAACAATGTGGAATTCGGAAACGGATACTGCATTTGAGGGTGATATGTGGGGACCACCACGAAAAAGGTCCAAAAGGTCGCATTTCTCTGCTGAAGAGAAAGAGATAATTTTGAACATTTTTCGAAAAGAATTGGAAGAACATCCTGATTTATCGAAAAGAGACTCAGTAGGAATTGTTTCAAAATCCTCAGGGGTGAGTGATTCAGCTATATTCAGAATTCTCAGAGAATATAAAGAGAATAAAACATTGACGCCACCTAAGAGGAGAGCCCAGTCGTTAAAAATAATCGATTCGGTTGACGATTTCGATATGAACCTTATCAGAAGAATTGTGCACGGTTTTTTTTCCGGAATGAGATCCCAACGATTTCTGAAGTTCTAGAAATCGTGAATGATGACGACAGTTTGCCAAATTTCAAAAGAACAACGTTCTATAAATTATTGAAAAAAATGGAATTCAGGTTCTGTTAAAACTGAACGATTGTGTGAAATCTCCTCGATTCGACTCTGGACGGAAAGAAACTTTACGAAGACCCTCCTACCGATGCGCCAAACTTGTTTATATTGCCCCTTCTTACATTTGAACAGAGTATAGACTATCCGACTCTGATACATTAGTATGGACGACATACACAGCGAGCTGTTTCTTTGACAGTTCTTGATCAGGAACTTGGATTCTTTTTTTTTGTTTGGAAATGAGGATTTGAAACCAATTTTCTACTGTAGCGAATGAATTGTCAAGATATGGAAGGATAAATACCGGGTGAGCTCAGCAAACCGTTGTGAAACCCTGGAGATCCGATAGGACTCCTGATTTTTGAGTTCCCGATGTTCAGTACATGTTTAATTGGGCATTGGCAACACGATCTTGATGCGTGAACATGCGGAAGCCAAGAAATCTGTTTTCCGAGTATAATTAACTATTGCGAACCGAAAGCTTGACTGAATTCCGGGCAATAATCGTCGATTAAGCATGGGCGTTTATGAGTTCGTTCCGTTTTTTCCTTCGCGGTCTTTCTTGTCAGTACAACGCCAATAAAAACAAAAATATCCACTTTCGGTATGTGAATTATCGGACGGTGACCAAACGTTGACAGCTGTCGATAATAAAACCGTGTATTTTTAACTGCCGTTCTTGCGGTAAACGGTTACTAATATCGGATGGGTGGCCTCCATGGAAAGCCGAGGATGGGCTGCTGCACGTTCCTTGTGTGCTCGTCGAAGAGAAATGGCAGGTAGTCAAGCATGACCTTGTTTAGCGGAAGGACTGAAATGAACTTCAGAAGGACAGTAGTCCACCAAGTCAGTTTTATTTCCATGATTTCAAATTTTGGATACTGGAACTTGTGATATCGTCTTGATATCCCTTGGCTTGAAGGAGCCTTAACGTTTCGCGGATAAGTTAGGCTATGCACAGGGGCGATTACCCAATTGTGGAATTGATCACAAAAACCTCGTGTTTCTTGGGATAATGGATAATTGGGATGAAGGCCGACGTAATAACTGGATCGAGTCGTACTCCACATAGAAATATCAACATTGTAATCGAGTCTCATCTCTTTCTCGAGGGCTGTCCGGTTCAATTAAAATAATACAGCGAATCTCACGAATGTAATTTGGATGAGATGCAACCGTGAGAGATCAGAATGAAGACAGCAGAATCTGTCAGCTGCTACCGTTGTCAATAATAAGATTTGATGGAACTCACCGGACGAATTCCGCTCCGGAGTTCATTGCAGTTCACCAAAGTACGTGACTTACCTCCAGGTAATAACAGGTAGGGTAATTGTGGAACTAAAGTGCCGGCCGGTGCCGTATTTCCATCTATGCGCAGGTTGTCATTCAAAATTCGTGATATACACCGGCTACTATATGAAACGTGATCGTGTTGTAATGATGTCAAAATATACTGCTTGACTATTGAAGTATATTCACGGGAAGTAATCCTCGTTCCTTCGTATTCTGCATGGGAATTTATGCTCCTCATAATACCAGAACTCTTGCCACTTCATATTTCGTTTTTCTTCACCTGGTTTCCACATAACAGTGTTTTTTCAGAACCAAAAGTTCTATACTCTGTTCAAATCTAAGAAGGAGCAATAATAACATGTTTGGCGCAGCGGTAGGAGGGCCTTCGTAAAGTCTCTTTCCGTCCAGAGTCGCATCGAGGAGATTTAACACAATCGTTCAGTTTTGACTGAACTTGAATTCCCTTTTTTTCAATAATTTATAGAACGTTGTTCTTTTGAAATTTAGCAAACTGTCGTCATCATTCACGATTTCTAGAACTTCAGAAATCGTTGAGATTTCATTCCGAAAAAAAAACCGTGGACAATTCTTCTGATAAGGTTCATTTCGAAATCGTCAACCGAATCGATTATTTTTAACGACTGGGCTCTCCTCTTAGGTGGCGTCAATGTTTTATTCTCTCCATATTCTCTGAGAATTCTGAATATAGCTGAATCACTCACCCCTGAGGATTTTGAAACAATTCCTACTAAGTCTCTTTTCGATGAATCAGAATGTTCTTCCAATTCTTTGCGAAAAATGTTCAAAATTATCTCTTTCTCTTCAGCAGAGGAATGCGACCTTTTGGACATTTTTCGTGGTGGTCCCCACATATCACCCTCAGATGCAGTATCCGTTTCCGAATTCGACATTGTTCTATAAACACTATATACACTTTGTCAAAAGATTTTTCAACACAATACACTTTTCACAACAAAATTTATAAACACTTTAAACAGCTAGACCTTCACAGTAGCTCTAGAACCTAGGTATTTCAACTAGTCTTATCAATTGAAAACTTAAGATATTTATGCAAATCAAGATGGCTTTAACCCATTAAGGGAAAGGACCCAAATCTGGCGTTTCCCGGAATCACCTTGTAGGAACCTTGAGCAGCCGACAAAGAGTTTCGTACAAAATAATATAAAATTTCGGACCGAAACTAAATATATTTCGGATTTTACAAGTGAATGATCATTATAAATTTGAGCAGAGATCTTTTACGAGTCTTGTCAATTACAAACTTCGATATTTATGCAAATCAAGATGACTTTCACCCATTATGGAAAAGGACCCAGATCTGGTGTTTCCCGGAATTACTTTGTCGGAATCCTGCAAGATTCCGACTCAAATCTCTAAAACTCTGGTGTTTCCTGGAATTACCTTGTCGCAATCTCGAGCATCCGAAAAAGAAATTATTTAGTAGATAATAATATAAAAACAAAACAAAATAAAGAAATGGGGTACGTCGGATATAAAATGTTTATGATAGTTGCAAATTATAACAGAAACTTTGCACTAGAGTTTCTGAGGAAAAAAGTTCTAATGTGGGAATTGCTGACTGAAATTATTGAATCATTTCTATCCAGTACCATCTACAGTCCGTTCCGAGTACGATCCCGGCAATCTTTTAGGGCGTTAAAAGGGTGCGTGGTTATGACCGTTTGACGAATAGGAGACGATTCTGTTTGTTTACAAAGCTCCTTCTTATATTTGAACGGACCATAGAGTCTAGAATTTTTTGAATCTAGACCTTTTGTAAGTTCCATTCACCAGAAATGTTGAGTCTATCTACCCTTTTCGAATAATGTTAAGTAGCCTAGTATATTGAAGAGAGAAGTGCCACCTCTTTGTGTGGGCAGTGTTGGAGAGTTGATAGTTATTATTTGATTTCTTATTATGTTCAAAACCGCGAAGTCGTTCAGAATTGTGGTTTGGCCTATCATGTTTATTTCAGTTTGGCCAACTCCCTTATAATGAACTTGTATCTTCTAAATTACCACACTTGAACTGATATAATGAATTATGTAAACCACAAAAATGCACGACTATCCTCCAGGATTCGAGGTTTCGAAGAATGTAATTACGTTCGCAGTAGAGAAGTACCGTCATTCTTGGTGAAGTTATATTTTCTAGGGTTCAGAATATACTTGAACACTGATAAGGAGACTTCATATGCATTCACCTGGTGGGATCTATGTGGCAGTGAATTATCATACAGAAAAACGAAATTGTCGCCAATAGCTGCTTAAAATTATTGGACTAGTCTGTAGACCCATTTCATCAACCTCTGTTTGAAACGTGTTGGTTCCTGGAAGTACTTAAAAGTTGGTTCGGCCATCGAAACGACTTCTCGAAAAGGGTGGATTTCTCGAACACATCGTCGAGTATCAGTGGACGTGTCCACACCTTTAGTAGTACCTACGTGGACTTATCTATGCTCTAAGCTCAGCTGTAATTATCTGAGATTCATTAGGCCGAAACTGGAATATGCGCAGAACGTCTGGAGTCGATACCATGTTAAGGCCGTAGAAGCTCTGGAGGGACGTTGTCCATAAAAGCTCAAAACCTAGGAGTTTTCTGGGAATCGTGACGGAGGAGTTCAATCAGCTGGTAAACTTCATGTTGAACGCAATCACCATCTAGTTATTGTTATTGCACGCCAATGGTTCGCACGACGGTGCAGTCAGTAACCAACTTTGTCTGTTAGTGGAATCTAGACATGGTAACCATTAATAAAACAGTGGGATTCTGAATTAAACGGCTTCTTGCCAATTCGATCGTGCAGGTTATATTATGGAGCGCTTCTAACACAAATAAATCAATTAGTGTATTATTGATGAATAATTTCGTGATCGCAGGAAAATACGTATATAGGTACAAATCATCGATAAACACCTGCATTCATGTCATGAATCTCGGTAGACAAAACAAAGATGATATATTGGACGTCAACTACAGAACGTTTCTGAATTTTTCTCCAATTGTTACCTGTGCGTGTTGATACGGAATATTCGATATGCGTGGTTTATTACGATGCAGTTGTGGGAATTAGGCCTAATAAATTATATTCGATATGACACGATCGCTTTCCCTCATGAATAATATGGGACCAATTTCAGACTCCTGCGGAATACCTGCCTCCAAATGGTATTGGATTCGAACGGATCTTAGTTATTGGATTGTATTTGTAAAATGGGAATTCTTCTGTTATTCACTGAATTAGATTTTCCCCTTTTTTTTTAATTATGTTGGAGAAGCAGACACTGCTGTGAAAATGGAAAATTAATTGTTGGAATTGTGTTTGCCATGGTCAGACAAAGTATGGATTAAATGGGCGACCCAGTTCAATTCTTAATGGCATATTATATTATCCGGTTTATATCAAATTTACGACTAAGCTGAACTTCTGGGGAGATTCTGAATAAATATTGACCATTTAGTCGCAAGTATAGTTATTTCCGTTCATCCATTATGCATATTCAATTTGTTCTCTATTATGATCTTCCTAGTGTCTGGATATCTGCAAGGATTCACTAATGCCGTTCATAATACCGAGGAAGGACCTCCACCCTGCAATAGTCTCCTTCCTCTTATTTAATCAACAGATACTATATCTGTGAGTTTTCCGAGCTGCTCCACTTCATATTTTATGCAGACTAGGGAATATTGCATCGTGCATGGAATGTTCATAATTGAATCGAATATTGATTCTCACTCACATTTTTTTGGGTTATTATTTTCAGAAAATCGCTCATCCCAGACACTTTTTTTTTGGAACAGAATCTTCAGCTTCGATATTCTGTTCTTGAATGGTATATCCTAGAAAATATTCTCGATTCATAATATCTGTTTATTATATGTAGATCTATCTTGGAGAGAAGAATGCACCGATTTATCAATTCTTATCAAAACGAAATTCGAAGAAATAAATGTAGGTACGAGACTGAAGAATATACCACAATGTAAACACTGAATAATGGAACTAACGGTTAATGCTGGTCTTATGGCTTCGTGTAGGTGTTGCACTGATTAGAGTCTTTTTTCTCACGGAACGTATTCCCTTTTTTGTAGAAAACAGTCGTGCGTTCAGGCGAGCGAACTGTGTTCGGGCTCAGCGAACTGTGTTGGGGACGAGACGACGAGAGTGGGTAAACCATAGATGTGCAGATCTTCTTCTCTACTGACGAAGTCCATTAGCATTATGAACTTGTGTGGTATCTTATTCTATACTATACTAAAATGGTAACTGGATGGACTGGCCCGTGAGAATCTGTCCAAAAGTGAGTCCAGAAGAATATTAAAATCGCAGCGAAGCTGCGATACCGTGGAAAAATTTTTATACGGTCGAAAAGAGGAATAATAGATTTATAAGAGGGTGAAATTTTGATTCTCTAGGCGAAGTAGAAGTATTTTAAAAAAATTCGCGAAAATCGCGAAAAAATCCGACAAAAAGGGTCATTTTAAACTCGATAAAACTTTTTCCACAGATATCCTGACCTTGATGTAAATATACGGATCGAAAGAGGAAAAGTCAATGCAAAATAGCTTGGTATTCATTTTCTCCAAAATTTCCCCATTTCTTCAGGAAACTTGATCAAACTTTGACATTTCGCCTATAAAATCACCCGAGTTCTACTACTTAAAAGGTAGATCTGCTGGCCCATACTAGTATGGATTAAAATAAAAATATAAATTCTGAACATAATTGTAAGGAAACATCAGAAAGACAGGGCAGCACTTTCATCGTTATAAAAACGTAGCCAGTCGGTGGTTTCACATTAAGCCTAATGATCATCAAAAAGGTTGAAGAATGTGATAAAACTCATTTCATGGATCACATCAGGTGTGAATCCACTTTGAATGTTGGCTCATCTTGTGTGAATGTAACTTTGAATCCTTTGAGTTGTCTCTTCGAATGATTCGAGCCTCGGAAAATATGGAAGTGGGAAGGATTGGATTTCGGAATCGAATGCAGCGTGGTTGGTTTTTGTGAAAAATCGGCTTATTCGGGAGCATTTTTCTTCGGGGGCGGCAAATAACGAAACGAAAATCGATAGCCGGCAACCCTTCCAAGTTGCTTAATGTCGAGAAATTTGAACCCTCGACCCGTTTTCAGCGGTTCGGTGATTGTCAGATTTATCAGGACCCGAAGTCGAAAGCTGCGGCCACATGTTACAACAATTATAATATTTCAACGATAAATTTCCACAAGTCACCGTAATATCTTCTGCTAACGACAGCTCCGTCCATCGGGTAAATTGGCCCAGAATGACTTTCTGTTTCCAGCATTTCTTTCTACAAAATGTGTTTATGATGACTTACGTCTCTCTTTTCTTTCGCCCACTGCAACACCATCGGTGACAACTCGTGATATTGTTGATTGATTTCATTTCCTCCTTCATTTGATGAATGAGGTGACAGCCACTCGCCAGAAAGTGAACGTGCTATAGCAGAGTCCTGGTATCGATTTTACACCCAGCGAACGTTTATTTCATTTCGAAAGATCGAGCCAAATATTGAAATATCAGCCAAACAGTATTGCACTTGCTAATCATACGTTGAGCTCTGTTGGAGAGAAGAATAGACTGATTTACCATGTATTTGCTTTTTTTTGTCCTCGTGTATGTACACTGCGCAAAAAAATTACCGCACATTCTGAAAATCTCAATTTTAATGAAAGTTAACTCTACATTGACTTTATAACTTATTTTTTATGTTCTCCCGGGAAGGTTTTGAACGAAACAAGACACATTAAATGGAAGAAAAATTCAGGATTTCACCGAATCTTACATGAAACAAGAGAAATAAACAATTTTCAAAATACTGAAATGCTGATAAGTGATTTAATACTTGGTATTTCCACCCCTTGCGTTAATTACAGCTCGGCAACGACGGTTCATACTCAAAATGAGTGATCTTAAAATGTTCTGATCTAATCCTTTCCAGATTTCTCCGAGTTGGATTCCTAAGTCATTAAGAGTAGCTGGATGATTTTCTGAACTTCTCAGCCTTCTATTGAGGTTGTCCCAAACCTGCTCAATCGTATTGAGATTTGGACTTCTTGCTGGCCATTCCATTCGAGAGACTTCAACCTGTTCAAGGTACTCCTGAACGATGCGCGCACGATAGGGTCTGGCATTATCGTCCATAAAAATGAACTTTTCACCAATGTATGGGGCAAATGGCACTACATGCTCTTCAAGAATGTTCCTTATATACTTATCAGCATTCATAGCTCCATTATCAACTACCACTAGGTCTGTGCGAGCAGTCAAAGATATTCCACCCCATACCATAATCGATCCTTCCCCGAAACCAGTATTCAGGAAATTGCACTGAGCATTTCTTTCATGTGGACGTCTGTATACAAGGGAACGTCGATCACAATGGTAGAGGCAGAATCTAGACTTATCTGTGAAGAGAACTCTTTCCCAATGGATATGCTCTCTCGCAAAATCCAAACGCGCCCTTCGATGGGCTGGGGTAAGAGCTGGGCCTCTTGCCGCGACACGAGGCCTTAAATCATATTCTCTGAGGCGATTTCTTATTGTCTGAGTGCTGAAGCCTTTTTTCTCGCGGAACGAATTCGTCCTGTGGTTTTTGACCAAGGTTGAGCAGGCTTGAGATAATATGCGAATTCACTAATTTCAAAGACCTGGCGAATGTTGAAGAAATTTTTTTCTCCGTTGATACTGGCAATATTTCACGTATATAAACATGGTTGGAAGATTCAGTTATGCTATTTTTTTTTCGAAACTTGTGTCACAGTTGAAGCTTAAAAGAACTTACTCCAATAACAGAGTTAAAATAAAAAAGAGTAAATAGGAATAAGCATTGGCAATGTCTCTAAGAATCATTTGACATTTAACGAGTACCAACCTGCGTCAGTTTTAAGTAGAAAAACTTGATGAATCGAAATCATGGACAACCAGGATACAATAAAAAAGTGAATGGAGTAAAGATGTCGTGAAAGTCTTAGGGGTACTGTAGGCAACCGTTCCAGGTCCAATAAGTTCTTTCTTAGTTGTGTGTTTTTCTTTTTCGGTATGCAAATTTCGACATTGACATGAGATGGAAATTCTTGTCTATAATGTGGAAAACCCTCGTTTGCAATTTACTAAGGGATACGCCCACTTAGAGGTACTTATAACCAAAAAGTATCGATACAGCTACATTGCGAAGTGAGATTCTTTTCAAAGAGGACCACTCTGAGTGATGTTTCCTCAAATGATAGATCCGCAGATTGTGTTTTTATCGATTTGATATCGTTGAAAACCTCTACGTCGGGCCAGACACATAAACATTCTCCCGCAAACGGCACTGAAACAACAACAAACTGCGAGGAAAGATGTTTACAAATTGGCGAAAGGATTTAAGTAGGTGGGTGGGAATAAATAGCATTTCGTTCATTACATTGTGTGAACTTTCTCAATCGAGGAGAATCGTAAATTATTCCCAGTTTCATTGAATAATTTGTCGCTTCATGCCTGTTCATCGCTAGTTAACAGGTTTTTCTTGGTCGTGGCATGAAAATATACGATTGCGACTTGAAATAGGTTCATTTCAAGACGAGATAAGTTCGTTTTTAATGCCCACTCAATTATTTTCCCATCTGAACAGGAGGGATTTCAAAAAGTTGTAGGGTTTTTTGTGGACGGTAGAGGTCGTAATTTCGAAAATTCGATTTCCGATCGGATTCTCCATCAAATCTGACCGAAAAAGAAAGGACATCCATCTCCTGGCCCTTAATAAATGTGAAAGATCAGCGCCATAAAGAGGCTCACGTGTCTTGTAGGTAATTTAGAGGAGAGGAGCGTGAGAAACAAACTACCATTTGCAGCAGGAAGCTTGACGAGTCCTTAAGGACGTCACTGTAATGTGTTGTCATCAGGTCGCTCGTTTCCGTAATTAGGTTTTTGTTTCTTCCTCCTGGCACGTTCCTATTCCTTGAAAAATAATTAGTTTGCCGGACACAGGGAAACTGAATTACGGATCGTTCTATTCGTCACGACCACTAACATCGCCAAATTGCCGAACCAGCCTCGAGCTTTATGGCGTGAAACTTTTCATTCGAAATCAAGCCATTCCGCTGAAATAACACGGGGACCACGGCAAATTGGAAATGTCAAGTTTCACACCATTCGGAAAATTCCACAGAGGTCTGAAACCTACATCCCATTCTCACCTTTTGAAATTAAATAAAACACTCGATAAATGCAGAACTTTTTTATAATTATTATGCAGTCTGGACCAACTGTTCATGTCCACCAAATATACCGATGCTTTAACTTATTCCTCATTTGTGGAGACTTATTAGCGATTATCATTTTTCAGATTGTCAAATGATACTGAAACAATTGCAGTTCACATAGGTCTGTTGAAAATGGACCAAAAGCTCTAAAGCTTCGTTAAAATCGTATAGTTTTTCATGGTGAATCCCTATGGAAATCCGAGTAGGCCCATCAAATTGGATTAAAATGACAATTTTCAGTTAGCAAATCCTCCCTGCATACAATATGAAATAATTAGAAACTTCCTCTGCCGATTCACAGACGCATTCAATATTTAATTATAATTTGTGTTCAATGCCGCAGGATCGCACAGGGATTTCCTTTAACCCTGCCGTACAAGCAATTTCAAAGTGTCCCCTTAAACAAGCTTGACATGTCAGACGTTCAGCCCTCGGGATACTGGTCTCGTGGCAGCTAAATCGACTGGAAAATGACAAATATTAACCGTTTCCTCCCTTTAAAGCCGGTGTTCTTTGGGGGGGCCCCGAATTGGCCTGATGACGTAATTGCTTTCAAACAATGCTTATCAATTCTGGCAGATAGGTGTTTCGTGGAGGAGGAATTCCGTCAAGATTCGGTCCATCAATTAGGCTGATTCGGAGTTTGAAAACATGGGGAAGGATGTTTTTTTTTGTGAAGGAAAAATTGTTCCTTCTCGACCTTTTCCAAAACCTCTATTAATTGATATGTAGATTTGGGAAATCATGGAAAGTGGCATAGAATCGAATCATCGTCTTAGAACTCGTTGAAGAATTGACTCTCAGCATTTTATTATGACGTGAAAACGTTAGGAAGACTATACAGGGTCTTTCACGAGGAACCTCACCCATATTTATACGGGAAACTACTGAACGTATTTTCATGAAATTCAGCACTTATAAGTATTTCACGATGCTGATGAAATCTAAAATATTTTCAAGGCATGAGCACCTCCGGTTTTTCCGGAAATGAAGTCAACTTCCGTTTTTCAAATTAGAACACCATTTTTTTATTGCAGAAATAGATTCCTCAGAAAATTTCAAGTTATTTTGATGTAACATTTTTCAGTTTTGGTTGGAAAATTCTCTCTGAGCGGGAAAATTCGAAAAAGAAATCGAAAATAGAGCTCCGCTGAAACAAGAATAACTTCGAGGTTTTTGGATGGAAAATTTTCATTTTTGGGATTTTTCAAGATGTAAGATTGATGTTTCCACTTCAAAGATCGAAATCGCGATTCATGATACAGGGGGTGAAAAAATCGCTTTCAAAGTTAGGGATGACAAAATCGTGAAAAATCAATTTTTTCAAATCAGAACCCAATTTTTTTATGGCAGATATTGAATCTACGTTAAAAAATAATGTGAGTGTATGCATCACACCCTTGCCCTAAAGTGGATATTAACTCAGAAAATATCCATTTTAGGGCAAGGGTGTGATGCATACACTCACATTATTTTTTAACGTAGATTCAATATCTGCCATAAAAAAATGGGGTTCTAATTTGAAAAAACTGATTTTTCACGATTTCGTCATCCCTAACTTTGAAAGCGATTTTTTCACCCCCTGTATCATGAATCGCGATTTCGATTTTTAAAGTGGATACATCAATCTTACGTCTTGAAAAATCCCAAAAATAAAAATTTTCCATCCAAAAACCTCGAAGTTATTCTTGTTTCAGCGGAGGTCTATTTTCGATTTTTTTTTCGAATTTTCCCGCTCAGAGAGAATTTTCCAACCAAAACTGAAAAATGTTACATCAAAATAACTTGAAATTTTCTAAGGAATCTATTTCTGCAATGAAAAAATGGTGTTCTAATTTGAAAAACGGAAGTTGACGTCATTTACGGAAAAACCGGAGGTGCTCATGCCTTGAAAATATTTTAGATTTCATCAGCATCGTGAAATATTATTTTATAAGTGCTGAATTTCATGAAAATACGTTCAGTAGTTTCCCGTATAAATATGGGTGAGGTTCCTCGTGAAAGACCCTGTATTGTGCTCATATCAATGTGGCTATCGAAATGATCAGGAAAATAAGCATCGCAGAAGGGTTCACTACGATACCAAGTAGGGAGAAAGACAGGGAGAGGGAAGTAAACTTGCTAGAAAAGGAGCACTGTTCACGCCAAGTGAACGATTCAAATTAATTATTCAGAATTTTCAAAATTCTGATTCCTTTTAAATTAATTTCTCCATACTGGGGAATTCCCATATGGAGTTGTCATTGAATAATTCTGCTTCCATTAATTGCTAATTTTCTGCTTCCTTTTCGTGAATTCTGGAAATTTCAGTTTTTCCTGTGATTCGCAGTTTGTAGTGATTTCGACTCAATCGAACTAAATTCATTTAAAACTTTCATTTGTGCGAATTATTTAAAACAAAAAAAACTGTTACCAGTGGCGTGGTTATTTCATAATACCACAAGGATAAGTGTGCACAATTTGACATTTTAGCAACGGATTTTCACGTCAGCTTCATTCCATATTCGTTTGTCGAGCTCGATCAATCTATTGGAATAGGAGTCATCGACAGGATCCTGTTGACTGTTTTGCTGATATAGGTAAGACTATATTTCCACTGTTATTTTGGGTACATTTATCCTTTCATTTGTGTTGGGTTACAATTAATTTCATATACGTCCATTAGCCTTATTTTTATTTTCACTCGGAAGATTATATTTCGAAAAATCAAACTTAAAAAATATTGAACCACACTTCAGTTGGTTAACTGAAACAAGCACGAGGGCCCTCTATTGGTCCAGATTCTTTCTGTGATATAGAAAAATGCACCGACAAGTAAGAGCTTCAGAAGGAGTAAAGCGAAAGAAAAATACTTTGGCGGAATCTTGCAAGAAGTCGCAAAAATATGCAACACTTCTGCAGTGGCTTCCTGAGACTGATCTGCCGCCTCAGAAGACACCTAACATCAATGGGTCTTGCAGAGACCATTCTGTAGGGAGAAGGAATGAACTACGGATCAGCTGATTACAGAATGCTTTGGACAATAAGAAAGCTGTGAAAGTGAGGGTGTAACTTCCTCAAAGCCATTCCAGGTACTGTGGTGTAATGATGAGGATAGCTATGACATAACAGAAAAAGATCTTGAAGTGCACCCAGTATTGTATCAATAACGAGAAAACAGCCACGCATCTGATCCCGAAAAGGAGAAGAAGAACCACATTCAGAGCAGAAAAGAGCGATAAGTTATCGTAACATACGCACCAAAATGAATCCAAAGGCAGAAACGCGGGTAGCAATAAGAGAATTAAATTTTTATTAAATTAGGAGGCAGAAATAAGGCTGCTCGTGAAGAGTGGTGACAAAGGCACGTCAGGCAAAGATTAAGCGGGGAATGTAAACATAAGGGAAATAAAGAAACCGTAATACCCCGGTTCTTTACAGTTTTCCCGGATATAAAACGCTAATTTAATCCGGATTCCTGTTTATAATACGAATTTCATGTCAAAGCGTCCCTACTTGTTGCCAGAATTCGCCGCCAGCTCGAGGTCCCCCAGGTCTCTCGAGCCGGATGCCTCAAAATGTTCCGCCGCCCCCAGACCTGCTCCTTTTTTCTTATTAATCACTTCACGGTTTCGAGACATCCTATAGCGTCCCTTGTTTTTCCACCCGCGGATTGCGAATTATTTTATTAAGTAGACGTGACAAGCTTCCGAGAAATTGAATTTTTCCATGTAATGAAGAGCTTCCTGTTGACACCGAGCTGAAAAGGACTTGTCAGTATGTCATCACTCTTGAATTATTGGAAATGGAAGTATCTCGGCAAGAAAGGAAAGAAAACCGAAAATTTCAATGGTGGAA
The DNA here is from genome assembly GCA_910592335.1 of Adalia bipunctata. Lineage (NCBI taxonomy): Eukaryota > Metazoa > Arthropoda > Insecta > Coleoptera > Coccinellidae > Adalia > Adalia bipunctata. Next base: position 5,570,300 of record OU342957.1, read on the forward strand.
CCCTTCAAAATGAACAATTTCACCAGAAATTACCTATGCAGAAGTTGATGAGGAAAGTGTTCAATTGATTGAATAGATTCTAATACGAACGAATACGGTCCTGCATCTGCGCATCCCGACTATTCTACAAGTGCGCACGATGCTTTGAAGGAAGATATCAGGTCCGTAGTTAAGATTTTATGGAATATGATTCGATTTCATTGGATAATATCTTCGCCAACTACAAAGTTCTATGGAGGTGATTTGGTTCATTCTAATGAGTTCTGTCTCATAAAGACATATTGAAAAATTCCTTGAGATGTACAGTTCAGAAAATATTCGAGAAAAAAATGCAAAAATTGGACATTTGTTGACGTTGATCCAGATATTACTCAGATTCGGATTTTTTTTCTTCGAACGAAGCAGTTTCTCTATTTCTGAAAGAATGAGGAATGAAAATATGACTTGTAATCCTGGCCCTTTTTCTCTGAAGCCTGTTTAATTTCGCCCCAATAATAATTACAGAAATTAAACAGGCTAACCCTGAGGACTCCAGATGAAAAAACGGAAATATTATATCACCTTAAGACGACGATTTCCACCCTAAAGAGATTGATGCGCACCCTCTTCTGCGGGCTCGAGAAAAAAAAGAAATACTAATTCGGAATATTAATTTGCACGCAAAACCCTTGTTCCTCCTTATTTTTCCTTGAATTAATTGTCGGAACAAATTGCCCTTGGACGAGATTTTAATGACAAAAAATTCAAGTTGTCACAGATGCGGTTATACAAATTCATAATTACCAGGATATACGGCCCTGCTTGAACAATGTGCTTTAATTACAACGAGGGGGTGCTTAGAAGATGAATTCGAAAGTGCACGTCACAAGGAAATAACTCTCCTCCGAAATAGGCTGGAAAGAAGCTCGCTGACCCTGTTGCGATTTGAATCCGGGCATTAACAACTACGGTAATTCATCAGGTCGATGTACAGGGCGGTCCGTGTTTTCTCATCCGAACTTATTCCATGAAAAAATGTATATTTTATTTGTTTCAATGATACTGGAAATTTTAATTTTGAAAAAAGAGTTATAGTTCATTTATTATACCTAAACCAGATCACAATATACAGGGTGTACCAGAGTAGGTGTAACTAACTGATAAGGCAGAACCAATTAAAGTACGAAAAAATTTCTGCACAATGATCTTATTTCTTCTATTCAGGGTTTTGAAGTTGAAAACATGTTTTTTTTTAAAGAGATACTGTGAGGGGAGGTTGACATTGGTGTAAATAGGGCATGAAAAGAGACAAGTTTTGCTCAATAATAAGTGATCTTTCGACTTTATATGACTGAAAATCAAGGACATTCTTTCAGACGCTACCAGCTAGGCATCTTGGTTTGGAAAAACGATGCTGCCAAACTTGGTCTCTGGAAATTTGACTCCACCAAATCAGGTTTTTCCTCGTCCCTTTTTTTATCAGTTTTCTGGGGGAGTTTTCATCAAAATTCCTCGAATCTGTACGACAGGACTTTTGATGATGAAATTCAAAGGTCACGAGTTAATGTTGCGGAGGAGTGAATTGTTTATGTGATGAACTGAATCGAACAACATCTGAATGTCTCCCTCGCAAGTTCTAAAGCAAACTGAATACACGCCTGAGGCCATCGTTCACCAGGAGGAGTCGGATGTAGTTTTAAATGTCTTCGGGCATGATTCAAGACCAAGAAGTCGATTCGGAATAGAACTTCCCTTTGCGAGGCGAGGACATGTCTCTTCGCCGTTTCTACGGTAATTACATAAAGTGAATAATGCTCAGACTGTACTATGCCAATTACCTCCTAGCTGCCACCCCTAGTGACGCATTGCTCTACCTTGCTTCTATTAACAAGGAAGATACACTACCGCAAGTGGCAACTGGCAATTATTTGCCCTTTAATTCATTCATCATTCCTGATAAACCAAACGTTAGATATGCTCCTCGAGAGTGATGAGATTGTCTTCCAAATTTGGCATATTTCTCAGATTCGTCAGTATCAAACTCTTTGATTTTTTGGAATAAGTTTACATATTCCGAGCATAGTTCAAGGAAACTTGTCTTGTCATCGCAGCTTTTTCCATTTTCTTGCCGGCAAAGGAGCAGTTGGCAATTCGACGGGGAGCAAAATGAAAAGGCGTTTGAGGACAGCGAGGGGTCAAGACAGAGGGCTTGTATCACGGCATGTATCTGTAGGTTTTGTACGTGAAGGGCCGCTGGAATGGACGTCTGTTCACTTGTCTACGTGATGGACATACTGACGCAGGACACAGAAAAGTAGTTCCGATTCTGATTTCGGTATAACCTTATCGGCGACTGGCCCAAGCCTCCCCTTTACGCTTAATTGATTCCATACATCTTGCAACTTCAACTTGTCGTCATCTCGGATCGATATTTCTGACAGGATATTACTTGCGTGTGCTCCACCCGGCTCCGCCATCTCAACAGGGTCCTGTGGGATATGTACATTTATCCCGGAACAATTGGGTGCCAATTTGAATACGTATCAATCTGGATGTGAGCCTCTGTCTCAATTTATAAAGGTGTCAAACTTCTTGTAGGACGAACATTGTTGATCGGGGTAAATTTAATCTTAATTATTAACGATCATTGCTGTCCACTAGAAAATCGATCTTTTGTTAAAAAACAAATAAACAACTGGATTACACCTATGATAAAATATTCTAGTGAAAAACTCAAAGATCTCTATTGGATTCAAGCCAATATTAAAACTAGTCAAGCTACAGCATTATATAAGCGAGCAAAAATAGAATATAATCATTTAGTGAGAACTACAAAACTATCCCATCATGTCAACCTTATAGATAATTCAGACAATAAATGTAGTACCATCTGGAAGATTGTGAACGAGGAAACCGGTAGAATTAAAAATACTAGAAAGATAACTATAAATGTAAAAGGTGTAACTCATAAGGAACCGACGTATGTTGCTAATGCTGAATATTTCTCAGAAATAGCCAAACTGGACTTAACTAAAAATTATGGTGGTACCTTAAGTAAAGTATGCACTACCTCGCACATGCTTAATGACAGTTTTTATTTTTATCCGGTAGTTAAAGAGGAAGTTCTTAGTGCTATACAATATCTTAAAAATAAAAAAAGTACTGGACCGGACTTGGTTCCCGTAAAGATACTCAAACTGTTATCCCAGTTCATATCTGAGCATATGGCTCATCTCATCAACGAGTCAGTGTGTTCTGGAGTTTTCCCGGAATGCCTTAAGCTCGCGAATGTGATTCCGATTCATAAAAAAGGTGATGTCAATGACTTGGCTAATTACCGTCCTATTTCTCTAATTAGCTCATTCTCGAAAATTGTTGAGAGGGTAGTTCTTAACCGAATGATGGCATTTCTTGAAAAATTTCATGTAATTACTGATAGTCAGCATGGGTTTAGAACTGGGCGATCAACTCAGACAGCCGTCATTGATTTTGTCCAGTCAATACAAGAGTCATTGGACAATGGATTACTGGTGGCTGGTTTGTTTTTTGATATGTCACGTGCCTTCGATAGCATAAACCCAACATTCCTTGAGAGCAAACTATATAATTTGGGCCTTCGGGGAAACTTCCTGAGGTGGATTAACTGCTTCATTTCGGACAGAAAGATTTCGGTGAAGGTAGAAAACTCTTTTTCTGATGAGTACGGACTAAAACTTGGTGTTCCACAGGGTTCAGTTTTGGGACCGTTATTGTTCATATTGTTTGTAAACGATCTACCAAGATATTTAAGATATTCAATATTAAATAAAATCATTATCTTTGTTGATGATATGTCATTTCAAATAGTAGCAATTGAATTAAACGAGCTCAAAAAATTGTCCGAACAACTGATAAATGGTTTCAAACAATGGTGGGATAATGCTCTAATACTCAACAATAACAAAACGGTCTGTGTAAAGTTCGAATTAAGGAAAACTACTCCTCTCACAATCAACAACGGTGAGAGCTCTTTGATCTCGAGCAGCTCAGCAAAGTTTCTTGGTGTGTACGTAGATAGTGGCTTGAGATGGACAGATCATGTTGCATATGTAAGCAAAAAACTTAGTTCCTCTTTTTACGCGATCGGCAGATTGAGATATTCCTTACCTGTTGATGCATTAATTGGAGTTTACTATAGCCTAGCATATAGTCACATTGCTTATAACATTGAGGTGTGGGGTTGTTCTGTTGAGTTCCACAGAGTTTTCATAGCACAGAAACGTATTTTGAGGATTATATTCAGATTAGATCCACGTGATTCTTGTAGGCCTATTTTCAAAAATTATGGAATATTGAGTGCTCCCTGTATTTTCATCTATAAATGTCTCGTATACGCCAATGAAAATAAGCAAAAGTTCGTTAAACTGTCTACCTATCATGAGTACAATACTAGAAATAGAGAAGTTCTGTCCATACCAAGGCATAGTACCAGTAAATTCGCAACATCAACTCTTTATCAGTGTATAATTCTTTATAATAAACTACCTGAATCTTTTAAAACCTTGAACGACAGGAGTTTTCGTAGATCAGTGAAATCATTGTTACTTGGGAAGGTTTACTACAGTATAGATGAATATTTGTCAGATGGGCTTTAGAATTTGAATTTGAGTTGTTAAACATGTGTATTCTTCTTTTTTGTTTTTCTAATGGTTAACATTATTTTGCAATCATTGACATGTCCTATACATTGTAAAAATGTCTGACAGGATGAATAAAGATTATTATTATTATGTCGATACAATGTTATCATTTCCACTGGAATGTTATTGCCGAAAAATTGTCAGACCTAGACCATCTCGACAAATCCTAGTGTCTAAGTTACAGCCTGATCTTATAAGCGTGAACTTATAGGATAATGTTGACGTACTCGTTGAAAAAAAGGGTGTATACACACATCGTCAAAGGTAATATGCATATTTCTGTCTCACGATATTCAAATTGGGAATTAAATCATCGACACTCGTTTTCTATTATGTGGTAAAGATCTTAACACTTTCTGGAGGAGAGGCAGAACATAAGTAGATGCAAATCTGAAGGAATTAGATCTGGCGATCTGAAAGGAGCAGAAGAGTGAGGAGGGGCACCATCTTGACCATCTTGCTGGATGAGAATCACCTCGAATGCAATCACTGTATTCAAATTATTATTTATGAGGAAAACAACATAAGGAAAAGATTGACATAGAAGGAAATCGTGACAGGAAGAACAATTATTTCCCAGGCTAGGAAAAACTGGTTTTTAGAACAATGAGAAAGGAATTGGAACCTTTTTTTCAAAAAAAGGGGAATTTAACTATGATATGTTCAAAAGTGGAGTAGGATTAATAAAGAAAAGTGAGCTGTTGTCTTCTCTGAAGATTAAGAAACATAAATGAGGGAGTGATAGGCTCGGATGATGGAAGGCTCTCCTATACTATTTGTCGATAGGCACCTCCCTAAGCTATCAATATTGTGGTATCTCACAAATGGAATCCGATATTATGTAAGATATGTGTTCTCTATAAGGAGATGAAATAGGAGTCCAAGAAATAGGTGTGTTGAGTCGGTATTAGTTATTGGAAAAAGGGTAATGTTAATGATAAAATCGTGCCTATGTATGAAGAACGTAAAGACATATTATATTGAGTAATGATTAAATTGCGAAGAATCAGCATAATAACAAGGATTGCTCACGCAATTTCAAGTCTCAGAATGTCTCGGCAGTCAATGTGTCCCTAACAATTTACTCCGAAATAAATTGAGATTCAAGAAGAAAAAAATGAAGTGATTGCATTTCTGATTAATTCTAGCGGTCGAAGAAAGATTTTTCAATTTCGTTGATGGAATTCGAATTTGTATAATCGAAACTAGTACGGATCATGTGAAATCGGAGCTCGTTGGGGAGTCACCTAAGTTTAATTGAATCTGGACGAGGGAATCGATTCCTGGCTCATGTCAATTCTCGATTGCTTTTATCGGAAGAACACACATGTCGCTTGTGAACGTCAATTTGTAGGTGCTTTTAGAAACTGATCAGGAACAAGGTTTAAAATACTCTCCCGGCTCATCTCCAGATCCTGATGTCTAGAAATAGTCCCCTTGACATGAAAGCTTAGCGATCATTTTCGCTCTTATCGGAATTTATAAAAATAATCGAAGGCTCCCGACCGAAATGATATTTCGACAACTTTTATGTACCATCCACACGTTTGAAGGTGCAGTCTCTTATGATGCTAAATTGAAAACATACATCACAATAATCTTTATGTAATACCTTGATTACGCTATCTCTACTTCAGAAGTAAATGATTCATTAAAATAAAAATAAACTGTTTAGCTACAATCTCTTGATATTCATTTCCTAGACCTTCTGAGAGATCTAACAAAATTTTAATGCCCAACTCAATTTTAGAGGATTCCCAAAATTGCTTCTTTATGAAAACAAAATACTCCAGAATTTACGAAAATGTAGATAATCTCATGAAGAATGCAGACATTTAAAATGAAGTGTGAATATTGTCCTTCAGGATCAATAGCCATTCCGATTTATCTGCAAAATATTCGGAACTAATAATACTTCTCAGGCCCGGATCTACGATTTTTTCTGACCGGGGCAAAAATTCATGATTTTTTTTTATTTCTGACAATAATCTGTCGAAAACAACCTTAATTTCCTCGGAGAATAAACCAACTAGATCCATTCTTGACTCATCATCGCACATTTCGTCAACCTGCTTTTTCTTCTTGGAAACACGTTTATTTCTAAGAATTGGCTCCACATCCAATTCTTCTGAAAGAAGTGTAGCTTCCGAGATCCAGTTTTCAATAAGTTTTTCTGTCATTCCTTGCAAGATCTTCATAAGACCTTGCATGAACGATAATGAACGTGAAATAACTATATCTCCTTTCTGAATTTCCACGTTGACCATATTGATCTCTCGCAGAATATTATCCCAAATTGTTAGGTTCAGTATGAATCAAATGACCAGCTGCATACTTGTATTCTGCGACTAGTGAGGATTCTTTGATTTCTTCCACTGCCTTCACAACTCCCGGTAAATTATTGAGCAAGGCATTAACAGCTTGATGTTTAGTCCATCTAGTTTGGCTACTTCCTTTAAAATTGGTTTTGTCCACTTTTTCATAATTGTCCATCGTGTGGTTGAACTAACAGAAAACAATACAGTTTTTGTACAACACCAAATAAATTTACTGCTTCTGAACATGATAAAGACGAATGGACACCCACAAGATTCAGAGAGTGTAGAATTCTGGATTGGACTCCTTTATATATATGCCAGCTTGTCAACTTCTAAGAAGTCAATAAAACTTTCCTTTATTTTTAATATTATAAGTCTTTGCCTTTATCTCATCTCCAGACTACGTTCTCTTTAAATATCGTATAACCTGGTTCATTTGTTCTGTGAGAGATACATCTGGGGTACAGTCGAACATAATAGTGAAATAGTTGGCCTCCTTGATCTCATTAATAATGCTATTTCGAACTTTGGTGGCCATTAAATCGATAATTTCATTCTGCATATTTTTGGGAAGATAGGATGTTTGTCCTTTTTTTGAGTGGTCAAGATGGCACTTCAGAGTCGGGTCATATTTAATAATAATATTTTTTTCCAAGAAAATCAAAAATAAAAAAAATTTAACCTCTGGTTGTTTTTAGCGCCCCCTTAAGCTGGCGCCCAGATCCACCCTAGATCCGGGCCTGATACTTCTTCAGAGATTTCTGCTTTTTCAAAAGGTTTTCTATCTCCCTGCAAGAATAACTTTCTTAATTGTGGTCTTTCCTTCTTAAATTGAATCAAATTTTCTTGTCGCGGTCTCCAAATGTTGGAATTCGGAGAATTATTTCAGGAAGATCCCTTTTTATTGAGAAATATATTTTTTTAATTACTTGTTTTATTTAATCACAACTGACAACGTTGACAAATTCTCACTTGAAATGTTAGGTTAGGATCCTAATAGGCTCTGTCGAATAAGGACTTCTTTCAGTCCTGTCAGTAGCGCCATTTGACAGTTTACAGGTAGATGAATATACCGGGCCTTAGTCTGATATATTCGGGATAAAGCAGGAAATAATTTTCCCTCGCAATAATCGATAACGGTTCGACTAGCCATTTCAAATTAAATCCACAGGAAGCGCCTGCGGAGGAAACCGTGCAGAAGAATGGCAATTTTTCGTCGGAGAATCAGTGTTATAGATCACAGTTGTCACAAGTCGTTAATACGTGCGGCGAATGTAGAGAGATATAGGTGGGTGGATTTCCCGCGACAACCATCCATCTTCAGGGACAACCCAAACGCTTAGGCTCGGTCTTTATCGCGCTTCTAGCATGCTTATCACGAGCGGCAGAATGGAAGGACCAGGAACTCCTTATCAGGATCACTGTTGATTCCTGAGACACGTCCCTGGCACAGGTCAGACCCGATGTCTGTGACTCCTTTGGGATCACATTAACACTTTATTGTTATCGCTGAATGTCGCATGAATTGCTAATGTCCCCTAGTTTTCGAGACCGCAAACGTTACGAGCTATTGTTAACGACTTAGCGGAGGAAAATTGAAAATTCTGCGGCTTTTATGGCACCACTTAAGATTCCACGGCAGTACATGATTTCTCATGTCGGGAAATGTGAGCTTTCATCGAATTTTGTTCTCTTTAAATGCTATAGCCTACTATAGAACCAAACAAAATTTCAATGTCAAAATATTTTATTACTCAACATACTCTCCTCTTAATTGAATACATTTATTACAGCGAACCTGCAACGTCTCTAGACCTTTCAAAAAAAATATTTATTCTTGCTCTGCAAACCAGTCCTCCACAGCTTTTATTACCTCCTCGTTGGAACAAAATTCACGACCTTTAAAACTTTTTGTCAGTTGAGGAAAGAGATGATAGTCGGACGGAGCCAAATCTGGTGAATAAGGGGGGTGTTCTAGTAATTCTAATCCTATATCACGAATTTTTTGCATGGCAACATGAGATTTGTGTACTGGGGCGTTGTCCAGTGAAAACAAAACACCTTTGGATAGCTTTCCGCGTCTTTTCTCTTTAATTTTTTCCCATAGAGTGGTCAGTAATGTCGAATAGTAATCTCCATTTATTGTTCTACCCTTAAAAAATCAATCATGATTACTCAAAGGCAATCCCAAAAAACGCGATGCTTCTACCCTTGCACGCTTTTGGTCAACATTCAAACATTTGGGGATCTATTTTGCAGAAATTTTTCTCATTTCCAAATTGACGTGAACTATAATAATGAACGCGTTCGTATGGAATCTTCAGTGCTTCAGATATCCCTTTCAGCCCAATTCGACGGTCTGATAAAATCATGTCATGAACTGGTCGATATTTTCGGAGACTGACACAGAAACTGGCCTTCCTGATCGGTCATAATCTTCAGTGGAAAATTTACCTCTTTTGAAGCTTGCAGTCGAATTTTTCACGGTCGCATACGAAGGACATTGATCACCAAGGTTATTAAGAATATGTTCGTAAATCTGCTTACCTCTTAACCCTTTTAAATACAGGTTCTTGATGATGGCTCGATACTCCAATTTTTCGATTTTTACAATTTCGGTGGACATCTTTTTTTTTTAATTTATTGCTCTGGTTCACTTTTTTGACGTCGAACTCTACACTGACACTTCTAATAAGTTATTGTTCGTTGATATGGTATCGCAATATTTTGTTTATGCATGGAACTGCTCTAGGCTAACTAGATATCAATATATCCTCGTCTAGCGGTATAAGGATACATAAGAATTTTTATGTGGCTTTGGATCCTTGATTGATGCGTCCTAACATAATCATATTTTCCTTGTTTTGGTTTGTCGTTCTTGTCGGAATAACTTTTACGATCGGATGACAGGCTTGAGGCTTGGAATGAGTCTGTACCACTTACCCTTAACGGTTTCCCTCTAAGAAAACTGTCGAGGGTGGTGCAGGTCGCATTGTATGTTATGATGTGTTCAGGCATTAACTGGCAATAATTAATCAGTTCCCAGTAGGATACTAGACGAAGGAAAGCGACTAGGCCAGCCTCACGAGATAGCAAAGGGGCAGCTAGACCCTCCCCTGCCTCGATCCCAACAGGGATACGAATAGCTCACGGTCAAACTAAGAGCTGGCCACTTAATGTGACGCTCGGGAATCTGGTCCTTGCTCCGGCTGGTCCACGTCTTTTGCAGACGTTACTCAGCTTTCCACTAAACTTCAATCTGAAGTATCACCTGAGGAAATCAAGACCGCGGTCAGTCCGTTTATAAATATTCGGACTCGGCCGAATTAGTTTCCACGAAATGGATTTTCCGGCCTCTTTAAAAGATAGACCGACGCGGGGGGGAAATAAACTAATTCGAATTTCCACTTCCCGGGCACAATTCCATTAGACGCGTTTTGTGTGCCCACATAAGTGGAGAGATGATCAGGAACCCAGATTTGGTTGCAGTTTTTTCAATGCGAGCTGTAAAGGAAGGATTGTACTGTCATTTCAGATAATAATAAGTGCAGATCTGACCACAGGAGCAGGATCTATGACGATTTGAAATATCGATTTTTTGAAAAATGCCATTTCGCAGGTAAAAATTCAAAATATTCTAGATAACGCCTTGCAAAATTTTTTTTCGAATTCAGCGTCCTCGAAAACCTATATTTCGATACCAATTTTGACCATATTGTCCTTTTTCAACCAGTCTTTTTAGTTTTATGTTTTCCGTTTTTAATTTTCGAGTTTTGTTCACACGCTTAGAGCATGCAGAGTTTAGGTGCTATGGATCAGCAAAATGGGTAATCTGGTAGATTCGAATGGGTTGAAGAACTTCACGATCGAATAACAACTTCAGATTCCCTAGGGATTCCGTGTTGTTGACGAATATGATGTTTTTTGGGGGGGGTCTCACCCCTTACGTATTTTTCACTCGAGAAGTTGACATTTTTGAAATCGAGTTCATTAGGCCTAGAGATACTTGGGACAATGCTGATTGACAATATACAAACAAAAAGTGGATACGGTCACAGGAGCGGGAGCTATGACGATTTGAAATTTCGATTTTTTTGAAAAAATGCCATTTGACAGATGAAAATCTAAACTATGATAGATAGCGACTTGAATTTGTTGTTATCGAATAGAGCGTCCTCGAACACCTATAATTTGATACCAAACATGACCATATTGTCCTTCTTTAACGTGAATTTTTTTAGTTTTTTGTTTTCCATTTTTCATTTTCGAGTTTTGTTCACACGCTTAGAGCATGCAGAGTTTAGGTGCTATGGATCAGCAAAATGGGTTTTCTGGTAGATTCGAATGGGATGAAGACCTTAACGATCGAATAACAACATGCAGAGTTAACAAACCAAAAATGAATACGACCAATGGATTTCTTGGTGATGACGAATATGGTGTTTTTGGGGGGTCTTACCCCTTACGTATTTTTCACCCAAAAAATTGGGATTTTCGAAATGGATTTTATTATTCCTAGAGGATACTCGGGACAATGCTGATTAACAGTTAACAAACCAAAAATGAATACGACCAATGGAACGGGAGCTATGGCGGTTTGAAATTTCGATTTTTTGAGAAAATGCCATTTGACAGGTGAAAATCTGAACTATGCTATTTAGGGATCTGGAAAGTCTTTTATTGAATAGGGCGACCTCGAAAACCTACATTTTGATACCAAAATGGTCCATGTAGCCCTCATAAGTAATGAATTATTTCGTTTTAATTTTTTCGATATTTCATTTTCGAGTTTTGTTCACGAGCTCAGAGCATGCAGAGTTTAGGTGTCATGGGTCAGCAAAAAGGGTATTCTGGTAGATTCGAGTGGGTTGTAGACATTTTCGATCGAATATCAACACTAGATTTCCCAGGGATTTCTTGGTGATGACGAATATGGTGTTTTTGGGGGGTCTTACCCCTTACGTATTTTTCACCCAAAAAGTTGGGATTTTCGAAATGGATTTTATTATTCCTGGAGATACTCGGGACAATGCTGATTAACAGTTTACAAACCAAAAATGAATACGACCAATGGAACGGGAGCTATGGCGGTTTGAAATTTCGATTTTTTGAGAAAATGCCATTTGACAGGTGAAAATCTAAAATATGCTAGTTAGGGCTCTGGAAAGTTTTTTTTTGAACAGAGCGACCTCGAAAACCTACATTTTGATACCAAAATGGTCCATGTAGCCCTCATAAGTAATGAATTATTTCGTTTTAATTTTTTCGATATTTCATTTTCGAGTTTTGTTCACGAGCTCTGAGCATGCAGAGTTTAGGTGTCATGGGTCAGCAAAAAGGGTATTCTGGTAGATTCAAGTGGGTTGTAGACATTTTCGATCGAATATCAATACTAGATTTCCCAGGGATTTCTTGGTGGTGCCGAATATGGTGTTTTTGGGGGGTCTTACCCCTTACGTATTTTTCACCCAAAAAGTTGGGATTTTCGAAATGGATTTTGTTATTCCTAGAGATACTCGGGACAATGCTGATTAACAGTTTAAAAACCAAAAATGAATACGACCAATGGAACGGGAGCTATGGCGGTTTGAAATTTCGATTTTTTGAGAAAATGCCATTTGACAGGTGAAAATCTAAACTATGCCATTTAGGGCTCTGGAAAGTCTTTTATTTAATAGAGCGACCTCGAAAACCTACATTTTGATACCAAAATGGTCCATGTAGCCCTCATAAGTAATGAATTATTTCGTTTTAATTTTTTCGATATTTCATTTTCGAGTTTTGTTCACGAGCTCAGAGCATGCAGAGTTTAGGTGTCATGGGTCAGCAAAAAGGGTATTCTGGTAGATTCGAGTGGGTTGTAGCCATTTTCGATCGAATATCAACACTAGATTTCCCAGGGATTTCTTGGTGATGACGAATATGGTGTTTTTGGGGGGTCTTACCCCTTACGTATTTTTCACCCAAAAAGTTGGGATTTTCGAAATGGATTTTATTATTACTAGAGATACTCGGGACAATGCTGATTAACAGTTTACAAACCAAAAATGAATACGACCAATGGAACAGGAGCTATGGCGGTTTGAAATTTCGATTTTTTGAGAAAATGCCATTTGACAGGTGAAAATCTAAAATATGCTAGTTAGGGCTCTGGAAAGTTTTTTTTTGAACAGAGCGACCTCGAAAACCTACATTTTGATACCAAAATCGTCCATGTAGCCCTCATAAGTAATGAATTATTTCGTTTTAATTTTTTCGATATTTCATTTTCGAGTTTTGTTCACGAGCTCAGAGCATGCAGAGTTTAGGTGTCATGGGTCAGCAAAAAGGGTATTCTGGTAGAGTCGAATGGATTGTAGACATTTACGATCGAATATCAACACTAGATCTCCCAGAGATTTCTTGGTGATGACGAATATGGTGTTTTTGGGGGTCTTACCCCTTACGTATTTTTCACCCAGAAAGTTGGGATTTTCGAAATGGATTTTATTATTCCTAGAGATACTCGGGACAATGCTGATTAACAGTTCACAAACCAAAAATGAATACGACCAATGGAACGGGAGCTATGGCGGTTTTAAATTTCGATTTTTTGAGAAAATGCCATTTGACAGGTGAAAATCTAAACTATGCTATTTAGGGCTCTGGAAAGTCTTTTATCGAATAGAGCGACCTCGAAAACCTACATTTTGATACCAAAGTCGTTCATGTAGCCCTCATAAGTAATGAATTATTTCGTTTTAATTTTTTCGATATTTCATTTTCGAGTTTTGTTCACGAGCTCAGAGCATGCAGAGTTTAGGTGTCATGGGTCAGCAAAAAGGGTATTCTGGTAGATTCGAGTGGGTTGTAGACATTTTCGATCGAATATCAACACTAGATTTCCCAGGGATTTTTTGGTGATGACGAATATGGTGTTTTTGGGAGGTCTTACCCCTTACGTATTTTTCACCCAAAAAGTTGGGATTTTCGAAATGGATTTCATTATTCCTAGAGATACTCGGGACAATGCTGATTAACAGTTTACAAACCAAAAATGAATACGACCAATGGAACGGGAGCTATGGCGGTTTGAAATTTCGATTTTTTGAGAAAATGCCATTTGACAGGTGAAAATCTAAACTATGCTAGTTAGGGCTCTGGAAAATCTTTTATTGAATAGAGCGACCTCGAAAACCTACATTTTGATACCAAAATGGTCCATGTAGCCCTCATAAGTAATGAATTATTTCGTTTTAATTTTTTCGATATTTCATTTTCGAGTTTTGTTCACGAGCTCTGAGCATGCAGAGTTTAGGTGTCATGGGTCAGCAAAAAGGGTATTCTGGTAGATTCAAGTGGGTTGTAGACATTTTCGATCGAATATCAATACTAGATTTCCCAGGGATTTCTTGGTGGTGCCGAATATGGTGTTTTTGGGGGGTCTTACCCCTTACGTATTTTTCACCCAAAAAGTTGGGATTTTCGAAATGGATTTTGTTATTCCTAGAGATACTCGGGACAATGCTGATTAACAGTTTAAAAACCAAAAATGAATACGACCAATGGAACGGGAGCTATGGCGGTTTGAAATTTCGATTTTTTGAGAAAATGCCATTTGACAGGTGAAAATCTAAACTATGCCATTTAGGGCTCTGGAAAGTCTTTTATTTAATAGAGCGACCTCGAAAACCTACATTTTGATACCAAAATGGTCCATGTAGCCCTCATAAGTAATGAATTATTTCGTTTTAATTTTTTCGATATTTCATTTTCGAGTTTTGTTCACGAGCTCAGAGCATGCAGAGTTTAGGTGTCATGGGTCAGCAAAAAGGGTATTCTGGTAGATTCGAGTGGGTTGTAGCCATTTTCGATCGAATATCAACACTAGATTTCCCAGGGATTTCTTGGTGATGACGAATATGGTGTTTTTGGGGGGTCTTACCCCTTACGTATTTTTCACCCAAAAAGTTGGGATTTTCGAAATGAATTTTATTATTCCTAGAGATACTCGGGACAATGCTGATTAACAGTTTACAAACCAAAAATGAATACGACCAATGGAACAGGAGCTATGGCGGTTTGAAATTTCGATTTTTCGAGAAAATGCCATTTGACAGGTGAAAATCTAAAATATGCTAGTTAGGGCTCTGGAAAGTTTTTTTTTGAACAGAGCGACCTCGAAAACCTACATTTTGATACCAAAATCGTCCATGTAGCCCTCATAAGTAATGAATTATTTCGTTTTAATTTTTTCGATATTTCATTTTCGAGTTTTGTTCACGAGCTCAGAGCATGCAGAGTTTAGGTGTCATGGGTCAGCAAAAAGGGTATTCTGGTAGAGTCGAATGGATTGTAGACATTTACGATCGAATATCAACACTAGATCTCCCAGAGATTTCTTGGTGATGACGAATATGGTGTTTTTGGGGGTCTTACCCCTTACGTATTTTTCACCCAGAAAGTTGGGATTTTCGAAATGGATTTTATTATTCCTAGAGATACTCGGGACAATGCTGATTAACAGTTCACAAACCAAAAATGAATACGACCAATGGAACGGGAGCTATGGCGGTTTTAAATTTCGATTTTTTGAGAAAATGCCATTTGACAGGTGAAAATCTAAACTATGCTATTTAGGGCTCTGGAAAGTCTTTTATCGAATAGAGCGACCTCGAAAACCTACATTTTGATACCAAAGTCGTCCATGTAGCCCTCATAAGTAATGAATTATTTCGTTTTAATTTTTTCGATATTTCATTTTCGAGTTTTGTTCACGAGCTCAGAGCATGCAGAGTTTAGGTTTCATGGGTCAGCAAAAAGGGTATTCTGGTAGAGTCGAATGGATTGTAGACATATACGATCGAATATCAACACTAGATCTCCCAGAGATTTCTTGGTGATGACGAATATGGTGTTTTTGGGGGTCTTACCCCTTACGTATTTTTCACCCAGAAAGTTGGGATTTTCGAAATGGATTTTATTATTCCTAGAGATACTCGGGACAATGCTGATTAACAGTTTACAAACCAAAAATGAATACGACCAATGGAACGGGAGCTATGGCGGTTTGAAATTTCGATTTTTTGAGAAAATGCCATTTGACAGGTGAAAATCTAAACTATGCTAGTTAGGGCTCTGGAAAGTCTTTTATTGAATAGAGCGACCTCGAAAACCTACATTTTGATACCAAAATGGTCCATGTAGCCCTCATAAGTAATGAATTATTTCGTTTTAATTTTTTCGATATTTCATTTTCGAGTTTTGTTCACGAGCTCTGAGCATGCAGAGTTTAGGTGTCATGGGCCAGCAAAAAGGGTATTCTGGTAGATTCAAGTGGGTTGTAGACATTTTCGATCGAATATCAATACTAGATTGCCCAGGGATTTCTTGGTGGTGCCGAATATGGTGTTTTTGGGGGGTCTTACCCCTTACGTATTTTTGACCCAAAAAGTTGGGATTTTCGAAATCGATTTTATTATTCCTAGAGATACTTGGGACAATGCTGATTAACAATATACAAACAAAAAGTGGATACGGTCACAGGAGCGGGAGCTATGACGATTTGAAATTTCGATTTTTTTGAAAAAATGCCATTTGACAGATGAAAATCTAAACTATAATAGATAGCGACTTGAATTTGTTTTAATCGAATAGAGCGTCCTCGAAAACCTATATTTTGATACCATACATGACCATATTGTCCTTCTTTAACGTGAATTTTTTTAGTTTTTTGTTTTCCATTTTTCATTTTCGAGTTTTGTTCACACGCTTAGAGCTTGCAGAGTTTAGGTGCTATGGATCAGCAAAATGGGTATTCTGGTAGATTCGAATGGGATGAAGACCTTAACGATCGAATAACAACTTTAGATTCGCCAGGGATTCCTTGGTGATGACGAATATGGTGTTTTTGGTGGGTCTTAACCCTTACGTATTTTTGACCCAAAAAGTTGGGATTTTCGAAATCGATTTTATTATTCCTAGAGATACTTGGGACAATGCTGATTAACAATATACAAACAAAAAGTGGATACGGTCACAGGAGCGGGAGCTATGACGATTTGAAATTTCGATTTTTTTGAAAAAATGCCATTTGACAGATGAAAATCTAAACTATAATAGATAGCGACTTGAATTTGTTTTTATCGAATAGAGCGTCCCCGAAAACCTATAATTTGATACCAAACATGACCATATTGTCCTTCTTCAACGTGAATTTTTTAGTTTTTTGTTTTCCATTTTTCATTTTCGAGTTTTGTTCTTACGCTTAGAGCATGCAGAGTTTAGGTGCTATGGATCAGCAAAATGGGTATTCTGGTAGATTCGAATGGGATGAAGACCTTAACGATCGAATAACAGTGTGTCTTTAATTTACACATACATGATCGAATAACAACTTTAGATTCGCCAGGGATTCCTTGGTGATGACGAATATGGTGTTTTTGGTGGGTCTTACCCCTCACGTATTTTTGGAACAGGAGCTATGACGATTTGAAATCTCGATTTTTTGAAAAAATGCCATTTCGCAGGTCAAAATCTAAACTATTCTAGATAGCGCCTTGAAATAGTTTTATTGAATTCAGCGTCCTCGAAAACCTATACTTCGATACCAAATACCATATCCTCCTTTTTAGCCAGATTTTTTTTAGTTTTGAGCTTTCCATTTTTCATGACCCCCCTTTTGACCCCGAAATTGACAATAATCCCTTTATAGTAGTTCAATCGATCCCTAATATTTTCAATAGAAAAAATCCATTTTAAGTATTCAATTCCTGTAATCAATTGGTAGATAATTTCTATCAATTCATGCCACCCCCCCCCCCCCTGAAAAACTGTCTGGATCCGCTGGTGGTTTGAATTCCTTCAATGTTGACTCTATTTTTCATCAATTCCTAATACTTACCATCACAACGAATGATGTGGTCTCTCTCATGTTGAAATATCCAGTTGTGAATCAGAGTCAAGTAATTAATTGGACCTCTTCAAAAACTAATTGATAATTATTTTTTCATCAAATTATATACGAAACAATTCAACTATCTGCTACAATTAATGAATTGTTCAGCACAAAATATTTCAAATGAGATATTAGTCTTTTTCGTTGTTTTTCACACAATGGTTTTCGCACAATCTGAATATTGGACGATGGCATTCAGGGGATTCAATATTATTCTTTGTCTTGACATTTAAATTTCGAAATGATTTGAATTTGGCAGCAATCAGTAGGAGATTTCTGGTTCTACATTAACATTATGAGATATAATGCTCTATGATGAAACGCTCTAGTTCCAAAACACTGAGACTCGTAATATTCTAATGCGTTTACCTCAGGCTAAGTGCTTGAAATGCTCTAAGATTGTATAATGATAAACTCTCTCTAATTTTGTCAATTCTATTTCAGTGATGAGTTTCATAGGGAATTATCTATCCAGTTAAATTCGAATGTCTTCTCCAGTCGTGCACACTTCAAATATTTGTATAAAAATCACATCTGGAATAACTGAGTCAAACAGTAGGTTTCCTATTATTATTTCAAGGGGATTTCAAACAAACCAGAGGATCAGCGTCTATCAGATGAATCTTATTAGGATTTAAACAAGAATTTCGTAAATTTATCTGAGATATGACCCGCCTTGTAGCCTGTTGCTGATGATCGAATATTATTTCATTTTCTGTTTGCAATATCAGGCTGTTAGTGCTAACAGGAAATCCCAAGACATCGACGCTCTCTTATTTCATTATTTTCCTAATATCCTAGTTATTCTACACACATAACCCTTCAGAAAAACAATCTAATTATCTTGATTGAATGACAGGCGATTCATTAGGTGTCATTCTCGAAGGGGAGACCATCTAAGGAGCAACGAAACGTGGAAGGGTTACGCAGATGTTCCCAACATCCCTAAATGTCTGATATTTCAGGAAGATATTGGTGAAAAGTTTTCCTAGGGTCCCTTCAGGGATTAAATGATCTTTCGCCAAAGAACATGAAGACCACTCGGCTCTTCCCAAGACTCTACTGGTAATCCCAAGTTATAGGAGTGTTGAATAGTCCTCGAGGACATTGGAATTGAATTGACAAAATATTTCAATAACATTCTTCAGTGTTTGAGTTCATTGTTAATCAATGTATTGTAAAGGAATTTCTTCTTCATAGGTTCCTGCTGTTAAATAAGAAAATTGATCCAATAATTCAGTTTTGACCCATAACACATCAACCAATGATATGAGAATAAAAAGAAGAACAAAAATTTCTGATCTCAGAAGAAACATCTGGTCTTTTACTATTTCCCAATTTCCAAATTCTCGATCCAGTGTCGGAAATTCTTTGTGGATGTGATTGTTCTTTTTGGATTAATATTTATATTTAATATCGAACCGTCGTCCTGTGTGTTTGATATGGAATCAATGAGCAATGTTAAACAAACAAGTACAAGCGACATATGACAAAATATTGACATTTTTCGTGCGTATCTCGTAAGGTGAAGAGAGAACGAAGGGTCCCGATACTTGCTAGTGACAAGTTGGCATGTTGAGGGGAAGGGTCTAGAAGGGTTATGAAGATAAAGGGCGACTGTAAATGAGTTGCCGGTGGTTGTATAGCCTCTGGTCACTTTCATTAACTGCCCACTTGACAAATGATAATTGGTACAGCCATTGGTTAGTTCCAATGCTGTCACTTACCTATGGACCGCCAGTTCCTCATTTACCAAGTCTATTTAGCAGGCATTCTAAGCTGGCGTTTACTAATTGCCAATGATTTATTTTGTTTATACAATGAAGTATACCGATTCAATTCTTCTCTCTCTCCCTGCTGCTCAAAACTTCAGGAATTTCTCAGGATAATTAATAGTCGTTCCCCATATATCGTTGTCGCACCATAGTTTCCATTCGACGGTATCGAATTCAGTCATCCCTTGTTCTAACTGACCCTGTCAATTATACGTAGAATGGATCTATTCTTATCAAAACGGAAATAAAAAAATGTATGTATGAAATGCAGAAATTATTTATCTTAGATTATTGTATACAGGGTCTTTCACGAGGAACCTCACCCATATTTATACGGGAAACTACTGAACGTATTTTCATGAAATTCAGCACGATGCTGATGAAATCTGAAATATTTTCAAGGCATGAGCACCTCCGGTTTTTCCGGAAATGACGTCAACTTCCCGTTTTTCAAATTAGAACACCATTTTTTTTATTGCAGAAATAGATTCCTTAGAAAATTTCAAGTTATTTTGATGTAACATTTTTCAGTTTTGGTTGGAAAATTCTCTCTGAGCGGGAAAATTCGAAAAAAAATCGAAAATAGAGCTCCGCTGAAACAAGAATAACTTCGAGGTTTTTGGATGGAAAATTTTCATTTTTGGGATTTTTCAAGATGTAAGATTGATGTATCCACTTTGGAAATTGCGATTCATGATACAGGGGGTGAAAAAATTGCTTTCAAAGTTAGGGATGACAAAATCGTGAAAAATCAATTTTTTCAAATTAGAGAGCTGAAGGACCTAAGGTCAATGGCTCATTGTCTGTTTTCAGTCAATAAAGAACAATCTCTCTCTCTCTCTCTCAAATTAGAACCCCATTTTTTTATGGCAGATATT
Source organism: Adalia bipunctata (assembly GCA_910592335.1). Lineage (NCBI taxonomy): Eukaryota > Metazoa > Arthropoda > Insecta > Coleoptera > Coccinellidae > Adalia > Adalia bipunctata. The sequence continues at coordinate 5,590,865 of OU342957.1, forward strand.
GAATCAATGTTAAAAAATAATGTGAGTGTATGCATCACACCCTTGCCCTAAAGTGGATATTAACTCAGAAAATATCCATTTTAGGGCAAGGGTGTGATGCATACACTCACATTATTTTTTAACGTAGATTCAATATCTGCCATAAAAAATGGGGTTCTAATTTGAAAAAATTGATTTTTCACGATTTTGTCATCCCTAACTTTGAAAGCGATTTTTTCACCCCCTGTATCATGAATCGCGATTTCGATTTTTAAAGTGGATACATCAATCTTACATCTTGAAAAATCCCAAAAATGAAAATTTTCCATCCGAAAACCTCGAAGTTATTCTTGTTTTAGCGGAGCTCTATTTTCGATTTTTTTTTCGGATTTTCCCGCTCAGAGAGAATTTTCCAACCAAAACTGAAAAATGTTACATCAAAATAACTTGAAATTTTCTAAGGAATCTATTTCTGCAATAAAAAAATGGTGTTCTAATTTGAAAAACGGGAAGTTGACGTCATTTCCGGAAAAACCGGAGGTGCTCATGCCTTGAAAATATTTTAGATTTCATCAGCATCGTGAAATACTTATAAGTGCTGAATTTCATGAAAATACGTTCAGTAGTTTCCCGTATAAATATGGGTGAGGTTCCTCGTGAAAGACCCTGTATAAATATGTCGTATTCTTTTGGCGACGAGTGTAGGTGAGTTCGGTTTCTGAGAAAGTTGGGCTCATTGGGGGACACAATTTCTGATGAGGACGCATGCATAATTAATGAACGAATCCTTTCTTGTTTTCATTAGATCGGACATCTAATCTCCCACACCTAACTGGTTTAATCATGACGTACAACACATCAGAATAATTGCATTAATTATTTCTGTGTCCAGTTTAGGTGGATACATCGCTGCAATGTCACATTCCACATTAAAATTAGACGGGTGAGATTGGAGACCCAGCTCGGTGCCACATTCTTGATATTGTCCAAGTTGACAGCTATAAAAGCCATGCAGTTCGAGAATTTCCTGCTTGACACTTGACGCGAGACAGATGGAAGGGTTTCTTGCTATATTGTCTTGAAAGGGGAAACTAGAGTGGTCCTAAGTAGTCTTTCTCATTCCTGATAGATTCTCCATTTGATTTGGCGCAATCAACTCGTGAAGGAGAACTATCGTTGTTGGGTGGAATGAAATTACTTGTACCTAGAAAATATACTGCTCCACGAGAGTTAGGGATATCGTATTCAATCGTTTTTAAAAGTATGTAATATTCGAGGAAATCGCTGTAAAATCATTTGAAACTCAATAACAACTTGAATCGGTCCAATAAAAATCAGTATGAGACATTTCGTCAATCTGGTCGCCTTTTTTGTGAAGTTTGGTTCTTTGCATATGCTTCATGAATGTTCTTATTCTGAAATGAAGTCAGTTTATCAACGGCTTCGATTTGAAACGAGTTTTCTATGCCAAAACGTAAATTAACAAACGCTGAGGCTTATAGGGCTATCGGAATGCTACAGGGTGGCCTAACTCAGGTTGTTGTAGCGGAAAGGCTCCAAATCACCCAAAGTGTGATATCTCGACTTTGGAATAGGTTCAGGGAGACAGATTCCGTGTTGGAATGACCAAGGCTTGGTGGGCGACGAAAAACAACATCTGCTCAGGATCGTTTCATCACCGTTTCGGCGAGAAGAAACCCTACATCTACGATCTACGTGTAGAATGCTATGGAATACTCTTGAAAATGCAGATGGGGTCCAAGTTTCCATCGAAACCATCAGACGACGTTTGAGAGAGGTGAATCTAGGTTCTAGACGTCCATTAAGAGGAGTTCCATTAACACGTGACCATAAGCATCAAAGACTGGAATGGGCAAGGCAACATATCAATTGGAACGATCAATGGCGTAGTGTCCTTTTCACTGATGAATCCAAATATGGACGTCTTTCAGATTCTCGAAGAATAAGGGTATGGACAATCCCACGCATACCCCGTAATCGTCGCTATGTCCAAGAAGTCCATCCATTCCGAGGGGGTAGTGTTATGGTATGGGCCGGGATATGTTTCAACGGGCGCACAGATCTACACATTTGTCCTGGGAATATGACCGTCTTGCACTATAGAGAGCATGTCATTGACAATGTTGTGCCAAATGTTCACCCTGCTATTGGTGAAACTTTCCAATTTCTAGACGATAACGCTAGACCGCACCGTGCAGCCATAGTTGAGAATGCACGCGAGGAGCTTGGTATTCCACATTTACCAATACCTCCGCACTCACCAGATTTGAATTGCATAAAACTTGCATGGGATATGCTCCAAAGAAGATTAGATAATCATCAACCTACCCCAGAATCCTTAAATGATCTGAGAGAGCTTCTGCCCCGTTTATGGAACCAAATTCCTCAAGAAATGTTCAACAACCTTGTGTGTAGTATGCATAGAAGATGTCAAGCTGTTATTGATGCCCGTGAAGGCCATACATTGTATTGATATGATAGTCTTAAAATGCTTGAATTCTCTGGGAATGAAATTTCGTTATTCTACTCGATTTTTCTTAACCACCCTGAACACGCTGCAGACCTACAGGCTAAAATTAAGTTGCAACTTGAAATCATATTAATGTGAATTTTCATCACAAAAATCTTATTATAACTTTATTTTTTTGCTATTTAAGTCAATAGCCCTAACTCATGTGGAGCAGTTTATTTTCTTCTTGACGTCCGTAGTGGATCTGATAAGTTCTGGACTCCATGAAACCGTTTTCAAACGTAGCGGTGTGAATAAAGAATAAGTACTCAATTATTTGGAGAACATGAACATTTGGAGGAAATGTTTTCAATGACATTGGACATCAGAAGGCTCTCTTTCCGAGGTGTGATCTTGAGGTCTCTTTTCCGTCTTGGTGGCATCTTTTCGGTCGATACAAACGTTAATTAGGAAGGAAGTTCGGAACTAATTTCTGGGGCGACGTCGAAAAGAAGGTGGATTGTCGACGCGTCATGAAAGCCGTTAATTAGCGATATTTTATGGCCTGCTCTTTTCGCAAATTACCCGAAAACGTTATTTATAACGTAAATAAACTCAGGGAGCTGGGTTCCACCTCCAACATTCTCACAAATGGGAGGAATCCTTCCCTCCAATGTCTTGAGGAAAAATCCGATTTGAACGTTTTTTGCGAAAAATCGGAGCTTTATTTTACAGAGCTTGAGGCATGAATACATTTGAGCGGCATTTTTCTTTAATATTGTCCCTCCAGTCTAAAACTCTTTAGGATTTGTCTGAATGATTCTTCAAGTTGTCTTTACCATTGGGAACAATTCGAAAAATTCATGGAGGGTGTGCGGCAAAAAATATCGACTTTGTGGTTTATCCCTGTTACTGATGTTTGTTCTTCAATTTCTCATGTTTGTTTTGGTTTCTTTCACTATGTGTATATATCGTCTATAATTTCAGATTAAAAGTTGAGTTTCTACATATCGACTCATCTCTTCGCGTGGGAGACCCTGAAGAAGTAATGTATTCACTCATAGTGCACTTGTAATTCCGTGTCTTTTCCTTATTTGTCTAAAACGATATATCATGAATCCATTAATATCGAATGAAAGTTGTTTTCAATTTGACAGAAATATAACTGACAAGCAATTCTGTAGGTACAATTAATTGAATATTATCTCATATGGAAGCCATTGCAATATGAATATCTTATTAAGTTTTATGAGTAATGAATATCATTATCGATATGTATGATGGGAAGAAGTCGTGACATGTTTCCCGATCACGGAAATTACAAGAAAAATTACCGCAGATATGAGCCGTGCTATACTTATTATATCGTACAGTCTGTGCTGCGTTATTAGCACGACATAACTGTTACGATAGCTTACTGCTATTTACAACTGAAAACACGAATAAAATTCTTGAAATACTGCCTATGAATATCCCTATCGATTCTACTATTGATTAGTTGGAATCTTTCTCGGTTGAATATCGTATTCGTTTTCAATTAAACCTTTTTCACTATTCTTTAAACCTTTCACCCTTTTAATCAAATCTTTTATCACTTTGGACTGAATATTTCACTTTGAATTGAACCTTTTTCAGATTTTATTAAAACTTATTCACTTTTAATTAAACATTTTACACTTCCCATCAAACCTCGTTCACTCATAAATAAACCTTTTTCACTTCTCATCGAATCTTTAATTAAACCTTTTTCACTTTGGATTCAGTTTCTTCACTTTGAATTGAACTTTTTCCTTTACATTAAGCTTTTTCCACTTTTCATAAACCTTTACATTTTTAATTAAACCTTTTTCACTTTGGATTGAGTTTTTTCAATTTGAATCAAACCTTTTTCACTTTTTAGTAAGCGTTTTTCACTTTTTATGAACCTATAACATATTCATTGAAACTTTTTCACTTTGGATTAAACTTTTTCACTTTTCATTGAACCTTTTTCACCTTTCATTGAACCTTTTTCACCTTTCATTGAACCTTTTTCATTTTCAATCAAACATTTTTCACATTTTATGAACCTTTCGCTCTTTTAACTAAACCTTCTCCACTTTGGATTCAGTTTTCCACTTTGAATAAAACCTTTTCACTTTCCATTCACCCTTTTTCATTTTCATAAACCTTCCATACGTTCAATCAAACCTTTTTCACATACAGTTTCAGAAAACCTTCTTTTAGCATCTAGCAGTCACGTTTTAGTAATGGCTTTCATGATCGTAATACTTCTTTTTGACCTCCGGTATCCAGAAAATAAAAAAGATGTTTGTGTTTTTTTGTCATAGATTTCTTCGAAAAGATTGAGTCAAGCCTTTTCGAAAAATGCTTGGCATTAGTAAGCTTTCCTCTGATAAAGTGGCATCCAGCACATAATTCTCCTTGAGACAGTTTTCCGAAAGAGAGCAAACACAATAGAGTGGATTCCTAGTTCGTGCTATGTAATAGATTAAAGATCAATACCCAATTATCCCTAGTTGATAAGACGGCGCACCGATGTTGATGGCCAGCTAATGCCACATGGTGGTCGTTAGCCACCCCCTATCACCCACACGTTCGTCTTTTCTCGTCTTCCAGCACAATCGCCTTTATTACAAGCTTTTCCCTGGACGCTTTAATGGCACCTTCCAGCGAAAACTGCCATTTCTAGTATATTACACTCTTAGGTCCCGCGCATTTCCCAGGGAATATCAGATTTTCATTTGCTATAGAAAATCCGCTCCGCTCTATCGGATTCCACACTTCCATAAGAAACGGAAACGGTCTGAACTCTCACGGAAACGTACCAGGGGAAAATGGGAATAAAAATTCGTTCGCCAGGTTTTATCTACAGGGTGACCCACCAAAATTCGATTTAAAAAAGGCTCGCATCGGAATAGTTACTTAACTTAAAGGAACTTTTTTGATTTTCTTGCAGCTCTGGAATCACCCTAACAGAATAAGATGTGGAGACTCAGGATTGTGCATGGACCGTGGAAACTGGTCGGTTTTTGTTTATTTCCAGCCGCACCTGTAAATTGGAATAATTATCGGAATAGGAGCATGTCGGAATTTCCAGCCAATATCCAGCAATTGGAGATGGGAATTCTGTTTGTGCAGGGCCCGGCAAGCCGTGCTTCGCTAGGTAATAAAAGAGGAAATAGTTCAGAAAGGGGGCAAAAGTAAAAGTAACAGCGGTATGCAAACGAATGCGGGAAGAATGTTCGCGACTGAGAGACACGTTCAGTGATAGATGGCTCCCAGCAGACAACGTTTGAGCTTAGTTTTAATTAAATCCGGTAATTATTTGAGAACGCAGCCCCCCCGTCAACGGAACGTTCAGGCCACGACACAACTAAAAAACCGCTAAGTGTTTCAACCTACGTGACTGAACGACTGTCGTGATTCAGATGAAATTAATGACTCTGAACTGACAACACCCTGTCTTTAGACTTCCACGACTGTATATGTCGATAGTTCATTTATGAAGCTGAAGTACTTGGACCGTGTACAGGATCCGACAAGTGAAAAGTTCATGAGTTTTATGCTAATAGCTCGAATGGTATACGATGACTTCGAGAACTTGATAGATTGAAAACGAAAGTACAGATTGCTTCCGCTTTCGCTCAAGTGACCCTTGATGTCTGCGAGACAGTTTTCGATGATTTAATGATGTAAATGAAAAATCGATCCAGCTCGATGTGAAAATGGAAATTTTGAGATTTCCTCTGTACATTCCCAAATTTTTTCTCTCTCAACAAGGAATCAGGATTTGTGAAAACACTCAGAGAGGTCGATTTTTGATGACAGGGAGACATGATCTGGTATACAAAGCTTGTTTCTACTAGCAAGCCTCTGGGGAGGGTTGTAACCCCAGCAGGAATTTGAATAGGGAAAGTGGGTAGTTTGTACCACAAATGTATGCATGGATTCAAATTTTCAGGAACTTGCAGTCTGTGTTCTTATGAGTGAATATTCACAAAGTTACAAGGTGTTTTTTTATGGAATTATGGTACCGATAAAACTAAATGAAACAGAGTTCTAATTGATCGTATAATTTCTATTGAAAGAAAAAAAAACAAAACGAGCAATAAGGTGATTAAAAAGTCGTGAATGCCTTTTTCTCATTATGCTTATCAGAATCTGCACTGCCAGGCCATACGCAAAGAGATTATTGCTTTAAAAAAAATTCGTTTCAGTTTTCTTTATTGCAAAATTATAAGGGATGCGTTTTATCAGTTTTTGATAGAAATAACAAAATGGTTAACATGTTAGAGGAGAGTAAGGAAATGTTGAAAATTTATTTCCAGAACAATGACTGCTGGGGCTACTGCGAGGATTTTTAATGAACGACATCCTGATAAAAGTGTTTATCAATCAGTTGGTACATAAATTTGCGGTAACAGATGCTTAAATCTTCAAAACTACGCAACGGATTTTGAAAAAATTTTTTCAATAGATAGAATGATTCAAGAGGAAGGTTTATATGTATGATACATGCATAATATTGTAGAGAAACACCCATGAATTCACAGGTTTCTAATGTGATGTCGTAAATAAACACATTTTTTTGCGCTTACATTGCAAACGCTGACTGAACCCCACGGGATAAATCAAAATAATGTACTCGGTATTGTACTCCTAAAAGAGGTCAACAAAAAAGTCCACGATGCTATATGTCTATCTCTTAAGGATAACCCACAATTACCATTTTTTAATACATTTTACGGGAAAAAATGGCTTATTTAGGAAACTATTTTAGGCAATACCTCATTAATCCTTATCTAATTAAGTACCTCAAATACATTGTCCATTCAATATGACCCTTTACAGCATGTAATTTAAATGAATATTTCCGGAAATATTACAGATTTAAAATGCAGGGACATTGAGGTGCGGTGCGGCGCCGGCACTACCGTTATTTACATTGGATCCGTGCGAAGCCGGATCGGGTCGCTAGTTCCATATAAAGCACCCTGTGACTTTGTGGATATTTACTTACAAGAAAGAACACAAACTGCAGGTTCATACAAATTTGAATCCATGCATACATTTGTGCTACAAAACTGTCCACTTTCCCTATTCAAATTCCTGATGAGGTTGCAAACCTCTCCAGGGTAGTAGAAACAAGCTTTGTATCCCAGATAATGTCCCCCTGTCATCAAAAATCGACCAGTCTGAGTGTTTTCACAAATTCTGATTCGTTGTTGAGTTAATGAGGGTGGATACTTTTGAATGGACACTCTGTATATTAAAAAAAATCCTAACGAGTATGGAAGCGGAATAGATCACCCCGAAAAGTCACAGCTTGTCAGTAGTTGGGGAAAATACCGGAAAAGTAGAATGTTCCCAACAAAGGTGTGACAAGCTGAAACATTCGAGCGATCGTTACGGCTGAACGACTTCCAAAAAGCACATGTTCAGAATTGTCTAGTTCAAGTCGATCCAGAATACCTGAGGTCGTAGATCCATTTCAACGGTGACTGAGACGACCCTCAGGAGTACTACAGTGATCGAAATGATGGAATCTCTTAACCGCCAAACGCGCAACTGGGGGAAAATAGCCATGATTGAGGGCACGTCCCGGCACTGTACGGAGGCACCCTTATCCAGAGGCCACATGATCTACCAAATGCATTATGAAACACTTTGCGGTATTTTTATTGGCATCTAAATACGATATCAATATGTTACGCCGTTTATATGTGACTGAACTGAGGCGGCACTGGAAAATATTGCGACGTGTCAACTGAGGGAGCGAAGATTTACTCTCCAAGAGGGATGGAATCACTAATTTGGCTATAAAAAACGATCTGGCGGAGGATATTGAATTGGATACATGCTTCCCCTGCGATATTATCCCTGGATAAGGGAAGATATCACCTTATTCAATCCATGTCGAATTACTTCCTCTTTACGACTCGATTGGAATCACTTTTTAGTGGTAGGACTGGTGTATGTATTCGCTATCGCCATTGAATCAGCATTCTGTTGAAGAAAGGTGCATTCAAATGAGGTAACTATTAAATGAAAAATTTCTAAGCGAAGACGATCTGTCACATGGATACAAGATAAAATTTACATAAACATAGACCATCAAATGAGGATTAATAAACCGTTTCCTAATCCTTTCCTATATGAACAACAAATAATGACGAATAGTTCATCAAATTCGTATGGACGTTTTCAAATTCGGTCGGCAGCGAATGACGGATCGTACAGTTGACAGGAACATTCATTCAAATCTTACAATCCAGAATTAACTGTCCGCTTGGCCTAGCGATTGATTGATACGCCATGACAAGTCTACTTTCATATGTGGCTTTTTCTTAATCACGATCTCCTCAACATGCTAATAGGCCAACATCAAGAATGATGTTTATTCAAATTATTCGGAAGATATTGGTGAAACATGGAAACAGGATAAGAGTAAGACTCACCCTGTATTTAATTTATTTCAAAATGAATCAGTTTCTGAATTATTCCGGTTCTTTGGATATTGCAGCTTCCCCATTGACCATTTCATGCCTATGGGGTATAAAAATCCCCACAAAAGAAGGAAATAAAAGAACCCGTTTTAATAGAATTGTTTCAAGTGAATGGAATTGAGATATTGGACAATTCGTCCCGTTTATTACTTAATACCCATAAACACTGGCCTGGAAACATCCCGGTGATGAATACGCCTGAGAAGAGTATTGTTTTCAATAAATTATCCTGAAATAGTGCACAGGAACAAGGACGATGCTCGTTGCATGCTGGTCGGCCATCCTTTCGGCTGTCGCTAACCGACGTTCAGCAGATTTAGTACCAGATGGCGTGACCTCTAGTCTGTCTTCTGCCCTCTTTTGTCCAGGGAAGATTTAAAATGTCCCAGGGTTGGTGGTTATCTATTGTCTTCAGCTTGTAATTGCTATTGCTAATGGCTTGTTTACTGAGACCGACAATTTTATCTATTCCTGGGGAGCAAGAGCGTTTGCAACGTTGTTTGCCAGTGAATTACAGGTTTTTTGATTCCCTATTCACTCTTGACTTGTTATGTCCAGTAATTTCAAAAAAATATACTTACTAACATACAAAAACTTCTCATTGTTCAAGTTGTTGGATTCTCATTTATTTTTGATCGCTCGTTTTCTTGAATGCGAATCTACCTACTAGGTGGACCAATTACAGCAAGAAAATATATGAAGGTATACTGGCAGCTGAAGGGTGTTTCAAGTTGCAAGTTTTTTTTCAAATAAATAAAACACCTAATTTGCATTCATTTTCAAAAGGTTTTTATTGGTAATTGAAGTATCAGTTATGTCAATTATGTACGAGAAATAATATCTGCCAAATGGCCTCCTCTTGTAGCTCTACAGACGTCCACTCTATTGTTAAAATTTCAATTACATTTTGACATAATTGTGGCTCTATCTCACACATGACACGAATAATTTCATCGTTTAGTTCAGGAATCCATTGTTCATTATTCTTATACACCTGGCTTTTCACATAACCCCAAAGAAAATAGTCTAACGGTGTCAAATCACATGATCTTGGTGGCCAATTGACATCACCGTTTCTGGAGATTATTCGTCCAGGAAATTTTTGTCTCAATGAACCAATTGTGTCATTTGAAAGTGAGGTGTAGTGCCATCCTACTGAAACCAATGGTCCTCAAGATCGATATTCATTAATTTAGGCCACAAAAATTCGATTATCATCCGACGGTATCGATGACCATTGACAGTCACAGCTTCACCAGCAGCATCCTTGTGTAAAATATGCCTTGTTGTGGACCCACTAAGTCCAACTTGTTGTGAACGTCGTCTAATGGACATTTCAGGGTCTTCAGCAACACTTTCACGAACCAAATCAATATTTTCTTGTGAACGACCCCTACGACTGTATTTTTCACTTTTTTGGTCTTCCACCGAACCGGTCTCTTGAAATTTTTCAATAATTCGACCAATAGTGCTTTCAGATGGGCGATGTAAACATTGTAAATCATGAAATTCACGTAATTTTTTGAAAACACTTCTCACAGAACGCTGATTTTCATAAAATAATTCAATAATTTGAACGAGTTGTTGCATCCTGTACGACGCCATCTTTATAAATGTCATACATAACACTTCTTGAGAGTCTTTAGCCTCCAAAATAAGAAACGTATACCACCAGATGGCAGTGCAGTGCATTAATTTTTATTTATTGGATTATTCAGCTAAATAGAATAAATGTTGGGGTGCAGGGAATACAACAAGAAATCCTACCCGGAACTAGATCTCACACTGGCTGTATAATACTCTCTTTTTCTTTCACCAGTCATCTGGGAGGAGATACCTGCGGGGCGCATCATTTAAAAGAAATTCAATTCCATGTTAGAATCAACAATTGTGAGAAACAATTAATTTTCACTAATCGACGGCTAAAACAAATCTTGATAAATTGTCGTTGATAAAAATGGATATTTATCATTTCGAATAGAAAAATTCAAGAAAATAAATTTCACGAGAACATGAGATAGACGTTTGATTAACTAAATGATAGACTCTAATACTAAAATGAAAAAACACAAAAATATTTGTTCATTTTGATGGTGGAAATGTTACAAAATAACCAAAAATGATGGGGAATATCCTTTTCATTCATTCATTCAATACTTATAAAATATTTTTTTATTATTTTTATCTTTATACATCCCTTCATCAATCAGAAAAACAATAATCGTTTCTGAATCCCCTTTTTTCAGGGACGTAGACCCTCAAATGTCAAAATACCCAGTCGAATTCAGTGCGTCATCTATATTCTATTTATTCTTAAAGAAAACCGCCCAATTTGAAACAACCTTTATATTCAAAATGATAAAATGCAAGAGGGTGTCACTTGTGTTTGATAAATTTCCAAAATGAATTGTGGTAAAATACAAGCTTTAACAATAATAATTAGTGAGAGGATCTACATCCACCAAAAACTAAGAAAAAGCAACAAACTGAAGGCTTCATTACTGGATATCGAGTTGTGTGAGGGCGTGCTGAGATTAAATCTTATCTGGAGCATATTCATTTCGATGAGACTGTTCGTTCCTTTGGGAGTCGAGAGTCAATAAAAGCTAGGAAAACAGGAACTGGGCAACTTCGATGAGACATTCACATTGTTTAGAATTCCCGTCAGTTCTTAGCGGCTCTCTATTAATTGGCCAAGTTTGTGACCAGGAAGAAAACGGGCAGAGTGCTTTAGTGGCAAGGGGGAGAGTGCTTTGATGAACATCGCAATCACAGTTCTATTCTAACACCCGTGCCACTTTAGCAGGAAATCAGAATTAAGGACTATACATTTTTATGTGCTGGTAGATTGCCCTATACCAAGCGTTCCTAAGAGTTCACCACTTCGAGAATATCTTCATTGAACGTATACAGGATTCATCTTTCACAGAACAAATTTGAAATTATTTGCGAATTGGGATTAGTTGAATTGAGGGTGTGAGTGGCGACGCCACTGCCCGGCAATCAATAAAAGATATCAGGATCCGAAGGAGTCAGAGTAACAGTTACAGCGATTTCATTTTATTCGATGTCCAGCGTAGGTCCTGTTACATTCAAAACCTCCATAACCGTAACTCTAGCGAAGTGGTCTATCTATACCATATCAGGAAGTTCTTGCAGCTTTAATGCAAACAAGAGGTGAATCTGAACCTCAGGCCTTGACATTTCCTCAAGTTTGCAATCAAAGAAAGGCGTAACCTTACCTCGTTCCGATGAATCGACGAAACTATTTCTGTCATTAGGTTCCAATAAAATAATATCTTGTAATAATAATGATACTCGGGTAATCGACGCATTTATGCATACCGTGAAATTTCCCTTGAAAATTACACTTAGAGTCGTGAGAATTATCGATGGTTCGGAGCACTGCCACGGATTGGCAAAAAAACACGTAGATACAACTGTAATTATTGCATATTGGTTGTATGCCAGGCCCATGAATAGCCATGATTCGATTGCAGGAAACTCGGATTTTTCCTTCACCCTGATATCACTAATAGCAATCTTCTAATTGTTTTCATACGTAGGGTGCTCACCGTGTATAAAAACAGAATGCACTGGCTAGATCAAGATATACCGCAATATTCGTTTTTTGCATATGAAGTATCCAAAACATCTCTGTTATAACTAAATACAAGTGCTAGCACATAAGTCACATATAATTTGCACATAATTCCGATAATTTCATCTCGTTCAAATCGGGTGATAAATATGAATAATTCTTGATAAAATATTATTGAAGAGTGCACATGAATTGCATGAGATTTGCACATAATTCCAACCTTTGTTTAATTGAAATTAAGCTATATACTTGATGGTGTTATTGTGAACTTGCCGTGCAAGCTAGCACAATTCTCAATAAAAAGTATTATAAGTGCAGAAAGAAAACTTTTTTTTCACATGGGGTCACGAATAATTTGCACATAATTCCAACATCCGTTGCAACGAAACCGAATAATAAATTAATTGGTCATTGAGAACTTGATTCGGTATGAAAAATAAACTCCGAACATGAATCGAATTAATTTGCACATAATTCTATGATTTCTTGCATTATAGAGAATATAATACTCAATAAATAATTATTGTAGAGTGAGGGACGAAAAACTGACTGCACATATAATTTGCACATAATTTCACCATTTGTTGGATTGAAAACGAGTGATAGATTAACAAGTTATTGGAACTTTGCACATAATTCGTACATTATATACAGAGTGTAACAGCCAAATGGAATAAATTCAATAACGAATAAATGAGGGAGTGTTGGGAAAAACGCTCGGACACGTCGATTTGTAATTCTAAATGCGCATATTTTTCAAGAAAATAAAATTATATAGGGTGTTCCATGCGACCATGGCCAATACCAACTTTCTTATTTCAAATGCAACCTCCCGTATATTATTTATTTTTTAGATTCTTCAGAGAAGTCTAGACACAATTCATGCACAATGTCCTATATCTATCTTTAACTTTTTCGGAAGTATTAAGTGTTTTCAGATTTATTGCAAAAATCAACGTTTTACATAAAAATTATTTTATTTCTCAAATTCGGTACATTACACTTAAAACCTAATAAGTGATAATGATTATTTCTTAATTATTAAAAAAAACATAAATGTAGGAAATGTTCAAAATGCTCGCCGCGAACGTCTTGGCAACATGCTAATCTAGTGTAGAATTGTCTTCTAACGTTACTCAACATTTCTTCACAGTAATGGTTTTTGCTTACTTTCTTCATATCAAGAGGTAAATGAGTATTGAGTGTGATGTATCGAATTTGTGAAATAAAATAATTTTCATTTGAAATGTTAATTTTTGTAAAAAATCTGAAAACACTTAATATTTCCGAAAAAGTTGAAGATAGGTATAGGACATTGTACATGAATTATGTCTAGAATTTTCTGAAGAATCCAAAAAATGAATAATATACAGGGGGTTGCATTTGCAATAAGAAAGTTGGTATTGGCCACGGTCGCATGGAACACCCTATATAATTTCATTTTCTTGAAGAATATGCGCATTTAAAATTACAACTCGACGTGTCCGAGCGTTTTTCCTAACACCCCCTCATTTATTCGTTATCGAATTTATTCCATTTGGCTGTTACACTCTGTATGTAAGTGCTTTGGTTTTATTGTGCCATAATGATTGTGCCAGCTTCACCATTATCACTCATTAGCATTTGCATCTTCTTCAACCATCTACCTGCAAATTAGGAGAAGCTAATGACATTGTTCTGGTCCTGAATAAAAAATGAGGTTTCCTAACTTTTTCTAAAAAATCGCTGTCGATGATAAATCCGAATATATTCATTCAGCAAACATGAGGCAATGAAGAAGAGATTGGAATGAGCTTCTATTCGATAGTTAAATCGATCCAAAATGCTGCAGCGACTCATTTTGCTGAGTGGGATTGAAACGTCTTTGAAAATAGCAGCGCTAATATCGAAACGAAAGGATTTCCGACACATAGAGGCAGTTGAGTAACGGTATCAGGCAATTTTATGGCGAACCTCATTTATTCCGATGCTTCAAATGCATAAATCGAAGAGCACGAAGGTTGAATAAAATTGAAAAATCGTATAAACAATAGGAGATGCCACGCCAATGGCCCTTGGGCCATAAAGCCTGATAGAAACACGGGTAGGGTCAGTCGACTTGGCTAACCCTAGGGTACTATAACACGGTATACGCCCGATCTAGTGATATACACCTTCCGTCAACTGCTGTAAATGTCTTCTGGTCATCAGCAAATGGTGACTGCCCAGGAACATTAAGTTTCGCTTGAACGCCGACCCACCACGGTTACTTCTACACCGATTTGGAAATTTCCCGATAGCTGTATCGACCTCCACTTTCTGCCTTCACACATTTCGTCACATATTTCACAGTATAAAGTTAAAGATAGACTGCGGACGAACTGAATCTTCGATCACGAACTGCGTTTCTTTCAGAACCAGAAAATAACGCTTTCTGCAATGTAGCTAATAATAATAAGCAATACTACATTTTGTTATCAGATAAAAGTTCCTCCACTTCTGCCCGAAAAGTATGTGACAATATGTCATCGCCCTCAGAATACACACAACCAAACTTATATGGAATCACCCTGTTATTTGGAAAAAACGAATTTTAATTAAAAAAAAGTCGCTGAAAAGTGAAGAGCAGTTTTCCCAAAACAAGTTTATTACAAAAATAATATAAATTATTAAAAGATTATTTTCATAATAGAACAGAAAATCAAAAGTGTAAATTTCTCTAAAAATAATTTTTATGTAACTGAGAATTGAACAACAAATAAAACGATTTTAACAAATCAATAATCAGTATTACCACCCCTGGCATTGATACAAGCTTGAATTCGACGAGGCATGCTTTCTATTAAGTTGTTAATTTCTTCTTCTGTAACATTTGCCCATTCCTCTAAAGCCGCTTGTATGAGTTGCTCTGCGTTACCAGGATTATTTTGACGAGCTCTAATTTTTCTTTTGATCCTATCCCACAAGTGCTCGATAGGATTAAGGTCCGGTGAACAAAAAGGCCACTCTAAAACAGTCACACCTTCTGTTTCGAAAAAATTTTTTGAAACTGCTGGTATGTGGAGGTGCATTATCCTGCATAAATAGGAAATAATCTCCAAAAGCACCTCGCCAGATCCTCACTACAGGTTGTAGCACTAGATCAACATACCTAGGCCCTGTCAGAGATTGTCTAATGGGAATTAAAGGAGTTTTCTCACCAAACATAATTCCGCCCCAAAACATTACAGTACCTCCTTTGTATTTAGGGATCGGTCTTGCAGCTTGGAGCCTAGCTTGCCTCCCTCTACCTCTTAAAATGCGAACACGCCGGTCGTCTGATCGTAGGCCAATTCTGGTCTCATCTGAAAATAAGACATTTTTCCAATCTTCAATAGTCCAATTTTCATGCTCCAAACACCAATTAAAACGGTCAACTTTATTTTGCCTTTATAGTTCTGGAACTCTTAACGCTCTTCTCTTGAATAATTCCCGAGCGCGAAGTCTTTTTCTGATAGTTTCGACAGAAACACTAACACCTGTAGCTTGCAAAAATTGTCTTTGAAGCTCTGAATGAGATACTCCGGGATTTCTTCTTGCTGTTTGGGCTAAAAAGCGATCCTGCCTTTCTGTAGTTACTCTTCCACGACTTCTTCTCGGCCTATTCTTTAGGGTTCCTAACTCCAGAAACCTTGCATAGGTTTTTGAAACAACCCCTTGTGTAACCCCCACCGTTCTTGCAATCTGTCTGTGTGACATACCTTGTTCTGCCATAGTAATAATTCTTCCTCTCTGGACTTCCGATAACCCCACATGAGGCATTTTTTTTTAAACTTCGCAAAAAAAACAAAATATAAATTCACTGCGACGTTCGAACGAAATGGTAAAATCGACACTGCAAAGCCAAATCTTATCAAGTGCTTATGAACTTAACTGTTTTTGTGAGTAATTACATGCACTTTTTATTTGCTTCTAACGAAAAAGATATCAAAATAATATTTCATCTTAATACTGGGTGATTCCATATAAGTTTGGTTGTGTGTATACTGTGTGAAGCAGTGAAGCTCACGTTGTCGGCACCCTCCATATAAAGAAATTAACTACATAAGAAAGTGAAAAACAATTTGCCGACGACAATTTAGTGGCAAGTTCGGATATATTAAAACAATTCATAACGTTGTTCTGTCGCTGACGTAAAGGAACCCGGCCAGGAAAACTTTAATAACACAGCGCTGTGAGCCAGGATACGAATTAATTTTCAGCGCTGACATTTCGGATAAGTTATGTGCCCTGTCGCCGTAGATTTTTATAAATCCCATTTAAATTTGCCAAGGTCTCTAAATGTTGGGTGTTTAATATCTCTCTCACTCCGGTTTCTCACCCTTAGAATGGAAAAAACGCGAAGCTCCTAAATTGAGTTGTATATAGGGAGTCTCCCATCCTCAAAGCATGAAATTTGATTAATGCGTTCGCGTCTATTCTTTCTGCCCGATTGTCGCCTTTGCGCGACAAGGCATCAATCACTAGCGATCGGATAGAAAATTTCACGAATTCTGAATCCGGGTGTCCAAAAAAAGACTATGCCGATAAAGGATTTGATTTCTATAAAAAAAATCTTTACACTTTTTCCAGGCTTTGAAAGTTTTCTCTTTGCTCGACTTGAAACAAAATTGAATTCCCTGCTGGAAACCTCTGATCGATTGTTGAATTGATGCAGACGAAGAGGACATGCACAATTTATGGTTAATATGGGTACTTAATTGATTGTAAAGGAATGGTTGATGAGGTGTTATTATTCATTTTTTCCGACGTATAGCACGGTTGTTTTTCCTCTAAATGTGGTATCGAGTAAGTACCGTCACAACGGCAACCTTGGCTGATTTTATTAATAATAATACATAATTACTATACGTGCAGTATTCTTCAATTGCCATCGTCCTGGTTGATCGTGTATTTATCACGACTCTATTTGCAACTTATTTCAATACGATTACAATAAAAATGACATATCTGACGCAAATTAGCATGTTCGATTGGTTTTAAATAATTTTAGACATTAGTTACTTTTCATTATTGCCTCATTCTTCTCGAGAAGTTGATGGTATCACGTCACCTTGTTCTTGGTATATCCTTTTCACTATGAGTAAGGATGACGGAACTGCCAAGCTCTCTGAATAATCCATCGGAAAATTCGAGCCAAAATAGAACAAATAAGATTTTTTCTTAATTATAGCGCATTCGCCATTCTGTGTCAATATCCCAAAATTGATCACCACCAAGAATTGGGTACAAGAATGGGCTGGCATAATTTTTGTTGAGAATTCCTCTTCATAATCCATTAAGAATTCAAGTGATCCGATTTTTGGGAAATGTAGTATTGAAAATAGTTACATTTACTTAAAAACCACTGCTTTGACCTTGTCTGCTTCCCAAATATGATTTGTCTGGTTTCTAGAAGTTAATGACCGAAAAAGAATGATCAAGAATTATATTTTCTGCAATTCAGCAATTAAAATGTTTGGTGCATTGTGGTTAACAAAATTTCCCGAAGTGTTTCAAGTGCCATCACGATTTTTCCCATAAAACTGCATGAAAATGATTTCCACATCTTAGTTACAACTGTGTTGAATATTGTGAACAAATATCTTTGACTTTTTCTGAGTAAATTCGGTCACCGAAGAACAAGGGATGTTCTCTGTCGATTATTCGAAGAAATAAAATGTCCAACCCCACAGAACGTGTTTACAAGGGGAAATGGGAGAATAGAATTGGCCACTTTTTTCCGTTGACAGATGTTACGTGGTTAATAACGCGCAAAACGCATGTCACTTTTTATATTTCGGACGCTATTCTTCTTCTCTTGACGAATCCAATTTTATTTTATTGCTACATTGATCTTGAGAATAACGAGGTGGTTTCTGAATTTCAGTGTTTTCATGTTGATAGAGATCAATTTACGGAAAATATGACATACCAGAATTATGGCTTTTAAAAATTCCATTTCGTTGTGCCTAAGGAGAGCGTATTTTTCTCTTCATTCGAATTATGAGTCGTTGAACGATTAGGTCGATTAGATTTTCATAATTTTGAATTTTCGACCGATGGAATTCAATGGCTTCATCAATAAGAAGTATTCGAGGCGTTCCCTTCCCCAAAAGAAACAATCCTCAAAACAATAAATTTTTTATCCCTCCTAGAAACAGATCAACCCCCCACAGTATCATCGATATGGGGCAAAAACGAAATCAATCACCAGACCGTTTGGCGAGTCACATGTAATTCGTTGATGTTCCTGTCTAAACTTTCAATTACCGATGTTGGTATCTACTTCCGCAGAGTTGTCTCCCAGAGTAAGGGGTGCCAACTTTTCCTCCAACCGAAACAATGTGCCAAATCAATAGGAACGACAGCAAAAAATATGAGATTCCCTTGGAAATACTAAACTGCCGGAGAATTGTTTCCTACGTACACATGATCTATTGCTTCCTGCTTGAAGGAGGATGGAATAGAATTTGTACGACTTCAAGATGGCGAATATTTCGTTAAGGGATCATGCAGAGTTAGTTCATTAGGGAGCTATGAATATGATGGGTATCCCTATAATGAGAATCTGTTGTTGAAATTCAATGAAATACGGAATATTTGAGATGAAATCGAGAGTTCATTCATTCCAGTATAACTCATTACAATAATTTGTTCAATGGTTATAATGTAAATTGAAGAATCCAATAAGAAATATATTAATTCATAAAAAATTAGATATAAAATAGTGAATTCAAAATTATGTGATGAAACCTTATATAGTGCAAAGGGGTTACAGTCCACTGCGACCTTATTGTGCCCCCTAACAAAGCCTTAAAACATTGTATATTCCCCTGAATAAAAGAAGGTATTTATAGCTTTTCCAGCCGATTTTGGTTCGGTAATAATGATCCCATTTAACTAACAAACAAAATACACGTGTGCATTCTGATCACATTCATATAAACTGATTGTGCTGTAATAACCCACCCCATTAACAAATGGAATTCAATTAGTGGTTAAGTATTCTCCAAACCGAATGATGCACATCGAAAATTCACTGCGTTACATCGATTTATTCCACTAACCCAAATTTTCACGAAAATCGTTCGGGAAAAAATACGATCCCCTCGCCCATCTGTGAGTTCATCTCTTACTGCCCTCAGTAACCTCACCCTCGTGTATATTTCCCAAAGGAATATGCTACCCTTCGTATGCTTCCCTCAGATGCAGTTGCAACAATATATCAAGGAACGTGTGAGATCTGTTCTACGGTGTGATAAATAATCTCGGGTATCTGACGGAATTCATTCCGATACAGGATGTCCGCGAGAGGCTTTCAACTAAACAGGGTGAATTCTTGACTTGCACAATTTTCCCATACCATTCTACAAACCTTTGAAAGCTACAGGGTCCAAAGAAAAATGGAATACTACTTTTATAATACAAATAATAATAATAAATAAATAAAACAAAAAAACGGCTCGATGGATTGAATCGAAAATTTGTGGGGATTTTGTAGGCATATTACACTGTGAAAGGCACAGTCAACGTTACTGGTTTTCTCGATATTTCCAACTTGGCGTCTGATTATACCAAAAGCCACCAAAAGCCCTTTTTATCTTGATTTTTCAAATTGACGTAAAAAATAAAATAACAAAAATTCTCAAAAAACCGTACCTGATTATTGTTGGGGGTTTATTCAAGATTTCAAAAATTTCTTGTGCGATCAGCGGTTGCTGAGATATTGATGGTTGAAGACAAAAAGATCTTAGCGAGAAGTGGTCGTATCAAACTTTTTTAAAAAGCAAATTTAAGCTGAATGAACAAGTTTTCTGATCCATATAGTGGTTGAGTTGGAAAAAATTGTTCCAACTTCGTAGACCAAAAAAAAGAAACAGAAGAATTTCGAAAACATTTTTTTTTGGTATTCATTAGGAGTGAGCGGAACAAGTTGCATAAAAAAAAATTCATCTTGAAATCTCTAAACTAGGATCTTCGAGCTTGAAAATCCTTTTTTTATGCCAGTACGACCATTTTTAAGGGTAATACAGCCACTTGAAAAAACTTCAAAAAATTTGGAATATTTTTTTGATCCCTTAATTTTTTCCACTAGTTTAGAAGAAAAGTATTCTAATTTCGAATCGATAGATTAATATCAAAATAATTTTTGTCAAAGTTTTGCAGAAGTGAACTAGGAAGACCTATTTTGGGGACAGGGAATTAAATGATCAAATTTCTTGTCAGTTGAAAATTTTTACGCTCAACCATTTTTCAATCAAGATTGCGATTCATTATCTAGCTAAAAACAACTTCTCAAGTAGAAGGATGTTTGTTTCAAGTATCTGTGAGCCCCCCGTTGGGAGAATCTGGATCAACTGGCTTCCTTATTATCAATGAGCCTAAGGTCAACATAATTAAGCAACTCATTCAAACGTCTCATAATAATAATTTTAAAAGTTATAAGTTTCGTTCTCTTGAATTTACGAGGCTTGATTCAATTCATATCGAATGCTTGTATCGAAAAACTCAATCGTGGATTAATGTTAGTACATTTTCAAAAAAAACTCCAATAAAATATCGAAACATATACAGGGTGTAGCGTAATGAATAGATTATATGGTACCTACAGGTAGAGAACTTTGTGGCGGTTCAGAAAAATATGTTTTATGTCCAGTGAAATTTCTCAATATTTTTTTTGGATAGTATCCCTGGATAAATGCTCTATCGAATTATGCCTATGATTTTCGGAGCACCTTCATAGTTTTTTTTTAACAAATATCAAGCTTTGCTTTGCTCATTTTTTCCAAAAATTGAACCTTACGTGGTGTAAGATAAATTTTGTACGCAATGCTAGAAATACAGTGAGGTCTGCCAGCGAACCGTTCACATTTAATCTTGGGTCACATTGTATATGCAGCCCCTTATCAAGAACGAATTCGGTGCAGAACATAGGACGGTACGACATAATTAAGCGTTTGGCAGCAAATCGTTTGTTTTCGTTTGCAGTTTTTAGGAGAACAAATAGAGGGTGTAATAGGGTTGTCGGTAATTGGTAGTGCGTGATACTGCCACGACACTGGCAGTGGCGCTACAATCCATCACTGCGAGGCGCTAATGACACGCTAAACTCACGCAACTTCCTCCATTCTGCCCCCTTAGCCCTAGCGCCCCCTGGTCGCACCCAGGACAAGTAATTAATGTATTCGCGAACTGCCACAGCGTGTGAAAGCACACTCAACACTCGCAATTACAGGCTGAAAGCTCCATTTCATTACTGATAAAATAAGATTGCATTCTCAACGTCACCCCTATTTATGAAAAATCTCCTTCTTGGTGTTTACCGATGTCACTGATAAATGCCAAAAGTTGCAAGACGTGGAATTGCAACATTTCTCCGGGAAATGATATTATTCCCACCCTATTTTCGCCAGCGTTCGCCAATTAGTCAAACTCCTGATTCATGGATCTCGCAATCGAATTATTATTGCTGCTGTTGGAACAGCGAGAAACGATTCAATCTACTGTTTTTTTTCTGATCACTATTTTTGTCGAATATTTGAGGATATGCTTCTTGGTCATGGTGAAGAGTCCCTTTGATTTCGTCCATTTTGGCGTCTCTAGAGTGCACCAAACTAGAATATGGGAGTTCCTCATGGTTCTCATCCAGGACTACGTATTTTGTGAACGCGATTATCAGATTATTCATCTTCAACACTTCAACCTGCCATATCTTTTGATGTACTCGTTGTAATTGTATGATGTGAGGGAATATTTCGTTCTAAATTGAATACTGGGGATAAATAACGTATCAGGTTGTATGAGGATCAATACCAAATTCATAAAAACACACTCTCAAAAAGTGCATAATTTTGGAAAACATCTGATAACCATAAACATGTAATAGCAAGTCAATCTTGAGAGATAGATATATGCTATCGCGGACTTTTTTGTAGAACTATTTAAGAGGTACATTTCCGTCATACATTGTATCTACGTAAGTCTTACGGTTTTTGCAGCGCACGTGGAAATAGCTGATTATGGCTGATTTTTTGTAATTATTTAAGTTATAGTAGGTAACCTCAATTTTTTCGGGTGAAAAGTATAGCCTATGTCACTCAGGGATAATGTAGCTTTTTAAGGTTGTACTTCCAACCAGCTTAACTGAGTACCTGAACTACCTGACTGACTTTTCCAATTCAATCAGCACAACTCAATACATAATACTATATCCAATATCTACAGTTGAAGTCCTGCTTCTATTAAGTGGACTATCCTGTATAGCAGGTTATATTTTAGGAGTCGATGATTTATGTTTATTTATTTTCATTCATTTTTTCCGACATGTAAATACATCGCTGATTAGGGCAGTTATTTCATTTATTTTATAAATCTACGTTAGCACAGATTTGAATCTTCTATACAAAAATTGTTTGAACGTTGGCAGAGAATTTCTGAAGTGATTGTTTACATTTCTGCACACTCCATGATGAGGTACACTATCATAAACTTCGTATTGTCAAACAGTGTTTGTTGATACATGCTTTATTTCAAATTTACGAATTTACAGAGACCAACAGATTTATGTCGAAATGGAATTTCAATCCAAACACACCTCGAGACTTGGATAAAAACTGAATGTTTGCCGATAATCAAACTATGATTTGAAATTCGCTTTGAGACATGAATTGGGATGACGTGAAAGAACATTCGGGCTTATCGTTGTTTGAATTTTCATGAAAATTTGAATTTCTCGGATTCGAAAGAAAACATTCTGGAAATCAGGTTAGGCAATCACACGAACCGATTCTGTCGACATCGTATTTTCTGCTCCATTAGCGAAACGCGTCGGTCTCCACCAAAACCCCCCTCGGACTGACGTGGCGATCCGGCGCGGAGGGGTGGGAAGGGAAAAAGATCCGGAATCGAGGTTCCGGGGCAGCTTGCAGCATCCGTGTGTACTGGACCAGCTTGATGGATGGTTTCCATCATCTATCAATGACAAATCACAAATCCATACGCTTGTCCGCTCCCACTGTTCTCTTCCAGTTTGATTTTCTATTATTTTATTAATTTGAAACATGACTAAACACTTTCCCGGCGCTGTATCGACATTTTGCGGTTGTTTTCCGACACTTGCAGACGAAATATGAGAGGTGTCAACGACAGAAAATTGCATCTAGAAGAAAATCTACCAGTGGTATGGATTTTCGAAACTAAATAAAGGAATATTTCAATGACAAGCAGAAACAATTGTTTTATGAACTCATCGGCGAATATTTACAGTTAATCAATCAACATGCAAAGTTATGAAATATAATAATAATAAAAAAGAGGACATCGTCTAATAGGGCCATAGAAGCCCCAAAAATGGTGTTTTTGAATGAGATCGACTGTTAGAATAACTTTTCAAGTCCATGACACATTAAGAACTCGAGTTTTTCTATAGAATGCGAAATATGGTCCAATTTTTGAATCGATTTCATTTTGCAAAGATACATTGGGTCATGCTGATTAGGAATTACTCTTCCCCATGTAAATACGATCAAACAAACGGGAGTTTCGACAGTTTGAAATTTTGAATTTTCGAAAATCTAAACCATCATAGATGAAGCTTCGAATATATTTTTATTGAATTCAGCGTCCCTGAAAACTTATATTTTCATACCTAAATCGTTCATATACATTATAGTTTCCGAGAAATTTTTTATTTTGTGATTTCCACATTTCATTTTCGAGTTGAATTTGCCAGTCACAGCTCATAAACTATGGGCCATAGAAGCCTTAAAAAAGGCTTTTATGAAAGAGACAAACTGTTGGAATAACTTTTCGAGTCCATTATACATTCAGAACCCCCGAGTTTTTCTAGAGAATACGAAATATGGTGTTTTTAAGGGGTCTTACCCCTTACTCATTTTTCACCCAAAAAGTTGGGCTTGTCGAAATCGATGTTATTTCGCACAGAAATTCATTTTAATCAGAATTACTAACCCCCATGTAAATCCGATCACAAAAACGGGAGTTTTGACAGTTTGAAATTTTGAATTTTCGAAAAATTCAATTTGGCAGGTGAAAATCTAAACCATCATAGATAGAGCTTCGAAAATATTTTTATTGAATTCAGCGTCCCTGAAAACCTACACTTTGATAACAAAATCGTTCATTACATTATATTTAATGAAAATTTTTTCATTTTATTTTCCCCAAATTTTATTTTAGAGTTCACTTTTCCGTCTCACAGCACATTTTCCGAATGAGACAGACTGTTAGAATAATTTTTCAATTCTATAATACTTTTTGAACTCCTGCGTTATCACGAATTTTATTTCTTTCATTTTCTCACATTTCCTTTTCGAGATGTAACACAATAAGAAAATATTATTCTACCCCGAAAATATGATATTTCTGGAAAATGGGAAATTTTAATAAATAGCAGGTTTTCTTCAATTATTCGTTTTTACTTTCGATATATATATTCTTTTGAAAGAGAGAACTACATACTGTTTTCTTAAATCAAACAATACATGGTATATGGCACGTGTGAAGAAATGGCGACAAGGAACAGATTATATAAAAGAATAAAATCTGTTTCCCGCTCCAAATCTAAGTGTTAACAGAGGGAATGTGAACGGGGTACCATGCAATTCTGAGTATGATAGAAGAGAACAGAAAAAAACTGTCTCCCCGTGTATGTGTGGTGATACTGAATTTGTTCAAAAAATATGCTGCTATCCATGTCACAGAGCTCCTTGAAAACAAGCCCTTTCATTGAACTGGATGCAAATATCTTGAAATTATATATGTAACAGGAAAAGAAGAAGAAAAACGAGAAAGAGGCAGTAAACAAAATACTTCACCTGCTGAAAAACCTTTTCACAAAGTCCTAACTCTCTTATGGATCGGGAGGATCTTTCGATCAGGTCCGATCTTCCAAGTGATGATTCTTCTGTTTTTCAGGTGTTCGAGGAACGCTACAGGCCCCTTATGTTGGGGAATCATCTCCCATAGATTAGAGTGGTTGTTTTCAGCGAAAAATGAGCAAAAAAGCAAGAGCAGATTCGAAAAACTTCTGACACTTCATTGTCATTTCTGACATATTTATATTTATACTCAATTACGACGAATCAAATACTTATTGTTAGATGACTCGCAAATTTCTAGAAGATTGAGAAAGCAAAAGGCGGACACCTATTCAATGGAAAAATACTAATATAATCGATTTTTAATTTGTCCAGCAAGTAGACAGAGCCTACATGCACAGTTATGAACGTATTGTGAAGTTTTGATAATATTATCCGAGAGCGTGTAAACGATCGAAATCATGGCAAGGAGCGGAGGGGTGTGGTTGTCTAGCGCGTGACTCTGATGCAAGGATCGCGTGTTGGGATTTCCTCCTGAAGGCTGCTCGTCAAAGGACACCTTAAGGAATATTACTTCACTTCATTTCGTTCATATCTCGACGCTGATCGCGATTATGCGCCCACCAGATATATATTTCAAGAGGATAGGTCACACCATCGCCAACTATCACTCGCTGAACATTACCATATCGGATTATACCTCTTCCTCCAACGGCAACTTTGGTCAGATGTATGCCGGCAAATTGGCACGGTCGCAGCACCAGATTTAAGGCATGAAGTAGGCTCAGGATTACATTGACGGAAACGCTCGAGAGGGCAAAATACCGAAATTGTGACCAGTTGCAGGACCTTCATCCCTGGAGCCAAGGAAGAGGTCGGCAAATAAAGCGCAGCAGAAGAATTTTTCATGGGGTTACCAGAATCGCCCAGAGAGTGCCATGACGAAGGAGGATGGATGGCGTAGCCGCTGCGAAATTTCTGCTACATATATAACAGATCTGGTCATTTTGAGGACTAATAATCTGGTATTGCAATAATAAATTAGAGGAGAAAAGAATTTATTTCCAACGCGAATAGTGCGAATATTCAGTTGTATAGAGATGGTTCTTCACTTCTTCTCGCAACGGAACCACATTCTAGTAATAAATTTCAAAATACCTGTCCCAATTATTTTCTCGCACCGATGGTTTGGCGCATATATTAAGAAGATTTAAGTGGATATGATTTGTAATTGTCCCCTCGATGCTGCCAGAGACGTATTCAGGTCTTTTCATCCGAAAAGTGATATTCGAGACTACTTGCACGAATGGGAATGGGTTCTTCCGTTCATTCTCAAGGCGAGTTTATACAGCAACTAAAATAAAATAAGAACTAAAATAAAATAAAATAAGAAATAAGAGCAGACAACATAGGTTTATAGAGATCACTAGAATAAAATAAGAAATAAGAATGAACCAATCAAATCGCATATTTTTTGACAATGACTTCTGTGTTTTGTGCAAGTTTAGAAAATTTAGTTCTATGTTAGTACAGTACATAACCTCAACCTCGCTATTTTAGTTGTCATTTCATTTATATTTTTCAAAATTTAATTTCCCATTAGAATCACTATAAAAAATATCATTAGAAGATATCATTAGTAAAATGGATGATGGCATTTTGATCGAGCAGGTATCAGCCTTTCCTCAGCTATTTCAGATTTATTTAGCTCAGATTTGGGTCATGCGCACTATCATTTTCCAAATAAAATAAGCGAAAAAGATAAAAGTTGACCATCTCTTATTCTTATTCCTTATTTTAGCTTATTTCCTGTATAAACGCTGTCATTGAAATGCATCAAGTGAACATTCTTATTTTATTTTATTTCAGTTCTTATTTTATTTTAGTTGCTGTATAAACTCGCCTTTACTTGTATATAGAGGGTGTTTCAAATTGCGCGGCTTTTTTTAGAATAAATAAAACACATAATTTGCATTCATTTTCAAAAAGTTTTTATTGGTAAGTGAAGTATCAGTTATGACATTTATGTACGAAAAATAATATCTGCCAAATGGCATCCTCTTGCAGCTCACAGACCTCCACTCTTTTGTTAAAATTTTCAATGACATTTTGACATAATTGAGGCTCTATCTCACACATGACTCGAATTATTTCATCCTTCAGTTCAGGAATCGATTGTGGATTATTCCTTATACACCTGGCTTGTCACATAACCCCAAAGAAAATAGTCCAACGGTGTCGAATCACATGATCTTGGTCGCCAATTGACATCACCGTTTCTGGAGATCATTCGTCCAGGAAATTTTGTCTCAATAAATCAATTGTGTCGTTTGCAAAGTGAGGTGTAGCGCCATCCTACTGGAACCAATTGTCCTCTAGATCAATATTCATTAATTCAGGCCACAAAAATTCGATTATCATCCTACGGTATCGATCACCATCGTCAGTTACAGCTTCACCATCAGCATTTTCAAAGAAGTAAGGTCCAATTACACCACCTGACCATAATGCACAAAAAACAGTGACTCGTTTAGAATGCGTAGGTTTCTCATGAATAATTCACGGATTTTCCTTCCTCCAGATACGACAAGTTCAAAATGTGTCTCATCGGAAACATGATTTTTGAGAAAATTAGCTGGTTGTTCAATGATGGAATGGACGAATAAACGACGTTTTAAATGATCTAATAGCTTTAGTTCCTGTGTTTCTTCAACCTTATATGCCTTCAAAGCTAAATCCTTGTGTAAAATATGCCATGTTGTGGACCCACTAAGTCCAACTTGTAAACGTCTGCTGATGGACATTTTAGGGTCTTCAGTTTCACGAACCAAATCAATATTTGAACCGGTCTCTTGAAAAAATAAAGCTGTTCGGAGAGGACCAGACTCTCTGACTCTTGATTCATTCCTACTTGTAGGTGGATTCGCTTTTTCGAAGAAACTGTTCGTTACAGAAATATTGGGAATTATTTCTTTCGATAATTCGAATTGTAGAGGAAATGATTTTTTTTAAGACTTTAAACCTTTATATATAACCCGTTTTTGTTGTAAAGCGGGACACCCTGTGCACATGAAGTTTCATTCCCGAGCACAAACTATCTTCCTGCAAATCTGCATTGCCAGATCACGGCCATACGTCTTCTTCAACGTCCTCTCCTCCAGCCAGTTAGCATCGAAAAATCCTGCCTCCCGAAGATCGATTCTTGTCGAAGCTGAAACGGCAGAGCGCGATACGAAGAGGAAATTATCTGAATACTGATCTGACATATGAGCGGTTAGGAGGTTGTCTTTTGTCGGAATTTAGCCTCGCAATCCTGCTTTGAAAGTCCCGGCGAAGCGTGGATCGTAACAGCAAACGGTTTCGGTGACTAGCTGCTTTCTTATCCTGTATACCAGCCACCGACAAGAGGCGATACTCGGACACGCATAGCTGGACACTGGACTTTTCGAAGGAACTCATCACACTGCGGCATAGGCGTAGACGAGGAAGCTGCTGCTTGCAACCGGTGTGGTTGTGTGCTCGGTCTGGTTCCAGCCTTAGCGATCGTTGTGCTATTTCAAAATGTTCTCCAAGCCGCCTGTAGCTTTCGAAAATTCCCTAGGTCGAGAAGGCAGCATCGGGAAATAGTAAATGAAAGAAAATTGTGTTAATCTTGTTTCAAATTTTTACATCCATCTGAAACGTCAGACTTATGCCAACGCTTGATCCAATCATCCATGCGCTTCTGGTTCTGAAAAGAATGGCATCCACTTCCTTGGTTGCATTTTGTTTTATGGCTTCCAACTAGTACAAATTCCATCCACGAGAGGGAGAAAAATGAGTCAGCATTGGTGCATTGTCACCAAGGCCTTTTTTTTTGCAGAATAAAATTCCGAACAAACTTCTTGCTTAACACTCCTCCAAGCAAGTTTGAAACGCATTTGACAGTTACTTTTCCATTTCCTTTTCGAAATGTGAAAGCTTACCTTGCTACTACTTCTTTTGTATAAAATGAATAGATTTGATTTTCATTGATCGCCTTTTGTGTATACTTGTTTGTCACTGATTTGGTGACAAAATGAAAATAAGAAATACTGAGAGAGAAAACCAGAGCTAATGAATTCCTACGCCCCTGGCTGAGATATCTCGGCATTATCAGTACACGCAATGTTGGCTAGCGGTTATGTCCAAGTAAGAGTGTGAATTTATAAAAGTCTATGGGATGGAACCGTGTACATTAAAATCACATCCGCGATACCGAAGTCCTTTCTCCAAGACGATATAATTGGTTCCTAGATCGTTATGGAAATCGATTAATATCGAAGATGAGGTATTATTATATATCTCCACATAGTTCTTCGTCTAGCGTGACCAGGTTACACTGGCCTGATCCACGCATCGAAATGTTAATATCGGTGGAAATTATCCACTTGAGTCGTACTCATGGGAGAAAATGATGAAAATCATGATTTCCTTCGATTGATATGTTATTTTTTTATGCGAACTGAATTCAACAAAACTGTGAATGTGGATGCAGATCTTCTTCGTTTTATTCTCGAGCTACGAGGATATATTGAAAAAAATATGTCAAAATATTTTATTACCCAACTTATTCTCCTCTTAATCGAATACATTTATTACAGCGAACCTGCAACGTCTCTAGGCCTTTCAAAAAAATGTTTCTTCTTGCTCTGCAAACCAGTCCTCCACAGCTTTTATTTCCTACTCGTTGGAAGAAAATTTACGACCTTTAAAACTTTTTGTCAGTTGAGGAAAGAGATAATAGTCGGACGGAGCCAAATCTGGTGAATAAGGGGGGTGTTCTAGTAATTCTAACCCTATATCACGAATTGTTTGCATGGCAACATGAGATTTGTGTACTGGGGCGTTGTCCACTAAAAACAAAACACCTTTGGATAGCTTTCCGCGTCTTTTCTCTTTAATTTTTCGCCGTAGAGTGGTCAGTAATGTCGACTAGTAATCTTCAGTTATTGTTCTACCCTCATCCAAAAAATCAATCATGATTACTCCATGGCAATCCCAAAAAACTGAAGCAAGAACTTTTCCAGCAGATTTTAGGACACGAAACTTCTTAGGTCTTGGAGAACCAGAGTGTCGCCATTCCATCGATTGTTGCTTTGTTTCTGGATCGTAGAAATGTACCCAAGTCTTATCCATAGTAACAATTCGGTTTAAGAAGTCTACATCGTTTTCAAATCGAGCACAGATCGAACGCGATGCTTCAACCCTTGCACGCTTTTGGTCAACATTAAAACATTTGGGGATCCATTTTGTAGAAATTTTTCTCATATCCAAATTGACGTGAACGCGTTCGTATGAAATCTAGAATGCTTCAGATATCCGTTTTAGCCCAATTCGACGGTCTGATGAAATCATGTCATGAACTGCATCGATATTTTCGGGGACTGACACAGAAACTGGCCTTCCCGATCGGTCATCATCTTCAATGGAAAATTTACCTCTTTTGAAGCTTGCAGTCCAATTTTTCACAGTCGCATACGAAGGACATTGATCACCAAGGGTATTAAGCATATCTTCATAAATCTGCTTACCTCTTAACCCTTTTAAATACAGGTACTTGATGATGGCTCGATACTCCAATTTTTCGATTTTTACGATTTCGGTGGACCCTTTTTTTTTAAATTTATTGTGTAACTCTGGTTCACTTTTTTGAGGTCGAAATGAGTTATTGTTCGTTGATATGGTATCGCAATATTTGGAACTGGTCTAGGCTATCAATACATCCATTTCATTGTTTTTCACCATTCGATGAACATCATAGATCCTTGGAGTTTTTCTAGAAGGGAACATGGATAACTACGAAAAACTGATAGTGTTCGGTTCCCTTTCAATTTTAAATTGACCAGCATGGGACATCCTGTATACCTACATTTCAATGAGATATCGTAGGATTAATTTTTGTTGGCAACAGTCTTCGATTCATTTCACGTTGATACGATTGGATGGCCGAGAAAAATTTAAGAAAACATGGAAACAATTTTCTACATAGAGCAAATTAACGATTAAAGAATCTTTGCGAGCTTCATTGGATTTGGAGGAGCTACAGAATCAGAATTTCAATCTAATGTTGATATTTCAATTTACTGAATTTATGGAGCATTAAATGCTTTCCCACACTGGTCAATATATCGATATCAAGAAGGCATAAATCAACAATCAGCAGCAATATACCATTTGCTGGAAATGGAATGTGACGTTTTCACACGGGGCAATTCATTTCTGCACTAGAAGTCACGATTTTGCCATTGATATGCTAACTATGCTCTAATTGCCCATAGGACATGTGGAAACTACCCATTCGAAATTATATACCTGTATGATAACTCCGTATTTGAATAATGCTCATTTTGATTCAAATTGACAGTATCTTCCCATGTTATTTCGAAAGTTTTTCGGGTTTCTCTCCAAAACACAATCGTTGATGACGATTTTTGGCTGAATATTAGATTACACACACTTGGTCAGAATGATATCATGTCCATAGGAACAAGAGAGCTGAAAACAACTTCATATTTGAATAACTTGAGTGAAGAAAAGTCTGACATATGGCATATTTAAATATTGATGCTCATTGTGAAGGGATGTCAACAATGTTGCATTTTATTACTTTGAGACCACCCATGAAGGCTACAACGTTTTGAAGTTCTCATTTCGGGATTTCTGTATACTTCTTCAGTCACACAAATGCCTGTGTACACACATCGTTAGAAGAATTCGGGAATAATTTCATTTATCAAGAGATAAGGCACACACCGCAAGGCTTCAAAACATTCTTCAAGGGAACAATAATATCTAAGAATGAACTGGTCAGCAAACTCTCCGGACATGAATCCAATTGAGCACGTATAGGATTACTCAGGGAGAGCAAAAGCCAACTTTTCAGGATTTGAATTTAGCCCTTCAGGAAGAATGAAACGATATGCCTGAAAACTTCATTAATGACTAGTGGAATATCTATAATTAATCAAAAATAAATAATGGATGAATTTTTCTTATTTTTTATATTTTGTCTCACCCTGCATAAAGCAAAGAGTAACAAACAAAAATTTTCTATCAAATATATTGCAGTTGAAATAGAGGAGAATATTCATCCCATTTCCTGAACCTAGATTGTTCATTTATTGAGAAACCTACTACCTAGCCTAACCTAGGAAAGCCAATACTTTTGACGATGTGTGTATATTGTGAATTCGATGATTCTGTTCGATTATGCCAATGTGTAATTAAAGGTAAAAAAGGGCACAGACTCAGCAAAAATGCTTGCGGGTTCATTTACGGCTATCATTATTGTCATAGATATTCCTCATTATATGAAACGCAATCCATTCCAGATATTTTCAGAGCATGGTAACGCAATCCACTCGTTATAGAACCAATAAATCAGATTCCGAGGGATTCCATTACTTTTGGGGTCGAAATAATCTGTCGGACGGCAAACATGACATAAGCGGGTATTTTTTCGCTAATGATTGTGCCAATCTCATAATGGATTAGTGCCCTCACCGATAAGAGCGGTTCTTGCATCCGATATCAACTCTCCCAACTCTATAATACCTTATTAGTGAAGTTTTTCATGGCTTGTTTTCATGTTGGGATGGGACCCTTTGGGTATTTGTTGTCGCCTTGAAATGAGGGAAAATGTTTATATCGATCCTTTTTTGGTGTAATCCAAAAGGATGATTTCACTATAACTTCATCAAAATCGAACCATGTTTATGGATTTGTTTCGGTTTGTAGAAGGTTGTACACACACACACACACAGGATCAAGTGAAAATAAATTTTCTTCTCTACGAAAAATTACTTTGTAGTAATTTGAGACTTTTCTGCATGTAGCATCGCACATTCAAATAAACCAAGAGAAAAAGTAATGAATTCAAATGAAGGAAAAATATGTATATGCCTTTAAATGGAGCCAATTTAGTGTTGGAATCTTTTTGATCCAAGAATCGCTGTTGAAATGTCGTTACATCTGAGAGATTTCAAGTCGTGAGCGTTAAAAGCAAATGTTCATGCTATTTAGATTAGGTACATGACCTGTAATCTACAGCGTAAAGAAACTACGAAGTGGGTATTTTACATCAATTAAATGTGTGACATTCCAAGCGATGGGGAGTTCGAGATATAACTCGGTAATCTCGTTGCTCACAGAGTGGAGTTGTCACAGTAATACAGTGCAATAAAACAGTGATAATAAAATGGTTCGGTTGAGAACGGCCATTAATTTTTTTCTTAATTAATATATTTTACAGCCTACTAAACTCATTCGCGATAGCGGAGATTTCGATACTTTTGATATGGAAAAGCTACAATTAGTTGCCGTCACGATTCGTTCATTTATATCTTTCTTGGGTGCGAGGAGTGGCAAGTTTGCGGCCGTTGAGGCAATATGCTCAATCTTCCTTTCTGAATTCGTATCCTGGTGGAGGGAATCTATTCATGATAGCCTGCTACACCCCTCAAGTTTTTCGCATAGACTCAAATATTCACCCACAGATTATTGAAAAATCATTCACTAAACCGAAATATTTCTCTCAAAACTAGTTATAAAATATGTCTAGATTGAGTACCAAATATTCCAGGGAAAAATTATGAACTCACCTTTATCTGGTGAAAAAACACATCTCTTGGAAGTTAAAGAAAAGTTCGATGCAAAATGGTGAATGCGCTAGAGGAAATTTTAATTCGTTCAATACTTCAAAACTACAGCTCGAATCCCATAGTGAATGCAGAAATATAGAAGGTAATCTTATAGGTGATATATTAATATAAGAAGACCATTGGCGGACTTACGACTTCAGGGGCCCTACGCTTCAAAACTTTTGGGGCTCCCTCTGAAATATTTTCGATTTTTTTCAAAAGAATTTTTTAATCAAAACTCACTTCTTTAAAAACAAAACATAAAGTTAATTAATAAAATACAAGGTATGTATATCAAAACAAAATATAAGCGATGAATAAAAATCTTAAAAAAAGGGAAAATTATCACCAAAATTCAAATACAAAATATCTCTAGAACATCATATCTGCAAATTTTTCATTGCAGCATCGAGAATAAGGAATAAATAAAATCATCACAAAAGATACAAGTATCGTAAAGCTGTGAATCAGTTACCTACATCATGAAATTCCACTTAAAAAATTGATTCTTTCTTATTTTAGTATCAGCGAATTCATTTATTGCAGAATCATAATCGAGACTGCTCGTTATATCACTTTCGATAGAAAGTATTCCTAAAAACTGTAGTCTATTTTCTGTCATAACAGTTCTATATTTATTTTTTATCAATGACAGTTTGGAAAATGAGCAAAAAATTCTGTCAATTTTGAATGCTTAGCTTTACTCTGCTCTTTACTTTCCTACATATAACGTCTGTCAGACATGGTTTCACGTCAATAATTCATATGCAACTAGCAACTGTAATGATAAGAAAATGTTAAATTTTATTTTATATTCTGTGAGGACTAACACAGAAATTCATTGACTTCGCTCTATCGAAGTATGAAATCCGAACCGATGAGCTAATATATGAAAAATTATTATCTAATTGATACAACAAAAGAATGGTAAAATATGAACATATTATTGAACATAGTGAATGAGTCTATCGGAGATGAGCGGAAGTCAAGAAAAAATTGCAACAATTGAATTGATAAATATCTAAATATACAACCATATTTTTGAAACAAAATTATTTGTTTTGTTTGTCATTTCGTCGTACAAACACGTAGGTACAGGTTGAATCAAATGATTTCTGTAAATCGTATTTTGTATTATCGTATTTCCTTTTCCCGGTAGGTATTGAACCAATATTATGTCGTATGCCTTACATATATCGAAAATGAATTTGACTGGTCTGCCTCATCATCGCTCGAATTATGTTTATGCCGAATTGCCGAAAAATTGGAAGAATGTTATTTCTAGCATATGAAACTGCACTGTAAAGCTTACCTTCTATATCAATTATATCGTTCAATGAGAGTACAAGGATTTAAAAGTCCAAACACAAACAGAAATGGTTCAATTCACCAACACTTCTCAGTTTTTCACAATATTTGAATCTTACACGTTACACGAAACTCGCCCGTCACTGTCAATACTTTTCGAATCTTGTGAAATGAATGTGAGAAAAAAATATGCAGACCTAAGAACTTCTGCACAAGTATTTTTCACTTTACAACCCTAAACGAATCAACATCTGGTCGGCCGTTCTGTAGCACATTCCTAGATTTTAGAGGAAATGCCGACAAATTTATCGAATTATGATGTAATTGTAAATATTGGAATTCGGCCGCCACCCTTGACGGAATTTATTGCAGGCAGACAAGAATTAGGGACAGTACGCTGAATCTCGGATGGTGTGTTTTTTCCAACATCTGAGTTTTGCTCTGAAGCACTTGTTATTCAATTGCGTCTCGTGTGAATGTAATAATTCATAATTCGCAGGTTGCCTCTGAGCTTCTTATAAAATATAGTACAGTGTGACTATTTTTTTTCACACTTACAGACTGAATTTCCATTCTAGAAAAAAAAATCAATTCGATCGCCGGGGCCCCTATGGACCTCGGGGCCCTATGCTGCAGCGTACTGGGCGTACCGGTTAATTCTCTACTGAAGAAGACAAGAGTAAATTGAGCTCAAAAACTGTTTCCATGATGTAGTAGAAATAAAGCCCAATTTTTTGGGATTCAACCAGGCCCGTAGCCAGGAATTTTTTTCGGGGGGGGGCTAAAAAACTTTAACCTATGGAAATGAAATAATTCATGATTGCCACAACGTATAACTGCACACATGCTTATTGATATTTTAATAATCTCGGGGGGGGCTTCAGCCCCTTAGCCCACCCCCTAGCTACGTGCCTGGATTCAACTCGTATGGGGGTAAAATAGGGGTTGAAATTTTGTGGGGAAATCATTTTCATTTAATCGGTTCATTTCCTCAATCAGAATTTTATTCTTAATTCACATTTTTCAGTTTCATTATTTTCGGTTTATTTTCGAAAAGGTAATCTGCTCCTAATTCAATTCATTCCGATATAAGTCTTTTTCAAAGGAGAATCGACAAAATATTCTTCGAAGTATTGATGTCCTAGTCGTTGACATTCAAGTGACCTACCTACCTGGCTGCGTTCAGGGAGGCTTTCCATCCGAGGGAAGTGGACGGGATTGGGATGAAATTGTCGAATATCATCGGCTACTTCCATTTGCCGGATTTCCGACGGGCTGTTCATTTGAGAGAGTGCCGAAATCTTTAATTCCAATCTGATCCCGCATTCAGAAAATTAAGTAAATCATTCGTAAGTTAACCGGAAAGGTTCTCAGCTAATATGGATAGCATATGTTAAAATGTCCATTTGCGTAATTGAAATATCTGGCTTTCACGGACATAGAAAAGTCGAATTTTCAATGAATGCAAATGTAAAACCCTGATTCTTTTCACGTCAAAGGGCAAACATGCTCATTTTAGTTCCTTTTGACTGGAGCTTTGATAGCGAACATTACGGTCCGTACGAGCTTTTTGTGAACGTTGTCCATAATTACAGGTTTTTGGTTTAGAGATTGAAAGTCACCCCGTTGTGATTTAGATCACCAGATTCGAAACCTGACATATCACGAATGTGTGCTGACAAGTGTGCCTCACCCTTTGTTCGCCTGAAATTGATCGCAGTTTCGGTTTAATTTAGGATCACGTATTTATGCGCATTTCTGGCTCAGTCTCTGTCGGTTTCATAAAGCACCTAGGTCCATTTTTCATTTCAACGGTTTCATAAAATTGAAATTGGTAAATCATATCCCATTTTCCAGGAACAACAGATCACCATCTGGCACCAAGATGTAATTCACTCGATATTGTGTCTTTTCGAAGACTGTTGGACATTGATGCCGCAAGAATCCATTCGATAACCTTTCCATAAGTTCCTGAAGGTCATAGTTTTCCCGAGTAAGGGGGAGTCTTATTGGATGGCCTCGAAGATATAGTGATTCGACACCTCTCGACTTTTTGTGGGGTCGTTTGAAGATTGTCGGATTTTACACAGGTAAGAGGGAATGTTGAACAGAGACACTATTACCTGTACAATGTTGATTTAATAAGCATTAAATTAATTAAAACTCCCTTTAACAACGTTCCGTTCTCGTGTTCATTCGATCAGAAAGATAGTAGGTATAAACCAATTTGTTCAGATCTTTAGCCCAATTAATTATCGTTTCCGTCAACGATCGTTGTATCATGCAATATTTTTATCACCTGTTAAAACATGTGTCAATCTAGTGGAAACTTCCGTCCAATGTAGGAAATTGTTTAATTTCCGGTTTGCATGAATACGTTGAACATTACCTGTTAGACATTCGATGTCGCGTGATTGAGAGAAAAACTCCAGAGAAACCTGCTGGTTGAAGTTCAAAAACGGTCCACAATGCTACCCATTCTCTCCGTTGAGGGAGTTTTTGAACATTCAAAGACCTCATCAATCGCATCTTTCTGTTGTAGTTTTCATTGAAGTCCCTTTCCTAGTTTATTCAAACTGGAATAAACGTAACGCAGAACGTATTTTCTCGATATTTTGAGAAACAAGAGAACGGACTGAAGAACGAAAACCGTGAGACTGTCCATTGTTTGATAGCAATGGGTTTGGCCTGAGCTCACTCACAACTGTGACCTATTGATGTAGTTGTCTATCTAGAAAGTCACGGAATGAAATATCTGCAATTAATCACAGTAGTCTTATGCCCACATCGAGTCAATTAATTATACCATATACTCCTCTAACATCGACTCTTTTCCGCAATAGCTGTTGGACACTTTGATTGCTCGTATAATCTACATAGAATGTAATACAATGTGTGTGATTAACATTTCAACACCTATTGCACCTGACTCCGAGGAACCTCTTTTTGGGGTTTCGTTCAGCTGGGTCCACACGAGAAGTGACTTACTCGCAAAAGGCAAGTGCAAGTACCCAATATCTTCAAAGGTATAATTTTTTCGAGTTCTAGAAACTGATCGATGCTTTTTTAAGTTGTGCAATGTGTTTCTGGTTTGATTTGCCCCAGTTCTTGCTGTGATCATAGCTGGAAGCAATTCCTACAGATATGATCTCTACCATATAGTGGTCAGCAATTTGTGCTGAACATTCTGCCCCAAGTGACATTACACATGAAAATAGTAATACACTGCGCAAAAAAATTAACGCACATTCTGAAAATCTCAATTTTAATGAAAGTTAACTCTACATTGACTTTATAACTTATTTTTTATGTTCTCTCGGGAAAGTTTTGAACGAAACAAGACACATTAAATGGAAGAAAAATTCAGGATTTCACCGAATCTTATGTGAAAGAAGAGAAATGAACAATTTTCAAAATACTGAAATGCTGATAAGTGATTTAATACTTGGTATTTCCACCCCTTGCGTTAATTACAGCTCGGCAACGACGGTTCATACTCAAAATGAGTGATCTTGAAATGTTCTGATCTAATCCTTCCCAGATTTCTCCGAGTTGGATTCCTATTAAGTCATTAAGAGTAGCTGGATGATTTTCTGAACTTCTCTCAGCCTTCTATTGAGGTTGTCCCAAACCTGCTCAATCGGATTGAGATCTGGACTTCTTGCTGGCCATTCCATTCGAGAGACTTCAACCTCTTCAAGGTACTCCTGAACGATGCGCGCACGATGGGGTCTGGCATTATCGTCCATAAAAATGAAATTTTCACCAATGTATGGGTCAAATAGCATTACATGCTCTTCAAGCATGTTCCTTATATACTTATCAGCATTCATAGCTCCGATATCAACGACCACTAGGTCTGTGCGAGCAGTCAAAAATATTCCACCCCATACCATAATCGATCCTCCCTCGAAACCAGTAGTATTCAGAAAATTGCACTGAGCATATCTTTCATGTGGACGTCTGTATACAAGGGAACGTCGATCACAATGGCTCTACCATTGTCTGCCTCTGCAGAATCTAGACTCATCTGTGAAGAGAACTCTTTCCCAATCGGCCTCTTCCCAATGGATATGCTCTCTCGCAAAATCCAAACGCGCCCTTCGATGGGCTGGGGGTAAGAGCTGAGGCGATTTCTTATTGTCTGAGTGCTATTTTGCACCTCATAAGTTTTGAAGGAGACGAGCGGTCGCAAACCGTTGTCTCAACGAAGAAACTCTCAAGTAACGTTCTTGAATGGCAGTTGTTACCCGTGGTCTACCCTGTCCTGATGGTCTTCGGACATTCATACCTGTCTCCCTGAATCGCTGCAACATTCTGGACACACTTGTATGGGAAACTCCAAACCTTTCTGCAATTCTTGTGTATGTCCACCCTTCTTCTCGCAAAACTACCGCTTGGGCACATTCCTCTTGGGTCAAATTGCGTGTTTCGCGTTGCATAGCGATCGAGTGTATAAAATCAAACGAAAGAAAAACTATTGATCACTAGAATTGATCGAGAACAACTGATTTTAGAATGGAGCCAATACATTCAAAATCTGATATCATCTTTTTTTATTCCTGCTGGGAGAAAACATCTGTATTGAAGAAAAACGTTGAAAGTGGATAACATATGCATGCATAATTCTGATAAAAATAATTATCATTGAGAACACCTCCAGTTGTAGAATAAATTTGAGATTTCCATAACGTGCGTTAATTTTCTTGCGCAGTGTAGAAGTGTAGATGTTGTCTTGATGAAGATTTTCAAATTGTCAAATTTACCAACCATCTTAAGAGTAACTTGATGTTTTTTTGAGAATATAGTGAAGGAAATTCTAAAATGATATGACTCAACTGTCGGAAAAAATTTCCTCGAGGCATCTGAAGGAACCACAGTTAGAATGCCGGCTGGGGGAATGAAATATAGCTTTATATCACTGTATTCTTGTAGTGACACTTAACAGTTATGAATGATTACAAGGGGACAATGTTGACCGCTTCCTGATCGTAGAGGGCCGGTAGAGGATACAGATACAGCATCTGTTGGAACGATAAAATGTTTATAGTGAAAAAATTGAGCGGTACCTATATTGCAGTACTTTCTCTACTGCAGCACCATTAACCTATGTATGCATTTCAAACGATTGCACTTTATTAGTCATTCCGTTGCATCCTGTAGTTTAATGATCTCGTCGAATGTACATATACAGTCATGTCCAGCTAGAGCACGCAATAAATAATCATATTCATTTTTGTCCTTCGAAAATATTACCGATATGATTCCTGACTTTGATTAAGGGAAGTCAAGCCTTCACTCTTTATTCTACGTTAATAAAGTCAATAGGAAATCTTCCAATCAACACTGATCTTTATCTTAGCTGTTCGTTGCGCGATTTAGAATTAGAATCTTTATGATTATCCTTGAAATTCAACCATGACGGATTTTAATCGATTATAAATATGGAGAATGTATTCTTCAATCATATTCTTATAGATCTTCAGATTGTATGCTTTATAAGATGATTCTCACTCTGAATCTGATCGGATGTGTTTGAAATGTCACCAAAAGTTGCTCCTATAGCTAAAGGCAGATTCGAGCGTTGGCCTTTTTTGGAAGAACCAAGTTTCATTCAACCCCTTTGCACATAATCTTCTACCCTCGAAATTGGTGATTTGTCTCTGCATGCCAAACCAGCAGTTTCGAAATAACCTGCCTCGTTGCCATTAAAGGGTGAAAGTAGAAGATTATGCCAACATTCCGCCGAATAAAAAAAAATTTCAAGGAGTAATATTGCAGTGACTATTCCGAAGAATCTCCTCGATTAATTGATCAAGCCTACCTGAACCAATTACAGCATTGTCTGCGGAATGAGCGATGGTCTTCGTTGCTCAACGATAAATCGGTTATTGGCACGAAATTGATTCGCATAATTCATCAAATCGAAATCATTCGAGGATATGAATTAGAAGCCATTCCGAATGTTGAAATTCTGTTAATCGCATGTGAGGCAAGGCATGATCGAAGAGGAAAGAATTAAAAAGACAGAGAGACAATGGCTGTAATGCGTGAGATGCCCTGGGCATATTTCACTTTCGCAAGTATCTAATGATGTCAAGTTCCACCAGAGAGTGCTGGACTCCCGACTTCACCCACATGCAAGAAAGGCGATGCAAGAAATATAGCATCTTGGTCAGTTCATCGGAATTTATTTATACAATAATGGCTTTCTAGATTCTGTTGAACGATAGTGGTCTTCTCTGTTTGTGTGGTATTCTGAAACCATCACAATGACGTTGTGATCAACAATGAGAATGTTGCAAGAATTAATTTCCTCGTGTTTCTATTATTCAAACACAATGCCAGTTTATATCACAAATGAACGAGGTGTGTTCGATTCCAACTACAAAATCACAGTCGTTAATCATTTTCAGGCGAAATGGTTATATTCCGTTGAATTATGTGCGAGATAGTTCGATAGATCGCTTTCATCAGACTGTGCTAACTACCTTCGCTTTCATGTATGGTAGTTCCATCGCCTCTAACCTGACCTATCCGACTTACTCTTTTCTGGAATTCCAATTATGCACATTCACACGCTCGATCTTCGTAATCACGACTAATTGATCTGCGGTTTTTACGGAAGGGCATTCAAGAAAGATCCTATTTGAAGCTGCCTTTCGTCTATCCTCCTAAAATTTGCGTTTCGACCTTCAACACACCGGTGGTTCTTCTTTTCCTCAGATAACCACGAAGCCCTACAAGCTCTTATGTGCCTTGAACACAGTCAGAACAGTTTCTGGCAGACTACAAGAGGATAACTCTGGCATATGTGTTGAGGAATATTGTGATTCTGGATAATGCGAGGTCAGTCTTCTTTGTTTAGCCTATTTTATCGACCCAAGAGCCGATATTTGGGACGAAAAAGCCTCTGGCTGAGAATGTGCGTTGGATACAAAACAATACCAGACCGTGTTTTACTGTGACAAGATGTGTCATAGTGAAGGAAGGCAACAAAATGCAAGATTTTCGTTTATATGGATCAGGAAGAGCGTGGGTTACTAAACTCAACCCTGAAGAACACCCTAATTCAAATTAAAATGACTCAGATGTTTAGTTCGGTTGAAAGATTCTCCATCCTCCATCACAGACATTATTCAACAGAGCTAGTTGCCACAAACCATTAAAAGCAATCATAGAGCTAAATAGCCCTAGTATACCCCAAATTCCATAGGAATGCTTATGGTTTGTGGTTATTCTGGATGGAATTCTAGTCATAGAAACATTGGGCACTTGGGATTCTTGAGAAATGCATTCGAAATGGGCAGAGGTGTCGGTGTGGCTCTGTGCATGTCGGCATTCAGAGGCCTAAATGACCGGGTATAAATTAAGCAGGTGGATTAGCGGCACCTATTTACTCGCTATCAAAGTGAATAGTATCGTCCCATCCGAAACAGTGCGCAATGACAAGTGAAAGCCTGCACGCCTTCTGTGACAGTGCGACAAACCGCGAGCTCAGCGGAATTCAGTCTCTATTCCGAAACCGTAGGACAACAGACATCAGATTGTCACTGGTTGTCGCCAGAATAGCGGCGCACTCGCACATCGCACCCAATTCAAATAAAACCACGTGTATGATATAAACAAGAAACGTTTCCGTGCAGCCATCCGCGATTGTTATGTCAGTTTTGACTAATGACACTTTCCTACCTCAAATATGTGAACTGAGTTGTTCGGATCTCTGCCTCTAATCGTGATTTGGTACAGCTGCAGGTCGTGCAACAGGTAAGACCAAATTGCGGGAAAAATTCTGCGCTTGAGGAACTCGATGCAGCGTCATCGATTTTTGAATGATCCCATTATTTTTCATCAGAATCAGTGGAACTTGATCGGTTGCTGATAAAAACTACTTAATCGGAAAGTTCTCACGTAATGCTGAAGATACTCAATCAATGAAAATTTCAGTAGTAATCAGGATGCTTCATTTAGGTTGTGATCCATGTTTCATCCATGTCTCACTAATGGCATGGTTTGCTACCTTAGTGTTATTTTGTGAAATTTCTGGATCTTCAACTTTTCCAAGCTTTCAGATTCACAAATGATATTTTTCCCCAAATCCGAATAGTTTAACTTATTTTAAACTTTTCAAGGGACTCGAGGTTGAACGCATTAAGTTATAGGTATTTTGTTTCATACCAATTGAAGGCAAAGAGTTATATACACTTCTATGAATTATTTAGTGCATTGGGGTAATTCCAAATTCTCGAATAAATGAGTAATATTTATTTTCTTGGCCTAGTATCGAATCAGCGTTAAATTTTTCTGATCGAATCATTAGAGGTGCTGAGAAAAATTGTGGTCGAGTGCCTATTCGAATTAAAGAAAACCAGGGCCGAAGAAACAACTTACGTCTGCAGGTTAGCAACTAATTCAACTTTCAATTCGCTGGACACGTGTCAGCAGAGTGTGAAAAAATTCGGACAACATAAGAAGGCACTTCCATTCAACTTTCGA
This sequence comes from Adalia bipunctata, assembly GCA_910592335.1. Lineage (NCBI taxonomy): Eukaryota > Metazoa > Arthropoda > Insecta > Coleoptera > Coccinellidae > Adalia > Adalia bipunctata. The sequence goes on from OU342957.1 coordinate 5,634,727, forward strand.
CCCTTGTAACAACCGGGAAAGTTGAGGAAGATAGCCAATATATGTCGAGAGCGGTGAGCTGAGATAACCTTGGAGATATAATGGGTCACTATATCATTGACCGTGATTCCTATTCCTATGCAGTTGCCTCGATCTCCACAGGATAAATAGGATTTGGTGTAACGTGCATAGTAATGGAGTAATGAATTAGTCTGACAAATTTGATCGACCAGCGGGTAGATTTGTTTCGAATTGAGACAAGCGCGCCCCGAGCGCTCACTCTTCATGAATCTGTAACTGTTCATTGTCGTGTTAGAAAGTCTCGCACCTACGACTTGAACTGTTCCCTGCATAGGTCGTAATTTGTTCGGCGTTCATCTGAAATCCACGATTGTATCGGAGTTAATTACACTCATATTTCGAGCATTCGTCAGTGCAGAAAGATTTTCCATGCATATTCGTAATATATTCAGGATTTCTTTATGCTTCGATATAATAGATGATGTAGAGATGTGTTCTTATTGTGTTTTCTAAATGGTTCGAATGGATTGTAGATGATCTATATAGAATAACACCTTCAGATGCACCAGGGATTGCGTGATGTAGACAAATATAGCGTTTTTGGGGGGTCTTACCCCTTAGTCATTTTTCACCCAAAAAGTTGGGATTTTCGAAACCGATTTTATGACATGTTCTGGTACTCTGGACAAAGCCTCTTGTCAATATACAAATGAAACCTGGATACGATCAAAAGAACGGGAGATATGACGCTTTGAAATTTCAATTTTTTTTTTTAATACCATTTTGTAGGTGAAAATCTAAACCATGATAGATAGAGCCTTGGATTATTGTTTATTGAATTCAGCGTCCTCGAAAACCTATATTTCGATACCAAACTTGTTCATATAGATCTTCTATGACTTGATTTTTTTCGAATTTAATTTTTCGAATTTTCAACTTCGAGTTTTGTTCGCAAGCTCATAGCACTCGGAGTATTGGTGATATCTATCGGCAAAATGTGTTTTCTCAATGGTTCGAATGGATTGTAGATGATCCATATTGAATACCACCTTTAGATTTCCGAAGGATTGCGTGACGTAGACAAATATAGCGTTTTTGGGGGGTCTTACCCCTTAGTCATTTTTGACCCAAAAAGTTGGAATTTTCGAACCCCATTTTATTGCATGTACTGGTACTTTGGACAATGCTTATTGTCAATATACAAATGAAAACTGGATAGGATCAAAGGAACGGGAGATATGACGCTTTGAAGTTCCCATTTTTCAAAAAAGAATAATGTACAGATGTGTTCTTATTGTGCACATGTGCCTTTCTCAGTGTACTGTTGATAAAACAGTTATGAATAAAACTACATAAGAGCACGTTGTTTTTATTGTGTTCATTCAAAAGTTTGAAGATATTTTTCCTGCAGGCATTCCTGCTCCAAAGAGATTATTGATTGTTTCCAACAGCTTTTCTTCTCAGTGATTCATATTTCTTTCATGGTGATTTCTCTTCACAATCAAGCGAAAATTAGGGGGTTTCCCAAAAAGGCCCATATACATGTGACATGCAGAATCTTCGAGATCCTTCAAAATTTCCTCTCTCACCAAAAAAAAATTGGTCCAATAATTCACTGATCCAAAACGCACCAAATGAATAAGAATTTTACTTCAGTAACATTATTGTTGTGGTTTTTGGTCACACCTTTCATTATGTACATAATCGAAATATTCCAACACATCAGATGAATTTGAAACATCAGTTATAATATTTCCGTATTTTTGTGCATGGCCATCTGTCTTGATAACTGTTCAGTTGCTCTTGGAGCATTAATAACTAAAATCCAATATGCAATCTCGTAGTTTTCCTTTGCTACGTTTAGAATTTTCATTTCACTCAAGTAGGTATGAGGAACTTCAATAATAGATGCAAAACGTACTCGTGAACGCACACATACAGTCTTTTGGGATTTTTCTGGCGCATTCCTTCCCCTTTTATCCTGTATCCAGCGACGATTGAACAACAGGATTTCATCCAGATCACATAAATGTCCTACGATGTCAACCCGAGAGTCTGTAAGACCAGTACGTTTTATCTTCACTAAATCATTCTATGAAACTGAGTCAAAATGTCTGTTGTTCATTGAAATTTCATTATTTCAAAAATTAAAGGCGAGTTTTTCTGTGGAATATGTTTATGAATGTATTTTAAGATTATGCAAAAGCAGACCTCCAAGGCCTCTTGTATTCGAAAAATAGCTTCTGTCTATACTTCTCCGAGTCACAACCTGTATAGTTTGATAAATGAGTATCGAATTCTAACGTGTCCTTTTCAAGAATAGATTGATTATTCGCAATAATCTCGTTCCGATAACATTCTCAAGTTCTCTGGCAAAATAAATTCATCGTCTAATCATATGCCATATGTTTCTCCCTATAGTATGTCGTTCCTGCAACAGTGATACCGGTGCCATTCGAAGCAATGTCAGATTGATAAACGCTCATGTATTGCGATATTTCTGAAGCTGATTGCATTTTTCTCAATTCTTTAATTCTTATCTCGACCTTGTAATGATGTAACAGTTATTGTTGTTTTACGTAGAATTTTGACAAGATTATTTCGTATCGTGAGAATAGGTCGACAACCTATTGGTTGTTTTCTTCAATTTTGACTCATTTTCCGGTTCTTTTAATGATTTTTTTCATTGTAATGATTAAGTTGAATCTTTAGGTTGAAAAATAAAACGAAATAATGGCTAATTGTAGGTATGGTTCACAAACTTCGAAGCCATAATCTACAACAATGTTCCAGTGAAAAAACAGAACCACCGACAACGAGGCGTTTGCTGAAAATACAATGGAAGCTGTTCAAATTCGAAGAAAAAGCAGGCCGGGGCTATTGTGTTTCGCCGTGCAGAGTTATGGTACACCTATTTTAAAATCGCAAACCTACCACACATACGGACCTCGTTCAAGTAAAATACCATATTTTACGAGTTGTAAATCATCCGTGTGTCGTCTATATAAAATCGAATAAGTACTTCATTTTAAAATAGCATCCCGTAAGTGTCGCGGGGTATTTTGCTTATTTTCGAACGCACAAAATGTTACGATTCTCTAAATATATAGGGTAACCGGCATACCGGTTCTTCTCTCTCCTTGCAATTTACATCATTGTTACACCCTTCCTCGTTTTCTATGTGGGTCAATGTTCCCCTCGAATGTAGGGCCCTAACCCACTATTCAGGAGTCTCATTGATCTCAAGGTCAGCGAAGCTCATATCTATACGAATTAATATAACTGTCTGTTCAGTATTCGGAATATCTGCATCTTCTTTCTAGTTCTCAGTTATTTCCTCTCTAGCTAAATCCAAACAACCGTTCTGTCTGTGGGTCCTTCGAAATACAGAAACTTTTTCGATCGTTTACAATGCCTGCTAGCCAATCAGTATAGTTTTGTCCCAAGGCTAATTGAGAAAGATTAATTGATTCTAGTTCTGATGCCATTGAAACTTGATATAACTGAAAGAATAACTAGTTTCAACTAGAACCAAGCCAGTTTCGAACGGAAGAAAACTGATATTTTTATCAGAGGAAAAACTAGTTTCAACTGCAAATAACACAGTTTTTCATCTAATTTACTACCAAATTCTTCAGAAATTCAGTTGGATTTTGTCTGAGGCAGTCCAGAAACTACTGATAACTAATAAAAAATTAGTAATTTCAGTTATGGTTTTAACTGATGAAGGACAACAAATTTTAACTGATGAAGGACAACAAATTTTAACTTCAGAACGACTAAATCTGAGTTCATAACAACTAATTCTTACTCCAGCACAACTAATTCTAACTTCAAAGCAACTAGTTTCAACTGAAGGACAACTAGCTTCAACAGAAAGACAAACTTGTTTCAAACAGAAGAAAATTCAGCTTTATCCTAATTTTCATTTGAAGAAAAACTAGTACTGACTATGAAAAACTATAACGGAAGAAATAATAGTTTCAAATGGAAGAACAACTAGTTTTAAGTGGGAGGGGAAACCGGGAGTGTCAGTGAAATAAAGGTTTCGATATGAGATTTTTCAACCTCTTGGTTCAGACCTCTGTATAATTCGTATTCATCTAATTATAGGCGTTTCACGAAAATTCCGCAGTGAATCTCAAACTTATTAGTGTTAAATTCTGCAGTTACCATTTTGGATAGCCAGTTATCTTTGATTATAAAAATTGTCCCAATCAGAATTCGAAAACGTAGTATCACCGAATTATCACCAATGGGATTTTTCATGTCGTGACCCGGGTATTTGATAAAAGCGACATTTGCGTTCTAGTATTGTCGCTTCCTTGAAGGACGTAATCAATTCAAATATAGATCGATATTTCTTCATTATGTATACAGGGCGAGACGTTTTGCAATTTTTTTTCTATTTCCGAGATATTCTCAATTATATCCTATACAATAATTGAAAAAAGTCTTGCATTTGACGATTATTTTGGATCATGCTTTCCGGTCAAATTGCATTTTGAAATTATATAAGCTAAAAGCTTTACGTCATCTAGAACTATATGAGCTCCACTATTCACTATTGTTCCTTAGGATTTCCAATATGTTTACAGAAACCGTTTATATGGAATTAGGGAGCAACTTCGAGTCCATGAGTAATTAAGTATTCATTAAGCATGATTCAAACTTCATGTAAAGCTCTTCTGCATCATTTTCCATTGGTGCTGTCGAGGAATCTGATGTTATTTATACTTTTTAATTTGAGAATACGTGAATATATTGGGCTGTTCTTTTATCACTGATATCAGATATTTTATCTTCAGTTTTTACCCTAAATGATCAATATAATTTCGTCTATATCTCACATTTTTGTAGCATTATCCAAACTATTTTTACTCTCACACCTATACAACTACTACTATTTTTTCCAAGCAAGCAATTTATGTCCCAGGACTTTTTCCAAGCGAATTTTTTCCTTTGTTGTCAACTCTATACAACTGGCATTATTCCTTTTATTATTTTTTTTACTTCATTATGACAGCCCTTCAGTAGAATATGTTCATTATATACAAAAGATAGTGAAGATGTATCTGTATAGTATACGGGGTGGCCACTTTTTTAATGGGATTGTATTGGTAACTTTCAAACCATAAGAGTTAGAAGGTCGGTCAAATGAAGGAAAAGTTGCATTCATAGAAGCATTGTCAAGTAGTTCAAACAAATCGAGATTATCAGGGCCGATTATTGAGATATCATAAGAAAAGTAAATTCTGTCATTTTGATTTTTTTTCCCACTTCATTTCAAATATTATCAAAAAATGTTACAGGAATTTTTTATTCGACAGTAAATTATCCTCAAATTGACATAATCAGATTTCGTATCGTTTCGTACTCTCTGGGCCACCTCAACCTCATTTTTTTCGAAATCTGATTATGTCAATTTGAGGATAATTATGTCACACCATAGTTTAATATTGGGTGTCTATATTCATTATATTGTATACAGGATGCCTGTATATATGGGTAGGTCCACTAGTGTGTGAACAATATTGAGTTGAAAACTCTGCATGGGTCACTTTTCCAATGTATGTATGATTGTATGGACTTTTCGTCTCTAGAACTATCTGAGCTCTCCTATTTTTCCTTAGAATATTGCCGATATGTCTGCAGATGCTTTGTATCAATCTCAATCTTATAAAATCGAAATCTTATATGAGTCGTGCCTGTAAATCGTCAAAGTCGATTGGTGTTCTGACAAGGACGCCGTTATGAATAAATTTGGATAAATAAGTGTATATATGACTGCAAGGTATTGGGTGTGTTAGAGCCAATGGCACAGGTGGGTCGGGTGTCGTTTTGTCGCCAGCTGGGGGGGATGTCACCAACATTCAAAACGCTTGCGCGAGGCGGACACAAATGTCACCTGCCGACCGACTACGCCTTGAGATCTGGTTTCCGTCCTCGGATGCCCTCTGTTGGAGTGGAGCCTACATTAAAACGAGTCGCTCGCCGTCCGCACAGCTGAGCATACGCTCCCGCAACTAGAGGATCACCGCAGCCGATGTTTTCCTCTTCGTCCCTCACTGGCTTCTGCTTCTGAAAGGACGATACGCCGTTCAGTCCTGAGCTTTATATAATTCAAAATGTTCCTTTTTTCATTTCTCCAGTTCATTAACTTAATTCGCGAGAAAGAAAAAAAAATTAACATTATATACTCCAGGCAGGAGCTTACGTTACTGCAGCATCCTGCTATAACTGAAGAAATTTTGTGGAAGATTTCATTATAAAACATTATATACTTCAGGAGGGCATTATGTCACTGCAGAATTCAGTAATTAACGACAAAGTATTGTTAATGATTTCATTATACATATAACATTATATACTTCAGGCAGGCGCTCATGTTACTAGAGCATTCAGTTATCACCGAAGAAATATTCTCAATGATTTCACTATAAAGCATTATATACTTCAGGAAGTCGCCTATGTTACTACATAATTCAGTTATTACCGACAAAGTATTGTTAATGATTTCATTTGAAGACATTATATACTTCAGGAAGGCGCTTATGCCACTGCAGCATTCAGCTATTTCCGAAGAAAAATTCTTGATGATTTCATTATTAGATTATATACTTCAGGAGGGAAGGGAAAAATATTGTATTATATTAAGGAACATTATATACTTTAGAAAGGCGTACATGCTAATGCAGAATTCAGTTATTAACGAAGGAGTATTGTTACTGATTTCATTATAAAATATTATTTACTTTAGGAATGCGCTTACGTGACTGCAGTGTTCAGTCATTACCGAAGAAATATTGTTGATATGTTAATGGTTTCATTGTAAAACATTATATACTTCAGGAAGGCGCTTACTTTACTGCAGTATTCATATAATGCGCCCTGAAATATTTTCATTCGTTTATGTTCTTGGACAGCCGTTATGTTATGGCAGCATTATAAGATGTTATAGTTATAATTGGACTTTTCTTATTCCATCATAAAACATTATATATTTAAGGGGGGCGGTCTATGTTGCTACATAAGTTATTATTTACTTATCCTTTTCATTATAAAGCATTTTATTTCTACATTGGAAACGAATGTCTACTGAATCAAGCGTTGTTTCATTCGACGAGCTCAAAATGCCTTCAGCACCCTAGGTCAGGGATTGTGTGAAGCACTATGTCTTTAGATAGCACACTAGTCGCTCTTCACTCGAAATCTTGCTCTATTTCTCTTCGATATCGATTGCTTTTGTCTCGCAACCGTCTGTGAGACATAGAATTAAGACTAGGTTTTCGTATTCTGTCTAGAAAGGGATGAACCTTTCAGAGCTACCCTTAGTTCAGCTGATAAGAATTTTGCAATCCAAAATACTGATCGAACTGAAACTGAGTATTCTGAAAATATAAGGAATAATATCCTGTTGAATAATCTAAATGTTTTGGCGAAATATTATATTTTAGATCTTTTCAGTATGTAGGAATGCTTATTTCACTTCAGTTGAAAAGTTGTTGAGTATACCTACCCTTCTAGGTTTTTATGAAATCGTGAATATTTGGAATAGCCGATTTTCATTCTTTTGATAACAAAGTTATTTGTAAAGTCCTTTTTATTTCGCAGTGAATCTTGTGCTCCAATTTGATACCATTTTCTAGGGAGACTGTGTTGAAAGAAAAATCCGATGATTATTTTAATGAACTAGAAAAAAACTGAACTTCCTCAAGAAGGCTTAATCGACCTTTCTTTATTGTTAAGTTGACATTTCGGATGAGAAAAATTTTATCTTCCGAGAAAGTGAAACGCGGTCAAAATTGCTATATCTCATCCCTGTCAGAATAAAGGTGTGCTCATTATCCAGAAATATTTGGAAGAACAAAAAATAAAGAATTGTTTTTTCATCCCCTATCCAACGCGATCATTCCTATGGTTCCTCTATACAAACCCTGCTCGCGTTAATTATCCTCTCACCCCCAACAGAAACAACATATTTAATCGTTTTTCCACAGACATATCTTCATCTTCTCCCAAATCCACCTACGTAATTTTCCGGAATTTCACATCGAAACCGGCCAATCTGAAGAAATTCGCTATACACCCCATGAAACGCAACACCCGCGTGAGGCATATAGGGGCGGAGCTATTAAAATTGTCACTGCACGAACGATTGTCACTTGTCGCATCAGCTGCGCACGCGCGTTCCTGAGGGGACCATAGGTCGTGACGACGCCAGTGACACGCCCGGCGTCCAGACGACCCTTGACCCCTGGTGCCCTGTGCCAGTGTCGAACGGTCACCCGTAGTTTCGTGAAGCTCCGTCTGGTAACGCACCCTCGATTGAAATGAAGCTTCGCACAGAAAACGCGGCGCTGCCTTGCTGAGTTTCCATCAGCTAATGGTGAGTTTATTCCAAACGTTCATTCATTTCTTGTTCGGGAGATGAGGAGGCATATGATCCCGAAAACGCCGGTGTACAGGCTGCCTCGCGGAGAAGACTATGCTGACAATGATAACCTACATTCTCATCAAGGGTGAAGTCACTGATCTGGATGAAGATGACAAAGATAAGACTTGACGGTATTTATGAACCACCCACGAAATCTCATCAGCCAATGAGATTCTGGAAGAAAAACCAGATATCAAAAAAACCTCCTCGTGGATTTTATCACAAAATGATACTGTTTGAAAATGAAAATCTGAACAATAATAAATATGGTCACGAGTCAATTTTCCATAAGATATAGTATAGAAGACATGCAAATGCAAAAAGCTTCGTGCCCAGCCATTCATTTGAAAGCATGACTGGAGTTCCTCATGGAACCTTCTGGGGGCCCTTGCTTTCTTATCTTATATAACGATATCGCAGAATAGTATCATATTTTGGCAAGATTTTTTCTGAAGTGTGCGTCCCTTATCGATTTTGGAGACTAATTTTAAGCGTCATAAAAAAATATTTCGATACATAAATATATGCTGAGTATGTCTTCATACTCCATGTGTTTCGAATCACATGATTAAATTTTCGGATATCTGTGACCGGTACAACATAGATAACAATTAACCAAACGTTTATTGCAATATTCCGATTAATCAATCGAAGAAAGAAGTGAACCCCATTTTTTCGTCCTCTTAGGTTATCACCAAATGATTAATCCATAATATGACCGGGACATTCGTTAAAATGCCACCAAAATCCGGAGCTACATAGTAACAGATAAAGTTGATGGATTTATAGTTCTTGAACAACATAATATTGATCTTCGCCAATTTTTAATAGAATTTGCAATAATAACACATTTATTTGCGACAGGCCTAGGATAGTCACAACAATTTAATTTTTACTGACCTCCACGATATTTCATGAAACAGCTTGAATCCAACGAGCATAACAGGTCACATGCAAATGATTTTATAATATAAAGGTCAAGAGTTAGAATGCACATAATGAGCCGTATGCAATTTGAGCCAAGTAATTAGGTACATGCAAATTTCAAACATATTTGCTGGGAGCTGATTTCACACGACTCGATCCATGTGATGAGATCGAAAACTTATTATTCTGTAAATAAAATTTTGCACAATTGTTCAATTTGAACGAACACTGAAGATTTGAATTGCGCTCCATGTTTGACACTCATAATGTCACATGGTTATGACGTGACAGATCGAGAGTTGACAGAGAGTTGCGATTCAACGCCTTTAGACCTCTGGCTGTGGGGTTATCTGAAGTGACAGGTTTATGCAAGTAAGCCTAGACCTATCGAAGCATTGAAAGCCGAAATGGAGGCTGTATCAATAAAATACCACCACATGTATTCAATAACCTTATTGAAAATTTCGTCAAATGTGTACTAATATACCAGCAAAGCCTTGGTGGCCATTTACAAGATATTTTGTTTCACACATCATTCCCAAATGTATATTTTCTAAATCAATAAATATTTCGATACTTCGCTACATAAATCCATGTTTTATTGAACACTGAAATCTTACGCTCTTATTGAAACACTGTGTAGATGCTCACCAATTCATTTGAATTCCGTTGAGAAAAAACAAAACCACTTCAGAATGAAAGATTTTGAGAATATCCATACAATAATTAAATTAAATTAAAAATTATTTTCAATGGTGAATTTGAGAGAAAAACATGGCTTAGATGCTGTATTTCTATTGAATTGAAGAATATCACCCTTTTCCACTAGTGTAAATAAGCCCAGGCCAAACCGAAGTACAGAGTAGATAGTACAGAAAGAAGATTAAATGACATAGACAGAAATTGAAGAATAACTCAAAGCCTTATTTAGATTGTAGCCGCCTAAAGTCGCTCTTGTCTCCACGATAAAAGCTCAGCGTTAACATCCGACGAACGGTTTATCGCTCCTCTCCTACTTTATTTTCGAGCACGAGATCCTCCTACCTTGTTCAGCATTATCCCCTCTAGAAATGGGAACTGACCATCTCAAGTGATATATAAGATTCACGCTACTTAGGTTTTGTCATTTTGGAGAATATAACAATATGAAAAACTGCACATGATCATACATGTACATGTTTGGCATCAACCTAACCGTTTTCGTTTTGCGAGTTGAGCAGGTTGGGAAAGTGAGGAGCATACTGAAGACTAATCGATAATCTCGTGCAAAATACCTGCAGATCGCACAAAGCTGCTTCAGGCTGGGGATGCGAAAGTCTGCAGAAAGGTCTGAAGAACTGTGGTTATCTCCTCGTCGGTTCTGCCAAATAACAGCAGACGTTTTCATGTCACGGAATACCCATAGCAAAAAGAGAAAAAAAGGAAACAAGAAAAAAAAAACGAAAAAGAGGAAAAAATCAAGATAGGTACTGAATAGTTTTGTCCTATCAATTTTCTACCAAACTTATATCTGTTTTTGAGTGTTTCCAGAGACATTCCAATGAACCAATACCAAATACCTATTTCTATTTTCCTAAGCAGTGGGTAAAAGTTACAAAACATTTTTAAATGAATTCAACAAGAAACTCTAGCAACATTCTTGGTTGGAATCCTATCCTTAAATATATCTCTGTATGTAGCAGATATATCGATATATGATTTTATAGTTCCCCCTATATGTCTTTGATTTGGCCTTCCTTGTCTAGAGTATTTTGATTATCCTTTCCTGGCCATACTGTGAGTGCTCCATCAAGGTTTCAAAAAACTAAAAGCACAGAAGAGAGCTTGTGAGTCAGAGAGAACCAGGAACTGGTGGAGAGTGAAATCAGGATCTTATTATCGGATATCATCTCATACATCTCGATTATTTCACGATTAAAATTCCTCATCACTCGCTAATGAATTTTTCACATGTCCCCTATGAGCAGATTTCCGAATGAAATAAACACCGATTTCAATCACGGAAATCTTACATTAATAAAGCACTGACACGGCAGTCGCCCAAAGTTTTTTTGCCCCAATATATCTGCGTGAAAGAATCACAGTGTGAGATCCGCCGTTGTGATAGACGAAAATTTGTTCCCATGCTTGCATTCATTACGTGTGACCTTCCCGTTCAAGATGGTCGTTGTAATTAGCGCCAATTTGAATACAGATGATATGCTGGAAATTCAGCAGAAGTTAGATTTTCATTGATTCGGTTTGGATTTTCGAATGCACAAATAAGTTGGCTCATTTCGAACTGTTTCAAAGAGTATTACGTAATAACTCCGAATCCATTGGGCCTTTTGGTGCATTATTTGGAACAGTTCAGGGACAACAATGCCAATGGAGCTGTTTGCCAAAGCTCCACCACATTGTAAAACGCCAGTAGAAGACCGTCTCTGAACCCTTTCGGTGAGAAGGAAGTGCTCTCAGAAATAGCAAGTCAACATCTTCGAAATGCGACGACAGCTTCCCTAAGCATCGTCATAAGAGGTCTCCATGAAGTCAATCTAACATCGATGTGAATCTCGAGAACACAAGCGTCAGAAATAAGAGCGGGTACACTAGGAGGGACCACTAGCTCTGGAGGAAGCCCATACATTTCGAAGAGGCATAATAATGGTTTATGGTGGACTTTGTTCTGACTTATTGGAACTTTCAAGTACCATGAGGTCTCAGACATATGGTAATGAGGTTATCAACGAAGTAAGCCAAAAATTTCGTTTTTCTGGGTGATAATTGCCACATAGACTTCACCAGGTGATTACTGCAATAGAAAAACAGAGTATTCTACATCTAATGTTGCATCCAAGGACCAAGATCCTCTGACCTTAATCCAATCGAGCTAGTTTGGGACCGATAGAAAGGAACCTTTGATGCCCACACGCCACAACCGTAAACTCTCCGAGATCACAACTTTGGCAACGAATATGGGATATTTCCCTAATTTGGTGGAAAGCATGGAGAGAAGAGGACAAGCAGTTGATTACGTGCTTCAACTAAAACTTCATTTTTTCTCTCAAGAGGTTAATTTTTTTCAACTCTTGTTTTTTCGGTAATATTTTTCAGTTTGACCTCATAACATGATGTTTTGAACCATAAATCCTCTTCAAATGCCGATTCAATTGCATATTTTGTTCGTGACATATCCATCGGCCGCCTGTCGGCCAGACACGCATGCGATATCCTCAGATGCGACATCTTATCGTAAAGTGACTGGAATCGGTTGCGTTCCAAACATAAACGGTAAGAAACGATAAAACACCTATAGTTCCTTAGGCGCTGATCATTTTCATGTACAACGAGTACGAGGAATTTATTAGCGGATAATCTTGTTGAATAATTTCGTTTTTTGCCGAGGCGGTTCGGTTAGAATCGAACGGGCAGGCAGAGGGGAGATCCGCACTCTGCTTTAGTTCTTGCTGCCTCAACATCGTCGGCAACTGGAACGGACGAACAAAACATCGCACTGTTCAGCAAAATCACGTTCTCTCACCATTATACATGTGGTTCTAATAAATGAGTGCGAACGCCATAGGAGTAAATGCCGATCTCAACGGACGTGTCGTGTTTTGTTTGACATTTGACAGTTCTATCCGACCGGCCATGTGACCTACCGTTCGGGGATCGGGTGTTCTGTGAATTACGAATTTGAAGTCTGACATTCGTTTTGGTACTTTCCGAACGGACTCTGTATTATGAACGGTACCAATTTTTTCGGCGGTTTGATGAACGTGAGTTTTGCATTTAAATGGATTCAACTTTTCCTCTATCGATCAAGGACTTTGTACTTGCCATAGATTTTTCGTATTTCTGGTCACTTCGAGCACGGATTTTAAATTATTTCTCGGAATTTATTCAGAAGCGGAATGATTAAATTCAATATTTGGGATTCGTAACAGTTTCGTATTGATGCATTCAATTATACGTACTGTATAGTTTGTCCTTCATTGGCGGCTTCTTTTATATTCTGAATAATATACGAAAGAATTTAAACAAATTAATTTGATAAGTTTCGACTCATAAATAGTTAGACAGAAAAATATTTGAATTGGTTCACAGAGCCCGTATTGAAGTGGATTCACTCATGAGATAGATCCATTGATTTCTTATAAGTAAATAATAAGTTATACTTACTGAAACAAATTTTGAGTCTATCAAAAATTTTCGAAATGTTTCCAATTAATATGTGCAATTTCAGTTTGAAAAAAAAACTGAAGATTCCTTTTACAGATCTGAATAAGGTTACTGCACTCGACAAATTGAATGAAATGTTCTGCCTCGAGCTTTTTATTTTAATGAGTGAAGAAAATATGTTCTGAGGATGAATGGAAAAATTCGAATTTTATACAGAACATTTTACTGTAATCTGAGCACTCATTTTGTCTTTATTTCCTGGCGTGTTGGAACGAAATCACATATCTGGACGAAAAACCGGGCTTTATAATTCGTTCAATGAACAATATTAAAACAATTTCAACTTCTCATAATAGGCGCCCATACAGTATAATCTACAAATACTGAATCGATTTTATTCATTTCTCCTTTTTTTATTCCTCGAAGTATATATCCGAGTCACCTGTAATAAACAACGTTGAATTATCTGTATAAATTATATAGTCCGTTAACGATTTAGTTGTCATTTAATAGAGACTTGCGTGTAAAATAAGAGACGAGCACTAGCAATTACTAGACTTTCGCTTGGCGAAATCAGGGACGGCATCCTATGCCGATCAAGCACAAACTCGACACGCCATTCGAATCCTTTTTTATCCTGCACCACGAACCTATCGAGCCTACGAGGAATTCCATAATGCCAGCGCAAAATCTACGAATATTCATGTATGAAAACAGCATCTTTTTCATTCTTGCTTGGTCTACCCTTTGGTTCGAATCGAAATAACAATTGGATATTTTTCATGATAATGAAATAAAACTAGAGATACATAGTAATGCTCATTAACAAGTGGCTCCAACGCTTCATAAAAAGCTTTTGATTGGTGGTGATATCTCACAAACTTAGCCTAATGAGACTGCTATAAACACTCATTTCAACCCTTACGCCAATAAACATGGGAATAAAATCACGTAGTTGTTGCATTGACCAAACTATAAAACCTTAATCAATAGAAGCATTTTGCAATAAATTTAACGAGTTATTCGAAAACATTAAAGATCGTTATTAACGTCTCATCTTGCTATGGCTGAAATGTTCTGCACAGACCAAGGTTCTTTATTGATTTTTTTTGTTCATGATTTTTCTACAACAAAAATAACATTTCCATTGGAACATGGTACCATTTGAAAAGAATAAATAAAAGTGGCACCTAATTTGACTGAAGACGAATCAGAAATTACAAAATGAGCAAACAAAAATGGTTTGAAATACACACAAATACAAAGATTATGCGAAGGGTGAAAAATAAATGAGTATATTAACAAAACAAAAGCGTTGATAAATTAGAGAACTGTTCCAACAATCCAAAGATCACATCTTTTTGAATCTCCGGATTGCCAGATATCAGATGATTCCGAGAAATTAATAAATTACTTCCTCATGTGAAAACAAATAATTTGACGCTGAAACTTAAACGCTACTGCTGCTCATCCTTTGACAATATTTTATGGGTTCTCATAAATCTCTTGCACCGTAACATGAATTATAAAATTCGTATTTTGATGGCTTATAAAAAGTCACAGTTATTCGTTTCAACCATTCATTAGTTCACGTCAGTGAAATCTGGAGGTAATGGAATGGAATGATTTGAAGTGGTTTTGGATCAGGAATAAGTTCATTGGATTCGAGGTCTGGATGAAATCCAGACCTCGTCCCATGATTTTGAACTCTTGCATTTGGTAGAATGTTCGGGCAATTTTCATCGAATATTGTATAGGCATTTTTGTTGAATATTCGTCTTTTTCTCGATTTGAAACGGTGTTCAGCATTATAATTGTGAACGCAGTGAAAATAGGACAAAAGTTGGATGGAACATAAAATGATTTGTCAAGTTTCAAGCTGTGAGGTTTATTCCACGGTTCAGCTGATGAATTTGTTCCGTGGAATAGAAAAAGTTCCGAAGAAGTACAATAAATAACAGGGCTGAGAAAAGGGACGTGCGATAATCGCCAATTTCAACGCTAATAAATTTAAGTGAATTAGCATTAAACGTGCCTAAATAGAGGTTGATTAAACATTGTCCGTAAATAAATCATCAGTGTAAGTTATATTAAAATGCTGGTTTAATATATGCAGATGGCAATGCTCAACTTGCCCGACATTATGTCGGTGAAGTAACCGCGGGCGTTCTTCAAAAATCAACAAGTGAACATGCTGATTATTCCGATACGGTACACTAGGTTTGTATTTTTTTTCTTCCCTGACTTCATTCTCTCATCAATTCTTCATGATCGAGGTCTCGTCAAAAGGTTCCCTCAATCAAAAGTGTATTTTTCAGTTTTGTTTCGCGTCATTTATTACTTTGATTTATTTTCTGGTCACGATCAGAGCTCTTCTTGGTATTTGTTTTGTTATCTACTTGTTAGCAAAGTCAGTATAAGCCTGGTATAATGTTGATTTTGGGAGAAGGGAAATATCTGTTGACCAACAATACAATTTGGAAATGTATGGATCGATTCCCAATAAAGGAATCTACTCTTCTAATCGTTATTAATGATCAAAATCTGAAGTTCAATAATGAAAGACCGCAAGATTGCAGTGTTCAATAAAAAATGGTTTTCTGTAGCAAAGTATTTATTTTTATTTATTTGTTTATATGAAAATGAGGTACAAACAGGCTTACCCAAAGAAGTACCATCTGAATACAATTCAATTATCCATTAACCAAGAGTAATACATCAACAATAGAAGATTATACATGAAAAAAGTTTAATGAAACCTAAGGAAATAGCAGTTGTAAAAATAAATCTGCATATATAAAGGTAGACAAATTAAAATTCAGCACCCAAACATTAGTTAAACAATCAAGAGACAAAACTAAAAATTCAGTTTGGGCTTCCAGAATAAGCAGACAACAAAGCTAGCTAGTTATTGTTTCAGCCTTTCCTCAAATCGGAGTAGGGAATAGTAAAATATATCTAGGTCTGTTCCAGAACAGTACCGATTACATGTTCTAACCACGGTTCATGTTACTCCCATCTGTCAACTTTCGATCTGTCACGTCATAACCATGTGACATCATGACTGTCAAACATGGCGCGCAATTCAAATCTTGCGCTCTATTGAAACACCCATTGTGTATTAACTATTAGGTTATTTTAATTACATAGAAACGTCAAATTCCAATTATCCATTCGCGGATGGGAAAATCTGAAAATCTGGCCTATTGAGATTATTGAATTCGGTTTCCCTGATTCTACGAATTCGGAATCGGATAACACCTCTTTATTTCAGCGGGGGTGATTGCCTAGTTATTTCGACTCGTAACAGCCAAGAGTTGCTACACACGAAATCGGTAGGAAGAGGTATTCAATTAAGTACAAAAAGTGCGTGCTGAAAAGTCATATACCGACGACACATATCGAACTGTTGAGAAAACAAACATTCATTTGATTAGTTATAGGTTTCAGTTGAATAATGCAATCTTTCACGCTAGTCGTGTTAAGGACAAAGGAGTTGTCTACCATTGCGCTAACACGCCACCCAGATCCGGACCAGGGATGAAAACACCCCCGATTCAACCACCTTTATATTGGTATAGTCTTGTTTGAAAAATAACGGATTCCGATTGGTTTCACGTGTAGAGTCGAGGAGAACAAACGCTGATATTTCCGTGTGCTTGAAAAAATTTGCGTACCATCTTGCAAGTGTAAGTTTGAAGCCTTGAGCATCGAAACCGAATAATTGGACAGGGCGAACGCTGCATCTTAATTTCCAAGAAAGCCCGAAATGGATTCGTTGCCAAGGAATCATTGTCCTGTCAACATATCACGCCGTATGTCGATTCCCAACTTAATTGTACCGCAGTCGCATGTAACCTCGTGAGCCTAAGGCCCAAAATATGTGCGCCCTTGGCTGGAATTGTCACGAAACATATAAATGCTAATTTCTTACTGGACATGTGTCGATGTTGTAGTCGGGTAGGGACAATAGAATTGTGCCCTTTCCGAATGCGGTTTAACAGCTTCGTGCTCGATTGTCATATGTTTTCTAGGCCTTGTTATGGCCGTCCGGCCCTCTTGAGCTACAATTATCGACATTATATAATCAGCCTGATCGCCTCTGGCATTTAAACATTGGGAAAAGGGCTATATTATCGGAGGCAAGCAGATGTTCAGTTGACCCGATGGTGTTTTATGCAAAGATACCCAGAATGTGATCCTGAAAACGTTCCATTCCATAATATGAAACATCTTCAAGAAGTAGCAAGCGTTTCACGCCACCACGACAACGTTCCATGCTACTTATGCTAAATCCTCTCAGTCCTCAGACCTCTTTCGAGAGGTCATTCGCAATACAATCCCACCGTTGTCAATGGTAGAGGAAAGTCACCAAATATGGAATACCAATTTGTTTTGGGATATAAAGAAAAAACTTCATATTAATTAAATCAGTTCAATGTTTATACTAATCAGTCATACATTTATATGTAGTAATTAACAGCCTCTGATCAAATATATTAGTTATCTAATTGAAATCTAACACAAAAAACAAAATCACAAATGAGTAACCAAATATGGAATAGGAACCCATATATGGAATATAAGTATAAATCAACATAACAATAACAAAAATGGACATTTATATCTTTGAGATCAATTAAATGAATATAACATATTGTGATAAATGAAAGAAGTTACATAATTACTTGCAAAAGTCACAGATCCAAGTATCAAACTCTGGACCAGCACAATCATAATGTGCCCAGAGCCCACACATCAAGCATATTCCATATTCCATAATAAGACACCGACGACTGTCCTACTGTCCATATTTGGATTTTTATACTAGTTCAAACTCTTCTAAATATTTTTTCAAGTCACAATATTTTAATGACAAAGATCACAGAATGGTGAAATAAACATAATACCGATATACTAAATAGTATAACACTTCTGTATACTAACATAACAGCTGGTAATACTCATTTACTACTTACTTTAAAATTCTCTTTCCAACAAAACAAAACACGCCTGCCACACGTAAAGCGTTTGCGCAACTAACTCGATGGTGTGAGTGCGATAGTAAGTAGACCGAATGAAACAGAAGATGGTCGAATGTGCCGTTTATTACTTATAGTCTTGGAGAAATGAAGGTATTCCATATTAGGATACTATTTCATATTTGGTGACTTTCCTCTATTTTTAACTATATGGACAAAGTAAGGTCAAGGGAGAGTAGAACTCTCATGGGTTTGATGTATGCCAGTGAACTTTGTTCCCTTGAATTTTTGCTTGTGCTGGAATTTCCAGTGATAATTCACTGAATGTTTTTTTGAGTAGGTATAAACAAAATGGCGTCTCCAAGATGGCAGATGAGGGGGTCTCCAAAGTCAACAGTTACTTTTGTTTCACCTTAATTCATGAGTCAACATGGTTATGATAGCAGTTCGTTTCCATTGGTTAAATTCATCAAATATTCAGTTGTTTTTGACATTTAATCGAAATTATTGGATAACATAGAGAAGCTAGAGAAAAAACGTTGTGCCTTCAACATTTATCGTTCTTCTTGGCCAATAACTCGTAGATATAGTCATTATAAACCCTCTTTACGGCGTCCAGAGTACGTTTTTAAAGATTTAGTCGGGGCTTGAACAGTAACAATAAATCTGTATCGATGTAATTCATATTTGGTCAAAATACAAGAGGGGCTAGGAGCCAGAAATCGAATAACAATATCTTATCGGTCCAGGTATAAAAGAAAAGACCCACCGACGAACTTGTTTGAGTTCAGCTAATAATTCATCATCCGCCTTTACTTATTATACAATATGGCTCGCACCTGGTAATTCCTCGATTGGCGTCCTCTTATACAGGGCTGTACTTCGAGAGCATCTATTCGGTAAGCCATCGTTGAAGATGAGTTTGCCTCGAACTCTGAATTCACATTTCGAACGCATTTGAAAAATAAAAATGGTACCATAAGTCCGTTCAAGTATGAGAAGGAGCTTTGTAAACAAACAGAATCGTCTGGTTTGCGCACAATAAAGCTGCTATTGGTCGAACAGTGATAACAACGCTCTCTTCGACCGTCCTAAGAGACTGCCAGGTTCGTACTCGGACTGTGGATGGTACTGGATAGAAATGATTCAATAATTTGGTTCAGCAATTCCCACATTAAAACTTTTTTCCTCAAAAACTCTAGTGCAAAATTTCTGTTATGATTTGCAACTGTCATGAACATTTTATATCCGACGTACCCTATTTTTTAATTTTGTTCTGTTTTTATATTATTATCTACTAAATAATTTCTTTTTCGGATGCTCGAGATTGCGGCAAGGTAATTCCAGGAATCACCAGAGTTTTAGAGATTTGGGTCGGAATCTTGCAAGATTCCGACAAGTGATTCCGGGAAACACCAGATTTGGGTTCTTTTTTCCTAATGGGTGAAAGATATCTTGATTTGCATGAATATCGAAGTTTTCAATTGACAAGACCAGTTAAAATACCTACTCTGAAGGTCTAGCTGTTCAAAGTGTTTATAGATTTTGTTGTGAAAAATGTACTTATTGTGTTGGAAAATCTTTTGACAAAGTGTATATAGTGTGGAATCTGTCGAATTCGGAAACGGATACTGCATCTGAGGGTGATATCTGGGGACCACCACGAAAAAGGTCCAAAGGTCGCATTTCTCTGCTGAAGAGAAAGATAATTTTGAACATTTTTTGAAAAGAATTGGAAGGACATCCTGATTTATCGAAAAGAGACTCAGTAGGAATTGTTTCAAAATCCTCAGGGGTGAGTGGTTCAGCTGTATTCAGAATTCTCAGAGAATATGAAGAGAATAAAACATTGACGCCACCTGAGAGGAGAGCCCAGTCGTTAAAAATAATCGATTCGGTTGACGATTTCGATATGAACCTCATCAGAAGAATTGTCCATGGTTTTTTTCCTGAATGAAATCCCAACGACTTCTAAAGTTCTATAGAAATCGTGAATGATGACGACAGTTGCCAAATTTCAAAGAACAACGTCCTATTGATTATTGGAAAAAATGGAATTCAAGTTCAGTTAAAACTGAACGATTGTGTGAAATCTCTTCGATTCGACTCTGGACGGAAAGAAACTTTACGAAGGCCCTCCTTCTGCTGCGCCAAACTTGTTTATATTGGTCATTTTTACATTTGAACAGAGTATAGCTGTGTGTTTGGTGTAGTTTGATAATTCATCATGACGAAATACCAATTGTGAATCGTTTTAAAGCCTCGCTCTGAGGGCGCCCTCTGCCGAGGACGTGCTCAAGCGCAGGCGGCGTGTGTAAAATTCTACACACGCTGGTGGACAGTGAGTCGCCACACTACTTTCATTAGATAAAAATAATAGTTTTTTGTTCAAACCTTAGGTACGTGATCTTCGTGGTGATCCACGTAATTCGAAGAAAATTTCACGATCTCAAAACACAAATGAAGCTACTGATTCCTTCTATAACTTGAAAAATATCATTCGCCCAAGCTCGATTTTCAGAGGTAACTTTCAAACACTAATATCCATATGGGGAATTGCTCGCAGACTGATTTTTTCTGACGAGGTTTTTCGAAGTAAGCCTCGTTCCTTCAGTGCCTTGCATTATTGGAGCTATCTTCTGTATCACTCACGACTCGTACAGATTCCACGTAAAGTAATAAATTCCAATTAAAAAATAAGATCGTAGGTATCAATTAGTATGTGTTGTCGTGCGAACATTTTATCTTTGAATGCATGAAAGCCGTAATAATCCATTACCTGTATCGATGCTCGTTGTGTGGAGAATATCATTACTCGACTGGACTGCCTCAGTTTTATTCAATTTCCGGTGAAACAGCAAATTATTAGAAAGCACAACTGTCGCTCAGTCATTTTTTGAGAGTGACGATGAACAATAATTAGAGATCCGATCCACAGTATCCGATTACTGTGTGCGGCCACATAGCTTCACTTCGTAGGAAGAGACAATCTTAATATTCACTTATTCATTATTTTTTATTTGAAAGTTTCATCAGCAACGAAGTATGAGGAAGATACGAAAAATTGATTTTCTAACTCTTATCCATATCTATGTAGTTTCAGAGCAAATCTACATCAGATAATGGTGTAAAAATTTGTGGTGGACAAATATTGAATAGAATGATTTCCACTTGATCGTGCTAGTAAGTGTGCTCGAGAAAATATTAGGATGGGTCTCCATAATTTTGAATAATTCAAATCCGTCCTATTAGTTCAACTAATTTCCTCCCCAGTTATACGGTGAGGTACCGATTATGTGTAATTACTACGAATACCGAATGCACTTAAATTGTGTGCATTAAGTATAGTTGTTACGTCCGTCAGCTCATATTGTACGTGCTGTATATTCAGGGCTCCATTTTGAACCGGCAAACTTGAAATGCAAATAGGGTGAAAAATTGCCAAGTAGACATGTTTCAATTAGGGTCCCATATTGAATCAGCATATGGCGATTAGAAGGGTTTATTAAATGAGAAAAGGGAAGGCAGAGATTTGACAAGGGGTTGAGCAGAATAACGGGGCTATTCCAGTGCTTGGGGGGATACAACAATCACATGCCCTCGTTAATAGAACACTATTTTATTACTTTATGATTGAATATTATGGACCCATCGGCATATGAATGCTCAGCGTCTCCAAAATGGCGATTCGTTCGCTTTTTATACCGGAAAATCAGCCAGTTTGGTGTATAACACTCCTGCATACAGAAATACAGAAAAATACAGAATAGGTGAATTGGAAGCAGAATCTCTGATCAGATGTCGAACGAAGAAGCATTCAGGAGGGTCCAAATGCTCCCCAAATAATATTCAAAAAACCTTCCAACCAAAAACTGCATCTTGACAAATGGCACCGTCATGTTGACAAAACAAAAAACCATCACAGATATTTCCTTCTCAAATGGAACCCTTTATCCAATTCAAGTGATAAGTGAGTAAATACCGTCTATGTCCCCGGTTTGACAAATACTGAAGCCACAAGAAGAGAATAGTGGTAAAGGTGTTTAGCATAGGGTGTGTTGTTTAAATAACTGCTACGTTTTGATTCTACTGGCAGTAGGTTTAAAGATCCCCATTGTTATTCTTCGGAGCGCTACCTAAAAATTGTAGATGGGTTAATTCAACACAATATATCGTAGGCGACGTCTCAATACCTGGTCTGTCGAGTGATTTCAAGTGAATTATTAATCACGTGGTGGGTGTTAAGTCGCCACATAGTCACAGTGCAAACAAACGACACGCTGGATGTGTTAATGATCTTCAAAGGTCGTTAAAATGATTTAACAGATATAAGATCCAAGTTTTTGGAGGAAAGCAGGATAATGAGCCTATTCCAAGGGTTTTCACCTCTTAAACGTATCCCCTCATGAACAAACCTAACATTCTGTACGCTTATGTCTTGTAATAATCTGGTGTTCGATCGGTTCCTATAAAATCCATCAGTGAAATAGCCGTCTACTCATTTCCATTCAGAAGCGAGTGGAAATGAATAATGAATCAATCAGTCGAGTACTGAAAAGAAAGAGCCCGCACCATTTGTGGGCTGTGATTCGTTTTACTCCATCTTTCTGCAATACATCGTAGGACAACGATGATCTTCACCTTCAGCCTATAACGAAATACACCTAATGGAGTTAGATCGTTATCGAAATCGAAAAGAACATTAGTGACGCTTCTATCCGAAGGGGCGTGTTCATTTCTGTTACACAGCATGTTACGAAAGGTACTCAGATCGAAGCCGATAAGCGTTAATGACGAAATGACAATCCCGTCATTGGACTCCACCTATATACGTGAAAACCCGCAAATGAGCAAATAAAATCGACTTTGTCCCTCATCCTCAATATGTACCCAACAGTGAATATTGTAGATTCAGGAGGAATGATTGCAAATGTTTATTTTTCGAATTATTCAAACGTTCTTGTTTATTCCATTATGAGACCCTTCACAGTGGACGTCCTACGAACCTATGAATATGCATAAAGTCGTTTTGATTCAATTAGAAGAAAATACTCTTTGTGTACAGATTCGAAAATTGATGAAGTTTAGGGTGACCTTGGTAATGCAAGAGAAACCGGCAAATTTTCACATAGTTGTTGATCATTTTCGAATGGTTCTTGTTAAAATACACTGCGCAAAAAAATTAACGCACATTATGGAAATCTCGAATTTATTCTACAACTGAAGGTGTTCTCAATGATAATTTTTTTATCAGAATTATGCATGCATATGTTATCCACTTTCAACGTTTTTCTTCAATACAGAGGATTTCTCCCAGCAGGAATAAAAAAAAGATGATCTTATCAGATTTTGAATGTATTGGCTCCATTCTAAAATCAGTTGTTCTCGATCAATTCTAGTGATCAATAGCTTTTCTTTCGTTTGATTTTTACACTCGATCGCTATGCAACGCGAAACACGCAATTTGACGCATGAGGAATGTGCCCAAGCAGTAGTTTTGCGAGAAGAAGGGTGGACATACACAAGAATTGCAGAAAGGTTTGGAGTTTCCCATACAAGTGTGTCCAGAATGTTGCAGCGATTCAGGGAGACAGATATGAATGTCCGAAGACCAGGACAGGGTAGACCACGGGTAACAACTGCCATTCAAGAACGTTACTTGAGAGTTTCTTCGTTGAGACAACGGTTTGCAACCACTCGCCTCCTTCAAAATCAGCTTGAGCAAACTCATGAGATGCAAATTAGCCCTCAGACAATAAGAAATCGCCTCAGAGAATATGATTTAAGGCCTCGTGTCGCGGCAAGAGGCCCAGCTCCTACCCCAGCCCATCGAAGGCGCGCTTGGATTTTGCGAGAGAGCATATCCATTGGGAAGAGGCCGATTGGGAAAGAGTTCTCTTCACAGATGAGTCTAGATTCTGCCTCTACCATCGTGATCGACGTTCCCTTGTCTACAGACGTCCACATGAAAGATATGCTCAGTGCAATTTCCTGAATACTACTGGTTTCGGGGGAGGATCGATTATGGTATGGGGTGGAATATCTTTGACTGCTCGCACAGACCTAGTGGTCGTTGATAATGGAGCTATGAATGCTGATAAGTATATAAGGAACATTCTTGAAGAGCATGTAGTGCCATTTGCCCCATACATTGGTGGAAATTTCATCAGTTCACTTGGAATATTGTCGAATAGTGGATTCAATTCGAAGCAAACAAAAAAATGGGATAGACAGCTGGAGACGACACTCGGCTTGTTCAAACGTTGTCAGGCCAGAATCACTTAAGGAGTTTTCATTCCAATTAGCACCTTTAAGAGATACTTAGAGTCTTGGACACTTTCGACTTGTTAATTGACAAACGTTTAGTGTCGTAGTTGAAAATCGAGTGTGACTGACTAAACGAATTTTCGTCTTCTTCGATTTGCCGAATCACTTGGAGACAGAGGCGCACTGAGACAATTCATAAAGAATTAAAAAATACGATTAATATTCGTTTTTCAAAACCCACGTATAGCTTTTTGTGCAGGATGAATCTGATGAACTCGTTCCATCCCATAATTGCCCTGTAAGTTCAATAATATCGTATGATGTCGTTCGTACAACACAACATACGGCTATTTAAAACGTGCTCCGACAATTGTGTTTGGAGTTAGCTAGACGGTTAGTGGCCGCAGTTTCAATTGAACATGCCTTGGTTTATCGTTCGCCCATAAAGATGTCGTGGGACACGATCCCATCCAGCTATGCTACAGTGACTTATCACCGTCTTAACGACTGTTAGATGAGGCTAGACAAGACTCCTAGCTGCTTTTTTCGCATTACAGATTTTCTCGCTGAATATCGTCGATTTGATAGCATCGCGCTTCTGAATCCCTTCAGCGACAGGTCACAATAGAATCTAACCAGCGAGCAGGTGATATTCTGGAAACCAAAGGGTTGGTTTCTGTTTTCGAATAGAGACCGAAAGAATTCCATCAAGGCTGTTGAATCATCAAAACTCGGAGCAGTATCCTCAAACTCAAAATAAGATAACCGAAAACATATAACGAACAAAAAAACCCCGATTGGACAGAATTTTTTTGAGGAGTATAATGTCGATTATTTGCTAACATCGAATTCATCAGGAAGGATGAAAACATCCCCTTGGCGATGTACTCATATTAGTCATATTCGTGGACCCACATAATTTTGGCGCTTGTTTTTGATTCCACCATAATTTAGCCAAGGGCCAACATCCACTGAAGGGTTGGGCGAACTTGGGTTATCTATCCAGAACAAGAGACGTGGGATGAATGTGGATATCTCCACCCCGCTATTTTCGTTCTGCATATTGAATTCAGCTCTTGCGAAAAATTCTTTACAGACCCTTCCACTGAATTTAAAATGGGCATATTCGTCAGGTTGCTGTCATAATATCGGCAGTAAAATACCTGCAAGTATAATTAGAAAAGTTGTTTTCCCTTCATCCAGAAGAATTCGGACATGAAAACATTGTTTCCAAAGGCTTCGCACACTTTTCAGGTTCTACTGAATAGTTTATCCGAGAAAATATCAGCAGTTCTGAGCCGTCTCACCCTGTATACAATTGATAAACGAATATTTCCGGATGCAGTACACGCCAGATGATGCATTGTCTATTCTCTCGGAACCATCAAAGAACCCTTTCAAGATCCTCATATAAATAATGAAATGCTCGTCTTTATATTGTCATGATTGAAAGAGGAGTCAGATATGACATATGAGTTCTTCTTACCGACCGCAACCGTGTATTTTTATACCCACTATCAAGCACGTGTACTATATGTGTCACTAAAATAATTTTGATAATGTGTCGAGTGGTTCCATTAGTGAGGTACAAAAATAATTTCACCCGCCTGATATTCAGCAACTCCTATGAGTGGGTTCGATAGCTTCTTGTCATTTATCAACGTGCTTTATAGTGTTTGCAATAAAGTTGTTGCTCTGTTTACTATTACAACGCTGATGTTTCTATGGCCCATCGGCAGTCGGCTATTTTTGAGATTGTTCCACTGAAAAATTCGGCTGAGATCACAATCCACATAGAGCAAACTCTTTTGTCGGAAATAGAAAACTCTCTCCCACTTATACAATTACTTCAGAATGTTCACGAATTTTCCTCAAGTATGCCACCTAATATTTGCAGAATCAGCAAGTGCTTGGTGTTTTTGAAACCACTGAAGGACCAAGACACCATACCAAATATGGAAGAAAGTTGAAATTAATTAAATGAATTCTAGTTTAGACCCTTGTCCCTAATCTTAGATTTCAACTTCTTTTATATTTGTTTTTTACTTTTCACCATTGTTTTCTGGAATTGGGGAAAATGTTCTCTTTTGCGAGTTGTGGATGCTGATCATTCTGAAAAAATTTGGTTATTCATAAATTAGGCCCTGAGGAAAGTTGAATCGAGCGTGAAGCAGCGGAGGGTGAGTTTCAGACGAATAGAATTCGGCCCATCTCATGAAAGGGATGCTATAAGTACGTCGTTCGTCAGTTGTTTAACTCAATTATTGATCAAATATGGCGCGTTTCCCACCCTCTGGTTTCTATATTAACCCTTCCACAAAAGGGTCCCAATAATTATGTGCCAACCCTTGCATAGCATCCGATCTTCGTTATAACCTAGCCATTATATTTACGGGAAATATCACTTATAAGTATGCCATTGTTGAAATGGTTCATTTCCGAAGAATCAGCCTTCCTAATAAATCGCCTTTTGTGATCGGGAAACTCTTTCTTCTGCCATAAAAGTGTTTTGTTCGCGAGGGTTCACGAAAGCTTCATAAAGAATTAAAAAAAAAATAAAAATAAGATCTTGTGCAGCTCCAGTCTACACGCCTTGATTCCATTTTGCAGCGCTTAGGAAGGTGAATGAACAAAGCCTAAACTCATAACGTGTTTTCGGGAAAAGCTACCTAGGTATAATTTGACAGGAAAAATGTTCGAATCAAGATTTCCATGAAGATATCTGATACTAACCCCCAAAATAGGCAGAAGGAACTGAATTACTTAATTTTTATACCGACACTGTTCCATTTCTTTCTCCGTATTGTTGAGGTAATTTTCTAGATTACTACCTATTGAGTACACCTGTTAACATTAGATGACTCTGACCATTGGAGAAACCTTACGTTACATCATTTAAAAAACCAACAAGCGTTGTTGTTCAAAAAATTCAGCCTCATTCTTGCTTTGAAGGATATGGAAAAAAGTTTTTCATTCATAACGTGGCGAATTTTAAAAGAAAATGGAAGCATTCTTTTTTATGGACGTGAAAGGAAATAGGAATTCAAGCTGTGCTTTGAACCACTTCCCTTTTCCACAATTATGAATGCTCAGATAATTTTTTTTTTAGTGGTCTTCGGTAGCATCATGGTTTACAGAGCCCAAAACTGCCTGTATACAAACAGCAATGGAAGATTCTGAACGATATACAGACCAAGCTCTCCGAAATACTTCCGAAGCCGATTCAGTTGAAGATTTATCTCCAAAAGAAGCCAATAGAAATGGAGAAAGGATTCTGAAAACTCCGAAAATAGCTACGGTAAGACTTCATTTTTATAACTTCAGTTATATCTGGTTGATAAATTCGTATAACTCCAACAAGGCACGTACAACTGAAGCTGTATTGTTTTATTATTAATTAATTGAATTTATTATACCTTTAGTTGTAGTGTATATATTTTGTCGCTCTCACACTGTTGTTACTATATATACAGAGTGTAACAGCCAAATGGAATAAATTCGATAACGAATAAATGAGGGGGTGTTAGGAAAAACGCTCGGACACGTCGACTTGTAATTTTAAATGCGCATATTTTTCAAGAAAATAATATATAGGGTGTTCCATGTGACCTTGGCCAATACCAACTTTCTTATTTCAAATGCAACCCCCTGTATATTATTTATTTTTTGGATTCTTCAGAAAATTTTAAACATAATTCATGTACAATGTCCTATACCTATCTTTAACTATTTCGGAAGTATTAAGTGTTTTCAGATTTATTGCAGAAATCAACGTTTTGAAAAAAATTATTTTATTTCACAAATTCGGTACATTACACTTAAAACCTTATGAAGAATACTGATTATTTCTTAATTATTAAAAAAAAAAAACAAAAAAAAACATTAATGTCAATGTAGGAAATGTTCAAAATGCTCGCCGTGAACGTCTTGGCAACATGCTTATCTGGTGTAGAATTGTCTTCTTACTTTTTTTTTTAATTTCTTCTCAGTAATGGTTTTTGCTTACTTTCTTCTTATCGAGAGGTAAATGGGAAATAAGTATTGAGTGTAATGTAACGAATTTGTGAAATAAAATAATTTTCATTTAAAATGTTAATTTTTGTAAAAAATCTGTGAAAACACTTAATATTTCCGAAAAAGTTGAAGATAGGTATAGGACATTGTACATGAATTATGTCTAGAATTCTCTGAAGAATCCAAAAACTAAATAATATACAGGGGGTTGCATTTGAAATAAGAAAATTGGTATTGGCCACGGTCACATGGAACACCCTATATAATATTATTTTCTTGAAAAATATGCGCATTCAAAATTACAAATCGTCCAAGCGTTTTTCCCAACACGCCCTCATTCATTCGTTATCGAATTTATTCCATTTGGCTGTTACACTCTGTATATAGAAGTATGAGGTACGCCGGGATAGCGTTGTAATTTCACAAATAATTTATTTGTTTTGATTGCAACCTTTTTCGCTTGCCTTTGGGTCACGTGATGCGTATGTGCTGTCAATTGAACCAATACGTCGCTGGTAGGGCATGAAAGTTGCGCAAAGAGGTAATATCCTTACCCTTCTCCTTTTTGTGAATTTGAGGTGAAAACACTCACACAGGTTTCCACACTGGTGAAATATCTACCTGGCATTCAATTCTGTGACAACCTCAAATCAGTAGTAAGTCTGATGGTTCATTCAATATTTTTCGAGTTTCTCTAAATCAATAATCGCTTCCAATATTTCTCGTATTCTAAAGGTTTCTCTGAAATTCAGATTTAGATACTTCGTGTTTCAAGAACACGTCCTTAGAATTTGAATAATGTAAATCTATCCAGAGAAGTCTTTTAATATATATCTTAAAGCTCAGTGATACAAGTGATTTTGGATAGCCACTTTTGGAGGAGCTGAAACTCCTATATAAGGTTACATCGGGTTCACTTCTGGAGGAGCTAGTTTGCCAAATTCCACATCTAGGGAAACTGAAGCCTTACGAATCCAGAAGAACTAGGATCAGTAGATCTACCTCTAGAAATATTCAGGAGGAAAGTTTCTTTCAAGAATGAGTCAGGCTTCCCTAAAGTTCCCTTGGTCTCGAACCTATTTCATGAAAAGAATAGGTCATATAAACTGTCAATGGGTATTTTGGAACTGTATAGTAATAATAAAATCGCCAAAAAAATATATTCTGATCAGCGAAGAATTAAAAATGTATTTTGACTGAATAATGTCGTTTGATTTTCCTTTTCAACACATTCCGAGTAGCCTAGTGATAGGTATTTGCAGCACAACGTGATAGGTTAGCCGACATGTATGTGGTTCTCGGAAAAGTAGTTCAGATGATATCAAAATGCATGTATGTATACTCCCATCGTCCCGACCAAGTGCCCAGGCACATTTTCTAGCGCATCGTCTGTCACGAATTTTCGTGGAAATGTCAACGGAAAATAACGTCGATCAAAGTGCTAGTGGCTCGATTTATATTCATGAACCATTATTACAACTGATATTGGTCATAAAAAATTCCATTAGTTGAGACGTGTCCGTCGCAAGGAAGACGGACATGTGGGACGAGCACTGAGGGACCCCGGCTAACTAGATTCGTAGATACGTGTTACGTAATGGTTAAAATACTTGCGACAACCAGTGTTCTGCTTTCGAGAAATGCCAACCTTTTTCTGTGTCACCTCCTCGACACGCTACCACCAAACGTTCTATTAAACGCCTCGTTTTATTTTGATGGGATTCGGGCTTGAAGGTTTAATGACATGTTTTTGGTATTAACTGCAATCGATTCTTGGGGTATTTTAATTTCGACGTCTGGTTCTGCACGAGGTCATGGCTTGTGCATTACGAAGGGTTCGTGGAATGATCCAAATCAAACCATCAGGAATAAGACAATAAGTTTCCGTTTCGATTGAACATTTCAGTTTGGTCAATCTATTTTCTTACCTATTCGGTTGTCAGTAATGGCCTTTTCCACAATTTTCTTTCAATCTACACACAAGCAAACTTATATGGAATCACCCTGTTATTTGGAAAAAACGAATTTCAATTAAAAAAAAGTCGCTGAAAAGTGAAGAGCAGTTTTCCCAAAACAAGTTTATTACAAAAATAATATAAATCATTAAAAGATTATTTTTATAATGGAACAGAAAATCAAAAGTGTAAATTTCTCTAAAAATAATTTTTATGTAACTGAGAATTGAACAACAAATAAAACGATTTTAACAAATCAATAATCAGTATTACCAACCCTGGCATTGATACAAGCTTGAATTCGACGAGGCATGCTTTCTATAAAGTTGTTGATTTCTTCTTCTGTAACATTTGCCTATTCCTCTAAAGCCGCTTGTTTAAGTTGCTCTGCGTTACCAGGATTATTTTGACGAGCTCTAATTTTTCTTTTGATCCTATCCCACAAGTGCTCGATAGGATTAAGGTCCGGTGAACAAGAAGGCCACTCTAAAACAGTCACACCTTCTGTTTCGAAAAAATTTTTTGCAACTCTGCTGGTATGTGGAGGTGCATTATCCTGCATAAATAGGAAATAATCTCCAAAAGCACCTCGCCAGAGCCTCACTACAGGTTGAAGCACTAGATCAACATACCTAGGCCCTGTCAGAGATTGTCTAATGGAAATTAAAGGAGTTTTCTCACCAAACATAATTCCGCCCCAAAACTTTACAGTACCTGCTTTGTATTTAGGGATCGGTCTTGCAGCTTGGAGCCTAGCTTGCCTCCCTCTACCTCTTATGCAGGCCATCCACGAAGCGACCGATCCGAGCGTTTTATGGCCTTTTATGACATTCAATGAGCCCCCGACCAATCACAGTGACTCTTTTCGCTCGTGGTCTCATAAAATGTCATAAAACGCCCAGATCGGTCGCTTCGTGGATGGCCGGCATTAAAATGCGAACACGCCGGTCGTCTGATCGTAGGCCAATTCTGGTCTCATCCGAAAATAAGACATTTTTCCAATCTTCAATAGTCCAATTTTCATGCTCTAAACACCAATTAAAACGGTCAACTTTATTTTGCCTTGATAGTTCTGGAACTCTTAACGCTCTTCTCTTGAATAATTCCCGAGCGCGAAGTCTTTTTCTGATAGTTTCGACAGAAACACTAACACCTGTAGCTTGCAAAAATTGCCTTTGAAGCTCTGAATGAGATACTGCGGGATTTCTTCTTGCTGTTTGGGCTGAAAAGCGATCCTGCCTTTCTGTGGTTACTCTTCCACGACTTCTTCTCGGCCTATTCTTTAGGGTTCCTAACTCCAGAAACCTTGCATAGGTTTTTGAAACAACCCCTTGTGTAACCCCCACCGTTCTTGCAATCTATCTTTGTGACATACCTTGTTCTGCCATAGTAATAATTCTTCCACTCTGGTTTTCCGATAACCCCACATAAGGTATTTTTTTTAAAACTTCGCAAAAAAACAAAATATAAATTCACTGCGACGTTCGAACGAAATGGTAAAATCGACACTGCAAAGCCAAATCTTATCAAGTGCTTATGAACCTAACTGTTTTTGTGAGTAAACACATGCACTTTTTATTTGCTTCTAACGAAAAAGATATCAAAATAATACTTAATACTGGGTGATTCCATATAAGTTTGGTCGTGTGTACTTGAGGTCTGACTTGTACGTGTATATCAACAGTAATAAGTCATTAAGATTTTATCCCCCCAAAAACTTTTTCGAAATTTTTTACTGGCTGTTCAATTTTTCTACAGTTGTAAATTATGATGAGGAACTAGAGTTGGTTTTGGGTATTCATTTCTTCGGGTAGAGAGATTCATTAATATTGGATGAAATATAAGGAGTTGTGACCATAGTGAAATCGTTCAAAACATAGTAGGACATTCTGTATATATTATCGATGATTTATCGTAAGAATCGAGATGAATATGGTGCAAGGAATCTTTTCCCAGAAGTCTCATTGATAAATATATCTCTGGCTAGCTAGAATCATTTACATACTAATAATATATTCATGACTGATTAATCGTTCATGTATAATGTTCCATTTCGTGACAATATATCATATTGTGTCGATTAAATTATTAATCATTTTTCTGAATTCACTCAGGTATCGTTTAATTGGTTTTTTAGAAGTCAGGTTCAAACACAATAACGTCGAATCATTATTTCCTATAATGATTTAGTCGAGGGCAACAATGAAAAAGACTTCATCCTCGAAAAGTGAATATCATTGTCACATATTGCAGAATTATCAATTCAGGGAACTGCTAATAAACCTGAAGGTGTCAAAATATTTCATTTGACACAAAGACATGACATGAATAGTTTCCGAACAAAGGCTTGGCACTAGACAGATATTCAGCTTAATGACTTTCAGCATTGGACTGTCATCGCTCGTCTAGGGTCCTTGAAGAATAGCTTTTCATATAAGTACAGGGCCCTTGGCTCTTCTCAAAAGCTCAAGCCTCATTTTATGCATGTATATCCACTAATTTTCAATGGTTGAATGAATCTACCGATGACTGGAGAAAACTGATATCCAATCGATGTTCTTCACTCTTTGTCAAGCCACAGCGACTTTAGTCGATGGTTTTTTTCGCTCAGAAGTTGATACCCTCGTCGCCAATCTTGTTATTTCGACTGCATGAATTAATTTCATTCAATAGATAAGCTGAAGCTCATAAAATACATTATTGTTGTATGAATTGGTAAGCTATGGGAAATCTTCGAAATGAATCAAAATGAAACCGAACCTATCATGAATTTCACACGTTCAGAGATCCAGTTTGATTCAAATGTCGCAAAAATAACGGGTCTTGGTTATGAATTCAAACTAGCACAATTCCGAGGTGTTATAATTTCAAATCGATCGCGAAGCGATTATTTCAATTAATTGTGTATATGTTCATGTTGATTCACATAAATGAATTCTGCGAGCTGGTATCTGAGCACGATTCCTCCTGTTCGCCCATGAAACCATTCCACAAATTATCATTGCATCGAATGCAATACCTCTCAGGAAGAATTATCTAACCAGGAAACCAGGGGAAGCACCTTCCGTGTTGAAATTCGTGCCTATATAGCCGTACGGTACCAGAACAGAAGCGAAGTTGAAATGTAGGAATAATTACCCACAATCAGACCGATCTTTGGGTCAAGTTCATGAGCAAAATGTGAGGTTAACATTTAAAACTGCCATGTTGCGCCGCTAATATATTGATTGCTCATTGTTTATTGTATTTCTGAGATTGTTGTAGCTTACGAGAGCATGAACTCGCGGTTTTGGCTCGAAAATGTCTTTTAGCTCGCCGAGTATCACGTTCTTTGGTGATTGTGTGAATTACATGACGCTGTGTTTAGGTAGAATTTTTTTTGGGTGAGATTATGCGTTGATTCCATACTGTTTCGTTTTCGGAATAAATGTATTTCATTGAGGGAGAAATAAAATAAGTAGTCGGGTTCTAATACGTTAAATTGGCGGTAGCGTCCTAGAACGATCATTTGGACCTGAAAAATCTGCAGGTTTAGGGATACGTATATACTTACTGATGATCGACAACGTGTAGCAGGTGCCTAATTTGAATACGAAATCCGACACAAAAACGAAATTCAGAAATGGCAGATATGTGGTTTTAGAAGGAAAATTGTCGGCTATCTTTCACTGAGATGGGTGAAATTGGACGTCTCGAATCTGTGCACCTTTTTCTATCGCCAACCGAAAATCAGACCAATTTCTAAAACGTGTTATTATTGCGAGAATGCAAATTGTCGGCCAAGCGATTTCGGCCAAAAAAAGTCATCAATATTCAAATATGGAATCTATCATTTTGTCTCGATACAGTTCTGATGGTCACGACAGAAGGGAGTCAATTCGGTTTTATTTAATGATACTTGGGAGTTTTATGCCCGAGTGAGACGGAATGACTATCATGACTCGGCAAATCGAAGGTATACTTAAAGGTACATTTAACACTTAATACGGCTCGTCAGTGTCACAGGTTTTTCAATTTATGCGCCGTAGCCGCTAGGACATTCCAATTTTTTTCGGGATGACAATTTGAGAAAATTACATCCAATATAAGCTCAATTTAAAGGCATTTGTGTTGACCGATGTTTTACATTCCTTTCGGTTTGGCCTCCGGCTGAATTTTCGGATCTCGAACGTGCCAATGACACTCGCCCGGATAACTTGATCCGTTTTCGGCTCTTCTACTCGCATTTGATACCCAGCCTCTATTCTATACGGAAAGTAGGCACGATTTGTTCATATACAGGAGAATTATGATGTGTAGTCGATTGTCGAGGCCAAGAGAAACCGTTTCTGTATTTTCCATTCCCCGAGTTAGGCTCAGTTGATTAATTTTCGCCATTTTGGAAATACACTGCGCAAAAAAATTAACGCACATTATGGAAATCTCGAATTTATTCTACAACTGAAGGTGTTCTCAATGATAATTATTTTTATCAGAATTATGCATGCATATGTTATCCACTTTCAACGTTTTTCTTCAATACAGATGTTTTCTCCCAGCAGGAATAAAAAAAGATGATATTATCAGATTTTGAATGTATTGGCTCCATTCTAAAATCAGTTGTTCTCGATCAATTCTAGTGATCAATAGTTTTTCTTTCATTTTTCTTTCGCGAAACACGCAATTTGACCCAAGAGGAATGTGCCCAAGCGGTAGTTTTGCGAGAAGAAGGGTGGACGTACACAAGAATTGCAGAAAGGTTTGGAGTTTCCCATACAAGTGTGTCCAGAATATTGCAGCGATTCAGGGAGACAGGTATGAATGTCCGAAGACCAGGACAGGGTAGACCACGGGTAACAACTGCCTGCCATTCAAGAACGTTACTTGAGAGTTTCTTCGTTGAGACAACGGTTTGCAACCGCTCGCCTCCTTCAAAATCAGCTTGAGCAAACTCATGAGGTGCAAATTAGCACTCAGACAATAAGAAACCGCCTCAGAGAATATGATTTAAGGCCTCGTGTCGCGGCAAGAAGCCCAGCTCTTACCCCAGCCCATCGAAGGGCGCGTTTGGATTTTGCGAGAGAGAATATCCATTGGGAAGAGGCCGATTGGGAAAGAGTTCTCTTCACAGATGAGTCTAGATTCTGCCTCTACCATTGTGATCGACATTCCCTTGTATACAGACGTCCACATGAAAGATATGCTCAGTGCAATTTCCTGAATACTACTGGTTTCGGGGGAGGATCGATTATGGTATGGGGTGGAATATCTTTGACTGCTCGCACAGACCTAGTGGTCGTTGATAATGGAGCCATGAATGCTGATAAGTATATAAGGAACATTCTTGAAGAGCATGTAGTGCCATTTGCCCCATACATTGGTGAAAATTTCATTTTTATGGACGATAATGCCAGACCCCATCGTGCGCGCATCGTTCAGGAGTACCTTGAAGAGGTTGAAGTCTCTCGAATGGAATGGCCAGCAAGAAGTCCAGATCTCAATCCGATTGAGCAGGTTTGAGACAACCTCAATAGAAGGCTGAGAAGTTCAGAAAATCATCCAGCTACTCTTAATGACTTAGGAATCCAACTCGGAGAAATCTGGGAAGGATTAGATCAGAACAATTTAAGATCACTCATTTTGAGTATGAACCGTCGTTGCCGAGCTGTAATTAACGCAAAGGGTGGAAATATCAAGTATTAAATCACTCATCAGCATTTCAGTATTTTGAAAATTGTTCATTTCTCTTCTTTCACATAAGATTCGGTTAAATCCTGAATTTTTCTTCCATTTAATGTGTCTTGTTTCGTTCAAAACCTTCCCGAGAGAACATAAAAAATAAGTTATAAAGTCAATGTATAGTTAACTTTCATTAAAATTGAGATTTTCAGAATGTGCGTTAATTTTTTTGCGCAGTGTATTATTCCGAGAAAATTTCCTAGAAGGGCAACTTGAGCCAGGAGAACCAAATAATGTTTCTTCCAGAATTCCAGCACCATTAGTCCTTCAGGCATGTTGATATAGACCCTCAAAAGTAGCTTAAGGACAAGGACCACGATATGGAGAAGGATAGTTCACCAGGTGACCCGTCAATTGCGCGTGGTATACTTCAGGATCAAAGCGTCAGTTTCCCCAACGAATTTATGATCTGACCCCGTATCCTGACCAGCAACCATATTGATTAATTTGGTAGAAATCCAAGCGATTTATTCGAACTCATGATCTTCGTGCTGTTCACGAGGAAATTACTCCTAGAGAGTTTAAGAACAGTTCGAAATCAATCATTTCCGAACCACAAAAGAGTATAATGAGGAGTTCTCCAGTCTTATTCGGAGCATCCATCATCTGCAGATCTAGTTTTTTGTCTCTTATTAAATTAGCTCATCTGTGAGAACCATACATGGAGATTGAATTCAATGAAGTCACAGACCAGTAGGATAATTGGAAAACAGTATTCCAATTCGATAACTTTCAATGGAATTAGTCGACTCGGTTTTTGTTGCTGAAATAGTGAAATATGGCAGTACTCATTTTTGAAGATATTTGGGAATGATACTTCAGGAGAAAGGATGCATTTCATACATGATTCCTATGTATTTTAATTTCTCTTCAACGGAAAGTTTGATGACCTCGGCATTAACAAATGGACATCATCAACAAACGAAGCTGCGAACTGATGACCAAATCCTTCGCATTATGTTTTCATGAATCAAAAGGAAGACATAACTGTGTATAACTAATAAAATTAATAAGGAATTCTAAAAAACGCAAGTGTTTCATCCCATGTTATTAGCTGGTAGATACGGCCAAGGTAGAAGAGAGCTTAATTGTGACACGGTCAATAAGGAAGGAACCCATCATAAATATACCTATAGAGGTTCTCAATAATTTAGTAATTTAGTTTCCAGAGCGACAGCCGGCCACTGATGACTTTCAAAGACCGTCAAAGGCGGCAGTGACAACAAACTTGATAAAAGGAATCAGCAGAGTCATCGTCTTGATTAAGGCCATATCGAAAAGAAAGAAGCGCCTCGATATAAGTGGAATACATCTGCCAATAACCCATGCCCATTTCGATGCACGAACTTGAAACTGAGGTTTCAGAGAGATTTGTCAAAGGCGCATCCGACAGCGCTGGAAAATTTCTCGGTGTTGCTTCTTCACTCATTCTCACCACTTAGATTTTCAAATGTATTTGAATACATGTACAGAACATAGAGAAAAATAACCAGTACACTGCGCAAAAAAATTGACGCACATTATGGAAATCTCAAATTTATTCTACAACTGAAGGTGTTCTCATCAATGATAATTATTTTTATTAGAATATGTTATCCACTTTCAACGTTATTCTTCAATACAGATGTTTTCTCCCAGCAGGCATAAAAAAAGATGATATTATCAGATTTTGAATGTATTGGCTCCACTCTAAAATCAGTTGTTCTCGATCTATTCTAGTGATCAATAGTTTTTCTTTCGTTTGATTTTCTACACTCGATCGCTATGCAACGCGAAACACGCAATTTGACCCAAGAGGAATGTGCCCAAGCGGTAGTTTTGCGAGAAGAAGGGTGGACATACACAAGAATTGCGGAAAGGTTTGGAGTTTCCCATACAAGTGTGTCCAGAATGTTGCAGCGATTCAGGGAGACAGGTATGAATGTCCGAAGACCAGGACAGGGTAGACCACGGGTAAAAACTGCCATTCAAGAACGTTACTTGAGAGTTTCTTCGTTGAGACAACGGTTTGCAACCGCTCGTCTCCTTCAAAATCAGCTTGAGCAAACTCATGAGGTGCAAATTAGCACTCAGACAATAAGAAATCGCCTCAGAGAATATGATTTAAGGCCTCGTGTCGCGGCAAGAGGCCCAGCTCTTACTGCAGCCCATCGAAGGGCGCGTTTGGATTTTGCGAGAGAGCATATCCATTGGGAAGAGGCCGATTGGGAAAGAGTTCTCTTCGCAGATGAGTCTGGATTCTGCCTCTACCATTGTGATCGACGTTCCCTTGTATACAGACGTCCACATGAAAGATATGCTCAGTGCAATTTTCTGAATACTACTGGTTTCGGGGGAGGATCGATTATGGTAAAGGGTGGAATATCTTTAACTGCTCGCACAGACCTAGTGGTCGTTGATAATGGAGCTATGAATGCTGATAAGTATATAAGGAACATTCTTGAAGAGCATGTAGTGCCATTTGCCCCATACATTGGTGAAAATTTCATTTTTATGGACGATAATGCCATATCCCATCGTGCGCGCATCGTTCAGGAGTACTTTGAAGAGGTTGAAGTCTCTCGAATGGAAAGGGCCAACAAGAAGTCCAGATCTCAGTCCGATTGAGCAGGTTTGGGACAACCTCAATAGAAGGCTGAGAAGTTCAGAAAATCATCCAGCTATTCTTAATGACTTAGGAATCCAACTCGAAGAAATCTGGGAAGGATTAGATCAGAACATTTTAAGATCACTCATTTTGAGTATGAACCGTCGTTGCCGAGCTGTAATTAACGCAAGGGGTGGAAATACCAAGTATTAAATCACTTATCAGCATTTCAGATTTTGAAAATTGTTCAGTTCTCTTCTTTCACATAAGATTCGGTGAAATCCTGAATTTTTCTTCCATTTAATGTGTCTTGTTTCGTTCAAAACTTTCCCGAGAGAACATAAAAAATAAGTTATAAAGTCAATGTAGAGTTAATTACAATTAAAATTGAGATTTTCAGAATGTGCGTTAATTTTTTTGCGCAGTGTGTAGTTTTGTTGTCTTGGCCTATTAGATCTCCCGATCTTTCACCCTTTGAATACGTTTGGGATATTATGGGAAGAACATAACACCGTGTACCCATCGTCCAAAGACTCTAGGGGCAATAGGTACGAGTAGTCTGGGATGACATTTTTCAAGAGGAATTCATCGATCCTGACTGTTTTATTCTGAGTCCTTTGGTTCCCTCAAATTATGGCTACTGGAAAAAGCAATGACACTGTGTTTCCTGGACGAATTGGAGTTCAGTTATGAGTCCAATACCCCTTTCAAAACATGTCTTCCCGCAACCCTCCGGTTGTCCGGGCAACTTCAAGTTTGAAGGCTCGTCCCGTATCTTGAACAGGGACGCTTCGTCTGTCAAATGCTGGTTTGCGTATGTATATAATTAATTCGATATTCACCATGGTGATTGAAACAGTCCGGTATCGTCTGTGCCTTCTCATCGCAGGGAATTCCCAGCCATGCACTTTATTCTCTTAAATGTTCCGAGCTTTAGATTGCACTCTTCACATCGGAGGAAATGAGAAACTTAGCAGAATATAAACTCAAAGATGAGAAGCTAGCGAAAAATTGTCAACACAAATTCTGAAAGTTTATTTGCAGTTTCAACTGTGTGAATGGGTGAAAATAAATATATGAATTCTGAACAACTGTACCCCTTTTTATGTGATCTACAGTCTAGTTTGGTCAGCCATTTTGAAGGCCACTATCAGAATCAGCCACCTTGATTTCCGTCTACTGGTGTATCGCAAAATTTGCTTAGAAGGATTTTGGAAAGGGGCAATTCTGAGGTCTGTCGAACAATTCGACGGTGCGCATTCCCCGGCCCTCAAATGCGCCCAAAGTTGGTGTTAACTATGATTGAACGAATTCGCCGAATACTTCAGTATTTTGTGAATCGATAGCCGTCAAATTTCCACACATAGTTATCCCTTTCCTCGCTTACAAATCACCGCAAGTTGATCAGGTATTGTTGTAATTTCTCTTGAACTGTTGCATGCCTCCCAACTTATTCGAATTCCGATTTGCTGCCGTACAAATTCCGAACCCTTCCGTTCCGTTTCAGTTTGCCGAAAGTTTTTCGGAAAGGCATTCCTGATATGCCCGATATCGCCGATTGATTTTTGAGGGGCAGCCATCACTTTTGATTGCCACTAGATACAGGTTCGTCCAATTCTGTTTGATGTCTTCATCAGATTTCCCAATCTATTGGCCATATGACAACTAATCTGTTAAATCCCGATCAGAACTAGCTGACCAAAAGGAAGAAGCAAGGGAACCCAGTGGCCTTGACCTCATATGACTCCATCTGAAGCTAGAAAGTCGAAATATCTATTTCTGAGGTGTTTTTCGATCCACCAATGGCCAGAAATCTTCATGTTCCTATGAGGATTTCTCAGCCAAGCTCGAATGGATCCAGATCAACCATCAAGATGTCGATGTTGTTTTGGGTGACTTCAAGGTTCCTGTAACATTGAACCAAATGCTGAAGATCTTCCTTGAGCCAAAAAAGCTCACGCCAAATGGTCCGTATGCGAACCATTCTAGGCACATCTATGCAGCATACTTCCTAGCGAGCTGAGTGAGCGATAGAAAAAGCGTGCGAATTGAGCAGTTCATCAAAATCAAATACGAAATATTTCAAGGAGACTACATTCTGAAACAGTGGATGAATAGTATCATAATTAGAATTGATGAACGCCAGATGAAGAGCTATTAGCATCTTTATATCGAAATGGTAACCACTTTTCAAATGTCACGCTCACCGTGGCAGTAACGCTTATTACTTCGATTATTGTTCTCCGAATTGACCTAAAAGTGACAAATATGCTGGGAGGTCATTTCGAAACGGAATTGTTTGAAATAGGTTGAGGTTGAGATGATCGGTGGTTAATGAAGTGTTATTAGAGACAAAAAATTTCCCCAGATGAGCGTCATACACAACGTCTTTTATTCAGTCTGTACTGACTGTGAATGTATCAATCTCAAGGACGTATGTTTTGAATATCAAGAATCAGAAGCCTTGATGGCACAATTTGGGTGAAGTATTAAGTCAGTCTCATATTCTTTGATCATGATCTCCCGGTATTGTTTCCTTTGATTGGGCATTAAATTTCACGTGTGTGAGGACGTAATACTACTAACCACAAATCAAAGAAGCAATACAGGCCTTCAGGTACGTAACTGGTTCCTCACACCTCTCCAGGGCTGTATTCGAAGGATTTCATCCTCTTTTCCTTCCAACAGTCATCAGGAGCTATGACACCCAAACTGCTAACTCATCTCTGATTCAAGGGTTTGGATAGACCAAGGACTTGAAATTCCCTCACGAATAGAAATCTGAAGGTACCTATCTTTGAGTTCAGTGCAGAAAGTTTTGGTCACGGCAAAAGAGGTTGTTGGTGGGTGCATCGAAATCTATTCCCGTAAAAATCGGGCTACAGACCTGAACCGTTGTCGAATATTCTTCAGCAAACTCATTTTATTCCGAATGTCACTGGCATATACTTTACTACTATCTTCGATATTTACGGCCTGTTGTTCATGAGCGGCCCGAACAAAGGATAGCTTCACTATTCTTCAACATGAACCTTGTTAACGCCGTCTCATCGGTATAATATTTTATTTTTAATAACATTGTTTACATATCGATCAAGTGACCATTTGGATGGCCATTGAACAGATGATATGGTGCTTCAGCTTCTTCGGGACCTTGTTAATATTACAATTCCGAAAAACATCTACGCACTGCTACCAGAAAAAGGTTTGGTCAGGTTGTTAAACCATCTATTCACACAGTTCCGAATTCCTCCAGCAATTATTCCAGTAACTGTCAACACAAAAACAGAATGGAGAAATCGATGGAAACCGCAGAATAAATCTATCATCATCGGACACTTTATTTACTATCCATCTTTTACAAGACGAACCGTACTACCATTACTCTTAATGTCATGATTTTGATCCACTCGTTCTTTCGTTTTTTGCCCGCTGAGTGCATTTTTTACGAGCATGACTGTCAGGAAATCTCTTTCGAGGCCCCCATAGCGCATTAGAAATCTCTTTTCAATCATGTTCAATATGTTGTCGCTGTTTCAAAAAACTGATTCTAATTGGAGCGGCCTCTTGGAATTGTCCAGATCACTGGGTCGAGAACCGCTTCGAAATTATTCACGAATTCAAAATGAAGAAAATCTGTGAATGTACTTTGCTGGGAAATATGAAAAATTCCTTTGTGTTATCTGGAAATTCGAATGTGACATTTCAAGTTCTGACCTTGATGGTACAAAACTCGATGTAAAGAAGGCTTTATTTCACCACAAGAATCAACTTTTAAGTTATATGTAATCATACCCTACATGGCATTAAAAGAATGGTGCTTATTTTCAACAGGTGGTAGAATTCATCAAAATAAACCAATTCACCAAAAACTTTATACACTGCGCAAAAAAATTAACGCACATTATGGAAATCTCAAATTTATTCTACAACTGAAGGTGTTCTCAATGATAATTATTTTTATCAGAATTATGCATGCATATGTTATCCACTTTCAAAGTTTTTCTTCAATACAGATGTTTTCTCCCAGCAGGAATAGAAAAAGATGATATCAGATTTTGAATGTATTGGCTCCATTCTAAAATCAGTTGTTCTCGATCAATTCTAGTGATCAATAGTTTTTCTTTCGTTTGATTTTATACACTCGATCGCTATGCAACGCGAAACACGCAATTTGACCCAAGAGGAATGTGCCCAAGCGGTAGTTTTGCGAGAAGAAGGGTGGACATACACAAGAATTGCAGAAAGGTTTGGAGTTTCCCATACAAGTGTGTCCAGAATGTTGCAGCGATTCAGGGAGACAGGTATGAATGTCCGAAGACCAGGACAGGGTAGACCACGGGTAACAACTGCCATTCAAGAACGTTACTTGGGAGTTTCTTCGTTGAGACAACGTTTTGCAACCGCTCGCCTCCTTCAAAATCAGCTTGAGCAAACTCATGAGGTGCAAATTAGCACTCAGACAATAAGAAATCGCCTCAGAGAATATGATTTAAGGCCTCGTGTCGCGGCAAGAGGCCCAGCTCTTACCCCAGCCCATCGAAGGGCGCCTTTGGATTTTGCGAGAGAGCATATCCATTGGGAAGAGGCCGATTGGGAAAGAGTTCTCTTCACAGATAAGTCTAGATTCTGCCTTTACCATTGTGATCGACGTTCCCTTGTATACAGACGTCCACATGAAAGATATACTCAGTGCAATTTCCTGAATACTACTGGTTTCGGGGGAGGATCGATTATGGTATGGGGTGAAATATCTTTGACTGCTCGCACAGATCTAGTGGTCGTTGATAATGGAGCTATAAATGCTGATAAGTATATAAGGAACATTCTTGAAGAGCATGTAGTGCCATTTGCCCCATACATTGGTGAAAATTTCATTTTTATGGACGATAATGCCAGACCCCATCGTGCGCGCATCGTTCAGGAGTACCTTGAAGAGGTTGAAGTCTCTCGAATGGAATGGCCAGCAAGAAGTCCAGATCTAAATCCGATTGAGCAGGTTTGGGACAAACTCAATAGAAGGCTGAGAAGTTCAGAAAATCATTCAGCTACTCTTAATGACTTAGGAATCCAACTCGGAGAAATCTGGGAAGGATTAGATCAGAACTTTTTAAGATCACCCATTTTTAGTATGAATCGTCGTTGCCGAGCTGTAATTAACGCAAGGGGTGGAAATACCAGGTATTAAATCACTTATCAGCATTTCAGTATTTTGAAAAT
Source organism: Adalia bipunctata (assembly GCA_910592335.1). Taxonomy (NCBI): domain Eukaryota; kingdom Metazoa; phylum Arthropoda; class Insecta; order Coleoptera; family Coccinellidae; genus Adalia; species Adalia bipunctata. The sequence goes on from OU342957.1 coordinate 5,678,995, forward strand.
TGTTCATTTCTCTTCTTTCACATAAGATTCGGTGAAATCCTGAATTTTCCTTCCATTTAATTTTTTTTGTTTCGTTCAGAACCTTTCCAAGAGAACATAAAAAATAAGTTATAAAGTCAATGTTGAGTTAACTTTCATTAAAATTGAGATTTTCAGAAAGTGCGTTACTTTTTTTGCGCAGTGTAGATGGCGGAGTTATCGGCCATTGAAGACGAATTCCATTCAGTAAAATTGAAATAACGGACCTGCTTTCCAAAAGGCTTTGAACGAATTACAGGATGTAACTAGTCGAAATAAATTTTTGCAAGAAATTTCCAGTTAGTTTCTCCCTTCCAAATCACCTTCAATTTATAAATTATGGCAATATTTTGATTTAGTTAATGCTCCACTGTGTCGAGGTGGATGTCATATTAGGTTATTTTTCCCTGAGTGATTCGTTCTTTGGATATTTTGACTATCATTAATTGGAAAATGTCAGACGTGTACCTGTGTCCCGTGTTGTGTTTATTTATCACTGCCGAAACGATTAACAAGTTAACCCTTTTCATTTCACGGCTTTTAATCGAGGTGATTTACTGATCTTGTTTCAGATAATGTCTAATTTCATGAGAACTGTACCACTATTGTCAGCTGCACTCAATGATAATAAATGCAATAAACTACCCATATCTGATTTGGGAATTGAGCAGGGATATATCTGGCTCGTTCCATTGAGATTTTTATCAGGGAGTGTCGGAGAGTATGATACCAAATGAAATTTGCCTGCTACTTTTTCGATCGTTTAGTCACAACGCAAAATAATCAAGCTTTGGATATACTCAAATCTATACCTATCTATTTGTTGTATTTTCAATTGCATTCACCATTCAAATTTGTTCAGGCAACCTATTCCGAAAAACGGATTTTTTTTTAATGGCGACGTTCATATGGATGAAAGTGCAACATCTGCTCAAAATTACATAATAAAATATTCGTGGCAACCTTTCATCGGAAAAAATATAAATAGGTTGAATCCGTAATTCATTTCATTCTAGATATACTCGCATAAAAAGTATTGTTGCGGCCCATGGATAGTTCCTTGTGGAACCTCATCAAGAATGGGATAATTGGCAGTGCCTTTCCTCCGCTTCAGATTTCGATATTCTTTCACCCAAGTAAGATTATTTGGGTAGATAAACGGAGGAGAAACGAAATGGTGTAGATTTTCATTAGTTGCGCCTTTCGATTTGATCGAACAGAATGAAATAGATGTATGATGAGAATTTTTTCATGTCTCAATATTGAAACCCATGAAATATAACTGAGAATAAATCAATAATCTCCGATAATTGCCGCAGCTCACCTTCTCACGATGAGCGTGACTCCGTAAAAAAGCGGGTCCGGCTGATAATAAGTTGACGCTTAATTTTTCTGATTCCGTTGGGAACTTTTCCGATGATCACCTCCAAAGTTCCGATGATTCGGCAACCAATTTCTTCATGTATCGTGACGTAAGGCATTAAGTTTTGATGCCACTAGGTGTGTCCCATTCTTCCCGATTAAGGAATGACCCATATTGAAAAATTCTACCTTGCGACGGGATAATGATCATCATTTCCTGTATTCGTGTCACAATAAAGCATTCAGGGTGTAATGTCAAAGCTTTTACAAGAATTGCAGTGTCAAAATGATTCATAGCGGGTGTGTCTTATAAATCCCACTTTGCCGGCTGGCTGGCTGCTATAAGACTGTTCTTTCAGAAATGCACAGGCAGTAAATATGCGGTTTGATACATATACTCCATTCACTTTTATAAAGTATCGCGGTTTGCCATGAAATTTTGACACATTTCACCGTATATATTTTGAAAATGTTAGGTTATGGTCATTGCACTGTCAGATACGCCCACAACGTTGCCGTTTCTGCTAAAAAATCGTAGTAATTACGTATTTATGTTCCTTTGGGAAATTAATGAATTTGAGAAAATATTATGTTAATTCAGAAGACATTTAACTACATTTTTGCACAACCTGAAATAGTCCAGTATGAAAATGTAGTAGTTCTACGAAACCTGCGCCACAGTTAAATCTTCGAAGAATAACTCCATTTACAAAGTTGAAAAAGAGTAAATAGAAAGTAGACCTGGCAATGTCGCTTAATTTTCAAGAGTGCCAAACTGCGTCTGTTCTAGGGGAAAAAACTTGATAAACCTAAATCATGGCCAACCGCGATACTTTATAAAAGTGAATGGAGTTTACGTAATGCTGATCCGGAAAATGCTTAATCATTTGGTGCAAGTCTGGGATGCGGGGCATATCCGATCGGAATTGGTCATTTTATTCGTTTTCGAATTGATAACATAAACCTCAATAAGGCACATGGGAAAAGGAAAAATTTGTCTAGGGGTTCAAGGCAAGCATTTCGATCGGAACGAGATTTCGAATTCAAAAGGAGAATAACACTTCCAGCCGAAATTTTGTCCAGATCACGTAACTGAAACCATAAAAAATTCTAGCAAATCTCCTATGGATTTTTAAATTTCCAATTATTGGAAACTGAAAAAATATGGACAATGCCTATAATGGTGCATCAATATTCCAACATATTCTGCATGTATTTCGAATAATAACGCCCACAGCTCTTGATCTATAAATTTCAGAGAATCCATGCACCATATTTTTGAATCATTCGAAGAATCAACAGGAAAATGTTTATAGCAAAATATGTTTAAAATAAACTAAAAAAATTCCATCCGAATATTCCGCATTCATTTTTCGCTGAAATGAACTGCGGGATTATGTGTTTTTGATTTCGGGAAACTCGAAATTCGTTGTGGGTGTCCAAAAATCGCTTCTGCACGATATGAAACTGGTTGTGGAATTTTAAAAGGCTGTATCAACAATTATTAATAAAATCTCTTCTGTGCCGGTGCACCTCGGCATCACAGATAATGTCTTTGATCATACAGGTTTGGTTGACGCTATATATCCGTAACGACAACATAAAGATGTTAGCATGTCAGCCGGTTATGTTTATGGTGTCGAGGTTCACCAGCAGAAATGACCTCACTTCAACCATTTTCCTGCACCCGGTTCAATTCAGTGAACCCAGCTTGAATCAGTGTGGGGACAAAATTCACCTTCACATCGGCACCAAGAAGTTGTTTTCTGGGATGCTGAAGATTTATTGCTGATTCGCTCCTTGTTTTTTTATTGCAACCTTTTGGATCAGAATGTTGGGAGGAATCGTAAAGAGACCAAGACATCTGCCCTCGAAGGCTACACCGAAAGACTAGAAACTGTAGAAAAAGCTCTTTTTCCACTTGTTCCTGAAGGTTGATTTTAAATTGGACCCTGCAATTTCAGTTTGAACGCAGGTGAGCCTCAGTGATCAGTTTTGTCACCCATGTTTTCTAGAGCCATGTGAATGATCTTTTTGGTTTGACCGGAACCATTCCTCAACATCATTGTGAACTTATCGATTCTTTGAATGGAGACGGAACAAAACAACAATCTCATTTCATAAAGGACACTATTCAGGATTATTCCTTTACATGGCAAGAGAACGCCTTATTTTTGTAGCTCAGAAATGTGGGCGAAACTTTGACAGAATCCTTAATTTTTTGACGAGTTAAAACCCATTTACTCAGAATGAACGGGCAAGGTAATGGATGGGAAATGAATTATTGATATGAAAATGTTGATTTGCGGTCCGAATTGAGGACTGATTTTGAGTGTTCGGGGGCTGAATTGAAGGGTTGACGTGTACGAAATCTAGGAGTGACATTCAAAATGTCTCAGTCTCTTCTGCGATGGAACAGAGAGGGAAGCTGTTAAGTGGTTAGGTGAAATGGGTTCGCGGCTGTCTTCGATCCATTTATAAACATCTTGCCTGTTGGCATGCAAATCAGACATCCAGCCCAGATTTTGATTGATCACTTCAGAAGATTGATTACGCAGGACCGCGTATATATTGTCGACAAAAGTGCGTCGCTATTATGTGCCATAGAATATGCCAGTCTATTATATGGAGTCTCATTCGGAATTGTTATCAGTATTTTTCCTTTCTGTCTTATCTGATTCCCATTATCTCGAGTATTGCCCTTTTTATTTCGCTTCTGGTTAGGTGGGTATTGTGCTCTTTACGCTACACATTGCTAACAACCTAGACATGACTTCCGTACTAATTGTTTAAGTTTAAAACGAGTTATTGTTCAGAATCGACTGGAAGTTCCTCGAAAAACTCTTTCCCATGATCTACATCTTGAAATTTTCGTTTCATTCAGTCCGATTATCACCAACTCCAGAGAGCGACACTTTTTGTCTTTGGCAACTTATTTTTGATTTTCACTAAATGTGGGGTCAGTGAACAGTGTCTGTCACACCGAGAAACATCACGCAATGTAAGTACTGTGATTTCCGTTATACCCAATAAAATCTAACGTCCGTTGGTGTCTCCCATACTTTAATAGACCAAAAAAATATTGTCTTGAAGGTTTTCACTTACCACTACCTGTTCTGGAACCTAATGAATCCAAAGCCCATTATGACAACTTAGGGCTTCTTAAAAAGTGCTTTTTCGAAAATGAATGTGTGTGTGCTTCTTCGAGATAATAAACTGTGGGCCAGATTCTGTACAGGATGAGTCTTTGACTTAAGGAATGTTAAAAAAAAAACGAGAACAACTGTCCCATGTCTCCTTTCGATATTCCTGAGAATGGATTGAAAGCACTCTTGAATTTAATGTAATCCGATTTGGATTAGCTTTGACTCCTTTTAAAATGTGATCCTAGTTGTAAGGGTTGGATCAATGTTTCAAAAATGGCATAAGAAGCTGCTTTTTGTTCATCATTTCGATACGAGTGCAAAATTCGAAATATATCGGTCATATCGCAAAGAAAAGTCAGTTCTCCAATTGAGAAACATCCATTGTCAGCTCGACATTAATTGCCCGTCATTCCAATATTTACCCGGTAGAAACGAGTGGAAAAGGGGTGAGCTACGTAAATTCCATACGCTGTCGCTTGTTATGATTTCGAATTTACATTCCCAACGGGTATATAATCTGCAGGGTCATCACATTGATGAGTATTAATGGATTAATGCAGTACGTTCAGTCAACACAACATATTGTTATAATCCACAGGACCAACCGATTTGCCGAGCTTTTCGATATTGGTCCTGTCCAGCTTTCGCTTGCTGAAATGGACTCTAGAAAAGTTTCGAGTGATATTTCATGTGATGGAGACATTTTGATTCATACACAGCGTGAAGAAATAATATAGCCCCCGTGGAATTAAAATGAGCTATCAAAAACTGTTTCAATGACGGGAGTCGAAATTGGAAGAAAGGTGTTCAGGAAAAGGGCAAAAAACATATTCAATTTGATTTCCTTGATGTCGAGGACACTCCTAACTTTGTTGATGAGTCATCATTCACTCACAATATCTGAATTTTCGGGGAAACTACTTGAAATATTCGGAATTTGCTTTTGCCAATAACTGTTATTCTCTAACCAATGTTTAAAATTCACCATTCACTCAAGCCCAATCCCTTAAATTGAAAAGTCTGAAGTATCAAATATCTGGGTACTTTCAAACATGAATAAGAGTCCAAATTAATTTATTTTTCTCAAGAATTGTCCGATATGCCATCCTACTAAGCTATAAAAACATACAGCAATAGTTTTCAGTAACATAATATATGTATGTCAATATCTTGTGGGTTTTGATCTCGGTGAAAAATAATTCATCAAAAGAGACTAATTTTGTTATCGACCAATCTGCTCTAGCGTTTCCCGTCTTTATGTATCCCTGAAGTACATAAAAACGGGAAGGGAATAGGGTTATTCCGAGATTTATATTCACTTTCGAAGATTTTTAGCGTTAACTAAGATATTTCATTAAAATTCAGGGAAAATAAAAATTAATCTAATCCCTTTCGGCAAGAAAGAGTAAATGGTCCCCTAAGACAGCCCATTTTCCGATGGCCCCAGTCTCATTGTTTTATGTCAGAGAAATTGGCGTCAACCTCAATAGGTCCCTAGGGGCCTCTAAAAAAGGCCAATTTGAATATTTTCAACAAGGATTTTAAGGAGCGTGAATTTTTATAGGGGTATTATTGAACGATGAGAATACGGTGACTTGGAGGAGTTGTAGGGGATATAAGAAATATTGGAATATCGCTCTAGATGAGACATGCTCTCTGAACACATATTCTCATGACTATTGTGCGATTTTTGATTGAGGAAGGCATATAACAAAACTTTTCCAATTAATTCTGGCTTCAAAACTAAGATTTTTCTGGAACTACAAAAGTATCTCATTATTATTTTGTTGTTGCAGGCCATCAAATGTACCGTCCCAAAATGTTCTTGTGATTGCTTCGTTCCAGGAACCAAACAAATTCGTTACTGCGAAACCTGCAAACATGGCTGGGTCCCACATGGTAAGTCAAAGGGTCATCTTCGATGTACTCTTCAATCCTGGAAAAAGAAGTTTCCTCCACCTCGCGTGTGACAGTCCCGTCAAATCAAAACAATTTCAAATATAAAAATTCGATGGTTGCGAATAATAACAAATAAACAGAATGTAAATAATGGGAATATCGACAACATCAAAGGGTGAGCAATAAGAACCCTAGTTCTGCTAACCTTTTCGTAGCAATTCTCTATTGAATATTTGTAGCCTTGACCCTAGAAAATAAGGTCAATGAGGTCATGTCGAAAAAAGAAGTGGATTCTTATCAGATTGGTGAGGATAATGTTGGCTCCTTTTCCTTCGTAGTACCGCATAAGGCAGTGATGCAACTCAATCAATTCTGGAAGGTCCGGCAGAAATTACCCAAAATTATCTTCACACCGTAATTTTCTGGCTCGATTGACCACAGTCACAAATACCGGCGACAGATTAATGACAAAAGGGACCATAACAACCTTTCGAGATCTAAGATGCATCCCCTGATTAGCTAATAGCGACAAAAGACCGAAAATAACAGTCAGGGAGAGTGAGCATAACGTTGATGTATTCATTTACAACCCCAACAATTTGTAAACTGGCTGGAGACCCCTGGGCTCAGGCAATATCTACTGGTGAGCCTCCGGAATGACACACGACACCGGTGGGTGACTTCACAAAGGATTAAATATTGCCATTATGTTGGCCTGACTTTTAAATTAAATTAAAATGTAATGTTTGCGCGATGTAGCGGGTGCTTTATTAAATTAGGATATGCAGCAAAGCGTATTCTAAAGGGTAAATGAAAACTTACGTCTTTTGGCGCCGAGGTGACTCTCTGCTTCTCGCAATAGAATCGTGTAATGCAATTTGTTAGGTTAATTGTAGAACGGATTCATGAATCATCTTAATATTGGAACGGTCGGAAGATGAGGGAAATTCAATTTGGAAAGCGATATCCGGCCTATCTAAGATTCAAATAAATGTACCCACCACTTTTGGTCATTATTCTCAATAATGTGTCTGCTTTGCATTGTTGGCCATAAAGGAAATTTTTACAGACACATTTATTCACGAGAAAATGGTGAAAATCTAAGCTATGACATATAGGGCCATAAATTAATTTTTATTGAATTCACGGACATGGAATTCCTATATTTTGATACCAAAAATCAATCATATACCCGTCATGAGTCAAATTTTTTTTTCATAATTAATATTCGAGTTTCGTTCTCAAGCTCAGACCACTCAAGGTATGGGTGTTATCTATCCGCAAATGGCTATTATGGAATATTCGAATAGCTCGAATAACTTTCCTTATTCGTGTTGGACAATATGGTGTTTTAAGGTGATTCTTTCCGTTGGATACCTATTTTTCCAAAATATGTTTTCAGATGGAATTACACTGCGCAAAAAAATTAACGCACATTCTGAAAATCTCAATTTCAATGAAAGTTAACTCTACATTGACTTTATAACCTATTCTTTATGTTCTCTCGGGAAGGTTTTGAACGAAACAAGACACATTAAATGGAAGAAAAATTCATGATTCCACCGAATCTTATGTGAAAGAAGAGAAATGAACAATTTTCAAAATACTGAAATGCTGATAAGTGATTTAATACTTGGTATTTCCACCCCTTGTGTTAATTACAGCTCGGCAACGACGGTTCATACTCAAAATGAGTGATCTTGAAATTTTCTGATCTAATCCTTCCCAGATTTCTCCGAGTTGGATTCCTAAATCATTAAGAGTAGCTGGATGATTTTCTGAACTTCTCAGCTTTCTATTGAGGTTATCCCAAACCTGCTCAATCGGATTGAGATCTGGACTTCTTGCTGGCCATTCCATTCGAAAGACTTCAACCTCTTCAAGGTACTCCTGAACGATGCGCGCACGATGGGATCTGGCATTATCGTCCATAAAAATGAAATTTTCACCAATGTATAGGGCAAATGGCACTACATGCTCTTCAAGAATGTTCCTTATATACTTATCAGCATTCATAGCTCCATTATCAACGACCACTAGGTCTGTGCGAGCAGTCAAAGATATTCCACCCCATACCATAATCGATCCTCCCTCGAAACCAGTAGTATTCAGGAAATTGCACTGAGCATATTCTTTCATGTGGACGTCTGTATACAAGGGAACGTCGATCACAATGGTAGAGGCAGAATCTAGACTCATCTGTGAAGAGAACTCTTTCCCAATCGGCCTCTTTCCAATGGATATGCTCTCTCGCAAAATCCAAACGCGCCCTTCGATGGGCTGGGGTAAGAGCTGGGCCTCTTGCCGCTACACGAGGCCTTAAATCATATTCTCTGAGGCGATTTCTTATTGCCTGAGTGCTAATTTGCACCTCATGAGTTTGCTCAAGCTGATTTTGAAGGAGGCGAGCGGTTGCAAACTGTTGTCTCAACGAAGAAACTCTCAAGTAACGTGCTGGAATGGCAGTTGTTACCCGTGGTCTACCCTGTCCTGGTCTTCGGACATTCATACCTGTCTCCCTGAATCGCTGCAACATTCTGGACACACTTGTATGGGAAACTCCAAACCTTTCTGCAATTTTTGTGTATGTCCACCCTTCTTTTCGCAAAACTACCGCTTGGGCACATTCCTCTTGGGTCAAATTACGTGTTTCGCGTTGCAAAGCGATCGAGTGTAGAAAATCAAACGAAAGAAAAACTATTGATCACTAGAATTGATCGAGAACAACTGATTTAGGAGCCAATACATTCAACATTTGATAATATCATCTTTTCTTATTCCTGCTGGGAGAAAACATCTGTATTGAAGAAAAACGTTGAAAGTGGATAACATATGCATGCATAATTCTGATAAAAATAATTATCATTGAGAACACCCTCAGTTGTAGAATAAATTCGAGATTTCTATAATGTGCGTTAATTTTTTTGCGCAGTGTATTTTACACAGTGCTATGCTGATCAACATTATACAGATTGGATCCCTATTTTTCCAAAATATGTTTTCAGATAAAGTTATATTCTAATCAATCCTGTGTCAATTTCCATAACATCGCACTATAAATAAAAGTGGTGCAGCAAGAGTTGACATTTTAGTAAAGGAACCGTCCCCAGAGAAAAAGAGGCTTGGTCCGAGGCCATAATAAAAGGGAACCGGGGAAGCATAAACATATAAAAATTCAATACATAGACAATACAGTATATCATCTACGGGCAGTGTGTAACTCCCTGGAGGAACATTCGATATCGGGACATCGTATTCTATGCATAGACAACGGTCACTGGTCGCACATTTGACTATAGATGACCCAAGACAGGAGGTTTCGTAAGCAAATGTAAATTGAAAGTCTCTGGGCGTGGTCCTGTTAACTTTTCTGGCTATAATTCAAATATGGCATTTCGCTATTCGGTAAGTTATTACCTGGATGAAATTGCCGATGATTGAGATGTATAATTGAAAATATCGACCTTTACAAGGTGACTATGATAGAATTTCAAATAAGGAAGGTCGATTATGTGAAGGACCATTTTACAAATGACCAGAAATCCTGGCGAAGTTGTTTCTGTCAGCTTTAGCAGTGTCTGTTACATTTCGTTTTGCACAGTTAACCTGAAACCACACAAAATCCTCAAAGGCACTAAATTTACAGAAGATCAAAAAACTTGTTCACGGATAGGACGATAAAAGTCACAGTTCCGTAAAAATAATAAGCCAGGAGCCCATAACCTGTTGGTTACAAAGTAGAATGGCATCTTCTGTTGCAAAAAAATTGACGAATGATGCCAGAGTAAATATTATTGTTGGATCTATAAATAGTGAAATTGTCGTTCAAAGTAGAGGCAATTGGAATGTATGTGTTAACGGCTGTCGCGATCTGTTTATCAAAAACGACATGTGTGCCTATACCGAAGCGTCACGACGCTGTAAACAGTTCGACGTACGTTCGGTACGATCTTTACGACGTTGGCACAGTGGCGCACCTATCGAAATGGGCTTTTTCTCAGAATTTTTTTGATTCTCTTCATAACCGCTTTACTTCAATATTACATGAAGTAAAATGTACGTCGGGTAGGCATCTTTATTTTTCATTCTGTATATTTGCACCATTCTTAATATGGCATGTTTATCTATATTCGAACTGAAAGGCAGGTATTATATCATCATAATATCACATCGTCAAAATAATGACTAGTAGATAGTGACAATCGCTTCACATTTTATTATTCCCGAATAAATCGATCCTGATAAGCAAGACAATTGTTGACACATAAAATGCTTCACCATTTAATTCAAAACAGGATAACCTGTGTTTCACATCTGAAATTATTCAACAATTGTTGATAACTACACGCAAAGCCGAGTCAATTGTCTTTTCCATTCACACAATGGTTATACGAATAGATTAAAGATATCTTTATACCTCGAAATTCACAACTGTATATCTATCCAATTTATTCGTCAATAACATCAAATAATAATCGCGTGATTATTATTATTCGGTTATTTACGTAACTCATTTCTGATGGGTTTCTTCATGCAAAATTGTTACATCGTACACTATCAATTAATGGATGGCAATTACTTGATCAGTCGAATACACGAAACTGATTGTTCATTAGATTTTTTTCAAATCGTGTATTACCTTCAGTCCATCATTGAAGATTGGGTATGGTATGTCACTTGCAATGGAATAAAATACGAAGATGTGCAGGAAATAAGCTAAAAATGCTTGGTTAGTTAAATACACTGCGCAAAAAAATTAACGCACATTATGGAAATCTTTTTTCGTTTTTCTTCAATACAGATGTTTTCTCCCAGCAGGAATAAAAAAAGATGATATTATCAGATTTTGAATGTATTGGCTCCATTCTAAAATCAGTTGTTCTCGATCAATTCTAGTGATCAATAGTTTTTCTTTCGTTTGATTTTCTACACTCGATCGCTATGCAACGCGAAACACGCAATTTGACCCAAGGGGAAAGTGCCCAAGCGGTAGTTTTGCGAGAAGAAGGGTGGACATTCACAAGAATTGCAGAAAGGTTTGGAGTTTCTCATACAAGTGTGTCCAGAATGTTGCAGCGATTCAGGGAGACAGGTATGAATGTCCGAAGACCAGGACAGGGTAGACCACGGGTAACAACTGCCATTCAAGAACGTTACTTGAGAGTTTCTTCGTTGAGACAACGGTTTGCAACCGCTCGCCTCCTTCAAAATCAGCTTGAGCAAACTCATGAGGTGCAAATTAGCACTCAGACAATAAGAAATCGCCTCAGAGAATATGATTTAAGGCCTCGTGTCGCGGCAAGAGGCCCAGCTCTTACCCCAGCCCATTGAAGGGCGCGTTTGGATTTTGCGAGAGGGATCCTGAATTTTTCTTCCATTTAATGTGTCTTGTTTCGTTCAAAACCTTCCCGAGAGAACATGAAAAATAAGTTATAAAGTCAATGTAGAGTTAACTTTCATTAAAATTGAGATTTTTATAATGTGCGTTAATTTTTTTGCGCAGTGTAGATTGTCGGACTTATTTTGTGGTTACTATAGATGAAATCTCGCGTACGCCGCTGCTTCAAAAGTTTACGACTTATGAGACTAACGTAATTCAGGCCACCTTCGCTTTTGTTTACACAAAGTCTTCTGTTTGAATCTAAACCGTTGACAAAATGGGTAATTGCTTTCGAAGCTTATTTATTCTACTTCCACGGTAAAAGAAATTTAATACAAATGAGGCGCCGTACAGGAAAAAATAGACTGCATATAAAAATTAACTTTTATAGCTTGTACGAAATGCGAATTGAACGCCTAAGGTTACATCCTATTTCTTGCCTATGTTGAACTGTTTCTTTGTAAATCTCAAGTTTGATCTTTCAAACGTTAAATTCTCTCTTCATTGATGGATTATATCCAGAGGGGGTAATTCTCATTGAGTGGATTGTGGTGCAGAAATTTATATCCAGAATTTGTCACGAATAGAACGAATACGACGAGAAATGTTACTGATTTCCCCATATCAGTTTATGTGTCTCTGCTAATGGAGACATATTTCACCGTTTCCCAAATTCAATACAACCGTTCGCCTCTCTGGGGGTTCCTGAGCTCCAGTTGATCCATAACGTTTTGACACTAACTCAATATTGGATTTCTGGGAGATTCAGCTAGGAGATATCGTAGTTTATCATGAAGGAGACAACGGATCAATGAAATGGAATTCCTTGCGACCAATCTATGGAAGTGAGATACAACTTAGCTACCCAAACTATTCAAGGAGAAACCTAAATTTGAAAGAAACTTCATCACAGGAGTAACTGAAAAATCAAAGGATGGCTCACAAATGGCCCCAAAACCGATGAAAAATAGAGTGTTCTGTCTTGAACCAAGTGCAAATACAAATGATCTATTTTCTCCGGATTTTCATCAACACTGACTTTCGGAAATCAGAAACAGAATATCTAAAAAATCGAGTTGGCCCTAGCCCTTCCCACTTTTCAAATTCAGGTTCCGAACTATCGCAATCTATCCGATTGGACATAATCATTTGTTATGCTGAAAGTAATCCCAAGTCTTACCTCAGCTGAAAGCAGAATCATATATTTCCCGAAAATATTGGCGAATTGAATAAATTGATTTTATACGCATCGAGGAGATGGGCATGTGATGGTCTCTTTCCTGTATTAAGTCATCTTTTACTGCCGGCAAATTTGAAGGGTCCGGTATTAAAATCTGTCATATAAAATTTATACCCTCCTTGCATGACGAGTTGAGAATATCAATTGGCAGAGTTGACCATAGCGCCTCGCTTGCTTGATGCTAAAATATTACTGGAATTTTAAATGCGCGGCTTCTTGTGGTCAATGTGACGACGGGTCGATCACGTACATCTTGAGCCTTATCCCAATCCGATTTCGTGGATTCCTCGATATGTTATTCGGGGAAGAAGGATTTCTCACGATATTTAGTGTTTCTCGTTTCTAGAGCTTCAATTTGGGATTTTATAGAACTAATTTTATACACTGCGCAAAAAAATTAACGCACATTATGGAAATCTCAAATTTATTCTACAACTGAAGGTGTTCTCGATGATAATTATTTTTATCAGAATTAAGCATGCATATGCTATCCACTTTCAACGGTTTTCTTCAATACAGATGTTTTCTCCCAGCAGGAATAAAAAAAAAGATGATATACTCAGATTTTGAATGTATTTGCTCCATGCTATGCAACGCGAAACACGCAATTTGACCCAAGAGGAATGTGCCCAAGCGGTAGTTTTGCGTGAAGAAGGGTGGACATACACAAGAATTGCAGAAAGGTTTGGAGTTTCCCATACAAGTGTGTCCAGAATGTTGCAGCGATTCAGGGAGACTGGTATGAATGTCCGAAGACCAGGACAGGGTAGACCACGGGTAATAACTGCCATTCAAGAACGTTACTTGAGAATTTTTTCGTTGAGACAACGGTTTGCAACCGCTCGCCTCCTTCAAAATCAGCTTGAGCAAACTCATGAAGTGCAAATTAGCACTCAGAAAATAAAATCGCCTCAGAGAATATGATTTGAGGCCTGGTGTCGCGGCAAGAGGCCCAGCTCTTACCCCAGCCCATCGAAGGGCGCGTTTGGATTTTGCGAGAGAGCATATTCATTGGGAAGAGGCCGATTGGGAAAGAGTTCTCTTCACAGATGAGTCTAGATTCTGCCTCTACCATTGTGATCGACGTTCCCTTGTATACAGACGTCCACATGAAAGATATGCTCAGTGCAATTTCCTGAATACTACTGGTTTCGGGGGAGGATCGATTATGGTATGGGGTGGAATATCTTTGACTGCTCGCACAGACCTAGTGGTCATTGATAATGGAGCTATGAATGCTGATTAGTATATAAGGAACATTCTTGAAGAGCATGTAGTGCCATTTGCCCCATACATTGGTGAAAATTTCATTTTTATGGACGATAATGCCAGACCCTATCGTGCGCGCATCGTTCAGGAGTACCTTGAAGAGGTTGAAGTCTCTCGAATGGAATGGCTAGCAAGAAGTCCAGATCTCAATCCGATTGAGCAGGTTTGGGACAACCTCAATAGAAGACTGAGAAGTTCAGAAAATCATCCAGCTACTCTTAATGACTTAGGAATCCAACTCGGAGAAATCTGGGAAGGATTAGGTCAGAACATTTCAAGATCTCTCATTTTGAGTATGAACCGTCGTTGCCGAGCTGTAATTAACGCAAGGGGTAGAAATACCAAGTATTAAATCACTTATCAGCATTTCAGTATTTTGAAAATTGTTCATTCCTCTTCTTTCACATAAGATTCGGTGAAATCCTGAATTTTTCTTCCATTTAATGTGTCTTGTTTGGTTCAAAACCTTCCCGAGAGAACATAAAAAATAAGTTATAAAGTCAATGTAGAGTTAACTTTCATTCAAATTGAGATTTTCAGAATGTGCGTTAATTTTTTTGCGCAGTGTATTTCGTCTGAAGTAGAAGGTTTTTGAATTTTGAAAAATAACCTAGTGGGACAAGACTTTTGACGATGTGTGTATATGTACCAGTCTTATATTATATTAGATTCACCCTGTATACAGGAAAGGATATTTTCAAACTGGACAATGTGAATTTATCTAAGAGGTGGACGAAAGAGCGCTAAAAAGCTCCTGACTTCTCGTCAGTGCTTTTTGGATATTTCATAAGACATTGAATGTTATGAAAATTGATGATAGAAAACAGTGAAATATGTGGAGAGAGCGCATTTCTCGTGGATAATAACACCGTGAGGCCGACGTTTACCTGTCTAAGAATCCCGGCATAGGTGCCTTTATCGAAATCCCGGTGGTGGTCAATTAAAATAAAATCAATTTCGTATTATCTCCACCGAAGTCGACATGACCCGTAACAAAACAGTTAGGGCAATTCATTACCTCCTTGATTACCATGGCGTGATCAGGAATCCGTCTGACAACACAACGTCACAGCCAAAATTATCAGGGGAAGTCATTCTTCATAAAAGGATAATTGTCGGGTTTGATTTACATAATAAACGGCGTACAAAAATGAAAATTTGTCGGACCTCGATCAGATTTTATCGCTCTTATCTGATTTTCCATTCGTGCGAAGGACAGTCCTGACGCTTGGGGGTTTCGTTCGTTGTTGCATTCAGATGTTATTCATTTCGTGCACTCTGATACATACTGACCTCTCCCCAATTTCACAGGCTCTATTTCCGAAAACGTACTTTACATACGGGTGGGACTGTCAACGAGTCGTTGAATTATGGCCTTTCCAAAAGATTGGCCACAGAAAACGAGTACGAAACCCTTGCACTGAGTATCTCATTAGGACCTTGAAGCCTTCTCCCTAGACTGTTCGTATGTTTTACGAATACAGAATATGCTACTTGCTCTTCCACCCTTACTTCTGTCTCAATGAACAAATACGACCCTGCCTTTGATTGGATTGAAATATATATATTCTTTTGAAAGAGAGAATTACAAACTGTTTTCTTAAATCAAACAATAGGTACCTACATGGCATATGGCACGTGTGAAGAAATGGCGACAAGGAACAGATTATATAAAAGAATAAAATCTTATTTCCGCTCTAAATCTGAGTGTTAGCAGAGGAACTGTAGACGGGGTACCATACAATTCTGAGTATGATACACAAGAACAGATAAAAACCTCTGAAAAACTCTGTCTCCCCGTGTATGTGTGGTGATACTGAATTTGTTCGAAAAATACGCTGCTATCCATGTTACAGAGCTCCTTGTACTTGAAAACAAGCCTTTTCATTGAACTGGATGCAAATATCTTGAAATTATATCTGTAACTGGAATAAAACAGAGAAAGAAGCAGTAAAAAAAATACTTCACCTGCTAAAAAACCTTTTCACAAAGTCCCAACTCTCTTATGGATCGGGAGGATCTTTCGATCAGGGCCGATCTTCTAAGTGATGATTCTTCTGTTCTTCAGGTGTTCGATTAACGCTACAGGCCCCTTATGTTGGGGGATCATCTCCCATAGATTAGAGTGGTTGTTTTTAGCGAAAAATCAGCAAAAAAGCAAGAGCAAATTGGTTTGAAATAATAAGTCTTGATAGATTCAGACTTTCGGGCTATGTCGAATCCATTGAAACCTGGAATAACCTACACAGGATATTCCGAATATCCGAAGACCATCACATGTCGATGTTTATCGAAATGCACTCACAGTTTATGTGACATATTGTGCGATTATTTAGAGGGAAACGCATACACACTTCCGTGTGGCCTAATATCGGAAGTTGCGGCTATTTATAGGCCCCCCAACAAAACGGTAGCGTTTCTCAAACCTGCAGCCTGCAGATCATGACGAAACCAGCCTCCTGCAGACATTACGGATCGGAATGGAAACATCAGCAGGTTCGAAACGTAATTCGATTAACAGTAGTACACAGAGAGGAGAAATGAAGAAAATTCTGAATAATTTTAATTATATAGGTAGTGTAATAACTATAAAACGAGTTAGTTATAATTATATAGTTGTGGCTGCGATTGCGCCAAACTGATCTCTGCCTCAACAATTAACTCTACCTCAATTACCTCGGGAAGACTGTCATTGTAGAGACATGGGTGTACGCCGTGTTATAACTCGAACGTTTTAATGAATATAATTTGTTTACCCGACTTTGCGGAATAATTTTGTCATTTAGAGCAGACCTCCTTCGGACGCCTCGATCTGAATCGCGGTGGGAACAACTGATTCGACATTTTTAATCATCCTGTATCCGCTATCACGATAATCGCCAAGCAATAATCCAAACGCGAGAGATCCAGAAAAAATACGCCCCAGAATTCGAATTATTTTTATTATTGAATGAATAAGGGTTAAGTAAAAACTATAAACTCAACATAAAAATAAAAATTAGAACTAGAGGAATTCAAATCAGTGAAAAAATTGTTTAGTCGCCAGCGGGCGGTATTCTTTCGTAGAGCTGTTAGAGGCGGACGAAGGTTTGAACCCCAACGTCAATATCGGGACTATTCAAAATTTACGCACCTTTTTTGTAATCAAATTAGAATTTCATTAACCGGCAGCGAAACAAAGGCGGCGACCGTCAAGGCGCAAGGGAGCACAGCACGGTTGGCGATGAGGATTGAAGATGAGATTGGAAATAGCAATGACAGGCAAGTGACTCAATCTATCTCGAGGTCCAGGGGGCTCAAGACTGCGGCCTTTCCCAATTTCTGGGCGCATTCCTTCGGGACGACTACCTGTTCCTGATTTATAGCTAGTCTGCTCCACTTTACGCCGAACTTATCCTTTGGTTCTACCGATTCTTGATATTTAACGCTCAAGATTTAGGGGATTTCCTTGGAATAAATTATTCTAGATTGACACACCAACCTTCATTGAAACAATGTAACAGATTGAAACTCTAATTCGGGATTTCACGTGAGGGTATAACGAAACCCTTATCATTCCTTGTTTTCTTGCCGTCTTTTCGTCCAGGAAAATTCCGCAGAACCCGAAGTCATTTCTTCCAGGTTTGAATAGATGAAGGAGACTTCTCTTCAAAATTATTTTGTGGAAAGTACAAAACGAAATCTCATTGGAAGCCAACTCAACTCTTGTTCAATACTCTGCGCAAAAAAATTAACGCACATTCTGAAAATCTCAATTTTAATGAAAGTTAACTCTACGTTGACTTTATAACTTATTTTTTATGTTCTCTCAGGAAGGTTTTGAACGAAACAAGACACATTAAATGGAAGAAAAATTCAGGATTTCACCGAATCTTATGTGGAAGAAGAGAAATGAACAATTCTCAAAATACTGAAAAGATGTTAAGTGATTTAATACTTGGTATTTCCACCCCTTGCGTTAATTACAGCTCGACAACGACGGTTCATACTCAAAATGAGTGATCTTAAAATGTTCTGATCTAATCCTTCCCAGATTTCTCCGAGTTGGATTCCTAAGTCATTTAGAGTAGCTGGATGATTTTCTGAACTTCTCAGCCTTCTATTGAGTTTGTCCCAAACCTGCTCAATCGGATTGAGATCTGGACTTCTTGCTGACCATTCCATTCGAGAGACTTCAACTTCTTCAAGGTACTCCTGAACGATGCGCGCACGATGGGGTCTAGCATTATCGTCCATAAAAATGAAATTTTCACCAATGTATGGGGCAAATGGCACTACATGCTCTTCAAGAATGTTCCTTATATACTTATCAGCATTCATATCCATTATCAACGACCACTGGGTCTGTGCGAGCAGTCAAAGATATTCCACCCCATACCATAATCGATCCTCCCCGAAACCAGTAGTATTCAGGAAATTGCACTGAGCATATCTTTCATATGGACGTCTGTATACAAGGGAACGTCGATCACAATGGTAGAGGCCGAATCTAGACTCATCTGTGAAGAGAACTCTTTTGCAATCGGCCTCTTCCCAATGGATATGCTCTCTCGCAAAATCCAAACGCGCCCTCCGATGGGCTGGGGTAAGAGCTGGGCCTCTTGCCGCGACACGAGGCCTTAAATCATATTCTCTCAGGCGATTTCTTATTGTCTGAGTGCTAATTTGCACCTCATGAGTTTGCTCAAGCTGATTTTGAAGGAGGCGAGCTGTTGCAAACCGTTGTCTCAACGAATAAACTCTCAAGTAACGTTCTTGAATGGCAGTTGTTACCCGTGGTCTACCCTGTCCTGGTCTTCTCCCTGAATCGCTGCAACATTCTGGACACACTTGTATGGGAAACTCCAAACCTTTCTGCAATTCTTGTGTATGTCCACCCTTATTCTCGCTTGGGCACATTCCTCTTGGGTCAAATTGCGTGTTTCGCGTTGCGTAGCGATCGAGTGTAGGAAATCAAACGAAAGAAAAACTATTGATCACTAGAATTGATCGAGAACAACTGATTTTAGAATGGAGCCAATACATTCAAAATCTGATAATATCATCTTTTTTTATTCCTGCTGGGAGAAAACATCTGTATTGAAGAAAAACGTTGAAAGTGGAAAACATATGCATGCATAATTCTGGTAAAAATAATTATCATTGAGAACACCTTCAGTTTAGAATAAATTTGAGATTTCCATAATGTGCGTTAATTTTTTGCGCAGTGTATTATTTAAATATCAATCCAATTTCTGGTAGAGAATGATCTCGTAGGTTTTTATGACAATTTTTTGGACAGATGCACATATCGCTCGTAATTTGCTCGAATCAATCCTGTGAGTTTTGACGCTGCCGTTCGTTACAGACCATAAATTCGAACTGTTAAGATGTTCGTAATATTTGGGTAATATCGAAATTATGCAAAAAAGCAGTGGTATAAGCCGTAAATCTCTACTGGGATAATTAATGATAATGTAAAGCAGTGTTCCGATGTTCGAGCATAATGTAACAGTAAGTTATTTGTAATACTGGTCAGTACCTAATGTATTCCAAATTGAAAATAAAAATATGCTTTACACGCTTGGCCTAATGGTTTTTTAATTACCTTCAACGTACCTATCCTAGACGATGGCTTTTCTGCCGAGATTCTAATTATAACTTGTAATTTACATCATAAGTACATGTCAAGTTCAATAACTCGAATGTAACAATTGTGTTTTTCCTCATATTGATGGTGTCTGAAGCCGGTATGAATATAGGCACGTTTTCTACAGAAATACGCCATTAAGATGTAACGGATAGAATTGTGCCTCAAATGGGATTTATGAATATGGAGTACGGAAGCCAGAAAATTGATAATTATTTTTCGGAACGGATAAGATCAGTAATTTTTGAAGATTTTGGTTTTGATAATAATTCGTCAAATGTTCATCAGTGATATGCAATCGTTTTTCTTTGTCGATGTGAACACGTTGAAAGCACTGACGTGGTCACGAGCTTCCGAGTCCTCCTTCATCCACCTAGTAGGTAGATTCGCAATTAGATCATTCGCTAGAATTTTATATGATTCTGGTCATTCGAGATTATCAGGAAAATACAATTTCGAGTGTGGCTGTTGAAGTTTCGAAAAGATATCGTCCATCACGTGCAGTTCATCTGAAATCGCCCTGCCGAGTACCGCAACGAAGTCCCGGAAAAAGCTCGGTAAAAAACCATTATTATGTCAATTCCTGTATTTCGCTTTTAATTATTCGCTCATATTGCGTGATGAAACAAGCCACTATTCGGACCCGCTGGACCCTGCACAAACTCGGTTAATCCATCATTATCGTAAACCTCTCTTTCACGCGTTCTATCTTCCGCTTGAATATTGGCCTGCCGCAGTTCGGCTTTTGTAATTCATTATCAATTTTATTTTCATTCCCCCACGTTTTGGATACATCGATAAGAGCACTACCGCAAATCGATTAATCAGCTTTCGCAATCGTCAAGGGACAGATTCCATGAGCCGAAAATGTGGAATATGGAAAAAGACAGTTCGATGGGATTTATCCCTGATGAACGCGAAAATTCGACCTTTCGGTCCCGGTATTTGGCGAATGGAAAAAACAGGATAATAAATTTTTGGCCGAGGGCTGTATAATCATGGCTTATGATAGTAAATCAGTTTAATTTCAAATAGTGAAGAGTGTTTCAAATTGCGCGTTTTTTTAAAGGATTAATAAAATATAGATGGCGCACTGAATTCGTCTGTTTATTTTGACATTCAAGAAGTGTGATTTATGACATTTATAAAAATGGTTCGTACACGATACACCAAAGCGTTCAGAATATTACATGGATTTTATGGTTTACATAATCGTCCATCTGAAAGCACTATTGGTCGAATTAATTCGAAAATTTCGAGAGACCGGTTCGGTGGAAGACCAAAAAAGTGAAAAATACAGTTGTAGCGGTCGTTCACAAGAAAATATTGATTTGGTGCGAGAAAGTCTGCTGAAGACCCTGAAATGTTCATTAGACGACGTTCACAACAAGTTGGACTTAGTGGGTCCACAACATGGCGTGTTTTACACGAGGATTTAGCTCTGAAGGCATATAAGGTTCAAATAACAGAGGAACTTAAGCAATTAGATCATTCGAAACGTCGTCCATTTGTCAATTTACTCAATTTCATCAATGATCAACCAGCTGATTTTTCTCAAAAAAATCATGTTTTCCGATGAGGCACATTCCGAAATTGGTGGCTATGTTAATAAACAAAATTGTCGTATATGGGTTGAGGAAAATCCACGAATTATTCATGAGAAACCTACGCATCCTAAACGAGTCACTGTTTTATGTGCATTATAGTCAGGTGGTGTAATTGGACCTCACTTCTTTGAGAATGCTGCTGGTGAAGCTGTAACTGTCAATGTTGATCGATACCGTCGGATGACAATCGAATTTTTGTGGCCTGAATTAATGAATATTGATCTAGAGGACATTTGGTTTCAGAAGGATGGCGCTACACCTCACTTTGCGAATGACACAATTGATTTATTGAGACGAAAATTTCCTGGACGAATGATCTCCAGAAACGGTGATGTCAATTGACCACCAAGATCATGTGATTTGACACCGTTGAACTATTTTCTGATAGGTTATGTGACAAGCTATAAGAATAATCCACAATCGATTCCTGAATTAAAGGATGAAATTATTAGTGTCATTAGTGAGATACAGCCTCAATTATGTCAAAATGTCATTGAAAAATTTAACGAAAGATTGGACGTCTGTAGAGCTGCAAGAGGAGGCTGTTTGGCAGATATTATTTTTCGTACATAAATGTCATAACTGATACTTCAATTACCAATGAAAATTTTTGAAAAGAATTCAAATTATGTGTTTTATTTATTCTAAGAAAAATCCGTGCAATTTGAAACACCCTTTATAAAGGATGTCTCAAATAGAAGTCAAGTTGAAGATATTCCGCTAATAAGTTGAGGTCGCTCTCAGCTTAAGGCCATTCTTTACTGGAATCTTCTGATGAAAACAGGGATGCACCTCTATACAATCTTAAAGAACTGATGGCATAAAACCTTCATATTCGACTAAAATTCGAAGTCTTTCGTCCAAATCTGCTATTCAACATTAATTCGGGTCTTGGATGCGCTGTGGCATACCTCCCAAAATTGAGACGTTGGCAAGGAATGTGAAATCTGCCGGTAAATTGTCGAAGGAAATTGATCTGTTCAGCGTCTATCTGAAAGTTATTTATATGCGGGGCATCAGTCTCCATGTAATTTTGGAAACCCATTTGATATATCATTTCGTGGAATATAGGGAGTAACTGTTAAAAACCAGACACTCTTGAGTAAGTTTATAAATAAATCTCGTCCAGAAAAGGATCATACCGAGGAATATTCAGATGTCGATGGGGTCATCTGTCGATGTAAAAAATTCAAATGATGCTATTAATCTTTTACTGCTTTCGGTGTTTTTACATTACAGACAATAGGGAACGTGACCGTTGGTCCGAGAGGGTGGCGGGGACGCCGAAAAATGGGATGCCAGAGGCGCAAGGGGACTGAGTGATATGGTGGCTTTCTTTGCATTATTTAGCAGCTTCTGGCATCCCGAGTTCCAAGTAATGACTCTTGTTCGTTACCTCCGATCAAGTTCCTGATGCCATATACTTATTATGCATGCACTATTCTGGCTCTGGAATATTTCGCCTTCTTCAGAGTCTCCTGACATACCCGACATCACTAACAACAACAGTCCCGTGATCATCTGAAGTTGTTTTCCCCAATCCCCTTCAAAATACCAATTCCATTACTTGTCCACACACTTTCCTGATTATCTAATGATTCTTTTTGGGAAAATGCACAAATTGTCAAAATTCTTTGCCCTGCCTAGGTTTCTCAAGAAATAAACAATTCTGGAAATGAGATGAGACTAATAGATTCATTCACGTGGCAAAAATAAATGGGTTAGAGTGTATACTCCATTCACTTTTATAATGTATCCCGGTTATCCATAAAATTCTGACACATTTCACCGTGTATATTTTGAAAATGTTAGGTTATAGTCATTTTCATGTCAGTTGAACAAGCAACTTTGTCTTGTCTACATAGAAGTAGTATATACAGGGTGGCCAAGAGATTGACGTCAAAAAGGAAAAAACAGGTCCCTCGTGTCATGGGCTATTCGAATCACCCGCATGTATGTTATGCGATTTTTCCCGGTTTTCGAGTTATGAATTTTTTTATGAACTTTGAGAATTTTTGACTTGACCATCTTGAAAAAGATATTGATAAAAAGTACAAGACTTCTCTGTGAAATTCTTTTTGTAACTTAATCTCCATGAATTGTACTTTTATACATAAAATAACCAGATTCGTAACTTTGATAAAGATTATGGAAATGTTGGTCTCAAGTGAAAAAGTTACGTGAATTGGATTATGATCTGAATTTTCAAATCAAAATTAAAAATGTAAAAAGGCGAATTCACGGTTTCTTAGTATGCTTAAAAACTGCGCTCAACAGTCAGCTTTTAGAATCATTGATGAAAAATGGTACTTAACACTCTACTTTTTTTAGAATTAGCCTTCAAATTCATCGAGGTGGAAAAAATCAAAGATGTAGGCATTTACTACAAAATTATTTTTTGCCATTTTAAGGTTTTTCTGATCAAGTTATGATAGAAAATGCTGAAAATTAATGAAAATTAGCTTCAAATGTTGCTCAAGAAGAGTTCTACATAAAAAAAAGGAATAGGTATGGCGATAAATCACACATAATAATGTAAATAAAAAGAAATTTATTCATAAAATTTACAGTAGGTTATCGAAGTGGCCACCTACCTCTAGCCTCAATACAAATTCTACACCTTCTTAGAAAATTTTCTTTTAATCACATAAAACCTGCCCTGTTCTCTCTTAGGACACGTTCGGCTTCTCTTAACTTCAGTCGCAGCTGGTCTTCACTCGAACATTCTCGGGCGTAAAAAATTTCTTTGAAATAACCCCAAACGAAAAAATCCATGGGATTAAGGTCAGATGAACGTGGCGGCCACTTGATTGGTCCGCTGCGTCCGATCCATCTGTTCAGGTATCGTTCATTCAAGTGATTACTAAGAATGTGTAGAATGTGTATTGAGGCTAGAGGTGTCCACTTTGAAAACCTACTGTAAATTTTATAAATGAATTTCTTTTTATTTACATTATGATGTGTGATTTATTGCCGTACCTATTCCTTTTTTTATCTAGAACTCTTCTTGACCAACATCTGAAGCTAGTTTTCATTGATTTTCAGCATTTTCTTTCATAACTTGATCAGAAAAATCTTAAAATGGCAAAAAATAATTCTGTAGTAAATGTCTAGTTCTTTAATTTTTTCCACCTCGATGACTTTGAAGGCTAATTCTAGCAAAAGTAGAGTGTTGAGTACCATTTTTTATCAATGATTCTGAAAGCTGACTGTTGAGCGCAGTTTTTAAGCATACTAAGAAACCGTGAATTCGCCTTTTCACATTTTTAATTTTGATTCGAAAATTCAGATCATAATCCAATTCACGTAACTTTTTCACTTGAGACCAACATTTCCATAATTTTTATCAAAGTTACGAATCTGGTTATTTTATGTATAAAAGTACAATTCATGGAGATTAAGTTACAAAAAGAATTTCACAGAGAAGTCTTGTACTTTTTTTTAATATCTTTTTTAAGATGGTCAAGTCGAAAATTCTCAAAGTTCATAAAAAAATTCATAACTCGAAAACCGTGAAAAATCGTATAACATATACATTGGGGTGATCTGAATAGCCCATGACATAATAATGAAATCGAAAAAATATTAATTATGTGAATTCAATGATTCCAAAGACCTAGTGAATGTAGAAGAAACTATTTTCTCTGTTAATACTGGAAATATTTCACGTATATAAACATGGTTGGAAGATTCAGTTATGCAATTTTTTTGCAAGGAAAATAAGAATCTAGTGTTGAAATTCTACTGAAAAATAAAGGACAAATAGTTCATTCGAAAAAAGAATAAAAGTACACGAATAACCCGACAGAAATGAACGAACAGTGGAATTCCCCACTTTTCAAAATTCTCAAGAAATAAGTCCACAGAAGACATTTGAATACCTTTTTGCACAACTTGAAATACTCCAGTATGAAAATGTAGTAGTACTACCAAACCTCTCTCACAGTAAACCTCAAATGAACTTTTACTCCATTTACAAAGTTAAAAAAGAATGAATAAAAATTAGCATTGGCCACGTATCTGAGAATCATTTGACATTTAAAGGGATACATTATAAAAATAAATGGAGTATATAAATAATCATAAGTTGGTAGGTGGTTCGGCTCAGGTAAGTGATATATTTCGGGATACGGGTTCAAGAGGGTCCCGCAGATTAGACTGAATAATTAAGATCACATCTATTACTTAATCCTTTCGGCAATTACCTCGACGAAGGGTGAATCTATAAGACGAGGCATTAACAGCGCGATCTTCTTCTTTGCCTTTGTCGATTAAAATTGTTGCCATAATTACGGAACTAATCAGAACTTTTCTTCTCGAATTACGTTTGAAAAGCGCTCTAATTACTATCATTCGGGATGGAGCAGTAACTGCATTTGGGTGAAAGTGGAAGTTAGTATTGACGCATCCCAATTTGGAAAAGTGAAAAAAAGATCATAGAGTTTTCCGCAGCAAATCTCAGTATATGGAGATGTTGACGGGACTCCTCACAATTCTATACACAGTGTGGAAAGTACACTCAAAATTCATATCAGCTGTTGGTTCATTTTTCTGCAAAATAGTGAATATTGATGATATTAATTTTGTGTGATACTCTTTACTTTCTTTTATTATAACAGAGAAGAAAAATGGTACAATAAGCATATCTCTGACTGAAAGGGTCTCTCAAAGGATGATTCTTCTGTTCTTGAGGAACAGTACAATTCATGTTGACGGATCATTTTCAGTGATAATTTTCGTTGAAACTGAAAAGGACCTCAAAAGTTCATCTTCAAGATATCAATAAACTCAAATAATACTCAAGTATCTGAGAAATCATGAAACATTATGTATCACTCCACTTAAACATGATTCTATCGACAACAATAAATCTTTTCGTACTTGATCGGCCGATAAATCAAAGGGTTTTGTAATTAGTGAGTTGGGGCTCACTTAAATTGCGAAGTAATTAGGAATCAATTATTGCTATTGGTTTTAACTTCTCACTTCGGTAAGTTATGCCCTGAAGAAACACTTATTCAATTATTCGATTCAGCATAATGAATGAAGTTGCACCATTCAAATCAGTGCAAGGAGCATTGTTAGAATCGAAATCGAACGTTCATTCAGGATTATGATTTATGATATCAAATTCAGATGTGTGGGCTAACACTGAGAGATTCCTATTCGAGAATCTTTCAGTGTAGCCATTAATGAAAAATGTGGAGTTAACGTAATAGTCCTGCAACTGAAGAAGTCGGTAAATCCTACGGATTGCAGGAATAAAAATAGGTATGAAAGAATTTCTCCGGTAACAGTGCAGCTATCATCTCAAGGCGTATTCCGTAGCCTGAATAGGGCTAATCATGATTCGAAGTGACTCGAATGCTCTCGGGAATCACTCCGAAGATAATGACATTTTATTTCCAATATAATACATCATTATCCGGCCATAATTGGTTCACTCCTAAACTACATGTTGTTCAATCATTTTCAAACATTGTATGAAAAACTGCAGAGCGAACAATGGACCATCAAGGCACCGAAGATGATCAATCAATTCTTTGTCTCTGTGAAAATTAAAAATGATCTTTTGTCCATTTACGCCCACTTTACAACCGGACAAAAGTGACCGTAGGCATCCGGAGTCTATTGAGACTCAGCTGACAGTAAGAAGTAATAGCTCTCAACCGATTATTATTTTCAAAGTTATTATCTTTATACTCGCTACCTTTGGCGCCATCTACAAGCCTTGCCGGTCCGAAACAAACCAGAAAACACTGGAGGTTTGCTCTTTTTGCATACCGAAGCTTCTGGTAAGAGCTGCACGGTTACCGTGTGGTTTTTTCCGAAGTTAAAAAGGGCCAGTCTTCGGCTTGGACATGATTCCGCCGAAACAATTTAATTTCTTCTCCATTTTTCAAAATTCCATGGGACATTATTTTTTATCCTATTTCGTTTAATGCGTTGATATTTCTCTGGACAAGCCGATCGTTGAGAATGTACTCGGCAGGATATGCATTTCTGAATATCAATTCCTTGGGCGAATGGGGATAAAAGAAGGGTAGTAATTAACATAAGCAACCCTTCGATATTGGGGATGTTGCCTGAAGCTGAATCTAACTAAGTAATAGTCAAAGGACAGCAGCTTCGTTGTAGGATTTCTGCTCTCAGGACGAGTTCCCAAGGGACAGCAGGATAGCAGGAAGTTACGGGATAAAAGGCAAGGGTTAAACACTAATACAAACGAAGCTTCCCTCCTGCCACCGCTACCCTCTGAATAACAATACAGCCTTCCGTTCTATAGCTCTCTCAGGAAAAAGCTGTGAATATTTATCATAATTAACAACTTTTATGTACTCCTACAAAAAGAATAAGAGGAAGGTGAAAAAGTACGATTAAAATTACTAAAATGCCGGGGCTTGGGCTCCTGCGATATTCATCAAATATTCGCTTTGTGACAGTAATCTGAAACAATGGCCTAATTGATTTTGAAAAATTACGAAACCCCTTTCTGACGATGAACTTTCACGCTTCCGTATCCTGAGTTTTTGATAGGTGAGTTATGAGGTGTTGAACCATACATTTTTTCATTAGACCTCAGAAATGACGATATTCAAGCTTGATAAGTTCTTTATATATTTCCCTATTTAGTTATTGGATGATATTTTGCACAGAGTTTTCTCGAAATATGCTGATTAATAGTCAGCAAATTTTACTACAGGAACGGGATTTTCGACAGTTTGAAATTTTGAATAATTCAATTTAGCAGGTGAAAATCTGAACCATCATAGATAGAGCTCCGAATATATTTTTATTGAATTCGGCGTCCCTGAAAACCAACATTTTCATACCAAAATCGTTCATATACATTATATTTTCCGAGAAATTTTCAATTTTATGTTTTCCACATTTCATTTTCGAGTTTGCCGACTCACAGCACATAAACTACAGGCCATAGGATCCCCAAAAAAACCTTTTCTGAATGAGACAGAATGTTTGACTAACTTTCAAGATCATGATACTGTTAGAACTCCGGAGTTTTTCATAATTTTCTTTTTCTAGTGGGATTTGTAGTTTCGCAGCCCATAAACTAAAGGGTTGTATCAGTCAGTTGATCGATTGTCGGTTCAGGACTTATCCTAACACCCTGTTGATTATCTACCCTGCAGGACGATCTCTTCATTCAGAAAATTTTCAGAAGTCAATTCAGACGGAAAAGCTTCGAAGAAATAAAACTGTTCTCTCGTCTCTGTGGCAACCAGAGTGTGGATGTCTTCGCATGTACTGTCGGAGGATTCCTGCTCCGCAGTAGCTGGGAAATTTCCTGCACATTCATAATTCCATAAATCATAAAACATTCACGGAGTAATCGAAAATCGCGGAGACGGTTTTATGGCAGTCTCATCCCCCTTTAGTCTCATTAAGACGTTTGCCGATGCAGCAAAATCAACGTACAGTGTCTTGGGACCTCCTTATTCTTCGGCAACATAGGACCCTTGTCTCCAGAACGTAATAACATTGTACGTTGCGTCTTGTTTGAACTCATGGATTAGGCACCCCTTGTTTGTACTGCCTAAGTTGACTGAAAACGATCTTATTAAATCAGATAAATCGGTTATGCCAGCAATCAGGCGGTGCCCATTTTTTAATCGAATCAGTGGAAAATACTCCACTGGATATCGATCATCCTTCGGATAGTAGTTCTGAGAAAACGAAGAAAAGTCAGTTTGTCTTTTGTGCTTTTATGTTTTTTATGGAAATTCGCCATTATTCAATTTTTTTTAGAGAAATTTTTCTGGATCATGTCGACACCTACATATTCATCATTATTTGGCTAAAATATCACAATTGAAAGCCAGAAATCGTTGGCGGTCCTTAAACAGAATTATCCGAAGATTCCATCCCATTGGAGGGTCTATTTCGTGGAAGGGTAGGAGATGGAGGAAAGAGAAAGGAAAAGCGAATTTCTTGAATAACTTCCAGCAGCTCTATTGGAAAACATTAAATTTTCCGAGATCTTCTGACTTTGGATTTTAATACAATCTTATCGATCATACTTATGCTGCTGACAACTCTTTCACATAAACTCCCGACTTCAGCCGTAGGGAATTTGTTATACCAAGAAAGCTTTCTTAGCGAAACTTTTGGAATATTGTAGCCGACTTTGACTTTTATGCTCCCCATTCTCCTTTCTCCTTCAAAATATGTCTTGTTTCCCAGAAAACGCAGAGGATAGGGGTATATTCTTAATTAACTAACATTCTGCGAGTTAATAAATAATTGAATTTCTTGGTGGATATACATTTTCTGGGGGCTTTTGATGCCATTAGATCCTGGAGGTATAAGAACTTTTCACTTCGTATCAGCGTTATGATAATGGATTTCGTGCAGATAAAGCCGGAAATATCGATATGAAGAGGAACAATATTTTCGATGAATAAAGGTGAATATTTCGCGAATGGGCTATACTCCATTCACTTCTATAATGTATCATGGTTCCCATGATTTAGGTTTATCATGTTTCTTTACTTAAAACTGACGTAGGTTGGTACTCGTGAAATGTCAAATAATTCTCAGAGACGTTGCCAATGCTAATTTCTTTTTACTCTCTTTTAATTTTGCAAATGAAGTTAGTTCTTTTTAGGTTTAACTGTGACACAGGTTTCGTAGTCCTACAACATTTTTATACTGGAGTATTTCAAGTTGTGCAAAAAGGTATTTAAATGTCTTCTGTAGGCTTATTTCTTGAGGATTGTGAAAGGTGGGGAATTCCACTGTTCGTTTATAAGTTTTTCTGTCGGGTTATTCGGTAACTTTTATTCTTTTTCCGAATGAACTATAACAAAGTAACGGACTATTCTGTCCATTATTTTTCAATAAAATTTCAACACTCGATTCCTTTTTTCCGTACAAGAAAATAGCATAACTGAATCTTCCATGTTTATATACGTAAAATATTTCCAGTATTTATGGAGAAAATAGTTTCTTCACCATTCGCCAGGTATTTGGAATCATTGAATTCACATAATATTTTCTCAAATTCATAAGAGGAAAGTCACCAAATATGAAATAGTATCCTGATATGGAATACCTCCATTTCCCCAAGACTATAAGTAATAAACGGAACATTCGACCATCTTCTGTTTCATTCGGTCTACTAACTATCGCACTCACACCATCGAGTCAGTTGCGCAAACGCTTAACGTGTGGCAGGCATGTTTTGTTTTGTTGTCGTGAAGAAAATTTTAAAAGGTAAGTAGTAAATGAGTATTACCAGCTGTTATGTTATACTATTAAGTATATCGGTATTATGTTTATTTCACCATTTTGTGATCTTTTGTCATTTAAATATTGTGACTTGAAAAAATATTTAGAAGAGTTTGAACTAGTATAAAAATCCAAATATGGACAGTCGTCGGTGTCTAATTATGGAATATGCTTGATGTATGGGCTCTGGGCACATTATGATTGTGCTGGTCCAGAGTTTGATACTTGGATCTGTGACTTTTGCAAGTAATTATGTAACTTCTTTCATTTATCACAATATTTTATATTCATTTAATTGATCTCAAAGATATTAATGTCCATTTTTGTTATTGTTATGTTGATTTAAGCTTATATTCCATATATGGGTTCCTATTTCATATTTGGTTACTCTTTAGTGAATTTGCTTTTTGTGTTAGATTTTAATTAGATAACTAATTTATTTGATTAGAGGCTGTTAATTACTACATATAAATGTGTGACTGATTAGTATAAACATCAAACTGATTTAAGTAATATGAAGTTTTTTCTTTATATCCCTTAAACAAAATGGTATTCCATATTTGGTGACTTCCTCTATATTCCCAAAGTAAATAAACATTTTGATGAATACGACGAATACGTAATTACTACGATCTCTATGTGGAAAAAACAACGTTGCTCAATTATCTGACAGGAAAATGGCTATAATTAACCTAACATTTTCAAAATATACTCGATGAAAAGTGTCAGAATTGCATGGCTAACCGGGATGCATTATGAAAGTGAATGGAGTATTATTGATTGAAGAAAATAATATCTTTCTGGTGGTATTTTGCTATCCTCAACAAGTCAAAATATTTTCTTCATAATGAGAATATATTTAATCCGTACTCAGTAACCAGTTTTTCTCGATTTGCCTGTTAAAATGAAATGAATTGAAATAATCACGAAATAATTAATTGAAAGATAAAAAATAATAACATATACATAATATAAAAAATTATTGGGGAAGAATCCTCCACATTTTGAGTCATCACATTGTCAAATTCATCTGTTCTCTGATGACCTCTTCAGTAAAAACATGGATTAAAGTTCGGAAAGAGTGCCTAATATTCAGACTATTCCTCTTGTTTATGTTTATTAAGAGACCTTATAAATTTTGTAATTACTCTCACCGGAACGGCATATCTGCTCAAAATGGCTGGCTACATAAAAATTAGCACATCTAGAGATCCCCGAGGATTTCTTTCTGGATATAAGAAAGGGTAAATGGAGCAGACACCCCTCCGACCATATCGTTAAAACATTCCTGAAATATCGTCGGGAATGCTCGTGAAACCCCCTCAAAATTATTTCAAATTGAATAATGAATAAATAAATGAAATGCTGCATGCCTCGCGGAATTCATTTTTGGGACGAACTCTCGCTGATTAGCCAGTGCCGTACTAGCCATAGTCGAAGGATTTCAGTAGAAAATCTATACCTAGTACTGGACTTCTTGGAAGTTGGAATGCTTTTAAACGGGAAATGGGACAACGTGAATCAATGATACAAATAACGTTTATTCTTTCATAAGTTTTTCATTAATGTCCTAATTTGGTGTCCTCATTTCTGAAGGAAAAATAATACACAGAAACTCTCGCCTTTGAATTTATAAGATGGAACTGAATTATGCGCTTTTATCCACCCTGATGTGTTTTAATAAGGACGAAACCATAGTCGATCATTTCTTGTCAACAGGAGAAACTTTTGGTATTTCAGATCCATATTGTGTTTGTCATTGTGATTTGAGGTAGATTGATAAACGATCGAATTCCTTTTATAGAATCAGTGCAAAGAAAAATTCCAAAATTTCGTCTTCGGATTAGAACAATGAAAGCAACGAAAGAGTTCCTGGGGTTTCATCAACGGACAGACTTGACTATCTTCGATCTCATATCTGAGCAATATTCAAATAACCTGTTCAATTGTCACTTTCTCGTAGTTTATCATTGTCTGTACCCACTTCCCATGACATCCGGTCCTATCTTGATCTTTCAGTCGGACCAAACTGTATTATACGTTTACGGAGAACAGAACTTGGTATTGGTTTGAACGAATTTTAATACAGATCATTTTAGTGCCTTAAAGTTCTTCAACCATTTGGTAAGGCACACTCTTGATGTTTTCCTTTTTTAAATCACAGTCATTTCGGTCCACATTCAGCATTTTTCATTCGAAATATCAAACTTTGTTGCCACTTTTATACATGGTGAAACAGCAATGCGATAGAGCAAAAAAGATTTTTAGTGAAACAAAATTTCTTAAAAAATCCCATTCTCCGAATTTATTCAGTTCAAAACTTTTAAAGTGCTCTTTTTTATCACTATTATATTCGCCAAGCTGCAAGAGAACGTTTCATTTCGATAAAGCAAAAGGGAAGTTACAGTGGGCCCCTCATCACAAGCGTGTTCACAATTCAATGTTCTAATTCCATCTCTGAATAACCAGCTGTATTTTTCACGAAATTTCCGACAATCAATAACAACGCACTCTTGGATAACAGGATACCTTTAACGACGTTGTAATTAATGGATGTAAAGGATGGTTGTTATTTAATTATGGTAGAAAATAGATCGTCGCAAATCTGTTGATTGCTTTTTCTATTTTACAAAAGGACAGATACTAATTCTCCTGTATATTTCAACACTAAAAGGTCCGTCAATAAATCGATTATGGTAGAATAAAAATCAGACAACCGTTCCGTAGAGGTAGATAGAACCAATTAACTAGAAAAAGACGGATGGAGCGTCATATACCAAGAATAAAAGGACTAGAGGGCCATTCGGGTTTATAGCTCGAATCCAACTCATTGAAAAAATGTCAAAAACTGTAATTAACGTGCCGCCGACAATAAAATCGTCCATTTCTCAGAATGTTTAATAAATATCATTACCGAGATTTAACAGATAATATTTTTTACACCTTCTTTCAGTAATTAAAAAAGGGTTATATTGTGACTCTTGCTTTATTTTTCAATTCTCAAAGAACACCGACTGCCGAACAAGCGAATTTAATTGCTGGTCCAACACCTCAATTTCAAATTGAAACTCCAAGAATCCCAAAGTTATCATTTTCATTAATGAACTTCTGGAATGGAGCATCACCAAAAATTTTCTCGACCTTTGTTTCTTCATGCTTCAGGATAATCGTATATGATTTCTGATCTGTTGTTACAGGAATACAAGGAATGAATATTATTAAATATTAAATAATAAATTGAACGAATTCTGTAAGAAACAGTTAAACCTAACGAAATAAATATAGTTAAATATACAAATAAATTTAAACTTATTATAGAATAATATTCTTTAATTAAATCCTCAAAATAAAATCCTGAAAAATAAAGTATACCACATAATGATAAATTTCTAACATTAAAATATACAACTGTTAAAGGACTCTTAAAAATTAATCCCCCTATATATCGAATATCTTGACAATTTCTTATTAAATAAATAAAATTTCCTGCACATTTAAATAATAAAGCCTTAAACAAAGCATGAACTGAAAGATGAAAAAAAGCTAATTTTAAACTCCCTAAAATTGTAATTATTAAACCTAATTGACTTAAAGTAGATAAAGCAATAATTTTTTTAAATCAAATTCGAAATTAGTCCCCAACCGAGATATAAATATAGTTATCAAACCAATAAAAAATAAAATTAAATTATAATTTATAATTAAAAAATGAAATCGAATTAATAAGTAAACCCTTATATATTTTGAAAGGTCGTAGCCTATGTATGTGAGCATATTATTTTATTGCTTTAACAAAATCGGTAGTTTCGTGAGATATCCAATAAATTTGTTAAATCATTGATGACATAGGTTGATATTCCGACCCTCTATGTAAACCTTTAAGTGGTACTCAACTCGTAAATTCCTTAGATCCAGTCGGTGAGGCAGTCTCAGTATGTCATACGGCAAAGAAAAACCAACAATATCCTCTTTATAACGCGTCCGACAATAAAGACCTTGTATTCAGCTTTGTGATGTGTCACATAAGACGCAGATGATATCATTTCAATAATGTCACTGTCACTAATGACAGAAATGACTTTTAAAACACTGACCTGCTATTCAGCTATGAATGGTTGTAACTTAGAGAGGATAAATATGGTGGAGTTGAACAAAACGACACTTTGTAACATGCTTTGAGCATACACAAGAAAATTAACCAAAATATTTCTTCAAGGCCATGACTTTATAGAAAAAAATACGCATCTTAGCTCCAATTCTATGTCTGCGGTCATTGCTATGTTACAATCATTCGAAAAGGTCCTCAATATTGTTTATGAGCAATGATAATACATTATTTTCGAATATCAACAATTCACTGCAAGAATGATTTGGTTGATGGAAATGTATGTGGAGAAATAGACAACAAATCAATTCATTGCTTCATTCTGATGTCCAAATTTTGATATCGGGGGATTATCATAAAACGAAACCACTTTCCTCTAAAATGCCATTATTCCTACCCGAACAACAGGGAAGTTGATTCGACTTTATTTGTAGTGGCATGTGAATGGAATGGAGCTTATAATGCAAAACAATGGCTTCTGAAATTGAAGAGGAAAATACACTTTGCCATTTTACAGCCTCAGCTTTTGTTGTCCCGCTCTGTAGACAAATCGTGTTTTAAGCAGTGTTGTAACATAGTTCATTGTTTTTCGTTTGTCGCTTTGCTCTGCCTTTTATTCCAGAACAGGGGTACTTTTATTGTTTGAAATTAGTAGATGCCATTTTGGGGTCTAGAATTACGAATTGGGATTGTTTAGAGGGTAGTTTCATGTTTCAACTTCGCATTTATGATGAATTCATGAGTTGAAGGTTGCTGCTGAAATATTTCCTCATGCATTTTCAGAATTCCATTTCCTTATATGCATCCATTTTTGTTTTTCAGATTATCTGAGATCCAAATATCAATCTCTGTGATTTGTAGATTTGAAACTACTTTTTCGAACAACAGTACATGATTATTTTCGAATTTAATAATTGAATTTTCGTAAAAAAAAGCAATAAAGATTTGTAGATGGAATAATTCTCTACGATCTTTGATTTTTAATTGGTTATATGTTTTCTCAATATCAGAGAATACTTTCATTTCGAGGCCCTCGTTGAAGGGCGATAATAAAATCCGATACTTCGAAGTGAATACTGTAAATAATATATTTAAAAAGCAATTTCGTTAGGCATGCCAAGTGCCTTACCAATTCTCTGGTCATCAGCTATATGTAAATAAGGCGCCGGTGCGTCTTTGTTTGGTTTTCTTTTTTGAGCTGGTTGTAAGGAAACATAAATAATTGTCCCAGTCTCCATAGACGTGGCTATAAGGTGAGAACAACCACAAAATAATGAAGCAGTAACGATATGAGCCAGTTGGTTTTAAATGGAATTATCATCCATGAGAACTGCATTTGCTCGAAGCTAAATTGGTTCGAATTGCGAAAAGGTAAACATGGAAATTGAGCCAAGAAAGGATGTGCGGAACTAGTTTCATGATTCCATTTAATATTTGATGTTATTGGTTTTGTAATTATTGTTTTGACTAGATAAGATATAAGGATTATTGGCCACCAACAATAGACAGAACAGTTCGCTTCAACGCATGCGTCATAAATATTCATACTGCGCCAGAATATAAATCTGAATTAGTTAGATTTTTTTCATTTAATTCTATTAAGGAAGTTTTATATTTATTGTTGTAACATATTTTCATTCATGGGTTATTTTTGAGTATATCCTTAAGAAACAGATCGACGTGAACTCATAATTTGGTACTTGATTTGGCATTTTTTTAAAATTTCACAACTATATTTGGAACTTTTGATTTTTTAATATAATGAGAAAAAGTTCAATGTCGTATTCAATTGGAAGCTTGAGTTCCCTAAACAGTTATTCATTCCTTCATTTTGAAAGTTCCATATTAGATGGACAAAATTAGGAATTTAAATTCTGCAACAAAATTTCAAAAGGTGGAGTAGTTTTTCATTCGTGGGAATCGAAAGCTTGTTCAGCTGCACGCCTCTGCCGTTTCATCGGAAGAAGACGCCACAGAACTTCTGTAAAAATTCCGGTACAGAACAAAGGACAATATTTATTGCTGAAGGAGTAACAAGTGTATCGAGGCGTGCAAAATTTCATATATTAATATACAAAGTTGCATTGTATGCGATGTATCCAATATGCGGCATCTTTGAACTGATAAACAGAAGAATCTCTTTCTGGGTCTTATTATCCGAGACCCTCACATATTTCATGCATGATTGAGTGTATTATTTAAGATTTCTGAAATATTGCGAAATGTAGGTGCATTCTTTCATATAAATGTCTTACGTTGTTTGTCCATAGCTGAGGTTTTCAGTCGTATATTTTTTACAAGCACCCCCTACTTGAGCTTTAGAAATTATCCACTTATGCCCTTTTTTCGTACCAAATGGGTCGTGGAGTTTTTAACAGAACGGAAATGCCCTATATTCTCCGAGATTCTCGCTATTCAGATACAATATACTGGGCGATACGGTTTGGGAAAGTCACGAGGACAAAAATAGGTAGATGAAAATACACTGCGCAAAAAAATTAACGCACATTTTAATGAAAGTTAACTTTACATTGACTTTATAACTTATTTTTTATGTTCTCTCGGGAAGGTTTTGAACGAAACAAGACACATTAAATGAAATAAAAATTCAGGATTCCACCGAATCTTATGTGAAAGAAGAGAAATGAACAATTTTCAAAATACTGCACATTCCTCTTGGGTCAAATTGCGTGTTTCGCGCTGCATAGCAATCGAGTGTAGAAAATCAAACGAAAGAAAAACTATTGATCACTAGAATTGATCGAGAACAACTGATTTTAGAATGGAGCCAATACATTCAAAATCTGATAATATCATCTTTTTTATTCCTGCTGGGAGAAAACATCTGTATTGAAGAATAACTTTGAAAGTGGATAACATATGCATGCATAATTCTGATAAAAATAATTATCATTGAGAACACCTTCAGTTGTAGAATGAATTTGAGATTTCCATAATGTGCTTTAATTTTTTTGCGCAGTGTATTGATATTTTCAGGTAACATCTCGATTTCTAGATATGTTAATATATTCTCTCCCCTGATTTATAAGATTCATCTCACCCTTTTCGGCTCATTGGAAATTCATAATCAAAAGGTCGAAAACACTGCCTTAGAAGTATCAGCAGGACATCTTAACCCTTGATAAAGTTTCCCTACCGAGTCAATTATTTGGAACATTCGGAAATTCTTTACGTGATCTAAAGAGCAAAGGTACAGCTGCATCACTCCCAAACATAAACATGAGGAGGGTTTCCTGAAAAGTGGTCCTGTGGTTGCTATTTTCCTTTTTATTGAAGAAACACGATACAAGAATACAAATAAAACATTTAAACGCGGGAAATTTAAAGAATATCGACGCTTCAAGTGTCCTTGTCACTGAATATGCAAGTTCTGTAATTGGTAACTCGGCGTTTTTTGATGAATGATTGGTGTTTTTATCCGTCTAGGATGTGTGCTTGCTGTTCGAACCAATTTTGAATTGATTTCTTCAAAATATCTTTTTGTCCTTTTATTTAATTTGTTTCGTTTGCACTTGGTCCCAGTAACGAAAGAAGATCTTTTTGCCGAATGGTTGGTTTTTTTGAAATTTTCAATATTTTCTTCGCGAATTTGAGAAAATTGGGCAGGGTTGCTCCTGCAGTCCTGAAAATCGTCACGGGTGAATAACTCTTGCGACTGTATTTATTGTACTGTCATGAAAGTAGGTAGTGCATAAAATTTCGAATCAGCATCAGACACACCCACACATCGCCGTCTTTGAAATACATCGCGGCAATATTGAATTATGGGCAGATGATCAGACACTACAAGTGAGTTTATTCCACAATGTACAAGAATAATATCAGAAAAATCGGGTCTGTAAATCAAAATCAAAACGTATTTAAGCAAATTTCCTCTCCTCTATAAATAATAGAGTGTTAACTCGGTATAAATCCATGAGGACGTTCAACATTCAAAACACATAATAAATTCGAAATCGACATTTGAAAGTCAAAAGCGCCGACAATGGACAACCATTTGTTTTGGGGCAAACACATTGAAATATAAGTGGAAATAGGTCGGCGACACAATGAGAGGTCTCATAGGGCTTCGGCCCCCACTGTGCGCTCCACAATGCCTTTCTGACACTCCAGGGCTTGTACTATTTGTTATCTTTTATATATCTCATAAAAATCTATCTGTCTATCTATAATTAACCTTTTTTCGGTTTACTTTTCATTGTGGTTTTCACCGTGCCCGAAATTAATCGACCCTAAAACTGTCGACAAGATATTACTCATCTATCGTAGTGCTATACCTCCTGCAGCATCGAACCTCGCCGGTCTGGGACAACAAAAAACGTTTCTTCGGCCTTCTCTCTGAATAACTTCATAAAAAATAATCAACAATATCGTCCTCAAATCGAAACTTGATGGTGGCTTCGCAAGGAACCAATTAAGGCTCTCACTGTGAGATAAACGCTCTTTTATTCACGCAGATGTATTGGCGCAGGCGCTAATTGAGACTATATTTTGGGTGATTTGCACTTGGGTAGAAAAAGGATCTGCTAAAAAATCTCCAGGAGTTGGATAAGCTATAAACAAATATTTTCCAAACTTGTGCTGGTGTGAAGATTGCGATTCCATGTGAAGTTGAGCAAACGAGATTTTTTACAATACCACCTCGTTCAAATATCGATTTCATTCATCTTCTCGTGAAATGTAAAAACTTCAAAACGGAGTAATTCCCGGTAAAGCCAATCGACGAATCGATTTTTGTTGAAATTGTTCGTTGCGCTGAATCTTTATTGCGATAGAATTAAACGGAGCTATATCAGCTGTTCAGCCATCCGTTGCGCTGAAGAGCTGATTAGTAGATTTGTTATTGATACCAATTCAACACGATGGTTCTTTGAATATGTTTTGTGGTGATGATGGCAGATGGAACTTGCTCAAGGTGGATGATTCAATAGTTTCTATTATGGACACTTCCAACAGCAGTTTTTAACGTAGAGAAACTAGATACAGAAAAACGAGTATTGATGCAGTCAAAGCGTGTAATTCTTCTGTTAATTAATTGAGAATCCCATCCAGTTTATCGTTGGATTCGTAGTAATTAGTAGATCACATATTTCTATTATTTTTCCGGGTCTTCTTTGATTGCGAAATAAAAGCAATAATGAAAGCACATTTATTATTATTTAGTTCTACATCAGTAAATTTTTTCTTACTTCAAAAAATATTTTTTTCAATAGGTTTCTTGAACTGGCAAATGTGAATCTACCCACAAGGTGGATAAAAGAGCCCTCGTGATACCAAGGGGTCACCAAGGAGCAAATGTGATATTTTTTCAAACTAGGAAAAATGGAGAGGAGTTTGAATATTTTTTTATCGATCCTAATATTGAAATGAATGAATAAATTCCCGAAGCTGACCCGATGAGAAATTTGTCATAGGTATCGTATCCTAGAAATAGTATTTCGCAGTAAAACCGATGCTGACAGATCAACCGACATTGAGACAAACGATCAAACCGGATGTTTCATTTTGTATTACGTATATAACCACAGACTATCGATGATACCTGCTTCCAACATACAATTTATTTTCACAATGTAATTCTTTCATATTTATTATAATTGTTCACATTTCATTCAAATTCTCCGTCGTAATTATTGAGATCATGATTGAGTGCAATTATTTTTTATGCATTTTAAAGAATGCCGATATAAGATTAGAGACTCTGGCAAGGTTCATCAGTGGATAAGTCATTTTATACAATTTTATTGACGCCTTATAAGTGTTATGTTTGCAGTTTTGTGTATGTCCTTTCTGAAGGATAGTAAATATTTTTGTGGGATTATAAGTGTTGCAATTATTATTGTCAACTGTAAAATCTAAAAATTCCCGATCTGAGTGTAACGAAATGATCCCCTGTGGAACACCTTCGTGGATTATAGTAATAAGTAACGTTTATGGTGATTCAATCCAGGAAGATCCGAAGATGAGCTTCGGCTTCTTCAGATTCCAAATGGTGAAATTGTTCAAAAGCGATCATACCTATAAAAGTAGAAGTAGCCGGTGTGAATAAATGGTATGCCATTAAACAGATTGTTTTGCGCGTCTTGAGTCGTCGGAGATGAAAACGGAAAGCAATGGAAACTGGTTAGGTATAATTGGGTGCTATAGGTTAGTAAATTGAAAACAAATAAGAATGGAAACCGAGCAATAATCATCAGTGAAGGGACCTAAATCAAAGGAGCGATACCGCGATAGAGTTGGTCTGTGTGAGCGACCTTAAAGGTATAATACGCCACAATTTGGTTCCAACACGTAATGATAGGTTAGCGCATATGTCCCGAGTCAAGAAGTGTCACGATCGAGCCAGCCAGGGCCAGTCGGTTATCAACTTGCCTAAAACTGACAGCCAATGGCGTACAAATATTTATTCCTGCGGAGGGAAATTCTAATCGACGACGACATTCGCCAGATTCTGTCCCCCTCGAACATTTCAGACTAGAAAAATACTCCA
This sequence comes from Adalia bipunctata, assembly GCA_910592335.1. Lineage (NCBI taxonomy): Eukaryota > Metazoa > Arthropoda > Insecta > Coleoptera > Coccinellidae > Adalia > Adalia bipunctata. Next base: position 5,720,410 of record OU342957.1, read on the forward strand.
CTGAAAAATACAGAAGAGAATGAAAAAATCACTGACCTGAAGTCAGGAACACGTGTTCATCCACCTTGTAGGTAGTTTGGCATTGGTCAGTTCAAGAAACCACGAAAATAAAATAAGGTATTGTGGACGATTCCTTGAAGTTGAGCCTACCAGAAGCTTGTTCTTGAAATCTTCCATGGGTATCACAGACCAGTTTGTGATTTCCAAATCATCTGGGTCCTCCTTCTATCCAATAATTCAACAAATGTGGACAATTCAGAAGAATTTAAATCGATGTACCAAGATTTATGCTGAAGAGGACTGGTGCTGATCTGCTGATAAAGGTGCCTATTTCTACGGCACTGGACGGTCACGAAGTGTTTCAGCTTGTCCAAATTTACCGACTGCCGCATTATTTCGTCAAATTATCGGGCTAGTAGATATCTGACCTTCAACTCTTCTGTGACCAATCCGTAATCTTCAAACATAAATCTGTACTCGTCCCCGATTTGAAACAATAATAATACTTTTTCTTGAACCTTATCTTCATCTTCGGCCTCATGAAGTCCATTTTAATTATAGTGTATTCCTTGGTTTCGAAGAATTGCTGATTATCTAACAGTTCTCAGTTCGGTTTTGAATAAAAAACACATTTAGTATTCGGCTGACAGTCGATGACAAACTTGGGCCAGTTTGTTACGGCGACAGGTACAAGAATTAACTCCCCTTCATGCGAAGCATTTCTCAGACGACCTAGTCGATTTTTCATGTTCCCCAACTCTTCAGAGAGGTCTCTGCCGAAGTTTCGACTTCGCAAAATGTCTCCAGAAAACTGGGTCGTTTTCCGAAATAGAAATAACAGGAATCACACCATGCATTCTGTCACTAAATCCGAAAATATTTTTCCAAATCTTTCGGGCGATATGCCCATTTCCACCAGGTGCATCATCAATGGAAATAGCTCTAACAACTACATAGAGTAAGCTATCGAAAAAGTGTGAATTTTAGAAAATAACAGGAGGAATACAGAACATGCTTTGAATACTCGTGCTGCTGAATGCTGTCCAGTTCAGGAAATCCTGCCTTGGGTGATAATTTTCTGGCAGCCTGCGATCCGGCTACCCTCAAAAGCCCAACTATTAAAAAATCTGTCAGTAAACTGTTAGAACACCAACACCCGTGGAAACTTCCGGTTGACTGGCAGCGATGAATGTCCAAATGAAATTCCGATAAAGTGGAAACAATCAACTGTTTTTGCTTTGATCATATTTTTGGCCGAGGAATCGTCAACAATTTGCATTGTATTAATGCAAACTCTGGTCTCGACATTCCTCGCGTCATGTCCTGTGATCAGCCAGCGTGAACTAATCGCTATACGAATGATTAAACTTCAACATAATTGTAACATTCAGGCAAAGGGAGGATGCATCAAACCCAAGCTTAGATCTTTGATATCCTACAGTGTAATGTTGTATGTCTTCTGATCTCCATGTCCTTTGTTTCAGTGCTTCAGGCACGAGCCAACGTTCGCGTCAAACATATACAATCGGACGTATCTATCTGGCCATTCTTTCCTGGCAATTACTCCACCAGCCTTCGGCTAACCTATCTGGTCGACGGCATCAGAAGGACATCTGATAATTCGATATTTTATGCTTCGGATCAGACTTTGCGTCAATGCAAATAAATCATCGCGGAATATTTCTCCCGTATCTATCTCAGATGTGGAATTCCACAGGAGTCCGATCGGAAGCGCTCTGTTATCAATTTCCAGCTGAAATTCTCCATTTCCTCATTTATCAACAATCCACATCGAATATAGCCCATACAGAAATATTGAAAACAATAGAGGAAAGTCACCAAATATGAAATAGTCTCCTAATATGGAATACCTTCATTTCTCCCAGACTATAAGTAATAAAAGGCACATTCGACCATCTTCTGTTTCATTCGGTCTACTAACTACCGCACTCACACCATCGAGTCAGTTGCGCAAACGCTTAACGTGTGGCAGGCGTGTTTTGTTTTGTTGTCGTGAAGAAAATTTCAAAAGGTAAGTAGTAAATGAGTATTACCAAGACCAGCTGTTATGTTTGTATATATAAGTGTTATACTATTTAGTATATCGGTATTATGTTTATTTCACCATTTTGTGATCTTTTGTCATTAAAATATTGTGACTTGAAGAAATATTTAGAAGAGTTTGAACTAGTATAAAAATCCAAATATGGAATATGCTTGATGTGTGGGCTCTGGGCACATTATAATTGTGCTGGTCCAGAGTTTGATACTTGGATCTGTGACTTTTGCAAGTAATTATGTAACTTTCATTCATCACAATATGTTATATTCATTTAATTGATCTCAAAGATATTAATGTCCATTTTTGTTATTGTTATGTTGATTTAAGCTTATATTCCATATATGGGTTCCTATTCCATATTTGGTTACTCATTTGTGATTTTGTTTTTTGTGTTAGATTTCAATTAGATAACTAATATATTTGATTAGAGGCTGTTAATTACTACATATAAATGTATGACTGATGAGTATAAACATCAAACTGATTTAATCAATATGAAGTTTTTTCTTTATATCCCAAAAGCAAAATGGTATTCCATATTTGGTGACTCTCCTCTACCACAAATATTGATACTCATCATGTTATTTTGTATCGCCCTGTAGAATTGAAGATATGTAACAGGTGCTGTTCAATGCTATATGTGTTGGGAAAAATCTTCGATGGACAATAATAAAAAGGATAGGGCTTGGTATAATGGTGGTGTGTTTTTACACATTATAACTCTTTAAGTAGTTTTCAATTTAGATAACGCAGCAGGAATAAAGGACAACGCTTTGTTGTTCTTGTCTGTCGGTCTTTGGTCCGATATGCCGCAGTTCTAGCTGGATATGGCACCCTGTAGAGGGCCAGCTGCTATTCTGACATCCGAATTTCATCTTCGGCATCAAGATCTCCCACCATCTTTTTTTAATATTTCGAGGGCATGTGGAATAGGTATATTTTTTATGGGCCATCGTTCACAGGCGTAGAATTTCATTATTTGTCCATTGTTTGGACTCCGATGAAGGTCCACATCAATATAATAATGGTCCTATACAAGGTGGCACATGAATTCAAATTGGAAAATTAATTTAACTAAAAATATACAAAGTACCACAAACAAATGGAATAAATGAAATTAATAACATATTCGTATAGGCAAATAAGATAATAATATGAATAAAAAATAAATGAACATGCACATATCAATGGAAGAGTTTATATTATTCAAGAAATACGAGATGAACTAGCAGATGCGGATCTGCCCACAAAATGGTCATCACTACTTAAAGTGACCCCTTTTTTAGATTTTCCATTTCTCATTTCTCGTAAGTGTAAAATTGGCATAGTAGGTAGTGGACTGCAAGTCCAATGACTCCTTGGTGAAGTCCAATCTGCCATGTAATTTTTCTGGCCAGTCCAACTGATTGTGTAAAATGTCAATAATGACCTCTGATGATGCTTGCGGTTTTCTTCCAATATTCTTCGCCTCCTAGTAGGATTATTATGTTCGAAATTCGGTTATTATTTTAATCAAAAGTATGAGATTGAATTACTTTTCTCTGCACGGCAGTGAACCACAACATTATATGATATAATAGTCATACGCGTATACGATAGATGTTCTCATTTCGAAATATATATACATTACGAAAAATGATTGGTTCTTTTATTGCTGAGAATATGACTACCAGAGAAAACTTCAGGAATTTGAACTCTATGATGTCTCAGACTTTCATCTTCTTCAATGCTGGCACTCAACAATCAACATCAATATTCTCTAAGTCTCCTAAATTTTGTTGTCTGTTAGTGTCCTAGTATCTAACAAAGAGAAAATCGTTTTGAATTTTGCATTGATCCAACGAATAACGATCAAGATTATGTGGACAATAATCACGAAGGTCCCGTTGAGTTTGAGCTCAAAAATCAAATGTTTCTCTTCACTGGCTCGGTTCATATTTAAAAATGCTCTTGGTTTCCGGAAATGTGGAGGTTGAAAATATTGCCCCGCAGGAATTCCAGCATCCGCAGAATCCTCCAACAATACCGGGGGACCTGCTGTATAAAAGGCATAACACAGCATCCTATTGAGCGATTGTATTTTCCCCCAGCATCTTTGTCACATTAAAGTTCCTGTTTGCCGGATCACAGGGATCAGACCCGTCTTTTTGGAGCGTTGCGGGTGTTTTTATCTGGCCAATTTGTCGTCTGATGTTGACATTTACCAACTTGTTGAACATCTTTTATTGAGCTCAACTTGGAGACGTCAATCGTTCGAAGGCGATAGGCCTCTCTCAGTCCATCAATTTATTAAGGAATGGGAGGAATTTTATGGCAGAATGAATAAAAATTGTACAGGATGTTTCATTGGGACAATGATTTTTATAGAATTCATGGATGATCAAGCGTGTATTTCGTCATAATAAATTGCCAAACTATACTATACCATAGGTAAATAAAAAAAAAAAAGTTACCGAGTACGAATTAAATATATTCTCATTAAAATAAAATACAATTTTGATTTGTTTGATTTGTTGAGGAAAGTAAAATACCAACAGAAAAGATATTATTCTCTTCAATCAATAATACTCCATTCGCTTTTTAATGTATCCCGGTTGGCCATGAAATTCTGACACATTTCACTGTGTATATTTTGAAAATGTTAGGTTATAGTCATTTTCCTGTCAGATTACGATGCAACGTTGTCCTCTCTACATAGAGTTCGTAGTAATTACGTATTTATCGAAATATTGATTTACTTTGGGAAAATAATGAATTTGGGAAAACATTATGTTAATTCAATAATTCCAAAGACCTGGCGAATGTTGATACTGAAAATATTTCTGGTATATAAACATGTTTGGAAGATTCAGTTATGTTATTTTCTTGTTCGGATATCATGAATCGAGTGTTGAAATTTTACTGAAAAATAATGGACAGAATAGTCCGTTACTTTATGACAGTTCAATCGAAAAAAAAAACTACCCGGATAACCCGACAGAAAAACTTCTAAATGAAAAAATGTAGTAGTAGGTACTGTTAAGATTCCTCCATATGATACGCATAAAATGAATTTAGAATCAAACAAATCAATGAAAAAATATTTCAATTTTGATATTCCCGGTATTTCTATCACAATTGAGGGTCCAAATTAAACTGAAAAATTTAAATTTATATCAAATTTAATACTAATATTAACTTACTTATTCATATACAAAAAAAATAAACAACTTATTCTATCCCTTAAATAAAATTAAACTCACTTATATCTATTATAATTGTCCTTTCACTACATTCCTGTTTTCTAGTATCAATCTTCTTAGTACTCGTTATATTTTTTCCCAATTTCTTTCTTGACTTTTCTTTCTGATTTTTCCTAATTTATCTTCTTGACTTTTTTTCTTATTTTTCAATTTATCTTCTTGGCTTTTCTTTCTGATTTCTCCTAATTTAACTTCTTGATTTTCTCTCTTATTTTTCAATTTATCTTCTTGGCTCTTCTTTCTGATTTCTCCTAATTTAACTTCTTGACTTTTCTTTCTGATTTATCCATTCAATTCCATTTTTCATCTCCCTGGTTTCCATACTCCAAAACATCTTCCACATTCTTGATTTTTCTAATTTAATCCTAACTATTCACAGAATCTATTTTCTATGTACAAACTTCAAATGATGTTTCTAAATCTTTCAATTTTAATTTGGCCTCAATAGATTGGAATGAATTTTGAATTTTGAAATGATATTTTGAACCATAACAGTACCTACTACGAAACCTATGTCACAGTTAAACCTTAAAAGAACTAACTCCATCTACAAGATTAGAAAAGAGTGAATAGCAATAAGCTTTGGCAACGTCTCTGAGAATTATTTGACCAACCTGCGTCAGTTTTAATTAAAAAAATTTGATAAGCCTAATTCATTGCTAACCGTGAAATATTATAAAAGTGAATGGAGTACAACTGTTCCTGACTTTTCGCTATTTCAAATTTGCTTTGAAATCACGTCGTCCTTGTTGGGAAACCCTTTGGAAGCAGTGAATTATGGGAAAATGCTCCATCCGCATTAAATTATGAAGTATATGTTCCTTATGATGTGCCTCTTCATCCAAAATCAGAAGTTTTCACGTACAACTACTTAACTCTTCAATGATTAACTTAATTATAGAGACAAGTGATGCAATCGCCAGTAATTTTTATCTACCTAGGGATTGAAAATGATTGCCCAGAGGCCATATAATACAAAACTAATTATAGGAAACTCGACATCGAGGAGATAACGCAATTTTAAGGGACAAATGACAAATGGATATTTGAATTACATCCTTGTAGGTTGTTTCTATTCCAGTGGCGGCTTTAGATGTTGGCACCTACAGACGAATGATTTCAGAAAGTCTAGAAATAAATAATAACCGTTCTCAATATTGTCCTAATTCAGCTATCTCCGAAAGAATTCTCATATCGAATGGAAGATGGACAGTCATTCTCAGTTTCAAGGCCCGGAACCCGACAAATAGAACGAGCACGTCTGAAACTCGAAAATCTCAATCGATCTTCCTATTTTTTTTTCGGCACATGTAACCGTTTTGTATATGAACGTTCTATTCAACATCCATCAAGACCCCGGATTTCGTAACTTGACATTGGTTAAAGGTTATGTCTAATTGACTTAGAAGAGATATTGTCACTAGTAGATTCTTGTCAACTCGTTAGACTTTGTATTGAAAAATCAATCAATCATATTTCTCAATCTGTACAGAGTTGATTCACGAAATCCTTGAGCAATATTCGGTCACTGAAAGAATAGGCACGTAGAAAATACAACGGTAAAATCATCTGTCTAGCTAGGGCATGTAACTTAATTAGAATTGAAGGAATATATGTTGCTCGTGAAATAACTGGTGATTAGACAAAGACATCTTTGTTTTACTATTTTCGAATATTCGAAGCACGGGTATTGTAAGAAAATTGTGCTTTGAATTTCCCTCCAGTATAAGCTGCTTTCTGAAGGTTTTTTCTGTTGGATAAGAGAAATCGGTAAATGATAATGAATTGAATTACTGGACATTTCCTCGAATTCATGGTTTCGATTGCTGATTTCCCTGCGTCAATGTTCTTCGAGTAAACATTGATTTCCTGAACTGATAAAATTCTATTAATCATCTTCTTTCTCAGGTGAGTATATCACTGCATCGTGCCGACAATCCAGAATTAAATAGAAGGTCGCTGATAGTGAGTATTCTGTTTACGTCATTACACCATTGAGTTTCTTGGTCCAATCTCCAAGAGTCGTGATCTATAATCTTGTCAAGGTAACTCCTCATTGTGTAAAGTTTGGTTCACAATGAAAATTCAATGATTAGATTTTTTTCAACGATCCTAGACTGGGCACTCTACGCTTATTCAATTAAGGATCGAGTGTAATCTGCTGAAACTATACGGAAATTGAAGTCTTTCATACCAAGAGGAATATGTCCTTGCTTCATCCAACCAGTGAGGTTTAAAGCTTTCGACTCAAAGGACCATTGTTCAAAAATAATCTTCTCGAATTGAAATTACAATTTTATGCAATATTAGGGTGCAGGGATTCTTGGACTATCATAATACATGTCCGAAATCGTAGAAATGCACACATCGTCAAAAGTCTCTTAACTATCATTTTTTGAGGACCTATAGACGGGTGGTCTCAACCAGTACCATAAGGAGACGCTTGCATTCCTCAAATTTATGGACAAGAAGAAGGGTTCAAAACTTTCTTCAAGAAAAAAATTTCCAGGGAATGGACTGGCCAGCAAAAACACCCTACATTAATCCAATTGAGCACTGGGATAACTTTGTGGGTGGCCATGGCCTATTTGGCATTTGATTGATAGGCAATACGGACTATTGAATTTGGATTCAGTTGAGGAATATCTAGAATTAATCAAAAATAAATAATCAATAAGTTTAGACTCTTTCTTATTTTGTCCCATCCTGCATAAAGCAAAGAGTTACAAACAAAGATTTTCTATCAAATAAATTGGAGTTGAAATGGAGGAAAATATTCATCTTATATCCAGAACATAGATTGTTTATTTCTTGAGAAACCTAGGGGGGGAAGATTTTTGACGATGTGTGTATTGGAGGATATTCCCTGAGATCAGGGCCGTTTGCGTGATCCGATCGGTGGGGTGTCAAAACGCGGCGAGAAAACGTGAAAATCCATCATCAGTGGGGCATTGTTTGTGTCGGCCACTGTAGGTGGCGATGTGGAGCTGCCTGCGACAATGGAATCAATAAACCATTACGGCGAAACGTATTCGATCTTCCTGGGTCCTATGGAACGATGAGTACAGAAATAATTCCCATAATGGGATCAGGCTGTGAATTCGCAAATTCCATAAGAACGTCAAGGCTCATAAAGTGATCGGTGCCGCTGGCAAAAACATGTTAGCATATATTACGCAGTGACAGGACGGTTGGAAGCCTTTGTACTGCGGTTCGAGACAGGCTAATGTCATCCCGAGGCACTCGCTCAAGACAATCCCATTTGCTGTCAAATTGAGACCCAAATCATTTTTAAACTACGTACAAGATCGAAGCCCAGACACGACCCGATATTATACGGCAAACTAAACCGCTTTTATGCTATTTGCCACTTCCAGTAATGATAGAGCAGATCGACAAATACAGCGTGATCGAAATATCCCCCTTAAATGATATACAAATGTTTTAACTCCTCTCCGTTTTCAGATCGATTTCGAACATATCGCTTCGGGAGCCTCATTCTGAAATTACTTATTCGAACCGACCCACGATCGAATTATACTTCACAGAAGGATGATACTCGCATTTCGGAGCTCGTCTCACAATTTCATGGATGTTTAACCCTCCACGGAACGACCGATTTTTTTTTTGGGATGCCACCAATATATTCATATAATTATTAATTAAAGAAAAAATCTGTATGGTGAGCATACGAACCAAACGAAGAATATTTCGCGTCCAGTAATAACAACAAGAGAATGAATGATTGAAAATAATAAAGCACTAAAAACTGACATATAATGTAATGAAAATAAATCAACAGCACTGACATGAAGTCAGGATATTTTGAGCCCTCGTTCATTCGCTCTTTCAAAGTTTAGAAAACTGACAACAGCTGTCAAAGATATGGTCCATTGGGAACACAGACTCATTTTAAAATTTATTTCCCAACCTCTACATTTTTTTACATCAAGCTAGGGCAAAGTTTGGATCTTATTGATGTTCTCTTCCCCTTAAAAACTTCAAAAATTCTGTCAAAATGTAAATAGCAAACCAACAAATATCCGAAATCTACAGCAACATCTTTATCCCGATATCTTCAGAATGATATAATAATACTAATATTCTTTATTTCAAATCACTTCACGTAACATATAATTATCACAAGAAAAGGAATGTAATAGTGTCCAATTATTTTATTAATTGTTTATTCCATATTCTCTCAAGGAATATGGTTCCATGTTGATAAAAAATTTATATAGTTCCCTCTTAAATTGCTTGTGATTTTCTATTATCTGTATATTCTCAGGTAAGGTATTTTGAAATTTTAGGCATCTATATTCTGTCTGTCTTTGTGTTGTTTTTTTTATAATCGTGTCTCGGCAACTAGGATAATTGTAATTTTGATTCCTCGTCTCGTATCTGGTCTTCATGTTCTTATACTCATCAAAAAGGTTTTTATTTTTATGGACAAGGAGAAGGCATTCTTGAATGTATACTACGTATATGGTCAATATTTTTTTCTGTTTGAAAGTTCCTCTACATGATTGATTGTACTTCATGTCATATAGTAGAGGAAAGTCACCAAATATGGAATACCATTTTGTTTTTGGGATATAAAAAAAAACTTCATATTAATTAAATCAGTTTAATGTTTTAACTAATCAGTCATACATTTATATGCAGTAATTAACAGCCTTTAATCAAATATATTAGTTATCACATTAAAATCTAACACAAAAAACAAAATCACAAATGAGTAACCAAATATGGAATAGGTACCCATATATGGAATATAAGCATAAATCAACATAACAATAACAGAAATGGACATTAATATCTTTGAGATCAATTAAATGAATATAACATATTGTGATAAATGCAAGAAGTTACATAATTACTTGCAAAAGTCACAGATCCAAGTATCAAACTCTGGACCAGCATAATCATAATGTGCCCAGAGCCGATACATCAAGCATATTCCATAATTAGACACCGACGACTGTCCATACTTGGATTTTTATACTAGTTCAAACTCTTCTAAATATTTTTTCAAGTCACAATATTTTAATGACAAAAGATCAAAAAATGGTGGAATAAACATAATACCGATATACTGAATAGTATAACACTTATGTATACAAACTTAACAGCTGGTAATACTCATTTATTATTTACCTTTGAAATTTTCTTCACGACAACAAAACAAAACACGCCTGCCGCACGTTAAGCGTTCGCGCAACTGACTCGATGGTGTGAGTGCTATAGTTAGTAGACCGAATGAAACAGAAGATGGTCGAGTGTTGCGTTTATTACTTATAGTCTTGGAGAAATGAAGGTATTCCATATTGGGATATCATTTCATATTTCCTGAGGAGGCGCGATGATAACAGCTCTGATAGGGGGCACAATAGACCCGAAGGTCGCAGTGGACTGTAACCCCTTTTCACTATAACTATAACTACGTATATAACTATAATCTTTCCATAAAAGAGCAATCCATATTGAAATTTTGATTTAATTGTAGCATGGTACACATAGATTACAGATCCTTGATTTCCCTCAAGTGTTACTATATGATCCTTCCATCAAAGTTCTTCATCAATCTGAATTCCTAAGAATTTTGAGCTTTTTGATCATTTATAATTTTGATTACCAATTTGGAATTGTTCTGGGTTTTCTTTACTAGAGTTAGTATGGAATAAAGTCAATTTAGTTTTTTTCCTATTCAGAATTAAATTGTTTTTTTGTAACCAATTTTGGGTTCTGCCATGGAAATATGACTCAATACATTTGAGGACAAAACCCTGAATTCCATAGTGTCTTAATTTTAATGTGGATTGGTATAGTCATATGGAAAGATCTAGAAATAATCCGAAAACCAAATCGTTATTGTGCAAGGATGTTTGTTTTGGATGACTGAAGAACCTTTCTTCATTGTAGTCAATTTTTTGTCGGGTAGTGTGCCCTGTCGAAGAGATTACCAGGCGAAGCTGGGAAATATGATAGGGGTGCATCCATATTTATTCGACGTGTTCCTCCTTTCTTTGAAATTGTAACGAAATGCTACCACAAATGTCAGAGAAGCGCCCCACATAGAGTTTCATGAATAATTCCTCACATATTTACAGGGCTGTCAAGTGGTCCTTTGTCATGCAAAATGCTGTCGCAACGTCATTTTCACTTCGCAAACCCCGAAACCGAAAAATATTAGCTCGCTTTCCCAACTTTGAACACAATCAGATGCAAATTCTTCTCTTCATGCGTTTCGAACGTACAAGTGTCAGTTTCGCCCCCAAGTTGACACGAATTATGTCAATCCATCCCGGTTGCGAGCGACTGCAAAAAGCCAACCGAGTGAACTGGGGGCCTCTTATTTAATATCCGGAGAGAAGGACCATGAAAAACTTGAAACGATACGTTCCGCTTTTGATTCAAAAATTCCGTTCGTAATTAGTGAATGAAAATATTTTTAGGCAGCGAATTCGCCAACTATGAGAACCTATCAAAACCATATTTATCATCTGGAAAAGTTGGAGAGCTAACGGCTCTCAAGCATGCGTTTTTGAGAAGTTTAGAAGTTGTAATTAGTTTCCAGAGTCAGAGTAATATCCACGTGTATTTTATGTATACGAATGCCGATTTTTAATTAACCTTACCTCGGCTTTTATAAGCAGAAAGCGTTTTTCAACTGGAGTTCATTTGATATTTGTTCATCGTTACCCTTGCTTTATTTTCTTGTCTCTCCCCTCTAGGGTTCGAATTCAATAGAAGCTTGCTCGAACATTCCAAAAGCGTCATTTGTTCGACGGATATTTCTTTTTAAATTTTAAATCATAACCGCGGATATGTACCATGATTGCTGTCGAGTCCTTCTTGTTGTTGGGGCCAATAAAAACTTTATCATTGTGTATTATACACTGCGCAAAAAAATTATTTTTATCGGAATTACACGCAATTTGATCCAAGAGGAAGTTTTGCGAGAAGAAGGGTGGACATACACAAGAATTGCAGAAAGGTTTGGAGTTTGCCATGCAAGTGTGTCCAGAATGTTGCAGCGATTCAGGGAGACAGGTATGAATGTCCGAAGACCAGGACAGGGTAGACCACGGGTAACAACTGCCATTCAAGAACATTACTGAGAGTTTCTTTGTTGAGACAACGGTTTGCAACCGCTCGCCTCCTTCGAAATCAGCTTGAGCAAACTCATGAGGTGCAAATTAGCACTCAGACAATAAGAAATCGCCTCAGAGAATATGATTCAAGGTCTCGTGTCGCGGCAAGAGGCCCAGCTCTTACCCCAGCCCATCGAAGGGCGCGTTTGGATGTTGCGAGAGAGCATATCCATTGGGAAGAGGCCGATTGGGAAAGAGTTCTCTTCACAAATGAGTCTAGATTCTGCCTCTACCATTGTGAATTGTGATCGACGTTCCCTTGTATACAGACGTGCACATGAAAGATATCCTCAGTGCAATTTCCTGAATACTACTGGTTTCGGGGGAGGATCGATTATGGTATGGGGTGGAATATCTTTGACTGCTCGCACAGACCTAATGGTCGTTGATAATGAGGCTATGAATGCTGATAAGTATATAAGGAACATTCTTGAAGAGCATGTAGGGCCATTTGCCTCATACATTGGTGAAAATTTCATTATTATGGACGATAATGCCAGACCCCATCGTGCGCGCATCGTTCAGGAGTACCTTGAAGAGGTTGAAGTCTCTCGAATGGAATGGCCAGCAAGAAGTCCAGATCTCAATCCGATTGAGTAGGTTTGGGACAACCTCAATAGAAGGCTGAGAAGTTCAGAAAATCATCCAGCTACTCTTAATGACTTCGGAATCCAACTCGGAGAAATCTGGTAAGGATTGGATCAAAAATTTTAAGATCACTCATTTTGAGTATGAACCGTCGTTGCCGAGCTGTAATTAACGTGGAAATACCGAATACTAAATCACTTATCAGCATTTCAGTATTTTGAAAATTGTTCATTTCTCTTCTTTCACATTAGATTCGGTGAAATCCAGAATTTTTATTCCATTTAATGTGTCTTTTTTTGTTCAGAACCTTCCCGAGAGAACATAAAAAATAAGTTATAAAGTCAATGTAGAGTTAACTTTCATTAAAATTGAGATTTTCAGAATGTGCGTTAATTGCGCAGTGTACTTTCCGTTCAGATCGGTGGAGTGTGCCTCCCTGTTTCAGGAAAGTATATGGACTCGAAAAGTTCTTCGTCTTCTCATTCGAGATTCGATTCTGAATCTACTTTTATAATCAATCGAATCTTTTGAGTACGTGGCTTATGTTTCGTGAGGAGTGTGGAAAAGTGAATAGCGGTCATTTGAAAATGGTTGGAACGTCTTGAGCAGGAGCAAACAAGAAAGGGTTCAACAGAAGGAACGAATCAACGTGTCCTTTCATCGAGATTCCGCAGCATCATCCTGGATGCAATTTTTCATAAATCCAAATTGTTTTTTACATAAATGTGACTGGAAATTGAATCGGAGTAGGACCTAGAACCGGTCGATAAAAAAACGCTAGGTAGCATCCTTTTACGTGACAAAAGAAGCCGCTGTTGTCCCATTACAGCACATTAAAAAAGACCCGTGTATTAGACATCCATCATGTCCCATTGAAAACGATGATATTTCATATTGGATTTCGATCTGTGTTGCGTCATACCGCTGCACAATGCCGTAATTGGGAATGAGGAATTTCTGGATGATCATGTTGATCATTTGTCGTCATTTTGTACCTTCGAAATAGAGTAGCAGATAGAAATCAGCCTCCATTTTGGTGGGTATTCAAATTGCCGAGAACTACCAGTTACCCGGTCGTTCCTCGTGGGACAATCGGAAATTTCAATGCGGCTCATTACCACCGATTCTATTAATCTTGTTCTGATTAACATGACTTGAATTTGTATTATTGGATGGAAGCGTTTTCAATGGGTTACACACTCGATAATGTATTATGCGCAATTTGTCTTCAAGCTTGAGAAATACCGTGCAATATCCATCTTTGAACTACAACATTTGCGCGTGGAATGATCTGCATATTCGTATTTGGCGCCTCTTTTCGGGAGTTCTCCAGGGTTTTACCACAGTTATACCATTGAGTGTGAGGCTCATTTCCACCTCGGTGGCTTCGTCAACAAGCAAAATTGTCGCATCTGGGGCTTGGAAAACCCCAAGAGTTATTGTTGAAAACCCTCTCTATCCTTTAGGGGACCTGGTACACGTCCGAGCTCGCGAGCTCCCTTCAAAAATTGGGCTTTTTATTTCCATGATATCTCAGTTCGTATGCGGCGTATACCAACATTTTTTTTTTAATTAAAGCTTGATAATTTCTCTAGAATGTGTATTTCTCGCTTTTCTGTTTTTCTTCGTATATTAGGAAAAAAACCTGGTGAGCTGTAATTTCATGAAAATCTGGACAAACGATTTTATTTCCATGATATCTCTGTCAATTCTCGGGATAAATTCATGAAATTTTCAGTTTACATGCGAAATAATATTTTCCAGCATTCATATTGATCAGTTTTTTGTTCATTGCCCCCTGAAAATTTTTAAATGAATTATGAAGTAGGAACTTTATTAGTCATATTTTCCACCAGGTTTTTTTCCTAATATACGCAGAAAAACGGAAAAACGAATAATACACATTCTGCAAAATATTATTCCGCATGTATACTGAAAATTTTATACATTTATGCCAAAAATTGACAGAGATATAATGGAAATAGAATCGTTTGTCCAGATTTCCATGAAATTACAGCTCACCAGATTTTTTCCTTATATACGAAGAAAAACAGAAAAGCGAGTGATACACATTCTAGACAAATGACTAAGCTTCAATTTAAAGAAAAATTGTTGGTCTACGCCGCATACGAACTGAGATATCATGGAAATAAAAAGCCCAATTTTTGAAGGGAGCTCGCGAGCTCGGACGTGTACCAGGTCCCCTTAACGTATGACTCTTTGATGCGGTTTATGGTCCGGCAGGGTCATTGGACCTCACATTTTCGAGAATGAGGCTGGAGCAACGTTTACGGTGAATGGATTGCGCTATCGAGAGATGATGAATGATTTTTCATGGTCGGAATTGGATGGTATTGATCTGGACAACGTTTACTTTCAACAAGCACGAAACCATTGATATTTTACGGGAAAAGTTGCTGGACCATGTTATCTCTCGAAGAGGTGATCAGAATTGGCCACCGAGATCTTGTGATTTAACACCTTGAGACTTCTTCCTTTGGGGCCATGTGAAAGAGGAGGTCTACGCCAAGAGCCCAGCGTCGATTAAAGGCCTCAAAGATG
Source organism: Adalia bipunctata (assembly GCA_910592335.1). Classification (NCBI taxonomy): domain Eukaryota; kingdom Metazoa; phylum Arthropoda; class Insecta; order Coleoptera; family Coccinellidae; genus Adalia; species Adalia bipunctata. The sequence goes on from OU342957.1 coordinate 5,736,018, forward strand.
GAATTCTTGAGGCTATCGAGGACATGAGGCAGCCACTTTGCGATTTGGTTATGGAAATTTTGGGTGGAAAAGAATATGGTCCTGTAGTTGTGGTCGTCGTGGTCATATGGCTGAGGTTATTTTCCATTTTTAACGACATACCATTCCTCTTCACGAGTATAATGAAATAAACATCATTTATCTAAAAAAAATTGCATTTTTCTTTTAAGGTCAAAAAAACACCTCTTATTGGAAAACCCTTTATAAAGAAAGATACAGGAGGTTGAAATGAAAGGAAATCAGAAAGATCGTGCTCTTGTGTCAAAATTCAGTTTTCTAACTCGCCCAGAAAAAACCGAGTATGTAAATACAGTGTGGAAGGAAAATACAGAAATACAAATACACCTAGTGGCGACCAGTCATTATTATTGGGTCGACCAATTCGCAAAATTATTATCCTATATATCCTGGTTGATTTGCATTGTTTCAATATTTACCTTTTTGAAAAAATAGTAGGGATTACTTTACTAGAAAAGCGATTTGAAAAATGCATTCGATCGACTAGTTGGTTTTTGAACTACATTTTCTCGTAGATCCGGTACTTGATATCTAAATGGAAAGATGACAAATATCGGGAAGTATAAAGCTCCCCAGGCTCGTTAGGAATATGTGAAGCATTTAGGCGACAACAAGACCGCGAGTAATGTACTATATAATACAAGGACCATAAGTCACCTAAATGGCGCATGAAACCAACGTTTGCTCATTTGGCGTTTTGAAATATCAACATTTACATTTTAATGTCAACATTTTATTGCGAATGGGAATTTCTGAATAGCTTTTGTCCTGGACAATTTCCACATACAAAATCGTATTGTGCAATTTGCTCCCATGTCGTTTCATGGAGAACTGAACCCGAAATTGTGGTTAAATTTGGACAGTCTGCGCATAACTCTCCTCTCTTCCATTAAAATGGAAAACGTTTTTTCGATTCCATTTCAACTGAAACGGACTTTTCACACTGCGTGAAACGCTTAATGTTCTCGAATGGTTCCGACGTAAAAAGTTGATTTATCTATGACCGAATTAATATGATGAACGTTGTGGCTCCGCTATAATTATTGGTACTGAGTGTATTCAAAACAAAAAGAAAACGGCCGTCCTACAACAATCTTCATCTTAAATATAGAAGATGATGGACACAGTAATCAATCAAAAAGTCATCAAGCACCTGAAGCGGTGCAAAGTTACCGGCACCGGTCGGTATGGTTTTCGGCGAGATCCAGCAGTTTCTCGAGCGATCTTTAATCTCTCAGGTCTACCCATCTCGAGAACCGTGAACGAGAAGAAGAGGGTAGACGGAGACCATTAGCAGAGACAAAAATCTTTCTGCGTATCTACAGGATATCTCGGAAAGAAGTGTCTGCTTCACACCCAAGTACAGCATAGGACCCAGTCGTGATAATCTCGTCATGAAGGACCCTGTAGATGTTAAGAAAAGGCGATTTTTGCCTGTGTCGTATTCCTAATTTCATCGACGAACAATTTCCTTGAATCGCTCCAAACTGTGTCCGTTTTTCTCGGGGATGAAACTTCGAATCGAAATTCTTGTCCGATTCCAGTAAATCGGAAAAATTAACTGTTTGTATGTGGTCCTCGAAAACCTTACGAGAAAAGTCTGAAGGAAATCAGCTTCTGGGGTCCCTTTCATGAATCAGATTTTCCGGCTAATGATACATCGAAGCGCTGGCTCGCCGATTCGATTAATTCGTTCGTTATTTTCCCTGGCCAGTGCAGCCCGAATTTTCAAGATTCCGAACGAATGGATTGAAAAGCGTAAAAAACAAACTGGAGGGAGTCGTAAATGAGATATTGGTACTTAATATAGCTCAGCCTAATTCCAATCGGGATTGCACCGGAATATAGATGTAAACGTGTTTGAAAAAAAAGGTCGGGACCGAGGGCACTGGATCCGCAATAGCCAAAGTGGATAAACAGAATCGCCCCCGAAGTTTTATAATTTTGCGGGCCACGCGGCCGCGTCAAGCATATCCAATAAGTCCGTCTGGCCGACTGACTCATTACTCTAGGGGTCGTTATTATATCAATTATGGATCCTGAGTTTCTGCCCAATGTTCTCTGGACCAGTTAAATAACGATTGATTTTGTTTCGCGAACTTTTCATGCAGTTGCTCTCAGGTCCTTTATTTTCATCTACTCCCCATACTCGTTTTTTCGACCTTGCTTCCAATTCTGCTTCGATTTTTCGCTGACGAGCCAAGGCAGTAGATTTTTTCATGCATTGTAGACTGCATAAAGGGGTAAGAGTGCACTGCGACCTTAAGGTCTACTGATAGGGAGTTGCTTCCTTTCCCTACACATTAGACAGTCAAATTACTCCTCAAGGTTGTTGACGCAGCATTAAACTAACCCTTTAACACTAGACCTGGATGCCACTAGTGTTCACACGATGCCTGTCAATGGTGTCACTTCACTAGCTTCAAGCAACTGGTCTTCCAACTGGAATCGTGTTGAAACTACTCCTGGATGAACACTCAACTCTGAGCTGGACTGGAATGTCAGCGGACGTCAATGGTTTTTATACTATGTCAGTTATTGGCACCAGTCCAACTGACCTCAAACTCCTGGACGGGCACTTTGGAACTAGACTGGGATACCACTGGTGTTCACAGGATGCCTGTCATTGGTGTCAATCCGTTAGCTTCAAGCAACTGGTCTTCCAACTGGAATAGTGTTAAACCCGCATTTAACCTACTCCTCGAGTTCCTATACGAACATTTATATCTAGATTATAATGTCAATGGACGCCAGTGGTGTTCACACGATGATTGGTGCTACTCAACTGGGTTCAAACAACTGGTCTTTTAACTGGAATCGCGTTGAAGCGGTGTTAAACCTACTCCTCGAGTTCCTGAACGGACATTCAACTCTAGACTGAAATGTCAGTGGACGTCAGTGGTGTTCACACTGGTGTCACTCCACTGGCTTCGAGCAACTGGTCTTCCAAGTGGAATCGAGTTGAAGCGGCATTGAACCCACACTTAAGACTAGAATGTCAGTGGACATCAGTGGTGTTCACACGATGCCAATTATTGGTGTCACTCCACTGGGTCCAAACAACTGGTCTTTTAACTGGAATCGCGTTAGAGCGGTATTATACCTACTCCTCGAGTTCCTGGACTTACACTTAACTTAAGGGTACCTGGTACACGTCCGAGCTCGCGAGCTCCCTTCAAAAATTGGGCTTCTTATTTCCATGATATCTCAGTTCGTATGCGGCGTAGACCAATATTTTTTTTTTTTTAATTAAAGCTTAATCATTTCTCTAGAATGTGTATTACTCGCTTTTCTGTTTTTCTTCGTATATCAGGAAAAAAACCTGGTGAGCTGTAATTTCAAGAAAATCTTGACAAACGATTTTATTTCCATCATATCTCTGTCAATTCTCGAGATAAATTTATGAAATTTTCAGTTTACATGCGAAATAATATTTTCCAGAATGTGTATTGATCAGTTTTTTTGTTTATTGCCCCCCCCTCCCAATTTTTGAGTGAAATATAAAGTAGGAACTTTATTGGTCATATTTTCAACCAGGTTTTTTCTAATATACGCAGAAAAACGGAAAATCGGATAATACACATTCTGCAAATTATTAATCCGCATGTATACTGAAAATTTCATACATTTATTCCGAAAATTGACGGAGATATCATGGAAATAAAATCGTTTGTCCAGATTTTCATGAAATTACAGCTCACCAGGTTTTTTTCCTAATATACGAAGAGAAACCGAAAAGCGAGTAATACACATTCTAGAGAAATGATTAAGCTTCAATTTAAAAAACAAATTGTGGGTCTACGCCGCATACGAACTGAGATATCATGGAAATACAAAGCCTAATTTTTGAAGGGAGCTCGCGAGCTCGGACGTGTACCAGGGACCGGCATTTCAATTGACGTCACACGATGCCAGTTATTGGTGTCCCTCCACTGGCCTCGAGCAACTGGTCCTCCAACTGGAATCGAGTTAAAGCGGCATTCAACCGACTCTCGAGTTCCTGGACGAACACTCAACTCTAGAGTCTACACTGAAATGTCAGTGGTATTCACCCGATGCCAGTTATCGCTGCCCTTCCATAGGCTTCAAGCAACTGGCCTTCCAACTGGTATCGTGTGAGAGCGACATTGGATCGATATTGAAATGAAACTCTGTATGTGAAATGCGTGCTTCTTTAAAAAAATTAACTGACAGTTGGGTTTTATTCGGAAGTGTTCCCTGGAGTTTTCATTAAATCAGAAAAGGCGACTATGTCGAGCGGAAAACTATAGGGTCTGGCTATCGTGATAGGGGATCCTCTATTTTTTTGGTGGCCGGAAAATCGCATGTTTAACAAGCCCTGTGATTGATACTCATCAGTGCTTGTCACGACGGCATCGGGTCCAAAAATAATTCGGTTTATCTGTAGAAATCATCTTAATTACTCCGAATTACCTGCGAAAAGCAGAAATAATTAGGAGGAGAGTGCGTGGTGGCTGGTTTTGATAATTGTTGAAATCTAATTCCGTACATTTACAACTGAATATTCATTCTTATGGTGACTGATCCAAGGCACATAAATTTAAGAGATTTCATAGAGAATATATTAGTTACAGTGGATGACTGTCCTGCTATATAAGCCATAATAATAAAGGCCGCATCCGTTATTTATACCCAATTTGAAACTTAATTACTTGGGTCTCATAAGAGGCGATTCTAGGTGTAGTGAAGATGAAAAAGAATAGACGATTTACGTGTAGTGTAAATTATTTAAGTGCCATACTTAGGCATCAAAGACCTTGCGTTTACTTAATTCAATTCCAAGATTTCCCAGAGATAAGAATCATGTCGTTAAGGTGGTCACATAGCGAATCAGATATGGAAATAAGTCAACTACTCGAGATACAAATGAATTTTTAATTAAGAACAAATACATATGCATTTCACGGGCTTAGAATATTTTATGTCGAGAGGAAGTCGCATTGTCGTTAATTCGTAGAATACATCAATAAATTAATTTTTTAGCATCCGCCGTGAGAAATGCTCCTCCTCAATTTCTTACAACGATTACCATCAATGAACAATGTCCAAACGAATCTCACTATCAGCTTTCTTCCGATAAGAGCCATAAGGTAATTACGCCTAAATGGATTCACTCATTTCCAATCAGGAAATAACGATTTCGAGGTTTTCTTCCATACCAGGGAAGTACTGGTCATCGACCAAAAACGAAATATTTTTTAGTTGGTCAACGATAAAATCTGAAGACACATTTGCGCGAAAGGTTATAGGGTCGTTCGGTAACAGCTCATATGATTATGTCCCAACTTTTTCAACGGGCAATTTCACAATCGTAATCGAGAAAGAAACTCAAATATTTTCTATAATTATACCTTTACCTGTCGTATCGATCGCAAATGAGATGCCATCGAGAGTCGTTGTGCTCGGCTTCATCTGACAAATTGGTACCTTTCTGAGCAAATGTGACGGATAGAGAATCAACCATATAATTAATTTATTGGTTTCTAATTCCGATACAAATGTCCAAATGCCCGAGGAATTGAGTTCGGCTATGATGGACCCACGGAAAACGGAATGGCTGTTGTGATCGGTAGAAGCAGATGTTACGGGCAGATGTAGCACATATAGATAGGCGATGTCTATACGAAATATTGCGATTCATGCAGCCGCCAACCAGGAGACGGGTGCCTGAAGACTTTGTGTGAAAATTAATAGAAGTCCTCACTATGAGGTCCGTGTAGAGCTCTGATTCACGGGTTCAGGCGAAATCGAAAAGAGCTTTTCGAGGAGAAACAATGGAACCGTCGCTCTTCAAGATTTCCAACCTTTTCTGACCCTGAATGTCCAAAGATCACATCCGGAACCCCTTCAACAGCTTCGAGATCTTATGCCACAACTTGTATTTTTGTTATTTTGGATACATCATTTCAACATATTTCAAAAGGAAATTGGGATTCTGAAAACACAAATCAGTTCAATATCCTTAACTGTTGACGAGTAGTTTATTTCATACATCGTTGGTCATTGGAGACAGGAAGTTTCGAAAACAGGGATCGGGGATACCAAATTAATGAGCCCTAGTCATCGAAAAACTTTATTGATCGGCAATTTCTGTAGTTTGCCTATGGTAATCATCTTCTAGACAAATAGATCAGATTCTCCAGTGTTCGACCCAGGTAATACAGCTTTAAGTGAGGTTAATAGTTGCTGGCGTTTGATGTGAGGTTTCTGTTGATAAGTTGGATATAGCCGAAGTAAACTGAAGAGGAAGTTCGGCCACAATCTGCCTTAATTCGTAATATTCATAGTGGTTATTGACATAACTCCGGCCCAAGGGGAAGTGGAGGCGAGCCCTTCATGGGAAGGGTTAATATGGACTCGTTCTGAGTTCTCGAGACTAATTATTTCGGTCGGAAGATCATAATCCTTTATATAATGGCCAGCTTCCAACTTATCAAATCCACCATCATGGCGACCGATCCTACAGTTGAATGTTATGACTATGTCGAATGTCCATTCGGTCCATGATATAGCGACACAGTTACGTCCATATGCAATATTCCCACCCTAATTTTGTCTGTTATGGCCTTATTAACAATTCAACTGTACGCAAATTATCGTTCATCATACCGTTTTCAGGGTACTTCACCTCTGTTTCATGGAACATTACTTTCAATTGTACGTCGCAAAGAATAACGACAGCCACAAAAATATGAGTTAATTCCTGGAAAAAAAAATTGCGCACTTGTCACTCGTCACACACTCGAAACTATCAGCAGTCGTTGAAAAGCTATTCCACATTTTTTGCTTTGATTTTTCGCGAATAACATTTGAATTGAGTGTTTATTATATATAGAGATCTCTTGGAGATAATAATGGACTGATATCACAAAGTTAACACTGAAAGAATGGTCAGTGTTAATCTTACTAGATTAAAATTATATTGGAAAATTATTGGGAGGGATGGAGAATTTTCGGTAAACGACAAGTGAATTTATGTGAGGCTAAAATACGTCTTTAAAATTGATTTTTACATCGTAGCGACCGTAATCAGCGTGAAATCTTAGATCCGTAGACAGCGGCAAATGGAAAAATTAATGTCAACGGCCACTGTGATGTCAAAACTGTTTATAATAGCATAGTGGTATTTGGCGAATCCATCCTTGGGTTCTAATAATTCTTGTGATCACTGATTAATTGTGTGAGTTATAGCAACGAGAAGAAAGGGCTGGCCACAGCAGAAGAGACACGGTCATCATTCCCTTCCTTCATTTCTACCCAGGGTATAGTCCAGACCGGTCACCTAGAATAGTTTCGAGACCAACAAGTTATTGTCGTCGGCTGAGTCCTCCAAGCGGAGTATATAAACATATTTCACATGTTATAATTCCAAGACACCCCAATAATTATACGTCCAAGCTTTCATACATGGACGGTCGAAGAACTGAAATGCCCCAGGACAGATCAACACTGACATCGCATCCTGTTGTGCCAGGACCGGATCGGGTTTCTCTCATTGCATCGCACATAAGAATATTGTAATAAGTCATTATTTGGAGCCAAAAAACTAATATAATGATAATAATGATATATATATTCACACATTGAAGTGAAATACAGTGTGATAATTTGAACCCATCAAAACTTTACATGAGGTGTCAAATAATTACTTAAAAAATTCCGAAAGATTCAAAAACTTGACCACAATAAAAACAGATCGAAATCCTTAAAATTCCAATTTGAACAAACAATTACATATGAACTTTTCACGTTAAAGCATGAGACCAGTCAAGTCTACTGCTATGCAGAAGATTCTATTTTTTGAAGGTATTCGTTTGTACAATGCTTTACCAACTGAAATAAAAAATGCATCATCAATTATGTCATACAATAAAATGCTCTTCTTGTATTTGAAAGTGGATAATACATTTCATTGATGATTCAACTTAATTATGTGGTGAAAGAAATTTGTATATTTTTTGTACTAGCTATGCTAAATAAAATAAAGATTAAAGATTATTATTATAATTAACAAAACAAGACAGCTATGTATAATGTATATGATTGAAAGAAATTCATTTTAAACAAACTATTGCAGAGTGTCACTCCCGGATATTTCAGAATTTCGAGTTTATATTTAAAAAAATAAATTACTAATAAGTTGAACCAATTGTCTCAAGATGAAAATAGGTTTTTCGGGGTAGAATAAATTTTCAAGATTGATATACGAATTTGTATAGTCCAAAAAAATGGGTCGAAAAAGCAGTGATGAGATGTCACGAGCTTCCGAGCGCTCTTTAATTCACCTTGTAGGTAGATTCGTATTTGTCAATTCACGACATCATTTGGGAAAAAAATTGAGAACTCTCAAATACTCCAGATGAAATCGAAATACCCAATATGTCATGGTCCTGTGATGTCAAGGAAAATAGAAACAGGTCAAAAAGATGATTTTCCTAAAAAATTTGAGAGTAAAACTTGCGAACATTTCAATCGCTGTCCCGTGAAGAAGTAGAGGAATTTTCCCCTTTTCTGGTGCGGCATGAGTTCTTTTGTGTGGCAATAAAATTACCTGGATGACCTAGAGTTCACACGTCGAGCCTTTTTGTATATTAGACGTGTGAGAGCATGCGGGAGTAGTTAAATAACGGAGGTCTAAGTTCTGTGCAGGAAACAATAGTGACAAACTGTTATTTTTGTTGCCATCGTGCTGTCATAACAGGCATTCAGCTGTCATGTTAGGCGTTCGGACAAGAGACAAGTGACAAGATACGCGCAAAGCATGTCACTCTACCTAGAAATATACACTTCTCTACTTCACTATATTCAAACTGATGTCTCAGCTCTGGATATCGCATCACGTATTCCTTCGTAAAATTACTTCTGATATACATCAAAATTATATAGCGAGAGAGTAATAATATACCACAAACATTCAACGTCAGCTATGGGTTTTCCTTAATGGCGTACGATCTTTCGATCGACAAAAGAAAATAGAATAATTTGAGCTCGGATCCGCTGTTTGAACAACGCAGGGGTTGGATCATTTTCACGTCCACCACATTCTTGAAAACGCTGCAAAATTAACGCTCATGTTGGCACCTCCAAAAACATTACTTTTGATCACCATGTTCCACATTTTTCGTTCTTCTGGAAATGAATATAATTTGGACTATTCTGGGTTTCGTTGCTTTATGTCTAAACATTTTTCCAGTATTATCTTTAAGGTTCATAATCGAGTGTCATCTACACAATTCCATGAGACCATGTCAATCCTCATTCCCCGATTCGAACCACAATTTCCAAACGCATAACTCATACCTCGATATAAACCTTTTTTTTAGAATTGATTGGAGGATCGCAGTGGGTTGCCCTTCGACATACTCAACATATGTCATCTCTCATAATTTGATAATCGCTCCTAGCAGTCAAAGTGCTCCATTAACCACTTTCTGTTAACAATTTCTTCTAGAAAATATAACAAGGTCAGGTATAAACTCGAAGGAGCCATATGCTCAGGAAGTAATAAAGCCAATATTTTATTTCCTTTTGTCGGGGTCTATGTTAATTCCGTTAAATATTAATAAGTGACATGCTTCATCGAGGTATCGTTTTAACGAGCTCGAGATTAATTGAATTTGCTTGTCTGTGGTTTCTTGAGACGATCAAAAGATTTTCTTCTGTGAGTACACGAGAAAATAATGTGGTGATCTGTATAATTGATCATTAGTAGTCCTGATTTTTGGGAGCTTTGCGAATGAGGAAATATTGATGGTCGTAAATAACAATGCCAAAACATAACCAGCTTGCTTTAATGTTTTACCAGTGTTCTGAAGCTATCAGCAGATGTATCAGGATCTGTGATGCAATCGACTGAAATCCGAAAACTATCAAATTAAGTTAATGACACGTTGGACTTTAGATGGCCTACGAAATTAAATGCCTCGAAAAGTGTGGAGCAATAAAACAGACCGATGGAAGGAACCACTGCATGGGACACAATATGTGCTAGAAACTGGTATTTAAAATCAGATAGCGGCTATTAAAAGTAATAGCAACCCTTAGTCAAGATGAATGATTTTTCGTCGTAGATCCTTGTAAAAGGTCTTTTAGACAAAGGTTATTACAAAATGTTTTCGTTATCTTCTGCATCAGGTTTTCACACTCAACTTTTGATGGATGAGCTGCCTCATATCTGATGAACATTGGTCACGACAACAGAACCACAGTCCGCAGATATATAATCATACCATATACCCTCGAATCTGTAATGAAAAAGTTCTGCTATACAATTAATAAATTAAATTGACACAACCATTAACGAACGGAAACTTTTTATTTTAATCAATTATCCGACGATTTCACAACTTGTTCCACAACTATCGGGTTCAATCCTGAAATCCCATATCAATTTATGTATCCGTATGTATTTTGTCTTAATATGAAAGTGACCCATCGATTAACGTTAAAAGATCAAATTTATTTATTTTTTTTATTTATCTTCACTTCACTTACGCCAAGGGTAATTACATGCAAAGGTTTACAGCTCAGACTGAATTCTCAGCTTGAAAATATGAGTACAAGATATAAGGAGAATCAACAAAAACAATATATGAAAATTAAAATAAAATATGATAAAAATAAAGGTATAGAGTAGCATATCACATTCAATTCAATTGGGTTTTCATCTTGATGCAGCAACAAATTAAGCCTCCATGCCAATGTTAAAAAAATCGTGGACTATACAGGGTCTTTCACGAGGAACCTCACCCATATTTATACGGGAAACTACTGAACGTATTTTCATGAAATTCAGCACTTATAAGTATTTCACGATGCTGATGAAATCTAAAATATTTTCAAGGCATGAGCACCTCCGGTTTTTCCGGAAATGACGTCAACTTCCGTTTTTCTAATTAGAACACCATTTTTTCATTGCAGAAATAGATTCCTTAGAATATTTCAAGTTATTTTGATGTAACATTTTTCAGTTTTGGTTGGAAAATTCTCTCTGAGCGGGAAAATTCGAAAAAAAAAATCGAAAATAGAGCTCCGCTGAAACAAGAATAACTTCGAGGTTTTTGGATGGAAAATTTTAATTTTTGGGATTTTTCAAGATGTAAGATTGATGTATCCACTTTGAAAATCGAAATTGCGATTCATGATACAGGGGGTGAAAAAATCGCCTTCAAAGTTAGGGATGACAAAATCGTGAAAAATCAATTTTTTCAAATTAGAACCCCATTTTTTTATGGCAGATATTGAATCTACGTTAAAAAATAATGTGAGTGTATGCATCACACCCTTGCCCTAAAATGGATATTTTCTGAGTTAATCTATTTCTGCAATAAAAAAATGGTGTTCTAATTTGAAAAACGGAAGTTGACGCCATTTCCGGAAAAACCGGAGGTGCTCATGCCTTGCAAATATTTTAGATTTCATCAGCATCGTCAAATACTTATGAGTGCTGAATTTCATGAAAGATGAAAATACGTGCAGAAGTTTCCCGTATAAATATGGGTGAGGTTCCTCGTGAAAGACCCTGTATTTGTTTACCTCAAATCATTTTTCAAAAGTTGAGGAGGAATAATTATTTTAATTTTTCTCCTCATAGTATTCCTCTCATGTCGATTTTGTTTTTTTATCATTGCGGTTTGTGAAGTATACTACAAAATATTCACCCACGTTGCAAATAGGAACTGAAGCGCCCTGTATATTACAAATTGAATTCACGTAGATTCTTCGAGACAATAAGAACATAAACTCCAACAAGTTCCCACTAGTCTGAGCTCGTTCGAATCTAATGACAGAAATGATTCGACTCAATTGTCTTTTAGTATTATCATTTTGTTTTTATTACATACATTACAATACGGAATACTTCTTCGCAATGATGTGAAATCCATTTGTTATTAATTGTTACCTTAATTATTGATTGTGAAAATGAATGAGCAGTAACGCCGTTGAAGTTCCCATTATCTATTGTTTATGTCCACCGATGGATAAAATGATTCTACACGAAAAATAACCATAGGAGGACGTATGCAAAATGTTCAATCAACTCTGGCAAAATGATGCAATAATAAGATTAACACAGATTTTCCATTTTCAGTGGAGTGCATCAGGGGTCTGTTTTAGTCCTCCCGAAAAAGTCAGAGTTACGTTTTGTGTTTCTGCACTGTCCGACTAAGACATTTTGGGATATCTTTGGAGGTACAATATAAACCCATGGTGCCCAATGTACCCAGGTAATGATGGCACTGTAAAATATGAAGATCGCAATAAATTCGCTCCCACGCGCAAATCGCTGAGAGAATAAAAAATTGCAGAGAAGCTTCTTAGAATTCCGCGGGAGCTGTCCACAGTAAAAACGGGAACGGTTGTTTAATGAACTCGATGGTGGTTCAAAGAATGAATTAAAAGAATACACATTTGTCTGGCAGGCATTAATGAAGGAGGGAAGACAGAGGAGAAAGAACAGGTGGGTCCACAGTGAGAAATGTATTCCGAGATTAAGATTGTCACACTTGGTGATCAAATCTGCATACAATACAATGACATGTCGTGGATTGGGAAACCTGAGTTCCGGAGAATGATTCTTGCGGACGGTATGCTCCTTGAGCACAGTTTTCTATTAATCAGTGTAACGTTCCGTTAATTATAAAGTTCAGACCGTAATATCAGCCGGTAATCTCCTCTATGCGCCGTACTTTTTCCTCTCTAGCATGATTGACATACTAGGTAGGTACCTATTCGTCTTCTTATATAACGTGGTTTCTCTTTGTTTCTACTGGATCGGGTGCCCAAAGAAGAAATCACTGCTCCGCCTCTTGGATGATAAAGAGGAATTCATTCAATTCAGAAGTCGCTGCAATCTCCATCAGTTTTTGCAAGCTACATTTAATGACATAACTGATCCAACTAGTTCAGTCGAACTTGAAGAAAAACTTGATATGTTTGTTTTGTTTTAATTCACTCAACGATCGTCAAAAGTCTTATATGTAATTACAGGTTACTGTATTTATAGGAGTAAATAAATAAATAAATAAATAAATAAAAGTTGCCACCACTGATCTCAATACCGGTAACGCAAATAGGGAAATTGAATGAAAGATTGATGAGTTTTTGAAATATAACCAAATATTGTTGCTGTTCCATCATACAACCAAAAGATGTCTAGAAATAATGAAATAAACCTATACTCTGTTCAAATCTAAGAAGGAGCAATAATAACATCTTTCGCGCAGCGGTGGGAGGGCCTTCGTAAAGTTTCTTTCCGTCCAGAGTCGAATCGAGGAGATTTCACACAATCGTTCAGTTTTAACTGAACTTGAATTCCATTTTTTTCAATAATTTATTGAACGTTGTTCTTTTGAAATTTGGCAAACTGTCGTCATCATTCACGATTTCTAGAACTTCAGAAATCGTTGGGATTTCATTCCGGAAAAAAAAACCGTGAACAATTCTTTTGATAAGGTTCATATCGAAATCTTCAACCGAATCGATTATTTTTAACGACTGGGCCCTCCTCTTAGGTGGCGTCAATGTTTTATTCTCTTCATATTCTCTAAGAATTCTGAATACAGCTGAATCACTCACCTCTGAGGATTTTGAAACAATTCCTACTGAGTCTCTTTTCGATAAATCAGGATGTTTTTCCAATTCTTTTCATGAAATGTTCAAAATTATCTCTTTCTCTTCAGCAGAGAAATGCGACCTTTTGGACCTTTTTCGTGGTGGTCCCAACATATCACCCTTAGATGCAGTATCCGTTTCCGAATTCGACATTGTTCTATAAACACTATATAGACTTTGTCAAAAGATTTTCCAACAATATACACTTTTCACAACAAAATCTGTAATCACTTTGAACAGCTAGACCTTCACAGTAGCTCTAGGTATTTTAACTGGTCTTGTCAATTGAAAACTTCGATATTTATGCAATTCAAGATGGCTTTAATTCATTAAGGGAAAAAAATCAAACGTGATGTTTCCCGGAATTACCTTGTCGGAATCTTGAGCAGCCGACAAAGAGTTTCGTACAAAATAATATAAAATTTTGGACTGAAACTAAATATTTTTCGGATATTACAAGTAAATGACCATTATAAATTTGAACAGAGATCTTTTTCGAGTCTTATCAATTGAAAACTTCGATATTTATTCAAATCAAGATGGCTTTCGCCCATTAGGGAAAAGGACCCAAATCTGGTGTTTCCCGGAATTACTTTATCGGAATCTTAAGTTTCCGACCCAAATCTCTAAAACTCTGGTGTTTCCTGGAATTACCTTGCCGCAATCTCGAGCATCCGAAAAAGAAATTATTTAGTAGATAAATAATATAAAAACAAAATAAAAAATAGGGTACGTCGGATATAAAATGTTTATGACAGTTGCAAATCATAATAGAAATTTTGCACTCGAGTTTCTGAGGAAAAAAGTTCTAATGTGAAAATTGCCGACTCAAATTATTGAATCATTTCTATCCAGTACCATCCACAGTCCGAGTGCGATCCTGGCAGTCTCTTAGGGCTTTATTGTGCGCAAACCAGACGATGTTGTTTGTTTACAAAGCTCCTTCTTATATTTGAACGGACTATAGAAAGAAACTATCAGTGGAAATCCGACAAAGTTGAAGGTTCCTTAGGTGGGCCCTAATTCATCTCGCAAAGGTTGCCCCCAGAACCCTCTTGGTGGAGAAAGGGGATATAGCAGGATCGTGTCGTGATGGGGAGATATATCTGGCGACCGTAAAATTCAAATACACCTCCTATCTGCGTATGGGTTCCGGTGGGGGTGGACACCAGAAGTCGCGAATGAAAAATTGGTCAAATGGGGATGGAATAGGCGTTCGCTTCCTGAGGTGTGCATGTAAAATGCCTACAACAATGCCATCTGTATATTTTCCGTTTCCGCTGAGAAACGTGACATGCAATCGGAACTTGGCATCTCTCAATCAATTTTATCAGATCGCTTTCGACCTTCTTTCGAATTTGACCCTTAAATAAGCTTTCTTCAGACGCGTCGTAAAGATTGAAACAGCCAATTTCGTTGTAGCGACGCGTAATATTTATTTTTGATAAGATCTAACAGACTACAAATCGACACCTTGACAACCGGCAATTAGCCTTCGTAATATTCTGTATTATTTTCTGCCTCGAAGATGCCATTTTGATACGGCACGACGAAATATTTAAAAATGATAAATAGAATTCAGACCTGGCTTTTTCGGGGTTACCTCCTATCCTATCATGGCACGATCGTACGTCATAACCTCTAATTTGGGATCATGGTATGCTCCACATTTCGAGCAGCCGACCCCGCACATTCGACATGTCCCATTTTCCACCCCGCTGTTTTTCTCAATAGTATCATCCTTGTTGAAACTAGCAATAACATTTAATTTAGTGGCTGTGATTGCTTCTTGCCTGCAAGGCATTAACAACTCGCATGCTGCCGTTAATCCGTGAATGTTAAAGGGTCCATCTTGCTGCATTTGGTCAATTGTTGTTTTTGAGTGCAGCTCCTCCCACAAAATGTACCCTTTTGATTGGTAAAAGAATCTCCCTTTTACCATATACTTGGGCACTTGCAGCTCAAATAAAGGGTCGACCCTTCAGCATGGGAATAGCAGTGTGACAGATGTTGTGCCCCATATATACTTGACAAATAAAACGTGCTCGAGCTTTTCATCCGGCCTAATCTGTTTTGTTCGCATTTTGGAGTACATCTTTTCTATCATCCGCCATGCTTGTCAATCTAGAACCCGTTCTTCTGGATATACAGGGACACATTAACTAGCCTGTAATTTATCGACAATTTTCGGTTGGATGACAACCTGTTCCATACGACGTGAAGTGATCCACATTAAAAATGCTTAAAAGGTTCCTCAATAAGAACAATATATGTTCATAGTCGAAAAGAATAGGAGTATTTGGATTCGAAGCAGAACTTTCTTTATTCAGCCTTGAACGTCAAAAGATGGGCCATACTCTATATATACGTGATAACTGCTCTCGATGGTTTTCCTATTTTATAATGGGTTATTTTGGGTCGTGTTTCTATAATTCACCTAGTCTTGGTCGCCTCATGTGTTAAACAACTATTTCGTAAATGACTTGAGTTACCATATCGACGATGTATATGTTGATTGTTTTCACAACAAATCATTCATTTCTGCGTCCAATCCGTGTCCGTTTTATGTTATTCGACTTCACTATTCCGAAACCCGGCTGTTTGTTTGTAAACTTCACCGCAGAATATAACGAAAAGATGTTGGATATTTGCCAATGATCCATTCATTGATAGTTATGGTGGCAAGGATTGCTCCATGTGTGGCCAGAAAAAAATAGAACGCATAACTACACTCCGTTCCACGTTGATGCATATGGAACAGAAACAAGATTGATCTTCTTTTAATCTTGGTTTCGAACCGAGGAATATTTTGTTACTCTGATTATAGGCCATCTACGCGTGGATCTTAATTGTACCACCTTGTTCACGTTTTTTGAAAGAACCTCCAAATACGACATTCTATCAATAAAAATAAAAAGACAGGATAACGTCCCTAGGACATAGCATAATAAATGAGGGGAATGGACTAGCAGAGATCTAATTTCCGAAGTACACTACTGGTGTCACCACCACTGGAGGAGAATAACAGACTAATTTCTGGCTTGTTAGCCGCTATCAGTGCCACACAGCCCTTCCTGCGGTAGCAAACAACTGTACTTCGGAAATTAGATCACTGCTAGTCCATTTTCCTCATCAATAAAAATGCAAAGTATCCCAACTGAATCATGACATCCTGTATAATAAATCAAAGAATAACCCTAAATCAAGGAATAACCATTCAAATTCAGATAGAGCACTGAATGAACTTTATAACTGATGGCTGAAATTTCTCATGTAGTTACGTGGATATATTGGAAAATTCTTAGCTTACTATAGAACCAAACAAAATTTCAATGTCAAAATATTTTATCACTCAACACATTCTCCTCTTTATTGAATACATTCATCACAGCGAACCTGCAATGTCTGTAGCCCTTAAAAAAAATGTTTCTTCTTGCTCTGCAAACCAGTCCTCCACAGCTTTTATTACCTCCTCGTTGGAAGAAAATTTACGACCTTTTAAAATTTTTTTTTCAGTTGAGGAAAGAGATGGTAGACGGACGGAGCCAAATCTGGTGAATAAGGGGGGTGTTCTAGTAATTCTGACCCTAAATCACGAATTTTTTGCATGGCAACATGAGATTTGTGTACTGGGGCGTTGTCCTGTAAAAACAAAACACCTTTGGATAGCTTTCCGCAACTTTTCTCTTTATTTTTTTCCCGTAGAGTGGTCAGTAATGTCGAATAGTAATCTCCAGTTATTGTTCTACCCTTATCCGAAAAATCAATCCCTCCATGACAATCCCAAAAAACTGAAGCAAGAACTTTTCCAGCAGATTTTTGGACACGAAACTTCCTAGGTCTTGGAGAACCAGAGTGTCGCCATTCCATCGATTGTTGCTTTGTTTCTGGATCGTAGAAATGTACCAAGTCTCATCCACAGTAACAATTCGGTTTTAGAAGTCTACATCGTTTCCAAATCGAGCACAGATCGAACGCGATGCTTCGACCCTTGCACGCTTTTGGTCAACATTTAAACATTTGGGGATCCATTTTGCAGAAATTTTTCTCATGTCCAAATTGACGTGAACTATATGATGAACGCTTTCGTATGAAATCTTCAGTGCTTCAAATGTCCGTTTTAGCCCAATTCGACGGTCTGATAAAATCATGTCATGAACTGCATCGATATTTTCGGGGACTGTCACAGAAACTGGCCTTCCCGATCGGTCATCATCTTCAATGGAAAATTTACATCTTTTGAAGCTTGCAGTCCAATTTTTCTCGGTCGCATACGAAGGACATTGATCACCAAGGGTATCAAGCATATCTTCCTAAATCTGCTTATCTCTTAACCCTTTTAAATACAGGTACTTGATGATGGCTCGATATTCCAATTTTTCGATTTTTACAATTTCGGTGGACATCTTTTTTTCAATTTATTGCGTAACTCTGGTTTACTTTTTTGACGTCGACCTATACACTGACACTTCTAATAAGTTATTGTTCGTTGATATGGTATCGCAATATTTTGTTTATGCATGGAACTGGTCTAGGCTATATAGATATCAATACATCCTCGTACATAGGTATGTCACACAGAAAAGCCTTAACATCGTGCCAGTTGAAGATAAGGAAGACAAGCGCATTCACAGGCAGATTCAGATGAGGCTACGAATTTGGAAAAGCGCACAAAAGCTGCTTACTTCACGTCGGTGCTTCCATAATTTTCTACGAGGATTTCAGCTTTCCTGAGTGAACTGGAATCGAACGAAATGACGTGTATCATATTACCGTGACGAGATTGACTTAAAATTACTGCAAAAGTAGAAAATACGTCGCAATATTCGGAATTTTAAACGTACGTAGGTACCTATTTGGTCGGCGTATAATGTGAATATTTTAAACGTCGAACGTTAAATGAACCATGTCAATTTGAGTTCAGTCTGTATGATTGGAGTAGTATACGGAAGCAAATTACAACTTTTCCAACAATCCTATAATTTAGAACAATGTGGAATGAGGCAATTTACACATCCACACCGATATTCGACGTTATATGAATCGTGGTCTCATGGCAATTTCTATTTTTATGGCCACTATCATTAATTCATTTCAAGACTTATCATTTATTACGTGAATGCATTCTCTGGTCTTCGACCTATCGATCTGGGCTTCTCGATTACCAATTCGCGATCTTATGATCATTAAAATTCGTATTTCAATTAATGTTCTAACCCATCATTGTTTTCACTGCATTACCATTTTGTTTATATCAACTGCTATTCAAAATATTTCATTTCACATCGAATCTAGAATTCTTTAAACGAAAATTTCTGAAACGCAATCAAATAAACTACCAACATAATTTAGAATTCACGCGCTTATAAAAAATGCTCCAGCATCAATACCTCATCCGAAGTAATTGCCCCCCAACAAAGTTCGAGATGACGGAATGATGTAAAGAATTCTCATTCGCTGTCACCGCAAGGACAAAATCGGCCATTGGAACCAGACATGAAATGACAATTATTGTGAACATACGACAATTGCAGGATGTTCACTTGCCAATGGTAGCTGGTTTACGTGACAAACCTAGCCAATGAGCATCCGTTCCAGAGAATGACAATGATAAGGACTGTCCCCTTTCTATTCAAGTGCGGCACAATAGCAAAGGTATCCTACCCCCTCAGGTAATTTTCCAAAAGCCCGGATCTAAGTTACCGCTACTGTTCAGAAAAACTGTTCTCCAAATACCCATCGAACTGAAATGACGTTATTTATTGAAAATGATTGACAGGAGAAAGGACGAATATTATATTTGAGAACTGGGTCCTTCATCCCCATTTTTATATAGATAGAGGACGGATCTCAAACATATCAATGGTTGGTACACATCTTATTATAATCCATGGCATAAAAGGACAAATAATAATTATGTTCAGTCCTGCCCAACGGACCATACGACATAGGGAGACTTTGTATCGAATTACACAGAACGTTTAATGCTTCATATTTCTCATAATTGCCCAATCAGGTAGCAAATATTTTTGTCCATTGTTGAAGAATTACCCGCATCTGACAAGTGAAGAATACCGCAATTATGCATTTGTTTGGTCATCTCAAGCTGAATTCTACCACACCTCGTATTCATGCAAAAAGCTCTCAGTGACCGTATCAAAGAAAAATTAATATTTCTATTAAATTCTAAAAGAGTTCTAATGCAACTATCTCTTGAAATTCTCCAGGAACATTCTAGTCGTTATTTTACATACACAACTTAATTTTATCCCGGCAGATCTAATCTTACAGCAAAAATACTTGACGAAATGATGTAGCCCCCCTAAGATAGATTTTGAGTATGTACCCATTTGACGTGGGAATTATTTTGTTCAACTCACTGGTGAGAAGAAATCCCATACGTCTATCTGCAACTATTCAAAAGTACCCTCTCAGAACAAGGAAACTGTTTCAAGTGATCCCATACTAAATTACTGTTTCTTTTTTGCAGCCTCATCATTTCAAGGGTAGTTAATTGTTGTGTGATCAAGTCATACGAATATTATCGTTGAATATTTCATATTGTTCAGACAATAATTAATCCCAGGTAAGATGGGTTATTGAGAGGATATTTGATACTCAACATCCTATGAAAAAAAAAAAAGGATTAAGCAGACTGTTTTGTCCAGAAGCATACTTTCACAGGGTTGTATGATTCAATGTTCTGAAAGTATCCTAAAAATCATACTCTATTTCATCAGAGTTTCATGTGTATCTATATTTTATGGTTACAATTTTGGCGCAACATTTTTCTCTTGAATCAATATAGGGTTGCATATAAACATATAAACGAATGTACAGAGAGCTCCGTAACAATTCAATGTTGGATAAGATTAAATAAAATGTGGTATTCAATAACATTTCCGAAAATAATAAGAGGATGTATAATTATGGCCATTTTCTAATGTGGAACTTGACCGATTGTTCGAGGACGAATTTCCTATATCCGGGCCTGATTCAAAGCCCAGTGTATCAGCAGCATCCAGAGATAAAGCGGTCATCGAATCATGAATAATCCCGACATGATGAAAACTTTCATTGTACGTATTTACAAAGGGTTGGCCATTATTCATCAAGGGTACAAATATTTAGGGTATACCCTCTTTTAAATATGAAATATTGGCTCTTGGGATGACAGCCCACTTCACTCCATTGCATGATGTTGTCCAACGATCAGAAATGAAGGTAGCTGTATTAATAAAAATGGAGGCTTCTCCCATATCGACCACTCGAGAAATAATGAATATTCCCCATGCAGACGTCACAATGACGTCTAAATGAAGGTAGCTCACTTTTCAAATGTTCATTCACTGTCTCACGAAACTGAATATACCATTTATCCAAGATTTTCCGTAAAATTCTCTTGAAAAATTTCATCATGTTCCGAATATTGGTGTATAAGATCGTAAAATAAAAGGGTAGGTATATAAACAAAACCCACAAATTCAATTTCGCGAATTGTTTCATAGGAATCATTCAAGAATTTTAGAAGAAAAAATAGAAAATGACCACAATAAAAAGTAATGAGAAACAATAAGCCACTGCAAAGCCAGAAAACACATTCAAACATGTATAAAATTAAGATACGCAATCGTCAAATGTACAAACGCAAATATAAATAAATAAGAGATCTTAATAAAGAAATTTCGTATTATAGTATGCATGTAAATTACGTATCTTCCGATAACATATTACTGAAACGCCTTATAAACAGGTTCAATTTATTCTTCAGGAATATTGAAAAGTATATTAAGTAGGTATGCAAATTAAATGCACAAAAAGTTCTGTCGATCCATAATTCGTGTTGGGGCACACGTCGTTAAGAATTGTTCTTATCTTAGTTGAATTTCTTTGTCATATTTAATTTAATTAACATTTCTGTAGAAGTATAAAGTATGAACAGATAAAATTCAATTATAATTTTTTTCTCATCAGTGTATATAAATATACGTTATTGGTTGAATTATATTCTTTGTCGAGAAATATCGTATCTAATATTTCAAAAATGGGTGAAGGAACTTTTTTTGTTAGAATAATTCAAGCAAGTTTCAACTCTGAAACAATTTTTCGGTAGGCCAAAACAATAGATCGAAACCAAAAGAAGTAAAGAATCCAAAAAATTTCCATTAAAATAACAAACCTAATTATGTGAACTTATGAAAACTCAATCATCTCTAGACTATCCCATATTTCAAAAGGATGATTAGGAACTCCTGAAATGAGTTTTCGGACATAAAGTCCTTCGTAATAATAAATTTATGGGATGGAGACAGTATTAAAATGGGCATAACATCTTACGCCTATGTAGGATGGACCGGGGCTCTTCAAAGAAAGAAAACCAATTTAATTCTGGTCCTTTTCTCGCTAGTAATTTATACAGGGGACATTTTGTATTCTGCGGAACACGAAAAACACAAGCTGTCCCGAAAGATTAATGAAATATTGAAGTGATCTTTTATTAGATGCTGAGGACACAGGCCATCATAATAACTTCAGGACTGGACTGAAGAGATTCAGTATTATTCTCAAGGCTCAAGTTTCGGCATCAAACAAAAAAAATTGATCCCAGTTTTATGATTCTAGTACCTAACGAAGTATCTGAAATTGAGTAAAAAATCGTCTTTCCGTCAATTTTCTTAGAACCTTCCAATCCAATTGAGTTTTCCCTGCATTTACATACTCGATTGTTTATTATATATAAGAAGAAATGTGGGATCACTAAGAAAATGCTCTGATTTCCATCATTATGATACACGGCATAAAGATGTTCTCTGTATTCCAAAACATAGAACAACAAAATTTGAGCACTCGCCTATGTATTGTGGTATAAAATTATTCAATCATCTTCCAGAGAGGGTTAAGGTTTTGGAGTACAGAGAATTCAAGAAGGAGATAAAGGAATTCTTGATTGTTAATTGTTTTTATGGGGTGGGTGAATATTTGAATTGTTCTTTTGTTTGAGTTTTATTATAACTAATATTTTTTTTAGAGTTATTTTTCATTGTTAAGATGTAAATCTGATATATTTTTTTTTCGCATATTGTTCTTCCTGACGAATTCTATACAGTTGTAAGCTGTCCAGAGAATGAATAAATAATCTAATCTAATCTAATCTAATCGATCTTATTTCATGCACATTCACTCTGGACAATGCTGCTCATCAAAATACAAATGAAAATTGGATACCATAAAAGGAATGGGAGTTTTAACTTTTTGAAATTTCCATTTTTCGTAAAAATGCAATTTCACAGGTTAAAATCCAAACTATGATAGATAGGGCCTTGGATTATTTTTTATTGAATTCAGCATCTTCGATTGTGATACCAAACTTGTCCATATAATCTATCTTCGAGCATAATATTTCTTTTTTTATTTTTTCCAAAATTCATTTTCTAGTTTTGTTCAGAAGCTCAGAGCACTCGAAGTATAGGTGACATCGATCAGCCGAATGGGTTATCTCAGTGATTCGAATGGGTTGAAGAACTTCCATATAGAATAACGCCTACAGATATTCCAGGGATTCCTTGTTGTTGACAAATATAGTGTTTCTGGGGGATCTTACCCCTTGGTCATTTTCCACCAAAAAGTTGGAATTTTCGAACCCGATTTTATTCCATGCACAGATACTCTGGACAATGCTGATCATCGATATACAAATGAAAATTAGATACGATCAAAGAAACGGGAGTTATAACACTTTGAAAATTAATTTTTTTGAAAAAATACCATTTCTCCCGTAAAGATCTAAACTATCATAGATAGGGCCTTGGCTTATTTTTTATTGAATCCAGCGTCCTCGAAAACCTATACTTTGATACCAAACTTGTCCATATAGTCCTTCCCTGCCATCATGTAGATTGTTGAGAGTCATCAGTTTTTATTGAGGGGGTGAAAAATTTAATTTGTGTATTTTGGAGTTTATTATTGTCATATCTAACAATACCATGGAATTACAAAACTGGCAATCGTTCATAATATAACTCATTTTCAACACATCATGTCAAACTGTTATTTTTCGTTGAACTTCTACAAAAAGTTGATGACGAATGAAAAAAGTTCCGAAAAAATCTGGGTTGTGGTCAAAAAACAATGGACCTGTGCCGGTCCTGGAAGGTCGGTCGGTCCAAATTAAAAATTGAAAGTATTTCGCAGCGAATGAATATTCTGGTTTTTTGTCTGTCGGTCTTGTCAAAGAGGCACTTAAAGGTATTTCACTCCTACAGAGAATGCTGGACTCCTGCAGTCAAACGACACGGGTGACAAAAGACAATGTTCCCCTGTACCTGTCACCAATTCCACAAAATGCCATATAGTATACACGAGGCTTTATCCCTTTTAGAAGCGCTGTATCAGACACAAATCTTTCCGGACGTTTCGTTATTATACACTTTTATTGAAAAATTAGGGTATTCTCGGTGTTTTATATAGGCGACATTTTTCTTCTTCGCGCGCTTGGAATATCCGCGGTCATTCCTTGATTTTTGAGAACCAAGTGACAAGGGATATATGATAATATGTTTCTTGGACACCTGTCCAAAGAAATTAAATTTTCTCCGCTAGAAATTAATTTATTCGCCCTATTGTTAGTTTTGTTCCACACACAAAACATGGAATTAGGGTTGTTAGCAGAAAAAAATGTATTTGAAATAGTGCATCATAAAATCATTATGAAAGAAATGTATTTGAAATAGTGCATTATAAAATCATTATGAAAAACATTTATTTGAAATAGTGCATTATAAAATCATTATGAAAAAAATTTATTTGACATAGTGCATTATAAAATCATTATGAAAAAATTATAAAAGTTTGGAGCTTTAACGCGATTGTTCAATTCGTAAGAGAGCGGTCACCCATCCCCACACTGAATTTCTTGTCGATCAATTTTTTTAATCTGGAGCAATCTTTAACTATTTTTGGAGACCCCTATAGTTGGATTAATTACAGTAATTACACAATGAGGTTCGGAGAGCTTCATGAATCAAACCCCATTCGATATATCGACCATTGCGTTGTTCAAGTCTCCAAAGTTCATTATAACTGTCCAAACTCTAGCCTGGCCACGGTGAAGAAAAAACAACTGAATCATCTAGGCTGGAAAACCTTTCTATTGTTCGCGACACTATAGATAATAATTATTGTTGGTTCTCACATAAAATATGGCCGACTAATTGAGTAAGGCATTGTAAAATGTCACAAAATGGGAATCAAAAATGAGGAAAAAAAAGGTCCCACATATATTTCGAGAATGCCACAGGACCAGCGGTGTCATAAAGCGATAAAGTAGAGATTGCCTATAATTATAGGTTACTCTCCTGATGTCCACCTTTAGAAATTAGTTTTACTTAAGGCCTAACGATCCATCCAAAACTTGTTTTGGAACAGTAAACTATGATTTACAGGCTTTTATATTATAACGTTCAGATCTCCAGAGTTCCTCATAGAGAGATTTCACAATTTTAATCAGTATAATTAGGATATTCTTGCTTTACACCCGCAAAACGCCATCGTTTCGATGCAAGCTTGTACAATACTCATTATTTTAATCGAAATAATAATGTTATTGCTCAAACAACATGTTTAGAAAAAAAATAAAAATATTCGCTTTTAATCAAACCATGCCTACTTTGTTATGTTTTTGTGAACGTTCATTCAATTGGCGACGAATGTTTTGGGATTCAGACATTGAAACTCAATCTGGTCACATTAATAATGCAGTCCATTAATGCAAATCACTCCAGAGTTCAAGCTATAAACGCTTCATCCAAATATAAACAAAATTATGAATCGATCACTTGGTTCTTGGCTGAATGTTGTCATAACGAAAGCAATCAACAAAATAACCGAAGAGAATCGATACAATGTTGCAAACTACTCATGCACATTCCCTATGAATATTTCAGTCAGTTCTTAAAAAAAATAATCGCTTCTGGGTTTTATTGTTATAAAGAGCCTTCGAAATCGACAGGGAAATTAATTTGCGTCTACAAAATCCGCTGTACGAAGATTAAGGAAAAACTATTTATTACTGAATGAATTTTCAAACATTTTGTGAAAAGGAAAAGAAACGAATTCAAAGTGAGAGTAATGGTCGGAAGCAGTTGTGTCAGAGCATTTAACACGGCAGGGAAATGGGATAAAGTGAAGTTTAACCAAGCCAGGCGGCATATACGAAGCCGATTTTTTCTTTTATTTTCCCCGCCAACAATTTATTATACGTAGAATCATGTTAATATCTTTACGAGCATTTTCTCAGCAGGATAGGTCGTTTGTGGGACGGAAGACTAGAAATAAACGCAACAAACCTTCCTTGCCTACCTTTTCACCAAACCTGATTCAACGCCCCTCGTAATAAAGAAGGAATATTGTATTTATATTTGAACACCATCCTCAAATTGACTCGCTGCGAATTGTCTCGTAAAGAATTTGACAATTTCATCTTCCGACATTGTTGCTGCTCTTCAGGGACAGAAGTTACACTTTCAACACCA
Source organism: Adalia bipunctata (assembly GCA_910592335.1). Lineage (NCBI taxonomy): Eukaryota > Metazoa > Arthropoda > Insecta > Coleoptera > Coccinellidae > Adalia > Adalia bipunctata. The sequence continues at coordinate 5,762,240 of OU342957.1, forward strand.
AATCAACCTTTAATATTGAACCCTCTTTCAGTCGACGGCTTCTCGAGGTGTTGGTTCGCTTTGAATCAATAATGAGATCAAAAAACAATTTTAAACAATATTTTTATTTATTCGACACGTATAATAGGAAGGATACTAATGAAGATTAATATATTAATTATGATTATCATTAATTTATTAACATCCCAAAATCAATCGTAGCTTTGGTAAACAACAGAATATCGATTATGTATCAACAATTTATTAGATGAACCCCCTTATCTGTAATTCTGGACTTTTTTCTCATTTCACCGAACAAAATTCTTCAATAATTTTAATAAAATCAATTCTTCGAACAAATATTGACAATGTCCGAAAAACTTTTTTTATTTGTATTTTGCAATTATTCTTCAATTTTTTCTTCATCCTTTTGTGGGAGAATATCCTTGCACAACCTATTTAATTTTTTATTAATAGAGGAAAGTCACCAAATATGGAATACCATTTTGTTTTTGGGATACAAAGAAAAAACTTCATATTAATTAAATCAGTTTAATGTTTATAATAATCAGTCATACATTTATATGTAGTAATTAACAGCCTCTAATCAAATATATTAGTTATCTAATTATTAAAATCTAACACAAAAAACAAAATCACAAATGAGTAACCAAATATGGAATAGGAACCCATCTATGGAATATAAGCTTAAATCAACATAACAATATCAAAAATGGACATTAATATCTTTGAGATCAATTAAATGAATATAACATATTGTGATAAATGAAAAAAGTTACATGATTACTTGCAAAAGTCACAGATCCAAGTATCAAACTCTGGACCAGCACAATCATAATGTGCCCAGAGCCCACACATCAGGCATATTCCTTAATTAGACACAGACGACTGTCCATATTTGGATTTTTATACTAGTTCAAACTCTTCTAAATATTTTTTCAAGTCTGCACAATATTTTAATGACAAAAGATCACAAAATGGCGAAATAAACATAATACCGATATACTAAATAGTATAACATTTATGTATACAAACATAACAGCTGGTAATACTCATTTACTACTCACCTTTTAAAATTTCCTTCACGTCAACAAAACACGCCTGCCACACGTTAAGCGTTTGCGCAACTGACTCGATGGTGTGAGTGCGATAGTTAGTAGACCGAATGAAACAGAAGATGGTCGAGTGTTGCGTTTATTACTTATAGTTTTGGAGAAATGAAGGTATTCCATATTAGGATACTATTTCATATTTGGTGACTTTCCTCTATTATAAAATATTTGAATGAATTGATCCGAAAAAGCCTGACTTATTGTTGAAAGTAACGAGGATATCTTCGAATTTCCCATAAAAATATAGTAACTGATCCTCACAATCTTTTTCATTCTGTATGGAAAATTCTGAGAATCTCCATGGGTGCATACATTACTATTTTCATTGTAGGCCAAGTCGTAACCTAGATACTTTGGTCTCAAGGGAATAATTCCACCTCTACCCCCGTTTAGCCACCCTTGTAAACACAAGTCGAATGGTGATTCCGACAGTCAACCGCTCCAGGATATCAATTTCAAACTTGTTTATATGGTCGAATACATTAATTTGCAAATTCGTCCAGTTTCAAAATGAGATATCAGAACTCTTTCACATAAATAAAGGAAGATAGATCACCGCTTAGCATGGTATCATTAAGGCTTTGGGCAAGCTGAAATTTGTTCTATATATTTATTGAAGAACAGATATTAATGGTTTGTTTTTAATCAAGCAAGGTATGTATTATTGTCAGTGTGCACCATTGTGTCTCTAGATACTGGCCATCTTCCTCTTATTACTTTAGGCGAAGACCAGGGTCTCGTTATATTCGTTATAAAATATCGAGTCGCCGTTCTGAATCGCTTAATGATGCTGCCAAGACAATGAATTTCGAAACATACATATATTATGGTACCGCAGTGGCGTACCCCAACTCCGACCACATCCAACTCGCTCAATAAACCAGATCGATGAGGTTGAAGACGATTCTTCGTATCAAGAGCACAACGAATCCTCTATCATTTATGATGTTTTCGAGAGCTTTCTCAATTCAAGGTACTACCTCGATTGAAACAGGCATGTTTTGTTGATCTTTTTGCAGGTCCAAACGATAGTCTAGCAAAAGCAGTCGAGCAGATCATCAAGAAATAGGTGAAACACTGGCCAAGGCGAGTAGGAAGGCTATGAGGATCACTGACCAATGACCACGTCAGACATACTAAGCAAAGTTATACAGAATTGATAATTCAAGCCCAGCATTCATACGCGTACACTTGGCTCTGCAGAATAAGCACAATGATTATTTTTTTGGCTTCCGATGATACCTTTTTCCATATTGGGTGTCAAGCACTCCTGGAAATATTGTTAGAGCTAATCAGATGGACGCAGCTGATGTTGCCCATTGCATTGGGCTCAAATATGTAGCTTACCTACTACATCTGACAAGTACTTTGAGTGCATGTCACCCCCAAGAACTGCTAGTTGTACCGCTGATTTAATGGACCTGATCTAAGCAAATAAGGTACTTAAGGCAGTACCAAATGATCTTTGGTCTCAATGGACTCAATGTCTTGCATTATATTCTTTTCGAGAAATGACCATCTCAGGAGAGTCATAAGGTAGGATGGAGACTTCGAACATTCTTAGGTCTCAGTGATCTACATTTGTGAGAGTTTGAGCGACTCCTTCCTTCCATTAGTTTCAAATTGGTAAATAGAACTCATTTCCTTTTTCTGTGAAGCAGAGCCGTGAATGGGTGACTCGCTGAAAGTGCATCTGATTTTAGCTGCACTCGGCACGTATTGAAAGGCGACCGGATGAATCTTTCTCGAAAGGACCGGTACGTCACTGTCATGCATAGAAGTTATCAGCCCAGGTAAAGCTTTACCGCTGCCGCAAACTAATTCCGCGCCGCCAGAGAGGGCGGACCGTCGGACCTGCGTGCCTGTCACTTGCCACCGCACGGCCTCGACCCCAGACCTGCCCGCCCCCGATAGCGTCCCCGCATATGCTTCACTCTTTTACTTAGATCTCATCTCAAAATTCTAATTGAGATTCCTTCCCAGACTCACGCTCCTCAATACGATACCAATAATGCATCAAACATTGTCTTTTGTGTGCGCTCCCTGGCTACCTCTGCTTCATGCGAGCCGGCCAGACTTGCATTACGGTAGGTGATGATATACAGGCTGGTCCTGAACTGGTGGCCACCAGTATGAGCTCATGAATTTCTGGAGATGCACACTTTATTGAAATTCCTTTCTTGGCCAACGTATGAAGGGAAATGCTTGACTGCTCTACACTGATCTTCGCCAGGTAGCGTTGCATTTTTGGTTGCTGAGCATGTAGAAGATATTTGTATGAAAGGTAAATACCATCAGGTATTTTCATATTCTTCTGCTCTCAGTCTTTTGGTTACAGCATTTCTTTTTCTGAAGCATGATGAGAAAAAGCGCTGACCTTGCTTGATATCAATTAGCTAAGAGCTCTCTTTCGTTTTTTTGCCAACATGGGAAAGTTAAGGGTCCTGAAAATATGCTTCTGGTCGAAACCAGCAGAATCAGAAAGCAATGATGACTGTATGAGATTTATGGGTTCCAATCACTACCTCTTGGGTCAGGTGTAACTCCATTTACAAAATTGAAAAAGAGTAAATAGAAATTAGCTTTGGCAACGTCTCTGAGAATTATTTGACATTTCACGAGTAGAGGAATCTACTACAGTTTAACGTTTATACTAATCAGTCATACATTTATATGTACCTAGTAATTAACAGCCCCTAATCAAATATATTAGTAATCTAATTTAAATCTAACACAAAAAACAAAATCACAATTGAGTAGCCAAATATGGAATAGGAACCCATATATGGAATATAAGCTCAAATCAACATAACAATAACAAAAATGGACATTAATATCTTTGAGATCAATTAAATGAATATAACATATCGTGATAAATGAAAGAAGTTAAATAATTACTTGCTAAAGTCACAGATCCAAGTATCAAACTATGGACCAGCACAATCATAATGTGCCCAGAGCCCACACATCAAGCATATTCCATAATTAGACACCGACGACTGTCCATATTTGGATTTTTATACTAGTTCAAACTCTTCTAAATATTTTTTCAAGTCACAATATTTTAATGACAAAAGATCACAAAATGGTGAAATAAACATAATACCGATATACTAAATAGTGTAACACTTATGTATACAAACAAAACAGCTGGTACTCATTTACTACTTTTAAAATTTTCTTCAAGACAACAAAACAAAACACGCCTGCCACACGTCAAGCGTTTGCGCAACTGACTCGATGGTGTGAGTGCGATAGTTAGTAGACCGAATGAAACAGAAGATGGTCGAATGTTCCGTTTATTACTTATAGTCTTGGAGAAATGGAGGTATTCTATATTAGGATACTATTTTATATTTGGTGACTTTTCTCTACCAACCTGCGCCTGTTTTAAGTGAAAAAACTTGATGATCCTAAATCATGTCCAACCGGGATTCTTTATAGAAGAATAGTTTGCATTAGCTTCAACAGTTTATTTTGTTTTAGGGATGAAACGTTCCCATTTTATTTCCTCGGCATTCTTTAGATTCGCCCCTGATCGCGATATATTAGGGTATCAGATGGTAAGGAGTTTCATGCTCTTTATAGAATTTGCCATTGTCTGTTGAGTTCGTAAGTGGGCAAAATCTTTCCAGTGATTTCGTATTCCTTTTGGAAATTCTATTCACTCAATATTCAAAAAATTACTTATACGATCGAGTTTGATTGAAAGATAAAGCTGTAGAATGAAGGCTTCTGAGTGTACATAAAATTTCGTGATGTGATAAAAAAAAAATTGTGAAAAATAATTAAAAATCTCCGAAACTTATGTCCCATTTGTCTCATATGAATCAAGTATCCCAAATACCTTTTCAAGGGAATACATGGTCCCTTTCGAATATGGCTTAGTTTCCCCATACAAGAAGGTCGCTGGTGAACAATGAAAGTAACGATTCCTTGCAATTTTTCATTCAGATTTATGATGTAATTTTTTTTAACTGTTATAATTCGATAGTATGAGTATCGCAAGCGAAAAGAAGAGCCGATTAAGGTCTTCTATGTGTCGATTCAATAAATTACGACGCTAGAATTAAATCCCATTCTCTTCATTCACGTCATGACAGATAGAATATAAACTCGGTACTATTAGCAGCTATTAAGATGATTTATCTACATACACCTATCTCTAATCAAAATGTTGAAGATGAAGGAATTGATTTCAGTGACTGTATTGCTCAAGAGATTTTGTTTCAAGATTCCTTCTGCTTTGTGGGAGGTCATGATGATATATTTCCACAATTTTCTGCAGAAGTTCGTGCTCGAGCAAGACTCAACCAATTATTTTTTTCTTAAATTGTCTGATAGAAAGGATTCTGATTATTAACACTCCATTTCATCCGAAATCTTCACAGAATCTCAACTACCATAAGTTTTGATTGAAACAAAACTTTCGAACTATATCATACCTTTATGCAGTAATTTTTTTTATTTTTTTTCTGAACAATTCGAATGGAAAATTTGTACGTTTTTGATTTTGTTTCGAAGGACCACCCTTTCGGGAAAAATGAGATGTACGCAGATTTTTGACTGGTTTTATTTAGACTTCTATTTACAGTTACGAGTACGAGTTACATAAATTTGTTGCGTGAACGTGAACGTGGTTTTTACTACTCTACTGGCTCTAGACAACTTCTTGTCCTCAAAAGAAATAAATATTACCTGAGGGTGACAATGGAATGGGGTGGGTCATGTAGCCAGCGTTGCCGGTGTTGCCGGCACGCACACAATCTTGATTTGACATAGGCCGCCCACCTTGAAAGGACACTTTCAAATAGAGATTAATAAATGGCCAGGCATGCAAATTAATATACAAATCGAGAAAAAGCAGTTGATTACAATAATTAATAATATAAGATCTATAATAAGAGATCAAAACACCCGAATAATGTCATTCGTCATCTTTTTCCGCCATGGGCAGGAAACACACTTTGTTTATTGAACGTCTGAACACGCTTCCACTGGACACCTTCACTGAGACGACGCGAATCTCCTTATCGTCTCCAGGGTGGACTTGCACTACGCGTGCCATGCGCCAATGGAGAGGGGGAACGTTATCTTCCTTCAGGACGACCAGGTCTCCCACCTTGGGTGCTGCATCTGCAACTCTCCATTTGTACCTCTGTTGCAACTGGGTCAAGTAGTCCTTGGACCACCGAGACCAGAATTGCTGTGCCAATTGCTGACAACGTTGAAATCGAGACAGCCTATTGATATTGATGTCCCTGATATCCCTTTGTGGAGTAGCGGCTAAAGAGTCGCCAATCAGGAAGTGAGCCGGGGTGAGAGGCAGAAAATCATCAGGATCAGATGACAGGGGAGAGAGAGGTCGCGAGTTTAGACAAGATTCGATCTGAGTCAAAACCGTGTACAATTCTTCATAAGTCATGGAAGCAATGCCCAAAACTCGTTTCAGATGGAATTTTGTAGATTTTACGGCTGCTTCCCAAATGCCTCCCATATGGGGTGATTTTGCGGGAATGAAGGACCACTGAATTCCCTTCATTGCGAGATTATTTTCTATTCTGCCATTTTTGGTTTCATATTCAAAAAAGTCGTGAAGCTCTAAGAAATAATTATGGGCTCCCTTAAAATTCGAGCCGTTGTCTGAAAATATTTTTGAGGGCTTACCTCTCCGCGCTATGAATCTGTGCATTGCATTGAGAAAACTATCTGTGGACAAATCTTTCACGAGTTCAATATGAATGGCGCGAGTAGAGAAGCATACAAATATACAAATAAAAGATTTAACTAGTTTAGCTTTGCGCAGTGTGCCATCCTTAATCATTATCGGCCCTGCATAATCGACTCCACATTTCGAGAAGGGTCTGCTGGGAGTGACTCGAGCGCTCGGTAAATTTCCCATCAGAAATTTCGTGGTTCTTGGATGAGCTCTAAAGCATCTAACGCAGTCTCTTACAACCTTTTTCACTAAATTTTTGCCATCAATTGGCCAATAAGCCAATCTGATCAGAGAAAGCAAATTCTGAACCCCAGCATGCAAGTGCTTCTCATGTTCTGACTCTACAATTAATCTGGATATTCTGTGGGCCTTGGGCAAAATGATGGGATGTTTTTGCGAGTATGACAAGTTGGAATGTTTTAATCTGCCTCCAACTCTGAGAATATCATTATCATCCAAAAAAGGGTTAAGACTGATAAGTTTGCTGTTGGAAGGAATTGATCGTGCTTTCTTAAGTGAGTGAATTTCGCTTTGAAATTCACTGAATTGTGCTAATCGAATCAATGATTCTAATGAATGTTGTAATTCTTCAACTGTCAAAGGGCCGTCAAACTTCCTTTTGCGCAAGGCGATTTCCTTGAATCGGAAGCAATGTGCTACAACGCGCTGTAATCTCGACAGGGTCGAATATCTGTCGAAAATACCTGAATCAACAACCCGTGTCGTGAGCGTCAAGGCTTTCATTTCCGGTATTTCTTGCGGTGTGACCATATCATTAGAGACATTTTCATGAAGAGTGAGGAACTCAGGCCCATTCCACCAAATTTTCGAACCCTTTAGTTCCTTTGGTTGTATACCTCTTGAAATGAGATCAGCAGGATTATCTCCTGATCGAACGTGTCTCCACTGCTCTGCAGAAGATGTCTCTATTATTTTTGAAACGCGGTTTGCAACAAACGTTTTCAATTTTCCTGGGTCGATTTTCAACCAGGCTAGCACTATAGTAGAGTCCGAGTAATAGAACGTGGAAAAGATTTCGATGTCTAACGTACCCTTAATGACGCTCATTAAATCTGACAATAGTGTGGCTGCTAATAATTCAAGTCTTGGTAAAGTATGTTTGCCTTGAGGGACTACCTTAGATTTGGCGCATAGCAGGTTTGAACTAATTTCTTCTTGTTCGTTCTTGGATACCAAATAAATACAAGCTCCATATGCCATTTCCGAAGCATCGCTGAAACCATGTAGTTCAACCGATACAGCATCATTACATACTACTTGCCTATTCACGTTGATTTCGTTAATGGAAATCAATCCGTTTAAAAGCTCTGACCATAATTGATTTAGATCGGCAGGTAAGGATTCGTCCCACGAAATCTGCCTTTGCCATAACTGGCGCATAAACAGCTTCGCTTGTATTGTAGATGGTCCCACTAGACCCAGTGGATCAAAAATCCTCGAAATTGCTGCCAAAACTGCACGTTTTGTCATAGGCTGCTTGCCTAAACATATGTCGACCGAGTAACCAAAGGAATCTTCCATTGGGTTCCATGAAATACCCAGAGTTTTCAATTCCTTGTCATCGTGAAATTGTATCATCTTGTCTGTGTTTGCCTTATCACCTAATATGGAGTCTAGAATGACCCTTTCATTTGAACACCACTTCCTTAAGGGAAATTTGGCACTTTCCAAAACTTCGGTGATTTCCTCATAAACTTGCATTGCTTCTTCGATTGAATCAAATCCTGCTAACAAGTCATCCATATAGAAGGAGTTTAGGATGATTTGACAGGTACGTGGATATCTAGCTGCGTATTCTGTCGCCAATTTCTGCAGTACCTTTGTGGCAAGGTAACTTGCAGACGCTGTTCCGTAGGTAACAGTATTGAGTTCGAACAGACTCACTGGCTCAGATTCGTCGTAACGCCACGCTATGCGCTGATACTTTCTATCTTCCGGATGCACCAGGACCTGCCGGAACATCATTTTCACATCCGCGCTTAAAACGTATCGGTGAAGTCTGAATCGTGTAACTATCGAAAAAAGATCGTCCTGAATACTCGGACCCACTAGCAAAACGTCGTTAAGAGAGATTCCGATGCTTGTTTTAGCGGACCCATCAAACACCACTCTGCAACGTGTTGTGGTGCTGCTTTTCTTTAAAACAGCGTGATGGGGTAGTATAAAGCAAGGCTGTTCTATGTTATTGTCTAAATTACCTATCAATTTCATGTGGTTTGTTGATTCGTACTCTTTTAAGAAGGCTGAATACTCATTTTTTAACTCCTTATCGCGTGTGAATCTACGTTCAAGAGAAAAAAGCCGTTTCGTTGCTATCGAATGGGAGTCCCCGAAGTCAGAAATTTCTCTTGAAAAAGGTAATCTGACCACAAATCTACCATTCGTTGTTCGAGAAGTTGTTTCTTCGAAGTATTTCTCGCAATATTTTTCTACCTCCGTGAAATTAGAGCAACGTGGTACTTCTTCGGTTTTCCAGAATTTCGTCAACGTTTCGTCTAGCATTCTGTTCGTGATCTCATGTGTAAAATAACATGATAGCTTGTGATTCGTTGAACCATTCAAATTAATTGATCCCGTTACTAGCCATCCCAAAGCGGTTTCCTGAAGAGTTGGCAGTCCAGTTCCCAATTTTATTCGATTTGGATATAACAAATCATAAAATACGTTGGCTCCGAGTAAAATATCTATTTTACCGGGTTTATTGAATTCTGGATCAGCTAATGATATGTCTGATGGTATTCTGAATAAGCTTTTTTCGAATTGTGTACTAGGAATTTGTTCAACTATCGATGGTAAAACTAATAATTTGAGATTAATTTCAAAAGGAGATGTTTGTGATTTTATCGTGGTTGTTACTCTTTGCGATATCGGAATAGATTTTTTATCTATACCTGCGATTGCGGTTCTAGTGTTTTCCATTGGTAGTTTCAATTTTTGACTGAGCTCTTTCGTGATTAGATTAATTTGACTGCCGGAATCAAGCAGAGCCTTACAAACGTAAGTTTTGCCGCTAGCGTCGGATATTGAAACCTGAGCTGTGGACAGTAGCACTAACTGATTATCATTAGGTGAAACGAAGTCATTAAGTGAATATTGGGTTGTAGCTACCGTTTGTATCTGCGATGTATCAGCTTGATTACTATCATCCTTTGAAGGAATGTCATTATGTAGTAGCGTGTTGTGATTCGAACTGCATTTTTTGCATTTGCTAGATCTACAATTCCACTTGAAATGTCCAGGTCTTAGACAATTTGCACACAAACGAAGTCTTTTGATAGCCTCATATTTTTCTTTCAACGAGAGTTTAATGAAATTTGGACAGTTGTAAATGAAATGATTGGGTTCTTTACAAAAGAGACACGTGTTTGAGCATTCCCCTTGACTTGTCACTGTGAATGTATGTTGTTCTTGTTTGTTTCGCACGTGCGAATGTTGTTTATTCATGTTGGGAAATTTTTGAGCATTATTTGGCTGTTTTTTGTTATTTTCTGCGAGAGTTTCCAGTGTGATACACTTTTTGTTTAAGAAATCTATCAACTGTTCGAATGTGGGAAGTTTATCGTTATCTAGAGAAGATTCCCATTCTCTAGTCGTTGTGTGATCTAGCTTTGATGATATAATGTGAATAATGAGAGTATCCCATGAATCAGTGGGCAGTTTGAGATTTTTCAAAGCACCCATATGGTTTAACAATTTATCTGTAAGATTTCTGAGGGAAATTGACGAGTCTCTGGAGACCGATGGTAAATCGAATATTGCCCTAACGTGACTATTGACTATAATTCTTTTATTCTGATACCTTTTTACCAAACATTCCCATGCAACCGAATAATTATTGTCCGAAATTTTAAGAGCCTGAATTATTCGTAGTGCGTCGTGTTTCAAACAAGATTTGAGATAATAAAATTTTTGTATGCTTGTTAAATTCTTATTTCCATGAACCAAATCTAAGAACGTATCGTGAAAATTTGTCCACTCTTCGTAGTTACCTGAAAAATGCGGCAGATTTATAGTCGGTAATTTCAATTGACTATTGTGGTTACTTTCTTGAATTATTGAATTGCTAGTTAAGTTATTTTGAGAATTATTTGAATCTTTGATGATCAAGCCTTTTGCACGAGACATGGCTTTATAAAACGAGTCTTCCAATTCTTCGCGTTGACTTTTTTGTTCTAACTCTAGAACTTCCAAACGAGATTGAACAATATCAAATTCATCAAAAATCGATTCAATCTTTTTGAGTCTGAATTCTACTTCTATTATGTCTTCTGCGGAATTTAGAAATGTTTGAAACCGTGTCAACTGGCCTTTCAATTTGCCGCGAGTTTGTTTGAGTTCTTTAATTTCTTGATTCACTGCTTCCATCGTTATAAAACAAAGAAATGCACACAATATTGATTTAACAGAGGAATTTGCCTAAAATGACTCACTTTTGTCTCTATCCCTGTGAAAGTACGGTTGTACTCCTCTCGATTCCAGGTTCCAGGTAGTTACGGCTGGTTGGGTAGATAGGACCACGTGTTTCACTGTGTTTTTTCTTCGTGCTAATGCTTCGTGGAATGCACAACTTTCACTGGTAATTTATCCGGTTCGATCGGACCATGTACGTTTTTGATTTTGTTTCGAAGGACCACCCTTTCGGGAAAAATGAGATGTACGCAGATTTTTGACTGGTTTTATTTAGACTTCTATTTACAGTTACGAGTACGAGTTACATAAATTTGTTGCGTGAACGTGAACGTGGTTTTTACTACTCTACTGGCTCTAGACAACTTCTTGTCCTCAAAAGAAATAAATATTACCTGAGGGTGACAATGGAATGGGGTGGGTCATGTAGCCAGCGTTGCCGGTGTTGCCGGCACGCACACAATCTTGATTTGACAAAATTATTTTTATTAGAGGAAAGTCACCAAATATGAAATAGTATCCTAATATGGAATACCTTCATTTCTCCAAGACTATAAGTAAAAAACGGAACATTCGACCATCTTCTGTTTCATTCGGTCTACTAACTATCGCACTCACACCATCGAGTCAGTTGCGCAAACGCTTAACGTGTGGCAGGCGTGTTTTGTTTTGTTGTCGTGAAGAAAATTTTAAAAGGTAAGTAGTAAGTGAGTATTACCGGCTGTTATGTTTGTATACATGAGTGTTATACTATTTAGTATAGCGGTATTATGTTTATTTCACCATTTTGTGATCTGTTGTCATTAAAATATTGTGACTTGAAAAAATATTTAGAAGAGTTTGAACTAGTATAAAAATCCAAATAAGGACAGTCGTCGGTGTCTAAGTATGGAATATGCTTGATGTGTGGGCTCTGGGCACATTATGATTATGCTGGTCCAACTTTGATACTTGGATCTGTGACTTTTGCAAGTAATTATGTAACTTCTTTCATTTATCACGATGTGTTATATTCATTCAATTGATCTCGAAGATATTAATGTCCATTTTTGTTATTGTTATGTTGATTTAAGCTTATATTCCATATATGGGTTCCTATTCCATATTCATGGGCGCCCGCAGGGGGGGGGGGCAGGGGGGGCCATGGCCCCCCCTGAGATTTGTATGGCCTTATCGTTTTTCAGCTTAACACCCTCAATATTTCAGTAATTTTCATTTTGCCCCCCCTGAGAAAAATTTTGGCCCCCCCTGAGAAAAATTTCTGCGGGCGCCCATGTCCATATTTGATTACTCATTTGTGATTTTGGTTTTTGTGTTAGATTTTAATTGGATAACTAATATATTTGATTAGAGGCTGTTTATTTCTACATATAAATGTATGACTGATTAGTATAAACATTAAACTGATTTAATTAATATGACGTTTTTTCTTTATATCCCAAAAACAAACTGGTTTTCCATATTTGGTGACTTTCCTCTATGCATCATAAATTATCAATAATTCTGGAGGTTCCTATGGACCGATCCTAATAGTAGGTATATAGATATGCCTTCTGACTACCTACAGAATCCTGATATGAAGCCCTGGACCACCAAGATAACAACGACAAATATAAACATTACTTCTGTCAAAACCGATTATCTCTTGTGTTTCTTCATTCCGACGCAAGTAGCATTGTGAAGCTCTCCCTAAACAAATACTCATGACCTACCTCAGAATTGTTATGCCTTTTCACTAAAATTATTACTCAGATAATTTGAAGGGTGAATATTGATTCGGGATGACGTTCGGGGTTGCCTGGAAGACGTTTATAATTTCAAAGTTGGCTGCACTTCGAGTCGTTTGCCAGCAAGGACCGATTGGAGTTAACTTCGCAAAGTCCCTTTCTTAGACGAGATTAGAATTACAAGCCTGATTGCACTGTTCATGGTTAATTCGGGACAAGTGTAGCAGTCCTATTATCTGCCAATAATGCTAGTTAGAAGTATGAATACTATTGGCTTACGGAATCCCTACTAAACAATTGGGATCTAATGGATTTAACTTTCTTTGGCGGCCGACCACCCACGTCTAGACTTGACATTTCGGAGGTATATTACCACCGGCTTTTACATGAGTTTTTTCTACGATTGTTCTTTCGGCTGAGATGGTACATTCGGAAATTAGGGTAACTATTAGATTCAATTACCTGCCCTACTTCTGGGCAGGGAGATACCCCACATGGTTTTCAATATTCCAGAAGAATAATTTCAATAATTGTTAATTGAATTTAGGTATCAGAGAGTCCGGATACAAAAATATGAGCCTTACTGATGGCAGTCAATGATCTTGATCTAGTCTCAAACAGTTCATCATCGAATATTTAGATGGGTTTTGTTAAAATCCCTATCCCCCATTGATTTATTGTCAAAAATAACGAAGCCACAAAAATCAAAATTGAACGAAAACTGGTCCGATAAAATCCATACAGAGATTTCATTACGTCTTCAATGTCAACGTTGTGTAAGCAGATCCTTTGAACTGATTCGAATTTTTTCACGTCTACTACAGAAGGGTTTATGATAATTGAATTCTTTCCTTGAATTGCCATGGCGTAAATCATCTCTTTAGTTATGGCCGAGCTCATCGGCGCTAAGCATTTAACAGACTGTAGAATCGACTGCTCTGTTATTCTTAAGGACCATGAATGGCACCACACCACACTTTCACTCGAGGGTTTGAGGCGCCAGATCTATTTTTCGATCACGAAAATTAAAGTTGCATGAACACTAAAACAATTCAAAATGAAGAACAAAGTTCCAGAAGGGGTATAACATCACCTTTCCGTTTTTTTGTCAATAGGTCGACGTTAAAAAGAACTACTATCATTTTTCACTACTCATTTTTCGATAAAATATGATCAAATAGGAGATGTTCTTTCGGTCCTCTGTGTGTTCATAATGCCGAAAAGGCTTAATGACTCGGCTAAAGCTTCTTGGCTGGTGGAATGAGTGAAATAGTTTAATGGATATAGAGCGACTTCGCATAAATCGATTTCCACCCCTTTAGTGTCGTGGAAAGTCAGTTCGCGTCAATGTTGTTCCGACATTAGATGGCCCTTGTGATATATTTAAAAAGGAATATGAAAAGATTGCCTCTAATGGATTCCACGCATTAATTAAATCAACCCTTTTTTTGTCCACCCCTTCCATCTGTGGCCCCATTTATTTTGTCTTGAGAAATTTCATTCTGTTCGATGAAAAATTGGGCACAACCAGCAAGTTGATCCTTAGGAATTCATTTCTACAGAAATAGCCTCGCGAGCTTTATACGTAAAATGATTTTTTTTTAATCACACACTCGACACTAGTAGGCGATTTTAGGAAAGATGTACTAGCGTAGCAAGGGGGTATAGTGGAAGTGATGTCACAAATCATAGGAAGAGAATCTCGAATCATTTCTGAAAAATCATTATATCCACAAAAATGTCCGGCTTTGTGTGATGAATTCATCAACTTATTTTCCTTCAGAGACGCTATAAACAAATTATTGAGTAGGGCTCAATTTTTTTCCACAAGATTACTATATTGGATAGTGCCACCTTTTTTTAATTAATCTGACCATTGATCCTTTGATTCAACTCTTCAGATTCCTTCCTTTGTGGTTCTTTCAAAAATAAATCTGTACAACTAGAGTACTAGAGACACCATTTGTTAGGACAAATATTTTCTACTCACAGTAGTCGTTGTGAAAAATAAATCTTTTTATTATTTGCTTCCCTTATTTAATCAAAAATCTATGTTTACCCATTTTCGGTCAAAATCGTTTTGTCAGATACGTCCTCTTCAGTAACCAGTGAATCAGGGTAACAGAAAGTGAAAGAAGATGCGCCCCTTCTATTCTCTCTCTCGCTCATGAACGAAGCTATGAAATAGATACTGCAATGTATTCATATCACAATTTGGCATATGCCATTCAAGAATGAATATAGCGGACAGAAAATTTCAGATCAAAGTTTAAATTGACAAAATTTCATGAAGATCATCATAGGGATTGCAAGTCTCGAAAATAATTACTCAAAAAAATTTCATATCTCGAAAAGAATTCATGAGCCGTGGACAAAGTTGAAAATCATACTCGCACATTATGACTATTATTCACTTGGAGGAATTATTGAACTCGATTCCTAGACTGGTAAACCTCATTCTGAATAATTGCCATAATAATATTTTCAATATTTTGCTATATTGGGCTCCCTCTTTTCCGAAATTTAATGGATCAAAAAGTAGTTCCTCTTGTTGGGTTCGATAGGGGTAAAAACATAGCCGAAAATAATTCAGGGTCCCCTTAGAAAAATCTGTTAATCTACTGATGGAATCAAGCCTTTCTGAGGTGCCGATATCTAACGATCGGTCGGAAAAGTCAAAGGAACGTGAACCTGAGGAAGCGTTCCTTTTGATCTTCGATAGTGGAGATGTTTTGATCACTTGCTCTTATGGTAATATTGAAATGGCGCTAAAAGCTCTTCTATATAAATGTATTTGGGACAAATACATGATGCGCCCACTTAAGGAGCGATCAAGATAGCAACGTCTACATTCGTCAGCTTCGGCAATTGTAAAATATTGCAGTGTCATTCTCATCGCCCCAGCTTTCAAATCTCCACTCGATCTCCTCCATAAAGCTTCGCTGGAGCGAATATATCTCGCGAAAGATGGACAAGAAGCACATCAGGAGATAGAAAACCCCATTTCAACTTCGGCTTTTCTGTCTGATGTCGAACCTAGAAGTTCTCCAAATTTTTGAATTCATACGTTTTGCACACATGTCTCAAGTCCTTGATGAGTTGCAAACGGCATGAAGGACATTCGAAAAACACTGGATTGCCATTGAATATGGTTGCCAAATATGCAAATATAGAATTCGTATACCTATATTATACTGATAATTCTCAGATCTCTTGTGGAGACCCCTCAGAAGCTGCAAGCTTCTGAGCTTTTAGCCAGTGTAAGTTTTTAAATCCAAGAGAAAAAGTGACTGGCTACCCTTTTTCATTATTAACAGAAATATGAACTTTTTATTATAAATTGGTCAGAAAATGGACCCATAAGCAGTAATTCTTGAAATTAAGAGTGGCCCCTTTGAAAATTCAAGTTTAGGGGGCCCTCTCCTGTGAAGCTGGAAGTGAAGTAGCTGAATTGGTAAATATTCTTCAAGACTGATGGCTGTACTGATGTTTTGTCTTATATCAATCCTAAAGTTCAAGTATGCCTCCTCCCATGACTAGTCGAGCTGCATGATGAATTTTTGGTCGACAAGTTTGAGAAGCCTTAGGGAAGTGAATTCTGGAAGCACTCCATTCTTTGTCGACTTCACTCGAAGAGACAAAATTTGATTATGCCGTGAAAGCATAACGTACGGAGCAAATTACGTATTATTCATAATATAGCGGATCCAACATAATGAAGGATAATAGTCGCTATGCTATGACCGCCGTAGTATAGTCAGTATAGATCAGCAGTAGGTAGGATATTATAGGATAGCAGATACAAAATATCGAAGTGCCTAACTCACGTTCTAAAGGTATCGTCACTCATCTGCTCGTATCATCCTTGCTGCCCCCTCTCCTAAAAAGCTCTTAGGCACCGCCTCCATGCGCACGACACTCATCCCCCCTTTTGTTTCAGCTTTGGACAAGTTAGGAGTGCGACATCTATTCAGTAACAGTGCTCCTGAGCCGGTGCAGCCAAATGCCGCTTTCGATATTGCAAGTTTAGTTCTTTACGGCTGTTCAGCGCTTCCTGTTCGACTGAAAATTCTGTTAGATCGGTTGTTTTCAGTGCTTCACAAGGATCAAGTGGTGCAAGTTTTGCATGGATTTGGTTGGACGCCCATCGACTACGCTAGAGGATATATTCTGCAGGTATGTTGGTGACAAACTTGTCAGATGACAGCTCTTCTGTTAGTTACCACCTTGGACCTTATCAGTGAATCGGGGCTTTTAAAGACAGCCTTACGGAATATGCACCTCTTCATTAGCTTCTGGCACCTTCCAGTGGCCCATGCTATAACTTGAACTGGTCCAATTAAGAAAATCTCATTCAGAATGTTGAGCTTTAATAGGGCATTAGCAGAAACACTCATTAAATTGCCAATATAATATCTTCACCGAGTTTAGAATCCGAAGCACTTGAATCTTGAGAATAATCAATGGTCCTTCGAGTTGTGATGACAATCTTCCAAAAAGTAATGACAGATGAAGGGAAAATTACCCATCACTATTCAATAAATTGATTTGAAAGAGCAGTATCGATAGGTTCAATAGATTTCACGATTGCGGATAGAGTTGAATCGAGATTCGCTGCTGAGACTGGTTGCCGTCGCATTCATTATCAGAGTTCAATACCAAGAGCTGCCAAGGTGCATCTTCCTCGAAGATCGGGCCAGATTTAAAATCCACACTACAGCAATAGTTGTCCTTATTGTTTGGTAACTTTTGTGCCGTTTAATTAAATTGGTCCTAATTTTGAACCCTTCATGAATGATTCATTAGCTCCTGAAGATTCGTACAATCGTTTTTTGGCACGAATGCATTTGGGTCTTATGAAATGCTGATATATTTCAGGGTTCATGCAACCTATGATGTGTGGAGAGGTAGAGACAGAAAATTACCTAGCATTTTGCATATCATTTTGGTGGCAAGTAATAATTTAGTTTCGGTATAATTTAGTGAGTCAAAGTACATATTAGGTTTCCTTCTTCTGCTTGTCTTGAAATCACCGAATTAATGACATACCACGGTCTGGTTTAAAATATTTAAATAGGTATTTTATGAAGTGGATACTTTCATCTCTATTAGCTGGAAGCAAAAAGGTTGCCAGGGCTTTCTTCGACTTATAATTTTTGACACCGAAGATGAACGCAACGTCCGACGCTTCCGTAAGGAACAATATTTTAATACCGAAGAATTCAAGCGATTACAGAACTGAATATAGTTTGAGTATAACACCTCTAATCAAACAAGAGTTTAGGGTTTCTTCAGCATTATGTCAACATTTTGTTAAGTGGCAAACAAGACTTCATCATTTCCCCCTTGATTTAACTAATAATTGTCACCCGTGTTTTTGTAACGCCGCTAATAGAACACAATTTCATGCCTTTTAACGAAGCATTATACGGCCTTGTATTCAGTGCGATTTGTTTTTCATTTAACGTTTTGTTTGTTGGGGAATAAATTGTGAAGGGCAGGTGATTATCACACCCCAGTTATTTATACATACGTGGGAGATATTCTGCAGGCATCGTTTTTAAACAAGAACAAGACTCGCATCGATATTTTTATCCTACGTGCTCATAAAATATATATCCTGTCGCCTGTCAGACTTTCACCGATGTTTAAGGCGCATAAAATTTTTTTCTGTCAAAATAACCTATGGCGAGTTCAATCAGTAATGGTATAAATTGATTGAAACTTTATGATCATAATCATAAAAGGTTGAGCTTCATATTTTTGATTGGTTGTGAGATTTTAATTTTTATTGTCCTCGAAAAAGTGATTGTTTTCATTCAGTTATATTTCCTCATCGTTTCACATCTATTTTATTCTGATAGAAACGAAAAATGTTTTTGTTGTTATCGATATGTCTTGTGGTCCATAAAAACGCTCAATTTTATTGTTATAACATCAATTCGAATCGAACATTTGTTTGTATCAGCCAGATAAACTAATTCGAACTATCTGCTGGCCAAGCAACAGGATTAAAAATAAACCAATCAAATTGAATTTATCGCAATGACTTTAACACAAATTACATTCATTATGGATAACGACATGAATTTGATTAATTCATTCCGACTAGTGCATATAGTTTTTTTTATTTTGATAATTTTGGATGAGGTATAGATTTTGATTTTGGTTTCAGGAGACACACGGCAGCACTCTGGACCGATGGACAATCTGCAGCCCTGAGGAGGAGCCTTTGGTCCTCCAGCAGTTCCTCAGATTCGGAGAAACAAGAGCCATAACACAACAACTACTCTTGGCGCAGCAAGCCCTTCAGGAGTCCAACCTGGAGCGGCTGGAAAAGCGTCATTCACCGAATCATCGTCGGGTGATGTCCCCAAATCGAAGGCCATCACCACCAGTATTACCCCCTTCAGCTTTTCATCTATCTCGAATGCCAACAATGTCGCCCCATCAGAAATACCCACTCCCCTTTCTCAAAATGCCTTCTTCGAACGGACCTTTGCCGTCTCTGTCTCCTCCAAGGAGTATTAACAGTCACACATCGCCACTGAACCGTCTGCAGAATATGCAACCTTTCGATTTCCGCAAACTAGGCGCAGGTCTAGCGAATTTCCAAAACAAAATCAGCCCTGATATGAATCGAAGAAGAACATCCGAAAATGAAAACATGGGATTGAATCTCACGATGTCCACTTCTTTGCCAACGTGTCTACCTCCTCCTCCACCTCCAACATCTACCCTGAGTCATGTAGCAATGGCTGCTGCTGTGAACCCTCTTGCAGCTAGTTTCGTGGCTTCCTCATTTCCTAGTTTGATGTCCGCCAGGCTTTCAACCGGCAGCAAGTCCCCTTCGAACTCGGATTTGATCAGTGGAAATACAAACAGCGAAGAAGATGACGACAAAGATGAGAACTCTCATAGTGCTTTGAACCTCAGTAGAGATAGAGACTGTTCGAAAGATAACCAGCTTTCGTCACGTGTTGTACCTGGTAGGAAGTTGTCTACGCCGACCAAGAGGCAGTGGACTTCGCCGAATCTTCCTCTGAATTTGGGAACGCAGTTCATAAACCCTGCAACTGGAAAGAAGCGCGTGCAATGCAACGTATGTTTGAAGACATTTTGCGATAAAGGTGCTCTCAAAATTCACTTTTCGGCTGTTCATTTACGCGAAATGCATAAATGCACCGTTGAGGGATGCAATATGATGTTCAGTTCGAGAAGATCCCGCAATAGACATAGTGCAAATCCGAATCCAAAGCTCCATTCGCCCCATCTACGAAGGAAAATATCACCGCATGATGGACGCAGTGCGCAATCTCATCCTATACTCATACCTCCCCAAACAAGTCTTGGTCTTCCTGCAGCAGCTGCTCTTAACTCTCTGAATCCATTTGGACCATTCCCTCTCATCAACCCAACTGGCGATTTGAGGCACCACTCAGCTTTGGCCATGGAATTCAAACAGTCCCTCGATTTGAGCATGCAGAGGATGGAAGAACATAAAAATCGCCTGAACGAGTGTGATTCTATGCCTTTCACTGCCAGTAATAATAATAACGAAAGACAACAGATGGAAGAAGACGATGAAGATGACGATGGAATTGTTGTTGTTGGTGGTGTCGAAGAAGATTACCGTGAGAAAAACGAAGCGTCGAATAGTGAAATATCCGATCAGCCCGAAGATTTCAGCATACCATCGAAAAGACCCAAAACATCGGTATCTGATGTGGATGAAGAAATGACAGATAATATCGACAGCAATGACGATTCCATCAGTGTAACAGACAACGTCAGTGTGAAAGATGAAGCTCAAGTACAAACTAGCAAAAGGAAACGAAAAAGTCAGAATCCAACTCGATGTACCGTTCCTATGATGATGGACGATACAGCTAGTGATGGTGATTCAACTTGTGATGTGTTCTCCGAAAGAATCACCAATAACACCAAACTAACTAAAGACATTGAAAGAACTGATATCGAAATGGCTGTGAGTGAACAGAAGAAAACCGAAGAAGAGAGGTTATCGCCTTTGAATTTAGAAAAGAGATCAGCTGATGAAAATGCCAATGAACCTGAGAAGAGTGTAGCTAACGAAATTAAAACAAGCATCGCCCCTCTCTTCTCAATGGATAAGATGAAGAAGGAAAAGCCTAGTTCAGAAGCAGAACCAAACGACTACAGTTACGAAGGAGAAAGAGAGAGACCGGCGAGTTCTGTCGAAAGTAACAAAAGCGATGAATCGTTTGACTCTTCCAATGCGCTCAGGCACCTGGAGAGTTTATCTCATGGGCATTTCGGTGACTTCATGACTAGAAGTCTCCACCTAGGTTTAACTGGTCAAAGTTCCCAATTTCCTCCGCTAGGATTCATGATGGGAGGTGGGCCTCCAAGTCCTGCTCGTTCCCAGACGTCGTCAGCTGGAAGCTCAAACGGTAATGAGTCGGCGGATGAGAATAGCCAAAATCAATTTTTTGGACATTTTGACAATGGCCAGTTCATAAGTACAATGGATGTGCCGATAGATAAAGATAACCCAAGGCGATGCACGGCTTGTGGAAAAGTATTTCAGAACCATTTCGGAGTGAAAACGCATTATCAAAATGTTCATTTGAAATTGATGCATAAATGCAACGTAGACGGTTGCAATGCAGCATTCCCTTCGAAAAGAAGTAGGGACCGGCATAGTGCGAACCTGAATTTGCACAGAAAACTTTTGTCGACATCTTCTGATAATCCGGCCAGTTCCTTATTAGAAAAATCTCCATTTGCTTCCATTTCAGGTAATCCAGCGCTCCACGGAGATTTTCTGAGTCGACTGTACGCTGAGGAAGCCTTGAAGAATCATCACCTTGCTCCGCCGACTCTAGATCAACTCATGTTGAATGGTGATCGAATTCCTCCGCCCCCCTTATTACTGCCTCCATTGGGAGGTCTTCCCTTCCATTTGGGCAACTTCAGTCACTTCCCTCCTTTCAACGGCAACTTGTCGAAGAAAGAGCGTTCTTCAAGTCCAAGCTCCCCTTTATCGGGTTCACCGCCACCAAATTCGTCTCCGAGTCCTGTTAAGTACGTTCATTGCGTTGACGAAGATCTCCCGACGGCAGATAAAGATGGAAAACTGCCTTGTCGGATATGCCGAACGCCGTTCAGTACCACGACCCAACTGAAGGAGCATTGTGAGAAAAACCATCTATCCGATATGTTCAAATGTACCGTCGCAAACTGTCCGAAAGTTTTCATGTCCAGGACAAGGCGGAACATTCACTCCGAAAACGAATCGTTGCACACGAATTCGAGTAGAAAAATGATCGAGCCCTCGTGACCTTTAACGAACTTTCTGAATATGAGAGCTGTTCCTTTATGGTGGTGATTTAATTATTAGTATTTGAAATTTATTTCTTGAATGTGATTATATATAGATATTTTTATTTTCGAAGTCAGTTTCTACCTTATTTATTTCGCTTGTAAAAAGATCGTTTAGTTCCAGTGAAACTCTAAATGTATAGTAGCCAGTCGTAAAAATACTCATTGTACATAAATTGATTGATAGCTAGATCTTTCGTATTACTGTCAACATCAAAGAACTTGCTCATTTTTATAAGTACTCCTCAGATTACCTTCTCCAGAATATGTATAGCTAAACGAAGTAAAGCATATTGTTACTCTTCGAAGTAAATGTTGCTTGTAAACTCAATAACTGAACTGAACACTATATGGAGTTATACAGTTATGTATATTCAATGTGCAATAACTCTGTGAATAAAGCTATCTTGCCTATGAATGTATAGTTGTAAATAAATCAATATATTTAAGGTCTAAATAAGGAATTACGGTCCTTATCCAGAATATGTATACGAAGGTCACTGTTCTCTTGATTTCCCCATATATAAATTCAAGATTTGTTATACCAAATTTAACCAGTTACTTAAGAAGTTGGGAATTGTATAAAATATAGAGATCTCTTAACTGTCAATGTTATTTGTTATTGCATATCCAATGTACAGTAATCCGTATGTATAGCCTTTGGGCTCTATTAAACTTATAGCTGTCGTAATCTTCTTTTATTTTTAAAACCTCCTTTTCCTAAAGGCCAACTTGATACTACTCTCAAAGCCAAGTTGGCCACAAAAGTATTCCTGGAATGAAAAGTTATCCCAAGTACAAGTATATCTTTTACCTGAGCCATTTTTTTCGCTATTTCACCTAAAATATTCTGAAACCAGGCTCACGTATATTATCCCTCACCTTTCTTAATTAGAATGGAATGAAATATTACTGTATACTTTTGCATATATTGATGAATTTTCTCATTCCTATATATGCAAAAATATGCAGTATATGCCATTGAAGTTAAAGAAGATAAGGGGATTTTCGTTCAAACCGGAAATGAATTGAAAAAAAAAATCAGATTCTTTTTGTCTCGTCGCAAATTCCCGAATATCGTCTTTTCCGTTACGAACATATTCAATTGGTTCCATACGTGTATATACTCAATGCTTGAAGTGAATTGTAGCGACATCTAAGAGGGAAACCAAAAACTATTCAAATAAATCGGGAGAAACTAATTTGAATAGTTTTGATAACTATAACTTTATTCTTACGAAATAAGTGACAACAATCATTGAATTATACCGTTTCGATGATGCCCCAACCTTTCAATCATTAATTCATAATAAATATTTTCAATATAAACTCCTTACAGAAGTTCGACTGTTTAATTGCTCTATTCTCTCAAATATACAGGTTGGCCAGAAAATCTACACATCGTTATTTTGAAGACCAAAAATAGGACGCTCCTGAAATTTTAAAGGTGGGCCATTGTGGGAGAGTCTTCCAAAGTATCCAGGTTTGAGATTTTTCAAAAAATTTTCTTCAAATTTGTATTTGTTCTCCTCAAGAAGAAAATAGGGTTTCGGTTGAGCGCATTGATTTTCAAGGGAAACTTACGATTACAGATTTTCTATATCGATATAATATAATAATTATAAAAGCTGAAATCAGGTTTTCAGGTGTTCAAATAGATAGATGGCTATGTATTGCGTGGTCACGCTTTCAAATACAGAATAGGCCCAACTTTGCTTGGAATGCAAAATTTTATTTCAATCTAAGCATTTTTATGGAAATCATTACAAGAATATTAATGACTAGGAAAATGCACCCTCCAAGTTTGCTTGATTTGAACTGATCCATCCTGTATAATAATAATATATTCACACTCAATTTACAACTGAGCTTGTGAGCAGTATGGTAATATAATAATGAATAAATCAATAGGTAAAGGAATACCTGTTTTCGTATACCTATAGAACTTTCAACTGATTGAAATTTGGAATTTTCGGGTATTTCATATCGATTAGCAATTAGTTGAAATTCCCGGTACAAACAAATACTTTAAGGGTCTACGTCCCTGAAAAAAAGGTAGTCAGAAACGATTTATTTTTTTCTGATTGATAAAGGGATGTATGAGTTTATAAAGATGAAAATAATTGAAAAAATATTGAATTAATGAAAAGGATATTCCCCATCATTTTTGGTTATTTTGTAACATTTTCACCATCAAATCAAACAAATATTTTTGTGTTTTTTCATTTCAGTATTGAAGACTATTATTTAGTTAATCAAACGTCTATCTCATTTTTCTTTCAGAATTTACCGTTTTTTGTTAAATAATATTACAAAATTGTGTTGTTTTCGCGAAATTTATTTCCTTAAATTTTTCTATTCGAAATGATGAATATCCCTTTTTATCAAAGACAATTTATTAAGGTTTGTTTTAACCGTCGATTAGTGAAAATTAATTGTTTCTCACAATTGTGGATTCTAACATGGACTTGAATTTCTTTTAAAATTCAAATGACACGCCCCGCAGGAAAGAGAGAGTATTATACTGCCAGTGTGAGATCTAGTTCAGGGTGGGATTTCTTGTTATATTCCCTGCGCCCCAACATTTGTTGTATTGAGCTGAATAATCCAATTAATAAAAATTAATGCACTGCATTGCCATCTGGGGGTATACGTTTCCTATTTTGAAGGCTAAAGACTCTTAAGAATACTGAAATAATCGGTCACTGATTGAGGGGATGTAAAAATAGTTCTGACCTTTTTCTTTGATCTCTAATAATGGCCGATATTCAAGTTCTTAAACGCATATTTTCGGTTGAATCCCGGGTGTTGTGTGATATACCAAAAGCATAAATTAGGCCCTTCTGAATTTCTGAATAAATATGCATTGCTATCGTCCGATACGATGCATTGGAAGAATCAATTATATGTTATTAATAAGTCAGTTTCGTGGGCAATTTAGTTTGCAAATTTTTCTACAACCTACTTATTTGGTTCTACATTTTAAATCAGAAATTTCCATTCACCAAAACGTGAATCGTTTCGTGTCAAATTGCGAACGATTTGCAAATTTAACGCATACGCGTTTACATATTAATTATCCTACAGATACTGTAAATAATCTATTATTATTTTGTGCCATGATACACTACTGCCGCCGATGCGGACTCTGTTCCCATACTTACCAATGGAAGCAAGGATCATTTTCAGGATTATTTCAATAATCATCACTCATGGGTTTGTCCATCCTTTCCCACAAAGACATCGTAACAAATAGCAATGAGTAGGTAGGCAGTGTCCAATCTTGTGAGATATACACGCAATCCATGAATAAAGTTTATCAAGATGGATTCTCTCAGAATCACGAGATCGGAAAGGAATTCCACCACGAGCTTTTTTCCACAAATCGTGAAATGAAGGGCGAAAACCATTTCTTTCAATTCGAGACAAGGTTTTCATCAGGAATATACAATATATGTAATGGAATGTTCTAGGGACTGTTCACTTTTAATCTTAAAAGTTATTTTGATTTTGAAAAAATTGAAGAAGCTCCTATTCATCAAATTATATTCATTTTTGAAAATTTTTAACATAATTATGTATTATCGGGTTATTTATTATGATATTATTATTCAGGGAGAAGACTAGATTTAATTTTTCTCCATTTTTGTGACATAATTTTTTATTTCGTGTTAATTTTTACGTATTCGATATAACCAAAAACAGAATAACGTGGTTATATTTGAAGGTTTTTCCACTGAAGATCTTCTATATAGGGTATTTTCAACAATTAAATTGAAAAAATTGAGCATCTAAGACATAAAAAAGGAGTTAATAAATTTTTCAATGATGAATGGTCTATAGAAACTTTACCACAAGCGGGTTAATTAAAAACAATAATTTTAATGCTTCAAAATGAAATTATTCGATCGGGGTTGCTATAGGGGTTATTATTCATTTCGTAATTAGCGACATAGGTTTTGTTGAACCACTTCAATGGTAATTGTTGACAAGCCGAAATGACGATATTATCTGAGTTATTTATTGCTGGTGAGGTAATTATTTTTCTACCGGTGAAATAAATAGCGACAAGCGTGTCTTCCTGCTCGAGGCTAAATGTTTTATCAGACAAATCTCCGGTCGTACAACTTCACTAGTTTGCGGTTAGGGGGGACATTACGTAAAAAACTCCGGGAACAAATATGGTAGAAGCCAAAATATATTTTTGTTTGTTTCAAAACGGTTCTTGCTGAATTTCTTTCTTTATTTATGTTTCTGGCATGAAAGTATTCTGTTGTCGCATTCAATCTATTTACTGTCATCTTAAAAAAAGGGGTAAAACAATTACGTTGAATTTTACTGAAAACAGAATTTGTTATAGCCTTTTTATTTATATTAATAATATAAAGTGAGGACGTCTTATTTGCAGAGAGTAATCTCAGAAACTTCTTTGAAATTGTATTTTTTATTTTTTAAGTTAAAAAGTTTTTATGTTTTTCGATCTGTTTACCCAAATTGGTCGAAATTTCAATCTGCTCCTCCTTAATTCATTTCAGATCATATTGTTCACTTTCATTGAAGACAAAATCGAAAGATGACGAGACAAGAGACATAGGAGAATTAAATACAGCACAAAATTCCCGAGTGTATTCCGCGATATGATGAAGGAGAAGGAGAGAAGAGAGCAGGAATTCTCCTAGGATTTAAGCCACTAAACTCTAGAATTCGATGTCATCAGATGGTATGATAAATGGGGCCATATTTTACTCAGAGACACAGGACTTTAGCAGAGATGATATCTCGCTCTTTCTGCCTTACCTCAGACTTCAGTTATTTACTGACCGTTGCAACTTATTCTATAATTTATATTGATATAGCATGGTCTCTCATAATTTAAGGAAACCCGTGCCTTGTAACTAAATACAAATTAACGCTCAAAATGTAATGAATTGCTCTGCAAGGTGGAAGTCATTTATTTTTGACCCATAGCGAATCGTGTAAACATTGGAACAACTCTCTGAAAAAAAGCCAAGACCTCTTCCAATAACTCATTGAATTTTGTCCGCCTATTAAATTTACTTGTTAGTAATCTTATTTTCTCAGGCCACGAGAAATGAGATTTCGACAAATTGGATTATTTCATTATTAAATAATGAGAAAATATATCAAATACGTGATCTGAAATTTCGACAATTAAAGATTTGCAACAAAATTACCATTTTGATTCTCACATATCTGGCAACTTGAAATGAAACATTACATATGGGGATAATTATTTAGGTTCATTACTGGAAACAAAAAAAATTGAAAGCGATAACCATAATGAAACAAAGAAGAAATATGAAAGCAAAAGGATATAGGTTTAGAAGCTTCTGTGCTCTTGTTGAAATTCGTAGTATTATCTTCCCTTTTGGGAAACCCTCTACTTTTGGGTGGACTATGGCATTTTCAGGGACAGAGTGAAGTGATTTCCTTCTATAGTGCATAACTTGACTGATTGGGTAATTAGGGAGAATAACAACGTCCGGAGGCATACGTGAAGTTTGTATGATTGCAATTTATTTTGGTCTAGGAATAGTAATAGCGTGATCAGATAAATGTTACGAGGTTTCGCATGTTTAGATGCCATCTGTAGATAAGACTAATTAGTTGTACGCCTGACTTCATGTGTTGGGTACAGCATAAAACAGATTCTTCGGTTGATATTGATATTCTATTAATCTACCGCATAGAGGACATCCTTGACAAGTTGAACAAATTTCTATTGCACCCTTGTGAAACATGACCCAATCAAAGAATCTATCAACATATTCTGTGCATGTGCCATATGGCCTATGTGATATACTGAAAATTAATAATCTCCAAAAATAAATCTCCACAACGATCATCATAGGAGAAAATTAAAACGAAGGTGATGAGGATACTACTCAATATAAGATACATTCAAAGGCCTCCCCATATAATCCTTCTGCTATCTTCATGTCTAGTAGTCCCAACTCCCAAAAGCCTAAATGTAGATGGTTCCACCACCTTCTTAACCTATATACAGGGTGTATAACCTACTTTATTCTTGTTATGTAGGTAAATGTATTTCTTCATTTTTGACCTTTTTTCAGCATAAAAGCGTGCTATTCTGACCTGAGACGCATAGAAACCCATGATCTAAATTGCAAAAAATAATTGTTTACGAAAAAATAATGGAGATCATAACGAGCCGTAGAGTTGAGCAATTTGAATAGTGGATGAACAGAACACAAACGTAAATCATTGGATAATTATTGTTGAACTTCTCAGCAGCCTTGTAAGTAGGAATGAAGGTAGCCCCCTGCTAAGACCGCATACATAAAACCGGTAACAATATCCATTTCTACATGCCATCTATTTTTGTATGTCAATTTCTTAACACCTTCTAATCTAGAAATATAATAGGATTTCGAGTAAATAATTATTACTTCACTGTTGGTGTTTGTTGAAATTCGCATTTCTTCTCTTTTGAGTTTCGAAAACTGTCCTGGATATGATTCTGAATTAGAAACCTTCGACATAAAAAAAGATATTGCAATTTCCATTTCATTACATTTGAGAGATAAATGCATACTGCAAATACAACCTAGGTTATATGGAACCACAATAACATTTCTTCACTGAAAATATTTTCCTTTTTCACCCCCCACCCTCTCAATCCGCTATTCCTCTCCCCCTCGAAACAGCTACAGGAAAGGAATTTCTGAAAATCTTTTTTCCACATTTGATTTATAGAAACATTAGAAACTATCAATTTCGAGGAGGTTGTAAGTTAAATCAGTAATATGTAGTAAAGGTAGTGGCTAAGAGGACTGTAGAAATAATAATAACTATTTATGTAACCAGACTCTATTTGTACTGGCAAAGAGGGAAGGAAATTGTAATTTGAATTCAGATCTTTGCATATTGATGCATCATTCTCTTAGGGCAATAATGACTGTACACTATTCTCAAAAGCATATAAATAGGAAACCGATTTATCTTAGCCGAGGGATAGAGCAAAGTCCTTGCTTTACACATTATTCTGATCCCCCTATCCATTTTCATTTACATGTTTTAATAGTTGGAGAGAATCGGAAAAACATTCGATTTTTGTTCGTTTTGAATATTTCCAAGATACAGAAGTCAAATGGGATGAAAAATTCGTATACAGGGTGTGTCTTATACGATTATTTCAACAGTAGAGCGTTATGGTTTTGATGGAGTTTCAATTTGACAATTCTACATGAGTGCTTTGTCCAAAACTCACCATCTCCTCATTTTTCAGGAATATTATCGAAATCATTTCCAAGTTGTGGCGCCTTCAAAGGTTACAGGACGGACCTTCCTTTCAAGTTTATTCTTCCCAAGGGAACCTTACAACTTGTCCGGCAAAGACGTTGAGTATAGGAAATGGGGAGTGACAGCGTTGAAAATAGGGATTTTTGCAATCCCTAGGTCGTGTCCTTTGTCAAAAAAAATTCTGAATTGAATCATTCTTCCATAAAGTGAATCCCCCAACACAAGGATGATTTATGCAAGGAGATAAACACCGGTGAAAATGTGGAAATCGGAATGATTGTGGCTTTTTCTTTTTTTTCTATGTGAGGGGGATAATTGCAACAACTTTCTGTCAAAACAGGGCAGGTTCAACGGTATGTTTGGAAAGAAGTCCTCTCAACGAAATTTAATCGTTCAATAATATTTTCAACAAATAAAAATGAATGAGAAGTGTTACTACATAAGAAGATGCAACATTTTTTCATATAATAAAACGCTATTTGTACTGACCTCAAAGTCAAAGAAATTATGAAAAATTTGACCGTCGTATTAAAAAATATCCTTTCAATAAAACAATATCAATTTCAGCAAATAATAAAGTAATTTTGCTCGTCATTGTTACCAGTTGAACTTTCGACTATACCAACAGTAAAAGAAATATGTGGGGTCAATGACAGAAAAATAAAAAGAAGAGTATCTATTTTTTAATAAAAAATCAACTGTCTATTCTGATATTTAATAATACATCGCGAAAGACCAGAAAACTATCTCTGGAATAGCTTGGCAGCTCATAAATGTTGTAATAACGTTTTGTGGGCGCCATATTTGACATCAAACTTGAATTATGGTTTATAGTAGACATCCTAATGAGGACCCTATTGGCGGTCTACTCTGAGAACTCGACAAAACTACGCATCTTCCATGTGAAATCACAAGGATATATCATACCTAAGACCATTACTTTGTTAAATCCTTTTCCTTTCGCGAACAAACTCAATCAATTTTAAATAATGTTCAAATAATGACCATTTTTTGGCGAATCTTATAACGACGTGTAAAATGAAATCTTCTTCTCCTGATTTCAGTTGATGAATGATTATAGACAGGATGATCAATATTTGAGTAAAACATGTCAACCATCATAACGATGAAATTAATTTAGTAGTTAATTAATTGGTGAAAAAAACATTTTTTTAATATAATCGATATTTTCGATGCGAATGACTTGTTTGTATGATTATTATAACTACAAAATTTTAAAACCTCACACCATTAGGCGGAGATCAGATACACAAGATGATTAATATTAACCCCCTTCCCCTCAAGATACACTGCAAGATCCGCCAGAAATATTTTTTTTCCGAAAAATAAAGACGACTGACTAAAGAAAAATCTCCTCATTTTTGGAGAGCTATAATGGAAATTCTCGAAGGTACATTAGCCTTTTTTACATAATTAAGATCAGTAAGGAAAAACAGACAGACAAAAATCATCATCGAAAATTTATAATGATATTAAACGATTTCAAAATTACATGTACAACCATTGCAATTTTTGATTTTTATTAAGATTGAGTACGTAGATACAAACTGCCTGACCTGAAGGTTAACAAAAAAATCTGTATCTGTGAAGTTATTACAGGTGTGATTCAACTGTCATTGGTTTCTTGTAAATGACCTTCTAATGTTTTGCATCCTCCCTTAACACTAGACATTTACCAGGAGCTCGTTCCTTTGTTAATCTCTCTCTATGTCAAGCCGCCATCAAATAAACCAACAAAACATAAGATCTCGAGTAAAATACCAGGAATCTTGCCATACAACTTCTTCAACATTTTTGGATCAGACATTAACACGCTATCATCTATCATCTGTAAAAAATTGTCAAAGGATAGAAAGGTGCTATTTTCTAATGAAATGATAGGGGACCATCCAATGCCTTTAAGGATTTAGGTACCCACAAAAATGTCCAGATAATGATTCGTTATTAGTTTACTATTAATTTTAAGAGGTTTCGAAATTACATATAATTTCCCAAATTCTTAATTGCTATATTCTCAGAAATACCTAGACCCATGTCAAAATGTAGTTATACCGTGTTATTAAAGTGTCACAGAATCATAAAAACTTTCTTACAATATAAAAAACGATCTTGGAGACTGACACGCTTTATCACTAGACTTGGAAACGTCAATTCTGAAGAAGTCGATATTGTACAAAAAAATTCATACATTTAAGCCTTTAAAAATTTCATATAAACATTCGAAAATGTACCTATTTGTCCGACAATTTTCGATTTTCAGTTCCTCCGGTTTATAAATTATTCACTTGATTTCAAATATAGTCTGATTATAATTGGCATAATTTGTAATTTGAAGTTAATGAATATCATATGCTTTTATCTAAAATTTAATTTTAAAAACATGCCATCCATATTGCGTTATGTGCATATTATTTAATTTCCATGTAGACTAGCATTCATCTTATGGGGAACTGATGGAAGGACTATTTTTGAGCTAGTTAGCGGCAAAGAGTATAAGGACTCGGCCGATCGGCCTTCATAAAGAAACTCATGTAAATAATGAGACCCTGCGACTTGCAACGGGGGGCACCCAAGACTTTCAGCAGGAGGGCGTATTCATTTCCAATCACCACTGGATACTGACTGAATCTGTTTTAATTTCTCATGAAGAAATATTGTTTTGGTCCAACAACTAATGACAGATTTCATTGTGGATAATTCAATTTGTATTCATTCGATTCGATTAATTTGTGATTACTCCAAAATTTCACCTGTCCTCATTTGAATTACAAAAAATCACGCTTGTTCCTGTGCACAAGAATTTTGAGCCTCATTGATATTCTTGGTCGAATTCAAATTTCGAGTAAAAATATTCAATATTCGATCAATTCCCCTTTTTAAATTTTCCATCAGTCGAATCGAATAATACGTTTAGTGAACACGCTGTATATGGAATTGAAAATATATACCATAGGTTGTTGAAAACTGAATAGAAAATTACAGTGACGCACACAACAAGGGTTTTTCTGATGGAGAGCAGTCTCATAATAATGAGGGATTGAATTTTGTTCAAATAAAATCAGATGCTTTGTGAATTAGATTAATGATAAGTTTGACATCGCAATGACGAGATCACCATGGATCTCATCTTGGGTGGCCATTGTACCTATGCCGATATTCAACGACAGGTTATGCCATCCAGTATAAGTAGGTAATCATAATTATGCTTTTATCAATTCTCGTCTAATGAAGAATGCTTCCGATTGGAATCCTCAAAAACCTTCATGAAATCGTTGAGAGCTTTTTTTATCATTGCGAAAACGTTCAAAAACATCCGTATCTGCCTGAGAGTCACGAATGATATACAGGGTGGCCTGGTTTACGTCCAAAGCTGAAATTTAGATAGAGTGGTATCCAAATCCATGCATGCATTAGTTTAGGAGATTTTTTTAGTAGTGTTGGCTTTTCATTTATTTTTTCCTACTCTGAGACATTCAAAGAAAACACAGTTTATATACATATGTATAATTATAAAGATTATTTATATTTTCTCCGAAATTCATCCTCACTGATTGGAAAAATCGATGAAATTGGGGTCAGGTGGACGAAGTGGAACATTTAACTGGCCTCCTATAGTTCACCTGACCACAACATCATCGATTTTTTTATTTGAGGATATTTTTGCCATTTGTTTGTTGATGATTTTGATTGATTGAGAGTATTGATTGAACTGTTATTTTCATATTAATAAGACGAAAATTGGTTGAAATTTCAATCTTTCCTAGAGTTACTAAATAAAGAAGTGGTGGGGTGTCTTGAAGATATACTCGAGTTAGAGTATTTTCACGTAGGCGGTGTGTTTACGGAAGGAAAGATCGCCCTATGTGGGAGATAAAAGTAGCCAAAGTTGGGAAAATACTGTACAAGTATCTTAATTAAGATAAATCAGTGAAGGGCCAGAACGGACGAAGGGATACGTTATTGTGCGGCCTGGAGACTAGTGGCCATACGTCATTTTAGCCACAATTCCATATTTCACGAGGACGATAGTGAGTTATTGATGAGAATGTTTATGTATCACGCGCTGCGCTTTCCCGGCTCTTCCCTTCTCGCTCGATCTGTTTTCTCCTTTGTCGTTGATACAGGATAGATTCCCTAAGGGTCCTCAGACGATTCTTAACTCTACCCTATTCAAAAGTATAAAATTGACGAATTACTTTTTCATCTGAAGGGATCTCTGGACGGATAGTACACCTATTCACCACATGATCCTCACCATGAATTGATGATAGGGAATATCTGAATGGTCCTACCTTCGATACATAGAACAGAATAAGAAAGAAGGTACATTTTTGTGACTCCATCCAGAAATAATCATCGAATTTCACGTTGAGATAAGGAAATTGAGAGTACATACATAATATATATATCGTATGGAACCCTTGAATGAAGAACTAATTTCTCCTCTTCTAACAGAAGTATAGGGTGTTTCAAATTGCTCGTTTTTTTTAGAATAAATTAAATACAGATGGCGCACTGAATTCGTCTAGGTATTTGGACATTTAAGAAGTGTGATGTATGACATTTATAAAAAAGGCTTCTTACACGATACAACAACGCGTTTAAATTGTTGAATTATTTTATGAAGATCAGCGTTCTGTGAAAAGTGTTTTTAAAAAATAACATGGAATTGAAATGGACATAATCGTTCATCTGAAAGCACTATTCGTCGAATTATTAAAAAATTCCAAAAGACCGGTTCGGTGGAAGACCAAGAAAGTGAGAAATACAGTCGTTGCGGTCGTAAACAAGAAAATATTGATTTGGTTCGTGAAAGTGTTGCTGAAGACCCTTTCCATAAGACGCGACGTTTACAATAAGTTGGAGTTAGTGGGTCCACAACATGGCGTATTTTACACAAGGAATTTAGCTCTGAAGGCATATAAGGTTCAAATAACTCAGGAACTAAAGCCACAATTGATTTATTGAGACGAAAATTTCCTGGACGAATAATCACCAGAAACGGTGATGTCAATCGACCACCAAGATCATGTGATTTGACACCATTGGACTATTTTCTTTGGGGTTATGTGAAAAGCTGGGTCTATAAGAATAATCCACAATGGATTCCTGAACTGAAGGATGAAATTATTCGTGTCATTAGTGAGATAGAGCCTCAATTATGTCAAAATGTCATTGAAAATTTTAACGAAAAAGTGGACGTCTGTAGAGCTGCAAGAGAATTCCATTTGGCAGATATTATTTTTCGTACGTAAATGTCATAACTGATACTTCAATTACCAATAAAAAGATTTTGAAAATGAATGCAAATTATGTGTTTTATTTATTTGAAAGAAAAACGCGCAATTTAAAACCCCCTTTAATCCAGAGTATCCAAAATTTATCCATTCCCAAAACTTTTTATTTTCTTCGTCAATTTCAACAGAATTGTGTTGCGCAAAAATCGAAAAAAAAAGACAAATAACAGGTGGAAAAAGTCCTTAACAATAACATAAAATTTGATGAGTATTGAAGCTGTAACAAATGTTTGTCGGTTACTGAATTTTCGTTTATTGAACCGATATCCTATGATACCATTCTTGTGAGGAAACATTGTTCAGGATTAGGAAACTTGATATGATAAAATAAATTATTCACAGTCGCTAAAGAATCGAATCCTTTTTAACGCAAGGGTAAAACCCTCCTGTTCTCCCATGTACTTTATTTAATTTTATTTAGCCGTTATGTAAAACAGTTCACATAAAATGCACCGGTGGGCTCTGAATTTGCATGCTTTCAAATTTAGGATTTTATTGGACTTTCATCTAATGCTATTTGACCACTTGTTTTATTGTCCATTCAGTTACCATGTTGACTCTTCGTGATAAAAAACCCCACTTGTAATGGGTAGTCGTGGTGAGTGAACTATTCTGGATTTCTATCGTTCAAATTAATGTAATGACCGATTCGTAACCAGAGTGGTCACCCATTAAGATACTGAATTCGTCCAACGTTGTTTGGTTTCCAGATTTTTTTCTAGCTGTCAGTTCAATCTGATAGGCTGTATGTGAAAGACTCACCCTGTATATTGGAAGAAAAAGGTCGAAGTCGTTAGTTTTCGTGCCACAGCTCTAGATTTTTAGAAGACAACCGAATGATTAATAGCTTTTTCAAATATTTTATGTTTCTCAATAACCAGTTTTGAGAAATATTCGGGGTGAATAATACGAAAATTGGTCCGGTGTTTTGCTCCTAATCAAAAAATGATTATAACCGATCAGTTTGCCACAAAAAAACACAAAATTCGAACAAAAAGCTTCGGTAGCAATTATTAGGTATAAACGCTTTTAACAATTGACCGAACAATTATACACTATGAATTGAAAATAATGCGCAGTCAGAGCGAACAGGCGGGTAATAAGCGGGAGAGGATGGCCGAAAGGTAAAATCAAGCACGCGATTTAAAAGATATTTGGAAAATTATACGTTAATAATACCTGAGACATATTGATGATGGAGTTGGATGAAGGCCTATTTCTTATTCGTTACCAACCTCACATGTCCTTTTGCGTTCATCAATGGTTATTTTAATTGAAATGCTTCATTCTGTATGTAATGAGCATGTTGGTCTTTCACTGTTCTAATTCTCTCAATGCAACTCTCAATTTATTGTTCTGAAGACATACTCGAGTTAGAGTATTTTCACATCGGCGGTATGTTTACCCCGGAAGGATTAAGAGTATAAGAATATTAAAGCATTATGAGAAAACAGAAACACCAAAATCAGAACCCTGAGTGACACCTATAATAATTGAAAAAACAATGTCAGAAAGGAAAGTCACAGCTTATGAATTTCCAAGTCAAGTGATAGCTTGACTACCAGATGCCAAAAAGTAATTTTTGAAAATGTTTGAATGTCTTTCTGCATGTTTGACCTAATCGTCTGTAATTGTTGCCAAAATCCATTGAGATGGATGTGGCACTTTAAGAAGAAGAATCGTCTTCTAGAGCAGAAACTAAGAAAGGGATTTCTCGTTCCGGTTCCGCTTGAGATCATAGCACTGGGACAATCTCGAAAAGAATCACTTTTTCACTTTTCCTTGATGGGGCGATGGTTGGATGGAAAATTTGAAAAAAAATTCTTCTGATCAACTGGATCAGAGATGATATGGGGAGTGGAGAATGTGGTATCTTATTCTAAGATATAATGCAGATATTTTGGTACACGGCGAGGAGGAAAGAACCATCAAAGAATGGATCGTCCATCCATAATTAAGCAAGTCCAAGAGAGCGATTCAACAAAAGACATAATGAACACAAACATGCGACGATGAACAGGCGGTCATTAAATTTAGTTTGTGTTATGTTCACAGTCGTTGTCCAACCCTGCCGTCGAATACAGGGTTGGATTTAGAACAGGTAAAATGTCGTGCTTCGAGCATGGAATCTGCGCCAAAATTTCATTTTAGTTTGAAAAATAAATTCGTTTTTGAATCGAAAAACACATTCAAATATTTTAGGTATTTCAATTCGGAAAAAGATTCCGTCAATTGGCAAGGAAAATACTATGAAGAAAGAAATTTATTTGTCCATAAAGACATTTAGCAATGTATTGAATGAGTCAAATGAAAAGAGAACACTCATAAACACTAAACGAGGTACTCGCCTAAAGTGTAGTAGCCTTTATTAGCGAGTACATATCTTATAGTAGGTGTAGGTATCTCTAAACCTGCCACGTTTCAGCCTTTTAATTCTACTAGGTAGATGATTGCAAATTTTTATACCTAGATAGGCCATAAATATAGGTTGTGGAGACATTTAGAGTGTTATTAGGTATTTTGACCATGATTAACTTTCTGATGTTGAGGAAGACTTTTCAGCGTATGAAAAATTTCATGGAGATCTTGTGATTAAAAGAATAGAAAAAATTATTGTAGACAAACTAAATATCTCCAAACACAGCAGATTGAGTATACATGAATGAGTGACCGCTCTGGGTTCAGATTTGAGCAAAAGCACAATGTAGAATTGCCTTGCAAATTTCACGAAACAACAGATGATGACTTTGTTGCAAAAAAAATTAACGTCTCTCCGAACTAAATATGAAAATTTTGAGGTTTTGGTCTCGATTCTGATGGTCAACTATTGAAAATGATGAATTCGAATTTCAATAAGGCCGAGAGTATCGTGAATCTGCGACGAATATCGAAAAATCTTCGAGGACATCAGTGAAATCTTCTTCGGCCCTGGCAAGGCCATTATCGCTGGAGAATAGATCACCAGCTGCCAGTGGAGATGGCGAGGGCAATCATAGGCTTGCCTGGGTCGGCAAACGATGGCTAAAGACTACCACGCCCAGCACACCACTAGCCTCTTTAAAAATGTTCGAAATCGCCATAAACAATATAAAGTCTAAATAAATGAATTATCGTGGAGATGCCCTGAATCTATATTTTGTCCTTAAGATTACCGACATTCCAGAAAGCGACTCTTGATATTTTTCATCCCTTAAAATCTCTCAACGTACGCTTGAAGGAAATCTCCCTTCTCTTCGGTTGGGAAACTTGGATTTTTCGTTTCAGAATGTTGTGGAGAAATTTTGATGTGGTCACTCGAATTTTTTTTTAGTCCATTGGATAGGGTTCTCTTTCGTCTATGTATGGCATGTAGTGCCGTTTTATTGAAATTAAGCATCGTATGCATCCATATTTTCCAATTCATAATAATGCATAAACCATGAGCCCAATTTTCAAAAAAATAAGGTACAATGATCCAAAACCATGATTATTGATATTGATATATTGTTTATCCTGATTACTCCTAGGTCTCCTGTGGAGACCCCTCTGAAATTACAAGCTTGAAGCTTATAACTTGTGCCGAGTTCGGAGTAAGCAGTTGTGTTCTGTGTAGGCTTTGTTACTGTGTCCTTACGCCACCTTAGGCACTGCTGCTTTTTCAATCGTTTTCCTATCTTCATCTGCTTTTGAGATATTGAGGTATTTCATTTGGACGAATTATTCGATATTTACTATACTGGTGAGTCACCTAAAGCAGGTTTCTTCGATATCAAAGTATATCAACTGAAACTTACCAATTGGCAGGGGTGAAGATGTTGTGTATGAACTAATTGCCCAGACTAAAAAAATGAAAGTTTCGAAGGAATATACTATTAATTATTTCTATTTCAGAAATTTATTCATGGCCTCAGGAAAATTCGCTAGCTCCTCTAATGCCTTTATGAGAAAAATGCCTGATAATTGTACCCCATGCATATGCACAGATAGGCAACGTAGATTACATAGGAAGTTACAAACTAGTTGCTTGGTCGTACTGAAGAGCCATCTAGTGGCAAAGAGTGGATTTCAACAATGAAGTTCCAGATTCAGCAAAAGAAATTGGAGCTACTCACCATGGGAAGTCAAAGTGACTGTAGATAATGGAATTTTGATAAAGCAAAACGAAGGAGAAATCTAGATCGAGGTGTAGAAATTACAAATCGTCCTGTGGTTCTCTTGATCTACGCCTGTTGTCTGAAGGACTCATATTATTTGAGTAGGAAATGGAAATACTCGAACAAAAAATTCTCCAACAAAAGTAATACTTTCACTTCAATATAAAGCAGAAAATTTGATCAATCCAACTGTGGACATAAGGTCAGAAAGATTTAAAATCCTTCAAAATGAAAAATTCGAGGAATGTTCTTTCGGATGCTAAAGCGGATTCTTCTACCTTCGAAATTAATGGGTCCATCTCGATTTCGTGTCGTTTGGCAAGATTTTTGAGGAATTGCCCCTATAATTACCTGTTTATGGATGGGTGTTCCTTTTCAACAATTTGGGACCCTCCACAATTAAATTCCTTTCCATTTTCTGCAACTTATAATTTACGGGAACGTGCTTGGAAAAACCCTCGAATCGAAAATATATTCGTTTCTATATACTTAAACTAGACTCGTGTGGAAGTAGCACCTTTTTCTGTATTTTGTGAAAGATAATTCAATTGTTATTCTAAAAAAGCTGCAATAGTTTCCCTTGTATAAGTTGAACTGTCACTCACAAGATGCTTTCCATATCCACAGATATCGATCAGCTATGGTTTCGTCCTTCTTAGGACTCATCAGGATCGAATATTCAAAGTCGATACGACCAAAGTACTCGGTTCCATTCTGGTTTTATATGTTTTGAAACTGAACGATTGAAATATTAAAGGATGAATCAAACTTCATATGTCACCATCATAGCCTCCTTCAAAAAATCAACCAGAAGGTTCTCGAGACTAGGTACATCGACAGAAATCGATCGACCATAGATCGGCCGTATTATTTATGGATTTATGATTTTTTTCTGTTATAAAAAAAATGAATTCGTTAGTAGGCAAAGTCGGTCAGATAGTTACGCAGTTTTCAATTTTTGAAATCTTATTTTCCCCTAATATTCTGAGAACTGTACACGAACATAACGATCTACCCAACTTGATCCTTTTTGTCCATTTTCGGCTCGAAATTAGACAATCACAGACATTTGGGCAAAATTATAATGCTCTTGTGCATAGAAAAAACGAAAACGCGTGATGTGTTCATCAAAAAATCATAATCATCGTGCCATTTGAAGATCAAGAAAATTTTTTTAACTGGAAGCCAAGCATCAGTGTTCGGTGTATTCAGTACCTGGGTGATCGAGCCTGCTACGAATTTGAAGAAGCGCAGAAACTCCTAACTTTGGCTTTCGTAAATTGTTCTGCTTAATTTATTCTTTTCCAGAAAAAATACTAGGAAGAGTACTGAGATACGGAGCATATATTTTTCTAGATGTGGAGGAATAATAATTTGCTTATACTGTGCTTATTCGTTTGCGACATTGAGCAAAATGTTCAAGGAAATGATATTTTTCTACACTTCCCCTGATTTTCGTTCAATCCCAAAGAAAACACTAATTCATAGACAGTTCTCTCATAAAATACATACTAACTGAATTCGACAATCACCACTGAAGTAGTTCGAACTTCAACTATAGATGTCACCTTTTCCGTAGGATCATAACATAACATAGGATAGGATAACATGCTATGGATAGGAATAGGACCAGACAAAGACACTCAATTTGATCGCCGAATAGGATGTTTCTGGTCTCCTTTTAACAATCGCAAGTTCCCATTTGTGTTTTGTTTGAGACTTGTCAAAAATCAAACTGAACAGACAAAAGGGAAACAATACCGAAATTTTACACACACAATGCTATAAGATATCATCCATGAACGGAGACGGCATTGCATGAATTTGTGTCGGTGAGGAAAGTATTTGAAAACCACAAATAATTGTCAACAGGAATTCCAGTGAATATAATGGAAGAAAGCTCCAGGGATGTGAGTAGCATCAACCCTATTGCAAATAATTTTGCTAAGTCATGCATGTCGAACTTTTCTCTGAAATTTAAAATTCTATCTTGAATTGAATGGATGCCAATATTTCCTTTAAATTAGAAATGCAATCTGCCATAAACATATTGAAGCCAAGACTGTTGCGTTTCCTTTGAATGGCGGAATAATACTCCATTCCATTTAGAAAAACCAAAAATTATTGGGAAATGAGAAAATATCAAAAATGAAGAAAAAAATAAATTTTGCACTAATTAATTTTATGAATTATTTTTTGCACTGCCAAAAAAAAAACAATGATCTTTCAATATTTTTGAATTCTCATGGAGAAAATATTTAAAATATGGAATAAAAATCTTTGCATCTAAAACTAATTGGATTTCTCATAGGAAATGGACATCTCGAACAAAAATTCTGATCATCCTGAAATTAACATCACGAGCTCTTGGGTTCTACTTGATACAGAGGAAGCCACTCAACGCACTGTTCTTGAAGGTGTGCAGGGTGAAATTGAATCAGAGAGTACTGAATGTATTGCTAACGAGCAGGAACAGGCAATTCCTTTGAATCCTTTTGAAGATGTCATCCAAAATATGAGTGACTGTAGCTATACTAAATCAGATACTGAGTCAGATGGCATAAGCATTATTAGTGAGAGTGAATTTTATAATGGTAGAAGTGATGAAGATAGTTCCATGAATTCAAATGATGAAAATACAACAGACAACTTCCGAACATTAGAACTGTCTATGATACAACCCGATGAACCCAGTGCCCTTGATAATACTAAGGAAATAGAGGAAGTTCTGAGTTTTACATCTGAAGACAATAAGGACTGTACGACTGATGTTTCAAATTTTTTATCTGTATTCAAAGACAAAGATGCACCTTCCACTAGTGAAAATGATGGCAAGGCCCTAAGGGATTTTTCTAAAGAAGCCAATGATAGGACTAATAAACTCTGTAAAAAAACAATTGCACACAAACACAAGGATGAAAAATTTCATCGCAGTTTGATCATGATATATCTGAAATTGAATGTTATTTACATTGCCCTTACTTTGCTTGAATATTTTATATCTGATAATCAAGATAGTGCGCTTGGTAAAGAAAATTTGGGCCTCAATGGTCAGGATCTAGCACGTACAAAAAAAATTGAAAATTTGAGCATATATGAATATTGTCAAGACATTTATGAAAGTTCCAATTTCAATAAAGATTATATTACAGAAAAATGCGTGAAGAAACTCATGAAAAGGATGAAAAAAGTTAAGAATTCAAAACAAGAGCACAAAAATTCAGTTACAGGAAATGTAGAATCAAAGGATCACCGTTCAAATAGGTTTAATACTAATAATATTCTCAAAGAAACTCAAGAATCCAAAAGAGTGAAGTACAAAGAAAAAAAATTCAAAAAGAAGTATGAGAATTATTCTAATAAAAAGTTTGACAAGAGAAGCAATATCAAAAAGCTAAATATGGGGAAGGAGAATGAAGTTTTACAAGAAACATACAACCATTCTACAAGAAATTCTCAGCATTACTATGGAAATACACATGAACACAACGATGAATCAAAAAAATCATTTCAAGAAAAACTAATGAAGGAGAAAGAGAAACTCAATAATTGGAGAAGAAATTTAGCGAAAAAAGAGGAGAGATTGAAGGAATGGGAAACAGAATTAGTAGATAGAGAACATCAAGTGTTTGATGAAAAAAAATCAGATTCTTTATATGGAGCTTGCGAATTCGAAAGAAAAGATGATTCATATTACAAAAAATTTAAACGAGATAGATATAAAAATATGGGACATTTTAAAAAGAACAAGTGTGGGTTTGAATCATCACAATTGAAAAAAATTAAGGAGTTCAAATACAAGGATGTTCAATCCAAATTCCGAAATGAAAATAATAGACCATCAAAAGATAAAAGTCAAATTCGTTTGAAAAAATTGAAAACTATTAAGGTTGGTCATAGCCAAAGGAAAAATAAGACTAGTATTCTTGATGATAATGATTCAATTAATGGTGAATGGTATTCAAACCTAATTGGTGGAAGAACTGAAATCCGAAGAAACAATGAAAAAGCTAGATGGTGGTTTGACAGAGTAAATTTTCGTAAAATCAAACGAAATAAAGCAAATTGGTATTTCCAATATATGTACAGTAGGGAAGATTGGAGATACCATCCAACAAACTGTTGAGACATTTATGAAAATTTCTCTTGTATTTTTCTAGTCTCCATTTCAATATGTTACCATGACCAGTGTTTGATTTATTTTTGAAGTTTTTCGAATATGAGAGTATACAGCAAATTGTATATTGAAATACTTAGGAATACATTTATAAAAATGCGTATTATGCTTTCATTCCCAATCAGTTTGTTTTTTATTTTCGCATGAGATCTCATGTTTTCGGAAACGATTTCATGCTTTATTGTCCGGAAAACAAAATTGTCGACATTTCATTGAAACAATTATTCGGTCAAATCTTTTCGGAGATATTTTTTATGGAAAAAACTATCGATTTTTTCGTTTTTGTGAAATCCCTATGGCGTTCCGAATTCATCGAAGAACAAAGAACATGTGTGAATAGAGTATTTTGTTGCCACCATTGCGGTTACTTTCAGAGATATGAATTCTTAATCGCCTGAGAAAATTTTTATGGCAGAAAACTTTCGATTTTTTCGTTTTCGTGAAATCCCTATGGCGTTTCGAATTCATGCATTGAACAACTTGTGTGAATAGAGTATTTTGTTGCCCACATTTCGGTGAAAAAATTATTCATGCAGGCCCAACATTTTCGGAGCTATGTAGTCTTATTTATATGGCAGGCTCCGCTCATAATAGCCAATCTGATGAGTCCTATGACCGGAGCCGAGACGGAACATAGCCCTGATATCTCTTTGTAGCAACTCGCTATAAATCGGTAGTCCTGGTTGTGTGGTTTTATTTTACTCTCAACCTCACATACGATTCCGGCATCCTCGTTCACTGCGAGCAGGGCAGCTCTTACGTCATTGGCAGGCTCCGCTCAATTATGGGCCAATTAGCCAATCTGATGAGTCCTATGAGCGGAGCTGGGACGAAACGTAGACTTATCTCGATTATTCTTTTCAGCATAATAGCATCTTATATATGTTGATGAATAATCTTTCCTGATTTTTCAGGTACGCCTCTTCCTCAGACAAATCTGTTTACGATTTATAAGACCCCCAGTGCAGAAACTCCATTGACAACAGGTTCCAGGTTTACACGTCGCAGTTCTTCGGCAAGAAAATC
The DNA here is from genome assembly GCA_910592335.1 of Adalia bipunctata. Lineage (NCBI taxonomy): Eukaryota > Metazoa > Arthropoda > Insecta > Coleoptera > Coccinellidae > Adalia > Adalia bipunctata. The sequence continues at coordinate 5,806,527 of OU342957.1, forward strand.
TCAATTCAAATTATGAACCAACGCTGTCTGCGCACTTTTGGAGCAAAAACAAAGATTATATCCATTGTGGTAATATTGGTATCTTAATGTTATTTTTCAGATTTATAATAAATGATTCTAGAGATTTTATTTTTATTTCTTTCATTAAAAGTGCTAACGAGTCGATAGGAACGTTCCTCGCCAAAATTGGAGAGAAATGTCCAAATTTCTCAGCCCTAGTAGATTTCAATGGTGGCGCCATCTAGAGGCGAAAATTCCAACTAACATAGAACCCTCGGGTCGGTAAAGTAGATCACTTCTTTGGAGTCACGGATTATTTTATATTTTTTTTAGTTCCACTTATAGCCACTAGATGTCGCCACAGTCGAATTTTTATAGGGTGCTTTAAATTTTTACGTGCTAGTTCAAAAAATGTGACATATGTCTAGAGCCAAAGTATTCGCTTGTTGATCTTTGTTCCACATGAACTAGCGCAAAATATTCAATTAATGAGGTTCCAAGAGGTAGAGGACCTTGAAAGCTTCTTACATATTGAAATAAAACAATCGTTCGTCCTTTTTTTCGACAAAACAATTAAAAAAATATCCAGACGAGTTTTATCGACTTAAAGTTGGTAAACTGGGTAATAGAGACCTTTCTTATGATTTTCTTTCATTAAAAGTGCTAACGAGTCGATAGAAACATTCCTCACCAAAATTGGAGAAAAAAGTTTTTCCGCAAAAATCCCATAGGTTAACCTTTGGTCGAAATTGCCGAAAAAAAATAAATTCTCAGAAATACATAGAATGAGGTGTCTACAGAAAGAGGAACTCGAGAGCTACCAACAATCGCAAAAAAAACACTCGTACATCCATTTTCCGATGAATGAGAAGGAAAATTGTTGACGGAAAAATGTGATATATGTCTAGAGCCATAGTATTACCTTGATGATCTTTGTTCCACATGAACTAGTGCAAAAAATTCAATTAATGAGATTCCAAGTGGTAGAGGACCTCGAAAGCTTCTTATATATTCAAATAAAACAATCGTTCATCCTTTTTTCGACAAAAAATTCAGAAAAATATTCAGACGAGTTTTGTCGACTTAAAGTTGGTAAACTGGGTAATAGAGACCTTTTCTCATGATTTTCTTTCATTAAAAGTGCTAACGAGTCGATAGAAACATTCCTCACCAAAATTGAAGAAAAAAGTTTTTCCGCAAAAATCCCATAGGTTAACCTTTGGTCAAATTTGCCGAAAAAAAATAAATTCTCAGAAATACATCGAATGAGGTGTCTACAGAAAGAGGAACTCGAGAGCTACCAACAATCGCAAAAAAAACACTCGTACATCCATTTTCCGATGAATGAGAAGGAAAATTGTTGACGGAAAAATGTGATATATGTCTAGAGCCATAGTATTACCTTGATGATCTTTGTTCCACATGAACTAGCGCAAAACATTCAATTAATGGGATTCCAAGAGGTAGAGGACCTTAAAAGCTTCTCATATATTTAAATAAAACAATCTTTCGTCCTTTTTTCAACAAAAAATTCAGAAAAATATTCAGACGAGTTTGATCGACTTTAAGTTGGTAAACTGGGTAATAGAGACCTTTTCTCATGATTTTCTTTCATTAAAAGTGCTAACGAGTCGATAGAAACATTCCTCACCAAAATTGGAGAAAAAAGTTTTTCCGCAAAAATCCCATAGGTTAACCTTTGGTCGAAATTGCCGAAAAAAAATAAATTCTCAGAAATACATCGAATGAGGTGTCTACAGAAAGAGGAACTCGAGAGCTACCAACAATCGCAAAAAAAACACTCATACATCCATTTTCCGATGAATGAGATGGAAAATTGTTGACGAGAAAATGTGATATATGTCTAGAGCTAAGGTACTCATTGATGATCCTTGTTCCACATGAACTAGCGCAAGGATGAAATTGGGATAACACTCGGTCTCTAGACTTTTAATTTGGCTATAGATCGATTAAACATGATGATCCGCGAGACGATCCCAAGAACATTAAATGAGGTTTCTAGAGGTAGAGGACCTTGAAAGCTTCTTATATATTGAAATAAAACAATCGTTCGTCCTTTTTTCGACAAAAAATTCAGAAAAATATCCAGACGAGTTTTATCGACTTAAAGTTGGCAAAGAATGCCAGAAGATAGGTGGCCTAAGAAAATTTACAAGTGGAAACCATCAGGGAGAAGAAAAAGAGGAAGACCCCGTCGATCATGGAATGAAGGCGTGAGGCAGGCCATGGAAGATAGAGGTCTGGAAGAGGAAGATGCCTCGGATCGAGACGTATGGAGAAGAAGATCGGGATTACCGCTATAAGCAGTATTTATAGATTTCAATGTGCTTGTACATGTATCTATACCCGAAATATATATATATAAGTTGGTAAACTGGGTAATAGAGACCTTTTCTCATGATTTTCTTTCATTAAAAGTGCTAACGAGTCGATAGAAACATTCCTCACCAAAATTGAAGAAAAAAGTTTTTCCGCAAAAATCCCATAGGTTAACCTTTGGTCGAAATTGCCGAAAAAAAATAAATTCTCAGAAGTACATCGAATGAGGTGTCTACAGAAAGAGGAACTCGAGAGCTACCAACAATCGCAAAAAAAAACACTCGTACTTCCATTTTCCGATGAATGAGAAGGAAAATTGTTGACGAGAAAATGTGATATATGTCTAGAGCTAAGGTACTCATTGATGATCCTTGTTCCACATGAACTAGCGCAAGGATGAAATAGGGATAACACTCGGTCTCTAGACTTTTAATTTGGCTATAGATCGATTAAACATAATGATCCGCGAGACGATCCCAAGAACATTAAATGAGGTTTCTAGAGGTAGAGGACCTTGAAAGCTTCTTATATATTGAAATAAAACAATCGTTCGTCCTTTTTTCGACAAAAAATTCAGAAAAATATCCAGACGAGTTTTATCGACTTAAAGTTGGTAAACTGGGTAATAGAGACCTTTTCTCATGATTTTCTTTCATTAAAAGTGCTAACGAGTCGATAGAAACATTCCTCACCAAAATTGAAGAAAAAAGTTTTTCCGCAAAAATCCCATAGGTTAACCTTTGGTCGAAATTGCCGAAAAAAAATAAATTCTCAGAAATACATCGAATGAGGTGTCTACAGAAAGAGGAACTCGAGAGCTACCAACAATCGCGAAAAAAACACTCGTACATCCATTTTCCGATGAATGAGAAGGAAAATTGTTGACGGAAAAATGTGATATATGTCTAGAGCCATAGTATTCCCTTGATGATCTTTGTTCCACATGAACTAGTGCAAAACATTCAATTAATGAGATTCCAAGAGGTAGAGGACATCGAAAGCTTCTTATATATTTAAATAAAACAATCGTTCATCCTTTTTTCGACAAAAAATTCAGAAAAATATTCAGACGAGTTTGATCGACTTTAAGTTGGTAAACTGGGTAATAGAGACCTTTTCTCATGATTTTCTTTCATAAAAAGTGCTATCGAGTCGATAGAAACATTCCTCACCAAAATTGAAGAAAAAAGTTTTTCCGCAAAAATCCCATAGGTTAACCTTTGGTCGAAATTGCCGAAAAAAAATAAATTCTCAGAAATACATCGAATGAGGTGTCTACAGAAAGAGGAACTCGAGAGCTACCAACAATCGCAAAAAAAACACTCGTACATCCATTTTCCGATTAATGAGAAGGAAAATTGTTGACGGAAAAATGTGATATATGTCTAGAGCCATAGTATTCCCTTGATGATCTTTGTTCCACATGAACCAGTGCAAAACATTCAATTAATGAGATTCCAAGAGGTAGAGGACCTCGAAAGCTTCTTATATATTTAAATAAAACAATCGTTCATCCTTTTTTCGACAAAAAATTCAGAAAAATATTCAGACGAGTTTGATCGACTTTAAGTTGGTAAACTGGGTAATAGAGACCTTTTCTCATGATTTTCTTTCATTAAAAGTGCTAACGAGTCGATAGAAACATTCCTCACCAAAATTGAAGAAAAAAGTTTTTCCGCAAAAATCCCATAGGTTAACCTTTGGTCGAAATTGCCGAAAAAAAATAAATTCTCAGAAATACATCGAATGAGGTGTCTACAGAAAGAGGAACTCGAGAGCTACCAACAATCGCAAAAAAAACACTCGTACATCCATTTTCCGATGAATGAGAAGGAAAATTGTTGACGGAAAAATGTGATATATGTCTAGAGCCATAGTATTCCCTTGATGATCTTTGTTCCACATGAACTAGTGCAAAACATTCAATTAATGAGATTCCAAGAGGTAGAGGACATCGAAAGCTTCTTATATATTTAAATAAAACAATCGTTCATCCTTTTTTCGACAAAAAATTCAGAAAAATATTCAGACGAGTTTGATCGACTTTAAGTTGGTAAACTGGGTAATAGAGACCTTTTCTCATGATTTTCTTTCATTAAAAGTGCTAACGAGTCGATAGAAACATTCCTCACCAAAATTGAAGAAAAAAGTTTTTCCGCAAAAATCCCATAGGTTAACCTTTGGTCGAAATTGCCGAAAAAAAATAAATTCTCAGAAATACATCGAATGAGGTGTCTACAGAAGGAGGAACTCGAGAGCTACCAACAATCGCAAAAAAAAACACTCGTACATCCATTTTCCGATTAATGAGAAGGAAAATTGTTGACGGAAAAATGTGATATATGTCTAGAGCCATAGTATTCCCTTGATGATCTTTGTTCCACATGAACCAGTGCAAAACATTCAATTAATGAGATTCCAAGAGGTAGAGGACCTCGAAAGCTTCTTATATATTTAAATAAAACAATCGTTCATCCTTTTTTCGACAAAAAATTCAGAAAAATATTCAGACGAGTTTGATCGACTTTAAGTTGGTAAACTGGGTAATAGAGACCTTTTCTCATGATTTTCTTTCATTAAAAGTGCTAACGAGTCGATAGAAACATTCCTCACCAAAATTGAAGAAAAAAGTTTTTCCGCAAAAATCCCATAGGTTAACCTTTGGTCGAAATTGCCGAAAAAAAATAAATTCTCAGAAATACATCGAATGAGGTGTCTACAGAAAGAGGAACTCGAGAGCTACCAACAATCGCAAAAAAAACACTCGTACATCCATTTTCCGATTAATGAGAAGGAAAATTGTTGACGAGAAAATGTGATATATGTCTAGAGCCATAGTATTAACTCTATGATCTTTGTTCCACATGAACTAGCGCAAAACATTCAATTAATGGGATTCCAAGAGGTAGAGGACCTTAAAAGCTTCTCATATATTTAAATAAAACAATCTTTCGTCCTTTTTTCAACAAAAAATTCAGAAAAATATCCAGACGAGTTTTATAGACTTGAAGTTGGTAAACTCGGGAATAGAGACCTTTTCTCATGATTTTCTTTCATTAAAGGTGCTAACGAGTCGATAGAAACATTCCTCCCCAATATTGGAGAAAAAAGTTTTTCCGCAAAAATCCCATAGGCCTTTGGTCGAAATTGCCGAAAAAAAATAAATTCTCAGAAATACATCGAATGAGGTGTCTACAGAAAGAGGAACTCGAGAGCTACCAACAATCGCAAAAAAAACACTCGTACATCCATTTTCCGATGAATGAGAAGGAAAATTGTTGACGGAAAAATGTGATATATGTCTAGAGCCATAGTATTCCCTTGATGATCTTTGTTCCACATGAACTAGCGCAAAACATTCAATTAATGAGATTCCAATCCAAGAGGTAGAGGACCTCGAAAGATTCTTATATATTTAAATAAAACAATCGTTCATCCTTTTTTCGACAAAAAATTCAGAAAAATATTCAGACGAGTTTGATCGACTTTAAGTTGGTAAACTGGGTAATAGAGACCTTTTCTCATGATTTCCAGGGTGGCGCCATCTAGAGGCCAAAAGTCCAACTGACATGGATCCCCTGGGTCGGTAAAGTAGATCACTACTTTGAAGATACCGAAAAAATTTAGTTCGACTTATCGCCACTAGATGCCGCCTCAGTCGAATTTTTTATAGGGTGCGATAAATTTTTACGTGCTAGTTCAGCAAACATCCGCTAGGGGATGTGTTAGTTCAGCGAAAATCCGCTAGGGGAAATTTCCCATTGATATGATCAGTTTGCCAACCTTCCGTAAGATGGCGCCACCGTTTTTTTCCTCAGTCGAATTAATCTTTCGTTTTTGAGAAATCCCTTCGGCGTATCGAATTAATTGAAGAATATTTGTCAATAAGGTATTTTGTTGCCGACATTTCATTTCATTTTCGATACATCGACTTATCATCTCCATCCCTAGAAGTGGTACCCCGCTTCGCTAAAATCTACTAGACTTTCAGTCTCGAATTTATTACACTTCTTTTTTTCTTCAATTTGAAACCAAAAATATTTATCTGCTTATCTGAAAATGTTTGATGGGAGAATTGAAACAATCTGGAAGAACAAATTCATTTTATTCAGCTGAAACTGATCACATTTTAGATTGGCTTAAAAAACAAATTCAACAAAATCATGGATAAGACAACTATTGAATAGTGATTGAAATCATTTTCAATTCTCTGTTTGAAATGAGAAGTACTCATTTCCTTGCTAGTTACATTATCGAACAAATATGCCTTTAAACTAAAATTAAAAAAAGGTTTCACAATCATTTCTAAAAAACTTAATTAGGAACTACGTTTAGTCTTCCTCTTCACAGAATTGATATTTTGAACAATTTGGTCGATATCTACATCAGTCGTTGGATAATCTGTAGCTGCAGGAATTTTCAATTTCAAGAAAGTTGTCAAGGAATTCAACTTAAGATTAAATTTCTCATTTGCTAATCTAATGACAATATCAATGTTATATGCAATGAGCAGAGTAACAATAATAAGAATTAAGCTCCAAACAGAAGTTTGCTTGATTTGCTGTTCTGTATTGCTTGATTTGATGGAGAATTCCATTTGCATAGATTTGAATGAAGAATCTGTGACAAAAGAAACACTCTGAGTCAACCATTTCACATTTTGATTAGTTACAGGCTCCATTTGAATGACATAGGTTTTTCCATCTCTTGGAAGTGGTGGAAGGTATATAAATATTCCAGGATTGTAATCCAATATTAATTTGTTCATATCCAACTTCGAACTGAAGACTGGCGTTGATAATGAACCTTTCAGGTACACATTCAATTTCAGGTGCTTCGAGTATTCTGGAACATCTGTATTGATTTTTACAAGCACTTTTGTGTGCTTATTAGACCTCAGGACAATTAGATGTACATCCTTTACATCGCCAATAATGCTCTGAAAAGAGAATGAAATCCATTATAACATACAAGAATGAAACGACTGAAAAAATTTTGAGAAAATCAGACAGATTCGAGGTCAAGTAGGCTAACATTTGAAAGTAGGGCTTAGTTAATATCATATTCACTACAGTTTTATTTATTATTATAGTCTAGACTAGATTCGACACAATGATCACAAATCTGTGGTCAAATTCAATTCTGTCCTACTGGCTGTAATCAAGATAACTCTCGAACCGAAGGACCTAGAAACATTTCAAGGGTTGATTCGGATTTCGACGTTAATTCGATCAGAGGTTCCGTATATATGCCCGTTCAGAATTTCAAGTACCTGATTATTTCGAAACCACGGATTCGATCGAGATGAAACTCTGCATTTTGTTGGAGAAGGGCATGTTCAGATCCGGGATCACGGCAGACAGCTGTCACTGGTTTTGGTGTTGTTTTTTTCTACTGGTTTTTGATGAGAATTAAATGTTTGTTGCTTATTGCCCAATAATTGCTTTGTCAGGTAAGCTTTCAGCTTACCTGACTACGAATTTTTCTGAAGACTTGTTAAACACAAACATGAAAGGTGCCAGAAATGAGAAATGTGTATGTTACACTCACCTTTATTTCAATGAATTCAGGGATGCCCTGCTCAACTGAAGAATCTTTTGCTCTCAAATGGTAGGTGCAAAATGGCTGCAAACCTCTGATTCTGAACCTGCCATTATATTCGGCTTTCGTTTCTTCTGTAAGATGACTGCAATTTTCAACTCCTACTGCTTCCACAACAGCATTTTGCTCTGGAATTTTATTCAAGGATGTCACAATACCAAAAGCACTGTATGCAATCCTTTTTCCACTGAAAAGATATATTGAATGTATTAAAGTTGGGACACAACTTGCTGTTCTTACATCAAACTGATATTTATAGTTTCTCCTTCATTGACATTTATTATTTTTGAAGTTGGTTGAAAACTGTATTCCTTCATCATTGGTCTCAAATAATATTCGCTAGGATTTAATGAATCAAAAGTTATTATGCCTTGCTCATCTGTTTGCAAATTACTTCTATAACTGAGGCCACCTGAGAGAGACAGGAGAGCACCCTGAAATATAGAATAAGAAACATTGAAATGTTATAGCTAATGATTCATAAGAAAAATAATAGGTTACCTGAAGTGGTGATTTGTTCTCATCCAAAACAGTCACAATTACTTGGGCCAATTTATAAGCAGTGAAATCTCCATTTTCCAATGGTCCCACAAGTTGATAAGAATCCTTTTTGGCAGATAATTTGTAATTTTTCGATGTTTCCATAGGTGGAAACTTGTAGAATCCTAAACCATCAGTTTCAGTTGTAGAAGTCCCACCATTTTCGTCCTCTAATGATATCAATGTACCAGGAAGCGGTGGTACAATTTTTCCTTTAAAAACATGTCCCTTAATTGCTTCGAAAATTTGACCCCATTGGAAACAATCATTCTTTCCTTTTATTGAAAAAATTTGCGGTTTAAAATAATAAGTTTCCGATTGGGGTAAAATGACGGCATTTTCTTCTGGCTTAAGTTGAATTTGAAGCAAGTAACAACCATTTTCGTACGGTAAAGGCCCCCTAATTGATTTTTCCCCCTCAACGTCAATAGAAACCATCACTGGGCCATGATTAACAGTTGAAGCAATACATATGCTGTTAAGATGAGATATAGCATCTAATTTAATCTCATTGTTTTCTGATTGAGTATTAAAGGTGAAGGTATTTTTTGGATAAGTATGACAACCAAAACACTGGAATGAATATGAACCATCCTTAGGCAAGCAATATGTTGATTCTCCTTTCTTGATCTCTATATCTTCTTTTATTGAATCTTCCGTAAGTTTATAAGATACCTGGAAACAAGATGATGTTATTAATATGATTTCCTCTACTGGCTGGCCAAACAGACAGAATTGAATTTGACCACGGATTCTTCATCAGTGATACCTATACATTCAAGACCATTTTGGTCTCAAATTTTGAAATTGCAAAAAGGGTCTCTTGTTGAAATGAACTTCTACCAAATAAAGACTGGCACAATCAAATATATGATTCACAAAATTTTACCTTGGTATTATGAGAAGAGATGAACTTGACAGAGTATCCACTTTGTGTAAATGTTGGAGCATTTACACTGATAGAATTTATCACAACATCATTGGTGTCCTTCACCCAACAAAACCTATTTGGTGATAAACTGAGCCTGTATGAACCAGGATACACATCAGTGAATTCATAATTTTGTCCTGAAAGATAACGATAAGATAGTACAACATATAAAAATATTAATTTTATGAATCACACCTTTCAATTCGACTGAAACTGTTTTTTTGATGGAACTTTGTAATGGATTCAAAAATACTTTAAAATTCTGGTAGTCCTTATCATTATGTAACTGTACCATTCCAGAAACAGTTGCTTTCAACTGTGAGAAAATTATAATTTCATTATTTTCTCTGAATACTTCAATATTTTGAGATGTTGGATGAAATCTGAAATATTCAATCTTTCATTGGACTCAAAAACTCGTCAATTTTTCACAACTTACTGCAATCCATTTTCTTTATCTGAATCTTTTACTTGAACCTGGATTCCATAAGTTCCTTTTGGCAAATACTCGCAGAATCTACCAGTTTTTGGATCACTCTGCACATTCTTCAAAAATGTAGAACCAACTTTCACTATTGTGACTACATGGGACTGAATACTTTCTACCTTACCACAGATTTTGAAAGCTGCAGGAGCAATAGGTGGCAGGTTTTGAATATTTGGACTCGCTTTTATTGAAATTCCTTCAAATAACATACTTTCTGGAAAAAGTTAACTTTGCATTAGAATTGAAGGCATGTCACAAATATTACTTTGTTGCTATTTATCTGACAAAATTTTAGTTTCTTTGGGTAACTTTTTTTTTAATATATGCCTAACTTATACACTATACAAAATGGCATTATATTTCTTCTTTAACTAACATTTAATGCTATTAAGATGAAGATGCCTATTTGTAAAATGGACTAATAATATGATCCCATGCACACAGCAAATCATACAAATGCTGCACATATTTTGATATGAACCCAAATTAATATGACTCATTAATTTTCAAGATTTGTCAATGTGTTAGATTGTGTCTTCTAAATTCAGAAATACTTCTGTTTACAACGTACCAACTTTTGCATTGATTTTGATAACTCCAGTTTTCAGTTTTTCTAATCTGTAATGACCGTTTGCATCAGTCTTAGTTATTAATTTATCATTCAAAAAGATTTCAACATTTGGTAATCCATGAGCTTGATCGTGAGACTGAATTACTTTTCCTGATACACTAAAACCAATAACCTAAAAATTATATGCATATCAATCACAATTTCTCCACACTAATTGGTGAATAGTACATTTACCTCAAAACTTCTTTCAAGTTCTACATCTCTGTTTGAAATCGTCAGTTCAATCTTAGATGGTTCCACATCCATATTTTGGTTCTGATAAAATGGTGCAACATAATAGTTTCCCACAACTACAGATGGAAAAATGAAACGCCCCAATGAATTAGTTACAACTGCACAAACTGGTTTTTTTGTATGACCCCACTTAACCAGTAAGGAATTATCACAACCGAGTGCTGCATTATCAACCTTGAAAATATAAACATTTCTAAAATATTCAATGCACTGCATTTTGAAATGTCCCCACCTCTTTGTTTTCATTGAATAATAGGATAGTAGTATTTGCAACAGCTTCTCCTTCACTTCTTGCATATCCAGAAACACTGTAACCATGGATTATAAAACTACCTGCAGGTAGTTCAGTGTTACCTTCTGTGACTTTAACTTGAAGTTCTTTCTTTAAAAACTTCCATCTAAAACATCTGGATGTACAACAGGAAACTTTCACATCACAAGTCTTACCTTTGGTGTTCTACTTGGATTTTATAATTTCCAGGATACACTGGTGTGAATGAGAATACTCCATTTTCACTAGTTTCAGTCTTTCGAATTTCTGTTTCAGATTTTAATTCCACTATAACCCCTTCTGGTCCATTAGTGGCATCTCCATAGTTTTCAACCTAAAAATAACTCATTAAATTTCTTCAATTCTTTCAAGAATTCGAAACCCGACTTACTCTTCCTGTAATACCAAATCCCTTGAAGCTAAAGTTAATATCATTTCCTTTGCTACAAGGATCATTTATTCCGTCGATCAATAACCCGACATTATTTGGATTGAAACTCCAACCTGGAGGAGGATTTAACTGAGGAAAAATAAGAATAAAATGACAATATTCTTTAATTGCTCTTTACCACCAACCTGAATAATGTATTCGCCCTTATCATATATAGGGAGGAAATAATATCCATTGTTAGGAGCACAATTGGTTTGATCTTTCAATATTCCTTGTTTCGTTAGCCTGAAAATGAAAATATTCAGATTGAAACGATGATACGTGGAAATTTCTGAAGAACTTTCTTACAACTTAACCTCTACTTTGGAAAAATCAATTTGAACATGACTTTTGACGAATCCACCACATCCAAGCACATCGTTTGAATAAGACTTTGATACAAGAATTGAAACAAGTATAGCAGTTGTGATAATTTTGTACATTTCTTTCATAAATTTCAAAATTTTAATACACCCAAATTTTAATTTTAATTTTTTACGAAACCATAACCACAGAGCATCTAATAAATATAACCTACATAAAGGATCATAGATAAAAAAGATTCTTCTTCCATACTACGATACTCTCTGGTTCTTGGAGTGACGAACACAGAACAAGGAATGAGAAACCATAGATATTGTATGTTCTGTGGATATTTCTATGGAGGTATAGACCACAGAACAGGAATGAGAAACCATAGATATTACATGTCTATGGTATAGACCACAGAACATGAATGAGAAACCATAGATATTACATGTCTATGGTATAGACCACAGAACACAAATAGATGAATAGACCACAACAGTCTATATAAAAAGCCACAAACTAAAAAGCGGCAACGCCGTATTAAATTTTGAAGTAATAGGTAATGCAGTAATCTTATTTCTCCATAGCTTAGAGGAAAAGATAATGTTCAAGAATGTAAGTATGTATGAATGTATGTCATTTTTTTTCACTTTTTACAGCCGAAATGGCTTGATGGATTTTTCATATAAATCACCTTAAGTGATTATCTGGCTATAACCATACTTATTGTTAATAATTTAGATTCATCTGATAATCAAATTTATTCCAAATGACTTACCTGATCATTCTCGACCCAATGGACAGGATGAATACATTTTCCCTTGTCATCAAATTCGACACTGACTCTTTCTCCCTCATTAAATTTTAGACAATTTTATTATCATTTATTAATTATTATTGATTAATTTCACATGTAGCTCAAATACGTCATTCTCCATTTAAATGCAAAATTAACTACAAGGAGCGCTCAATGATGAGTGCAGTTTAATTGCCTACTGTTATTCGTTGAATTAAACCTGATGCATTTACAATTAATCGATTAGATGTTTCGATTAAAATGAAGGCGCACTCGAACGATTTTTAAAGAAATTCCAATGTTCACATACTTATACCTTATACAGATGGTTGAAGACGTTGAAGATGAAGATATTAATGAGGTCAGGATTCGAATCCGATGGGTTGCAAAGGTTTAAAAATGACGGACACGCAATTTTAAAACATGTCGAGTGAACAGATTATACTTTGAAAATCAAAATGCACAATAGGTACTTCATAAATTTATTTGAAATTGTCAGATCATAGTATAAACATGCAATTCGTTTCGGTAGCAATAATTGTGGAATATGAGTATAACTTATCATGTTTGCAATGCTAATCATAAATTGGGATTTGATTCGTAGGTTTACTGAAGGAAAGATGATAAGATTCAATCGAATTGATGTTGTTTCAATCCGACGATAAGAAGAGACTTGCATCAATATTTTCCTATTTTTCCGCAGTCTGCACCTATACTTTCACACACGAGCATGGTGTTGGTGTTGTTAATGATTGTGTTTCATATTGCCCACATCTTCGACTAGAAATAAGACTTGCAACAAGGTTAAGAAAACATTAAAAAATTCAATACATTCATTAATTATTGGGTGTTTTGCAATTTGAACTCTCCGTAGGAAGTAGTCCAGTACGTAGAGTCATATTCCTGGAGGGAGTAATGAATTAATGGTTATATTATGGATTTACAGCAGATACGTTTGTTGTCTCATTTCCGAAATGTTACAGTTGCAAGGCGCCCTGTTAGAATCGATACGACGTAGATATTCTGTTCGAAAAGATCGATTCCTCGGAGCGCAATCAGAGATTTCACACTAATTAAGAGAATTTAAAATATTGTCAGCTGGGGGAGGATTGAGGTGTCATTCACAGACTACATATTTCATATGGTGTCATTCTTTTGAACTACCCCATTTCATCCCGCGAATATACCCTGAGGCCGCGCTGTCCTGATTATAATCTCCTTCGAGGGAAATTCAATTAGAAAAACAACATATCGCGTCGAGTCGTTCGATCTGATAGACAACATGTGGCGGTTCGTATTTGTGGAGTCAAGAGTGGTAAATAAACGTGAATATTGTGGACAGGTAAATTAATAATTCCAGATTACACTACCTACACAAACTTCCTACCACTATTGATATTCTGTTAGCAGACATAAACTCAGTTGTTCTTGTGGAAACATTTTTTGCGGTCCCATTTATTGATTTCGTACGTTCAATCATCCATATTCTTTATTAATAATGTTTATACCTAGTTACCTAATTACCACATGTAACAGTGATTGAAAGTGATCGAATAATTAAAATATGAACTAATCAAAACTGTAGGTTCATTGGAATGCTGAATCTTTAACAACTCACCTTGCATTTCAATATGAAGAATGTTAGCTATCAAACGTATGTTTTTTATTTAGGTATACCTACACTCCGCCTGTTATTACTATATGCATAAATGAAGTATGAAATGAAATCACTTACAAAAGCCAATATATCTTATTCGATCACGTTTTTTTCTTGAACGCTCGTTATTTATAGACCGCTTCCGGTTGCCGGAAATGAATCAAATTCGCAGTTCTCCTACTAAGAGTAGGAATATCAAATTTAAATTTTAAATCCAGGCAGAGTACGTGAAATTGATATGATTCATTTCAGTGTTAATCATTCGCCAGAGATTCTTGTGAATAAATGTGTATTTCTAGTAAATATACGAATTAGGCATCTGTTTTTATTTCTTGACGTATCATCGGAAGAGCTTATAAACTAAAAAAAAATTGTCAAGTGCCAGCAGATCTCGTCGCCTGGAGGAGAATTCCGTAATACGTTCTATTATTGTTTCCCTAAAAATTTGAAGATTTTGGCTATAGTTTTCCTGTTAACTACATATGTGTCCGTCCGCATAAAAAACTTTATTGAGCGCTCGTTCTTACAGGTAAAAAACTTAATATTTGTTCCTACCCTATTCATGTTTTTTCCTCCAGCTTTTTATCCAATATGACCCTCAGTTCTACTTACACACCCTATATGACAAAGAATTTGAAAAAAATAAACGGCGATATTTCTCAGTTCCCTCTAAAATATAGCGCATGACAGAAATTGAGGAGGTTATTCGGACAATAACAGTTAAAAAAACGTTATATCGAACAAAACTATCTTAAGGATTTAACTTAATGACCTTAACGTCTTTTTAAAGCTTCTTTTATATTTTCTTATCTGTGAAACAAAGATTGCAAAGATGTGAACCTACCTTAATGAACTTCGCTGTGAAGCTATAAATAGCTATTTATTAATTCGCATTATAGGTATATTGCTGAAAAGAAGGTACCTTAAATCCCATTTGTGCACTTGCAGAAATATATCTTGTTTGTATTCGAAATATCTGCTCAGATGAATCATTGCATGCATTCTCCAACCCAATCCAAATACGGTCAACCGAGGATATTAACTTGTGCTCAGGCAACTGCGGCCAAATGGACTTTTTGCTATCGAAAAAGTACCAGCTGAGACAGTCAAGATTTGATTCATTATTCAGCTGATCAATTTTGATCGAAAATTTATTTTTCAGGGTAAACGTAGGTATTTGTGAGAGAAGGACGTTTTCTTCAAAATTTTACCCTAGTCAAACATGGATTTGAATACAAGTAAGTATCGTTTTAATTTATAACTATGTTCAAACGATTTTTATGCACAGGTGTTCTCAGAGATTAATCTTTATTTCAACTTGAGGTAGTCATTGAATTACGATTTCAGAATAAGATCAAGATCCGGGCCTGTTCCCCACTTGTAAAACTCGCAAGACGCGGTGAAGGTCACGAATGCTTCGAACTTTTCGAGTTCAGGTCCGGCTTCGTACGTATTAAGATCAATTAAATTGATATTTTTAACTCCTTTATTTCGAAACTTTTATGTAGGAAATTTTTCGAAATGGTTCATTTTGATGAATGCTACTTCCTGTTGAAAAAATACTGTATGTACCTGCTAATACATTTTTAACTAGAGACGAATGGATTTTTTTGTTTTTATAGGTATTCTTTCTGTATATTGTTTTGTAATAATATAATAATGCTTTCAGATTTATCAACATGGGGCATCAAAGTTGGCAAAACAATTGACAAGCTCAGAAAGCACGAATCCGCGGAAGCCGTTTTCAATGCACCCAATCCAAACAGGAATCAAGTTTGTCAGAGAAAATTGGCCGGAAAAAGGGAATTGCAATGTTTATTCGACAAATTTGGTGATAGTTGTTCCAAAGATGATTTGAGGAGTATCTACGATAGGTACAAAGCTCTAACTGACAATGAGGAACCGAACAAAACGATGACCCTACGTAAAGAAAATGTTAAGAGAAATAAGAATGTGCTATCGGCAAACTACCGACTCAGCGAAAAGCAGCTCATGGATTACCTTATGATAATGCAGCCTGATCCTGAAGAATTCAAAAATTTCGTAGATTCGCTGACAACGTGCTCGGAAGACGGAGAAAAAAAAGAGAAAAAACAAAAGAAACTGTCACATTTCAGCAGAATGTTGAACATGTTCACCAGAAGATCCAGTAAATCCGAATCGGACGACGAAAGTGAAAGATTGAGATCGAAAAGTTCCTCAACTGGAACTTTAACGAATATTTCGAACTTTTTCAAATATAAACGTTACAAGCGTAGCAACTCGTCAAATTCATCTTTATTCACATCGAGCGATACCGAATACGACAGTGATGTTTCCATTTTAAGTATTTCTTCTTTGGATAGGTGCAAAAAAAGTAATCTCAAGTATTCCCGTTCATTTCATGAGACTGACACGAAAAATAGAATAAATGAAGAAAACTCAGTGTTGTCGAATGAAAATAAAAATACTGCCTGTATAACTTCCGGCTCAGGAGAAAAGGATAAATCAGACAGAAGTTCTATCGACTCAGGATTCTTCAGCTTCAAACCTTTCAAATCGAATTTCTCGAATGACACTGAGGATATTCATTCAGGCAAGCGAACTAGAGAGCTTGAGGAAAATGAGAGAATCATAAGAAAAAAAATTGAACCGTGTATTAATAGGAATTTAGGAGATATGACGGACGCATGTGATCAACTAAGCAACTTGTCCATCACAAAAGCTTTGAAAATTGCTAAAGATAGAGAATTCAAGTATGTAAGATTGAAAGTTCTCGACAAAAAATCAATAGGAATTAATATCAAATACAAAAACGATAGTGGTCAAGACTCCACTGTATACATTGAGGGGATAATACCGGGTTCAATCGCTTCCAAGTGAGTACCTCTACCGCTTACAATTCATATCAAATATTTCACATAAATTGTTACACTTATTCAGACATTTCATAAGGCATTAACAAACTCCTATTTTAATTCTGAAATTAATTTACAGCTGTGGAAAGTTGGAGGTAGGCGACGAAATTGTTAAAATAAATGGTGTACACACTGAATTACTGATAGCTCAAGCACCTGAACAAGTGTTAGAACCCAAAAATGGGGAGTTGGAATTGCTGATTACCAGATGTCCTTCGGAGAAGAATTTGAGAAGTTTGAAGAGGAGTAGCTCTATACAGTTAGAGAGTCCGAACATTAAAAGAGAAGAGAAAAATAGGTTGGGTAAAATTGAATTCGCAGATCTGAAGCATCAAGTAGAAACTGAAAGGAAGATTTCTTTAGGCGAAATTCTAGGTGAATCATTCGATTCAACAGAAATGAATGAGCAATCTTATGAAAACAGGAATATTAACGAACAATTAACACACTCCAGAAAATTCACTGAGTTAAGCATTTCCGGAACCCCCAATAATAAAACACATATCGATAATAATGAAACGAGAGTAACGTTCGGCGATAGTATAGAAAGATCGACAACAGAAAAAGAACATTTCATTTTTAGAAAACCAACAAACAGAAGTTATAAAACTTCGAAGTGTAAAATAGATTTAGAAAATGATGAGACGAGAGTTACATTTTGTGAAGAGAGAGATAAAAAGACTTCCCAGGGAAAGATTCAACTGCAAAACAGCGACCGCCAATTGAATTACACTATAGAGAAAGAACATGAGGATCATAATTCAAATTTATTAATTACTTTCACAAAAGGACCAAAAATGAAATCTTTAGGATTTTCCATCGTAGGAGGTAAAGATTCAGTCAGAGGACCAATGGGAATATTTGTGAAGTCCATTTTTGAAAATGGACAGGCCGCTGAAAGTGGAAAGCTCCTTCCAGGTAAAAAAAATTCACAGCTAATTCGTTCTCATTCCAATCTATTTTTACAGGAGATAAAATCTTAACCGTAAATGGACATTCATTTCAAAACATGACCCACCTTGAGGCCGTACAATTCTTTAAGAACATAAAGAAAGGAAGTGTTCTTATAAAAGTATATAGACGTTACAAAGCCACAGCTTCTTTGTAAATAATTACAAATTTATGATTTAATTGTTCCAGTTGAATAAATAATTGTTTATTTGATCATACATTAATTATATCCACATTCAAATGAAACCGAATATTTCTAAACTCTAACAATTTTGAATTTTATCACTTTCGATACCTACTCACCGACTTTTCCCGAGTAAGTCCGATTACTACTCCCACGTAGTTGGCAAAACTGGAACTGATAGAGGTTGTCAAAGTCTGGTAACTGTCAAAACCGCTGCGCCATGTTTTCGTTGTCAGAGTTTTATTTTCGCAAAATAATTGAAAATATATGAAGTAACTCCATGTAAATCCAAAATTTCCATTATTTAAAAGTAGGCTGCTTGAAACGAATTTGCTGTACATATTCTTCCCTATTCGCCTCGTAGAAATTAAGGTTAAGTGCTAATTAAAGAGTTAATTTAAATCTACCAGACTGAACATAAACAGATTAATGAGTAAGTATGTGTGATTAAGTTCTGCATTGAACATTAACTTTAGGACGCGTATTCGAAATATGTGAATAAGTTGGAAATATAAATATTAGAAAAAATGGCTGGTTCATTTGATCCTGAAGATAAATCAAGGTGAGTTTTCTTTATTATTTGTATGACTAACGTTGATAACATTAATTAAGAGGTATGTCTTA
Organism: Adalia bipunctata; assembly: GCA_910592335.1. NCBI lineage: Eukaryota > Metazoa > Arthropoda > Insecta > Coleoptera > Coccinellidae > Adalia > Adalia bipunctata. The sequence goes on from OU342957.1 coordinate 5,825,410, forward strand.
ATTTGTTTACATTTTAGTTGGTATTTTGGCCACATGTCTCGGCAAGAAGCTAATGATTTGCTTGAGGCTGAGAGAGAAGGAGGTGTTTTTCTTGTCCGAGATAGTTCTACATGCATTGGAGACTTTGTGCTTTGTGTCAAGTAAGATACCATTCATTGCTTCATTGATAGTGGAAATAATACACTATTTCTTTACAGGGAAGATAGTCGTGTTAGCCATTATATTATTAATAAATTACAACATGATGATAGAATTACTTATAGAATTGGAGATCAAGACTTTGCTAATTTGCCAGAGTTACTTGCTTTTTACAAATTGCATTACTTAGATACCACACCTTTGATTAGGACTGCTTCTAGAAGAGTTGAAAAAGTTATAGCTAAATATGATTTCATTGGTCAGGTATGGAATTTTTTTATTTAGATTTGGTAATCCAAAAATTCCTGTTACATATACAAATTTCTACAGATAAAAGATGACTATTCCCCCAACTTTTGATAAGAGTTTTGAAAGAATGTACATTCGAATTTTCAGGATCCTGATGATCTCGATTTTAAGAAAGGAGATATATTAACAATAGTATCTAAGGATGAAGATCAGTGGTGGACCGCAATAAATAGCAGAGGTCTGAAAGGATCGATTCCGGTACCTTACGTTGAAAAAGTATGTGTATTTTTATTATGAAATTTGTTTAATTTTTTTTTTAGAGCTGACTAAAGTAGAATTTTTTTCAGTATGTAGAATCACAGCCATCAAATGATATATCGAGACCTAATTCTGGAGAGTCTTCTACAATACAGCAGGCTGAAGCAGCAATGAAAAAAAATCAGATACAGGTGAAAAAAAGTTTTGTATATAAAATATAGAATAATAAACCATACTCAGTCTGATATATATTAGAACAATGTTGTTTATCTTTTTTAGAGAAAATTACCAGCAAAGGCAAGAGTGAAACAAGGTAGAGTTCCCAATGCTTACGATCAAACTCAGTTGAAGTTAGAAGTTGGAGATATCATAACTGTTACCCAGACAAACATAAATGGTCAATGGCAAGGAGAACTTAATGGCAAAGTTGGCTTCTTTCCGTTTACTCATGTTGAATTTTTAGGTAGTGATAATGAAAGTTAATAATTTAACTTCGGCATTGCTACAAGTGTATAGGTGCTCTATGTATATTTATTACTAACTATTAATAGTTAACTGATACATTTTAATGTAATAATTATGGGCTTATTTTATTATGTACGATCAATTACAAGTTTTGTGCTGAAAACTGTATTTTTCATTATTATACATATCAATATTTAGTTAGTTATGTGCTTTATTGAATCACCAACGCTCGAAACTCCTTGGAACATATTTTCCACTCATTACAAGTGTGTACATAATGGGATAAAATATCTTAATATTGCTTCATTACACATTGCCGCTTATGAATACACATCCTTTCACATTAATAATTTATTCGAAAAAAATATGAAATGTTTTCTACCCTTCAATTAATATAAATATAACCAAACATCTTTGCAATAACATTTTTTCTGTGGGTTCTGTCAATGTGGTTCTATGACACAAAGCGCGTATGTGTTCTGTGGTATGGACTGATTATCTGATAATTATTTTTCAGCATAAACTTCTTGTTAAAAAGTATGCTTCTGCACTCGCACAGGAAATGCGGGAAAATTTCCTATTTCGAATGTGAAACAAATTAAAATTGAGACCCAATCCACAGAATACCTATATAATCTTTCCGTTGGTATCATCGCATACAGAAAGCTCTACGTTGACAGCAATCTCGTAGAAATGAAGTTTGATTTGACTGATTTGCTCCATTACTCTATGGTCGATGGTGCTATTCGCAATGTATGCGTGATGCGTCTACGAAACAATTTATGAAAATGTAAACTAAAACTCGATTTAAAAATGGTCAGATCGAAATTTCCTGGAAAACCCTCAAAGCACGTAAATAGAAAAAGGGTAAATGTCCTTCCTCCAAATGGGGAAGTTCCCAACAACGACGATAAGGTGACAGTTATTGAGGATAAACAGGTAAACATTTATTTGTTTATTCTGTCTGGTTGCAATTTTTGTTGTTGACTTTTTGTTAGACATAGATATTTTTTTAGGTTTCCAATAGCAACACAACTGCTAGTCCCCCAAACGATGTGATTGTTCAAAATATTTCATTGAAGAGGCGTTTGACAAGAAATCTGCAGGCTTCCAATTTGAGGAACAAAACAGTTAAGAGGAACTTGATTTCGAGAATGTGCAGTAATAACGTTATGAAAGGAAACATCACTATAAAGAGGAATAGAACGAAAAATGGAAAGGGTTTATCCCGAAAATGTTACAATACCCTCAAAAGTGTTTCCCGTGGAAACCAGAGAGACTCAGGAAATTTGGGAAAATTTATTCTTCCGAGCAGAAGTGTTCACTCATCACGAGTTATCAAACCTAATAAACGATTCCTAGATTTGAATGAATCTCTCACACATAAACAAAAAATTCTTAAGAGACATTGTAGTGATCGTGAACAAGAAAATGGCAAAGTAGGAACAAGCAACAGTACTTGTAGCCAGAATAATAGTAAAGAAGCATCCCCATCCAACTGTTCCAATCGGAGAATCATTCTAAGACAAGCTAGGTTACAATTTCATTCTCATTCATATCCATCAAACTCTCAAGGACCTTTTTCGAGTACATCAAACAATGGTTCAGGTCCGGGCACTGTTACGTGTGGTGTGTGCGGTGCAGTGCGATTTTACCGGTTCATAAAGCAAGCAAGAAAATTTAATATTTATAGTTGTGAATCGTGTCGAAAGTTCATTTCAAAGATGATAAAACGTCAATCATACAATAATAAAGGCAATGCCTTAGTTTGCCATAAAGGAGAAGGAACATGTCATGTGCCCCCTATTGTAAGGAGTCAACAGTGGAAACTGATTAAATGTGCCTATAGGGCTAGATGCCCAGCGTGCTGGTTGAAAATGTGCCTTCGTTCATTCCAAATGCCTGTGAATTTGAGAAATAATCTATCTCAACTCTTGCCCTCATTCATGCAAACACCTGACTCCATGTTTGGTAACAACTCATTGTTTTGGTCATCAGGTATTCGATCTGTTGATGTGAATATCAACAAAGCTGTCACACCTTCTGTATCAGATGAAAAATCATCCACACCTAGGCCTCTCCGAAGCAATAACAGTATTACCGCATCAAATAATAATCCTTCCACAAGTACAGAAATTAAAAGACAGAAAGTTGATTTGAAGGGGCCAAGGGTCAAACATGTCTGTAGGAGTGCTTCAATTGTTCTAGGACAGCCTGTTGCAACTTTTTCTGAAACAGATAAAAGCAAATCTGAAAAGAATGAATCTGTTAAAGAAAATATCTCATCAGATGAAAAGCCCATTATTGAAACCAATGTCGGTTCCTGTAAAAGTATTATTTGGAAGGAGCCTAAATCGGATTTGATTTCTAGTGAATCTGAGTCTATAGATAGTGATAAATACAAATTTTCTTCTGTGAGCGATGTTTCAATTTCTTCATCCAGAAAAGATAGAAGCCACAGAATAACATCACAATTTTTAGCCGAGGTAAGTTATTTATTTCGATATAGCAATTTTTGTTAAATCTAGTATGATATGTAACATATTGTTAGTATAGAGGATTGAATTTCACATTTAGGTCAAGCAGCCTGTAGATGATCAATTTTTAAGTCAATTAGGTTTCACTTTATTTGGATTTGTATATTAATGTTGGACTTCTTCTGATCATATTGAAAGATTGTGCAATAATATTGCATTGTCTGAGTGTTCCTAGCAATATTGGGCAATATATTGACCAAGGTATTGGTCATTTAACACTGCTTTTTAGTCCACAAGATTTGTAATGCATTTAAGGAGTGGGGAGATTAACAAAAGAGGGGTTTCTACCCTCACGTCGCCTAGTTCACAAATATTTCACATCTTCGGGTATAGACCTCCAATTGAGTGTGTTCATGAGCATTACATTCTATTTAATCCAGGAAAGTTCATCAGATTGCAATTCGTCTGTTGGGAAAACATTAAAATTCAGCATTTTTTGCCTTTTCGAAACATGCCATGTTTTATTCTGAATTTTTTAAAATGAAAATCATTCAATTAGTCAACAGAAAAGGCAAAAAAATAAAAAAAAAATATGCATTACTGAACATTCAAGCCAGAACTATGACCACAATAGTAGGGAAAGCCTTGCGCAAGATTCCACTGTTACCGAGAACTCCAAATAGTGGAACTCCCTCTTTACCATTCCATCACATTCTGTTAGCCTGAGGGAATGGTTAGCAGGTAGGAATTACCACTCAATAGGAGCACAGATAATCAATCAGGTTCTGCTCTATTATATTATTAGGGTCCGAATAATTAAAAATCTCACAATTTGTGATTCAAAACTCAGTTTATTTCATGAATTTGTGAACATTATTGGCAATGTTATAAGAGATGTACAGAAAGCAAAAGATTAAAGACAAACTGGAAACTTCATTGTGTGCATGCTTTATTTTCAGAATAAATCCAATGAGAAAAATAAAGTATCCAGTCAAATTCAACACTCCATTTCCATAGATTTCTGGGAAAATTATGATCCTGACGATATAAGTCAAAATGGATTTTCATTGATATCCTGTGAAAAATTTCCGATGCCATCCATATGTTTTCTCTGTGGGAGTGCAGGTTTGGAGGCTCTTCTCCATTGTTCAGCTTGCTGTGAGCCTTATCATCCTTTTTGTTTGGAGCAGGCACCCCAGTTAGATAGTTACAATATAAAGCAGTCCATGTGGCTTTGTCCAAAATGCACTGTATGCTCTTCATGTAATCAGAGTGACAGGACCAAGGTTAACTGTCAGAAATGTTACAAATCGTACCATTTGGAATGTTTGAATTATGGATTCAACACAAAGTGGTCTACAGAAGAGAAACCAACTGTTAGTATACATTATAATACATCTTATTATATTAGTTGTCTGGAATATAAGGTAGAATCACTAACACTGGGTTTCTTAAACATTGATCAGAGAATTAAACGTTGACTGATAGCAATTCTCCTATCAATGTATGTGTTACGTAGTGAATGCTCAAATATTTCCAAGATCAGACATTAACATTTCAACATGTCTGAGCTGATGTATATTTATTGTTTTAGATATGCTCAAAATGCTTGAGATGCAAAAGTTGTGGAACTGAAAATATAACAAAATTTGTGGGTAATTTGCCATTATGTCTAACTTGCTTGAAACTTAGAAAAAAAGGGAATTTCTGTCCACTTTGTCAAAAATGCTATTATGAAAATGATTTCTGTTCAAAGGTAAGTGATTGAATTGAATCTAGATTTGCATTTTTTGAAAATATGTACCATTTCAGATGATGGAGTGTGCAAATTGTAACAAATGGGTTCACTCCAAATGTGAAGGATTATTAGAAGAACAATATCAAATTCTGAGTCTCCTTCCAGAATCTATTGAATATATTTGTATGTTGTGTTCGAAAAATTCAACTCCCTTGTGGCGTAAAGCAGTAGATTCTGAACTCAAGGCCAGTTTCAATAATGTTCTTCGATTGCTCAGCAAGAACAAGTTGGCCAGAGATCTCCTTAAGTGGAGTCCTTTGAACAATAGTACTTCATCTCATAAAACAATAACAACAGTTAAAAAAATTCAGTTTGGCGATACTGATACCAGCACTGGGATCGACATGCAAAACAACAACATAGAAATTGTTTTTCCTACAAAGCAAGTCACACAAAACGCTGTGAACATTCGGACTATGTTGGATATAAAAAATAAATTGAACTCCAATGAGTATCATTCTGTGCGAGAATATGATATGGAAATGGAAGAAGCCTTAAATCACACACAGTCTGAAGAGATCGTTAGTATATATCGTTCTATATTACATAACGTGTTCCCATGGTATGAAAGTTCAGATAGTGAAGAAACAGAGCAGATTTCAATAAGCAAAGTTGAAAAAACTAACGAAGTAATTTCCAGTGATAATATTGAAATAAACTATTTGCCCCAAATTGAACTATCTTGTAATGATATTAGGATTTGTGGATTTTGCAAGGTTGTTGGAGATGGCTTGGGAGAACAAGAATCTCGATTGCTATATTGCGGCCAGAATGAGTGGGTCCATGCAAATTGTGCACTTTGGTCTTCTGAAGTGTATGAAGAGATAGATGGTTCTCTTCAAAATGTTCATGGTGCTTTATCTAGGGGCCGTTCAATAAAGTGTGCTCATTGCAAACAGAAAGGAGCTAGTGTTGGTTGTTGTTTTAAAGGTTGCTATGAGACGTACCATTTCACCTGTGCAAGAAAGGCGAACTGCATTTTCTTACATGACAAAACTGTTTATTGTGCATCACATCAATTACCAAAAAATAGTAATGTAATAACATCATCACACGATTTCGACATAAGGAGATCAGTTTATGTAGAGTTAGATAAAAAGAAAGGAAAATTCTGTGAAATAGACAAAGTTAACTTTATGGCTGGATCTCTATGTGTTACTAATTTGGGAAAAATAAATCCAACACTATCTGACAGTTATGAAGCTATCATTCCAATTGGATTTGTTTGTTCTCGATTATTTTGGTCAACCGTGGAACCTTGGAAGTTGGTGTGCTATAACATCACAACATCTCCTAACAATAACAATTCCAATACTTTTTTGACTGACAAAAATTTCACTATTGACCATACCTTGCCCAAACCAGTTATTGATAGGAAATTCAAAGAACTTAATATCTGGCAGAAAGATTTGGAAAAGAGGAAGAGCGAAGTAATGGATATCGAAGAAGATGAAGAGCCTCAAAATACTGCAGACATTCTATCTCCTGAGCTCACAGATGCTATTCTGAAAGAATTACCCCATGATCTTCTTGATGGAATTTCTGTTCAGGACATTATTCCAAAATTGATGCCCTTCGAAGACTTACCGAATATCATTGATACTAGTAATAGTGAATCAAGCAACATAGAGGAGTCTGATCAAAGATTTAGCAGGGAACTGAAAAGGAGTAAATCCGAATTATTTTCGCAAATGAATGAGAATTTTGAGAAAGTTGCAAAAGACAAAACTAATCAGAGGTCTTGTAGTGTAACTCTTAGTTGTAAATTGGACAGGTCCCTTTCTCCTGTGTTGAAAAAACGAAAAGTAGTGCCTTCTCATGAAAATAATCTCTATTTTAAGTTGTTGCAAGTTGATGGAAATTTTGATGATAGTGCAAGTGAATGTGGTTCACCCACTAGGTTGAGAGGTACTGCTTGGCAGATGGTTTCATCAGAAGAACCTGTGACTTGTGAAAAATGCCAGTGTACATATAGAACACAAGCGAGCTACAAAAGGCATTTGGATAATTGTGAATTATTATGCACTAGTGAAAGTGATTCTGAGTTGGTCGAGAGTAATTCTTTTCAAGAAACTAGGCTAACTGCTACATGCATTAATGCTCAAGTTGACAGTTCATTTGTCATGGAAAATTCACAACCTGTTATGATTAATTCATTTGAATCTTATCAAAATCATCTTCATACATCTGTCCTGAACACTTTTGTCAAGTCAAAGTCATCACAAGTCATTGCTACGCCGCAACATAACTCAGAATTAATAATGCAAAATTCACAATTGGAGCAGAGGTCCATACTTCCTACGCTTATACCAACCCAGTGCAATATTCAACACCTGAATTCTGTAACACCAATAACTATAAATCAACCTAGTATAAATGAACATCATAATGATCAGGCGTACACTATACCGCAGCAGAATATTCCAATGAATGAATCTATTTCTGTTTCCAGTAATCAGTCTTTAACAATTCCTAATAATTTTTGTATGAACCAAGCTGTGCCTTTATGTGTTAATCAACCTGTACATTTGCAGTCTAATACATTGACTGTTAATCAGACGCCTTCATTGATTGGATCTTCGAATGGAATGCTGAATTCAATTACTTTGAATCAGATTGCCCAGCCCAATTTACAACAGTCTGTAGAATATCAACAGCCTGTTACTTTGCAATCTGTACCATTTGCAGGGAATGTAAATCAACCTATCATCAATATTGGTTCCCAAAACTCTATTAATTTGAATGGAAAAATTCTTTCCAATAATAATATATTAAATTCAGTAGTTACTCAAGCAGTAAATGTGCCTACAAGTCAGTGGATTAAACCCATGGGGAAGCCAATGATTCAAGAAAAATTTGTGAAAGCTAGGCCTAGAACCAAAACAATTATGTCGAAGAAAAATTACAGTGATAACGAAGCAATAGTGATAAATGCACAGACTTCTACTCCTGTGATTCTGCAGCATTTGCCATCCACTAATTTGGTACCTACTTTTGTAGATACTTTTCAGCAGCAAGCTGGACAAAATGTACAATATATTGCTACTATTACGCCACAAATCAACCAGACAATTCAGAGTCAACTTGTCCAAATTCAGCCAGAAAATAATCTGATAAGTCTTGTTCCTGGTATGCAGCCTGTAATCATCCAACAGCCAAGAGTTCTTGAGAACCAGTTGGTAATGGACAGTAATGGAACAATTTCATGGGCTCAGGCACCACAAACAGTACAACCAGTCTATTATGGCTTTGAAACGATAGTTCAGAATACTGTCATGCAGTCTCAACAGTTCTTACCAACAACAGTTCCTGGAGTTTTGGCTGCAAATAGTTCCTATTCAACTACTACACAAGTATTTCAAACCAGCAAGTTGGAACCCATGTTGGATGTTGCTTCAAATAGCTTTGTATTAGTGAATCCAGGACAACTTATCACATCTCAGGCTTCTGTTGAAATACCAAGATATTCACAGCCTATAAAGACTATGTCAACAACCACTCCTATGGAAGATAGAAATAGGACACAACCTCTCAAATATTCCATTGTTTCAACTGGCCCCACCAATAAGCAACAACAGCAGATCATTCAGCAGCCTGTCAGTACTAACAGTATTCATCTTCCAACTGCGCCATTTGTTCAAGAACAAGGTATACCAACAAATATAGTTACTCCAACTCCAAAACCAGTTCAAGTTCAGAATCGGCCAATGAACCGAGTTTTGCCCATGCAAACTACTCATATCAAAGACAAACAAGTTAACAAGCCTACCGATATTCAAAAACTTCAGGAAATTCGTAAATCTAAAATGGATCTTCAATCTTTTATTGAGAGCCATAAAAATTTGGAAGCCAAGAAATTAATTGGCGAAAACCGGAAATGTGTTGATATTCATGAAAAATTTATTGATGTTCAGAAATCTTACACCAATGTACAGAAATCATGTCCAGAAGTGCAGAAGCCTTTTTCGGAAATGCAGAAACCATACATAGATATATCCAAGTCTTTGCCAGAAGTTCAGAAACCATTTTCAGAAATCCAGAAACCATACATAGATATATCAAAGTCCGTGTCAGAAGTTCAGAAACCATTTCCAGAAATCCAGAAACCATTTCTGGATGTTCAGAATTCATTTTCTGATATAAAAAATCCTTATGTTGAGGTCCAAAAGTCTTCGGTAGGCAGCCAAAATGAGCAAATTCAGAAAGCTGTGGTTGCGGATTTACCACTGTTGGAAATTAAAAAAACCGCTGATACCCTCCATTTGTCTGTTGAAAAATTGAATAATCCGAAAGAAATCTCTGCCACATCTACAGTAGACATACACATGCCTAGTTTGGATATTCAAGATCTTCAGTGTGATCTGAACAAAACCCCTATTTTTGAAAATCTAGCCATGGAGGTTGATGATATTACATCCATTCAAAATTGTTCAGCTATTGAAAGTATCAAAGAGGGGGTGCCCACTCATATACAGACAGAAGAAATTCCTTCTGGTATGGAAAATAAAATGGATGGTGAGAACAAAACCAAACTTTCTGCTGATGAATTATTCAACAGTTTGATTCAAGATCAAAAGTTGCATCTTCCTGAAAAACCTGTCATTAAACCCCTACAGAAGGAAAATATTGACACAAAAAACGAGTCCTTGAGGATTGTTTTTCAAAAACAAAGCAGAGATGGAACCTATAAAATCAGTAATAATTTTGTTACAAAGAACACAAATGTTCAGGTTGCTCCTTTGAAGCCCATCAAATCAAATAATCCTACAGTGCCTCTGTCCCAAATGAATAACCGTATGAATTCTTCACTCCCAAAATACATAAAAAAGGAAAAGAAGGCTGTCACTAATTTTGATATAAAACCAACAATACAAGAGAAGAAAGCCAACGATTCCATCTTGTACACCATCGAAACTCAAGATGGATTCAGATACACATCCACATCAGTGTCAGACCTATGGTCTAAAGTGTTTGAAACTGTTCAGAATGCAAGAGCAGCTCACAATATGCCTCCTTTACCAGAACAGTCTCAAAATGTCATGAATGATCTACATGTGTTGGGACTGAAACACAATGGGTTAAAATATTTATTGGAGCAGCTACCAGCTGTTTCCAAATGTTCAAAGTATAAACCTAGCTATCATTTCTCAAATCTGAACATCGATCTTGATGATGAATATACAGTTGGCCACTCATTTGGATCAGTCAGATGTGCACCTCATTTGAAAAGATACAATCAATATGATATGTTTGGTTGGTTATCTTCCAAACATCGTAAACCTGAGAACACGATCATATATGATATGGAGCTGCCTAGGTAAGGCTTTAACCTTCACATTACTTGGTTCGGTTTTACATTTCCTAATTTGTAGGAGAGGATCAATAAACAATTTACCAATGGCTATGAGGTTCAGACAATTGAAGTTGACATCGAGGTATTCAGTGGGGGTATACCGTTCCAATATTCATGGAAGAGGATTGTTTTGTCTGAGAGACATTGAAGCTGGAGAGATGGTGATTGAATATGCAGGAGAGGTAAATTGATGGACATATTTTCTCATTGTATTATTTAATGTTAACTTTTGTTAGGTTATCCGGTCGATTTTATGTGATAAACGTGAAAAGGAATACAACCAGAAAGGAATTGGTTGTTACATGTTCAGAATCGACGATAATTTGGTAGTTGATGCCACAATGAAAGGCAATGCAGCGAGATTCATCAATCATTCTTGTGATGTAAGTTATATACATTTCTATTGAATAATATACGAAGTTTTTTATTTTTATTGAACTGTAGGATGAGCAAAACAAATTCTTAGAACTTACTCTGAAAGTTTTATGTTTTACGTCAAGAAAATCAGAACAAAATCAATTGAAAAAAATATATCTGGTCATGCGCGTCGTTGAAGGCTTTTGAAATAATAACTTTTGCATGTCCAAAATTTGTTTTTCACAGTATTATGGTGAAATAATAAGAATTTGTAGTTTTTCCTGAACAAGATCTTTATTCAATCATCATTCATTTCAGCCAAACTGTTATTCCAAAGTGGTTGAAATTCTTGGTCACAAGCACATCATCATTTTCGCACTGAGGCGAATTATATACAGTGAAGAACTAACATATGACTATAAATTTCCTTTTGAAGAAGACAAAATCCCTTGTACATGTGGAACTCGCAGGTGCCGCAAATTTCTCAACTGATATTCAGTGCTTCTCGTACATTGTACGTTATTTTATGTATTATAAGAGTGTAATTAACGTTGTACATATTTTTAGACATTTTTGTAATTTCTTTCTCAATACCAGTTTGAGATACTAAATTTGTTACCATATTAGATTGGCTGTTAACTTGAATGCATTACAAGGAATTTAAACAAGAATGTGGAGTAAAAAGATGGTAACTGTTCAACTGGTCTATACATAGCACCTACATTGTCCACGAACATTATTCATTCATGGAATCTTGAAAAAAATTGTAAATTCGGTTTTTGAGAAATTTATTTATGAAATTTGGCTGTGAGGTTTTATGCATTTGTGCCATTGGCTCTGTAGGTGTTCTGTGTTGGTTCAAAATCTGTTACATGTAAGATGCTATGTGATATGTTGCATATAGTTCTTTGAAATTTATCTTGTTGAATTTATGAAACGCTTTCTGACTTCAGCTATACTAAATGCCTGCTACTATATTTGCACCTTCTTTAAATATAGAGATTGTCTATAAGATTCCAGTGTATGACATATGGGTTGGCAGAGTTCAGTTCAACTGAACATCACTCAGCTATGAGCCATCACTGTATGGCAGGTCCATTCAAGAGTCAACTGATGTAATTGACTAAAATATTAATATGTATTATCTTTAATGGGAAGTGACTAACTAGATCTCAAATCTAAACTTTTAGATAGACTCTAGAAAGTGGTAGCATTTGCCACCCACTGATGTAGGAAAACCTGTGCACATTTGTTTCAGATCTTTTATAACTATCACTACCATTTGGTAGTTTGGAGCTACCACTTTTCTAGTCAGCAGTTAAACAAACGTCTAAGTTATATTGTTCTTCGTGCATAACGTGCTTCACAACTCGTAATTTATTATTAAACCTAACTAAACATTAAGTATAACATTTTTGTATTTTCAAGCACTGACAAAAAATGTAATTTTGGGGTAAAGTTGAGATTCGGATGTCAAATGAAATCAATATTGATGATATTGGAAAACATCACAATATTCTTGAATAATGTGAACTTTGCCTACCCATTTTTTTATTGTTGATTAATTTATCCCAGTATTTTATATTTCGAGTTCTTTGTAAGTTTTTTTTTATGAATCTCCAACAATTAACATTATATTTTTTTTAATTGAGACAATATCTACATATCATAAATGAACAAATATTGTTCTTTAGCATGTTTAGAGGCCTTTTTGTAATAATGTAAATAAGATACATATAAATGTATATGAAATTATTTGTACAGTGTTTATTTGAAATAACGTTTTTTCATAATGTGAAAGCAGCTGTACTATAAATCTTGTAAGTGATAATTATTCAATAAAATATTTTCAAAATTAAAAACTTTCGTTGATCTCCATTTCCTGACATTCTTTTTGCCAGTCGTCTGGTATCACAGGTTTCATCCGTCCTTCAAAGTCTTTTAATGTAAACGTATCTCCAACATTGGGTAATTTTAGTTCCTTTTCTTCACAATGACCACAGTCACTATAGTATAACTGGAAAAATATCAAGAAACTTCACATAACCATTTTACTGAATATGTCTAAAAGTTTGGAGGAAAAATCGCATTACATTTAGTTTATTAACAGAGAATATTTCAAATGTAAAGTTAGGATATGGTATATCTGACTGTTTCAAAAGAAAGTTCTTAATGAAACATGAGGCTTGATCAATGAATAATACCTTTACTTCGGGATGAGGTGCATGATGGAGTTCAATTATGAAATAAGCTGCAAAGTTCGGTTTGAGTATGTCAGTAAAACCAAGTGTACGTAAAATATTGATTAAAGTTATATCATGGCCAGAATATAAGAATAACATAGGAGATTCCTTATCAGCTTCTACATCTTTCATATTAGCCAACACTTTTTTCACAAATGGACCTGAAAATGCAGAGATGAATCGTTAACACGCGATATCAATTCAATTTGAAGCATATTGAAAAGGTACCTCCTTTCATTCTTTTCATGAATTCTGTTTCAGTGAAAGATGCTAGGCAGAGTATCGCAATGGGTTTCATTTTTTTGGGAAAAACTTTTTCAGTCCAACCTGGCAGACTCAAGTTTTGTAACTGTTCAATTTCTAAAGTATTGTACAGTTCTTCGACTTTTCTTATCGTATCAACTTTCATGCCTGTTTTCTCTGTCAAATATTCGAACAGTTCAGAGTTATCCTCCATTATTTTTTTGTATTTAGGTGTGTCGAATAACTTTTTATAAGAATCTTCGAATTTTTTGCACGATTTTTGTGCGGCTATAAGCTGAAACATAGATGTTGAGTATGTGTTTGGTTGAGATTTTTCATTATGAACTAACATTGTCCTGGTTCCTGGGTTTGTAGCTTATTGGAATTGGCTGCCATAGTAAATCAGGATTCCAAATCTCTTCATTCTTTGGGATGAAAAGTCCACTGTTGAATAGTTCAGCACTCATCAAGCATCTGTCTGAATAGCTACTCAGAACTTTCACATCATTAGGGGTAAAATAACTTGGTAGAAAGCAGAAATATTTTGTTCGAATTCGCTCACCCAAATTATACATTTGTAATTTTCCTTTCTGTGAAATAAAACACCTAATGAACTCAGTCTTTGGATTGTATATCTACTTACTTTCGTAAGGGATCCCAATCCATCAGACCAGAGTGTGTTATAGGGATCATTTGGGTAAACCAATGAGGGACTTCTTTCACCATGTCTGAATACCTAATAATTAATAGGAAAAAGAAAAACACAATACGAAGTATTTCTTTTCCAAATAAATTTGCATGGGGACTTTTTCACTATACAACCAGTGGCGTAGCTAGATAGTCAGGGGCCCTGGTGCAAAAATCGGAGAAGGGCCCCTTAATGAATTGTTTGTTTTTAACAAGTCGAAATATAAATACTTCGAAGAAGCAGAGCTACTTACTGAAGGTACAATTGAGGAGTATACTCGAATAAATGATGTTGTCATTAGGTAATGAAAAGAAATAGGTAATTCGAAATGTTTATTCATGTAGTAGGTATATTAAATTAATTATATTTAGGAGGATGAAAAAAACTTTGAAAACACTTTTTATTTTATTGATATGTTAGATTATTTGGCAAAATAACAATAAGAATAACTTATTTAAGGAATTCATTTCAATCAATTATTGAGGATTCAAACCTGGCGGTCCATCAAGTCTAAATTTGAGTCATTGATTTCTTCGGGAAAAATATGTTTACAACCTTTGAGACTCATTTTTTTGCAAAAGATTCATTGACTTTACTCAAATCTAGACTTGATGCAGCTTCATTTTTAATTGATATAAGCGCAGCGGCGGCCTTACCAATTGCGAGGCTCCGGGCGGCAGGTCTTTGCGAGGCCCTTTGTCTTTCGTGAAAAGTATGTGATTCGAAATTAAGTCGAGTCGTTTGGTTTAGGTATTTTGTCATGTTTGACGAAAACTGCCCAAGCTTTACAAATAAATAAATTTTGTGTTTCAAAATATTTTACTTAGAAAGATTCACAAATTCAACAAATTCGGAGAAGATTAATTTTAAAATTGATGTTAAATTTCAAAATTGATGTTTGCGGCTTTTTCTCAAACTAAAATCTTCAATTAGAGCACAATAATCCAACGAATGAGCTACGTCATTGTGTTGTAAAACTGATTGCTGTAATTTAATATACTGTATATGGTTTTTGGATAGATGGATTTTGTATGGTTATCAGAAATGAAATTGTGTTGTCCATATTGTAAAATCCACGAGCGGATATATCCATGTGGATTTTTTATTTGTTCAGAATTTTTGGATTGTTGAGGATTGATGTTTGTTTTGTATTTTGATTATTTCTCTCTGAATAAATATTATTATTATTATTATTTTCTATTGAAAGAAAAGCAAGTGCTGAAAGATGATCTTGTGCCATCGAATTTCTCAAATGAGTTTTGATCACTTTAAGCCTCGGAAAACTCCTTTCAGCAGGCGCAACTATAACAGGTGTGGTGGCAATAATTCTCAGGAAAATTTCGATAGTTATTTTTTTTTCTCTTATGTATTTCAGAACCGAGATAATATCGTCGTTTCTGTCATATACACTGATGAACATATGCAGTTCTTCGTATAATTCATCTCCATTAATATCACATGATTCTCCTACTGTCATGGTGGACATTTTCAAGTCGCTGCATTGCTTCAGAAGTTCACTATTATTGATTTCCTTTAATTTTTTTTTCTTATATGAAACCAAATATGCTCTCAGGCTGCTTAAGTGCCAGGAATCTAGGATGGCAGCTTGTGCGCAAATTGTCGACAATGACATAAAAATAATTAATCTTGAAAATCTCTTCCACGTTCAATTCTTCAGCTTCATCTTCCCCTTCATAATCAAAATGCATTTTGTCACAACGTCTTCTACCTTCTTTAAACTTTCTTTCAATATCATTTTCCTCAGCTATTTCTGTCGCTGTTACAAGGGATGACAAAGAGAGTGTACAACTTTTGTAGCAACTCAAAAAACGATTCTGCTTGGGCACAAGATGATGCTGCATCTCCTAAGATGAGATTCCAGCTATGACTCCCACAAAGTTAAAAATAAGCGAGTGGATTAATTTCAAGAATAGGTACATTTTTGGTCTTTTGGACACCAATTCATAGCATGTAGTACGACTGTTCGCAGCACAACGCCAGTCGATAGATGGCCCGAACATATCGCGAAATCATACTTCTTGAACAATTCGAATGAAAATTTTCACAGAGTAGAAAATTTTCTTGGGTACTTGCGCGAGGCCCCTCCAAGAGCGAGGCCCCGGGCGATTGCCCCGTTCGCCACCCCCTAAGGCCGCCTCTGTATAAGCGATAAATGTCGCAGTCGAGCTTGGCCCATAGTGTTCCTCAAATAATTTTTTATTATTTTTAATTTGCTGAAAGATCTTTCGACTCCTACAGAGATAACCGGAATTTTATGGAATAGTAATTTTGCTGTAAATACTTCTGTTGGATCGCATTTCGTAATTCCTTATTATGTATTTTCATACAGAATTCGTGAATTGCCCATGCCTCATTCAATTCAAGTAGAAATAGGTGATAAATATTGAGAAATTGAATCGAAAAATTGATCCCTATCATATCGCAATATTTACTTCGAAATTTGTCGCAGCTTTGAATGACAGTTTTTTCTCCTACATCTATCAGAAATGAGGGTGACAGAAAATTAAAAATTTTGTTGGCTGCAGTATATTTAAGGTGCCGTTATACTCTGGCCGACGGCACCGATTCTCCATTCGAAAAGTTCAAGCCCTCGATTTTTCACCTGAATGCTTGATTTTTTTTATTCTCCTTGAATTTCAGACAGTTCTATGCGATTTCACACTTTCTGTCTTTTCAGTATTTCCATTTTTGCATTAATTAATAATGATAATAATAATTAAGCGCCTATCCAAATTGAATTTTTTTCGAATAAAATTAAAAAAATTGATGAACAACCGGCAAAAAACGATTATGAAGTCAATTTTCATATAGTCTCGAATTCAACCCGATTTTTTTATGCGAAAAAATAATTTTCTCGAAGAGAAGAAATGGGAGTGCCCTCAAGACATCTTTTAACTTTCAACTTTAACAATTTTAAGAAAAAATCATGCTTTCAGGTGAAGAATTGAAGGCGTGAACTTGTTAGGCGTCATCAATGCCACATAGCCCTTCCCCGCGGTAGCAAACAACTGAAAAATGAATGTACCTACGTAGAGATCCAGTTTTTGTCGGCCAGAGTATAACGGCCCCTTAATTGTGAAATTATTGTATCGAGCACTCTATCGAAAATATTCATTTTGAAAAATTCTTTCCTACTTCGAAATCGGTGATCAGAAGGAAGCTAATTCATCGAAATGTTTTTGAACTTTTTTGTCTCTTTTCTTCGAAATGGGGATCTATACCATATGCTATGGCATTTTCTCTAGGCTCGCATTTGAAGGACTCCTATAAATTTTTATCTTTGTATTCGTCTCTTCTAAGCTCTGCATGCGTCGTCCAAATTGATATCGCATATTTGTATTACTTAAGATGCATAATTGATATCAATACAGTGCCCCCTCCCCAAACCATATAATCACAGGAAAGAAATTCTGAAAATCTGAAGGCTTAGGATAGTATCAAAATTCAATTTTCCTCATTACGGAAATCTGCCCGCCCCCCCAAACTGAAATCCTGGATACGCCACTGTATCAATAAGAATGTGCATAAAATCGCAGAGAAATGTAAATTCAAAATTTAACATTTTTTGTTATTATTTTTGCTTGGCTTCGCTCATCTTCACACGAATTTTTCATAACTATTTCTGATAATGCACGAATGATATCAAAAAACGAAGTTTAATTGTGTTGACCCTACTGGACCATCTAGTCGGATTTAGTTTTTTCAGAGAGGTGTCCGATTCACCAGCGAATTTTGACAATACCAACGTTTTATGCTATTTCCGAAAAAATTATACAAATCTTGGAACGTGGTAAAAACTTTGGTCAGCGCTTGGGGCCTTGGGGGCCCCGAAGGTCGGGGGCCCTGGTGCACTGCACACCCTTGCACCCACGTAGCTACGCCGCTGTATACAACGACTTATTTTGTAATAATAAGAAGTTTTATACCCTACTAGTCAGTTTAGTTCGAAAAAATGTGCGAATTTTCAGAAAGTATGTGAATCTTGCACACATCATTGCGGTCGATTATGTTTGGTTGGGAGATTTACAACAAGAGCTCAAATTAAATAAAACAACAAACGTTCATAAACAATAAACGTTCATAAACAACAACGTTCATCGGAATAAAAGTAAGCCGAAAAAGGCCTACTTCCTTGACTC
The DNA here is from genome assembly GCA_910592335.1 of Adalia bipunctata. Lineage (NCBI taxonomy): Eukaryota > Metazoa > Arthropoda > Insecta > Coleoptera > Coccinellidae > Adalia > Adalia bipunctata. Next base: position 5,843,839 of record OU342957.1, read on the forward strand.
ATTCAAATAGCTTTATGAAAATATCGACGAATCGAGATATAGGTACCTAAATAAATATTCTAAATTTGTGTGTCTTAACGTAAATTTTCAGATAGGAATGAAGAGCGGAGAATGAGTTGAACGTACCTACTGACACAGTGTATTATACTACTCTACTTTATAGTACTCTATCTGTGGTACTAATAAGTTATCAAAAACGACACACCCAGTGCTTACAGCTCTCACTTGTTGTCATTACGTTAAATAGATTCTCTTTACTAAATCGTATCACATCAAATTATATTGTTCAATGTTTAAATAAGTCGTTTTCTTTACTTTTCGTTTAATCTCATTCATCTAATTCAGAATGTAACAGCGAGTATGTGGCAAAAAAGTTTTACTCACCAAGTGAACTTGTTTCAAGGTTGAGCAGTTCGTATTGATTACAGTTTGTAGCATACACAAGAAAATAAATAATTCAAAAAATATATTGGAAGCTGAATTGAGAAGTTCCATGACTGGTCGAGAATTCTTAATCAGTGCGACTTGATATCATAACAAATAGATAGATAAACCAATTATAATTTATATCATGAGTAGGTATACAGGGTCACCCAAGACGATGGCACAAAATAACGTAGAACAACTTTTATATGTCGAATACAGGGTCTTCAAAATTTTGTGATTTTACCATTTTTACCCATAGATATAAAAATTGTGAGAAGTGCAGTTTTTGAATGGAATTTGAATGCAAACATCATGACGAAATGATATATAGCCCTCGTTTGGACATTGATATACATAATTATTTCGGCTATATTCTTTATCTTCATGACGTGATCCTCAGGTATAAATGACTAGGTAACAAAGTGACCATAGGCAAGCTTGAAAACATAGACGCGCAAACAGCGGCCTATGAGGAGTAGAATGTTATCGGTCACCACGAAGATACAAAATCTTTTCTCATTTTAGTAAAATCATTGTTTAAAGAATTTTTAAACAATGGTTAAATCTTAATTAAGAAATAAATCTAATTTTTCATCTCTGTGGCGAGTATTAGAAGAAGTGTTACTGTTACCAAACCCTAAGATTCATGTACCCATATGTGGGTTTTTCTAATTGGCGAACTCCGACGATATTGTTTATTGTCGCACTCTTGTTTCCGCATTTTTGGCGGATTCTTTTTTCCGCATCATCCTTCTGAACGAATTCCACCAAGGGAATATATGAACGCGATAGTTAATGCACTCGTTTCCACACCACCCTTTAGGTAGAGTGCTCGGCGCGTTTTGTTTTTGAGTGGTATCCCCAGAAGGCCTACTCCACTTTATGTCGAAATGCGCCAAATTTATTTCTAATAACCTGTTAATTACCAAATTAACAAGATATAAGAGGATCGCGGAAAGGAAAAGTTTCAATTTGGTTCTAGCCTACGATTCTTCTCAAAGTCAAACGGATACGTACAGCATATGTGGGGTTAGGGGAACCATGCCATTAAAGCCCCTTATGGCCGAAAGAAAATCGGAGATCCAGAAAGAAATATCACGTTTCCTTGTAATTTTTCGATTTGGCGATCTCCGACGAAAAGAATTTTTATTGGCCCAATCTTGTTTCCGCTTTCTGGGCGCAACTTTGTTTCTGCATTCTTTGGCGCAATTTTTTGTCTGCTTTTTCGGCGCATACGCGCATATATCCGCATTATCCAGTTGAACGAATTTCACCAAGGGAATATGAACGCGATAGCTTATGCACTCGTTTTCTCACCAACCTGTAGGTAGAGTGCTCAGCTACTTGAACGAATTCCACCAAGGGAATATGAACGCGATAGTTAATTTACTGTTTTTTGACTTAACATGTTTTTCGCATTTTCGGCGCAATCTTGTTTCCGCTTTTTGGTCGCATACGTATTTCCGCATTATCCAGTTGAACGAATTCCACCGTGGGAATATAAACGCGATAGTTTATGCACTCGTTTTGACACCACCCTGTAGGTAGAGTGCCCGGCTACTTTAACGATTCCACCAAGGGAATATGAGCGCGATAGTTAATGCACAGTTTTTATTGGCGCACTCTTGTTTTGGTTGGAAAATTCGAAAAAAAAATCGAAAATAGAGCTCCGCTGAAACAAGAATAACTTCAAGGTTTTTGGATGGAAAATTTTCATTTTTGGGATTTTTCAAGATGTAAGATTGATGTATCCACTTTAAAAATCGAAATCGCGATTCATGATACAGGGGGTGGAAAAATCGCTTTCAAAGTTAGGGATGACAAAATCGTGAAAAATAAATTTTTTCAAATTAGAACCCCATTTTTTTATGGCAGATATTGAATCTACGTTAAAAAATAATGTGAGTGTATGCATCACACCCTTGCCCTAAAGTGGATATTAACTCAGAAAATATCCATTTTAGGGCAAGGGTGTGATGCATACACTCATATGCATACACGTATAAATATGGGTGAGGTTCCTCGTGAAAGACCCTGTATAAACGCGATATTTAATTTACTGTTTTTTGGCTTTACATGTTTCCGCATTTTCGGCGCATACGTTTTTCCACATTATCCAGTTGAACGAATTCCACCAAGGGAATATAAACGCGATAGATTACGCACTCGTTTTCTCACCACCCTGTAGGTCGAGTGCTCGGCTACTTGAACGAATTCCACCAAGGGAATATAATAACAATAACGCGATAGATGATGCACTCGTTTCCACACCACCCTTTAGGTAGAGTGCTCGGCGCGTTTTGTTTTTGAGTGGTTTCCCCAGAAGGCCTACTCCACTTTATGTCGAAATGCGCCAAACTTATTTCTAATAATCTGTTAATCAACAAATTTTTATTGGCGCAATCTTGTTTCTGCTTTTTGGGCGCATACGCGCATTCTTTTTTCCGCATTATCCAGTTGAACGAATTCCACCAAGGGAATATGAACGCGATAGTTTATGCACTCGTTTTCTCACCACCCTGTAGGTAGAGTGCTCGGCTACTTGAACGAATTCCACCAAGGGAATATAAACGCGATAGTTAATTTACTGTTTTTTGGCTTTACATGTTTCCGCATTTTCGGCGCATACGTTTTTCCGCATTATCCAGTTGAACGAATTCCACCAAGGGAATATGAACGCGATAGTTTATGCACTCGTTTTCTCACCACCCTGTAGATAGAGTGCTCGGCTACTCGAACGAATTCCACCAAGGGAATATAAACGCGATAGTTAAATTACTGTTTTTTGGCTTTACATGTTTCCGCAATTTTGGCGCATACGTTTTTCCGCATTATCCAGTTGAACGAATTCCACCAAGGGAATATGAACGCGATAGTTTATGCACTCGTTTTCTCACCACCCTGTAGGTAGAGTGCTCGGCTACTTGAACGAATTCCACCAAGGGAATATAAACGCGATATTTAATTTACTGTTTTCTGGCTTTACATGTTTCCGCATTTTCGGCGCATTCGTTTTTCCGTAATATCCAGTTGAACGAATTCCACCAAGGGAATATGAACGCGATAGTTTATATGCACTCGTTTTCTCACCACCCTGTAGGAAGAGTGCTCGGCTACTTGAACGAATTCCACCAAGGGAATATAAACGCGATATTTAATTTACTGTTTTCTGGCTTTACGTGTTTCCGCATTTTCGGCGCATACGTTTTTCCGCATTATCCAGTTGAACGAATTCCACCAAGGGAATATGAACGCGATAGTTTATGCACTCGTTTTCTCACCACCCTGTGGGTAGAGTGCTCGGCTACTTGAACGAATTCCACCAAGGGAATATAAACGCGATAGATTACGCACTCGTTTTCTCACCACCCTGTAAAACACAGTTAATGCACTCGTTTCCACACCACCCTGTCGGTAGAGTGCTCGGCGCGTTTTGTTTTTAAGTGGTATCCCCAGAAGGCCTACTCCACTTTATGTCGAAATGCGCCAAATTTATTTCTAATAATCTGTTAATTTAACAAATTAACCAGATATTAGAGGATCGCGGAAAGGAAAAGTTTCAATTTAGTTCTAGCCTACGATTCTTCTCAAGGTCAAATGGATACGTACAGCATATGTGGGGTTAGGGGAACCATGCCATTAAAGCCCCTTGTGGCCGAAAGAAAACCGGAGATCCAGAAAGAAATATAACTTTTCCTTCAATTTTTTCGATTTGGCGAACTACGACGAGAATAGTTTTTATTGGCGCACTCTTGTTTCCGCATTCTTTGGCGCAATCTTGTTTCCGCTTTTTGAGCGCATTCTTTTTTCCGCACTATCCAGTTGAACGAATTCCACAAAGGGAATATGAACGCGATAGTTTATGCACTCGTTTTGACACCACCCTGTAGGTAGAGTGCTCGGCTACTTGAACGATTCCACCAAGGGAATATATGAACGCGATAGTTTATGCACTGTTTTTTGGCGCAATCTTGTTTCCGCTTTTTGGGCGCATTCTTTTTTCCGCACTATCCAGTTGAACGAATTCCACCAAGGGAATATGAACGCGATAGTTTATGCACTCGTTTTGACACCACCCTGTAGGTAGAGTGCTCGGCTACTTGAACGATTCCACCAAGGGAATATATGAACGCGATAGTTTATGCACTGTTTTTTGGCGCAATCTTGTTTCTGCGTTTTGGGCGCATTCTTTTTTCCGCACTATCCAGTTGAACGAATTCCACCAAGGGAATATGAACGCGATAGTTTATGCACTCGTTTTGACACCACCCTGTAGGTAGAGTGCTCGGCTACTTGAACGATTCCACCAAGGGAATATATGAACGCGATAGTTTATGCACTGTTTTTTGGCGCAATCTTGTTTCCGCTTTTTGGGCGCATTCTTTTTTCCGCACTATCCAGTTGAACGAATTCCACCAAGGGAATATGAACGCGATAGTTTATGCACTGTTTTTTGGCGCAATCTTGTTTCCGCTTTTTGGGCGCATTCTTTTTTCCGCACTATCCAGTTGAACGAATTCCACCAAGGGAATATGAACGCGATAGTTTATGCACTCGTTTTGACACCACCCTGTAGGTAGAGTGCTCGGCTACTTGAACGATTCCACCAAGGGAATATATGAACGCGATAGTTCATGCACTGTTTTTTGGCGCAATCTTGTTTCCGCTTTTTGGGCGCATTCTTTTTTCCGCACTATCCAGTTGAACGAATTCCACCAAGGGAATATGAACGCGATAGTTTATGCACTCGTTTTGACACCACCCTGTAGGTAGAGTGCTCGGCTACTTGAACGATTCCACCAAGGGAATATATGAACGCGATAGTTTATGCACTGTTTTTTGGCGCAATCTTGTTTCCGCTTTTTGGGCGCATTCTTTTTTCCGCACTATCCAGTTGAACGAATTCCACCAAGGGAATATGAACGCGATAGTTTATGCACTCGTTTTGACACCACCCTGTAGGTAGAGTGCTCGGCTACTTGATTGATTCCACCAAGGGAATATATGAACGCGATAATTTATGCACTGTTTTTTGGCGCAATCTTGTTTCCGCTTTTTGGGCGCATTCTTTTTTCCGCACTATCCAGTTGAACGAATTCCACCAAGGGAATATGAACGCGATAGTTTATGCACTCGTTTTGACACCACCCTGTAGGTAGAGTGCTCGGCTACTTGAACGATTCCACCAAGGGAATATATGAACGCGATAGTTTATGCACTGTTTTTTGGCGCAATCTTGTTTCTGCGTTTTGGGCGCATTCTTTTTTCCGCACTATCCAGTTGAACGAATTCCACCAAGGGAATATGAACGCGATAGTTTATGCACTCGTTTTGACACCACCCTGTAGGTAGAGTGCCCGGCTACTTTAACGATTCCACCAAGGGAATATATGAACGCGATAGTTTATGCACTGTTTTTTGGCGCAATCTTGTTTCTGCTTTTTGGGCGCATTCTTTTTTCCGCACTATCCAGTTGAACGAATTCCACCAAGGGAATATGAACGCGATAGTTTATGCACTCGTTTTGACACCACCCTGTAGGTAGAGTGCCCGGCTACTCGATCGAATTCCACCAAGGGAATATGAACGCGACAGTTAATGCACTCGTTTCCACACCACCCTGTCGGTAGAGTGCTCGGCGCGTTTTGTTTTTAAGTGGTATCCCCAGAAGGCCTACTCCACTTTATGTCGAAATGCGCCAAATTTATTTCTAATAATCTGTTAATTTAACAAATTAACCAGATATTAGAGGATCGCGGAAAGGAAAAGTTTCAATTTAGTTCTAGCCTACGATTCTTCTCAAGGTCAAATGGATACGTACAGCATATGTGGGGTTAGGGGAACCATGCCATTAAAGCCCCTTGTGGCCGAAAGAAAACCGGAGATCCAGAAAGAAATATAACTTTTCCTTCAATTTTTTCGATTTGGCGAACTACGACGAGAATAGTTTTTATTGGCGCACTCTTGTTTCCGCATTCTTTGGCACAATCTTGTTTCCGCTTTTTGGGCGCATTCTTTTTTCCGCACTATCCAGTTGAACGAATTCCACCAAGGGAATATGAACGCGATAGTTTATGCACTCGTTTTGACACCACCCTGTAGGTAGAGTGCCCGGCTACTTTAACGATTCCACCAAGGGAATATATGAACGCGATAGTTTATGCACTGTTTTTTGGCGCAATCTTGTTTCTGCTTTTTGGGCGCATTCTTTTTTCCGCACTATCCAGTTGAACGAATTCCACCAAGGGAATATGAACGCGATAGTTTATGCACTCGTTTTGACACCACCCTGTAGGTAGAGTGCTCGGCTATACTTGAACGATTCCACCAAGGGAATATATGAACGCGATAGTTTATGCACTGTTTTTTGGCGCAATCTTGTTTCCGCTTTTTGGGCGCATTCTTTTTTCCGCACTATCCAGTTGAACGAATTCCACCAAGGGAATATGAACGCGATAGTTTATGCACTCGTTTTGACACCACCCTGTAGGTAGAGTGCCCGGCTACTTTAACGATTCCACCAAGGGAATATATGAACGCGATAGTTTATGCACTGTTTTTTGGCGCAATCTTGTTTCTGCTTTTTGGGCGCATTCTTTTTTCCGCACTATCCAGTTGAACGAATTCCACCAAGGGAATATGAACGCGATAGTTTATGCACTCGTTTTGACACCACCCTGTAGGTAGAGTGCTCGGCTATACTTGAACGATTCCACCAAGGGAATATATGAACGCGATAGTTTATGCACTGTTTTTTGGCGCAATCTTGTTTCCGCTTTTTGGGCGCATTCTTTTTTCCGCACTATCCAGTTGAACGAATTCCACCAAGGGAATATGAACGCGATAGTTTATGCACTCGTTTTGACACCACCCTGTAGGTAGAGTGCTCGGCTACTTGAACGAATTCCACCAAGGGAATATAAACGCGATATTTAATTTACTGTTTTCTGGCTTTACATGTTTCCGCATTTTTCGGCGCATACGTTTTTCCGCATTATCCAGTTGAACGAATTCCACCAAGGGAATATGAACGCGATAGTTTATGCACTCGTTTTCTCACCACCCTGTAGGTAGAGTGCTCGGCTACTTGAACGAATTCCACCAAGGGAATATAAACGCGATATTTAATTTACTGTTTTCTGGCTTTACATGTTTCCGCATTTTCGGCGCATACGTTTTTCCGTAATATCCAGTTGAACGAATTCCACCAAGGGAATATGAACGCGATAGTTTATGCACTCGTTTTGACACCACCCTGTAGGTAGAGTGCCCGGCTACTTTAACGATTCCACCAAGGGAATATATGAACGCGATAGTTTATGCACTGTTTTTTGGCGCAATCTTGTTTCTGCTTTTTGGGCGCATTCTTTTTTCCGCACTATCCAGTTGAACGAATTCCACCAAGGGAATATGAACGCGATAGTTTATGCACTCGTTTTGACACCACCCTGTAGGTAGAGTGCCCGGCTACTCGATCGAATTCCACCAAGGGAATATGAACGCGACAGTTAATGCACTCGTTTCCACACCACCCTGTCGGTAGAGTGCTCGGCGCGTTTTGTTTTTAAGTGGTATCCCCAGAAGGCCTACTCCACTTTATGTCGAAATGCGCCAAATTTATTTCTAATAATCTGTTAATTTAACAAATTAACCAGATATTAGAGGATCGCGGAAAGGAAAAGTTTCAATTTAGTTCTAGCCTACGATTCTTCTCAAGGTCAAATGGATACGTACAGCATATGTGGGGTTAGGGGAACCATGCCATTAAAGCCCCTTGTGGCCGAAAGAAAACCGGAGATCCAGAAAGAAATATAACTTTTCCTTCTATTTTTTCGATTTGGCGAACTACGACGAGAATAGTTTTTATTGGCGCACTCTTGTTTCCGCATTCTTTGGCACAATCTTGTTTCCGCTTTTTGGGCGCATTCTTTTTTCCGCACTATCCAGTTGAACGAATTCCACCAAGGGAATATGAACGCGATAGTTTATGCACTCGTTTTGACACCACCCTGTAGGTAGAGTGCCCGGCTACTTTAACGATTCCACCAAGGGAATATATGAACGCGATAGTTTATGCACTGTTTTTTGGCGCAATCTTGTTTCTGCTTTTTGGGCGCATTCTTTTTTCCGCACTATCCAGTTGAACGAATTCCACCAAGGGAATATGAACGCGATAGTTTATGCACTCGTTTTGACACCACCCTGTAGGTAGAGTGCTCGGCTATACTTGAACGATTCCACCAAGGGAATATATGAACGCGATAGTTTATGCACTGTTTTTTGGCGCAATCTTGTTTCCGCTTTTTGGGCGCATTCTTTTTTCCGCACTATCCAGTTGAACGAATTCCACCAAGGGAATATGAACGCGATAGTTTATGCACTCGTTTTGACACCACCTTGTAGGTAGAGTGCCCGGCTACTTTAACGATTCCACCAAGGGAATATATGAACGCGATAGTTTATGCACTGTTTTTTGGCGCAATCTTGTTTCTGCTTTTTGGGCGCATTCTTTTTTCCGCACTATCCAGTTGAACGAATTCCACCAAGGGAATATGAACGCGATAGTTTATGCACTCGTTTTGACACCACCCTGTAGGTAGAGTGCTCGGCTACTTGAACGATTCCACCAAGGGAATATATGAACGCGATAGTTTATGCACTGTTTTTTGGCGCAATCTTGTTTCCGCTTTTTGGGCGCATTCTTTTTTCCGCACTATCCAGTTGAACGAATTCCACCAAGGGAATATGAACGCGATAGTTTATGCACTCGTTTTGACACCACCCTGTAGGTAGAGTGCCCGGCTACTTTAACGATTCCACCAAGGGAATATATGAACGCGATTGTTTATGCACTCGTTTTGACACCACCCTGTAGGTAGAGTGCTCGGCTACTTGAACGATTCCACCAAGGGAATATATGAACGCGATAGTTTATGCACTGTTTTTTGGCGCAATCTTGTTTCTGCTTTTTGGGCGCATTCTTTTTTCCGCACTATCCAGTTGAACGAATTCCACCAAGGGAATATGAACGCGATAGTTTATGCACTCGTTTTCTCACCACCCTGTAGGTAGAGTGCTCGGCTACTTGAACGAATTCCACCAAGGGAATATAAACGCGATATAGTTAATTTACTGTTTTTTGGCTTTACATGTTTCCGCATTTTCGGCGCATACGTTTTTCCGCACTATCCAGTTGAACGAATTCCACCAAGGGAATATGAACGCGATAGTTTATGCACTCGTTTTGACACCACCCTGTAGGTAGAGTGCTCGGCTACTTGAACGATTCCACCAAGGGAATATATGAACGCGATAGTTTATGCACTGTTTTTTGGCGCAATCTTGTTTCTGCTTTTTGGGCGCATTCTTTTTTCCGCACTATCCAGTTGAACGAATTCCACCAAGGGAATATGAACGCGATAGTTTATGCACTCGTTTTCTCACCACCCTGTAGGTAGAGTGCTCGGCTACTTGAACGAATTCCACCAAGGGAATATAAACGCGATATTTCATTTACTGTTTTTTGGCTTTACATGTTTCCGCATTTTCGGCGCATACGTTTTTCCGCACTATCCAGTTGAACGAATTCCACCAAGGGAATATGAACGCGATAGTTTATGCACTCGTTTTGACACCACCCTGTAGGTAGAGTGCTCGGCTACTTGAACGATTCCACCAAGGGAATATATGAACGCGATAGTTTATGCACTGTTTTTTGGCGCAATCTTGTTTCTGCTTTTTGGGCGCATTCTTTTTTCCGCACTATCCAGTTGAACGAATTCCACCAAGGGAATATGAACGCGATAGTTTATGCACTCGTTTTCTCACCACCCTGTAGGTAGAGTGCTCGGCTACTTGAACGAATTCCACCAAGGGAATATAAACGCGATATAGTTAATTTACTGTTTTTTGGCTTTACATGTTTCCGCATTTTCGGCGCATACGTTTTTTCGCATTATCCAGTTGAACGAATTCCACCAAGGGAATATGAACGCGATAATTTATGCACTCGTTTTCTCACCACCCTGTAGGTAGAGTGCTCGGCTACTTGAACGAATTCCACCAAGGGAATATAAACGCGATATAGTTAATTTACTGTTTTTTGGCTTTACAAGTTTCCGCATTTTCGGCGCATACGTTTTTCCGCATTATCCAGTTGAACGAATTCCACCAAGGGAATATGAACGCGATAGTTTATGCACTCGTTTTCTCACCACCCTGTAGGTAGAGTGCTCGGCTACTTGAACGAATTCCACCAAGGGAATATAAACGCGATATAGTTAATTTACTGTTTTTTGGCTTTACAAGTTTCCGCATTTTCGGCGCATACGTTTTTCCGCATTATCCAGTTGAACGAATTCCACCAAGGGAATATGAACGCGATAGTTAATGCACTTGTTTCCGCACCACCCTGTAGGTAGAGTGCTCAGCGCGTTTTGGTTTTAAGTGGTATCCTCAGTAGGCCTACTCCACTTGAGGTCTAAATTCGCGCATACTTTTTTCGCATTTATTGCCGCATATTTGTTTTCGCATGTTTCCTTCGTCAGAACCTTTGTGACATTATTAACAATATACATGAGATAAACCACCAAAAACTCTAAAAGTCACTCACTTTGATCCTTCAAATTGTTGATTTTCTGCTCTTGGTCCATCGATGGCTGAAGTTGAGAATGGCATCCATGAAATCCCAACTCAGCCCGGAAAGGCCGAGGGTTCTCTGGGACCTACCTTCTCTTCCACCTGAAAAATCTGAAAAAACGAAACGCTACCGCAAACAATTTTTTGGCGCATACTATTTCCGCATTTATTGGCGGATTCCTTTTTCGCACTTATTGCCGCATGTGTTATCTGAGACATTTCTCCTTCGTCAGAACCTTTGCGATATTATTGTCAATATACCTGAAATTAACCACCACCAAAAACCCTAAAAGTCACTCACACTGATTTTCCGGTCTTGGTCCATCGATGGCTGAATTCGGGAATGCATCCATGAAATCCCAACTCAGCCCGGAAAGGCCAAGGGTTCTCTGGGACCTACCTTCCCTTCCACCTAAACAAATTTAAAAATATTTAAATATTTAAAATTATTTAATATTTTTGGCGCATACTGGTTGCTCAAAATATCAATTCAAATGACGAGCCCATTTTTCAATGTTTGCAGCAAACATTCAAACAATTCAAAGTTGAAAGTCGGAATAATTATTAATTCGAAAATCAAATGGTCAAACTTCTCTGTTTCATGCTTGCCTCAAATTAAGAAAAATGAATTATTTCAAATAGTTTGGAAATTCTGATTTTTTTTCTATCAACAATAAAGACAGAGTGAAATATCAGACATTTTAGTCTGAAAATATCAAAATATCAATTCAAATAACGAGCTCATTTTTCAATGTTTGCAGCAAACATTCAAACAATTCAAAGTTAAAAGTCGAAATAATTATTAATTTGAAAATTTTCGCATTCAATTCCACTATTAACAAATATTTTCCCTCGAGACACGAATAATTAGAATTTCATAGGCGAGTTCAGAAGGATCGTTTATTTATGAAACTTAAATGATCTCAAATTGAAAATTCAGCTAACTCACAGTTTCCAATTAATCCTTATTCCTTTTCGGAGAACACAAAGCCACAAATCAACCACACTTGAAAACCACAAATCAACCGCACTTGAAAACTACTCGATAATGCCGCGAACAACGCGAACGTTAATGAGATTAAAAACCCGTTGGATTTTGAAAAGATGTTTACACATCGAGGCGCGAAACAAAACTGAAAATCTCATCGAAGAAAACTTGTATTGAAACCTTTAGTCATTCTTTTATGTAACAAGGATGAATAGAAGGGCGACTAATTTCGAGATGAGTGTATCGAATGGTCAAATTTCTTTGTTTCACATTTGCCTCAAATTTAGAAAAATGATTTATTTTCAATTGTTTGGAAATTCTAATTATTTTTCTATCAACAATGAAGCCAGAGAGAAATATCAGACATTTCAGTCTGAAAATCTCAAAATATCAATTCAAATAACGAGCCCATTTTTCAATGTTTGCAGCAAACATTCAAACAATTCGAAGTTAAAAGTCGGAATAATTATTAATTTGAAAATTTTCGCATTCAATTCCACTATTAACAAATATTTTCCCTCAAGACACGAATAATTAGAATTTCATAAGCGAGTTCAGATTGTTCAGAAGGATCGTTTATTTTTTGAAATTCAAATGGTCTCAAATTGAAAATTCAGCTAACTCACAGTTTCAAATTAATCCTTATTCCTTTTCGGAGAACACAAAGCCACAAATCAACCACACTCGAAAACCACAAATCAACCGCACTTGAAAACCACTCGATAATGCCGCGAACAACGCGAACGTTATTGAGATTAAAAACCCGTTGGTTTCTAGAAAGATGTTTACACATCGAGGCGCGAAACAAAACTGAAAATTTCATCGAAGAAAACTTGTATTGAAACCTTTAGTCATTCTTTTATGTAACAAGGATGAATAGAAGGGCGACTAATTTCGAGATGAGTGTATCGAATGGTCAAATTTCTTTGTTTCACATTTGCCTCAAATTTAGAAAAATGATTTATTTTCAATTGTTTGGAAATTCTAATTATTTTTCTATCAACAATGAAGCCAGAGAGAAATATCAGACATTTCAGTCTGAAAATCTCAAAATATCAATTCAAATAACGAGCCCATTTTTCAATGTTTGCAGCAAACATTCAAACAATTCGAAGTTAAAAGTCGGAATAATTATTAATTTGAAAATTTTCGCATTCAATTCCACTATTAACAAATATTTTCCCTCAAGACACGAATAATTAGAATTTCATAAGCGAGTTCAGATTGTTCAGAAGGATCGTTTATTTTTTGAAATTCAAATGGTCTCAAATTGAAAATTCAGCTAACTCACAGTTTCAAATTAATCCTTATTCCTTTTCGGAGAACACAAAGCCACAAATCAACCACACTCGAAAACCACAAATCAACCGCACTTGAAAACCACTCGATAATGCCGCGAACAACGCGAACGTTAATGAGATTAAAAACCCGTTGGTTTCTAGAAAGATGTTTACACATCGAGGCGCGAAACAAAACTGAAAATTTCATCGAAGAAAACTTGTATTGAAACCTTTAGTCATTCTTTTATGTAACAAGGATGAATAGAAGGGCGACTAATTTCGAGATGAGTGTATCGAATGGTCAAATTTCTTTGTTTCACATTTGCCTCAAATTTAGAAAAATGATTTATTTTCAATTGTTTGAAAATTCTAATTATTTTTCTATCAACAATGAAGCCAGGGAGAAATATCAGACATTTCAGTCTGAAAATCTCAAAATATCGATTCAAATAACGAGCCCATTTTTCAATGTTTGCAGCAAACATTCAAACAATTCAAAGTTAAAAGTCGGAATAATTATTAATTCGAAAATCAAATGGTCAAACTTCTCTGTTTCATGCTTGCCTCAAATTAAGAAAAATGAATTATTTCAAATTGTTTGGAAATTCTGATTATTTTTCTATCAACAATAAAGCCAGAGTGAAATATCAGACATTTCAGTCTGAAAATATCAAAATATTAATTCAAATAACGAGCTCATTTTTCAATGTTTGCAGCAAACATTCAAACAATTCAAAGTTAAAAGTCGAAATAATTATTAATTTGAAAATTTTCGCATTCAATTCCACTATTAACAAATATTTTCCCTTAAGACACGAATAATTAGAATTTCATAGGCGAGTTCAGAAGGATCGTTTATTCATGAAAATCAAATGATCTCAAATTGAAAATTCAGCTAACTCACAGTTTCCATTTAATCCTTATTCCTTTTCGGAGAACACAAAGCCACAAATCAACCACACTTGAAAACCACAAATCAACCGCACTTGAAAACCACTCGATAATGCCGCGAACAACGCGAACGTTATTGAGATTAAAAACCCGTTGGTTTCTAGAAAGATGTTTACACATCGAGGCGCGAAACAAAACTGAAAATTTCATCGAAGAAAACTTGTATTGAAACCTTCAGTCATTCTTTTATGTAACAAGGATGAATAAAAAGGCGACTCATTTCTTGTTTTCATATTGGCCTCAAATTCATAAAAATGAATTATTTTCAATTTTTTCGAGATTCTTATTATTTTTCCCCCAATAATAAAGACATATTATCATACATTTCAGTCTGAAAATTCAAAAATATCACTCCAAAACAAAACGATTATTCATAGTTAAAAGTCGAAATAATAATTAATTTGGAAATGTTCGCATTTAATTCTACAACGAATATTTTCAAATTCCTCATTTTCACATCTGCCTGGAATTTCGAAAAATAAATTATTTTCAATTGTTTCGAGACTCAAATTATTTTTCTATCAACAATAAAGCCAGAGTGAAATATGATCATACATTTCGGTCTAAAAATTTAAAAATAATAATAATAATAATGAACAAAATTTAATTTCAAGGGATATCACACGTCAATCCAAAAACGATATCATTTCTCTATGATCGCAGCAAAAATTTAAACAATCGAAACTTCATAGGTGAGTACAAAAGGAGCGATTATTCATGAATAAATAAATTCAATAATTATTTAAATTTAAATTTGAGGTTCCAAGCCTTGACGTATCAGTGTTCGCCATTTCAACTTTACAGATCTGACTTTGAGAAGAATCGTAGGCTAGAACTAAATTGAAACTTTTCTTTTCTCTAATATCTGGTTAATTTGTTAATTAACTATTAGAAATAAATTTGGCTCATTTCGACCTGAAGTGGAGTAGGCCTACTGATGGGGATACGGGATACCACTTAAAAACAAAACGCGCCGAGCACTCTACCTACAGGGTGGTGTGGAAACGAGTGCATGAACTATCGCGTTCATATATTCCCTTGGTGGAATTCGTTCAATTAGCCGAGCACTCCACCTACAGGCTGGCGTGAAAACGAGTGTAATAACTATCGCGTTCATATTCCCTTGATGGAATTTTCAACTGGATAATGCAGATGAAAGAATGCGCCCAGAAAGCGAAAACATAATTGCGCCAAAAATGCAGGAACAAGAATGTGCCAATAAATATTCTTTTCGTCGGAGTTTCGTCCGATGGGGTCCGGACACCCCCCCCCCGAAATTTTTTTCTAGCTACGGCCTCGGACGGACCCCCCCCCCGAAATTTTTTTCTAGCTACGGCCTCGGACGGACCCCCCCTCGAAATTTTTTTCTAGCTACGGCCTTGGATTCAATAATAACGTGAGATCCTCCCCAAATATATTTTTTATTGACAAACATGGTGTTTTTAGGGGGTCATACCCCTTTGTCATTTTTCATCAAAAATTTGAAATTTTTCGAATCGCTCATATTCTGCACAGAGATACTTTGGACTAAGCTGATCAACATAATATAAATAACTATTGGCGGAGATGAGAGGGACGGCAGTTATGACAGTTTGAAATTTCCGATTTTTTCAAAAAATGCCATTTGACAGGTCAAAATCTAAACGGTGATAGTTAGGGCTTTGAATTGTTTTTTATTGAATGGGCGGCCTCGAAAACCTACATATTGATACCAGAATCACCCATGTAGCCCCCATAGATAATGAAATATTCAACTTTTTATTTTTCGATTTTTCATTTTCGAGTTCTGTTCACGAGCTCACACCACTCTAGGTAAGGGTGCTGTCGGTCCGCAGAATTGCTATTATTGAAGATTCAAATGGGCAGTACAACTTCCAGATTCAATAATAACGTGAGATCCTCCCCAAATATATTTTTTTTTGACAAACATGGTGTTTTTAGGGGGTCATACCCCTTTGTCATTTTTCATCAAATATTTGAAATTTTTCGAATCGCTCATATTCTGCACAGAGATACTTTGGACTATGCTGATCAACATAATATAAATAACTATTGGCGGAGATGAGAGGGACGGCAGTTATGACAGTTTGAAATTTCCGATTTTTTCAAAAAATGCCATTTGACAGGTCGAAATCTAAACGGTGATAGTTAGGGCTTTGAATTGTTTTTTATTGAATGGAGCGGCCTCGAAAACCTACGTTTTGACACCAGAATCACCCATGTAGCCCCCATAGATAATGAAATATTCAACTTTTTATTTTTTGATTTTTCATTTTCGAGTTCTGTTCACGAGCTCACACCACTCTAGGTAAGGGTGCTGTCGGTCCGCAGAATTGCTATTATTGAAGATTCAAATGGGCAGTACAACTTCCAGATCCAATAATAACGTGAGATCCTCCCCAAATATATTTTTTATTGACAAACATGGTGTTTTTAGGGGGTCATACCCCTTTGTCATTTTTCATCAAAAATTTGAAATTTTTCGAATCGCTCATATTCTGCACAGAGATACTTTGGACTAAGCTGATCAACATAATATAAATAACTATTGGCGGAGATGAGAGGGACGGCAGTTATGACAGTTTGAAATTTCCGATTTTTTCAAAAAATGCCATTTGACAGGTCAAAATCTAAACGGTGATAGTTAGGGCTTTGAATTGTTTTTTATTGAATGGGGCGGCCTCGAAAACCTACATATTGATACCAGAATCACCCATGTAGCCCCCATAGATAATGAAATATTCAACTTTTTATTTTTCGATTTTTCATTTTCGAGTTCTGTTCACGAGCTCACACCACTCTAGGTAAGGGTGCTGTCGGTCCGCAGAATTGCTATTATTGAAGATTCAAATGGGCAGTACAACTTCCAGATTCAATAATAACGTGAGATCCTCCCCAAATATATTTTTTTTTGACAAACATGGTGTTTTTAGGGGGTCATACCCCTTTGTCATTTTTCATCAAATATTTGAAATTTTTCGAATCGCTCATATTCTGCACAGAGATACTTTGGACTATGCTGATCAACATAATATAAATAACTATTGGCGGAGATGAGAGGGACGGCAGTTATGACAGTTTGAAATTTCCGATTTTTTCAAAAAATGCCATTTGACAGGTCGAAATCTAAACGGTGATAGTTAGGGCTTTGAATTGTTTTTTATTGAATGGAGCGGCCTCGAAAACCTACATTTTGACACCAGAATCACCCATGTAGCTCCCATAGATAATGAAATATTCAACTTTTTATTTTTCGATTTTTCATTTTCGAGTTCTGTTCACGAGCTCACACCACTCTAGGTAAGGGTGCTGTCGGTCCGCAGAATTGCTATTATTGAAGATTCAAATGGGCAGTACAACTTCCAGATCTAATAATAACGTGAGATCCTCCCCAAATATATTTTTTATTGACAAACATGGTGTTTTTAGGGGGTCATACCCCTTTGTCATTTTTCATCAAAAATTTGAAATTTTTCGAATCGCTCATATTCTGCACAGAGATACTCTGGACTATGCTGATCAACATAATATAAATAACTATTGGCGGAGATGAGAGGGACGGCAGTTATGACAGTTTGAAATTTCCGATTTTTTCAAAAAATGCCATTTGACAGGTAAAAATCTAAACTGTGATAGTTATGGCTTTGAATTGTTTTTTATTGAATGGAGCGGCCTCGAAAACCTACATTTTGATACCAGAATCACCCATGTAGCCCCCATAGATAATGAAATATTCAACTTTTTATTTTTCGATTTTTCATTTTCGAGTTCTGTTCACGAGCTCGCACCACTCTAGGTAAGGGTGCTGTCGGTCCGCAGAATCGCTATTATTGAAGATTCAACTGGGCAGTACAACTTTCAGATTCAATAATAACGTGAGATCCTCCCCAAATATATTTTTTATTGACAAACATGGTGTTTTTAGGGGGTCATACCCCTTTGTCATTTTTCATCCAAAATTTGAAATTTTTCAAATCGCTCATATTCTGCACAGAGGTACTTGGGACAATGCTGATCAACATAATATAAATAACTATTGGCGGAGATGAGAGGGACGGCAGTTATGACAGTTTGAA
The DNA here is from genome assembly GCA_910592335.1 of Adalia bipunctata. Lineage (NCBI taxonomy): Eukaryota > Metazoa > Arthropoda > Insecta > Coleoptera > Coccinellidae > Adalia > Adalia bipunctata. Next base: position 5,862,198 of record OU342957.1, read on the forward strand.
ATTTCCGATTTTTTCAAAAAATGCCATTTGACAGGTCAAAATCTAAACGGTGATAGTAAGGGCTTTGAATTGTTTTTTATTGAATGGAGTGGCCTCGAAAACCTACATTTTGATACCAGAATCACCCATGTAGCCCCCATAGATAATGAAATATTCAACTTTTTATTTTTCGATTTTTCATTTTCGAGTTCTGTTCACGAGCTCACACCACTCTAGGTAAGGGTGCTGTCGGTCCGCAGAATTGCTATTATTGAAGATTCAAATGGGCAGTACAACTTCCAGGTTCAATAATAACGTGAGATCCTCCCCAAATATATTTTTTTTTTGACAAACATGGTGTTTTTAGGGGGTCATACCCCTTTGTCATTTTTCATCAAAAATTTGAAATTTTTCGAATCGCTCATATTCTGCACAGAGATACTTTGGACTAAGCTGATCAACATAATATAAATAACTATTGGCGGAGATGAGAGGGACGGCAGTTATGACAGTTTGAAATTTCCGATTTTTTCAAAAAATGCCATTTGACAGGTCAAAATCTAAACGGTGATAGTTAGGGCTTTGAATTGTTTTTTATTGAATGGGGCGGCCTCGAAAACCTACATATTGATACCAGAATCACCCATGTAGCCCCCATAGATAATGAAATATTCAACTTTTTATTTTTCGATTTTTCATTTTCGAGTTCTGTTCACGAGCTCACACCACTCTAGGTAAGGGTGCTGTCGGTCCGCAGAATTGCTATTATTGAAGATTCAAATGGGCAGTACAACTTCCAGATTCAATAATAACGTGAGATCCTCCCCAAATATATTTTTTTTTGACAAACATGGTGTTTTTAGGGGGTCATACCCCTTTGTCATTTTTCATCAAATATTTGAAATTTTTCGAATCGCTCATATTCTGCACAGAGATACTTTGGACTATGCTGATCAACATAATATAAATAACTATTGGCGGAGATGAGAGGGACGGCAGTTATGACAGTTTGAAATTTCCGATTTTTTCAAAAAATGCCATTTGACAGGTCGAAATCTAAACGGTGATAGTTAGGGCTTTGAATTGTTTTTTATTGAATGGAGCGGCCTCGAAAACCTACGTTTTGACACCAGAATCACCCATGTAGCCCCCATAGATAATGAAATATTCAACTTTTTATTTTTCGATTTTTCATTTTCGAGTTCTGTTCACGAGCTCACACCACTCTAGGTAAGGGTGCTGTCGGTCCGCAGAATTGCTATTATTGAAGATTCAAATGGGCAGTACAACTTCCAGATCCAATAATAACGTGAGATCCTCCCCAAATATATTTTTTATTGACAAACATGGTGTTTTTAGGGGGTCATACCCCTTTGTCATTTTTCATCAAAAATTTGAAATTTTTCGAATCGCTCATATTCTGCACAGAGATACTTTGGACTAAGCTGATCAACATAATATAAATAATTATTGGCGGAGATGAGAGGGACGGCAGTTATGACAGTTTGAAATTTCCGATTTTTTCAAAAAATGCCATTTGACAGGTCAAAATCTAAACGGTGATAGTTAGGGCTTTGAATTGTTTTTTATTGAATGGGGCGGCCTCGAAAACCTACATATTGATACCAGAATCACCCATGTAGCCCCCATAGATAATGAAATATTCAACTTTTTATTTTTCGATTTTTCATTTTCGAGTTCTGTTCACGAGCTCACACCACTCTAGGTAAGGGTGCTGTCGGTCCGCAGAATTGCTATTATTGAAGATTCAAATGGGCAGTACAACTTCCAGATTCAATAATAACGTGAGATCCTCCCCAAATATATTTTTTTTTGACAAACATGGTGTTTTTAGGGGGTCATACCCCTTTGTCATTTTTCATCAAATATTTGAAATTTTTCGAATCGCTCATATTCTGCACAGAGATACTTTGGACTATGCTGATCAACATAATATAAATAACTATTGGCGGAGATGAGAGGGACGGCAGTTATGACAGTTTGAAATTTCCGATTTTTTCAAAAAATGCCATTTGACAGGTCGAAATCTAAACGGTGATAGTTAGGGCTTTGAATTGTTTTTTATTGAATGGAGCGGCCTCGAAAACCTACATTTTGACACCAGAATCACCCATGTAGCTCCCATAGATAATGAAATATTCAACTTTTTATTTTTCGATTTTTCATTTTCGAGTTCTGTTCACGAGCTCACACCACTCTAGGTAAGGGTGCTGTCGGTCCGCAGAATTGCTATTATTGAAGATTCAAATGGGCAGTACAACTTCCAGATCTAATAATAACGTGAGATCCTCCCCAAATATATTTTTTATTGACAAACATGGTGTTTTTAGGGGGTCATACCCCTTTGTCATTTTTCATCAAAAATTTGAAATTTTTCGAATCGCTCATATTCTGCACAGAGATACTCTGGACTATGCTGATCAACATAATATAAATAACTATTGGCGGAGATGAGAGGGACGGCAGTTATGACAGTTTGAAATTTCCGATTTTTTCAAAAAATGCCATTTGACAGGTAAAAATCTAAACTGTGATAGTTATGGCTTTGAATTGTTTTTTATTGAATGGAGCGGCCTCGAAAACCTACATTTTGATACCAGAATCACCCATGTAGCCCCCATAGATAATGAAATATTCAACTTTTTATTTTTCGATTTTTCATTTTCGAGTTCTGTTCACGAGCTCGCACCACTCTAGGTAAGGGTGCTGTCGGTCCGCAGAATCGCTATTATTGAAGATTCAACTGGGCAGTACAACTTTCAGATTCAATAATAACGTGAGATCCTCCCCAAATATATTTTTTATTGACAAACATGGTGTTTTTAGGGGGTCATACCCCTTTGTCATTTTTCATCCAAAATTTGAAATTTTTCAAATCGCTCATATTCTGCACAGAGGTACTTGGGACAATGCTGATCAACATAATATAAATAACCATTGGCGGAGATGAGAGGGACGGCAGTTATGACAGTTTGAAATTTCCGATTTTTTCAAAAAATGCCATTTGACAGGTCAAAATCTAAACGGTGATAGTAAGGGCTTTGAATTGTTTTTTATTGAATGGAGCGGCCTCGAAAACCTACATTTTGATACCAGAATCACCCATGTAGCCCCCATAGATAATGAAATATTCAACTTTTTATTTTTCGATTTTTCATTTTCGAGTTCTGTTCACGAGCTCACACCACTCTAGGTAAGGGTGCTGTCGGTCCGCAGAATTGCTATTATTGAAGATTCAAATGGGCAGTACAACTTCCAGGTTCAATAATAACGTGAGATCCTCCCCAAATATATTTTTTTTTTGACAAACATGGTGTTTTTAGGGGGTCATACCCCTTTGTCATTTTTCATCAAAAATTTGAAATTTTTCGAATCGCTCATATTCTGCACAGAGATACTTTGGACTAAGCTGATCAACATAATATAAATAACTATTGGCGGAGATGAGAGGGACGGCAGTTATGACAGTTTGAAATTTCCGATTTTTTCAAAAAATGCCATTTGACAGGTCAAAATCTAAACGGTGATAGTTAGGGCTTTGAATTGTTTTTTATTGAATGGGGCGGCCTCGAAAACCTACATATTGATACCAGAATCACCCATGTAGCCCCCATAGATAATGAAATATTCAACTTTTTATTTTTCGATTTTTCATTTTCGAGTTCTGTTCACGAGCTCACACCACTCTAGGTAAGGGTGCTGTCGGTCCGCAGAATTGCTATTATTGAAGATTCAAATGGGCAGTACAACTTCCAGATTCAATAATAACGTGAGATCCTCCCCAAATATATTTTTTTTTGACAAACATGGTGTTTTTAGGGGGTCATACCCCTTTGTCATTTTTCATCAAATATTTGAAATTTTTCGAATCGCTCATATTCTGCACAGAGATACTTTGGACTATGCTGATCAACATAATATAAATAACTATTGGCGGAGATGAGAGGGACGGCAGTTATGACAGTTTGAAATTTCCGATTTTTTCAAAAAATGCCATTTGACAGGTCGAAATCTAAACGGTGATAGTTAGGGCTTTGAATTGTTTTTTATTGAATGGAGCGGCCTCGAAAACCTACATTTTGACACCAGAATCACCCATGTAGCCCCCATAGATAATGAAATATTCAACTTTTTATTTTTCGATTTTTCATTTTCGAGTTCTGTTCACGAGCTCACACCACTCTATGTAAGGGTGCTGTCGGTCCGCAGAATTGCTATTATTGAAGATTCAAATGGGCAGTACAACTTCCAGATCCAATAATAACGTGAGATCCTCCCCAAATATATTTTTTATTGACAAACATGGTGTTTTTAGGGGGTCATACCCCTTTGTCATTTTTCATCAAAAATTTGAAATTTTTCGAATCGCTCATATTCTGCACAGAGATACTCTGGACTATGCTGATCAACATAATATAAATAACTATTGGCGGAGATGAGAGGGACGGCAGTTATGACAGTTTGAAATTTCCGATTTTTTCAAAAAATGCCATTTGACAGGTAAAAATCTAAACGGTGATAGTTATGGCTTTGAATTGTTTTTTATTGAATGGAGCGGCCTCGAAAACCTACATTTTGATACCAGAATCACCCATGTAGCCCCCATAGATAATGAAATATTCAACTTTTTATTTTTCGATTTTTCATTTTCGAGTTCTGTTCACGAGCTCGCACCACTCTAGGTAAGGGTGCTGTCGGTCCGCAGAATCGCTATTATTGAAGATTCAACTGGGCAGTACAACTTTCAGATTCAATAATAACGTGAGATCCTCCCCAAATATATTTTTTATTGACAAACATGGTGTTTTTAGGGGGTCATACCCCTTTGTCATTTTTCATCCAAAATTTGAAATTTTTCAAATCGCTCATATTCTGCACAGAGGTACTTGGGACAATGCTGATCAACATAATATAAATAACTATTGGCGGAGATGAGAGGGACGGCAGTTATGACAGTTTGAAATTTCCGATTTTTTCAAAAAATGCCATTTGACAGGTCAAAATCTAAACGGTGATAGTAAGGGCTTTGAATTGTTTTTTATTGAATGGAGCGGCCTCGAAAACCTACATTTTGATACCAGAATCACCCATGTAGCCCCCATAGATAATGAAATATTCAACTTTTTATTTTTCGATTTTTCATTTTCGAGTTCTGTTCACGAGCTCACACCACTCTAGGTAAGGGTGCTGTCGGTCCGCAGAATTGCTATTATTGAAGATTCAAATGGGCAGTACAACTTCCAGGTTCAATAATAACGTGAGATCCTCCCCAAATATATTTTTTTTTTGACAAACATGGTGTTTTTAGGGGGTCATACCCCTTTGTCATTTTTCATCAAAAATTTGAAATTTTTCGAATCGCTCATATTCTGCACAGAGATACTCTGGACTATGCTGATCAACATAATATAAATAACTATTGGCGGAGATGAGAGGGACGGCAGTTATGACAGTTTGAAATTTCCGATTTTTTCAAAAAATGCCATTTGACAGGTAAAAATCTAAACGGTGATAGTTATGGCTTTGAATTGTTTTTTATTGAATGGAGCGGCCTCGAAAACCTACATTTTGACACCAGAATCACCCATGTAGCCCCCATAGATAATGAAATATTCAACTTTTTATTTTTCGATTTTTCATTTTCGAGTTCTGTTCACGAGCTCACACCACTCTAGGTAAGGGTGCTGTCGGTCCGCAGAATTGCTATTATTGAAGATTCAAATGGGCAGTACAACTTTCAGATCCAATAATAACGTGAGATCCTCCCCAAATATATTTTTTATTGACAAACATGGTGTTTTTAGGGGGTCATACCCCTTTGTCATTTTTCATCAAAAATTTGAAATTTTTTGAATCGCTCATATTCTGCACAGAGATACTTTGGACTATGCTGATCAACATAATATAAATAACTATTGGCGGAGATGAGAGGGACGGCAGTTATGACAGTTTGAAATTTCCGATTTTTTCAAAAAATGCCATTTGACAATTCAAAATCTAAACGGTGATAGTTAGGGCTTTGAATTGTTTTTTATTGAATGGAGCGGCCTCGAAAACCTACATTTTGATACCAGAATCACCCATGTAGCCCTCATATATAATGAAATATTCAACTTTTTATTTTTCGATTTTTCATTTTCGAGTTCTGTTCACGAGCTCACACCACTCTAGGTAAGGGTGCTGTCGGTCCGCAGAATTGCTATTATTGAAGATTCAAATGGGCAGTACAACTTCCAGATCCAATAATAACGTGAGATCCTCCCCAAATATATTTTTTATTGACAAATATGGTGTTTTTAGGGGGTCATACCCCTTTGTCATTTTTCATAAAAAATTTGAAATTTTTCGAATCGCTCATATTCTGCACAGAGATACTTTGGACTATGCTGATCAACATAATATAAATAACTATTGGCGGAGATGAGAGGGACGGCAGTTATGACAGTTTGAAATTTCCGATTTTTTCAAAAAATGCCATTTGACAGGTCAAAATCTAAACGGTGATAGTTAGGGCTTTGAATTGTTTTTTATTGAATGGGGCGGCCTCGAAAACCTACATATTGATACCAGAATCACCCATGTAGCCCCCATAGATAATGAAATATTCAACTTTTTATTTTTCGATTTTTCATTTTCGAGTTCTGTTCACGAGCTCACACCACTCTAGGTAAGGGTGCTGTCGGTCCGCAGAATTGCTATTATTGAAGATTCAAATGGGCAGTACAACTTCCAGATCCAATAATAACGTGAGATTCTCCCCAAATATATTTTTTATTGACAAACATGGTGTTTTTAGGGGGTCATACCCCTTTGTCATTTTTCATCAAAAATTTGAAATTTTTCGAATCGCTCATATTCTGCACAGAGATACTTTGGACTATGCTGATCAACATAATATAAATAACTATTGGCGGAGATGAGAGGGACGGCAGTTATGACAGTTTGAAATTTCTGATTTTTTCAAAAAATGCCATTTGACAGGTCAAAATCTAAACGGTGATAGTTAGGGCTTTGAATGGTTTTTTATTGAATGGAGCGGCCTCGAAAACCTACATTTTGATACCAGAATCACCCATGTAGCCCCCATAGATAAAGAAATATTCAACTTTTTATTTTTCGATTTTTCATTTTCGAGTTCTGTTCACGAGCTCACACCACTCTAGGTAAGGGTGCTGTCGGTCCGCAGAATTGCTATTATTGAAGATTCAAATGGGCAGTACAACTTCCAGATCCAATAATAACGTGAGATCCTCCCCAAATATATTTTTTATTGACAAACATGGTGTTTTTAGGGGGTCATACCCCTTTGTCATTTTTCATCAAAAATTTGAAATTTTTCGAATCGCTCATATTCTGCACAGAGATACTTTGGACTATGCTGATCAACATAATATAAATAACTATTGGCGGAGATGAGAGGGACGGCAGTTATGACAGTTTGAAATTTCCGATTTTTTCAAAAAATGCCATTTGACAGGTCAAAATCTAAACGGTGATAGTTATGGCTTTGAATTGTTTTTTATTGAATGGAGCGGCCTCGAAAACCTACATTTTGATACCAGAATCACCCATGTAGCCCCCATAGATAATGAAATATTCAACTTTTTATTTTTCGATTTTTCATTTTCGAGTTCTGTTCACGAGCTCGCACCACTCTAGGTAAGGGTGCTGTCGGTCCGCAGAATTGCTATTATTGAAGATTCAACTGGGCAGTACAACTTTCAGATTCAATAATAACGTGAGATCCTCCCCAAATATATTTTTTATTGACAAACATGGTGTTTTTAGGGGGTCATACCCCTTTGTCATTTTTCATCAAAAATTTGAAATTTTTCGAATCGCTCATATTCTGCACAGAGATACTTTGGACTATGCTGATCAACATAATATAAATAACTATTGGCGGAGATGAGAGGGACGGCAGTTATGACAGTTTGAAATTTCCGATTTTTTCAAAAAATGCCATTTGACAGGTCAAAATCTGAACGGTGATAGTTAGGGCTTTGAATTGTTTTTTATTGAATGGAGCGGCCTCGAAAACCTACATTTTGATACCAGAATCACCCATGTAGCCCCCATAGATAATGAAATATTCAACTTTTTATTTTTCGATTTTTCATTTTCGAGTTCTGTTCACGAGCTCACACCACTCTAGGTAAGGGTGCTGTCGGTCCGCAGAATTGCTATTATTGAAGATTCAAATGGGCAGTACAACTACCAGATTCAATCAAGGCCGTAGCCAGGGGGGGGTACGATGGGGTCCGGATCCCCCGAAATTTTTTTCTAGCTACGGCCTCGGACGGACCCCCCCCCCCCGAAATTTTTTTCTAGCTACGGCCTTGGTGGAAACGAGTGCATTGACTGCACTCTACCTACAGGTGGTGTGGAAACGAGTGCATTGACTATCGAGCAAAATTTTCGGCTCGAAAATTCAATTCCTAAAAAAAAATTGCAATTACATATATCTATTTCCAATCAATTCATTTCCAAGGAGCGAATTTTATTGGGATCTCATCTGTTTCCAGATTAGGAAAAGGGATAGTATCCGAGTATCGTTGACTGTCAAATCAGTCAACATCATTATACAGGGTGTGACCTCAGTCTCCTTGGCCCCTCTTCATTATTTCAACAGTGCACATCAGAATTGTTTGGACAAGATGATTTTGGTTTCTGATGACCTTTTTATCGTAAAAGAAGCTTCGCATTTAGGGTATATACTATTAAGCTCGTACAAGAACAACGATAAATTTCAACAGCTCCACATATTTTTGTATGTTCGTTGCCAATAATGCCAATCACCCTGTATTATGTTTCAGCGTTCAACCCGTTTCCTAAAAGAATACTATTACCATTAAGTGATACAGCTGTCCAAGAAGTTGCGACCAACACAAACGCATGCGTTACAGTTTGAATCGATAGTGTTTCACGTGCATTGGAGGGTGTTTCATCATCCCTCTCGTGAAAATTTATATTGGCAAATCGGCCTATGATGTGTTCTATGGGGTGCAGAATAGGGGGTGAGATGCAGTTAGTTTTGTTTAATGGAAAATCAATACAACTGCCCCAATGAGATGTCAGTGCAGTTTTTGAATAGGGCAGTCTAGTGCGCTTCAAATTCAAAACAAACTCTGATTGTCGTTTGGTTGGAAGAGTGTGTGACGAAAAATATTGCTCTCTATTAAAACACGAATAAATTGCCAACAGGTATAAGTCACATGGGTCGCATGCTTTCACATTTGGCATTGTTGACAACTAACTTAGTTCGAGTAGATTAGTAGTTTAGCTAGTTATTTACATTATTGTAATTTGAAGCTAGATCAGTTGCTATGTAGATTCTACGGAAGTGTAGAGGATGCCTCAAGATTCATCAACATCCGATTGCATCCGCTTAGAACCTCTGGGAAGGTTGAGGCAAAATCAGAACGGAAATGTGAGGGGCACCGATCAAGGTACGTACGACGATTTTTAGCAATTGTAGGTCCGCTTCTTAGATTTGGACAAGCAACAATTGACGATCCCATTATTAATTGCACTTTGTCCAGATTATTTGCATGCAGAAAATCTTCTTTTAACGAACCCACGTGGATGGAAAATTGGCGCTAGCGCTCATAATTTTTCTCTCGCCCGCACAAGCGCATTTCAATCCCCTCAGATGATCGTTACCGAGGGTTGCGACTAAAACTAAAGCCTCCTTGGTCTAGTTTCGTTTTCGTTGTTCTTTTTTTCAAACGCCTAAGGCAGAGAAGTGATAACAAAGTACAAATTGCAACTTCCGAAATTTGATTTTCGATACCCAACTCGGATAACAGAAACAACAGTTCAAAAAGTCATTTATCAATGTAAATCAAAACACACAATCCGGTGTTACGTGTTGTGGCTCAAATTTTTGATCGCAGTGTATTGTTTTGTTTATGGGTGATTCTCTGCAACCTTCGAAATCGCAGACTCAACCAGGTTTTCGAAAAAATCATCAGTGAAAAGCATATTTCTAGATCCTTTTTTTTTTGGTGAGTTATTAGAGTAGCTTTGTCGCGTTTGGGGTAGATATCTGCAGATCTACATGACCAACGTGAAAAGTCTATGCTTTCCACAACGAATAAAATGAAATAGATATTTTGTTTGAAAACTGTGCCAATTCAAACTGAAATAATGAAGAGAGGCTTGAAAATTCAAACCCACCATTCTTTCATAGAATTGAGGAGTTTTGAAGTACATTTTCTTAACTGAGAATTTGAAAATTTAACTCACACTGGTTCAGATATTTTCACATATACCTCATCTGCAGATACTACTCAGTGGCGTAGATGATTTTCAATGTAGATGTGAATCATGAGCTTACCTGAACTAGAATTTAGCATAGCAAGAGTTTTTCTCGAATGTATTGGGAATATAAGGCAGCTTCGATCGGTTTATAAAAGGGAAATCATCAAATATGGAATGGTTATCATTAATGAATTAAGCATCTTCAAAGAGGTTTACCTGCAGAATGTTTCACGAAAAATTCAGCTTTTTTGCCGATACAGTTTCGAAATTGAACTACGGAACTAAAATTAGAAATCTGTGAAAATAACCCATAAAAATACTGAATAATCAAAGTTAGGTTCATTAGCAAGGATATTCATCCTTCTAGAAAGAAATAGGCGAAAGAATGATTCCATTTCATAGTGGTTGATTTTCTTTTTTATTTAGCGAGCAAGTGACTACGCCACTGACGTTTTTACTGTCGAGATAATAGAAGTGAAGAAAATGTGGCATAATTGAAAGTTCCAGAGAATGGCCCTTAAATATTATTTTGCGCGCGTAGTGTACTAACTGTGGAGGGTGTCATAGCTAGGGACCAGTTGGTGAAATTTTCCGTAGTAACTGGTGGAAACAGCGTCGAGGCGGTTGTCTGGAGAAGGGGAGTGATGAGCGATCAAGATGTTGACGATGTCGCATTTCTTACAGGTACCATAGTTAGCTCCAAAATCACCCATTCCATATCTCACTCACAGTCATCACCTCTACTCATAAATAACCCCTGTGATTCAGGAGCCGTTGCAAGAAGTGATAGTCCAGATGGTGCAATCAAAAAGAGCTTGTATGAGAAGAATGGAGTGGCTGCATGCTCCCACAACAGAGCGCTATGTATCGCCACTGTTGTGTTTGCCCTTCTGTTCACTGTTGCAGTCATCATCGCTTTCACAGGACCGCAAAGTGGTATATTCAAGGGTAGCTTCTTGACATTTGGTCTAATATTATTTCATTTCACCTTCAGATTGCACCTGTGCTGGAGGAAAACCGGAAAATTTCGTGGGTGAGCAATGGAACGTGACTAAAATATTCGTGCCGAGGGCTACCAACGGTCAAATATTTCCTTGGAACAATATCCGTCTTCCTAGTAATGTGAAACCTTTTCGGTATAACATAACAATCCATCCAAATCTGACTACTTTGGAAGTTCATGGTATGTACCATGAAGTATTGGCGACTGAATAATATGTTCTTAGTTGAAAATTCGTTGTCATATTGACAAGAAAGAGCAATAATTTCGAAACGTTTTGCAAAAAGTTTGAGTGTTTTCCTGTAATTTGACACACATCTTTTTGGTTCGGACCAATGATATTCTACAATATCTTTTGTTGGGGACACTCTGCGCAAATACCATAATGAAACGCAAAAATAAATAGTTCCGGAACAAATCGATAACTATTCGAACTATTTCAGGACATATAACAATAGAGATTTATGTGGAGAAAGATACTAATTTTATAGTACTTAATAGCCAAAATTTAACTATTACAAAGTACATGGTCCAAGACAGAAGGGGGCATAACTTGACTGTTTCAAGATTATTAGAATATACTGGAGCTCAACAACTGTACCTCGAAACACGAGAAAGATTCAAAAAGAAACACAATTATACATTGTTCTTCAGGTACAACTCTAAACTGAGTACAGAATATGAAGGTTTTTATATATCAAGTTATATCTCCAACGAAGGAGAAAGAAGGTACGAACATTTTATATTATACTTGATAGTTAGCAACACAACTGATATATTTCTCAAAAAATAAAATCAAAATATCCCAACAAAAAAAAAATCGGTAACAATAATTTCAGATATCTCGCCACTACTCACTTCGAGCCAACTTACGCTAGGGCAGCTTTTCCCTGTTTTGACGAGCCACATTTCAAAGCAAGATTCCGAATGACGATATTGAGGGACAGGCATCACATTGCTTTGTTCAATATGCCCATTCGAGATACTGAAGAAGCTGGATTTTACGTAGGGAAAGGATTGGTATGTAATGAGTCTATAAAAATATTGGAGAGAAGTTTGATTCATCTCGTCGTTTCAGCTGCAAGACGACTTTCAAGAATCTGTTGAAATGAGTACATATTTAGTGGCTTTCATCATATGTGACTTCGACCATATCAGTAACACAACAAGAAAGGGGGTTTCTGTATCTGTCTACACACCCCCGCCTTATATTTCTCAAGCCCCTTTTGCACTGTCTACAGCCACTCACATAATGGACTTTTTCGAAGACTTCTTTGGCATACCATATCCTCTACCGAAACAAGGTACGCATTCACAATTTTTTGGCCATATCAAACATTAGTACGCCGCAATAGTTTGCAGGACATTTTATGATCCCTTGTTTTGGCATAACCTTGAAAATCATATTAGCAAATACATATAAAACTAAGGATGGAATTGGAAACATCTCTAGTGAGAGTTTAAAAAGGCGGCCAGGTTAAGTATTCTTTGCTTTGGTTTTCACAGATTTTGCTGCAATACCGGACTTCGCAACTGGTGCAATGGAGAATTGGGGCCTGATCACTTTTAGAGAAACTGCCATTTTATATGACCCCGTAGAAACATCAACATATGCACATCAGTGGATCGCAGTGGTGATTGCCCATGAACTGGCACATCAGGTATGACATTAAGGTTTTTCATCAGACAATTCGATACAATTTCCCTTTGATTCAGTGGTTCGGAAATTTGGTCACGATGAAATGGTGGAACGATTTGTGGCTAAACGAGGGATTTGCAAGTTTTTTGGAATATTTGGGTGTTGACAGTTTATTTCCCGAATGGAAGATGTTGGAACAGATCATTCTGGACAAAACCCAACCAGCTCTTGCCCAAGATGCTCTTTGTAGTAGCCATCCCATATCCGTTCTTGTAGATGATCCAGCCGAAATTAAAGCTATTTTTGATACGATTTCTTATAGTAAGGTAAAATATCAAGTTTTGTTCTTTAAAGAAATTGGAACTATCTATAAGGGCGATATAACGAACGATATTTCAGGGGGCTTCAATTTTACACATGCTGAGCAATTTTCTTGGGATGGATATTTTACAAAACAGCCTCAATGACTATTTGAATACTTATAAATTCAATACAGCCGAGACCAAAGATTTCTGGAATATCTTCAGCAAAAATACAAATCAATCTCTTGAAGTTAAGGTAGAGAATATTTCGCTTTGATTTAAGCACATCTAAATAATATTTATTATAGAATATAATGGATACTTGGACCAACCAAATGGGTTTTCCATTGATAACTTTGATAAGGGAAGGTAATGAAACATTGGCAGTTCAAGAAAGATTCCTTCTAACAACTGAAAGCACAAATCAAACACTTCGTTCTCTTCCAAAATCGAAGTATGATTATAAATGGTATGTTCCACTAACTTATTACACTGACTCAAACCCAGGGCATACCAGTATAGTTTGGATGAACATGTCAGATGGTAAGTGTCAAGACTATTCTGAAATAAGGAATGGTCAGTAAAATCCTTGATTGCCTGGTGATTCCATGATGAAATAAATTAAATTCTCATGATAACATCGTCTATGGCACCGTCCGATAGTTTGAAATAAAAACCTCAAAATTGCAGCACGGTTTGAAATGAGTTCAGATGTAAAATGGATAAAAGCTAATGTGAACCAGTCAGGCTTTTACAGAGTGATGTACGAAGATTCAATGTGGCAGGAACTGATAAATGTATTAAAAACAAATCATACACTTCTGAACCCAGCAGACAGAGCAAATCTTATAGACGATGCTTTCACCTTATGCAGGTAAAAGTAAACCTTGATTTGTATAATCCATAATTACGTGAATGAAAATATTTCAGAGCTGGTTTATTGAACTCAAGTGTTCCACTGGAGCTATCATCATACTTAGTTCATGAAAGAGATTATGTTCCTTGGTCAACAGCAATTGAACATTTCCATGCATGGAGTAGAAGACTATCAGAAGGATTGTCATATAAGCTCTTTCTTCAATACATGAGGAAACTTTTTGCTGCCATTGTAGAACATGTGGGCTGGGAGAATAAAGGATCTCATTTAGACAAGTAGGAATTACAAATGCGAAATATACGGGGTTTTATTTAAATACTTTTTTAGATTAATGCGTTCAAGTATTCTCGCAACAGCAGTCATGTATGGATTGAATGACACAGTATCAAGATCCAGAAAAGAATTTCAAAAGTGGATGGAAGATAACAAATCCGTAAATCCAGATTTCAAGGAAGTTGTTTATTCAGCAGGAGTTAAATATGGTGGACCGTTAGAGTGGCAACACTGTTGGAATGTGTATAACTCTACTAATATACCAAGTGAAAGACGACTAATGTTAAAAGCTTTAGGTGTGTCTTCAGATCCTTGGATTCTACAAAGGTTTGTGAAACAACAAACTTTCGCGTAAATAATATTGCAATACCTACAATTTACAGGTTTTTACTATTCTCTCTGGATAGAAATATGGTTAAGGCACAAGACATGAAGATTGTTTTAGCAGTTGTGGCTTCTAATCCCGAAGGAAGGCTCTTGGCATGGAGGCACTTGAAAGCATATTGGCCAATGATGCAGTCTACATTTGGTAACGCTACTTTCATGATGGGAAGTCTGATTTCTGCAGTAACAACACATCTATCAACTCCATATGATTTATATGAGGTGAATAATGAGAACAATGATGCTATCAAAATATGTCTTATGATTTCTAGTGAAAGCAAGTAGTGCGAGTAGCCTGAATACACAGTCTGAAATTTCACCTTGAGAAATCACCAAATATGAGAAAAAATAATTATCGATATAATTTTTCAGGTTACAACGTATTTCAATGGAATGAATGTTGGTTCAGCCACAAGAGCATTGGAACAGAGTATAGAAACGATTAAACTGAATGTAAATTGGGTGAGGAACAATGACGCAGATATCTATAGATGGTTGAAAAATTACCTTAAATAAGATAAATTATTTTAATGATGTATTTATTATTTTCACCTTATCATCTCTTCATGTTACTTGTCTATTTTTATATATGTATATAATAAACGTGCCGATTTCTGAAAAAAAAATTTTCTTTGCAAAGATTGTGATGTGTCTAACAGTAGGAGTATCCAGGAACCAGATCATACTAGGTTTGTACACCAAATAAAGCTCTGAAATTCAAATGCTAGTGAAAATTAAAAAATTCAATAAGCAGATATGAATACCCTTCTACATTCAATGGCATTTTTAAAGAGAGAAAAAATTTATTCAACATTATATATATATTACAAATGATTCTGTTCCATATGAATAAATAAATGTCAAATTGGAACGTTCTCAACAAACTTAATGAAAACACCAATAAATAATACTTAGAGAACGATCATTATGGACTTATTTACACTTTATATCCCATCAAAACTCAAACTGAATTCTGAAAGAAAAAAGATAAATAAATAGCTGAAAATCATGAAATGACACACTCACTCACTTGCAATGAAGCATAGGAAAAATGCAAAAGCAAAAAAATTAATTGAAGAGATAAAGCAATAGGCATAAGAAGAGTTAAAGGCATTTATTCACAATGCAATGTTATTAAAGGAACATGAAAATACATTAATAAAAATAAAAATAGGAACTTATTGAGGAAAAATTGCATTTATATGTCCATAATAAAAAGAATATTTTGAAAAAAAATTATGATTATTGAAATACTAATCTATTCATATAGGTCGTGATCTTCAAAATGAACATATAAACGCCTAAATAAAGGTTAGCTTATGCACAAGCATGATAAAAACTTAAAGAAGCATAAATTAATTCAGAAATCGTTGAAGCTGAAGATCTGACTTCATTAACTACAAATATCAAAATTCAAAAACGATGCAGAATAATTTAAATGAGATCATTTGAGTATCATTGTGTAAATGTAAAATAAATGGAATGTTTTTCATATCTAACTATATGAAACTATGACAACCAAAAATAAATTAAAAGGTTTTGAAAAAATTCTACACTTAACTAACCAAACTTATGATCAATATAAAAAAATAAGCTAATAAGAAACATGATCAGTCTTATGATAATATTATTCACTTATTGAGAATAAAAAAGAGATCGGGCAAGTTTAATAGATCAACTTCAACATTTCTTGGTTGAAATGGATGACCAAGTTTTCAGCACAATCATCCCACAAGGAAATTAGTAGTAGCCAAAAAAATTAATAAAAATTATCTTTTATACCAAGGTCTGATGTCAGACTTATGGATGTGGTCAATGATTCTTTGAATTATGTCAGTGCTCTTCGCAGTTCCACCTAAATCTGAAAAGATATGTTATCATTATTGAAATCTTGCAACACAATCAAGATGGTATTACTACAATTACTAGAAATAAAATTGATAGTACCCTGACTGTTTATTAAATAATTTACCTGGAGTGTGTATTCTGTCTACTGATATAGTTTTACTCATTGCACCTCGAATTAGGTCTGCATGCAATTGATGTCCCAAATGTTCAAGCATATCAACAGAAGCACTCAGCATGGCAATAGGATTAGCAATGTTCTTTCCAGCAATTGCTGTACCTGTGTTTCTAGTGCCTGGCTCGAAGATTGCATACTGAAATAAAAATGGTATAATATTCCATAACAAAAAAGAACTACAATGTGTGTGATGCATTGAATTCTGTAGAGAGAACAGTGTCAAATAATTACTATCCACTTACATGATCACCATAATTTCTTCCTGATAACAAGCCAGCGCCTCCAATCAAACCACAAGCAACATTAGATACAATACTGCCATAAAGATTAGTCATCATCATTACATCAAATTGACGAGGGTTGGATACCATCTGCATGCAACAGTTGTCAATGATCATATCATTATGTTCGATTTCCGGATATTCAAGAGCTACCCGTCTGGCAGTTTCTAAGAAGAGGCCATCAGAGATTTTCATGATATTTGCTTTGTGGATAGTAGTGATCTTCTTTCTTCCATTTCTTTTGGCAAACTCGAAAGCATATCTTGCTACTCTTTCAGAGTTTGATTCTGTCACTACTTTCATACTTTCAACCACACCAGGCGCACTTTCATGTTCTAACATAGCATATTCACCTTCTGTATTTTGTCTTATGATCATGACATCCACATTACTTTGTCGAGCTGGTACACCAGGAAATGACTTGCAGTGGACAACACTTATATACAAATCTAATTCATTTCTGATTGCCACGTTTCTTGACATAACACCTGTGTTTTCACTTTTGGTTTCGATATTTCCTAGGAAATATATATTTACTCATTATGTTTTAAAACCAGATTTTCAAGTAATAATTTCATTAACTGCATGTAGTATAACGTTGCAGCACTAGCAGAATGACAAAATAATATTTGATAATTTCATGCGATATTTTTGATACTTCATAGAACACATGGTCATCATACAGGTACAGATGTATTAATACCTCAAAAATTCATCACACCATGGTAAATTCTTTATATGAACTAATTAAACTATCAATGTGTATTACCTTTGATGGCAACTCCATTTCTTTTGATTGAGGTAAGTGCATAATCAAACTGTTTAGTCTCCTCACTAGGATCAATATCTATTACCTCAAAATCTACTGGAGCTCCAGCATGCTTGAATACTTCTCTAACATAAGACATCAATTCTGGACCAATGCCACCCCCAGGAAGCATGGTGACAGCATTTCTTCCCCCATACAGTGCAACTGGTATAGGAGTCTGCAATCATTCAAAAGACTAATGTATCTCAATTTTCCAAGATAACTTTTACAAGTAGGACTTACCGTTTTTCTGATCACTGGAGTTTTGTGCTGAATTTCGAATGCTGACAAGGGCGCCGAAGATTGATTCTACAAAAAAAAATGTGAGAACAAATTTTGCATAAGTTACATAACGTAAAACTTACCCTACTGATTAAAGTCTTTATAGTGTTGCTTTTTTTGCTTATAATTCGGAAAGCCATTTTTATTTGTCAATTATTTGTGCAATGAGTATGTTTGAAATTCGGTACAAAAAAAAATTGAACGATTGGGGTAGAATCAGATCATAGAGTTGCAAATCAGTTGAAAGCTTAGAGGTTAATCTGTGGTGCTATTATTCAAAGAATACTTTCCAAAGATATTCTAGAATATCTTTGGTACTTTCTCGCACACTCTTTTCACCAGACTTCCTTTTTGCTTCTCACAAGAAAATATCATAAAAAAAAATTTATGTTCAGTGAGTGTGAGCAAAAAAAGTTGAGCCTCTCGTGGTACGAATGGTCATGAACATAGCATAAATAAAGGCAAGAATTCGAGGTCTACTGGTCTAGTGTGAATTTTTACTGAGCTGAAGTTTTGAACGTTGTGCGCAGTAAAAGTTCGGAGTACACTGGAATCGATCATTTTGAACGCAAGAAGAGGGTTCTGAAACCTTACTGCGCACAGAGACTACGCTGCGCATAACTCTCGTGCACAAAACTAATGATGTTGGAATTTTGAATTCAGAAGTTGAGCGCAGTACGCATCGATTTCGAATTTCAATCGCCAGTAATATGACTATAAATTATCATCAGGAGAAACTCATGAAAATGCCTTAAAATGTTATTTCTGTTCTCCGTCAGTTTAGAAGCGAATAGCCAAAATGATATACCACTTTCAAAATTTATAGCATTTCTACCTCTTACCAGTGTTTAGCTTCATATCCTGTAGGGCATATATCTTCGATTGCAAATATTTGAAAGAACTGTTCTTGATCTGCCGCCAAATTTCAAATAGGTAAACATTCGGATCTTCTGCGCCTGCGCAATTAGGATAGTTCAAAAAACACAAATTTTAACGAATTTTTATTAATCGCAGTTACCTTTGAATTTGGGCTCCATTTTCCTAGATGCGGAATTTCGACAAAATGTTTGACGTTTGTAAATAATGTAAGTAGAGCTGTTTGAATGCAACCTCTATTATGTTTAATAGAAATTACTTTTTGGTTTGTTTAATCTCAATGATATCAGCAATCTATCTAATATAATTGTTGGAAATATCTCATAATTGGATTAACGGTCATTTCTTTTTTAGAGAAGTCTCGTTCTTGGTAGAGAATGGAGAGCTGGTAAGCTTAGTTCATAGAATAATTCGAAACCCTGATTCATTCGAATATTATTATTCTATCAAGACTTTATAATGTTCAGAAACGTAATATATCCAGGTAAGGAAATAGCGTCTACATACTCATTTTTGTATGAATCCCTATTCAGTTATTTCATTTGAATTTTTGATTACTCTTCGAAGTGAAGGTTTCGATGAGGAAACTATGAGCCAATGTGAGACATTTTTATTAATGCACAAATACGGTAACATTCAAATTGTATACATGTGTATTAACAATATTTTGGTTCGGTAACATGCTACATTTAAAAAAATATGGCAAATCATAACAAAATCCTTTCATTTCTCTGTGCAATTGAAAGAATGGTTAATAAATTAATAGTATATTGCAAACGATTCCTGTGTCAAATTAACTATGGTATATGTCATCATTCGAACAATATATTGCAACACACTGCTTAGTTTGGAGATCAGTACTATTGATAAAAATATCAAGGGTACATAGAATTTGATATACTATTCAGAGTTTCGAATACCAGAGTGAAATATCAAGCATTAGAAAAATGGTACCAAGAAGGCCATTGACATTAGCTTGAAGAGTACCATATCTGGTAGAAACCAGACATTTGTATTCATTCAATTGATGAATAATGCAAAAGTTGAACACATACATAACCAGGTTTTTTCTAATGCTCGTTACCTGCACCGTATAGAAAACTAGGTCAATAAAATCTGAAATGAGAATTTCTTCCCCAACATATATACCAGTTCTTTTAGTTTCTAATCTTGAAATCAACTGGAACGAATAACAATTTTGATTGAAAATGTCATCATCCTAGTTTATTCAGTTTGATTATGGATATTATTCTGGTCTGGCTGGATGTTATTCTTATAACCTTATAACAATATCTTAATTGGTTATACTTATTCAACTTTAATTCTAATGTATTGTCATGAACCAGATATTGAATATATTTATATGACCAATTTGCTCTACATTGAGTTGCTTGCTGCATGCATGCTACCATTATAAGTTAATTATCCATTCTGTATAAGTTAATTTTATTAGGAGAAAGCAATGTTTGAGCTATGAATATGCTTGTCAATGTTGACTTACGATCAGGGAAATCTTTTTGCAGAAGTTTTCCTCAAAATAGAGCAAAATGCATATGAATGTTATCTGGTGTTTTACACAATTATAAGGAATACATCTATAGCATGTCAAATGACAACGTTTAATTAATTCTTAGTATTTCAGCTAAAACTTTATCAATATTATTTTCACAGAAAGCTGTTCAGAATCATGTTATTTACTTTCATGAGATCTACCTGAACATTTGTAGCATCAAACATAATTTTTCACAGCACCATTAACACTGAGATTGATATTTTTCTGATAACAATATGAAGTTGATAAATATATCCCCCCAATTATCTTAATAGGCTTCGAATTCACAATGCAATAAAGTTTCAGCAGAAATTCTGAATGTACATTAAAACATCAACAAAAATTCTCTTAATTTATATACCAACATTGAATTTCCATGTCATGCAATAACATTTTTGGGCTATTTTCAGTTTTATATATTGTTTTGCTCAAAAGAACCATATTTTTCTATCCTTATATCTTCTTTGAGTTTTCTCTTGATGATAACAATTCTTACATAGCTGTTTGAACCATTTTCAACTACATAGGATACATTGAATCCATCATTTCGTTACAAGTTGTCTGCCCAAAACATTGTATTCAATAAATCCACATGTGAAGCTTCCTTGTTGATAAATCTCGAGTGAACCATAATGTTAATAGAAAAATGCTCCCTTCTTGCTAACAAATGAAATAAAATCTTGTAGTGCGTCAAATTAGATTTACCAAGATACAAAACTAGTTTCATATCCATTGAATTTTTTCTGAATGATAAGCTAAACATGTAATTTTTTATTGTTATTATTGATGCTGTAAATGATCAATCTAGTTTCAGTGAATTTTCAAAAATAGGATTTTAAACAATCACAATTTCTTCAGTTTTATTCTAAATCGTAGAGTAACAAGAATAATATTAACATTCACAATATCCATTTTATGCTAGTCCGCTTAATCAATGATAAGCAGCCATAATTTTCTAAATGTTTTTTTTTGAGTATTGAGTATCATATAAACAATATAATATTTAACAGCATAAATTGAAGATTGTGATCTAACAAACTACTTTGGATTAATATAACTAAGCTAAAATACAATATTTACAACTAAAGCTGATCTTGTACATAAATTTCTCTCTAAATCAAACGTTGATTGAATAATACAAATTACTTTCCAACTGCACCACTAGTTCTTCATTCAATTAGGAATAAAATTTTCAAAACTAATATATACATTAATTTACAAAATCATTTCACTCTGCAAAGGAAGATCTTTAATAATTTCAGTACTTTTAAATAATTAAATGCATTTTTATCACTGGCGTATTTTTAGGTTGGCAAAATTCATTGAGTGCAGTTGAACAACTCAATATACTGAACGGAATACAAACATCTAATGACATGCAGAGTCGAAATTATAATATATTTTGGGGTTTTTAATTACTTTCAACCCGTAACTCATGGTAGTGGCACATCGACTCTTACGTAGTTCACTGGAAAGTAACCTGTGCGGCCGTTTACGCTGCCCTCGAACCAATTCTCGTCGATTTTATTCAGAAGGGTTATAACATCATTTTCCTGAAAACAAGAAAATGTTATGAAGCCAGAGATCGAGTTTTTGCCAAGGTGAATATTATATCAAATTAGGATCTTTTGCCCGAGGACTCAGACGATCATTTATTGCAGAATTGTTAAGTTCCTGATGCAGAAATCCATGATATCATAAAAGTGAAATAAGTGCTTACTTTGAATCCAAGTTCTCCAGGATTCTCTGGATCAAAGTCATAAAGCGCTGTGCAACAGGGCTGCTTAATCATTGGTGTCCTGGCAGGAGATTTCATCGGGGACGGCAAAGGAGATGCTATAATAAAATCAGTATGAGCATTCAAGGTATGTTGTGTTACAAGCAAATGAATTTGGAGAGACAGAAAATGATTATTCCGATGCAAACGTGAATGAAAGACTAATAAAAAATGTAGTCCACATAACACAGCATTCATTTTGAGTACATTGAGCCCAAAGCTGAAGAGAAGAAAATTGAGGCTCGTTGTAGTCAAAATGATAAGCTGTCTATCCAAGCACAAAAATGAAATGAACAAACAAATTAAATTGCTTTTATCAATTCGACAATTTTCATCCCAAACATGAAAAAATGCTTCCCCCAAAAATATTGACAAGAAAATCAAGTTGAACAGAGTGACTGTCTTGTCACAAGATTAATTTGGGATAAAAATCTTCAAATTATTTGCCAGACAATGCAAAATGATCACTTCAACACTACATAATGTTCCAATAGAAAAACCAGCGATAGTTTTCCGATTCTACAATCCGTTAAGTTACTAGAGATAGCAATGTCGTAAAACAAAAACTAAAATTATTGGCTGAAATTTATATTTACCAAGAGATCACAGTCAATTATCCAAAAAGCTCTACTGAGTAATGCAAGAGATGCAAAAAGTAAAATGATTCAAGCAATAGTTTTTGTTTTAAATCGCTTTTCTTTAGAGAAAGTTACCATTAGCAGATTGTTGTCCAGGAATTAGCTCAAGATGATGTGGATTATGTTGCGGAGAAGACGCTTGTGAAGTTCCTAACAACACATCTTTGTCAGAACAACAGCTCAAGCAATTAAGAAACATTATCACAAACGCACAGTTTCAATGTACACAACTACGAAGTTCAGTTCATAATATATGTTTTCATACTGAATATATCAGGAGGAATAATATTGTAGTGAGAGGTGGAACCAAAATAAATTTTGGATTAACGCCAGATTCTTTTGGAGTAATCAATTACACATATACTGCATAACAAAATGATCTAAACTGGCTTGAATGAATGGAGAATGGAGAAAATAGAATGAATGAAAGTTTCATATAAAATTGGATACTGCAAATCGACTTTTATATTAATTTGTGAGCTCAAATATTGCAAAGTTTCTCTTGCAAGTTTACTTATCCACCTCCACCCTATGAAAACACATTCGAAAAATAATTCAATTGAATCATTTGCCTGTTTGATGAAAGATAGTAGGTATAAGCAAAGTCATTTTCAAGCAAAGAAGGTGACACTTACAAACAAGTGAAAACAATTAAAGTGGTTAGGAGTTGATTTATAATGAACAATTGTACAATTTTATATGGGTTAGATAAAGTTCCAAGAAATGCTGGAAGAGGGAAAGGTGTAAAATGAAGAATAAACAAAATAATCAAAACTGTCTCCAAATACTGATACCGATTGAAATAAAACTTACCCTTTTTATTTCTCATTGGAAATCATGAAATTAAATTAAGATAAGTGAAAGAACCAGTAACCAAAAATCATATTCAGTTATTAAACAAAATAAAATTTTTACATCGAAATGCTAAATAAGTTATTGCCACCAAAATAAATTTGAATCAAAATCAAATAATTTCCTGAGAAAAATTTACCTAAAAGGTTACTGATTCGTTAAAAATAAAGAAAATGAAAAAAATACCTTGGGAATAGCTCCAGGGGTCGAAGGGATCTGGTTGTATACGATTGGGAATAGATTTAGGTACAGCAGGTTTTTTGAACTGATTGTTGGAAATATTGTACGAATTATGATTTTGAATATTCAAACTTGTATTGCTATGATGTGTACCATTAACTCCATCCGAGACGCCTTCTATATTCAAATCTGCCAACGATTTTGGTACAAATTCAACCTTTGGACGTTCTGCTGCTTCTTCTCTCCTAAGAAAATAAATTATATGAACGACAACATTCAAAGGCTTACTTTTCCATTCACCTTTCTTGTAATGTTTCAGTAAGAATCTTTAATATATCTGTACATTGACTGTGGTAATCCAGAAGGCCTTCCGCAAATGTTGCTAACTGAGATATTTGTTCTACCTAAAATTCAGAATTATTCAGACAGGTGCTGGTATCTTGTATTCAAGGTACCACTAAAATCATAGAGAAAATTGGGGTTGTTAATGGAATGGTAAAAATATTAATGTTTGGTAAAGGGTGTTCAAATTTGAATTATTTCTTCATATTTTCTAAAATATATTGTTCTACAAAAATTCAAATGTACGCACAACAAAATCACAAATCACCCTAAATTTTCATCAAACAATATGATTCAAAGAGAAACGTAAAAAAATAATAATTCTGACAAACCTCAAATAATACATCACCTCAGTGCAACAAAATCCATGAAATTGTCAAAATTAGGCAGAAATGTCCTTTATTATCGTTTTCAATAAAACAATTTCAACAAATCCAGTAATTTTTGAATTTTATTGAAAACCTAAAAATAATATACAAATTTCAACACCCTTAAAAATAAAGATAAAATAATATTCGATGTTCAAACTTACATCATTCTCTAATAAATTGAACATGCCCATTTGAGCTAGATGCAGTGATTCTGCAAATTTATCTTCAGCAGTCTTAATCTCTTCATCTGTAATATGGGAACCTGTCAATGTAGGAAATATTTCATGCAAAATTAATGCTCATGCTGTGTCTATAAAAAATGGTACAAATTGAAATAAAAAAAAACATAAATTTTAACATAGAAATATGGCATGAAACTAGCAAAAAAACAAAAAATATTAAATATTTCTACAAAAAGATATTTTGAAAACTGATGAAAATAAAGCTACTGAACCATTGCTGAAAAGAACATGTAAACATTGCTCTTATCCTAGTACTGAATTGAGTAACATATTTCATGACAGTTTTTACTGATGCGGGGAATGAGAATACAACTTGAAATATAAAAATATAGTTTATGCAATGAGGGATTCAAATGATCAATTATTTTTATATTAATGCTTACAATAAACTTACATATTATTCAAAACGATTGATAAGGTGATTTCTAGCTCAAACAAAAATGTTGTTTATGTCATATTTTCTGAGACATATTCAGGATTCTTCATAGAAGCTAAGATAAGATACTCAATGAAAAGTAAACTGAATAACAGATATTGACAACAAAAAGCATTCATTATATAGGGTCCTTCATGACGAGATGAGACGATATGTACATGGTAAAATATTGGTGTTCCACAGAATGGATCTCAACTTCATTATTTCAAATGGAACCCCTATATGTATTATCGCATAACACAAAATATTTTTTTCTTTGAGGTCCAAGTGAGTAAATGAATTATTTTCAAGATGTTTTCTGCATCATTAGAAAGATTTCATAAATGCATACAGAGCGCCCAGCTCCATTTTTTCCAACAACGGTAGATCGTAGGTTGAAAATAGGGGCTTACACACCCCTATACCGAATATTTTTCAAAAAGTGGATAAAATCGGAATTTGGGTTATACAAGAAGTAGTGCTACTTCTAGGGTGTTCCATTTGAAATAATGAAGTTGAGGTCCGTTTTCGGAGTAAAAAGTACCTGTAGTTTCACATATAGATATCGACTCATCTAGATGGAAAAGACACTGTGTTTTCTTTCGTCTGCACCAGGAATGCATGAGAATATTATTCTACTAAGGCTACACAAAAAATTACGTCAAAATAAGCAGGGTTTCAATAAAAATTTCGTTACAACATACCAACACCATGTCCCTGCGTTTTCAAAGGACTTGACTGGCACTTAACTGTTAGATATAAATCATGCTTGTCAATTTCAGATTCGTGCTCTGTTATTTTTGTTTTCAATTTAACTCACCTTTCGCCTGTCGTCTTCGCTTACAATCGAAGTCCAATCTCCGGCCGGAAAGTTTTTTCCTGTGATGCTGTATATAATAGCATAGTTAATTTAACGGAAGAGCATACTAAAATGGTTTTTACCATAACTTCCTTAAGATCCTTAGTCTGTAAGTGATGTAAAGGTTCCAAGAAGTTCTGCTTGATATTGTCGTCAAGTGAGTATTTTACATCCGCCATCTGCTTCAAGGCTTCGCCCATCTCTACTAGAGCCTGACCAAACATGCTGTCATCCCCTAGTTTTTTGCCATAAAGCAGCATGCAATCTCCTAGTACACCTTCAGGTTGTGGATAGGTATTGGATTTAGCTTGGCCGCTCAATTTACTGATACCCTTCACTGCTGCCATTTTTGCTCTAGCTGTTGGATTTGGTTGGAGGAATTCTTTCGTTTTCATTTGAAGTTCCTCAACCAACTCGTATGTCACGTCGGTTTTCTTAAAGATGAGGTATTTTTCATTTTATGCATGTACAATTTAATACCATCCTTACCCTTTCCATATCCATGAAATCAAGGTCCAGTTTGGTGCCTTCAGCACCACCCATTTTTTCCGTGACATACTGTTAAAAATGTCATAATATTAATGGAGTATGTCACATTCAGAATTGCTGTTTAGCCAAATTTGTAGTGATCATCAAAATCAAAAAGGCAGATTACAGAATATTTCCTGATCTATAGTTCATTCATCAAACCACGTACATCCATGATGAATTTTTACGAAGGAATCAAATTTTATTCCTCGTTCTGTTTAACGGTTAGTGCGGCGGTTGAAAATAATGAGCGCATTGGAATTTCATTAACGATACCGATTTGAATTTGACGAGGCCTTGTTAGGCACTCAATACACCCGATATCGGATAATGTTTATGATTCGACAGATCACCCGTAATGCGATTGAAATGAAATGTCCGATTGAAGTCGTAGCGACACCCTCATTCTATGTCTTCTATGGTCCTGGAATTTTCATTTGCGAACCGAGAAAAATCTCCCATAACAGATGTGTAGATATATACAGAGTGGCCACTTTTTTAATGGGTTGAATTGGTAACTTTCAAACCATAAGAGTTAGAAGGTCGGTCAAATGGGGGAACAGTTGCATTCATAGAAGCATTATCAAGCAGTTCGAACAAATCGATATTATTATTGAGATATAAGAAAAGTAAATGCTGTCATTTTGATTTTCTTTCAATACGGACTTGCATTTTTTATGACACTTTTTGAAATAACGTTTAACGCTGAATTCAACGATATATCATACAATTTCATTCAAAGTTGATTTTCAGGTGATTTTGACCCTTATCCAAATTTCTTTGTGTCGGATCTGTATTACATTTACCTTTAGTTTAATTAACAACGTGCAATACATTTCGATAAGAACATTGATATCGTTGATGGACTCGTTTTTTCTTACATACACACAACTCTAGGTTTATTGAATGTATTATTTTCAAGTAGTAGGCCGTGGATGAAAAAAAAAACATAACTTGTATGATATATCGTTGAATTCAGCGTTAAAAATTATTTCGAAAAGTGTCATAGAATATGCAGGTCCGTATTGAAAAAAATGAGTTTGACGGTGGTCCAGAAAGTACGAAACGTTGGATACGATATCTGATTATGTCAATTTGAGGATAATTTGCTGTCGAATAAAAAATTCCTGTAACATTTTTTGAAAATATTTGAAATGTGGGAAAAAAAATCAGAATGACAGAATTTACTTTCCTTATAATATCTTAATAACCGGCCCTGATAATCTCGATTTGTTTGAACTGCTTGACAATGCTTCTGTGAATGCAACTTTTTCTCCATTTGACCGACCATCTAACTCTTATGTTTTACTTTAAAAGTTACCAATACCAGGCGCGTACCCAGAAAGGTGTGTGGGGGGGGGCCTAACATTTATCCAGTGAAAGAAAGAAATGTTTAACTATAAGAAATAATAAAAAACAAATAAGAAAATATTAAAGCATGCAAGAGTTGACTAGTTTTCAGTTAGTGGGCTTTTCTTATACTACTTGAAAGTAGTGTATACTTCCCCACTTCACTCCAGTACCTTTCAAATTCACGAAGGCGTTATAGGGAAGGCAAAGGATTTTTATACTGGGCTATTCACGCTTGCTCTGGAGTATTATAAGTTTAAACGCCCTTAATACTGCACAGAAACATAGTAACGTACTAACGTACGAATTGAAGAGAGCTATTAACCATCTGCAAGCCACTTTTTTCAAAGTAACAAAATGACAAAGATACTCTCATTTCTGGATTTGCATCCTTTTCCTAGCGCTTTTCCTTATTGTTATTTCTGTAACAACATATTCTGGACCATAGACGATTTCTTTGACAGCTGCTGTCAACTCTATCCAGGGCGAAGGCAAATTGAACCAGAATCGACAATTTATTCTGGAGTCGAAAATGTCCGCACAATTTGAGGTTATGTTTTGAAATCCTGAATGAAGATTGTGTAGTGTATTCTTTGGAACTGGAAAGTTGAGATTATCGTTGTCAAGTTGATCATGTCTGACGGACTACAAAAGAAGTTGGTAGTCCGTCGGGAAAGCTTTTCACGTGACAGGCGAACGTCATTTATGGAAGAAGGGTCACTGACGTGAAAAGGAAGTCGAGAGATGACCCTCGATTTTATTTCATCCAGCATTTCGTCAAACGGAAAGGCACGGGAATGCTAAAGGGATATCGGATCGCCGAGCGTGGGCAGTAATGTAAAAAATAGCACGAGACAGCTTTTTGATAGGGACTATCCTATACGACCTTATCAACGTTTTGACCTTATTATCCGATTAAATTGTTTTCTGTAGCGTCTTCGATAATCCCATTTATTCAATTAGAAACTTGTCCCTTTCGAGGTTTTCTGGAAAATTGAGAAAAGAACAGGTTTCCTATAAAAAACATTACAAACTCCGAGGACGATACCATTATTTTTTAAAACTGCGTTTAACAGAGTCGTTGAGGATTTTAGCAAAAAATTTTGCAAAATTCAATATCTAAATGGCAAATCATGCTGTACTGATGTAAAGAATTTTTTTGGTCAAAATTAACATGAATTTCCTCTGATATAATGAACAATAAACTCCGAATGAGTCCTGGTTGACCAGGAATTTCAGGGCACCTAAATTTTATTTCCTGAAATCTGGATTATGAACATTAGTGAAATTTACATGATGAACGCCAACTAGCCACCTTGACGATGCAATTCAAAGTTTATAAATTCGAAAAACGTCATATTGCAACTCTTGTTTTATACTAATTCCCCTATCCCTCAAGACTAACATGCAAATCCTTCTTCTTCCTTTGCCATCTCTAGAATATTTTTCATAGATGATCATCATTAAAGTTTTTCAATAACTTAACAGCGGCAGCCCTAGAGTAGTCAATGAAAGTTGTTTTTTTTTTATCGGTTCATCTTTTAAAAAGTTGGTGGTTATTATTATTTTTCAACTGAAATTGCTCTGCCTTCATCAATTGCCAGGGCTGGCGCTGCTGATTTCCACTCACCTGGTTACATTTGTTGATTTGTTTCTTCAAACCCGCGAAGGCCATTTTGGTTATTTGTGTCTTTTACCTGAAACAAAACAAAAATCGCGATCACAACTCATAAAACTCTGGACTCGCACTGCGAAAAAGTTGTACAAAATCCGGACAAAATTATCTACGCAAACACAGGAAATGAACGTTCCTGATGATAAATGTGACATACAAATGCAGCATGTGCAACAGTTTTGGGGGACAGATTTGCAGACTGATCCTACCCATTCAACCACTTCCAAGATAGGCGTAGGCGATGAAAAATATATTATCTTTGAACTATGTATATTGGTCGGGATGAACAAATTCGTAATTTTTTATATGGCGCAGCCAAGTTTACAAATTGCGACATTGCCATTTTCCTTGTTTTTTAAAATAACTTCGAAGACGGGACATTTCGTAACTTTGAAAATTTCGATGTGACGGTGTAATCATGACATTCCCAGGATTATTCAGATTGCCGTCACGAACATTTTTTTAAAATTTCAGCGGGTACAAAAAAATTCTGTCCTGTCCTTGGATTTTTAGAAAAAAATTTTTTCATTACACTGCTTTAAAAACCCTATCGATTCAGAACATCGAAAATGACCCTTTTCCGTGCGGTCCCACCGCAAAAAGTTTTACGGTTCGCTGAGACATAGATGCATCCTTTGCTGAGACACAGAGCAACGATTGCGTGACAGTAGATGTCAGTGTTTTGAATAATTATTGTTTCACAATATCGAAATGCTTTCTGCTGAAAATTTTCCCGTGTTATTGTTTTCAGAGAAGTGTAATGAAAAATAACGTTCATTACACGCCCAGAAAGGCTTTTTCCGTGCTTGCACGAGTTCCCGTGTTCGGCTCCGACTCACATGGGAACTCATCGCGCGCGCACGGAAAAAGCTTACTTTCTTGGACTAGTAATGAAATATACTATAATGTCACAGAGAAAAAGCAATATAATTGTTTCGTTATATTGGATCTGTAATTGTTGATGTTTCAGTTCTCCATCATTCTTATATAACGTTTGAAGGAAGGATTTCGAAGAACTTGATGAAAATTCTTCATTTCAGCTCCAAAAATTGTCTTGGAGACAGCTGTAAATGACCTTCTTGGTCGAAAAACGGAATGATTGAAAGGTCTCTGAGAAGCTTCAGCCATCGATGGACCAAGAGCGAAAAATCAAGAATTTTGAACGTCAATGTGAGCGTCTTTTAGGGTCTTTGGTGGTGGTCAATTTCAGGTATATTCGCTGATTGTTGTCACAACGGTGATGATGAAGAATGACGATTAACCGAATCTCCAGGCGGATACCTCATATGCGTATCTAAATTCAGAAACACTTTTGCTGTCGCTGCGATAACCTATAGAATCAGAAATTCTAGCGCTTTATCTGAAAGAAACAATTTTTTGCGTATTCGCTTTCAGTCTTCTGCAGGAATATTGTTTTCGATATGAGTTTGTTCTTTTTTTCTCCAAGAGCGCTCTTTAGAGTTGATGCATTGTTTTATTCCTAACAGTGATATAGTGACATTCTTTTGAAATTATCGTCGAACGCAAGTGAGTATAATACTGTATATTCACTTTATTATAATTTGGAGATCAACAACAAAAAATAATTGAAAATTCAGTATTCTGGCTCCCGGAACAGGTCTTTTACAGTCATGAGTAGCCACCCTGTTCGAAGAAAAGTAATGATTTAAAGGTCTTAGAGAACACTTTCGACCTTTTAGAGCTGGTGTGCTAAGGGATCTCCTGGATGTTATTCCCAACTTCAGCCATCGATGGACCAAAAGCGAAAAATCAAGAATTTTAAACGTCAATGTGAGTGACTTTAAGCGTCTCAGGTGGTGGTTAATTTCAGGTATATTGAACGATTGACCGCACTTCAGTTGCGAATCTTATTTTATAAACACTCTTGGATCTGGCAGCGGGAAACCTCTGAAATCATTCCTTTATCGGAAACTTGAATTTTTCTCTTGTTTTTGCGTTAGTAAATTTCAATTTTTTCAATTTAACACCGACTGTAACGGCATAAGAATTATCTATAGCATCTTCGCCAAGAGCGCTGTTTACTGTTCATAACAGCGACATTGATATTCATTTAAAATTATTAAGTAATGAATATTCACTATGTATATTATTGATACTTGGAGATTTAAAGAAATCATTGAAAATTTCGTATTTAGCTGCCAGAACAGCTCTTTGATAGCCATTTCTTGTTCGTAGAAAAATTGATTGAAGTGTCTGAGTGTGGCACTGCCAGATGTTCGAGGATATAACTAAAAATTCACAAAAGCTAAACAGATTGAATTCTTTATTTCAGCTTTAACAAATGGTTCTCGACAGCTTCTTGATTTGATACCCCCTTGGTCGAAGAGAGGAATGATTGAAAGGTCTTGGAGGACACTTTGGCCCTTTCAGAGTTGGGGTGCTAAGGGATTCCCAGCTTTAGCCATCGATGGACCAAGAACGAAAAATCAAGAATTTTAAACGTCAATGTGAGTGACTTTTAGGGTCTTTGGTGGTGGTTTATTTCAGTCTCCACAAAATATTTTGTTTACGGCTATTGAATGAAGTGTTCACCGTACTTCCCAATGTTTAGGTATATTGTGAAAGTAATAATGGTCGAACGGAAGATCTGATATAGAAAAATATCATACGAATAATCGCAGAATCCTTGAAAAAGTCGTCTAATCAGGCAGGCACAGTTTGTAAACACGAAATTTACCCACCTGAAAACTGTGCGAAATCAAGGTTTCAATTTTAAAGATAATAATTACTCTAGATGTACGCAATCAATGTAAATATTTTGGCAAACAATGAATTGCTTGTTTAGACTGAGTCGCGATCGTTGTCATTACCGCAACTACTGAATTTTATAGCATTATGTTAGGACTTCCTTGAGATTTTTGAAGGATTTTTCCTTAACGATACTTAATTTCGCTCCAATAAAAATGAAGATTAGATAAGATTCTCAACGTTTTTTTTTAAATTGATCGTAAGTTCGAGCAATATTCGCAAAAAATGTTAATTTCGAGAATATATTATATTCCCCAAGATCGATGGCCATTTGCTCTGCAATAAATGACAGTTATCTATCTATCTATTATATTCATTGGTGTTATTTCAGATTCGAAAAAAGTTTTACCGATTGAAATGACGGAACGAATTTTTTTCTGCATTCTGAACAGAAAATACGCGTTGATATCCTGGGAAATCTTATTCAATTTTCAACAATGCGTATAAATTCGAAGGCTAATCTCAAGTTTAACTACAAGATGAACCAATTAATCAGCATGTTCATTTTGTAATGATTTTGCACATCCGAGTGCTTCCTCGATTTCGATTCAACTATGTACAATTCGAATGAGAGTTACGAAAATTCATCTCTTTCTTAACACATATTACATAAAGAACTCACTTGTGTATTCAAAATTGCTTCCTTCGATGGAAGTATTGAATTTCCTCAATAAAATGTATGCATCACCTGTAAATTATAAATTAGTTGAATTCAACAATATTAAATGATACAGGATTATTCCTATTTGAGAAAAAATAATACCCAAACAAGGGTTATATTCAGGAAGAAGTTCCCATTAAAATTTTCTCCGAATCGAATAAGAAGATTTTTAATGATCATCATATGAGGGCGATTATTTGATATTATCATGACCCAATTCTAACGACCTTGGCACATATATTGAAATCAATGTCTACATGTTGGTAGTTTAAATGATCTCTCCCCTCATTGAATGGATTTCACTCACTAAAACAATTTCCATTATCGGATAATTGAATGATGTCAACGAGATCACTGGCGCGATCACATTAGGGGAAACCGGAAAATTTTTGAAAGCGTAACTGAAACGTTAGTAATTTTTTTGAAAAAAATGAGAATCAGTTTAGAGGGAATGCAAATTGAAATTGACAATAATCTACAATGTAACCTATTTCATGAGTTATTAAGATGAATTTTATCGATAGTATCTTATGAATGAACCATAAACGGAATGAATACGTTATAAAAGAATAAATGAAATTGAAAAACGATTTCGCTGAAATTGCAAGCATGCATTAGTTTACATACCGGATGATTGGGAGTGTTTAAGGGCCCGGTAAAAGACACTAAATATACAAAACTGTCACGAGGGTTTGCTGGAATTCAGTAAAATACATTCGCAAGAGCTGTAGCGAGGTATCGACTTGGGCATTGAATATATTTGGCGCACGTTTACTGCGCACACATCGATACTTATATATGCCGTAGAGGGTCGGGCGTCGAAAACCATTGCCAAAAAGCGTCGAAACTTTGGAAAGAAGGTCTGGCGCCACTAGAAGAAAAACCCAAGAAAATGTCATAGGTTCGATCACGACTCGTTCATCTTTTCCATGCCCTGCATCCTCTAATCTGACGTAAGTGGAGATGCGGCAGAACAATCCGAAAGGTCACCTTTTTACCGATTCCCTCCCAGGAATAAGATATTTTCGGTCAGGAAGGAAAATTTCTTCTGAAATAGAGCTCTAAATATCAATTAAATTATTTCAAAAAAATATATTGCGAAACTTCTAAAAATGTTGGTGAGAGTCAGAAGTTCTGTTCTCTGCTCCCCCGAATTTTTCGAATTGCTGAAAGCTGGAATGCACTCAGAAACTTGGAGAAGCGCCGCTGGTAGTAACCCGATAATATTCAGGAATTCGAATTTGCATTCTCATTCCATCCACAAAATCTAAAATGTTCGATAGGGTAAGAATCGATCCGTGTGGTGGTCAAGGATACGGATTATACATATACAAAGCAATATGTGGAGTGCACGTTATGGTCAGGATGAAAGAAATTTCCTCAATAATTAGGGGTCGAACGTGAAAAAGTAGCTACGTGAGCTCGATACACAAAATCTCTTAGTGATATCAAATTCTAAAAAGAAATTTATACAGCTTGAATAAAACTTGTTAAATATTAAGCTTTTTTGCTATCAACAACATTTCTGATTCGAAATTAATGATCTGAAAATGAAATTTTCTGGTAAAAGTGAAACAAAAATCGACCTGTTTCGGGATTTTGTTGCCAAATATTTTTCTTCTGACAAAATGAGTTTGTTCCATAATTTTGACGCGCACTGTATAATAGTCCTCGGAAGAACGAGCGCTTGAAACTTGATCTAGTTAGATCTAATGGCCAGTAAATTAATCACTCAATTATTATTTATTGGATTGAACTATAGTACTACAATTTGAGTAACATTGAGTATCAACTCGAACAGCTACATATTAATTGTAATTTGATATAATGGACCGATATCACAAGCAATACTGTGGCTATGTTATCTGTATACATTGGCTATTTTGTGGGAGAACTAAAATTTCGATATCCTCATATTGAATTCTGAATTGTCACATCGGAATATAACACATTAATCATTGGTTTCTCCCCTGAATCATATACTTAAAAGATAAAATTCATTGCGTTTTTGTTCCAATCAAACGGGTCGGATAATCGAGCATTTTCAAAACTTGGAAATTTTGCGGGGAGAGCTTTCATATGTGTCACATGATACACTCAGGAAAATTCTTTCACTTCAGTTTTGTCTCCAATATTTCCCTCAAATTTGTTCATTCAAAAAATTCGCCCGTCATTGGGGCACCTAACATATTCCGTGGAATACAAAGTAATGATATAAATTGTTGCAAAAAATTAAGTTTGAAAATCGAGCGATTTCAAACTGGGACAAATAAATGATATTCTATTTATCAGATCTGATTCACATGATACCTATCTGGAGCTAATCAGATCTCATCGCCAAAAATTACAATTTCTTCTGAATCAAGAAACTAGTTTCTTCGGTGGAACATGCAACGAGAAAATACTCAATTTCTTCCATAGGCATTAGGCAACAGGATAACTCAACAATTCTTCGGTATTTTGTATCTGAATCCAAACCATAAGATAAAAATTAGATAGATCTCATCAAAATCTTTATGCATTTTTTTACGCGAAATAAAATATTTTTATGGATGGAGCGTGTGATAAATTTTTTGATGTGAAACTGATAGGGGAAGTTCAATAAATCGACCAATAATAGGAACATTTGAAATTTTGCGATATGCATACATAATTATTACATAAGATGAGAATAAACGAAGAAAACAACGCGTGAACTTGTTTTTCAGTTCGTGAAACGATGCCATATGAAAAGTATTATTGTTTTCGTTCGAATGTTTGCGATTTTCAATGAACATGATACTTCAAAATATCCCCTAGAGCTCGTAAAATGATGAAATAAATATTTTCGAAGCAACACTCACCCAAAGATTTATTACTACTCAGAGTTTTAATGCAAAAATTGCGAAATATATACAGAACTTCACTTAATAAAATTCAAACTCCAACAATCCAACGTTTTGCAATTTAATTATAATTTGAGAATTACAGATAATTGAATATGAATAATTGACAACTGTCAGAAATGCCAACTTAACTGTCATCGAAACATAACCTCAAAGTTTCTGGGAATATGCCAAGTGACAGAACCATATGACTGCAATCAGAAATATGTTGACAGAAAATGTATGGACTATTCAGAAAAATTCGAGTTTCGAATTTTTTAATTGAAATTATGGCTTGGTTTACGCCAACTCTGCTAGTATTTCCAGACCCTGCAATTTTTATTCCTTCATTTGTTGGCTAGAATAAGCAAAATACTATCAGAAATCGGCAGCTAACTCCTGAATTTTTCTGGACTCTGGTTATCTCAATGAAAAATTACTATTCGAATAAGAATTATACATTTTATTGAAAAAAATGCTACCGAAGGGACCGAATAAATATAGTTCGATCAACGGTTTTCTGTATGTGTGAAACGGGTCTTAAAACTTGAAATTTGTTGACTCTTCTGGAGTTCTGGCAGAGTGGTCTTTGGTTGAGCTGTCAAACGCCGCATAAACAATTTCTAAATGGTCTATAATTTTATAGAACTGTGCATTAGTGCAATGTTAAACGAGTAATTAAGTTTTTCCTTCGATCTTTGCAATAAGATAAATACAGAAATTATCATCAAAATGGGTAAGTTGATAACTTTGCTATAATCTGCTCATAACCATTCGGCACTTTTCAATTTCAGTTGTATCAACCAGTATTTCATTCATTATATCCTCTATAAGTGCCGTGTTGATATTTTCTGGAATGCAAATGTACAGGCCTTGGTTAAATTCATCACAAATCCATACAGTATTCGGGGGATATTTGGGTTCCCTATTTTTCACATTTGTATTGACTGCCATAGGCAACCTGGAAAACTGCGTGTTTGGAAAAACCTACCAATCCAAAATGTTTCCAGAAGGTAATGAAGGTTTTTCATTGATCTTACCAGCCAAATGAGACTGAATAATACCATTACTTTCAGCTATTATTTCAATTTTGTTGGCTGTATTTGCCTCAGGTATGATACATAGAGTTTGTGCTACAACCTGGTAAGTCTACATTCAACACTCTCGTAATTATTAGCAATTCACTCACCAAACTTTTTTTGAGGAGTTCATGTTTTGAATTTGATATGTGATGTAGTTGATTTATCTTTATTCATCTAATAATTTTTTTGACTCACTTTTTTTTCAGCCTGCTCATCTCAGGATGCGCTTTGTATTACATTAATAAGTATTCCCAAAGAGTATATGCTGTACAAAATACCCCAGTTGTGACTCAAACTAGTCGTAAGAAGAAAAATTGATGACTTGTAGTTTGTAAGAATTTTCTCCAATATTTTTATACATCTATCTGTTTGATATGCATTGTGTATTTATAAATAACCTAAACCCATTACCTTTCTTTTCATTTCAAGTTTCCCCTCTGTTGAATTCTGGATAAAATTTGTGTAGTTTCTAAGTAAAACACAATTATGATGGGACATTTTTATTTCTTCATTAGAAAATTGAAATACATATATTAGTTGAATGCAAATAAATTAATTATATTAATACGTCAACAATATTATAAAAATCAATAAAATCACTATAAATAGCAACAATACTTTGTAATAAATAACGGTAAATTCACATAGACAATGCATTACATTGAAATTAGGCATTTGTGTACAAGTTTCATCTGGGCAAAAATTAGCTTTCAGAGCAAGACGGTCATCTATCATAAATTCAATCTGAAAAAAAAAGAATAAAAATATATGCTTTCTTCATATTTATTTCAAATGCTCACTTCAAACCTGTTGAAATCCTAGGAATACTGGAATGGAAGCTATCGTTCAAGGAACTTGGTTCTTGAGATCCAAAAAGAAGTTCTGCAGTGTTTGCTTGTCTTCTTCTAACTTTAGGCTTGACTTGAGATTCTTGTGGGTAAAGCATTCTGAAAAACATTTGGTATTGAAGATTTATGTTTCTGAAAGTGGCTAGAACTATCTTGAGTATTCATACAACCAGATTAAACAGAATGAAGCTAAAAAGGTTTCATTGCATTACCAATTTATGGATGTCGCCACTTGGTGATATCTATGAATGAGCAAGAAACATTTCGGCTTTATTCTGTTGAACGGGGTTGTCGCAATTTTTTATAACTTACTGTGAGTCTATCGGCGATGAAGATCTAGTTGAAGCAGTTGAACTGGTTGTATCATTAGTGTTACTTGATACACTAGTGATGAGTTCTTTTCCAAATATTGGAATTTCATTATGGAGTACATGATCTAATAGCTGACCTTTCACATTGTTTTCTTGTTTCAGCTGCAAAAAGATTGGTTAAAATGAAAAATTCATAATCACACTTAATACATGGATGATCAGTAGATACTAACTTCTTGTAAGGTGGCTTCACTTTCTTTCAATTTTGCATCCCTCTGTGCTACAGCATGACTTTGACTGAGGGTCATAAGATAAAGTTTCTTGAGAAGATATTTAGCTTCTTCCATATCACATATTGTTTCAACAATGTTTTGTAAATCTAGGTTATCACTGTTATCTTGATTCTCCTCAATTTCCATAACATTGTGTTGCGTTTCCGCTATCGTTTCCTGTACGTAATTAATATTTTCTTTAATGTCTTCTATATAGCTGTCTAACTGGGAAAGATCTTGATTTTTTTGAACAGCCTGTTTCCGTCTTGCTTCCAGAACGTCCAATTCCTTTCCTGTAACGCGAAATATACGTATTTACATAAATATACTGACAACTTATACAGAATTAAATTTAGGATATTAACCTGTTTTTTTTATTAAAGAGGACACTCACCTAATGCTTCTCGCTTCTCCAAAAAGTGTTCCATTCTGACCTCCTGTTCCACTAAACCTCTTTTGTTCATAGCAATATTATTAATCGCTTTTTCTATCCGTAACCATCTTTGTTTAGCAGCTTTTTCTGTGAAACTTTTATGAATGAGTCCTGCTGCTTTCATACTCAACATGCCCCTTTGACTTTTTCTTAAAACGGAAACTTCCTCCTGTTTCCTCTTCAAAACTTGATCTTTTATTTTTCTTTCAGCTTCCATAGATTTGATCATGCTGGCATTTTTTCGTGATTCTTTTTTCAATTGTGCTATTTCTCTGAGTCTCTTCATTTCGGCTTCTTTATGCTTGTGCGATTCTTCTTTCATTTTATTGATTAATCGTACTTTGGCACGTTTGAGCTCCAATAATTCGTTTTTATAAGATTTTAATTGGTTCTCATGATGACTCTGACTCCTGACTAGCCTAACATGTTCCTTCTGAGCAGCTTGTAATTTCTTCAGATCTTTCTGCATGTCTGTTAATTTTCTGGTATAATCGTCTTTGATTTTTTTAATTCGATCGTTGGATTCGGTCTGTGGGCCAAGTGAATGTAAGATTTTGTCTCTTTCTTCCTGTGTGTCTTTGATGCGTAGTTGAAGTTGTTGAAGTTTGTCCTCGTAGTGCTGTCTCATTATTTGCATTCTCCTTTGAGATAACTCTAATTCGTCGATCAGTTTTTGTTTCATGTCTATGTCTTGAGTTATATTCATCAATTCGTCTTTCATTATTTCGGTGTCTAAATCTTTTCCTTCACTATCGGTATCGAATTCATTCTCCTCGTTTTCTTCTTCACTGTCCAAATTTTCTCTTTCTGATAAACGTCTTGTTCTATTCAATATATCTTTTTCTTTTTGTAATTCTTTTTTGGCTTCTTCAATTAAAATGCTGTTTCCCTCTATAGACGAATCCAATAACGATGTTTGATGCTGGGAGTGCTGTGCCCTCGCTAGTTGTTTTCTCAATTGTTCGCAAATATTATTGGATTCCATCAATTTAGTTCGTAGTTCCTCTATTTCCTTCAAGTAAGACTGAACCATACAAGCGACGTCATTGTCATTTCCACTACCTATCCAAGCTCCTGTAGCCTTTTCAGCTAATAAATTAGTGTTTTTGAGAGTTAACGAATCTATTGTTTCTTGCATTGCCTTTACTCTCGTCTTAAGATTATTCACTTCTATTTGAAGCATGTTATTTTCGTAAAACATATCGTTTACCATTTCAGTACCGTCTTGCCCTACTATTCTTTTGCCTTGTTTGTATTCAACAATTTCCAACTGTAGTTGTGCAATTTGTTGTTTAAGCAAAGAAATTGTTTTTGAACTCTTATCTTGATTGATAACAATTTTATTTTTAATATTTCGTGCCCTATTAGCGTATTTCAATGTATTCAATGTTTCCATGAAGTCCCTATCGCTTGGACTAACACAAGCGATCATCACAGTACGACTATTACCACCTAAACTATCTTGTAACAACCTTGTTAACTTGGAATCTCTATAAGGAACGTGTAAAGCTTTTTTACTTTTATCACCTAAAGCAGAAATAACGTTTCCTAAAGCTAAAAGTCCACAGTTAATATTTATCCCTTCCTTCGCCCGCTCCCCTGTGGCGCCGGTTCTTTTGAGTCTCTCGGATCCTGCCAGATCCACAAAATGAAATTTCGCAGTGAACGTTTCGAATTCGGTTATGTTGCTATCGGCGGTGGGCACCAATCTCTGCTGTTTAATGTGGAGGGTAAAGATGGCGTGAGACCTCGAAGACTGCGTGTTCATTTGAGTGCTGGCCGTTGTCCTGGACAGGGCCCCGAGTCTAAGGAACTGTAGTGCTTCGTCCGCCGAAACCACGTTTTTGAAAGTTACACCTTTCACGATGATGCCGCCACAAGGATCTTCGTGTATTTTATAAGCCTTTTCCTGCAAAGAGATTTGTAATTTATATTTAAGTAGTGCTGGAAAGTGAACTAATTTTCACATGGCGATCACTTACTTTGCTGTATCCGGGATTGAAGAGATCTATAACTTCTTCGTTGTACAGTTCCATGAATTGGGCCGAGACTTTGAATTCAGGGGCGACAACGCCATTTTCTCGTGCCTGTTGGATCCGAGATTGAATGCTGTCGAAAAGCTGATGTATGGCTCTTGGTATTATCCCGATTTGGCCTTTTCCAACGTCGACGTCGAAACCTGAGCCCATTGTGTAGGTTTTTCCGGATCCCGTCTGTCCATATGCTAATACTGTTGCATTGTACCTAATCGAGAAAACTTGGGTTATATTTACATGGATGAAGTAATTTTCGACCACTTACCCTTCGAGGGATGACTCAACTAAGGAGGCCACACATTTCTCATACACTTCGTCTTGACCAGCATCCGTGTCGAAGACGTAGTCGTATGTGAAAGACTTGTCGTTTCCCAAAGTAACTTGTGGTTCTCCCGGTGTAACAGTCGTGCAGAGATGGCACATATCAATGATCTCTCGTGGAATTTGCGGACGAATCCTAGAAAGACCAGTTTTAAAAACCATAATTTTAGGGCACTAAAGTCCTACTTATGCTAGATGGACAAATACTGAGATGTGCTTGAAAGTTAATCAAGTCTTTCGCAGTATATCTAAACTCATAGGTATACAACGCCGATAGCGGCAAAATACAGAGTTCGGGAAAGCTTGCCTAATGATTTGTACAGCTCCAGCATTAAAGCTCTTCGCGGACGAAGACTTAAGAGTATTATACAGATATGGATAATGTAGTTGGAAACACTGGGATCTTCTAGTCCTGTTGATGGGTGGAAGAATCGAAACCTCAGTACGATTCGATATCGCATACGCGGCTGGTCTAGTTTTATGGCAGTTTGTAGTGGGGATGCCAGAGCGCAACGATCTAGGAAGAGCAGCAGAGATACAGGCATCCTCTCTACGATCGAAACTGCCATTAAACTAGACCAGCCGCTTATTCGATATCGAATCGGACTGAGGTTTCGATTCTTTTACTGTTCAACTGGGCTAGAAGACTGCTCAAATTTTGTACTGAAATCCCTGTATTTCCAACTACATTATCCATACTGTATATTCTCCAATCACTTTTACAAAGTAACCCGGTTGGCAATGACATTCTGACACATTTCACCGTGAATATTTTGAAAATGTTAGGTTATAGTCATTTTCCTGTCAGATGAACAAGCAACGTTGTCCTATCTACATAGAGGTCGTAGTAATTACGTATTCATCAGAATGTTAATTTAGTTTGGGAAAATAATGAATTTGAGAGAATCTTATGTGTATTCAATAATTCCAAAGACATGGCGAATGTTGAAGAAACTTTTTTCTCTGTTAATACTGGAAATATTTCACGTATATAAACATGGTTGGAAAATTCAATTATGCTATTTTCTTTTACGGAAATGAAGAATCGAGTGTTGAATTTTACTGAAAAATAATGGACAGAATAGACCGTTACTTTGTGATAGTTCATTCCAAAAAAGAATAGAAGTACTAGAATAACCCGACAGAAAAACTTCTAAACGAACAGACGCACCACTTTTCAAAATTCCCAAGAAATGAGTCTACAGAAGACATTTAAATATCTTTTTGCACAACTTGAAATACTGCAGTATGAAAATGTAATACTACGAAATCTGTGTCACAGTTAAACCTCAAAAGATACTAACTCCATTTACAAAGTTAACAAAGAGTAAATAGAAATTAGTATTGGCAACATCCCTGAGAATCATTTGCCATTTAACGAGTGCCAATCTGCGTCAGTTTTAAGTGAAAAAACTTGATAAACCTGAATCTTGGCCAACCGGGATACTTTATAAAAGCGAATGGAGTATACGGGTAATTCTCATGAAATTCCAAAATTATTCAGGAATGAATTCTCAAAAAAATTTTCAATAAATTTGAACTTTTTTTGTGGCAGTTTTGTAATACATATGATACTAGATTTCACTGATATAGTGGTCCCCAGATTTAAGTCATTTAAAGCGACTCAGAGGAATGATTTATAAATGTAAAGTGAGGGAATGATGACGAATGTGAGGGAATGATATTAACATGCAATTCATGATTAATTCTTCATAGAATATATTGTTATTTATTTTCATAATGTTTCTATAACTAATCTGAAGAATATTAAATCAGAAAACTATGAAGTACTACTTATAATTGCAGTAGATTTCATTTCTTCTCGGCGTTTCTTATCGTACTCTTTCTTTTTTAATTTTGCCTCTGTATCGGACAATTTCTTTTTTCTTGCCATTATTTGCTCCTTAAACGAGAAAAAACGATAAACTCACGTACCACATGACAAAAGAAATAAAAATCTGAGTTATCTTAGTTTAAAAGTCATTCCCTCATAAATAATCATTCCCTCATTTCAAACTGAAGTGAGGGAATGACGGTGAGGGAATGACGAAATAACACGAAAACTAAGATAACATAGATACATATAGCCCTGACCTTATGAAAACATTTTGAACTATGAACACTACCCCCCAAAACGCATCCAAATGTAATGTAACTTTTACTCATACTCAACTTATTTTTTGATAATGTCTAATGGGGGAATGATGTGAGGAAAAGTAATATAGTAATAATTGTAACTGAATACACTATTGCACAAAACCGAGTTGAAGTTTAATCAGAATCACCATAATAACATAATTCGCTTATTCACATGCTAGAAAAACTCAAGCTATTTTCATAGAATTCGCTCAATATGACCATAGATCGAATATTTGTAACAAGGTGAGGGAATGATTTTATCCAAAGAGACATACATTGAAATCCCATAGTTATTCAATAAGTATTTGTCGTGGCTTGAATTGATGTTTAAATATAACGAAAATTACCATTACAATATTTGACTAAAATTTGATTTACAAAAAATTACTGAATAGGATGAAAATATTGAGTTCCAGCAGGAAACTGGGATCGTGGGACAACGTGAGGGAATGATTTTTATGATATAAAATTAGTAATAACTTTTTCATTGCATTTAATGATATCTCGTTTTTCGGGGTGATGGAAGAAAAGATACCTAGCGTCAAAATAAAAACCTAACATCGATAATAATTACACGGGTATCAGTATCAATAGCGGTGGACTTAAATTTTGGAATTCGATGAGAATTACCCATACATGTAATGCCTACAGTACTTTAGAGTTTAGACGAAGCTAATTCACAAAGAAACGTTTAGAACCGTTATGATAAAACTCTTTTCGAACGAATACATAGAACCGCATTAATGTTT
The DNA here is from genome assembly GCA_910592335.1 of Adalia bipunctata. Classification (NCBI taxonomy): domain Eukaryota; kingdom Metazoa; phylum Arthropoda; class Insecta; order Coleoptera; family Coccinellidae; genus Adalia; species Adalia bipunctata. The sequence goes on from OU342957.1 coordinate 5,906,472, forward strand.
ACGAAAAAATGTTTGTTTCGTCCAATCGACAATAACATTGAATCAAACGAGCGGACTTCGGTTCATATCCTTGAAGATTGTACGCTGAAACCGTTGTTATGTATTTTATTCTCAACTCTAAAAATTTCAGTGAAAAAAACGTGAAAACGATTTTATACGAATTAATTTAAGTGAGTATTTGCAGGCTGAGTGAAGATAAACTCTTTAATTAATTCTCAACCAAATATGAAAAGTCATATTCAAGGCTTCACACCTGGATGCTTCTATTGATTTTTGCACAGTTGAGATGTGAGTTTATGGAAATTACTCACATTTTCAGAATACTAATGAGAAGTTGAACAAGAATTCAACAAGTTCGGCTGAAATATTTCTACATTTGTTTACTCAATATCGACAATATCTAATGGACTGAAGGTTGAAATCTGTGCCTTCCTAGATATTCTTTCGGCTATTCCTGGTTATTGAAACGTAGAATATGCATCGAATTATTATTTTTCAATCTACTATATTCAACAGTTGTCAAACTCATTGTATGAGCTGAAATTGTTATTAACGATGCCAGTTGTTACGGCCAGTTGCTTGAAGCCAGTTAACTCGCGCCGGTAACTGGTATCGAGTTAACTCCACTAGCGCCCAGTGATGTTCCAGCCCTGTGTTGAAAAGTCTTGCCACTAAGGGCGGGTTGTTGTAACTCAATAGATTAACCTCTGGTTTCCGTTGACCATTGGTTAACGTTTATTGGGTTGTTGTATGACAGAAATCTTGAATTGACTGACTTAACCATTGGTTTCAAGACCAACTGAGTTACAACCCGAACTAACTGGTATCGAGTTAACTCCACTAGAGTCCAGTGATATTCCAGCCCTGTGATGAAAATTCTTTCAGTGCACTGGCCTGACGTGTTTAGTTCACTGGCGCCAGTTAGCTGGACTGTCTTATCAGCACCGTGTAGAAGCAGCATAATAGTCGATAGAGAAACTTATGTGTTGAAAAAATCCCTATTAACATATGTCCATGAAAACTTCGTTCTGATGATAGTGGACCCTTCAAAAAATAATCGTTTATTCTTTGTAACACATCAACGACTAGAGATATCCAAACCAAATTGGGTATACAGTTGCATGGTGATGGGCGATGGCATATACAGGGCCTGGATCCTTTGAATCAATAATTATATTAACATGTGTGGCATTAAGTGGTACCTGACTGTCGGAAAAGATAACATCGATATATGTTTTCCAACTCTCGCAGGTCAATACCATGATGGCTTCGAGTTGGTTCCCAAAAGAGCAATAAAGTTCTTCGTTATTCCAAGTTTGGACAAGGTTCAATTCACCTTTTCAGTCTTTACACGATACAGTTAGATGTGTACCTACTCGCAAATGTATTCGTATCATTGAGCCAAGATTTATTCATGTGACGAAAGGGATAAGTTAATGTTCTTTCTGTACGCTTGACTCGAATGTATTTGAATTATTGTTACCATTACATCTGCCATTGAATGCAGAATGTGAGCGTGTAGGCTTGAGAATATCCAATGAACGCACATTGTTGTTCAGTTGCATAATAAATATTACAATATTAACACTGCAGTCTGTACTCTGTAATAACATGTACGGTTTCGGTATCATTTTATCTTATCCATATTTATTGGATCAATAAAGGAAAGATTACTTATCTACCATTTTTATAGTGGAAAAACTATTTTTTCGAGTCCTGCAGAGTTTGAACCAATTGAACTACCATTCAATATATTATTATCTCATGACATTCCAGAAAACTGATTTTTAAATTTGGGGACGACATTCAGTTGACATTCAAGACGACAATAAGGGGTGGCGGTGAAAGGGGAGTGTAAATGTTAGTTAAATTGATCGTGCTCTTTACCCCAGAAGGCACTAAAACTGGACATTCGTTAAGTTTTTTATGACGAAGAAGTATCTAGTTTACGCAGTTGTTGACTTTTTTGGTAATGTCTTCTTCATATTATTTATTGGAATTCTCTGTCACGATATACCCAAAGCGTGGGACGATATGTGGGTAACTCCGAATCCATTAATGATCTCTATTAAATTCACTACCTGTATTTACGTAGGTCGTTTGCGAATGTAAAACACAGAATATCAAACAGATGTGAAATGACGAATTTAACTGAAACGAAAGCGGTGATTTACGTCTTGGATATCAGAGCATGTCATGATCGAATCCTCACCAAGCTGGGCATTGGGTTCAGAATCGAAAAGAGTTAGCTCTTCGTAAATGAATATCTTCACTCTGGAAAAATCTCGACTAAGTATGCCCTGCTGTACCTATTAATATTAATGAATAAACAAAAGACGTATCATTACCTTCTTGATCTTACGTGATACGCAAATGAGTTGTGAATACATTTATATCGCAACTGATTAGTGTTTCTGTTATGGTAATGAATTTTACATACATGTTACTGTAATTTCCTATGTTTTCTCAAGAGAAAACATGGCAAACGCAATCTCAATTTGGTATAGTTGAATCGTTTCAGAGAATAAACTACTTTATGTCGGATCCTCTGGAAAGTATGTAACCATGACCTAATACTCGTATTCATGGGTGCATTTATATATTCACATCACAGAAAATTTAAATTATATGTATTAAAATTGATCGATGATGAAATTGAAGGTAGAATAGTCTAATTAAAGTCCTTCTTCATTGTCCTTGCGTATCTGTGTGATCTTCGAGAGATCAGGTTTTTTTTATAATTTTTCTAACCGATATGCGGAACCGTAGTTATGACAATAAGTGGTTAAATCGTTGCTATATTGGACTTAATTCATTGGAGAAGTGAATTAATAATAATAACCGAAAAACAATCAATGAATTTGTATAAAATGAACGAAATTTTGGTATACCAAAACAGGCTTTCACGATCATTGTTTCAAATTAGGTTACGCACATGAAGCTGGCAGCAATAGAGTTATTGGATTCATTAATCTGGGCTACAAAGTGTCCATTAAATCGTATGAATCACTCTAGTAATTGCAGGTGAATTTTCACCATTAATTCGCGTTCAGCTGCATGGCGAATCAGATCAGGCGGTGCCATTGATGCTGTTATTCATTTATAGCCATCTGCTCGAACGCTACCTAAATTGTTTAACAAAAATCGCCGATTAAAATCAACGGTATTACGATAATGATAAGTTACATCGGTAATGATTATACGAACGAAACTGATATAGCCTTTCCTTCTTTCTTTCTTGACGCCAATTTATTGAAATTAACGCATTTGTGGAGAAATGTACAAATTGTTTTTACAGATTTGTTGGGAAATTATGATCATTCAAACTTTTGTTCTCATTTCAGAATATAGGATCGAAATTTGATCCTAGTCGTACCATTCTTAATTCGGCTGGGTACAACTCATCGATTCCAAATGAAATGGATTCTCCTGTGAAATACTGTCCAATTACTATCGCAAATTGTACGACGTAGTTGTAGTAATAATTAAAGGTGATTTAATTGTCACTTATCTGTACGGTCGATTATTTCTTCGTATACATGTCTACCTTGAGTAATATCGTATACACGCTCTTTAGGAAATATCCTATTGTACGTATTCAGTAGTCATTTATTCACTTGTATTCACGTCAGTAAACCGGCTCTCTTGCTTTCTTCCTTAATTTTCATTCGTTACCGGTATGTAGAAAGACTTTTTTTTGAACCCGTTTATTTGCCCTAAAACGTCTTGTGCATTTTTCCTTCTGAGGAAAAGCTCCATAATTCCCAGCTGCTGAACTATATCCTATTCGCTGCATTCGAAAATTGAAGGAATAATTTCTTGTACTCGAAGACGTCGAATTATCAATGACGGTAATGCGGGTGTGTCATGTGTGGACAGAAGGAAGAAGAGTCTTCATACAATAAGCTCTACGAGTGCAACGTGTCCAAATCCTGATTAATGGATTCGATTACTTTCAACGATTAGTACCTACTTCCTCTGACAGGGGACCGCTGTCCACCAATGTTCGAACTGGTGCATTGGGAGGTAGAATGGCATAATAACAACAACAAGTAACGTCATTTAATTCTAGGCAGTATGGCAGCTACGCGATATGACTACTTTAACGAACATAAAGAGCAGTCCACATGTCCTTTTTCAGCAGGACAACGCACGTCCCCATATCGCTGCAATTATGAACTGCGTGTGACATTTCTTATGTTGAATTGTAGTTTGGGTTCACAGATTCTTCGAATAAAGAACAATGAATCGAAATTGTGAATTTTTCAACAAAAATCAGAATATGGAAGTGGAATTTGATAAATTGAACCGTGGGACGGGCATATTTATTTTGATTGCGGTACATTTGTTCTCGACTGATATTTCGTGTACCTACTTAAATAAATCAAATCATTGAATGTAGGTGGATATTGATTTCGTTGATATCAATATAAGATTGCAGAGTTCAAAATACTGTACCTCCGCTTTCAACCTCTATTCGGAAACCTTTACTGGTCCATAAATACGGTTTCTACGACGGTTTTCATTAAAGCCCGAAGTGAATCGAATCGATTTGATGATACAGAAGTAACTAGAGCGCGTCAAAATTAAATGCACAATCCGACAAGCCGTCTGAAATTCTCGGACACGGAACACATACCTGAAAGATGAAATATGAGGTGTTTCAACTTCCCGTACTGTTCTTATTTTTAGCCGAAGATAATAATAGGGGAAGCAGGGGTAATGGCGCTCACCGGGTATTAGCGCGCACCTCTATAAGTTTTTGAAAATGGTGCAAAACAATATGCAATTAACTTATAACGGGGAAGTGGAAGGGCCTCTAACACGTAGCAACGCGCAAGAGTAGTCAGCTGGTGAAAAGCGACGGGAAAATGCGTTTACTTGTATGAGGCTGTGCTGAACTAATTTTCGTCGCGATCTTTTTTTCGGTAAGTTCAGAATTTTGATATTCATTAAATTTTCAATATAGTTTTCCTAGGTTCTAAATCATTCTATTTCATGATGAATTAATCAATTTTCAAGAATTGCTTTTCAATGTTTGTTTAATTTAATTTTAAATTCAAAACGACCGTTCGGGGTTATCCCGCTCACATGAGCGCCATTACGCCTTAGTGACTTCTTCTTTTATTTTTATGGATATTCCCAGAAATCGCCAAAGAACAACCGCCAAAGCGGCTTGGAATGAAGAAATCCTCAAATCCGCTAAAAATTGCGGTTGAAAATTGGATGTCCAAAAGACAATCCGCAAAACAATATGACATGCCATTATTCCCATTCACTACTTTAAGGGATCGACTAAAAAGCCAAAATATATGCAATTTTATGATTATAGCTATATATCATATGATCATAATGGATGTCACTTGTTCTATTGCAAAGAAACAGGTATGGGCGTCATTTCACGTTTGCCTGAGCGGTATTACCCAATGACAGGGGCAATGACGCTCAAAGCTATTTTTTTTTTGAACCTTTACTACTGCTCATAATTCTAGGATGTACACGATTCCTTTTAAAAGTTTGATCATTCAATAGTTAAAGTTGAAGTTAATGTTCTGAATTTCAGAATAAAACCATTAATTTAGAAAATATATTGCGTTTCCCTTAAGTGAACGCCATTCCCCCTGTTTACCCTACCTATAAAGGTTTTAATGGAACTGTTCAACTTTTCAGACAAATAGAACCGTTAATTCAGCTTCAGAAAGACAAATTGTATGGTCACATGTCTAATTACAGAACTTCTCGGGCCATTGACGTGTCAAAGGGGTGTAAAAAAGGGTAATTCCCCTAAATATCTTGAAAATAGGTGTCATTTGCGGTGAAGAAACTGACGAAGATGCAGAGTTGCCAAGATTCGTTTGAAGGTCGATTTCTACCTCAGACCTTTGTCTAAGATTTCTACTTTTTCCTCATATAGAACAATTCATTTCCGGTTTTTATGAAGAACATATTTTATCTAAAGTCCATAAATTTCGGGATGAAAAATTTTTTTCCTTTTTTCCATGGGCGTAATTTCACGGATTTTATCGCATTTCTGAAAATGAAAGCACTGAAAATGAGGATAATCTCCCAGAGAATCAGGCACGTGCATGCAATACGTCAGTTTAACTTGAAGATTCTCATAGTAATCAAGGAAACAACACTAAGATCAAAGATGCACAATCCTGATTTACGCAGCGGCTCCCGAAGAAAGCTGTACATGATTAGGCATACACGAAAATAAACCGAACCTCTAATTATGAAATAAATTTAGAGACAAATTCCCTCAACTTGAATGATAGTGTCCCGCCCACTTGAGGAGGAATAACTCTTAAATTAAGAGAAAGAACAATTTGTACATTCCCCAGACAACCTGGGCTGTCGCCATTGCCATGTCAACTTTATGATAGGTATTTCTTTTATTTCCACTCATTTATCACCGCGCTGCGCTTCCGTTCATTAGGCTCACTTCTGATCCCAGAAGACGTTCACTATTCAAACGTCAAATTGACGAGTAGAGAGGGGAAAAATATTTTTTTTCCGGATAACTTCCACGGAAAAACTTTTTCTTTCCTGAGTTGAGGTTTCCAAAACAAATTTTAGGTGAATACGTTCGCAGAAATGTTTTGCCGAAGTTGACTTTCAATTCGTGATAACATTTCATTTCGAGATCGGTAGCAAAATCAAGTCCAGAAATTCGAATCATTGTTTAACGTTTGGTACGATGCATTTGAAATAAATACTTGATTTGTTTATGAAAGACAAGTAGGTCATATAACTCATATATACCCACACCCCACCATTTTTACCCTTGACTTTTCCATCAATCTAAGACAGCATAATTTGTACTCGAGTTAACCGATGTAGGTATATACAGTTCTCGGTATCAATGTCCCTCCGTATTAGGTATCTCTAGAGACAAAGCTCGAGTCCGAGGAAATGTAATTACTAATATGCTTTACTCGTTTTCTGCAAATTTTCTTAATTTATTTTTCAGTATTCAGATTCTGTTTTGTAATTTTGGTTTCAATCTCTTTCGACATTTTTTGAGCCATATCTCCAAATGGGTTTCATGACACAGTTCAGCATTGCTAAACATTGTTATAGAATTTTGATACTTCCAGAAATCCCAGGGGGGCTAATGCACCCCTGCGGGAGCTCATGAATATGCTGCCGGATATCATGTCGCCATCGTTCTGGAGTCGGCATGGATTGAATATTTTTTCGGCGTTTCACGTTTAATCGTATTTTTTTAATACACGGTAGGAGGATCCGTTCCACACGTTCGGTAATGAAGGTATTTCTACGGAAATTTGGACAGAATATCGCGCCAATAATTCTCTCTTGTCGGCGGCTGCACAAACAGGAAGTACAAAAAGCGAGTAGACCAAAGTTCCTTTTTTCTTTTATTCGAGGAGCGACTAGCTGTCACGCCCAGTCCAACATTGTACGCTTTGAACAATGGACGAGTGAATACCGTAGATTCACTTTCGAATTAATCCCTCAAAACTGAACGAGAAAAAGGCAAAGTGCAACTCGGAAGTCGAACTCGCTTCGAACGAACCTGTATTGTAATAATATGGTCGATAATATCTGATGGGAGTTGAGAAATAATGACTTTAAAATTCTTTCTAGAAGAGAGAGTTTGGCTCAGGTGCTGCATTGAAAAATCCGTAGGTTTTCGATCATTTTCTTCGGGTTTAAATTACTGGTTCTACAACGCTTTACATCGCATATTTTAGAACATGCACACCCTAATATTGTCAGTTGCTCAGAGACAATTATTAAATTCACACGAGAACTTGCTTCAGTTATTTTTGAGCACTCATTCTACTTATAGACAAGATTCGTTAAGATGTCTATAATTTTCGAATTTTAAGCCGATATGAGGTTCGCCTCGCTGATGGTCAGATTCAATTCTGTCCGTCCGGAGGTAAACATGATAGCTCTCGAACGGAGATATTCTTGGAAAAACTTGCGATTTGTTTTCAACTCTTTTACGAGCTCTTCAAAGGAACTTTATGGGTCGCAACCTCGGTTGCAACAATTGAATATGTGATTTATAATTGGATAATTAACACCTCGATCGTTAACGCTCCAGGCGAATAATTCATATCTTGGTCGTGAAGCAGAAAACGTGTATTCTTCAATGATTTCAAATGTCATATTCCGGAAACTAGTTTTCTACCCACGTTGTTCGGTTAGTTCCAATGATTTTTGTCGTCATTGTGAGAAATAAATTGCGACACAGCCGATATTCGCTACAGAATACTGAATTAATCGAATTTTTAATTTTGTAACAGCCAATTTAATGATAAGGGCGATTAATTGACTGTTTAGAAAGAACACAAACCAATCGACGATTATTTTTCAGCGGATGCAGGCATTTCCCTTCATTTAATTATGGTATGAACCATGAACAAGGGGAAAATATGACTACAGTAATATGTATATAAAAATGAACATACTGCAATTACTAGAGTAAATTAAAAAAAAAATATCCTCACTCGTAAGATTTCCCTAGGGAACATTTTCGCGTGATAAGTTGATATGAGATATACGAGAAATTGGCAGAAACAAGTCGGCCGAACACTGCAGCATTCTCTTTCGAAAATCAATGACGGGAAGGGTAGATACGGCCACCCCAAGTTCTTGGCTAGAAACGGAGGGTGGTTTATAGGTTTTCCACATGAAAGTCCTTTCGCAACCCTAAAACGCGCTCGCAATGAGTCGCAAACAGTTCACGAGGAATCGTTGGTGAAACAAAATTTACTTTACGACCAAAGGCAACTTTAACGATGAGCAAATACCGATAACGATCTGGCTGGACATTTCAGAATGTTTATACTGTGAAGATTACAAATTGATATCTCCTGTATGAATGCAATTAAATTTTTCTCTGAAGATAATATCCATTGTTCTGTATTGCCGCATTCAATACTCCTGAGTACATACAAACAACGTAATGACTGCGGGATGTAGATTTTTTTTATTATCAACGATATTCCGGATAATAAAGATTAATGTTCGTGAGGAATGTATTTTCCACAGTACGTAGGTGCTATGAACAATTTCAACGATTGGTAGTTGAGGAAAAAATTGAATTTTTGAGTGTCTCTATAATCAATCGTTTCTACAATATGAGATAAAGTACCTGATCAAAATTAATTGTCGAAAATAAAGAAGGAAATTCTGTTTATAAGGAAGCGATGAAAATTTTACGGCTTTCTGGTTTGCAATTTGAAATTCATGGTTCTGATAGTTTATGGGCCATTACTATAAATAACGACAGTGTGTACCAATTTTATTATTTCATTATGAAATCGTATACCTACAAGCCTTAGACATATTTTGTAACGGGGAAGATTTTGGATGCACTAAGCACAGTTGGATAATCTATGACCTTTATGAATGTAGTTGAAATTTTATTCCTTTTTTTCTATAGTTTCCTAGAAATGTGGATGGTGTTTTGACATTAGTCTGTATGTATACCTCCCTATGACATGGGTGAATAGAACAAATTCATGTGTTGATTAGGATGAGGAATTTTATTATGATTTATTGGATAACCTCATTTCCGTGAATTATAATTTTGAAATAATGATTCTAACGGAATTTAATTGAGCCCTGATTTTTTTTCCCACTCACTTTTTAATTCGCTGAAAGTTTTTTAATTATTGCTGGGATGCTTTTGCTCTATTCAATAATAATTAGAATAAGAGTAGAAAATGAGGGTTGATAAACAAAAATATATTGTTGGGTCATAAGGGTTTAAAAAAATTCGAGTTGAAGATGTTGATCAACAAACCGCTACGTGATACCCATTCACATTCCTACGGATTGAAAGTAATGTGCCGTAAATTTATGTTATTGAAGCTTGGGGGCTCAACCTACTCAAAAACCGAGTTGTTCGAAAGGTGAAAGAAGTTTCGAAAAAAAAACGAGGACTGCTCATAAACAAACATGAATATTTACCTGACAGCCACTCTGACGGTAAGATCTTCTTCGTCCATCTCGTTAGGAAGATTGAGGAAGCACAACAAGATTCACATGTGTCCACAGACTCAACTGATTCAAACACCTACCTCTATTTGAAGATTAAATACTATTTAGCATGATGACACAATTGTTTACTAATTTTCACATAAATAAATAAGAGGACTCGATGATTTTTCTCAGGTGTTTTCATAATTCGACGTCTCTGTGCTCGAAGAACGCGTTTTTTTCATGGACGGATCAGATCGGGTGGACAATTGTCAAAAACACATGTATGTAAATAAATATACGTGAACCGCCGGAGTGAAAGTGAACAAGTGAATAGACTTAACCTATAGCAACTTCCCACGGTGTGCACACCGATGAGGATCAGAATAGAATAGAGAAGTAGCGGCAGCTCACGGATCGTTCGGGAGCCTCCACTTTCCACCAAGGTGATCTTGCGTCAATTCACGCCTCCGTACGCGAGTAGGCGATTTCCTCGGGTTCGAACCTGAGGTTTTCCGAGAAAACCGAATGCTGGATTTCCACGGAGAGCACCACAGAATCACCATAGCCCACCTACCTCGACACTGTCGGATTAAAGAGCTTCGATATCCGATTGAGAAGAGATCAAGAAGATGGCAAAGGGTTAATGGAAAAGGAGGAAATGGGAAATTCGTGATTGTGACAGATCTCGAAAAAATCTATCCAGAGCGAAACACAGCGCATGTGCGTTTATGAATTGTTTGAACTGATATTTTTTTGAGAATTATCCCTCAAAGTTCCCAAGCTTAATAAGCTTGTATACCCCATTCACTTTCATGAAGTATCCCGATTGGTTTATCAAGATTTTTCACTAAAAACTGACGCAACTGTTCAAATCTAAGAAGGAGCAATGATAACATGTTTGGCGCAGCGGTAGGAGGGGCTCCGTAAAGTTTCAGTCCTTCCAGAGTCGAATCGAGGAGATTTCACACAATCGTTCAGTTTTAACTGAACTTGAATTCAATTTTTTTCAATGATTTATAGAACCTCAGTTTGGTTATCATCCATAATATTTATTCAAATTAAAGTACTTATCAGAAACGTGGACAGTTTATTTCTCTAATTAAATCTACAGAGCCAACGTTTCGGAGATAATATTTTCTCCTTCTTCAGGGCTACAAAAACAAACGGAAAACATTAGCAAAACAAACAAACAAACAAACACAATAAGATGCGACAAGAACTAACCTTAAGATTATTAATTTTTCAGAGATTGAACATTTAGGTATCTGCAAGATCTACAATTCATAATAATTCCAAAATTCAAACACTTTCTAGCAACCAGCAACGACGCAAAAAATCTTATCATGAAAATAATTAAGACGGAAAACAGACATTAACTTGACACTTCAATATTTATGCAAATCAAGATGGCTTCAACCCATTAAGATTAAGAGAAAGGACCCAGACCTGGTGTTTCCCGGAATTACATTGTCGGAATCTTGAGCAGCCGACAAAGAGTTTCGTACAAAATAATATAAAATTATGGACCGAAACTAAATATATTTCGGATATTACAAGTAAATTACCATTATAAATTTGAACAGAGAATTTGTTCGACTCTTGTCAATCGAAAACTTCGATATTTATACAAATCAAGATGGCTTCTACCCATTAGGGAAAAGGACCCAAATCTGGTGTTTCCCGGAATTACCTTGCCGCAATCTCGAGCATACGAAAAAGAAATTATTCAGTAGATAATAATATAAAAACAAAACAAAATAAAAAATAGGGTACGTCGGATATGAAATGTTTATGGCAGTTGCAAATCATAACAGAAATTTTGCACTAGGGTTTCTGAGGAAAAAAGTTCTAATGTGGGAATTGCTGACTCAAATTATTGAATATTCTATCCATTATTTTTCAGTAGGATTTCAACACTTGATTCTTGATTTCTGTACAAGAAAATAGCAAAACTGAATGTTCCAACCATTAAATACGTGAAATATTTCCAGTATTAACAGAGAAGAAACATAATATTTTCTCAAATTCATCATTTTCCGAAAGTCACTAAACATTTTGATATAAATAAATATAAACGTAATTACTTCTACGACCTCTATGTAGAAGGGACAACGTTGCTTATTCATCTGACAGGAGAAGGACTATAGCAATATACTTTCTCCCACGTCAGCGCTTTAGGTGAACCATTTGTTCATTTGTTTGTTAAGAGAAGTTGAGTTTTGTTTCATGTTTTAATATATGTCACTATATTAGAACATTGACCCCACCCCAAGAAAGAACAGTAGAACACTATATGCCTAATCTTTCCTAGTGTTTTGCAAAGTTGTTTTGTAGCAACATTGCCTTATCCTCGCCATGGTGGGTCATTTACAATAATGAACTCCCTTTAGGCCCACTTGAATAGGTTCAGTTCAGACTGCAAGACTTCACGAATTAATTCATTAAAGCAAAGTGCAAACTGAACCTATACAAGGTGAGTGTTAGCGGTCTTAGTACTCTTCAACTGATCGATAAAAGATACCTTGATGAATAGTTGGAAATGTCAATGATCAAGAAAAGAAAAGTAAGCAAAGCTCCGTGAAAATAATAAACAATCATCGATCGAGCATCAATTCATAATTTTCCCGACTACAATCAACAAATCATTCGTCGGAGTAGGATCATCAAGATCATATTTGTTGATAATCCTCGATCATAACATAACCAGATTACAAAGAATACGTAATAAGTCTACATTAAATAACTTTGAAATGGTGCCGTCTGTTCAGTCTTCACCAGATCCTTTTCGTTCCCACCAATGCGCACCTGCTCTCAGCGGAAGGTGACGAGTTCCACCGAGCGATCGTACGCTTTCCACCACGGCAAAAAAAACCGGATGGAAAACCAACTGATTTTCTTCTAGGCGAAGAGAACGATACGCTACAGAACCTACGACAGTTTGAAATTTCCATTTTTAAAATAATTTCATTTCGCAGGTGAAAATCTGAACTGAGATGGATTAATTTCTATTGAATTCGGCGGCCTCGAAAACCTACATTTCGATATCGAACTCAACCCTCATAAGCTAACAATTTTTTTGTTTAATTTATTCGTGTTTGGTTCTCAGTACAGAGCCATATATTATGTCGTGGCACTAGCGAGATTTGCCCCCTGAAAGGACGCAGCTACAGAGTGGCAGCAAAACTGGCTCTTCTACAGACTAGAGAAAAGCAGCTTTGTCGCCAAGAGCTCAGACCCGATACAGCCCTGACTTTACGATATACAGATATGGATAATGTAGTTGGAAACACTGAGATTTCAGTACAAAATTCGAGCAGTCTTCTAGTCCAGTTGAACAGTGGAAGAATCGAAAACCTCAGTGCGATTTGATATCGAATAAGCGGCTGGTCTAGTTTAATGGCAGTGTCGATCGTAGTGGGGATGCCTGGATCTCTGCTGCTCTTCCTAGATCGTTGCGCTCTGGCATCCCCACCACAAACTGCTATAAAACTAGACCAGTCACTTATTCGATATCGTATCGCACTGAGGTTTCGATTCTTCCACTGTTCAACTGGACTAGATGACCCCAGTGTTTCCAACTACATTATCCATATCTGTATGTTACTCGAACTTGAACCATTCATAAAGGTGGAAAACTTTCTCTATGTTCATGAGTATATACCTCAAATCGATGAGAATCTGGGTAATTTTTCGGGGAACATGAATGAAAATCTAATTTTGTTCATAATTATTTATTTAATCAATAATAACTTATAAAGATGAGAATAAAAAAAATATATCTGCATGAAACAGTCGAGTACTTATATTTCAAATATAATTACATGCACTCTCCCAAATTGTAGGATATCTATTCTCCAAAAAATAAAAAGGATTGATTATCCTGAGTAATGAAATAAAGATTTTCTTAATCGGAAAATTCGAGTTGCTTCTTATGTAGAGGCTGGCGTTCTGATTTCGATTCCTTCACCGCCAATAGGAATCTTTTCCATTCGATCCCGCCAATACTTGAGGTCCACCATAGGTAAATCTTCGCAAGGCAAAATTTCGTTACCTTCTCTATTTCTCTCCATGACCCGAGGTTGTGTGTGAGTCACCTTATCAGAATTCGCACATATAATCTTGGCCAAACTTATTTTACGAATTTCGTTCAGTTGTTGAGGAGTGAAGCCTGTGTGTTCATCGTAATTTTCGTACCAAAATCGATCACCGTATTTGAGCCTCACAAATTGGTCCAATATGAGGCACGTCAATGTTGGGCCTAATATGCTGTCATCCAATGGTTTTTCACTCAAAGCTCCTGTATATAGGTCTACGTCAGCCACATCACTGAAAAATATTGCAGTGTCACATTGGGAAATGGGAAATGTAATGTGAAAATATTTTCGTTAATGTTTTTCTTTCGTTACCTGTAGAGGGATTGAATATTACTCAAGGAGTCAATATCTATGTCATCAGAGAGATCTTCGAAGGTGTCTGGTTTCTTGAAACCGCAGTGCTGTCTCCATTCCACGTATCCTGGTAAACCATGGTCTCTTCCTCTTTGAATATTCAGAGAGACCAAATCTAGTCCATATTTCTTAGGTTTTGAATTCATTTTGTTATCCCTCTCGAACAGGTGCTGCTTCAGCTGGAAAATTAAGATTGAAAATGATTGATCTTTGGTGAATCGCTTTTCTCACCTCGTTGGTGAAATAGGGATCATTTGCTTCGATGTTGGTGCTCATAGCGCCTCTCATTGCTTTGTCCATCTCCCCAGGTTCGTATAATTTGAATGGATTGAACAGCATTTTGTGCATCTGAATGAATTCGGGACTGGACTTGTCGCTCGCTATAAGTTTCATAAGGCCTGGAATTATTGTGTGTGCGAACCTGAAAGCTGCACTAGCGAAGTGATTGGCGATTGAGGCATCAACTGTTTCGTTGTATTTATGGAAATGACCTACTTCTTGGGGCCACAAGTCCAGTTCAGCCATAAGTTTGGGACCTGGAATTAACAATGAAAAGATTCCGCATTCGCTGAAGCTCTCAGCCCACATTAGAAGTCCTCTTATTCGGACATATGAATTCTTACCTAGTAAAATCGGTAGAAATTCTTTATAAGTGATGTGTTGCATTTCGGCACCGACGATTCTCCTGCTCTCTTGAAAAAGCTTCTCGTCGTTCCAATCAGGATTGATTCTAGAAAGATTTTCTGCAATTTTGTTGTGATGACGTGCCCATATAGTATGCATACTGGTTAGATGAAGGTTCTCGTTTGACCTTGCATCTCCTTGAAGAAAATTTAGCATTATAAAAATAAAAATATCTTGTTGATTAGGAAGAAGTCAACTCGAAATTTCGAAAAACATCGATAAACATAGGTGCATACGCATGAATTTTTATCTCTATACTAATAAATCGGCTCAGAAAATGTTAAAAACTCCTAAAAATAAGGTCTGCCGTTTCATTTGGTTGCTACCGTAAGAGGGGATATGTGACACTGATGACGGCCAAGAAGCCAGAAACCGGTCTGTCACTTTCCTTCTGCGGTAGCAGCACGTTCCGGCGATTTTACTTCTTGAATTAGATCTTTGCGAGTCCATTTCTCTCCTAAATATTTCCCAATATCCAGGTCAGGTCAGGCACCGTTCAACTGCGTTCTACCGTTTAACTGCGTTACCGTTTACCTGCGTTCTACCGTTTGCCTGCGCTCTACCGTTTATCTGCGTCCGGTCGCGTCAGGTCAGGTCAGTTTACCTGCTTTCCTCGCTGTTTACCAGCTCTCTACCGTTTACCTGCTTCAGGTCGGGTCGGGTAAGGTTCTAGTCATGTTAGGTCAGTTTATCTGCTTTCTTTACCGTTTACATTCTCCAAACATTCTTCCCAAAAATTTTCGGTAATTTTCAAAAATCGAGTTGAAACAGGAAAAAATATGACTCTCACCGGCTTCAAAGCAGTACTCTCCTTTCTCCTTGGCTTCTATCCTGTTACACCCATCGTTCAAATTGGTTGATACGGGAAGAAGCGTTCTGTTATCCTTGGTTACGTACATCTTCAAGAGGCCACCATGCATGGTTCTCAATTCGTCGACTAACGACTTCTCCACTCCGTATATTACAGAGCCATCGATGAAGGCGGTAACTTGGTTCATCTGCTCTCTGGCACCAAGGCAACATGTTGGAGCTGGTGCCGATCTAACGAACTCCATACAAGTCACGTTGTCAGCTTTCAAAGGATCGTTTCCGTCTATTATAACGGGAAAACATTCGGGGTGAACGATTGTTCTGTTGATGCAACATGAGATGCTTTTGCCGTCTGCGGCTTTACTCAGTGCCGTTGCTGTTATGTCGTGATCTAGAAATTGACCCCAAACCGCTAACATGACCGAGAATTTGTTATCGTCTCGATAATAAGGCCTATGCACTATCAAACTGACGTTCCTGGCAGAAGGGAGAGGTGCCCCAGACTTGGATACTCGCGGTTTGCTTATTCCTGAAACGAAAATAGGAAATTAGTCAGTCAAGGCTAATGAATATTTCGTCGGAAATGCAAGAGCTGTTTAAATTGAATCAGAAACGAGATCGTCTTACCATCTTCATAATCTGGTGGAATCGCTCTCCGAAATGGCCTGAATGCTGTACCAAAGGAAGCTGCATTATTCAGATTGTTGCAGGTGCCATCGAAACTCCTGTACTTTTTATATATATTACAAGGAAGCGTATCAAGATCACAAAATTGTTCCATCATCGTTTCTGTTCCATTAGGACAAATTTTGTTAAAGTCCTTCCCAGTCTCGTTTCTGTTGAAAAATAAAAGTGCGAACTTGAATTTTTCTCAGATGTGTTTTCCTTACCTGTGCATGAATTTGGTTCCACATTCCTGCATGTACCCTATCCTGGAAAGCTCCATGGCTCTTCCCGAAGTAGACGTAACAGTTTGATGTCTATAACTGGGACTATCTACTGGTAAGGAAGGGATGTTTTTTTCTAAATCATCTCTAAGGATCAGTGATTCCTTTGCGAATAGCATCGCAGCATCCCACAGTGTCGAATTTTGAGATGTCATGTTGTCGGTTTTGTTACCTTCCAACGGCCACGTATTGGAAAGTAAGACGTTAATCATTTCAACGGAAGCGGTTCCATTTGTTAAGGTACCATTTGTATTTGGTTCGTCGTTGAATTCCATAGATACGGAGAAAATTATGCTCATAATCAATGCCAGGATGACGAAGCAACTGGAAAATCGGGAACAGAAATTGAACATCTCAATTCTACAGGGTGGCTTCTTAAGGGTGCATGCAACATAAATTATACATTTCGTGACAATTTCTACCCAGGTATACTTACAGGAATGTACCACATAACAGACATTGAAACTGCTTGACCTTCTTCCTTCTTTCCCTTGCTAGGCTGGAATTGAAGACGTACTGTGGTCTGTTTTCGTTAGCCAGAAGTCTTTGTCTTTCGTCAGATTCAGCCATTTCATCTACAAATATCACTCGCTAAAACTTTTCCATTATACTCATTGTTATTCATCAAAAGTTTAATTAGCGCTGTACTTAGGTACATTTATTCTGGGATGACGGTGATAGCTCGGTTTTCTATTTAATCATTTGTGAAATGTCATGATAAGATTTTCTTGCTGAAAATATTTATTCTCGTCGATTAAAGTGCTTACATCAGTGATAAGTTATTTCGATTTGATTTTTCATTTTATTTCAACAGATATATTAGCTTTATAGAAATTTTAAATTGTTCCTTCGATTTTTCATACAACAAATCTTAAACAGCCATCGTACTTCTCTCATATATGGCTTCAGTTGACTTTTTCCATCTTAAACTCGGGTTATCACTTTCAGTGGTAATAAGAAATTTAGGAGAGTATAGGTATGCGAAAAATGTTTTGCTGATTGAATTATTCGTTTTCGGTAAGCTATGTTCTCTCTGTTCTCTCATAATGTCACAGAAAGGTGTGCATTACACTTGCATAAAATTATTAAACTCGCTCCCATCGACTCTTTTAAAAATACGTGGAAGTAAGCAATTTGGAAATAATGTAAGGAAATTTGTTATTGATTGTGAACCTTACAGTATGAATGAATTTTTTGCTCACTGTAGGGCTTACAAGGAAAGGGTATGAGGCCTGTGCGCTGCAAAATTTGACTTGTTGTTGTTTTATTTGTGCATATATTACTTATGTATCGATAATTTCTGCAATAAATGTTATTCTATTCTATTCTATGCCAAAAAGATGGTACCTATTCGATATACCTAGGTATCTAATAGAAAAAAAGTATGACGAAATACGACGAAAGTTCAGATCGTTTCATTCATTATATTAAACCGGAAACGTCGTGAATCAAGCAAGTTTATTTATTAGAAAAATATCCAGATCACGCTCAGATTTATTGTTCTAATTGTACTCACGAAAATCGTATTCCGAAACAATATTCACTTATGAACACTTTTGAATCACAATTATAAGGTGATCTCACTTCTATTCAGTTCTGAAATGTTGGATCAGACCTGTAGTAGATACCTGAGAAAAGTGACAATCGATACTTCTATTGAAACCAATGAAGTGGATTGGAAACCCTATATCGTAACCAAGTCATGGTATATCAGAAAGGTGTATTTATATTGAACCTTTGAATATAATATTACATATTCTCAATTAATCTACCGAAACACTTTGGTGTGGATGGTTAGAACAGTAGTATTTTTTTTCTTTGTCATTCGTATATTCACACATTGCCAGGAATGAAAATATTTAATTCCAACAGCGCCAGAAGAATAAACCGTTTTTGATATCGGCTTCAGACCGAGCCTGTAGGGGACTCAGTATGAACTTGATTTATCAATTATTTTTCCCGAAAATATAAATTTTTTCCTGAAAATTTTCTCAGTCCAGTTTGTAATGAGAGCTTATTTTGACGAATTCAGATCGAAATCTACCATTTAAAAAGTTGTTTTTTCGATCTTGTTCTTTCAAGAATTTGTAAGTGGTATAAGAATTATCTTCGTTGGGAAGATAGGCTTTCGTCGAATCAAAAAGATTACGAATTTTTTCACATTTATTGGAATAGATTAATATACAACATGAATTTCAACAATCATTCATCCCATATATGAGTAGAATATAACATGTAAAAATATACCGATATAAAATATATAATCCTAAAAATGAGAAGAAAATATGCTAGACTAATGTGCATGATAGCAAAACAAATCATTACAAACATGTAACACATATATTTTATAAAAATCATATCATAAAACGAAGCGAAGAGTATAGTTAAAATGGATATAAAAATCATTTTCTCTTACAATTAAAGTCATGGAAAGTTTGGATATAGGTATATAAAAATACATTGTTTTTTTAGATGAATATCAAAATTTGGTAATAATCATAACAAGTAAAACTTATTGAGTTTGTTTTTTGGCAATGATATACAAGCTTAAGGAAATTCACTCCTAGCTGCTCATTTATTTGAATATCAGTCTTTGTATGAATTGACAAATAGATTTTTTATGCGAATATGTAATACTTTTTCGAATGGAGAAATTTTTCCTACAACAATTATTTGAGTTCCCTGAACAACGAGAAAGGACGGATTAAATACAATATTAATAGAATCAATTACATATACATATAACATAACTACCACTATGAAGGGATAATTATAAAGATTCGTCTTGGGGAAACACTAAACACCATTGGTAGAATGGAATTTATTTCCTTGGAACCATGATGTCTCTTTGTAGAGGAACCATAAATCAGTTGCCCAAAGGAAGAAATTCAAGAACCCGAAGATCTGTAAAATCATTAAGAATTGTGATAACATCTCGATAAAAAGCCTTCAGCGTCTTTTTACTAACTACCCCCTTTGGATTACTCACAATGGATATGTTGAGTGTTGTGAAGCTACTCTGCGTTATTGTACAATGACAAGGGTTCAGAAATGTATCCTTATCTGTCACATATTTCAAACCTGTGAGACCGTTAGACCAAGCTGCACTACTGGAAAGCCAAAACACTGCCACAACAACAGTTGCAATGAAATCCTAATGAAGTAAAAAACATTATTTTCATTATACTTGATAGTCCAAACACAGCACTTACAGCAAGAGGTAGTTTTGGATTTTGAAGATATGTTCGATCATATTTAACATAGATGACGGTGATTGCAACTGAATATACTAAGGCTATAAAACCAGTCCAAACGAAAAATTTAGCATCCCCAGAAAAATCACCATAAATTTCATATGTATGTCCACAATTGAAAGTCTTGTTGTATTCCAATTCATAAGGATACTTGTATACAACAGGATAATCTGCTCCGTTACAGTGGAATGTTAGGTATCCGGTGTATTCCATAACACACACAAAAGCGAATATTGAGAAAACCTAGAAGAGAATGAAATATTTTAAGTGAAATTACTCTAAAGGGCTTGGTTCCAAGAAAATGAAACTCACAACATGGGTTATCCTCATTATACCTCTTGGTTCTTGGATAACACTAAAGTTAAGATCCATTTTGAGGTTTGCTTCTTCAACTGTTGGGTTAATTAAAAAAAATACAGTCCAAACGCGGAGTTAGATAGTCAACGATTATTACTCATTGTTTATTTCGACGATGGGCATAGGAACAAATTTCATATAGTGACTGAAATCACAAAATGATCCAAGGTCCCTTATTTGACATGCGTACCAACTAAAGTACAAACAGAAATCAGCTTCTCGCCCACCATTCATTAGCATGGGCGTCCTTACGGATTTTCGTGAGAGAATGGTTTCTTTTATGTGTTTTTTTCGTTCATGCCAATTTCCCACAGGGTGTTCTGTCCCTTTTCCGGACACCGATCTTCATTAGAAGAATTGCAGACACCCGGGTATTTTCAGCGCCTGAAAAATTAAATTTGATAGTTCCGTTTCTCCATTCGATGAAAAAAATCGGAACCCTTATTAAAATAGGATCAATGGCATGTTTGTGTCGCAAAGGCCAATTTTCTTTTGAGCTACTTGACAGAAATAACTGAAATTTGGAATTGTATATTGTTTGGTGACCAACTGGACGCATATCCCTGAAAAACGAATTCTGAGATTTAAGGGAAATTTTGGGGAGAAAATTGAAAAGTTGCGAAGTGTAGGTACCATATGGCACATATGAATAAAGCTTTCGTAGTGAGGACCAAAATTATTTTTTGAATGCATATTGCAGAACATTTCCATGGAAATATGCGAAAATCAAGGGTGTCAATATGTGGGAGTGACTATCACCCCCGTTATTTCCGATGTTCCTGAAAATGAGGGAATTTGTCCCCTCAGCTTCACCCTCTCGGATACGCCACTGATTTCCGCCCATACAAGATCATTTTTCACGCATACTTATTCCCTTCCCAGCTACATTGATAAGATATACTATGCATACAAGTTTATTTATATTATGAAATGTGTCCCATAATTATTTCCTTATTAATCTTTCGTTTCAAATTTTAGTCTTCGATTCTTTGAGGTTAGATTCAAAAAATATTGTTTTCTGTTTGAAGAATCGCAGCGAAGGAAATCCCTTTTATCTGGGCTCTCAACGTTTCATCGAAAGAATGCACATTAAAACAATGTTAACCATCTTATTAAATGTTTTATTTTATGAATATAGGTACATTTTCTTCGTTTGGTGAAGCAGCTGTATGGAGTTCGCAAAAAATGTATCATTGTGAAACTAGCCACCAAGCTAAATAAAATACTACTAGCAGTTCATGAATCAAATCATGAGTTTCAACCCCTTTCATCCCTTATCATCAGAAGATCAGGGCAAAATCGAATATTCCAGAAGTTTCCAGATAACTGTTCACTTGTTCAATGGGAGGAGTTTTGCCATGGCATGTTGCCAAGTTTCCTCTCCTTTCATGAACTAACAGGACATTATCATAAAATAATTTCAATTTGCCCGATATCAGTTAATCAATTGATGGCAGACTTTTCGGTTCAGGACACTCACGAGTTATTGTGAGATACCTTTTTATCAATTGAAATATGTTTGTATTAATGCGTTGCAATCATTTATAATCTGTTGAAAGCTCCTATATAGACCGTTCTGATTCGATAAATAATAACAATAATATCATTATTGCCTCCAATTCCTTACAAATTGTATTTGAAATTATTTATTTCTGTCTGCTGCAGAAGTTTCATTTCAAGATTTACTTCCAATACTGCGACTAAAAAGTGGCATTCACGAGATACATCCATACCATTCGACATTATTATAATAATTTCCAATACAATTTGTAAGGAATTAGAGGCAGTAATTATAATATTCGTAAAATTTCGCACTCACATGAATTTTATAGAAATAATTTTAGAAACGAAACCCCCAACTGTCTCTACACTATGAATTTTAAGGCCAATAATTTACATTAGGAAATTTATCGCATTTCTCTTGAAAAATATTTCATATTCCGAAAATTATCAGTAGATATTTTGCTAATTTTTCTGATTCACGTGTACTCAAGATTGACTTATTGAAATTTTTAATTATTTCGAGATGTTATTTTATTATCTACGATAGGTGTGGTTCAAATTATACAGAATTTCGAGGAACAAAATTTAGGTTTAGGAGTATTATTGGAATCATAACAAATAACTGTTGCGCTCTCATTCCATCAGTTAGCGTTATTCCTTGGCTCAGTGAAGCTGTACAAGAGAAAATCGTTTACAATCTGACAACGCGCATCGAATTTTCTAGTACATTCTAGAAAACTCCTACCTCTTTTATATAAGTAGCGTTTGCTTTCACGGACGCCATTGCAATCGAGCTTTCCGAGGGATAAGTGTGTGTTGTGTATATTTAGATAAGTGACGGTGATTCGAACTCAAGTGATTTATCAGTGCACGAAATCTATCAAACATGAGCAAAGATTACTACAAAATTCTTGGCATATCTAAGGGTGCCAGTGATGATGACATCAAGAAGGCGTACAGGAAATTAGCGCTTAAATATCACCCAGACAAGAACAAATCACCAGGAGCAGAGGAGCGGTTCAAAGAAGTGGCAGAAGCATACGAAGTTTTGTCTGATAAGAAAAAACGGGATATTTACGATGCCTACGGGGAAGAAGGACTCAAAGGTAGAATGCCTGGAAATGCAGGAACTGGAGGTTCCAACAACTTCAGCTACACCTTCCATGGAGATCCAAGGGCTACATTTGCACAGTTCTTCGGCAATGCCAGTCCTTTCCACGCCTTCTTCGACATGGGTGGACCTAATAGAATGTTTGGTTTTCACGACGAAGATATGGACGTTGATGACCCGTTCGCTTCTGTCGGACTTGGAGGTCCAACAAGAGGTGGACCAGGAGGTGCTTTCAGAAGTCATTCCTTCAATGTTCATACGCCGAATAGGTCAAAAGATAAAATACAAGATCCACCTATAGAACATGACCTGTACGTTTCTTTAGAAGATATCACTAAGGGTTGTACAAAAAAGATGAAAATCAGCAGGAAAGTACTTCAATCAGATGGAAGCACTAAAAAAGAAGACAAGGTGTTGACCATCAATGTCAAACCTGGATGGAAAGCTGGAACTAAAATCACATTCCAAAGGGAGGGAGACCAAGGAAGGAACAAAATTCCTGCAGACATTGTGTTTATTATCAGGGATAAACCTCACCCACATTTCAAAAGAGAGGGTAGCGATATTCGATATACCGCAAAAATTACACTGAAACAGGTAAGTCTTTCATATATCTGTATTTTTATCCATAGCATTAGAATATTTTTAGATTTTTAGTCCTTTGGTCTATTTTTAAAGATGCTGTCATCCAAGGAATTGGATTAATAATAACTTATCAATATTATCATTAACATTGGTCCAAATTGCAATTATCATATTCAAATATTCCAAGTTGATACCATAAGTTTATTTGGCAAACATGAGTTCTAACAATTTTATATTTTCAGGCACTTTGTGGATGTACAATTGAAGTTCCTAGTATGACTCCAGGGGTTACAAAACCACTGCACTTCACAACTGAAATTGTGAAACCTAGCACAGTCAAAAGGATCCAAGGGTATGGACTTCCACTTCCTAAAGAACCTTCCAGGAAAGGAGATTTGATAGTTAATTTCGATATCAAATTTCCAGACCATCTCACTCAATCTGCAAAAGATATTCTCTATGATACTCTTCCTAATAATTAACTGATGAATATTTCATTTGATGAATGTGTGTTGTGATAAAAGTTTGTACGTTTTAGTACAATAATTTTTGTATGGACTTGTAGATACTTGGAGAATTAATCAGAGCTGCTGTAAAAAATAAATTTAATATGAATTCCTTTTATTTTGTAACAATGTGTGGATATTTGCTCTGGCCCACACGTCTTTATTCACGATTAGGTTCTATTAAGAAATTATAACTTGTTATGTACATAAGGTTATTTATAAATTTGATAAATTGAATTTTATTGTAGATTTATTTGCGTAAATATATTTGTTAATTTTGGTTGTTGTTTTATTCGATTATTTATTTTTTTACACTGTCGGTGATGTGTAGATGGATAAAATGTTTTCAATTTAAATGAACCCATTTTCTTCTTTAGAAAGATTAACATTCGTGAAACCGTAAACTTGAACAAATTAGAAACATCAAGATTTAGTGGTAGATGTTTTGGAAATGGAAAGCCATAAATGAATGAATCTACATCGTTAATCTCGATTCTGATTCATGAAAAAGTTACTACTTCCCGTTAAGATGTTCAAATCGATTTATAATTGCCCAGGAAAACGATTGAAATGCATTTAATGTCAAGAATGGCGGAGTCGTCTTTTATGGTTAAAAGATACTGCTTTTGAATCCTTCAATAAAAACCTATTCGCGCAGATTTCGCCTATTTGGAAAATGCTTCAAAGCAAGGTTGCGTTTCCATTTTTGGTTCGAAAATATTCGATTCTTGAGGCCAATCACCAATCAAAACCTTGTGTTAAATCAGGTTGTCCTATTCAATGGATACATACGACCTCCAAATTTGCGCAGCTTGTGGGATCGTACTCCTTCCCAATTTTGTGGGATATTGGTAAACAAGCATATTTCATAAATAAACAAGGCCATTTCGAGATAGCCTGATATTTTCAGATCTTTTTTTTTGCAAATCAGTTTCTCTCGGTGTTACTATTTTTAATCGGCCGGTATACATCTGTCTCCAAACAAACCATACTGATACGGAAATAGATATGACATCATGATTTGTGCGGTGGGTTTATATTATATTAATATCATCAGATAAGAATATAAATTATATTGATGATTCGGTCGGAATTGAGTGCAATATGACTTTGTTTATCAGAGTATCCCTTGACGTTTATTTTGATCTCTGAACAGTGTTAAACAAAATGTGAACAGAAATGATTCGCGGATTGTACCAATTCACAAAACTTCGGCGATCAGGTGGTAATCTAGACGGATGACCTTGTCTCTTGATTCGAATTCGTTCAGTAAGCTGCTGTTTGAATAAGAACAAGAAGCCACTTTATTTTATTCGAACAATTATTATTTAGATGATGAACTTCCTCATTAAAACGATTTTGTCAATTAATTCGCATTCATCTTCCCAGCTTACTGCATTCTCCAAAAAAATGGCTTCATGTTCATACCAGTAGGTATCTCGAAAAAATGATAAGTATAGTGAATCGGTTAGTAGAAAAAAGCTTTATCGTTTTTGGTGAAATAACCTTAGATTATATATCCCTGATATATAATCTAAGGAAATAACCATGGTGAAAATATATTCCCACGAAGATCGTTACCCGCTAGCGCGAATAATTGACAAATCAGATCTCATACTTTGAAAGTGGAGGTTCCTCTGTCGTCTCGTCAGGTGAACGATATAATTTTTCGGAACACGCTGACTAAGCGCTGTAAACCGATAAGAAATGCAAGGTTTGGAACTGTAACTCCAGTATTGTTACCTCAACCAATTTGATTTATATCAGCAAATATGAATTATCGGGGCCCGGGGGAATTGAATTTATTTTCGGAAACTTCGTTGTTTAATTGATTTACGAAGATTATACTACATTAAAAACATTGGTAGTGAAGAGGATGGAAGGAATGAATAGACATTATTTTGTTTAGAAATTATTTTATTGAATGGCACACGATAATAAAAAAATATGAAATAGTTCATCTGCGAAGCGGAGGTACAATTATCACAGTGTTGTTGAATAACATTATAAAAATAATTTCAGTTCATATGCATTATCACTAGAACCACACTTACAATTTAGTTTCGTTAGAGATGCATAGAGCATAATAAAAAAAATATAAATTGGATTCTCTCTACAAGACGTTGAAACAAATAAAATAACTCTCTTATATGGACTTTGTGCAATCATTCAGTTTCATTGAGGTACTTATCTGCATCACGAATATAAACAACGAATAATATTTTTTGTAACAGAATAACAGTCTTGCCTACTAAAATGTAGTGAAAATAATTCAATAAATTGCATTTTTATGAACCAAAGATGATTCATTCCGAAAAAGATCGAAAATATGTTCCTTGAAACCAATCTGAAAATGTTCAGATTAACAATTATTTTCAAATCATCCCAGACCATAAGTAAAATGCAATACAATTAACAAATCCGTCTAATAATTGCTTTCGATACGCGCGACAAACATCTATGCCTTCATTTTTTCCTACTTCGCGATAAACAGCATATAAATCCTAAAAGAAATTCAATATTTGTAATAAAAAAAATCAAATTATTTAGAATGACCAACTTACCCCTCTAGCCATGTGCAAATCAATCGACAACAACATAAATGCTCCATAATAATTAGGGTGCAGAATCACATAATGCTGGACATTTCCATCAGGTGATATAAAAGTCCTTTTATGGTCATTATACTTTACAAGCAGAAGCTTTGAAAGTCCTTCATACCATGATACTTGCTGATTCAATAGAGAACCCAGATGTGGATGTATATTACTGAGCAACTCGGGATGGGATAAAGTTTTCAATTCAATGAATTCATTGTATGTCAGAGTGGTTTCGTTTGACAACAATTTATTCCATAACAAATCACTTCGACATTGAACCATACCTATAGGCGATGTTATTGTCATTACAAGAACCAAGGCCTCAAGGAAATACTTACCTTTGGTAACCATATTTTTTATGAGAGTGTGTGTGGTTTGAGCTTTTTCCAATATAAGTTTTTGCATCAGTTCCTCATGGGAAGAATAGTAACCCAAATAATTCACTTTTTCTGTACTTATTTCTATATAAGATGATTCTAATTTCTCATTATTTGATTCATCATCTTCATGTTCTGTCTCGGAAATTGATAAAACATCCTCAAAGTGTTCGGTTTTGACTTTGTTCATGACACACTCATGTCTTTCTGTTGTTCCAAGAATGCTTCTAGATGCAGATGATACAGTTTTGAATTTCCCTAGTTTTTCTTCCCGACCAACAGCAGGGTATAATTCTCTATGACGAAATTAAGTAATTATTCAAAAGACCATCTTGATTTTTGTTGAATTTACCTTTTCGAAGTCAAAATAAGATAATATTTCAAATGCAAGACATTGTCGTTTGGACTATAAGGGAAACATGTATTGTAAATTATTAAAGTTACATTAAAATCGTCTGTGTGGTGACAATCCTGAGAATCAGTATAATGCACCCTAGAAGTTGTGGTCACTTGGACAAGGATTTGCTCTAATTCTCCATTGCTCTTCTCCATGTTTAAAGCTTTGAAATTGTACTGATCTATATTTTGCAGTAGATAATCATAAAGTTGTTTTCCTTCAGTTAAAAGATCCTTTATTGTCAAGTTATCTGAAGCGAAATGATATTCTGTATTTGTTGAAAGATGCCAAAATATTTTCATTTTACCTTCATGTACTAAATTTCTGGCGAAGTTTGGTGCTTTGTTATAATATTTCAAAAAATCCTCCAAAAACTGGTTCAAGTTGTAATTTTCACATAATCTACTTATCCCTGAGATATTTGATATATAATTGTGAACTGAACGTAAATGATAATCATAGGTGAAGGAATGTAAATGCATGAACATCTTCACTCTATCGCATTCGTCCAAAAAACTTAACGTGAACTGCAAAAGATTTAAGTCAAAACAATTGCATTCCATCCAAATTTTCTCCTGGAATTTTATCACACAATACAAAATGCCATCCTTACTCTATTGATTGAAGCTCTTGAACTAATGTTTTGAAGCCTGCTGCATTCAATGGCATGAAGCTTCGTAGCAAAAAACGGCTCATTAAATTCAGCAGTGAAGAGAAGGATGCCCCCAAGAATGGTTTTTTGGATGTAGAACACTGAGTTATACGACGAACTATCTTTGGCCCACATCCTTAAATGTTATTTTTTATAAAAAGAATTGAACTATTCGCATGCAGTACTCACCCAGGCTTGCTATTGTTGTCGAATTGTAATGGCATAAAACCTAAAGTCTGTAGATATCGACGATACTCACAGAAAAACCCGTAGCAGAGGTCACTATGCCAAGGTTCTGTTTGTGGCAGGTCTATTTGATCAGCAAACATGTTTGGATACAAAGTGTGGTCTCTTGTAGCAGCAGATTTCAACCGCCATCTAGGTAAAAATAGAAGAGGTGTATGGCAGTAGTGAATAATTCGTGAGTTCTGCATCAGTAAAAATATCAAAGGAACTGTGGTGGAGCTGGTTCTTGATTGGTACATTGAGTGTAATTTTTTCATTTCTTCATTCCATTTTTCCTCCCATGATTTTATTTCGCGCATTTCTATGGTTAAAATAACAACAATGTCGTTAGATGGAAACTTGATCTTTTGGAAGGTATCTCTAAACACTTCCAAAGATCTGGCCAGATTCGCATTTGCTATGGTTCGTCTTGGTATGTCTTTTGGCAATTCCCTCATATATTCCACATTTCCTATGTAAGATAAGTATGGATTGCTGGAACTCAACTGTAAAAATTGATTCATTGAGCATTATTCATGTACAGAAACAATGCATCAATGCTCATTTTGAGGAACTGATTGTGAACAATGACTCAATAAAAACAGATACTCACAAAATTTTTTCTAGCCAAGTGCTGATTGTAGAAGAGCCCTAATTTCTGAGCAGTCAATGAATTTAAAAAACAGGAGCGTACACTCAACCACAAGCCCAAGTTTGTACAGTTTGACACTAGTTTATCGATTTTTTCTTTGGTCCAATTGTAGGTATAAATTAAAATCTGTAATTTCGAAATTTGACTTCGGAAATGATGAAATTATATCACTCAACTCACATTGTCATTCTCTATAAATGCCCATAAAATCTTTTGCCGAGGTACAAAAACATTTGCTGCTAAAGGTATAAACTTTTGAGTATGTTTCAGAATGTGCGGACTAATAATTTCCAATAATTCTGGCCGGTCCTTGTGGGAAATGGTTGCTTTCCAATGTTCGAAATTTCTCGATATAATTACACATTTTTGAACTGAATTGGAGGGAACATATACCACATATTTGTAACGATCATCCCCTTTGAGGGCATTTGTTGGCACGGCAGTGAATGCCCTGGGATTATCTTGTATCAGATGCAACACTTCTCTTATGCTGACACACACTAAATGGCGATTAGTTAAAGTCACCCTGTGTTTTCTGACTGATGGTACAGAAAGATTAACGCCAAACTCTAACCAATCGGGCAGATATTTGGAATAAGTGTCAGATAAAATACCGTCATTTCCATTTTCCAAGGCATTCAACTCAATAGTGGGTCTTGATATTGATTTTTCAGTTCTTTGTGATCCTTTTTCTTTTGCAGTACTTTCAAATGTTATGGATCTGGTAGTTTTCCTATTTGGTTTTATTAAAGCCCTTTTTTTGTTCCTTGAGTGTGCATATGGTTTAGTGATGTTTGATCCGTGGGTTCTGAGATTACTATCTTTATTACTTTTGATCAGAACATTGAATTCTAATTCTTTGGACAAATCCAAGTTCATTTCATCGATACAAATAGGTGGTATAATGTTAGATTTGGTTTGGTCTTGTATGCATAGAGATTCTGTGAGTAAAAAGTATTCAGTGACTAAATCCCAAACAGACTGACAAACTGTTGAGTTCAATTTTTTAATTAGATTATCGATATTAACTCTACCCTGCTTCCAAAGTCTGAATTCCAAATAAACATCAGGTAAAACTTCTACAAATATATTGTAATGAAAAATAAATAATGAGGAAATATTCATAGAAAGGGCTTACCTTCATCCTTTATTACTTTAGTAGAGATAATATTTTTATATTTTCTATTTTCTAAATCAGTTTTGAATTTCTCTGATACTATGGTCTGCTCATTTATGTTGTTGATTAAATTAAATACTATGCATGCTATACCTCTATTTCCGCAAGAAGGATTTTGACTCTGATTGTAAATGAAAATATTATTCTCGGTAACCATATTGTTGGGAGAAGCATTTTCAGGAAAATTCTAAAAAAATAGTTATATGAAGGGTATATCAGTGGGAGAAATTGTTCATTACCTGGAAGTGACAATGTGATCTGAGGTCAGTGTATTTTGGGATATTCAAAAATTGTAGCAGGTTCTGCTTAAGATAATGTATGAAAGATTCCAAGTAACCTACTGCGAATTCTTCAACTGTGAGCTGCAAAATACTATGAAAACAGAATGTTTAGTACATCATAGCAAAAATACCCTTATCACAACTTCAGGTGGCCTAAATGGTTTTTGGATAAAATGGACATCTTCTGGAGTTAAAGGACACATGGCATTTCTTGCAAGTGTAATGGAGAGAAATTCTAGAACTGCATCATCGAGTCTATTTTGTAAAACTTGAACTAAGTCATACTGCACATCCCGACCAACAGCTGTGATCCCATGGACTTTCAGGATCAAAGTATCTTCACTTGGATTATTCTTGCTTTCTTTTTCACCAAAGCTTCTAACACGCGGTCTTATCTCACTCTAAGTAGCAGTAAAGGATTTTGATGTGAAACATAATCGTTTAATGTGAGCAATGATATTTACCGATGCACTAGATGATATACTAGCGTCAGACTGTCCCAGAGTGCCTTTTTGCCCAAGTGGTAATGAAGCAATTGAAGGACTTCTGGAGACCAAGGCTGTCTCATATTCATTAGGCCTCATAGATGGATTTTTTCCACAATTCAACTGCATATTTTCCTGTAACCTAACGACTTTGTTGAAGAAAGAGACAATTAATTCCAATTCAATTCACCTCAAGTAGAATACATTCTTCATCTGATCTTTATAGACAAACATATTACTTCTATTAGAAACGGAAAATTTGTCTAGTATATTTTTTAGAGCAAGGATTCCTCTGGATATAATTGATTTTCCTGTTCCAGTTTTCAATCTTGGATGCAATATGAAATTAGTTTGCCAAACGACAGGACAACTAAACTCCCCAATTTGAAATTGTGGATCACTTTCAGATTTCAGTTTGGATGCTTCACTGTTATCATTATTTTCCGTTATAAGACCTGAAATATTAATTGAACTATTTTTCATTGTAACTCTATTGATATTTCTACCTTCGACACTTTTCAAACGATTGTATGCAGTGCCTCTAGGAGATGATAATTCAGTGTGCCACTCTTTGAAATTGTCATCTGGTTCCAGTAGGGAATCACATACTTTACTTTCACACAACGTTTGCAGAAGTAATGCCTGGTTAACTCTCTTACAAAGGTCTCTTATTGCTTCTCTGACAGCTCTTTGGACTTCTAGGTAGATACCAACCTTTGGTGTAGGCAATTCCAAAAACCTGAAACAATTAATTTTCGAACTGATCTGACATGATGAAAAGTAAGACATGCCTGCAATGGAAGTAAATGATCACATCATGGTCAACTTTCATGATCAGCCAGAAATTCGGTAAATTAGGTCTTTTCATATCAAAATTTGTGAGCCAATCATAGTCCTCATATTCTTCACTTACATCTTCTTCATAACCTTAAACATATCATTATCAATCTTGTAAGTGTTTTGAGCATTTTCAAATTACCTCCATCTGTTAGAACACTACCATTAACACTTGAAATGTCGCTTGGTTGGGAAGCTATTTCATCCTTCACCTTGTCCTGGTAACTGGGAGATCTGCATATATCAAGTTCTTCATTTATTTCAGCACTGTCATTGATACTTGAAGTGAACTTAATTTCATCAGGACTCAGGTCTGATAGTGAAGTTTCTTTCACTAAATAATAAAAATCTTCCTTCTTGCATATTTTATAAGGCGGCACAACGATTTTTGCGAACTCCTTAAATGTATAAAAATGACAAGTTACATAAATTTCGAACATTCCACTAACGTACCTGAACGAAATTATTGTAACTATCGGTACTATTATAGACAAAATTCAGATTCATTTTGTCTATATCACATGATGTTTTGCCTGTGCTGTGACTGACATGATTCACAATAGTGTTCAACGTAGTTGAAGTGACTGGTTCCACATCCAATAAAGCTGTAGCGATTTCATCCTTAAGTAGCCACTTAATCTTAAAATGAAAAAATAATATTTCTGAAGCATTCATCAAAATAATATATCTTACTTCATCCCTAAGTTGAACAATTGCTCTCTTCTGATAATCAGGAAGATTTACTAATGGTTCTGGGTCTTGTATTCTGGAATAATTGATGTTAGCATTATGAATGTGTTTTTTCTTTCAAAGCTTACTCAGTGAAACTTGTTTCTGATGCCGGACTTCCGAAACTTGGTTGGAAACCATCCGAGCAGAATGATGTAGTCCTCAGACCTTTTGAAGAATATTCTGTTATCACATTCTGAACTCTGCTAGGAAGTGTAAGGCATAATATATCTAGACTAATATGTAGTTTTGTTTTATCTAAACTTTCTACCTCAGTTTCGATGTTTTGAACAACTTCACCTGAAAGAACAATTGAGATGTCATATTCTCCAAACCTAGATGCTTAGATTTCGTCTTACCCAAGCAAGTTGGTAGTACTCTAACAGATACATTATTGTTACCACTATTGTTGTATCTAATAGTGCAAATCAATTGTAAAAATAATGGGTAAACGTCAGGCATGTGAACTTGGCTTACACCAGAAAAACCACTTTCCATCCTTTGCAGAATTTGGGATCTTTCCAAATATGACTTGGCATCTTTGTCAGGTTTTGGTTCAACTACTTCAGATAGATTTGATACATCATCATCACTGTCATGTTGCTTTGTATCAACTTTACAAGTGTTCACACTTCGACAAAAGTAAAACTCGTTATTTGTCGGAACTGAGCTGAAAGATTGACTGATAAGTTGGAAGAATTTTTCCTTAATCAGACTGTGTAGTGGCTTCAAGTCACTGCAAGGCGTTGATTGGCTCAGTAGGTTAATTTCGATTTTATCCTCTTTAAGGTTTTTCACATGGCCACATACAGTCTAGAAATAACACATCATTAAAGAAACTTCTATCTGTAATGCCTAAGCAAATGAATGCGACAGTGTTCAAGAATTCAATAATTGGTTAGTATACTAACCATCATGTAATTTGTTATATCAATCTCAGTGATGCTCTCCTCACATTGATCCATAGCAGCTTGTATATCAGAAGCATGAATATAAGAATCAAAATGAAGAGCTACAAAAAGAGATAGAACAAAGCTTTTGGAATGTGCTAATACCAATGCTCTACAGTGCATTTTAGCATTATTCTTTGGATCTGATGAGTCTGAATCTTCGTTTTTAGATTCTGTACTACCCTGCATACTGCTCTCTTTTAATCTGTAAAAAGGGTCCTTTTTGAAGAAACGACGGATTTAGTGGTTTTCATTTTACCTCAAACTCTCCTGATGGATAAATTCAGCGAATTTATATCTGTGATCTTCATAAACATCTTTATTGTGGGCAAAATTGTTTTCAAGATTTTTCACCTGAGCATTAACTAAAACTCCTAGAGGACAATCATATACGTAAACCGGCAATATCAAACTATTTGAAGAATTTATTGGGACATCACTAATATTACTGTTCTTTGAGCCAGGTCTTTCAGCGTAATCTGAGTGTTCATCAACTGTTTTATTCGATATTTCCGAAGGCAAAAGAGCCCTGAGATCATCTAATGTGGCTGGTATAAATGTAAGTATAACGTGAGAGAGTGATATACCCTTTAATAGGCATCGCCACTGGGACACCTCCTCAGAATTTTCTGCAGGTTCTAAAAACGAATCGGGGTAACAATGAACTTCAGAGAGTAAATACGGAACTACCTGTCTTATGGATGTTAGAAATTGGACAAAAATCCCTACTTTTATTCCTTTCGAAAACGTGTTTGGTGAATATATCAGACTCTTCCTTGGTTAAATCCAATTCCGAATCATGTAGTACCAGGAAGTGATCGTGAATATTATCCATCAGCAACTTATTCGCTTTGCTTATGTCATATTTGTGGTAATACATCATTTTTTCATTGCCTTCAATGAATAAGGAAAATAATAGTTCTGTTTGTTGACAGAAGGGCAAAATTGCTATGGGATCGAATTTGAATGGAATATGCTCAATCCTTGGAGCTATGATTGGATACCATGGAGTACTGAAAAAAAAATTATCTAAAAAAACGTACAAGAGGGGCGAATTTTTGGTCGTACTCAATTGAATCTGTAGGATTTGTATCATGGTGGTGAATTCCCCTACTGTTTTTCCTTACTGTTTTTTGACTAGCACAAGATATGTTGAACAAGTTTGTTGAAGATCCTATGCTGAAGGCTCTATTCTTCTCCTGGCACATTAGACTGAGATGTTCCATTGTGAGCAAAGTATTTATGCATTGGTGATCGATATGACTTATCTGTAATGTGAATATTTCGACGATTTTTTTCACCACCCATAAAAAATTTACCCACCATATTGGCTATTTCATAGTAGTACTTATTATTGAAATATGCTATTCTTTCGTTGGTAGTTTGCACTTTCCCAAACTGTGGTTCTATCCAAACTTCAGTAACAAGTTGTAATTCGGATTCACTATCACAATCTTTATTATCGTCATCAGAACAACTATTACTGTCTTCGCCTAACCCATTGTTCTCACTAAAGTTAACTGGAAACAGGACATACTGAACTAAACAGCTAGCCAATGGTTCCATCCATAACTCCATAACCATTGTTATGATTCCAGCTGAAGAATGGGCAAAATGAAAACCTTCCTCAAGTCTTATTCTACAAAAAGTGGAGAAGTTATGTTGTGGATAAAAGATATCACCATGATATCCTTACTTCGTTATTGTATTCAAAATCCATGAAAGAGCAGTGTCAGATAATCTAGAATTGAAGGAATAGCTAGCTCCCCATATACATCTCTTATGGAAGAGATATCGAGACAAAGTGATGAATAGAGAACTAGTGAGTGGCGGAGTGACATTCAGATTTGAATGTGGAGGTTGAGTACCATCAGGAAATATCACAGTAGAAAAATCATGCGGCATGCGTTCATACCTGAAAAATACATTCCGCAATTTTTTTTTTGCCGAAATATAACAACAATTACCTTATAAGAACTTTTTCAATTGGTTTTTCGAACAGGACACAGATGGTATTTTCTTTCATTCGCAATGGACCCGTTGTATAAGCCAGTTGCGAAATATCAGTCTTCAACTGTTCCAGAACCTGGAATTGTTTTTTGAATTATATTTGTGAAAAAATCGAACTGGAGTTTTACCTCTTTTCGAAGAGTGCCAGGAGTGGGAGTAAAGAAGCCAATGTGTAAAACAGCACACGGCAATTTCGAAGTAATTCTTACTATGCAAAAGGACACTGGTGGTTTGTCTGGTTCTTTCAGGATTTTCAGATATGTATTATTATCTATTAATATAAATGTTGACCATTCTGAAAGGAATCCGTACAATGCAGTAGCAGCCTGTCTGCATTGCACAGTCTGGAAAAGCCAAATTCATTACATGGAATTCAATGATGAGGAAAATAAATATACTTCGTATCTTCTGGAAGACTGGTTAAGGTGCAAGCCTTTTGGAAGTAGTTGATCATGTTTCAAAATGAGAGATATTTTATGCATGTGAAACCATTTCCTCCAATTGTTACCTTCCATTTGACAGACTGGTTGCCAAAGATGATTGAATTTTGGGCAGGACACATCACTAGGGAGCATCAGATTGATAAAATGAATTAAAATTTCAATAATGTGCTACCTTGGAGTCAGAGATGATTTGGTGCTGTCTAGACCAAGGGGGTTATTAACTACAAATACAGGAATTCCACTTCTTGCACTGTCTGGTAAATTATGCCAGAGTGATGATGTGGGAAATGTGCTCAGTTGTTGGGCAAAACCGATTTCCCTCGTTAACTGAGACAACCTCAACCAAAATCTTTCAATAATGGCTATTCTGTAGGAAGATTTATTTTCTTTTTTCATCAGGCATGTTATATCATGTAAAAATTCGTATGGAGCTAGAAGATGAATAAGGGTTAAAAAAATTATCTGGTAATTCAGATAGATTCAGTATCTACCTGCAATGAAAATTTCATACAAAGTACTGTTGCCCTTGGTAACTGGCCATTGGGTTGCTAGTTTGAAATAAATAAAAATGGATGATTTCCACTCCAGACTCATTTTCACCTCCAACAAGCCGTTTATATAAGAGATATGCTAGAAAGTTATAAGTCAATATGCGACTCGAATAACGGGTCGAACGAACTTACATCTATAGTAAATCCTTCCCTCATTCTCCTTGATAATAAGAGTAGAATGGAAGCACTAGATTTTTCTTCAACCTGGCGTTTAGTTAGCAAACTTGGTTTTCTATAACCCCAAAAAATTTCGTTCCTGAAATAACAATTGAAACATCAGAAAGGTAATCTAAACGACTCTTCATTTCTTCTTACTCTGAGCCCCATATATTGCAGTCGCTCTGAGATATCACATATCGATTTTTAGAATGGAAACTCCATAAAAGAAAAAATTCGTGGTAAATATTCATTACCATATAAGATGGCTGAGTCTGTGAAAACATACAAAATAAAGAAAAACACAATAGCCAAAATGTAAAGACAATAGAACTTACTATATGATGTCTTAACTGTAAACAGGTACCAAGAGTAGAGTGAGCAAAAAAATATAATAAATCTGTATAGGATACAAAGCCTGAGCTAGAATGTGGATGAAATGGTGAACCAGCTTTCAAAAAAGACACGGAAATACAGTCGTAATGCAGTTGAAATAGCAGAGACTCTAATATGTTTGCATCTGGCATAGACACTACGCCATCTGTTATTACCAAAATATCTGAAAATGAATATTGTAATTTTTCGAATTTCATCTTCAATTCTGCCATCGAACCACCAGGTTATGGCTGTTTAGTGGTGTCCCAGAATAAGGCGAATTGTGTAGTACGGAAGATCACAAATGAAGTCTGTGATTATCAACATGAGTGTTTTTTATACTTACGACTTATGCTATTCTCAGGCAGCAGAGAAATGGCTAACATAGAATATCTCAACATATTCACGAAATTAGCATCAGGTGATACCATAGGAACTTTCAAACCATATCTCTCAGAATCAGATATATTTGAGGTATTGCTGTCGTTTTGAGCCTGAATTCAAGAATTGTGATGAGACGGATGAGAGTCATTTTTTTTTATTGCTTACTCTTTGACTATCCATTTCATCATTTGCAAAAGTTGCAACTTCTGCTATTTTACCTTCGATAATGTGGAACTGATCTCCCACAAACTTAATGATTTCTGGCAATTTTGCATTCGTAATTTCTACGCCTTTGACTAGAACTTGTTGAGCTGGACTCATAAAAAATGGAGTGTTTACAATCACAGTTAAATATATGCTTGGTCGGAAAGCCAGAGTGTTACCAGGTACAGTGAACTAGAAAACATATCATCCTAAGTCATTTCGTGTTCAAATCAATATGAAGTTTTCCAAGAACATCTTGAGGAAACCGTTCATAATAAGTATATAGAAACTGGAAAACGGTTTTGAATTTCTGGTTTTTTGGAGAAGTGTGATGCAAATATTCGAAAAAAGTCCTGAGTTGATCCTACTCCCTCATTTCGAATGCAACTATATGCTTCATATTGTTTCGCGTTTCAAGGAATTTAAGGACTTATTTTGCATAATGAAACACCAGAGCGATAGGAAATGTCACCGAACGCTTGAAAGTGCAACTTTGAATTCGCCCTTGTACAAAAGGAGATGATTCGAATCTTTCAGCCAAAACCTATCCCGATCTCCATTTACAGAACTTCACACCGCAGATATTCTTGGAAAATTTCAGGAAATTCTTCATATTATTGTATACCTGCTTGGTTAAGCCTTCAAGGCTATGTTTAAAACAGTCGAAAATCTCGTCGAACAACACTTCTGCCTTCTGAATGTCAATAGTAGCTTGAGATGGGCTCATGTCCAAACAATAAACTATTCTATAAGAATGAGCCAGAAATTTCAGTTCAGTACGACAAGTTATTTGGAATTTATTGCACTTTGTTATCAGTTGCTCCCTTGGTACTATGGACACTATTTCGATTTCGGTTGAGTCGTTCTGTAAATTAGGCCATATTTTTTCTTTGGTTCATTTCGTACTCCTGCATCTGAATGATGGGGGAGGTGAAATGAAATTGTTTTTTTAAGTCTTTCTCCATGAGGACAAATCAACCTATACCAGCGATTTTCCGAAGTTTGTTCTTCTCGAAAAACACTTGATTTTATTGTATCACTCTGTTTATCAAAGTAAAGCTGAAATCTTGAATACGAGATCGAAATACTTGTATTTTCTTCGGCAAAGCGAAATGCTAACGGAAAACTAGTCAGATTACTCAATTTATCAACATATTCCACTACCAATTTGCATACAAATTATAGAAAGCGAATACAACGCAATCAAATCGGATTCCTGTTCTCCAATTGATTTTATTTTCAATTAAACTTTTCACTCTGACAGTCTGAAATTTCCATTTTTGAAAATATTACGCCAAAAATTTGTTCCTCTTATTTTTTCTATAATTAAATTTTTAGTATGTTTCACAAAATTGATCCGCGAAATGGCTTTAATGAATGATTCTGATGAATTCAACGACATTCGGTATCATTGAATGAGAATGTCGTTGAAATCATCAGAATCATTCAATGATACCTTAAGATCGTCCCTAATTTTCTAGTTGGTGTTTTTAGGTTTTAGTTGAGGTGTTGAAAATCGCTCAAAAGTCGCAGAAATACTTTGGACAATGCTGATGAATAATAATATACAGGGTGTCCCAGAAGTCGCGCACTCCATTGAGGGGATCGGAAGTGAGAAATATTCTAAGCCCAAAAATCCATGTTTGAAATTTTTCGATAACGTAGTGAATTAGTATTTAATAATTAATTAAAGTGACTCATGAGGAGCGCCCAACAGAAGAATAAGTAGGCAGTGGGCACGCGAGAGTGAGACGCCAGTCCTCATTGGTCACTTTCATTAATTAATTACTAATTTACTACGTTATCAAAAAATCAAATCAAACAGGGATTTTTGGGACACCTGTATATAAAAAGAGTGGGTGCCATAAGAGCATCGGCAGCTTCGACATTTGGAAGTTTTAATTTTTGAAATCCCAAGTTATGACAGATAGGGCTCTAAATTGATTTTCGTTGACTCACCCATTTCTGCAATGTCGGCATAGTTACGATAGAATTAAGATGATTCAAAAGCCACTGCAGTCTTGCAGCTCTCGATACGGGTACGTTTTTAGGAAGAAGAAGATATACAGTTTTGGCCTCCAGAACAATCTGTTGGTTTTCTTCTTCCATGTATGCAAAATCTCCTGGGTAACACCCATGTTCTGCAAAGAAGCGGTTGCCGTATTTCTGGTAGTTCTTGTACAGAGGCATATATTGAAATGCATATGTGTTTTACAATCAATACATTGATAAAACATTAACTTCAATGGAATAACGCTGACAGTATATTTATCTAGTAGTCCTGACTTTTATTTATTATTAACAGTTAGTCAACAGACATAGAACATAAGAGGGGGGCGATGTTAATGAATAGTTGCAGCAGATAACATGTTTATCATATAGTAAAAAGCATCCATTATCAATCTGACAAATGAAGATCGCAATACCGAAGTGATACCACCAAATCACCAGTCACCTTCATAATCTTGAAAAAATAAATCAACAATTTTCGAAGAATAGTTTCGATTTTTGTAAATTTTCACTTCGAATATGATATAGGTATTTTAAAACATGAACTTATTATTTAAAGAAGCTACATCAAAGCTGCTCCACTGTTTGAGACTCGAAATTCGATAAATACAGACATCTTTTCGAATTGATATAGAACATGCGCTTAAAACACAAGAATTGTGAGGGGTCATTTTTGGTTTTTTTCTGATGCTCGGGAGGCGCTTTTCGGGGATAAAAATTACCATCAACATTTGAGCGCTTGTCCCTAGGTTATTATTTTGCCAAAATATTGACGGCCATTTTCGAATTTTTAAACGAAAATGGTATTTTTCGATTATGTTGGACTCGTTGATGAAGAATTCTTGGACTTTTCAAACAAAAGACGTACGTGGAACCGTAAGCGCGCCATTGCTTGTTCAGAACAAGCAAAATATGTACATAATCTCCCAAATAAATCGCCTAATTCGGCTGAAATTTCTCATGTACATCAATAAATAACACGTAGTTATTAGAGTATTCGACATTCCATTTATTTATGTGGACAAAGATATTTTAGGTATGATTCAAATAAAATTTTCCATTATTTAATCATAATCAGTCTGAATGCAGAAAACTTGATAAATCATTTCAATATAAAGGTCATCACTTCTGATACAAAAGCCATAATGAACTCTATTACTGATATCACTTGGAGACCTTTCAAGATGTTGGAATAGGATTTACATACAAAGGAATTATGAGCTCGCTGAATTGAATTGATTGTTATCGATAAAGCAAAGATAAGAATGTCTATACCATTTCAGGTTATGAAACATTTTTTGGGATAGAATGTTATGCTTTGATGAGGTGCCTCTTCTTCAACATTTCTTCTCCTGATTTTTTTTAACTTGAAATCATTACTACAGCCACAGCAGTCAGTATAATTTCATTCTATAGATGTAAACAAAAACATTAATCTAATGATTTATATATGGGAAGGTAAGAATGAACCAAAACTATGAGAGGCTATTGTTGAAATGGAGTCGTTCATATTCCATGATCCTAAATCTTTGTCGTTAACTGAAACATTAATTTACTCTTACCGTTGATTGATAATTCGACTCCTTCATCTGAATCTAGGCTAACCGAATCGAATTCCATAGTATTTCATGAATGGCACTTTGTAAGATGAAATTCTCAAACCTTCTCCTGCAAAGAAGGCACATCTGTCTATAGTCCCCACTAAAAACTAGTACTGCTAAGAGCCAATCACTGTTATTGCTTTAGAATATAATCCAGCATTATACATATTAAATCCACATAAGCTTGAGTATTATTGCATTAGAAAGAATAGTAAATATTGATGACAACTGAACCAATACATTAACTATTCAAACAGTTTACGTTATTACGTCATTTAAATTGATTCGTATAGAAAACTTCATATGAAACTGGAAAAAGGATTGTTATCTATCAAAACTCCTTCAGTGGCAGTGAAAGCACGATATTATGGAAATTGGCAGTTGATTATTTATCTCATCCTATGCCCCAATTCTAACCAAGGATTTTTGTTTTGATATATGGCTCCCCCATCTGTCAGTTTTGACGTTTAATTCAATGCCAGTCCAGTTCAACGAAAGTAATTAACACGTTACCCTATGATAGAAATCTATCTCAGCGGATTACAAAGGATTTCAGCTAAGAGATGGCGCTATCTTCCATACATAGTGCAAGGTACAGTGACTTTATCAAACACTGTAGTGCAAGGTAGAGTCACTGCACTGTGTATGGATAATAGTGCCATCTCCTAGCTGAAATCCTCTGGTTCTTTACTCAAAGCTGAAATCTATTGCCGGTGTGCATTGTATAAATATAATGGCACTGTATATAGACAATGCGACTTTATACAACGGTTGAGGCACAGCAATGTTCAATCATTAGGTTTTTACATAAATCCTTAGATTCCCAATGTATTATGCAGTAAATACGATGACCAGTAGATGACACTACCGACTACAATGCGAATTAATCGTATTTTCAGGTGCAACTGTGGGTGCAACTAAAAAATCTCTTGGTAGTCTGACAATTTTTCATGTGCAAGTATGCAAGGTGAAACAAGAGAGCAGTAACAATAATATATTATAATTTCCAGAAATTATCCAACATTAACATCTAAATGAGTAGAAATATATCACATACATTTTGGTAGTTACAAACTTAAAACATAGATACACATGAATAATCAGCGAGTGCTAAGAATTTCTGGTAACTCCCCCTCCTTCAAAATTTTCAAGGCTCTTCTAATTGAAACCTTATCTAACTCAGGTTGTAGAGGTTGTTCATTATCCAGGCATATTTCTTCAGCTCTTTTTCCAAAATATTCAAGAACCTTCACTCGGTAGTCTACAATTGTGGATACATTATTCCCTGTTAACTTCAGATCTTCTAGACAAGGAAGATTAGATAAATATTTGATTTCTTCAATATTGTTTATGTTGTTTCCAGTCAAGTTCAGGCTTTCTAGAGAATATAGTTTTGTGAATCCTTCCAAGGTCGATATGCTATTCTGAGACAGATTTAGGTGTGAGATATTGCCTAAATTTAAATGAACTTGTTTGCAAGTGGTGATAAGATTACCACATATGCTTAATGAAGTCAAGTTTCTCAATTCAAGGAGGTTGGGAATGTTGGAAAATCTATTTTGGTCTAAAATTAAAATTTTCAGGTTTGGTACCACTCTAATGGTTTGATCAATTTCAGTTAAACAGTTGTAGCTTAAATCCATTTTCACCAAATTACTCCAAACCTGAAATAATTCTCGAAATTCATATATAGAAATTTTTAAAACAAATTATACTCACATGAGCACTTTCAAAATTATATTTATGGAGTACATCACATAGTAAAATTTGACATAAACTGGTCATATTTGATCGGTTTATGGTCAATGTTTCCAAATTATTACGAAGCTGTCCTAACTCTTCAATACAATCCAAGCAAGTTTCTCTCAAAGATAAATTGGTGATTTTCTAAAAACACAAAGTTTCCTTCACCATCTTATATCAATGATTAATTACATTGAGCACACCTTGAAATTTCGGAAATCGAAGAGGAGATCATTAGGTCTTATATTGCTCCTTAAATAATTTCCTATTTGACCACTAATGTCTAGTATTTTGAGTTGGGAACAGAAGTCTAAAACATGTGTGAAATCATATCTTTTGTCTGGATTATACTCTGCAGGTTGTGGGGTATTACAGCATTTACTCATGGCATGCATCTGAAAAATGGAAATATAGTTAATATATAGGGATTTTATCAATAAGTTATAAGCATATTTCATATATACTTACGAGACTGGCCACTTACTTGAAGGGTTGTGAAATTATAGCTGTTTGTAGAAGATAGACAGATTTCAGCTTCTGAATAAAATTTGAAAGCCAGGCTTTGAAGAAGAAAGTAAACGTCATATACATGAAAATCTAAAAATTCCAGAAATACTCTCGGCATGG
Organism: Adalia bipunctata; assembly: GCA_910592335.1. NCBI lineage: Eukaryota > Metazoa > Arthropoda > Insecta > Coleoptera > Coccinellidae > Adalia > Adalia bipunctata. The sequence goes on from OU342957.1 coordinate 5,950,106, forward strand.
TTAGCTTAAGAAATTTCAGAACCTTTTGTAAATATATTTCAAGTCCCTTTCTTCTCGTGTCAATGAATTGGGGACATTTGCTTCGAATCAGTTTTTTACAAGGAAGTATATCTTTGGCTACCCCATGGTCATTCACAAGTTTGGTGTGTAATTCGAAAAAGTCATTATAGCGGTGGGTTACCAGCCAAAATATATCACCCACCGATATTTTGATTTCATAAAGTATTACACCGTCTTTTTCCAGGGTTGTGGGAATTTTAGCTGTGGTTTCTTGTGAACTATTCCAAAAGCAAGCCATGTTAAGTCAGTTCCGTGATGTTTTCATTTTCAAAAGCTTTGTTTTGTTCTGTTCCTCTTTGGTTTTGGATTTTTGGAACCACAGATAAACTAATTAATACAGAAGTAAACAAATATCAAGTGTTCCATAATTATTGCTTGTTTCAACTGTCACCGTCAGTTCAATGTCACTTCAAAAACTTCACTTATGATTTGTGAAGGCGAACAAATAAATTGTCTTTGTTCTTGAAAATGTAACAAGCTTCGAAAGTTGGTAAACACTGCCTTCTGACTGCATAGAGTGAATTGGTCAAAATATAGCACCAGGTTGAATTTCTGATAATGTCAGACGCAGATGAAGAAAATTTAACCACTGATGCGTTTCCTAGTCCACCAAGAGATGATGTAGATGAAGCAAATTCAGCATCCCAAAATGAAACAAATAATGGAAGGAGACATTCTGATAGCAGTAGCAAAGGTTCGCAAAGAAATAGAAAAAGCTCAGATAGCGATGATAGCGACCCATCAAATGCTAGGAAGTGTTGTAATAATAGTGGTAAAAGAAGATTCAGTAGTAAATCTCAAGAAGGATATCAGGGACCTAATGGTAATATGACTTGCCCCATCAACATGAAATTCCCCTTTGTCTAAGAAGACTCAATATATTCCATTTCAGCATATGCAAGTGTTATCAATATAAGTAATGCAACTGGTATACAGATAGGATCCAACTACACCTACTATATTAATTCTAACAAGGACTCAAAGCAAAACTCCTTGAAGAAAAATAAAGATATACCCAAGTCTGAAAAAATCAACATGTTGCTAGATTCTCGAGAAAGAGTAACAGAGAAAGACATCCAATATTTAGCTGCACATATTGACTCAATGTGGATGGAGACTGCCAGAAAACTGGACTACTCAGAAGGCCAGATCAGTCAATTCTACTGTGATTTTATTAACAGTGGTTTGAAAGAGGTTTGTTTCATCTGAATAATAAGAAAATGAATGAGAGTTATCAGATACTCTAACCACCTCACTATAGTGACTTGGTTGTATATGATATTATTTCATTGGAGAGAAAAACTATAGGTTTACCCAAAGAACAAATGAACCTTATAAGGAAAGCATCCTATCCTCCTGGACCTGTGTGTTTTTACTCAAAAATGACAGAGGTGATGAAATGTGAATTTAATGCCTTGTATTTCAGGTGATATATCAGTTTTTATTAGATTGGATAAGGAATAATGGTAAAAATGCTACCACTGGAAAATTAGCAGATGCCTTGTGGAATTCTGAACAAAGAGAGTGTGTTTTGAAATGGTCGCAGAAGTAAATGATTCTCCAGTTCTTGTCTACTTATCCAAAGTTATGAATACATAACAAGAATGATGATTCCTCAGATTATCTAATAATTATCATGAAGTCTTCCAAGGATGAAATTTAGAGCTAGGATCAAATTTTTTCAAAAGATTATTTTTTGTATATATATAAATATATGATTATTGACATTGTTATTAAACGATACTTCTATTTGAAACTCCTTTGAAGACGGCCTGCAAGTATAGTTTGGATTCCTTTGATCTGCGTCATTTTTCAAAGTGTCAAATGAACATGAATATTACAGCTGCTCTGGAGAAACCAGGGTCGGGACTGTTGAGATTATAACCATAAAATTTGAAAAGTTACTAATGCGGTCCTGTCCAAAATCAACTTCATCAGCAATTCATCTCCTACCAAAAAGGTCCCTTGACAGTTTTTTGTACATGATTTATTCGCATAACGAATTCGAAACCTAGAAATTTTCGGGGTAGATGCGGATATCGATTGCCTTGGTTAGGTTCGTTAATGTGGAAAATGCAATCGTTCGAAATTTTCCTCAGCACCATATAAAATTTGACAACCGTCATGATTTTTTTGCGATCAGTTTCTTGAAATATGACAGATGCGAATTTATCTACAAGGTGGGATGAACGAACGCTCGAAATCACATTGTTTGACTTGTCCAATCTCAGATCAACAAGAAATTTCCGGCTCATATTTCGCGTAAGATAAATTGAAACAATCACTCATCGGAAAAATTACGGCATATCAATTGGGGTGTCGTTTGATAAAATAGTCAATCATTACAAGCTTTGCTGAACTTAGGTATTACTATAATTAGAAAAAAAAATTGTTGCTACCTGTGCTCGATATTTAGGGTGCCCAAATGATGTCTTTTACCTAGGTTGAATTCGTTTTTTTGTGTTAATACAGGATTCCGCAGTCCTAAAGGGATGGAAGTGTCATTAAAATTAATTGTGTTTGAAGTTTGTGAAACAATTAATCATTTCACATCGTTTGGTGTTGAAGTTTCACTCTCAAGTTGCACGGGAGTACGAGATAATAAGTCATGAAGCTGAAATGATGAATTGCTTTTAATATTTATCCGCGGGGCGTTATTGATGTTACCAATTTTCTTACATGCTGAAATATCGATTTGTGAAACGAACATGTACAGTTTGAAATTTTCCAGGCACATAGCCAGGATTTTCTTTCGGGGGGGCCACAATAACTAAACATATTGCAAATTTTGTCAAATATACAGGCATTTCTTGATTTTTCGGGGGGGACCCGGGTCCCCAACCCCCTCCCCCTTGCTACGCGCCTGTCCATAAAATAATAAGTCAATGAGTGAAAATATAACTTTTTTCAAGTTTGTCAGTTGAAAAATTATGTGAAAAATGGCCTACATTTCAACTCATAGTTTACAGAAAAACTATAGCGAAGATCGTAAATCTTTGAATTTCTATACGAAAAAAAAACTGAACTGAACCATTCAAAACAGTAGGTATAGGCTTTTGTGCAATGTGGGATAAATCTTACCGCTATTACTACTAGTATTAGAACTTTTCGAACTATGAATCTATGGGAACTTTCGGTCAGATACAGATTCTTATATTTTTGTGATCAATTGATCATCATAAGATGTTTATAGGTATGAAAGCATATGATAATTCGAATCTATTTCGCACTTATTGGTATAAATGCGATTGCGAAAAACTTCCTGTATATATAGACACAAATCGTACAAGAATTATGTATTTTAATTTTTGCTGCGAGATCTGAGACGCCGGTAAACTGCGTTATAGCTCTAGGTATTCATTTCGTTGTAATTGGATGAAATGAACAAAATATTGGGGAGAATTTGAGGTGAGGAGAGTGACTTAATTCTTGTATAGGCAGTAACATCGGTGATCAAATGTACTTTAATTTATTGTCTGTTCCAAGAATTTTTTGAAAATTTGGTTTGTAGTGGTGTTCAAGTTGAGTATGTTGTAAAATCAAATAACGCCAATAAATATCTTGAAAACAAGCAGGAACATTGAGAGATCTGAAGACATTTTGAAATTATTGCAGAAGGAGTTTGCTCGATGCCAGTTGCTGGAAGCCAGTGGACTGGCGCCAATAACTGGCTTCGGGTGAACATCACTGGCGTCAAGTGACATTCCAGCCCAGTGTCAAAAAGTTGGTCCAGAACAATTGAGTCAATTGAGCCAGTAAGCTGGACTGTCAACTGGCTCCGTGTAAACGCGATATAACATCCTGTGTCTCCGGAAGTGAATAGGATTAGGATCCATGTTTTACCATTATGTAGTACTTTTTTTCGGTATGGTTGATTGTAGTTGGCTGTCTACGTCTACTAATAATTTTGAGTACACAATTGGAACAAAACTGATCTTTTCTTTTAACCTGAATAAGGTGCAATACCAAAAGTGTCGTTCCGGGGAATGCGAGTCAAACTACATACCGGCAATCTGAGAAAATTTCAGAGAAATCGCAAAAACACGTTAACTTCAATTTGAAGGCAGAAATATTTCGATGCAATTGACACTCCCTTGAAAAAGCATTCCTCACGAGAACCAAGGGCAAGCAGATAGGAATTGGTGTTCTTCTTGGAGGTTATATGCCTCGGGGAACACCTCCCCTAGGCAATGTGTTCCAAAGCCTCGCTATTCGTTGGATGATCGAGTCTTTGAAGAGAGATGTTCTGCAGGTCTCCAAAGTGTCCACGAAGAGATGTGAAGACTGAACTTAACGGGTTAGTCTCGAAGAGACAAGAGACTACCAGAGGGGGAACGATTATTGCTGATATAATTCAGAAGAGCATCGCCCATGGAAATATCTATAGAATAGAGACAGATCGCCTACTCTTCTACGGTGTTCCAGAGAAGTGAGCGACGAGACGAATTGCCCTTTTTTGTACAGGATCCGGAACTCAGTAGTTTTAGGTGCAGTACTCCAAATATGGGAACAGTATTCCAGGACAGGTCGAATCTGTGCCTTATAGATCATATAAGGGAAAACCAAGTTTTTGGGATGCACTTTTAGCAATGGATCTCACGTGATTCTCCCAAGAAAGGTAATGCTCAGATAATATGAAGTCTCACTTCTTCAGGCTTGAAAATATTTGAAGACTGATCACTGATCTGTTCAGATTTTTGATGTCGAGTTTTTCTTTCAACCCAATGCGATCCTTATCGAATAAAAAATCCTTTCGGGAATCCCTCCTAGGATAATTTAAAGGACTCGACAACCTTGCCGCGAAAACTATGCTATCCCCAACCGATGACGCGCATGCTTCAGGCTTCGCTCAGTGTTCCCAATATTCGAGTCAAGCGCAACGCGCCTGCACTCCGTTCGACCGGACACCGACTTTCAGTTTGGCATTTGAAGAGCAGGGGTCTAGTGTTGGTTGCGGAGAGAGTTCAACAAGTGCGAACTCTTTCGCACTGGGTATCCGGGCAGATAACATGACAAGATGAACGTACAAGAACGCGAATGTTCCGACTTAGAAAACAGTGGCGTAGGCGGAAAGCCTTTTCGCCGGTACGTTGTGAACGTGGACGCGGAAAACTACATGCTTCGCGGGGTTGGAAGGTCCGATGGGGAATTGGATGTGTTTTTGGTACGCGAAGGTGCCACCAGCAACCTCGGACCCTCTGGTCAGGATTTACAACATGACGATAATGGACCAGGACCCGATCACTGTGGCCGTCTACTCTCTTTTCACTCTTCACTTTGTAACTGCGATGTGACCTGCTGCTGCATGTGCGGTTCTCTTTGCCCTTTAGATTGCCACGCTTGCTTCCACAATTTTTGCACCAAGAGGTCCTCAAATCTGTGCCAGAAGAACCCTGACGTACTCCAAACTCCTACTGTTAGTTTTGATAAGGTGAGTTAACCGGAGTTGCTTCACCACTGTCGGTTTTCGCATCTTGCATCGTTTTCCTCTTTTCCGTAAAGGGTTTCTGTCACGAATGGTCTGTACCAGCTGACCGGTGTGGAACAAAGGCAAGTGCCCCGCTGCTAAAATCGATATCGTTAGCTGTCGAGCATCCTACAGCCGGTTGCGATCAAGTCTCTTCGATAGGAACGTTCCATAACCAACGCTCTCAATGTTTCTCAATTCTCAACGTTTCCTATCTGTAAATTTCATTTCCGAATACATGAACTGCTTCGAAGTTTGGTCACGTACGTAAAATACTACCTCATTTATTTGACTTTGAAACACGATCTTACCGGCAAGGTGAGGGCTTCTCGCCCACTTTGTTCCATATACAAGAACCCGTAATTCGTATGCTCGCAATTTTTTCGAAATCATTCTTTCAGAGATTTCGTGTAATATTTCTATTGTTTTTTGCCCTCGAAGAATATTAATGCCATGTACCAGGTGTTCGATCAATCTGCCGATTCTATTAAAAAACATTGCATTATGTATAGAATATGTTTAGATCGAAATTAATTCTCGATAAACTCCCCTGAATATGGGGCTGAAATAAAGTAAATCTATCTACATAATTCCGACTTCGGATTATTATGTAGATTGAGGGTCCATCCTTGATAGCCCTGCTACCTGACTTTAGCTTTGTTGACTCCTCTGTGTAATTTGTGATGTGATCATTCTCCAGGATCCCCAGCATTTGAGCATTTTAACTCAATCAAATTCATAGGAATAATGATTGGTCGTAATTGCTGATTTAGCAGTATGTATAACTTTCCGTTGAAACTGTCTCTTTTCACAATCGTTGTTTAAAATTCTAATGAGAAAGACCGGTTTTGGGGGTCTGTCAGTTACACCCCATCTACAGGTACATCTCAACAAAAGGTGGAATTGTGTAATAATTTTTTCCAGAAGAGACAAGCACGAATGTTAGTAAACTCTGTCTTTTGACAGGTCAACAAATCATAGGCAAAAGCAACAACACATTCACTCAATTGAGACATTAAACCGTAATATCAACATATTTATAAATATCGTACACATTCACATGATGCCCGATTATATTTTATAACTTTGTAATCATGATATAGATATGTAGTTCGATATTGCTATTTGAATTTTAATGTTACGACCATAGGTATGCTACAAAAGTGTAATTTTTGGTTTTGTCTTGTTGGTCTGGTTTCTCATGTATTTTCGTACATATCTGTTTGTCTCTTTCGAAAAAGATTCCTTACGTAGATTGAATCTCAGTAAAGATGTGCCTGAAAATAGGGTTCAACTATAAGATCCTGAAAAAGGTCTCACCCTTTATAAATATAACCATCAACACAATATTTCTTACAGTTTTCAAGCGGTATTTCTACTCACACGAGGGCTTTATTATTTATGACACGATGGCTGTATTTTTTTCCAATTTCGAGCCAGAAATGGGCTCGAATGACCTATTATTGAGCTATTAGTTCTATTTCGACTCATTGATGATGAATCCGTGGTAAAATTCAAGTCCGGCCATCCGTCCGGTTCGTTAATGGGCTGAGAGTTTGCTAAATATGGAAAAGGATCTCCTCATCTTTTGGTTCAGTGGATCTAAAACTTGGAAATCAATTGGAAAATGAAAAGGGCCTCTGAATTAGCGTTTTTATACGAATAGTTCAATAGTTATTTCAGATATAATTCAAAAATATGGTTAGATATCAATTTTTTTTAAACGTGAAATATAAGCTTTAATTTTCCACTGTTAAGGTAGAGTTGCTGAATATTGATGAAATATTTCAAGTAAATATATAATTCAAACCAAAAAAGTTGGAAATAAAATTTTTTTAGCGTGTTTTTTTTGCCGATCCTTTACAAAAGTTTCCGATCATATCGGTATAAAATATTATTTTGGCTTTGCGAATCACGTACTCTCTTCGAATGTTTGTATGGATTACGGCGCAATGTAATTCTGTGAAATTAGTCCAATTCTACGAAAAATCTCCAGCTCGTCGGCACCGTCAAGTCTTGGCTGTGTCCATGTGCCGGCAACGAGAACTAGTTCCCTCTCTCCACCTAGCGCATTTTCACTCCCAGAAAGATAAAACCGGTGGATTTGTCTAAGTCGCTCCAAATCCGTTTTATAAGCGACGAAAGAGATGCTCGACAATTTGGAGAGTTGATTTTAACTAACGACCGTTCAGAAAAATTCGAGGTCATGCAGGCAAGCGACTTTTAAAAGTAGGGCTTAGTTTGTACCATATCCGTTTACTCTCAGTGATTTTTTTATTTGATTCAAGCCATATCAGTGCCATCTTGACATCCAATTTTTTCGAACGCTTGGTATGGGCAGCCAAATATGGTTATGTCTATTGTCGAGTACTTTTTTTCCCAACGATACTAGTATCCTCAGAGATGGCTGATTGATAGGATAAGTATTTGAAGATATACAAATACAAACGGATATATCACTCAGTTTGACGCAATAAAAAAAGGCATATTATGATAGTTATTTCGATAAGGACAGGAATCATCGCCAGTATTAAGTATCGGCAATAAGTCGCCCATATTGCACAATTTACCCATATTTGAGTTCCTGGTCACTCGGGAATCAAAGGAAACGAGGGGGCCAATACCCTTTCCAGAAAAGGAACACCTGAGCTTTTTATTAACCGAAAACGTTTCTGTGGATGGGACGATACACTTGCAAGAAAACCCTCTGGCGGAATCTACCAGGGCGGGATCATTCAGGAAAGGCCCTTTGGTACCTCCGTTTGAGTAAAAATATGCTACACCCCACATTACACGGCATTACCAAGTCTGGAAGCAACTATGAAAATTGGTCAGCGGAAACTAGAAAATGCCTCGCTGTTGCTAGCCAACGCAAAAAATGAAATAAAGCTGTAGAAGAGTGGATGTAACTTCCTTGATTCAATTTCATATCTTCAAAGTTTCTTTCTGTCAGCTAAGAACCATCCCCTGTAATTATTTCATGTCCTTACTTTCATTATGAAATGAACCAATCTAATAATTGCTCTCAGCAGCCAGATATGCGACTATTCTTTGTGTTTTTTACAACTTATCCATCGATTCCGCTGAACTTGATGGATGTTAAACAATTCTCTAATTGGATTGAGTTATTGCTGATTTTTAGTGAAAATTCAAATTCAGTTCCGCTGTCAGAATGATATAACGTACAATTGATGACTTTTTCGACCAATCTTGTCGGATAAAATAAGGAATAACTTGAAAACGAAGAAGCAACCCATCGCAGATCTGGATGAGCGATTACGAGCTTCTACAGTAGACGTTTTTTGTATTTTGCGGTAATCTGCTTAGTACCATTTTATATGAGGAACTATCGAGAAAGACCATGCTCCACTTAACATAGATTCAGTTCGCTGTTCTGAAGGAATAAAATTATCAGAGCCCGTTCAGAACATCCAGACTATTCAAACTAATTAAATAATAGGTATTTCATCTCGCATCCTTCCTCATCCCAAAAATATTGAGCTGTTGCCTTTCTTGAATTTCCGGTTCTTATACATAAAAATTAATCTTGGGACCAGTTGATTATTGTGTTCTTCACTATGACAGAAATATTCAAGGATCTGGAGAGAGCATGGCTTTTTCGATATCATAAAACATTCCTGTGATACCCGTACACCGATTCAACCTACTTGTAATCTCCCCTTTTCTGGCTCACCTCCCACAAGGAAAGTTTCTGACTTTGTGGTAATGAGCAGGCACACGTACAAGCGGAAGAAATGTTCACGGTTTGCGATGATCACGCGTGGACTCGAAGAGGAGGCGTGGTCATTAAATAGTTTAAATGCAGATTCGAGGATTCGCATTTTGCAGAGCCTTAAAGGTGTACGTTACCGAAGATTTACTCGTATTATGGTCGCTAGCCGGCACCATCGAGTGCTAACCGGCCAAGGTCGAAACCTACCGTCTTTTAGCGCTTTCTGCATCTAACGATCTTCGACTGCCGAAAGCGATGAAGGCCACCGAGAATTTATCTCTATACAGCTGGTTCTGGAAATGTTGCAGAGATGTCAGCTCTGCCAGCGGATCGTGTGGAAGAACGAGTTGATTTGGAGACTGAATGAAACTATAGTTAACGTCGGTACATCAATGATAGATAAAAATTCAAATGATATTTAGTCTAATCGTTTTTGAATTTGATACACGGAAATCCAGCGTCTGCCAATTTCTCGATAATGGCCATTAATGATGGGCGATTTTTTCGCGTAATCAATAACATTCTTTGTTCAATCCGGCTATGATGCAAATAAGTTTTTATCACGAATTTCATTCAGAGGTCGGAGATTATCTCGAAAATTCAGTACGTCGAACAGCTCAGCATAAATGTAGCCTAAGACGTCAATTATGCAGGTAATGGATTCGTTTTCGATATGCAAAGAGTATTTTGTGGAATGACCTTATGGTCCTTAAATCAACGAACTAATTGATGAGTTGTGCCACAATCCGTATACAGAAACATAAATAGATGTAAACAATCCTCATTTCATTTACCACCCATTTCAAAGGACTGAAATGATATTTTCCAAAAAACGTATAGCGACTGAATGAATGAAGAAGGAAAATAAGTCGGTGAGTTAATAAATTGTATTTATTCATATTGTGGAAGCCTACGGCATTGAATACTGGTACTTACTGTTATAATTTATAAGCTAATTAAAAGTAAATTTAATCAGCATATTTTAGTACCTAGCATTCTATAATTCAAATGGTTTTGTTATAAATAGGTTGTCCAGTTCTCAAGGTACGCAGTCATCATAAAATATAAATATTTCTGTTACATACAACGAAAATCATTCAATGATATGAATAAAATTCATAGAAACTTAATCCAATATTTTGCAATAGGTTTTTCCAAAATGACACTTTTCTTGGATTATCTGTGCGCGAACGGTTTTTGAAAAAAAAATTCGACTAGTTATAAACGTTTTAGTTGGAAATCCTGTACATTTATTGAAAGTGTCCATTATTCGCGTGTTTTGTGAATACCGAATGCGTCGAAACGTATTTGAAATTTTCAAAAGACTATAGGTGTTGTTCTGATGTAAGATGATTGGAGCATATCCCATATCTAGCACGCTGCACGACTGAATTTCCGTCTGAAGTAACAACCCAACAATCGAATGTTCTAATGGAATTTTGTATTCGTGGTGATGTCGTAAATTGTGCATAAAAATTTGCAATCAGAAATAACCTTCGGATACAATAGATTCTCAAATTTCGGTATAACTACTACAATCGAAGATAAACTTGATTAAAATTGAGGTAGGTAGTTGAGAGTTTATTGGAATTTTTACGATACCCGTCTAATGGCTACTTTTATTTCAAGTGCTATTTTCGAAAGAACCATTTCGAAGGAAAGTAAACTTTTCTGCAGATTAAATTTTAATGCTATTTAAGGATATTATCGTAGGTTCACATTTCGTTTGTTGGATAACCCAACTCAATTTTATTTTGTTCACTTCGAAAACAACTACGCTGTTCACATTTGTTCGAAAGTCGTCAAATCGTACTTTTGTTTCTACCTCGAAAACAAAATAAGACAGCAGTTTTGTTTTCGCTAGAATATTTGTTTTAAAGAAGAAAGCGAGATAGTATGCATTTGTTGAATTTCATATTCCTTCCGGGCTAGCCATCTCGATATCTTTCGAACAGCAGTGAAGTGTTTTCCAATGAGAGATGTTATTTTGACATTCAAAGAAAGATGTCATTTTTTTATACCGTTGATAATGGAAAATATAATCAGTCAAATGATGACCACGACTACAGGAACTTATCTCCTCATCCTTTTCATGAGATTTTCCATAACCAAAACGCAAAGTGGCTGCCCTATGGCCTCGCTAGTCTTACGAATTCCATCTTTGAGGTCTTGAATCGACGCTGGCAGTGGCGGCTCTACTATACCGTGGGGGTCCGGATGTTACGGGGGCCCGTAAGGTCATACCCAGAAAGGTGTGTTGGGGGGGGGGGGGTCAGCATTCATCCAGTAAAAGAAAGAAATGTTTAACTATTAGAAATTATAAAAAACGAATAAGAAAATATTAAAGCATGCAAGAGTTGACTAGTTTGCAGTTAGTGGGCTTTTCTTATATACTACTTGAAAGTTCTTTGTGGTGAATGAGAATGAGACTTTCGCCTGAGGCGAAAGCCTTGGAAGGGGCTAGAGCCCAAATAGCCCCCCCCCTGAATACGCGCCTGCTCAGAGCACTCAAAGTTTGAGCGATACTGATCAGCTTCATTGTTGAAATTTCGGATTTTTGAAAAAATGCCATTTGACAGGTCAAAATCTAAACTATGATAGATAGCGACTTGAATTTGTTTCTATCGAATAGAGCGCCCTCGAAAACCTACATTTTGATTCCAATTATGTCCATATAGGTCCTCCTTGAGCCGAATTGTGATTGTTTTAGTTTTTGCATTTTTCATTTTCGAGTTTTGTTCAGACGCTCAGAGCACTCAAAGTTTGAGCGATACTGATCAGCTTCATAGGTATTCTGCATGACTCGTGTGGGTAGTAGATCCTCAAGATCGATAAACGACTTTGGATTCGCCAGTGATTACTTGGCGATGAAAAATATGGTGTTTTTGGGGGGTCTTACCCCTTTGGCATTTTTCACCAAAAAAGTTGAGATTTTCGAATTCTATTTTATTATGGCTAGAGAGACTTTGGACAATGCTGATTAACAATTCCCAAACAAAATGTGGATACGATCATAGGAGTGGGAGCTATGGCGAGTTGAAATTTCGGATTTTTGAAAAAATGCCATTTGACAGGTCAAAATCTAAACTATGATAGATAGCGACTTGAATTTGTTTCTATCGAATAGAGCGTCCTCGAAAACCTACATTTTGATACCAAATATGTCCATATAGGTCCTCCTTGAGCCGAATTGTGATTGTTTTAGTTTTTGCATTTTTCATTTTCGAGTTTTGTTCAGACGCTCAGAGCACTCAGAGTTTGAGCGATACTGATCAGCTTCATAGGTATTCTGCATGACTCGTGTGGGTAGTAGATCCTCAAGATCGAAAAACGACTTTGGATTCGCCAGTGATTACTTGGCGATGAAAAATATGGTGTTTTTGGGGGGTCTTACCCCTTTGGCATTTTTCACCAAAAAAGTTGAGATTTTCGAATTCTATTTTATTATGCCTAGAGAGACTTTGGACAATGCTGATTGACAATTCCCAAACAAAATGTGGATACGATCATAGGAGTGGGAGCTATGGCGAGTTGAAATTTCGGATTTTTGAAAAAATGCCATTTGACAGGTCAAAATCTAAACTATGATAGATAGCTACTTGAATTTGTTTCTATCGAATAGAGCGCCCTCGAAAACCTACATTTTGATACCAAATATGTCCATATAGGTCCTCCTTGAGCCGAATTGTGATTGTTTTAGTTTTTGCATTTTTCATTTTCGAGTTTTGTTCAGACGCTCAGAGCACTCAGAGTTTGAGCGATACTGATCAGCTTCATAGGTATTCTGCATGACTCGTGTGGGTAGTAGATCCTCAAGATCGAAAAACGACTTTGGATTCGCCAGTGATTACTTGGCGATGACAAATATGGTGTTTTTGGGGGTCTTACCCCTTTGGCATTTTTCACCAAAACAGTTGAGATTTTCGAATTCTATTTTATTATGCCTAGAGAGACTTTGGACAATGCTGATTAACAATTCCCAAACAAAAAGTGGATACGATCATAGGAGTGGGAGCTATGGCGAGTTGAAATTTCGGATTTTTGAAAAAATGCCATTTGACAGGTCAAAATCTAAACTATGATAGATAGCGACTTGAATTTGTTTCTATCGAATAGAGCGCCCTCGAAAACCTACATTTTGATACCAAATATGTCCATATAGGTCCTCCTTGAGCCGAATTGTGATTGTTTTAGTTTTTGCATTTTTCATTTTCGAGTTTTGTTCAGACGCTCAGAGCACTCAAAGTTTGAGCGATACTGATCAGCTTCATAGGTATTCTGCATGACTCGTGTGGGTAGTAGATCCTCAAGATCGAAAAACGACTTTGGATTCGCCAGTGATTACTTGGCGATGAAAAATATGGTGTTTTTGGGGGGTCTTACCCCTTTGGCATTTTTCACCAAAAAAGTTGAGATTTTCGAATTCTATTTTATTATGCCTAGAGAGACTTTGGACAATGCTGATTGACAATTCCCAAACAAAATGTGGATACGATCATAGGAGTGGGAGCTATGGCGAGTTGAAATTTCGGATTTTTGAAAAAATGCCATTTGACAGGTCAAAATCTAAACTATGATAGATAGCTACTTGAATTTGTTTCTATCGAATAGAGCGCCCTCGAAAACCTACATTTTGATACCAAATATGTCCATATAGGTCCTCCTTGAGCCGAATTGTGATTGTTTTAGTTTTTGCATTTTTCATTTTCGAGTTTTGTTCAGACGCTCAGAGCACTCAGAGTTTGAGCGATACTGATCAGCTTCATAGGTATTCTGCATGACTCGTGTGGGTAGTAGATCCTCAAGATCGAAAAACGACTTTGGATTCGCCAGTGATTACTTGACGATGACAAATATGGTGTTTTTGGGGGGTCTTACCCCTTTGGCATTTTTCACCAAAACAGTTGAGATTTTCGAATTCTATTTTATTATGCCTAGAGAGACTTTGGACAATGCTGATCAACAATTCCCAAACAAAAAGTGGATACGATCATAGGAGTGGGAGCTATGGCGAGTTGAAATTTCGGATTGTTGAAAAAATGCCATTTGACAGGTCAAAATCTAAACTATGATAGATAGCGACTTGAATTTGTTTCTATCGAACAGAGCGCCCTCGAAAACCTACATTTTGATACCAAATATGTCTATATAGGTCCTCCTTGAGCCGAATTGTGATTGTTTTAATTTTTGCATTTTTCATTTTCGAGTTTTGTTTAGACGCTCAGAGCACTCAAAGTTTGAGCGATACTGATCAGCTTCATAGGTATTCTGCATGACTCGTGTGGGTAGTAGATCCTCAAGATCGAAAAACGACTTTGGATTCGCCAGTGATTACTTGGCGATGACAAATATGGTGTTTTTGGGGGGTCTTACCCCTTTGGCATTTTTCACCAAAAAAGTTGAGATTTTCGAATTCTATTTTATTATGCCTAGAGAGACTTTGGACAATGCTGATTAACAATTCCCAAACAAAAAGTGGATACGATCATAGGAGTGGGAGCTATGGCGAGTTGAAATTTCGGATTTTTGAAAAAATGCCATTTGACAGGTCAAAATCTAAACTATGATAGATAGCGACTTGAATTTGTTTCTATCGAATAGAGCGCCCTCGAAAACCTACATTTTGATACCAAATATGTCCATATAGGTCCTCCTTGAGCCGAATTGTGATTGTTTTAGTTTTTGCATTTTTCATTTTCGAGTTTTGTTCAGACGCTCAGAGCACTCAAAGTTTGAGCGATACTGATCAGCTTCATAGGTATTCTGCATGACTCGTGTGGGTAGTAGATCCTCAAGATCGAAAAACGACTTTGGATTCGCCAGTGATTACTTGGCGATGACAAATATGGTGTTTTTGGGGGTCTTACCCCTTTGGCATTTTTCACCAAAACAGTTGAGATTTTCGAATTCTATTTTATTATGCCTAGAGAGACTTTGGACAATGCTGATTAACAATTCCCAAACAAAAAGTGGATACGATCATAGGAGTGGGAGCTATGGCGAGTTGAAATTTCGGATTTTTGAAAAAATGCCATTTGACAGGTCAAAATCTAAACTATGATAGATAGCGACTTGAATTTGTTTCTATCGAATAGAGCGCCCTCGAAAACCTACATTTTGATACCAAATATGTCCATATAGGTCCTCCTTGAGCCGAATTGTGATTGTTTTAGTTTTTGCATTTTTCATTTTCGAGTTTTGTTCAGACGCTCAGAGCACTCAAAGTTTGAGCGATACTGATCAGCTTCATAGGTATTCTGCATGACTCGTGTGGGTAGTAGATCCTCAAGGTCGAAAAACGACTTTGGATTCGCCAGTGATTACTTGGCGATGACAAATATGGTGTTTTTGGGGGGTCTTACCCCTTTGGCATTTTTCACCAAAAAAGTTGAGATTTTCGAATTCTATTTTATTATGCCTAGAGAGACTTTGGACAATGCTGATTAACAATTCCCAAACAAAAAGTGGATACGATCATAGGAGTGGGAGCTATGGCGAGTTGAAATTTCGGATTTTTGAAAAAATGCCATTTGACAGGTCAAAATCTAAACTATGATAGATAGCGACTTGAATTTGTTTCTATCGAATAGAGCGCCCTCGAAAACCTACATTTTGATACCAAATATGTCCATATAGGTCCTCCTTGAGCCGAATTGTGATCGTTTCAGTTTTTGCATTTTTCATTTTTGAGTTTTGTTCAGACGCTCAGAGCACTCAAAGTTTGAGCGATACTGATCAGCTTCATAGGTATTCTGCATGACTCGTGTGGGTAGTAGATCCTCAAGATCGAAAAACGACTTTGGATTCGCCAGTGATTACTTGGCGATGACAAATATGGTGTTTTTGGGGGGTCTTACCCCTTTGGCATTTTTCACCAAAAAAGTTGAGATTTTCGAATTGTATTTTATTATGCCTAGAGAGACTTTGGACAATGCTGATTAACAATTCCCAAACAAAAAGTGGATACGATCATAGGAGTGGGAGCTATGGCGAGTTGAAATTTCGGATTTTTGAAAAAATGCCATTTGACAGGTCAAAATCTAAACTATGATAGATAGCGACTTGAATTTATTTCTATCGAATAGAGCGCCCTCGAAAACCTACATTTTGATACCAAATATGTCCATATAGGTCCTCCTTGAGCCGAATTGTGATTGTTTTAGTTTTTGCATTTTTTATATTTTCGAGTTTTGTTCAGACGCTCAGAGCACTCAAAGTTTGAGCGATACTGATCAGCTTCATAGGTATTCTGCATGACTCGCGTGGGTAGTAGATCCTCAAGATCGAAAAACGACTTTGGATCCGCCAGTGATTACTTGGCGATGACAAATATCGTGTTTTTGGGGGGTCTTACCCCTTTGGCATTTTTCACCAAAAAAGTTGAGATTTTCGAATTCTATTTATTATGCCTAGAGAGACTTTGGACAATGCTGATTAACAATTCCCAAACAAAAAGTGGATACGATCATAGGAGTGGGAGCTATGGCGAGTTGAAATTTCGAATTTTTGAAAAAATGCCATTTGACAGGTCAAAATCTAAACTATGATAGATAGCGACTTGAATTTGTTTCTATCGAATAGAGCGCCCTCGAAAACCTACACTTTGATACCAAATATGTCCATATAGGTCCTCCTTGAGCCGAATTGTGATTGTTTTAGTTCAGAAAATCAGAAAATCTAAACTGTTCGACTCTGATGGTTAAAGATAGGTTTTTTTGATTCACAAAGGATCAATCTATCTGCAAAAAAACAGCATTTGTTTAAATCAATTTTTCTGGGAAATACGGCAGTACGCTGGTCTCTTGGCGTAGACCAGCAGTAAAATTCGTCGGCATAATTCGACTAGGGGTTTCGTAAATACGGCCGTTAGAATTGTTGTTTTTCTGATAATTTCGAAACTTCCTGCTTAGGCTATCATCACGCAAATTCTGGGAAACATTGTGAATATTATATAAAAAATATTGTACAAAACGCACAGCGGCTGGTGAACGAATCTGATCTCTATTCCGGGAAATCGAAAATTATAACACGATCTCCGCCACGTACGTGTAGTAGCGCACGGACGATTTCTTCTATTATTCAATTCAGGGTCGATTGAAAATTGAATTACCAGTTTGTACTTATCGTTATTACTATTATGGACAATTTTAAAAATATACGTGCATTTGTTCCAAATACCTGGGCCGATCATTCGATATTAAATACGTTCTCGATGAAGGCTATTTTTAAAATTTGAAAGAATGTACCCTCAATCTTTTCGATGCCACGGTAACAAATCAAGGAAATCTAACAATTCGCACTTTGAATTATATCAATTTAGCAACGCAACCTTTGCAGTCCATCCTATTATTTTATGAAAAAAAATCGAATCGGTCTTTTCAGTTTCACTTATTTTCAAACTTGACTGAGGGCCCATGTGGTGAAAAACGTATGGAGGCTCAACTGATTTATTCAATATCATGTTCAAAAAAGCTGGAGGTTATCCTGAACGATGAGGAAGTCGAATCCGAAGTGAAAAAGGTTGCTTTGGTAACAAAGATCCAATTTTAATCATTCAGAAAAAACTGGCACACTTCCAAAGGTTAATTATTAAGATGAACCCGAAAGGCTCATGAGTTTCTCGATGGAAATGAACTGTGTAATTTCGCTCAAGTGGCAATTTTTGGATGTCAACCCGAAATGAGTTGCCACGCTGTCGTTTTCATTTGAGTCGGAAATTTTCTCGATTATCTCGCCGTCGTAGATTGGGACCGAAATTCGTTTCCCGAACAGATGGATTATTCGCTCGAAAATCATCATGGGGCAATTTCCTTCTTCGCGCCAACTCCTATCCGTATAAACCGCTGAATTCGAATTGACGGAAATGTATTCATTAATCGAAAATCGTTCTGTGAATTCTGAATATTAGAAGTTTATAGATGTTGTTGAAATTCGAAGTTATTTTCGGGTTTCCAAGGCGAGGAAATGTGGCAATATATTCGATCCAAATGAAAATACGAACCTTCCATAATTCGTGAGTTGGGCGTAGCTAGTAACTCGATATTAGCTCATTGGGTCTTTTCCAACATAAACCTTATGGATTAGATAAGGAAAAATCATTATTCAATTCCTAGTATCTTTTTGAATATTGAGTGGAGAAAAGTACAAGAACAAGAAGAAGAAGAGCGCAACAGCATAAGAAAATTATAAACATTTAAATGTGTGCGTTATCATTTTGCCCTAAAGTTTGTGAAGGGTCTTCTAATAAGAGGTGTTATTTTGACTCTTGGCTTTTCCGAGCCCCAGCTGTGACAATTTTGCTTGTTGACGAAGCCACCGAGGTGGAAATGGACCTCATCACTCAAGATGATTTTTCTATGGAATTCCGGATCATTTTCATGCATTTCAAGGACCCAATCAGCAAAGACACGACGTTGTTGATGATCGGCCAGCTTGAGTTCTTGTGTTAACTGAACTTTAAAAAGCCTTCAGACCTAAATCTCTATGGAAAATACGGTGTAATGACGTTTGTGGAATATCTTATTCCAAAGAACGACGAGGAATGGACAAGCCTGGGTTTTCTTCAACACTGTCGGCTACAGCAGCAATATTCTCGGCTGTTTTTGAGCGACGTGCACGGGTTTTATTCTTCACATCACTAACTTGTCCAAAACAGCTCAAGATTTTCCACCAATTTCTGTATTGCGATGCGACAAGGTGCTTCACGACGACCCAGAAATGTTTGAGTTTTACGAACCGTTTCTGCCAAATTTTCACCATTTTTATAGTGAATTTTGATGATTTCAATGCGTTGTTGAAGCGTGTATCGATCCATTTTTATCAATGGCGTAGTTTCTACTTGTCGAATGCCAAAAAATGACAGCTTCAAAAGTGACATCTACCGAAATAGTGGGCTATTTAAAACAACACCTCTTATTGGAAAGCCTTTCAGTTTTCAAATTCTGGACGAAAATTGTCTTGAACACGATAACGAATGTGAGATTCTAGATTTCTCTGATTATTTCCAACAAGTTCTCAACATTCATACGCTGAAAAGGAAAATTTAAGCTTTCTCATGAAGGTAAATCGAAACACCTTCAAATTTATGGGCCACCCGACATCCTTCGCCCCATATTCTTAAGGGGTCGTTATACTCTGGCCGAAGGCACCGATTCTCCATTCAAGAAGTGCTTTTCATTTTTCCAAGTTCACGCCCTCAATTTTCCACCTGAAAAATTGATTTTTTTTTCAATTCTCCTGGAATTTCAGACAGTTTTCTGCGATTTCACACTTTCTGGAAGTCTTCAGTATTTCCATCATTTGTTGCATTATTGAAGCGCCTATCCAAATGGAATTTTCATTTTTCTTTTAAAATATAGAAAATTGACTTGTCGAGGGCACTCCAATGAGTTTTCTGAAAAAAATTGATGAACAACCTTGAAAAACGATTATGAAGTCAATTTTCATAGACTCTCAAATCCAACCCGATTTCTTCATGCGAAAAAATAATTTTTCAAAGAGAAGAAATTGGAGTGCCCTCAAGACATTCTTTCACTTCAATTTAGAGAAAAAATCAAGCTTTTAGGTGAAAAATTGAAGGCGTAAACTTGGAAAAATGAAAGGCACTTTTCGAATGGAGAATCGGTGCCGTAGCAGATTTGTTCCTGCGAAAAAATAATTTTATTGAGGAGAAGAAATTAGGATGTCCTCAAGACATCCTCCAACTTCAATTAAAAAAAAAATCAAGCTTCTAGGTGAAAAATTGAGGGCGTAAACTTGGAAAAATGAAAGGCACTTTTCGAATGGAGAATCGGTGCCGTAGCCGATTTTTTCATGCGAAAAAATAATTTTATCAATGAGAAGAAATTGGAGTGCCCTCAAGACATCCTTTAGCTTCAATGAAAAAAAAAATCAAGCTTTTAGGTGAGGAATTGAGGGCGTGAACTTGGAAAAATGGAAGGCACTTTTTGTATGGAGAATCAGTGCCGTAGCCGTCTGCCAGAGTATAACGGCCCCTCAAGAGTTTTTGCAGAATGTCAAGTATGAAAAAAACAAACTCACCACAAATTCTCGACAATTGATGGAATCGATTTTCTCGCAAGTGGCTAGCTTTATGGGGGAAACTTATTTTCATCTTTCCCCTCAATCCAATAACGTTCCTTCTGAAATACATCAACCGGAACACAGTTCCCTAATTGAAATATGTCAAAAGAGTCCCCGATTTCCCGCCGGAATGAAAAAGGCTCCAGTAGCTGATGAAAATTTCACAAGGACATTCAAAATTCCGCAATGAATATGCAAATTGGTGTCGAAGAAGATCGGCCCACTCCGAAACCTGCAAATTAGTTCGAGTTCGAGAGAAATTGAAACGATCGAAGAGGGAATTTTCGAGGGGGGAGTTCCGATCCACTACTATGTGTTTCGAAATAATCTCCAATCTACTCGATGAGCGAGTAAACATAATTTCCATCTCAAAATGAAAACTGCCCGCCATCTTGAATACATTTCCTTGTCGAACAAGTTGATTGTAATTTGCAAATGAGTTATCTGAATAATTCGTTGTATTTCGTCACGTTTAAATCAACACCAATGTATTTTCCATCCTGATGGATTCGAGCGGACGAGGAACAATACCAGAAATTATGAGTTCTTATCGAGATCCCTATTTCATTATTGGGGTATTTTTCATTAAGAGAGATGGAATTCGAATGGTAAAATCGAACCCTTATAATTGTTTATATATGTTTTCGAAAAGACGAAATCTGTTTGGCCCGAAAATATGCTTACATTGAGCATTCCTTCTTATCGCTGAAGATACTGAGCATAATATTTAGAAAATAATAACTGCAGAAAGAATATTTCGAAAATTTCGTCTTCAAATGAAAGTTATGATAAAATATTTCAAATTAGATATCTGAAGTAGGTAAGGATTTCGCTTACAAATTATCTCGTGGAATTCGTGTCGAATAATCAAAAGTTATGAATCTATGATGCAATAATGAACAATTTTAATGCATATTATCCCCATATGCTAGCTTGCATACTTGACAGTTTCGGCACCGATAGCAATTCATTGCTGATATTGTTCATGAATGCAACTGACATGGAAAAAAGATATTCACGTTAATCGATACTAGGGTAGCTGTATCGTATTGCGGTATCGTTTTTTATTTAGCATTTTTTTTCCTGATTATAATATCACTCTTCTCGTTCTGATTGTGGTATCTGCAGAACATTCATTAAGAATGCAACACCGAAAAATCACTGACCATGCAGTGGAATATTATTCATGAGTGTGCATGTACCCGAAAGAACTATATTTGGCACCTCTAGACTCAAACAGAGTGGAAAACAGGTTTTTCTGAGAAATAATACAATAATATACAAAACAACTATTTTGACCCTATCTTTGATTAATCCTAATCTTGTTACATACAGTTTCTGTAATCAATTCGAAATTATCAGTCTGAAATTAGAAACTTATTCGCAATCGTCAAACAAATTTGTGCAAAAAACATATTTGATGCACCCAGCATGATCGTGCAACAAATAAACACTTTTCGCTCCTGTTACTCCAATAACCATCATCGTCTATTTTTTTTTTCAATGCGAAAATAAGTAAATCTGGTCATCCAGTATCTTCATGTAGTGAAGATTGTGAGTATAAAAGATGTTCTCATTATTATAACAAAGATTGATCTCAAGTAGAAATAATTCTACTGTGAGTATGGACAATTTCTTGTCGATTTTTTTTCGTATAAACGATTCCCATGTGCTGTCTCCAAATATTCGGGCGAATGATTTGATATTACGATTTATTATATAATTAATTTCATATGGTTCCCTCACGAGATCACTGACCCGCTATTTTTGAAATCGTTTACGTGTTGAAGTGGAAGTTATTATTCAATTTTTGCTTAGTCAAATTGATACAGTATATGGAATATGATAATCACCGATTGAATTGTGATTATTCTTATCCACTAGTGACTGTAGGCACCCTAAAAATAATATTGATTCGCTATGATACTCGATTTTGTGGGTTTTACATGCTTCAATTTTTTCCCTGAAAATTTGAATTTCCTGGTCATTTTGCTAGATGATCTTAAATTTTGTGTTCAGGAGACCTAAAATCGACTGGCTGTCGAGTGTTATGTGTTTCGCAGAGACGAATATATCTCGCAAGTAGACATGTTGGTACTCTGATAAGATTAAACATAGATATCGTTCATCCAGTTGCTTTATTTCTATCGAAGGAATTTAGATAACGACATTTTTATGTTGCAAATTCTGAGTGTTATCCACCTTCATTGTGTCTCGCTTCGTTTTCATCTCGAAATGATAAGAATCTAATTTGAGCACTTCCGTGGTAATTTTTTCTGTTCTCTGTTCTATTAAAGCTGTCACTAGACTGTTGGAAATGATCTTTTATCGTTATCTAAAGATACCGCTGATCACTCCCATTAAAATTTTATCAATATTAGGTTATATAGGATATGTATATAGGACTACTGCTTGTCTGATTTCCGAAAAAGGTCTGCCCTGCTACTATATTTTCAGCTTTCTACAACTTCCAGTTATACCGAAAATGAATATCAACTTCGTTGTTCCCAATGGAACACTCTTTATATTATTGCGTTATTTGAATCTAAGATGACTTTGAAAGAGGGTTTTCCAATAAGGGGTGTTATTTTGAATGGCCCGCTAAAAGATGTCACTTTTGAAGCTGTCATTTTTTGACGTGCAGTGAAATTTGAAACATTAAATTCTCTATGAGTTTTCGAAAAACTAGTTCTCAATATGTGTGATTCGGATAGATGCGGTGGTGTGTGGCCCACTTAAGATATAAATAGAACAATACCATCATTATGGCTAGCAACAAGATAGCTTAGATCAATTCAAACACAAAAATGGCGATAGCATTTTTAGATATCTCGTTTTTATAATAATTGTATTCAATCCATAAAATTCAACATTGAATGATATAAGTCTTAACTATTATCATTGAGTATTCAAATATGATATTATCGAATAGAGTAAGGTAAAGAAAACGAACTTTATTAGTAGATACTGAAATGTGAAAGGCGTTTCATAACACTATTAAGTTGACACGCTAACAAAATCTAGATTCAACCAAAAACGCACGCATTCATTCTCTCTA
This sequence comes from Adalia bipunctata, assembly GCA_910592335.1. NCBI lineage: Eukaryota > Metazoa > Arthropoda > Insecta > Coleoptera > Coccinellidae > Adalia > Adalia bipunctata. The sequence continues at coordinate 5,973,506 of OU342957.1, forward strand.
CCTACAACGAAGGTATAATTATCAAAATGAAACTTCATTCACGAATATTAGTCTCTCTCATGAAATATTTCATTTCTGAATAGAATATACGCCCCTTCTTTGATCTCATTTTTAATATTGTCAAATTACATTCGATATTCTTCAAAAAGGAAAAATTCCTATGTTGATGTTCTGAATATTTTCGATTGAGAGGGGAATCTCAGATGAAAAACTCATATCGAGTACAGAAAATGGGCGGATTCGAAATGAAATGCAGGATTTGCATTGTTCATCATCGGGTCTGTGCGTTGAAAACCTGAAATCCCAACAGATCGGTGGCACACGTACAGTTCTTCTTATAAAGACCTGCCTGATTTCTTGTGGTCGGCGTACGTTCTCAATATCTTCCAGTTGCCACGAATGACCCGGCAAATGCGGAAGCTACGTTCACGTTAACGTAATACGTGCGTACCTACTTCACGAACGTTGGAGCCTGGCCCCCCCTTACTCAATTTACGAACCATGTTAAATTTATTCGAAGAAATTGCCCATTGGGACGAAAATCGTGTCAGTTTACCAGTATTAGGCCGAGCTATACTTTCCTTTGATATTCACGGTGAGCAGAACTTCAATTTCTGGGGTTGAAATTTCAAAATTTGGAAACTCAAGGGTTTTCTAATAAGAGGTGTTATTTTGCATTCAGAGAAAAATTGTTTTTTTTTTTAGATAAATGATCGAATGTTTATTTCATTCGAAGAGGAAGGTATAAATGACGTTAAAAATGGAAAATAACATCAGCCAAATTTCATGAAATTTCCATAACCAAATCGCAAAGTGGCTGCCCTATGTCCTCGATAGCCTCACGAATTCCATCTTTTAGGTCTTGAATCGACGCTGGGCTCTTGGCGTAGACCTTCTCTTTCACATGGCTCCAAAGGAAGATGTCGCAAGGTGTTAAATCACAAGATCTCGGTGGCCAATTGTCTTGTTGAAAGTATACGTTGTCCAGATCAAAACCATCCAATTCCGATCATAAAAAATCATCTCTCGATAGCGCAATCCATTCATCGTAACTGTTGCTCCAGCCTCATTCTGGAAAGGTTAAGGTTCAATGACCTCGCAGGGCCATAAACCGCACCAAACAATCACACATTGAGGATAGAGAGGCTTTTCAACAATAACTCTTGGGTTTTCCGAGCCCCAGATACGAAAATTTAGCTTGTTGACGCAGCCACCGAGGTGGAAATGGGCCCCATCACTCAAGATGATTTTTCGATTGAATTCCGTAACATTTTCATGCATTTCAAGGACCCCAATCAGCAAAAACCTGAAGTCGTTGATGATCGGACGGCTTGAGTTCTTGCGTTGACTGAACTTTATAAGCCTTAAGACTCAAATTTTCATGCAAAATACGGTGTAATGACGTTTGTGGAATGAAGAATGTCCAAAGAACGACGAGGAATGGACAAACCCTTTTCTTCATCACTTTAGGCTACAGCAGCAATATTCTCGGCTGTTCTTGAGCGATGTGCACTGGTTTCATTCTTCACATCACTAACTCGTCCCAAAAGCTCAACAGCAATTTCTGTGTGCTTCACGACTACCCAAAAAACGAACTGCCTCTGCCAAATTTGCACCATTTTTATAGTGAATTTCAATCATTTAAATGCCTTGTTGAAGCGTGTACGTTCCATTATTATTAATGGCGTAGTTTCTACTTGTCAAATGTCAAAAAATGACAGCTTCGCAAAATAACACTTCTTATTGGAAAATCCTTGATTATTTTCACTTGTAATGGGGGTTTTCTCTTCACAATGACGAGAAGGGATGCAAAAACTTCACCTTGTTCAAACTTGGGGCAATAGATGGTTTAATCGATAAACTATCAGTTCACGAATCGTAAATATTTAAATAATTACTCACAAGTATGCGATTAGGTTTCCTGCAAAAAGAATATGGCTATTCAAACAAATACGAATAATCTTTGTCCCTTCTTCATTTGCCTTATATTCGAAACTGTAGAGTTAGCAGTAGGTAGCAACAAAATTTCGATTAATTATAATCGAAATTCACGACCATTACCACCGGGTAATATATTCAAAATTGTGAAATACTGGTGATACAAAACCTAGAGTTTTATTTTCAAGACACATAATGCTGGGTTTATTACTACTTTAATAAAACTCCATCTTGTGATGCAAATGTCGTTCGTATGGAGACTAAGGAGGCGTGAACTGAATCTAAATTGCTTTTTTATTAATTTAATAGAATTTTATTAGGCACTGATTAATCTCATTAATGACACCGAAGATAATAGTATATAACTCTTTTAAACCTCTCAATGGAGTGTGATCTACTTAGGAATTATTTGGAGGTATTTTTCACTGGTATCTGTTCTGTAATGGGTCTCAATTAGTGAATGATCTTGCCCTACCTTATTCAATTACACTCGCTACATCTTTGGCCCGTGAAATTAAGCGTGTTGGTAAATATCCGTTCATCACATGTCATGATCAGCAGATGGAATATCACCTATTTGTTCGTGCTTTCCATATTCATGAAACCTGAATAGAATCTCATGATTCTATTCAATTCGTAAAAATAGTTTTTTTTTTGTTCAATCTGAAGAATGCCGTATTGCCGTCACATGTTAGTTCGCGGCTTGGAAGTAGAGAAGGCTGTGGTCTCACTGGTCTCGGTATTATCGTATCGTTTTGAGGTTCAACTGCGGCTCAATTTTTGTGAGGTGACGAACCCTCAACAACTTCCACTTCATTGTTCGGATCGTACTGATTCCGGAAGTGGCCAACCGCTTTACCTGATTTTGGGTTACTAGAATTTGGATATGAAGGAACTGTTCATCAAGTCGACTAAAATTAGTTCGAGTTTGCTTCTTCATGGTTTCGCAAAGATGCATTCCCAAATATGCGGGGTGGATTCGTAGATAGACTGACGGGGAGGTAGAATGGCATAATGGCGTCTTCAGCGACGAATTGTGACGCTGTCTAGGTATGCACCATGGTTTGTAGAAGGTGAGGCGCCGCCTGGGTGAGCGTAACTCAAAAATGACGACGTCTTGAAGAGATTATATTTGGATTTGTCGAATATTCGTATATTCAATTCGAAATAACGAAGTCGTGACATGTTTCCGGTATAACCGGAAGTTGGAGTGAGCTGAAAATATTTCTGCTGATAAGGTGTTATTCGAAAACCCCAATTCAAAAATTTTCTGAAAACTAGTATTAGTAGTTTTTCATGTTCGTACCTATCGATTCTGCTCCTCGAGAAAGGCCCTGTATAAAATTGTAAAAGTTTCTCAACAGCTCTCGTTCGCGCACCGAAACGAACGCTGACATAGCAAAAATAACACCAGTGTAGATTATACGTCCGCGATCCGCAAATCTTATTTCGAGTGCGAGTGTGAGCCCGCTTTATGAAGGCTATTTCATCATTCTTCGGCGATGATCACCAGACCTCGGTTATGCTACTTTTCATCATTTAAATATATAATCAATACTATATATTCGTTTGGACGCCTTATACAACATTTTTTCATCTCGAGAAGATTGTCAGATTTCAATTTTACAACCATAAAAAACGACCCACGCAACCTTTTTGAATTTTGTTTTATTAGTTTAACAATCGGGTCGTCGCTGCTGAAATCGGTTTGATTCAAGAAGATTTTCATAATCATTTACATATGTTCGCTCACGACGCTTTCTCAGGAAAAACCATCGACCCGAAAAGTACCAACGAGGTGGTTCCATCTAGGTACATCACAATATGCTGTACCTATGCGGTAGATGTCACTTTTGAAGCTGTCATTTTTTGACATTTGACAAGTAGAAACTACGCCATTAATGAAAATGGAACGATACACGCTTCAACAACGCATTGAAATTATTAAAATTCACTATAAAAATGGTGAAAATTTAGCAGAAACGGCTCGTAAAACTCGAACATTTTTGGGTAGTCGTAAAGCACCTTGTCGAACCGCAATACAGAAATTGGTGGAAAATTTTGAGCTGTTAGGACAAGTTAGTGATGTGAAGTATAAAACCCGTGCATGTCGCTCAAGAACAACCGAGAATATTGCTGCTGTAGCCGAAAGAGTTGAAGAAAACCCAGGTTTGTCCATTCCTCGTCGTTCTTTAGAACTAGGCATTCCACAAACGTCATTACACCGTATTTCGCTTAAAAATTTGGGTCTCAAGGCTTATAAAGTTCAGTTAACACAAGAACTCAAGCCGGCCGATCATCAACAATGTCGTGTCCTTGCTGATTGGGTCCTTGAAATGCATGAAAATGTTCCGGAATGCCATCGAAAAATCATCCTGCGTGATGGGCGTGATGCTTCGTCAACAAGCAAAATTGTCGCATCTGGGGCTCGGAAAACCCAAGAGTTATTGTTGAAATGCCTCTCTATCCTTAACGTGTGACTGTTTGGTGCGATTTATGGTCAGGTGGGGTCATTGGACCTTATTTTTCGAGACCTTATTTTGCGACTTCTTCCTTTGGGGCCATGTGAAAGAGAAGCGTCGATTCAAGACCTCAAATTCGTGAGGCTATCAAGGCCATAGGGTAGCCACTTTGCGATTTGGTTATGGAAATTTCATGAAAAGGTTATGGTCCTGTAGTCGTGGTCATAGTGGTCATTTGGCTGATGTTATTTTCCATTATTGACGGCATACCTTCCTCTTAATAACGAAATAAACATCCGATCATTCGTCTTAAAAAATGGCATTTTTCTTTTAATGTCAAAATAACACCTTTTATGAGTTATCAAATTAGCAAGGATTTGAAAAGCCCTAGATTGCCTGTCGCCGGCGTGTGAGAAGCCGGATTAATTCTACGAGATTGGTTTGCAATTCCATTCGATTGGGCATTGTCGAATGGCGTGTTGTAATAGGAAAGGAGATGTTCAACGATAAATGAAGTCTGTAACTACCCCATTTCCAAGCCTGGAATTAGATGCTCGCTAGATCCGGTTTAATTGTTGTGTGATAGGAGTGCAACTTGTCGTAAAGAAGGTTGTTTGGTGTGAACGATGGTGAAAATGGGAGATATAACAGGAAACTACGTGTCTGATAATAATTCCAAAACCACTCAAACACCATGAAGCTTGTAGCATGCACTGTTGTCATTCGAAAAATGTCACGTTGCCGTCTTTATTAATGCTTAAACGGAAATTAGATCCAACTTAATTCCCTCAAAATGTTTGATATAATGCACTCTTAAATATTTTACTGCTTAAGACGGAAAATCTGACCTAGTTGAAATGCATCGTTACAGGGAACCAGACGCGATAAATTTTATGGATAATCTATTTAGAATAAAGTGGCAATATTCTGCATGCACATATTTCATTATGTTGTCATTGTTTCACGTAGTAAAATTTATATGACGAACGTGCTGATTTTGAGTTTTTCCAAGTTTTCATATCATGTCTCGTTAAATAGGTCAGCATTGGTGTAATGTTTCACGGTTTATGGGAAATTAAATTATGCATAGCGGACATGCATTTTGCTCAAGGTGTAACTACGACCAATATACAGAATGCAATTTTGTCCTTGTCTAGCTCGAGTTACCGGTGTCGTGTGCCAAACGAAGAATTTCACGTTCGTTCTTCAACAAAAAATAGTACTCTGTGCTATTCCCTGAGAAAAAAATCATCAAGCCTCGAGACCAAGTGAACACGAGTATTTTCGCGAATTTCATCGACAGACGATTGCATAATGAAAAAAAATCATCGAATTAATTCTTCTTGCATTCTTCGAGGAATTCTGGCAGGATACTACTAGAAGTTTGAAGAAATTGTATGAATTATCTTCGTTCTTCTGTGATTTCGTAAACGGAGACGAATCAAGTATTATTAATTGTTTCCTCCACCAAAAATGACCTTTAGCAATACTCGATAAGCCTCTAATTAAAGCTCGTTCAGCGATTATAACAGTGAATTAGATCCAATACCACAAAATAAATATTGAAAGCCGCCAAGCAATTTCGAATCCTACATGAGATTTTTGGAGTTCCAATATATAAAGTACGTGACAAATGTTCTCTCCCATTTCTGATTGACCGGTCTCCTATTCAAATTCCAGCATTGCGATTCAATGTTCATCGGGATTCTTCAATTTTTATATGCGCGTTTATCGAACTCGAATGGCAACAACGTAAAGAACTGAATAATTCTCGACCTTGGGTTTAAATATACTCGAAATCATTTTATTGTGACCTGATGCTCTGAACGTTTTCAAAGGACTGGTTCACCTACGAATTTTATTATTAAAATATATGAACGATGGTATCGAACCTTTCAGATCGACAGCTGTATACGACAACCCTACAATTTTTCATGGTGCTGCTGAAACAAAGAATACGACTCTGATATTAAGGTTACTTCGCAAGGAATGGAGATCTGTGTTTACACTCATAAACCCTCGTGCAGATGCCAGCTCGCATCGAATATAGGCTGTTTAAACCTTACCAAAGCCATAGACTCAATTTGAAACAGGCAAAATCGACGAAGAGCAAAATTATTGATCAAAATCATTCTTCGAATGCGCGTCAAGACTAAAGATACGCACTGTACGATTCACATACCGTTCATACACCGTCGCTTCGTGAACGGTTAGTGAACGATTCGCACTACTCGCAGTGTCTTGCAGACCCAAATTATTGTTTTCAAGAAAACTTAACCGAGAGTCAAGGTGCTAAGAGCAGGGTGATACGCACATCTAGGCTATTCGTGAAACTAAACTAAATTCGTGTAAATGCTGAGTTCCATAACCGAACGTGTGGTTATGAGGAGACGGTTTTTTAAATATACTCGGTGACATTAGAAGTGTTACACCCAGAAGGTATAATTTTTTCGCAATCTCGTGGTCTCGCATCAAGAATGAAACGATGCATTAACATTAACACATTAATAATCTGTTTGGCTATCATGTACACCGCAGGCATATGAAGGGTTTTCCAATAAGAGGTTCTATTTTGAATAGCCTGCTCTTTTGGTAGATGTTACTTTTGAAGATGTCATTTTTTGACATTTGACAATAAGAAACTACTCCATTGATGAAAATGGAACGATTCACGCTTCAACAACGCATTGAAATGATGGAAATCACTATAAAAATGGTGAAAAACGGTTCGTAAAACTCGAACATTTGTGGGTCTTCGTGAAGCACTTTGTCGAACCGCAATACAGAAATTGGTGGAAAAATTTGAGCTGTTGGGACAAGTTAGTGATGTGAAGAATAAAACCTGTGCACGTCGCTCAAGAACAGCCGAGAATATTGCTGCTGTAGCCGAAAGAGTTGAAGAAAGCCCAGGTTTGTCCATTCCTCGTCGTTCTTTAGAATTAGGCATTCCACAAACGTCATTACACCGTATTTTGCATAAAAATTTGGGTCTCAAGGCTTATAAAGTTCAGTTAACACAAGAACTCAAGCCGGCCGATCATCAACAACGTCGTGTCCTTGCTGATTGGGTCCTTGAAATGCGTGATGGGGCTCAATTTCACCTCGGTGGCTTCGTCAACATCGCATCTGTCGCATCTGGGGCTCGGAAAGCCCAAAAGTTATTGTTGCAAAGCCTCTCTATCCTTAACGTGTGACTGTTTGGTGCGATTTATGGTCAGGCGGGGTCAGTGGACCTTGCTTTTTCGAGAATGAGGCTGGAGCAAGAGTTACGGTGAATGGATTGCGCTATCGAGAGACGCTTAATGATTTTTTTATGCCCGGAATTGGATGGTATTGATCTGGACAACGTTTACTTTCAACAAGACGGTGCTATGTGCCACGGAAGAAGTTTCCGGATCGTGTTATCTCTCGAAGAGGTGATCACAATTGGCCACCGAGATCTTGTGATGGAATCAGGATGAACTATAGATGAACGAGCGCTTCTGTGATCTTCTTGCATTTTTCCTGCTGAGTTGAAAACGAAATACGGCAAGCATGCGCTGCCAGTAAAATGTTGTTTTGACCTGAAGTGGTGAAACTCTTTTGTCGAAAATGCGGTCATAATTTGTTGAATAATAACAATGGGCCGAGTTTTCCTGAAGCGTCAAAATCGTCACGTCTGGTCAGCTCTAGGTGGATGCATTTTTATTTCGATTTTGAGGCAGGGCCATTAATTTAGTTTCGACCAGGCGACTTTGAATAGCTTTTTTATGGTTTGTTTAACTGTAGCAAACAATAAATATCGAACTGTCGTTAAATTGTTTGGCTGACACGTATGTGCCACTTCTGAATATAAGAAAAACAAAGCCAGTTTTCAGTGCTGAGTCAATAGTCCAGACATGGGCAGCTCAAATATTTTTTCACCTACCCATTATCAGGACCATGTGACGAATGAAAAAGATGCATATAAGAGATATTTTTCGAATTACTAGCTATTTAACTAAGCAGATTACCTCGCTACGTTCCATAAATCTGCGCAGATCGATTGGATCAGATAAATCTCTGTACAGCATATACAGCAACAAGCCGTTGTGTATCTAGCTGCAATTAGGCATGTAATATTTTGTGGGAATCTACGATTTGCACCATCACCAGAATCTCTGCCAGACGGACATCCTAAAAGCGTGAAATTACAGGTACGGTATAACTGGAAATGCGAGATGGCGCCTAGCAACACCAGGGTTGCCGTTTCCGGATGTTTAAGTAGCAACCCTCGCTGAATGTTTAATGGTAATGAAGATGTAAGCGTGTCTTTCTCCGTGAAATATCCGATTTCGTAGTCACGAAGATCGCATGGTGTACCGAATACCTTCATTTCCGCATTATAAAAGTTGTTCGATAACGTTGGCAACTCTGTGCGCCATAGCCACAAGCCGATAACCTTGACGGCATCAACTCATGTAGGTCACATTTGAGCAATTATAATATAGACGAACGAACTCGCTCATATCCGATATGGTATTGTACAAAAATTGACCATACCAATATGGCTCGTTAACCAGGTTGAGAATTGAATCCTCACGATAGGAATCCTCGTACTTCCAAGTTCTCTTCCTCTCAAGAGGATTTCTACTGTTAGAAAATTCTATTAGGAAATCATTCTTATCCATTCCAATTCGAACAAATTTCAGTTCGCAGGAGATAGAGGGAGAGAATGAGAGAGAAATCTATGCATCACTCCAGTCAGTCAACTCATTATTCTTTTGTCATAGAGATTTATTCAAGATTCGAAGGTTTAACAACCAAAAGCCGAGAGAAGGAACTGTTCAAACCAAATTCATATTCAGGTACTGAATAATGCAGAACCCATTCCAGAATTCTTCGATTATTGAAATAAACAGATGCGTCATCGGCATAGGCGTAGATTTTTTTTTCGAAAATTCGTATCGATCCTTCTCAAACAACTATCCAGATTTTTCGAGCAGCACAGAAAAAGTTATTTTGAAAGTAAAGTGATGAAATAGACGATAGGTTCCATAAATTAGAAGAAAGAGTATCCTGATGGTTTTTGATTTTGGAAAATTTAATACAAAAAAGGGGGAAGAAGATTGATTCAGTCGCGCTTCGGCAACTTTCATCGGAATATCAATGTCGGATGTCACGCTCAAATATCTTCGGAGAGCATTGAGTGCAGAAATGGACAAAAAGTGAAACTGACGAGTATGCAAATCGTTATAGTGGTGGATCGTTTCGTGAAAACTAGCGTCAAGAATATGGACAAAATCAGTTCGATCTGATCTCGAGCCTTGAAAATGTATTGTACCGTCTGAACGAAACGTCGTCAATTAACGATAAAAGGTCAACAAGATCAGATGGAACTGTCAGAAGAGTATACATAAATTTCTATTGAAAATTATGCGGAGAAAAATCTGACGGCGAATTGATGTAATAACTGAAAATTATTGCCTTCAGCTTCAAAATTAGAATGAAACATATAATTAATTCAGTATTTCTCATTTTATATTTATTCATCTCGCCTGATAATCATCTATTGAATATACGTGAAATTGTTCTAAAGTATCTCCTAAATAATGAGAGATCCATAATGATTTTCCGTATTTCATTTCGAAGCAAATGGACGAAAATTTCAGTAATTATAATCCTCCTTTTGTGTGATGAATCAGACTCACAGGATTTTCAACTGAAGGTAGAAAACGTCTAATAAACCATTTTACCAAAAACCAGTCAAGCTTTCAAGATGTCGAAGCTATCAAGCAATTATTGTTTCCTGTTAGTTTTACTGATTTTCGTGGCTACTACACGCAATCTCAACAATTGTGAGCATCATTTCAAGATCAAATGAAGCACCAAAACTGACGACCGCATACTACGATGCGTTTTTGCGAAGAAAGCAAATGCCTGTATCGTCTAAGGCGCATCTGAAACCGATGAATGCCAAATTTCAATCTTGGATGTTGCTATCAATTCCATTAGGTAGTTACGATAAAATAATAGTGAGTCGATCGAATTCACTTAATGACTAGTGCTTAATTCATAATAAAAACGATAAAGTCCGCAATTCAATGTCGTGTTACTTTCAGGTCAGCTGTATTTGCAATTGCATACAACAATAGCGCAAGTTGTGTAACGCCAGCATGGACATCACCTTCTTGATTTTCCATCGTATTTTATTGCGAATTTTATAGCTCATAAAATATGCTACTTTGAATTTATTACTGTTAACTTCTTTCAGACGATTGATAAGGTTTTAATAACCATGAAATCTACTCGGTTTTGGTTACGACTTGAAGCTTCCATACGCTCATTCATTTAAACAGCCATCATTGAGATTCAAATCAGGTGCACTGTAGGGCTTTTCGTACGCTCATTTGTCAACTCCTGATGATTGCCGATTTGATTGCTGAGTGTCTCTCTTTGACCGATTCGCTTTCGAAGATGAAAGGACATCCATGCACACGACAGATCGGATTATCCATCGGTATCTTTCAGCCAGCTCTTCTTCGGAAGAATGGTCATTTCTCACTTTTCCAACTAAATTATGATCGACTTATCTAATGGGTCCTGACAGGAGTAATTCTGGATTATTATTTTATATAGCATTTTCCAGCAGATTTTGTTATCTGTTTGTTTTTCCTGTTGTCCTATTGATGTGTTTCGTTTCCAGCCAATATCAAAATGGACAAACTCAAATGTCATAGAATGGCTGACTGGTTTAAACATGTATTCATATGCGGATGTCTTCAGATGCAAAGACGTCAGGGGCTCAGAACTTATGGAAATGGATAGGGAAAAATTAACGGTGAGTACCGAAAATTATTGGGATTCCGTTTGGATTATCGAAAAGCCTCAGGGAGTGCAAAACTTTATTTCTACCTGTATTTACCTAAAGAGGTAGGATCAGGTTAAGCTCTGTGTTTCACGATCGTTCCCTTTTTTCAATTGATAATCGAGAATTTAACTAGTTTCTTTCAATTCCCAATTTATCAGTAGCCCACAATCTTTCAAAATTATTAATTTAACTCAGCAATAATTTCAACAGCTTCATTCTCTTGATTTAATTGAGGAAACTATAATTACAGCATAAACAATACATTGAATCATAGAGCGCCATGCAATGTTGCCCGATGAATCTATTCGCGTAATGAAAATAGAGATTTTCATGCATTTCTGCCTAGGCTGGAGTTGAAAGTTTTTCTGAGTACACCTGGAACGCTTGTCCACACTATTTTCCATTTATTCAATATTGTTTCATGGTAGGAATTAATTTTGCAGAATATGGGTATAAAAGACGAATTTCACCAGAAGGCCATACTCAATTGCATTGAAGAACTGGTCGAGTCCCCAGATAGCTTTACGGAGGAACTGAATCGCGAAGAGTCCGGACCGTCCCATTGTTTAGTACAACATACTTTTACTACATTGGAAAAATGTAAAAAATGTGGAAAATTTTTGCGAGGAATTTTACATCAAGGCTTTATGTGCACAGGCAGCGGACTCGTCGCTCATAAGGCCTGTGCTGCTGCAGGTGAGTGTGCTTCTGATTTTACTCTATCAATATTCAATTTTATTTCGTGATGAATACATATTCGGTACGTTGCGCAGTGATATTTCTGTATTTGGAAGGTAACCATGGAAACGCTCTCCCGTTTTGAGCAGATGATGTGTTCCGGTTCCATATTCAGCAAATCAAACCTGTATCCTGATTTTATATTGAATCCACGACTGCATTTCCTCTGTCAAAATTTACATGCTTCGATCCATGTAATTAGTCTCAATGCACCAACACAGTTTATAGGTGGGATGACGCTTATACACGATGGCCCACATAAAAAAGTCTAGCAGGATATTTCCAGTATAAGTTTTCCGGAAAACGCCGAGACTGGTCAATTTTCATCTAGGGGGGTACATCAATTGATTGCTAATTCGTGGGTGTGGGATCATTCCCTTAGCGGGGAGGCCACCTCCTCAAGAATCTCAAATATCAATGGTGGTCGAGGGGAACTAATGTTGAAGGTTTGGCAATTCCATTTATGAGTATGCTCGATGTCCCTGAAAACCCAGTACTTAAGGCTAACTCAAAGAGATACTGTTGCCGTATTTTCTTCCTAGATACAAAATTGTGCAATTTCTTTTCTACAACCTGAATATAAAATAATGTGATCGTTTTTTTAATGTGATAAGTGAGTGGAGAACATTTGAAGGGCTCGTAAGGTAATGAGCCAAGATCGCTTAAATTTTTGAGAAGCTTAATGTGCTCAATTCGAATTAATAAGAAGTCTTATCGTGGCCGTTCTCGTAAAAGTGTAAGACCCCATTGTGTTTAGCTGACACGACAGTGAATTATGCAATATTATTAGATAAGAACGCAAAAATGTAAAATTACTGTTTATTCCCAATAATGATCAAGTCATAAAAACTTGCTTATAAAGGTTCTGAATATTGAATCATAATTTTGAGATATGGTATTAAATGAATTGATAAGAAACAATAAGAAAAATTTCATTAAGTCTTCGAGTCACCTGTTATCAGAGACATAAACCTCGATTTCTGATTGGGTCAACCCTACCACTAACTATCAATGAAAATCATCGTTATGAGGTGAAGCAGTCGGATAGTGCCAGTCTCTAAATAATCTCAACTTGTTTAGAATTGAGGCACATGAGTAAAAACGATGGTTGACTTTACGGAACAACACATCCAAGAATTTACTATATGTGAGTTGATATAACGTCCTTACATGTTATCATCCCCAAAATTCTCTTGTTTCACCTTCTTGGCAGGTTGGATTTTTTCGGATAGTTTTCGGTTTTTTGATTTGCCCTTATATAAAAACTTTCCTTGGTTCTGATTCGGCGAATGCATTCGAACTTTCTATTGAAATCGATTATGATGAATTCCTTGATTTCAATTGATAGTTGGAATCGATTTGGCTCCATGAATTCGGAAATTCAGTCAAACTTCTATTTCGGTACTCTGCATTTTCGGTTCAACTTTTCCAACGGAAGCTGAAATTTTATACATATTCGGTTGCTTTTCTTTCAATCCTGTCTGCTATCCTGTCGATTCTCATTTGCACTAACTGAAACGTAATTAACTTCCTTTCAGGGTTATCTAGCTGTCAGCAACATCAATTTAGGATATTTTTCGGAGCTTCATTGTGCGGCCAATTGATCGAAAATGAGGCGCCAAGATTCATGATCAGAGTGTGTCAACAGCTGGAGAAATTAGCGCAAGAAGATTTGAGGTTGAGCCTGTACAACATGTACTGTACACCAGCCCCTGCAGAAGAACTTCTCAAATTCGCCAAGTCCACCGACGAGAGCCATGGAGAGACGGACCTCACTGATCGTTCGGCAGTTTTACTAACTGGAATCCTCAAAAAGTACTTGAGGGAATTACCGGATCCTTTAATTCCAGTACAGTGGTACGATAAATTCTTGGAGGCAGCAAGTGAGTTCACTCAATTATTCCTATGTTCGTGAGAAGCAGTTGCCGTTTGCTTTCAAGATTCCAAATTGAGGACGTTCAACCGTCAGGTGGATACTTTTGAAACTGAACACTTTGCGGTTGAATTCATTCCAATTTATGGTCTGTAAGTTGCGGCACTAACAAAAATTCTTTTCTATCACTATTAATTAAATGCATTAAAACTCACCCTTTCGAATGCATTAAGAGTTTAATTTGCAATAAGTATTTTTCCCTCCAGAAATCCGGAGTAACGAACAATGTGCCAACTCCCTCAGAGAACTAGTTGAAGAGCTTCCTCTTGACCACAAATCGACCTTGAAATACTTTATGCAACATTTGTGCAGAATGTGTCAGATGGAATTCAAGAGAGGAAATAAAAGTCCACCAACTAATCTCATTCAAGTCCTGTGCTACATCATAATGCGTCCTTCTTGGGAGCGAATCATCCAGATAGTGTACAACACGGAAGGCCATAACAGAGTTATGGAACTGTTATTATTGAATTGTTCTTGGGGAGAATCCTTACCAGAGTTCGCGTGCGCACCCGCTATTCCTCCTAGGAAATATTCGGCTATGAGTATGGGAGCTGATAATTTGACAAGTACATCAGCAGCTATTAAAGAAGTACCCAGTGTCGGCAATCTCTCGCTTCAGGATTCTGAATGGTATTGGGGTAACATAAGTCGAGAAGAAGTTACGGAAAAGCTTCAAAACACAGTGGATGGTACGTTCTTGGTAAGAGATGCTTCGAGCAAATGCGGCGAATACACACTCACTCTAAGAAAAGGTGGTGCTAATAAATTAATCAAAATATGCCATAGGAACGGAAAATACGGATTTACGGAACCCTACACATTCGATTCAGTGATAGAATTAGTTAATCATTTTCGTCATTGTTCTCTGTCATTGTACAACGCTTCTCTAGATGTCAAACTGCTCTACCCTCTATCTAAATATAACCAAGATGACGAAGCAGCTAAATACGACAACGATGATAAACTTTGGGCCAATTTGAATGAAATTACCAATAAATTGGAGATGAACAACAGGAAATTGGCTGAATTATCGAAAGCATTCGCTCAAACGAAACACGAAGTAACCACCAAACGTTATGCGCAGGAAGCCCTCGAAGAATTGTTGAAAGTGTTGAAGGACCAAGTGGAAATACAAAAGTCGGTCGGTGAGCAAGATGGCCAGTCTGACGAGACTAGAGGACTGGAATCAAATGTGAGGATATTGGAGGAAAGATGCGCAATGATCGAGGAAAGTTGCAAACAACTGACTGAAAACTTGCTTCAACGTATTGCATACAACAAGACTCTAGATAGGGAGGTTACATCGGAAAAATTAATCATTCTGAGTTTGATAAAAGATCAGGAGAAGTATATTCGTTGGTTACAGGAGAGAGGAGTGCCGCTGACCAAGATAAACCAGAAACTGAATCGGTCTGAGAATGGGCTGTTAACAGAGAATGTCGATCTGGAAGATTGCCCACATAGCGACGAGCGTACTTGGCTCATGCTAGACTTTTCAAGGCAAAAAGCGGAGCGTGTTTTGACCAATACCCTCGATGGTACTTTTTTAATTCGAAAATCAAGCACGGACCAATATGCATTGTCAATTTCTTGCAATGGAGTTGTGAACCATTGTATCATTCAACGTACCAAAGCTGGTTTTGGATTTGCCGAGCCGTATAACATTTATCCGAATTTGAAGGAATTGGTTCTTCACTATGCCACAAATTCATTGGAGATACATAATGATTCCTTAAAGACCAAACTGTTATATCCTGTTGGGGCCCTCTATTCCAATCCAATTCACCGAATGTACAACTTTCAAAGAGTTTGTGATATATAAAAAGCTGCTGTGACTTATATTTCCATGATGTTGAATTGTGATGATAATTTTACAAACTTTAACAAATTCATATGGAACAGAATTGTATTATATATTTAAACGAACAAAAGTTGAATTTGATGAACATCAAACACCAGGAAAAAATGACTGTGATAGTGTACTAAAGAGAGATGGAGTTTTAGTGTAGATTGGGCAAAAACCAGTTACCATGGGCTTGATGCCTTTTTTCTGCCGCTTCCATGAAGTGGGCGTTTAGAGAAAACTTTTTCGCTCTTGTGGTAACCATTGAGAGCGCCAAAATATGTTCTAGAGATCTGATTAAATATTTTGTTATGCAAAATATGAAAACTTGATAAGTACTTTGCTTCCGTTGATAAAAGCATTCTAGATAACAATTCTTCAGTACAGCACCTTTCCAAAGTAACAGCAATCAGAAAATGTCTTACTTTTCATTCATTATCTTGATTCAAACAACGAATATTGTAATTTAATATTATGTAAGTATCCTCTTTATTATCTCCACTTACAGAACCAGACGACTTGACTAATTTTTTTTGTCACCACTTTGCCAGTTACGTTCTGATTAATCACATTCTTCAATACAAAATTTCTTCTACACATGAAAAGTTTTAACAGAAAGTAATTAATTTGACATATCATCAATAAATTTTTATGGACCTCTAAAAAAGCAGATTGTAGAAACATTTTTCACTTATTGAGTAAAATGTTCTACAACTGCTTAGTGTAAACATACCATTTGGGTTTTCTGTTTAATTTTTTTATCATGGGGTAGAAGTGATTTTTAATATGGTTTGTTTAATTTCAGGAATTCAATTTTTTTGTTTTTCCGAGTTTATTTGCCCGAACTAAGGGAGGGGATTGAATGACTATTTGTTTTGTGATAATGGTTTTCATTTACCTCTCACTGTATTTGATTTGCATTGGAAATCAAGATATCTTTTTAGACGGTGCTAATTTTCGCTCTAGTATTCATAAAACCTTTGAAAAAAGTGGTTGTTTTTGGACGTGAAATTCGCGTTACATTGAAGCGTTTTCACATTTTTCATCAGTAGTACCCATTATGGATCAGCAAGTCATTCCGTTCAGGTGAAAATCGCTGTAAACATCAGATACTTTTCTATTACATTTACTGTGAAAAATATCTTAATCTTTCCATCCCACAAGACAGTTTTATATTTTGCAATCAAATAATCAGATTTATTGGAAGCGAATTTTTTTATATCGAGGAGAATAATTCAAATTTGAATTCAAAATTTATCCATTGCGAGATATTTTCTAAATGACAAGTTGGTCATGAAATATATATTTTTCTACTGATTTAAAATATCCATCGATTTTTTACTGTTTTCAAAAAACAGATTCAAGCAATTGAAATATGATTTTACAGGTTCGGATTTGCGTTATAATGGACTTGTCCCGCTCTATCCACATGAAAAAATTATTGAAATATAGAAATATTAATATTACGAGTATATCAAAAATCGTTTCGATATTCATGGATCATGGCAGATTCCATAGAACGTAGAGCGGATTTAACAAAAACTTTCATCAACCATAATTCATAGGAAAGATTTGTTGCCATCATGTAATCTAATAATTTCAATATGGGTAGCGAGCCAATGAAAATTGAAGCTGGGCTTTGGTAAGAATCCAGATCTGCGCTTGTGCAGTAATATTAAGAATAAAAGTATCATACTAATTCTATCTCTCTCTGACACATTGCTCAAAATCATGTGAATACTTTCGATCATAAACTAACTATTTCATGTGATATTATTCAATCGCTTTAATCCGTTTTCTTCAAGCTCTGTATATCATTGTTGTTTTCTTATTCATATTTTAGAATTTGAAATGAAAATATTCCAGCGGCATATTTTCATCCTGGATATCTATTTTCTTGTCGTCTCCCGGAGTTTGCATAAAATTCACCTCAATTTTTGAATTTCCAGTTGACGCATGCTTACATTTCAATCCTTACCAAAGATTCGCTTCACTTTGTGATCGCGAATAGCAGGCGTATAAGCGATATTGATATTATTAGATATATGGTTGTCATTAAGAAAGTACTCTGATTCGATTCCGAGAAAACCAGAGTTCAGATTTAAATAGTGAATATCATGTGAAATATCGTGGGAAAAATTTTCCCTCACCAATTTGACAATACTATTGAACGAGTTAAAAATCGTGAGACAAGTCCATTGATCTCACAAATAGGAGTTTCAACGGAAATCTCTCTCACGGTTAATTTAAAATTTTCTTCCAATGCATAAATGTTGAAGAAAAACTTGAAAAGCATTCAAGTTTATGTTGTCTTTATCTTTGAAGTTAATGATTCAATACATGGTCCTATTTTTTCAGATGTGAATTGGTTTGGATATTCACTGTTTAATATCGTTATCAATTCATTCATTTTTGCTATTGAGTCATCTTTCTAGCCATGGAAATTTTTCATAGAAGATAGAGCTGAAAAGTCCGCGGAATTCTCTATGTGAAGTGTAAACCCGTGAATGTGTTGCATGTTATAGTTGTGTAAATATGAAGAAACATTATAACTGGTGATGTTGCCATATAATTTGTATAGATTCCTCTAATTGCCAAAATGTTTCTCAATATATATTGAATATAAAGTTTCCCCTCCAGTTTTTTCATTTGCTAGATTGTATTTATTCTTGATTCTATCTAGTTTTTCATTTCATATTTCTAGAATGACTTTTTTATTCTGAATTCGATAGTGGGGCAGCAATTAACATCTTTTTACTTAGTATTTATTAACTTATTCCTATTTGAATATAAATTTTCAGCAAGTACAAAAGCTCTGGCATTCGAAATCGTGCAGATGTGATCATTTTCTAATATATTTCTGAGAACTAGTCGGAAACTTGATGTTATTTATCAATTTTATTTGTTCGATTTTAACTGTTATCATCGTTGTTTCGAATTTTCAATTATTAAAAATATTGTGTTTTTCAAATTGTTTGTATATATGTATGTAATTTTTCAATTCGTGTGCAACCTAGTCTTTCATTAATGGATCCGAAATGTGTGGAATCTACTCATTCTTGAAAATATTAGAAAGTGATTTAAGGCATTGCGAATGTCCTTCGAATTCATCCGACAAATTATTATTCTTGAAAGCATTTACATCAAAACCAAGAACAACTCGATATTTCAGACTATTTATCTAGAATGTTTTTGTTTCTCACTTGATTTTTTACTGCTATTAATGGATAATATATTGGACTTTCAAAGAGTATAAGTAAGTATTTGATGATACATGTCAACAGTTGTCAGATAACAATGTCGGGAGTATTGAATGATCGGATTAAAACCATTGTTTTGAATTTCATGGTCATTTGTTTTACTTAGAATTGAACTAAATATTTATAGTGTTTTGAAAGGGAGTACTACCTCGCTTATATAATAATGGATCGAATTGATATTGAAGTTTATATTATAAACTTCCAACAATATGTTGGCCTGTATATTAAATGGTGCGCTCGTGAATGATTTTATGATTTGGAAGGTTGTACTCCAGAGTGAACTTGTGTGTTTTTTGATAATTGAAAACTCGTTGGAGATTGTTCAATTCAAGGCTTGTGACTTATGCGAATTAAGAATTGTTCCGATCATATATTTGTTTATACTCCTTTCATGTATTTTAACTCTCAAAATGTTCAATCTGGTGTGTTACAAAGGTATTTTGTATATATGATATTATCAGGCATTGTTTTATAGTTTTCAGATGTTCTGCAATATTCTTGAATAAATTCTTTTGCTGTTGAATGTCATCTCAGATATATTTAATAAAACTGTTTGAATTCTTAACTATTTTTAACCTCGGTTTCTTCCATCCATTAATTATTGGTACATGCAACCGATAAAAAGGTTGTAATTTATGTTCTCACTTCAAAAAACTAACCCTAATTGACGTATCCGTCATGAACATTGAAATTAATGAATTTCGTCCAAGATAAGAAAATAAGAACCCATATACACGTGGCTAAATTATTGTCGGAGGAAATTAAACTCGTCTAATGATTACTCGGTGACATAACGCACATACAAGCCTCAAACTAACATGTGGAAATCCAAAACTGGACAGATATGAATATCCTAGTTGTTGCCAATTTTCTAGCATGTATTGGCAGAAAAACGAATTGTTACATTTCAACAATTCAGAAAGTGGTGTTTTTTTCCAATTTGTGAAAAATTCGAAAGTGGCGATTCAAATGATTTCCCGTTTCTACATACGCTCATTATCAGTACATTTTGCTTCATTGTACTTACACTTATCTGCAGAATTCGATCGATATCGTTGTTTTCGTTTTAAATATATTCACTCGGTTCTATACGATATACCAATCATAAGGTTAAGGAAAATGAAACAGTTTTCACGAAAAAAATCATTTATGTACAATCAATTTTTCGAAACACGTATCAATAAATTAAAGGAACCATTAATATTAGAACATATTTTCCCCTGGCTGGAGTTTCAGCAAGAGCTCATCTTCTTCGAATTCCTATGGAATTTACAGAATTATTGAAAACTTGTGGATGGAAATTCGCTTTCAACTTACGTAATCTATTGCGGCTCTAGATGAGTGACATGAAGAACATTCCATGAAAGATAATCCATTGTTCGAGCCTGTGCATTCACAATCTACGCAATCCAACCTATGCGCACCTGCTGCCACACGTTTCGTGAATACCGAGATGAATTTCTTAACAGATTCATCTTTGCCAGTTCTCACATATTTGGATGCGAATAGTGTACCTGATGAGAAATTTTATTGATGATACCTATCGAAGAATCGAGATGAATACATACCGTTAGTTTCAAGAGCTAAAGGCATGCACAATCCCATCGTAGTTTTAGGCAATTTTATGTGGTTTCGCAGTATCTCATCACCTTTTAGAGTACGGGCGTCTTTCTTCGTGTAGGCTCGCGTACTATCGATACCTTTCGAAGGAGAAATTAGCTAAAATATGCGCAAAATTGCAAAGTACTTCACTCACCATATGGTATTTTATTGTCTCTTAGTTTCTGATTGAAATCTTCTTTCATCAATATATGCAAAGCGATATCATTTTCGGATAGTAATTGATGTAGTATTGGATAGTCGTACTGAAACAGATTCACGTTGGATATTTTTTCTATGGAAGTATTTTTGATAATTTTACCTTCATACTATTCTCGTGGCATTCCGAACATGGTAACAATATAAATATTTTCGAAACAGCCGGTCTGAAATTGAGTCTGGACGCGTAAACCATTGCGTTGAATATATCGGCACTGCCATTACCTAAAAGTATTTTTTTCATTTGTATATTATTCAATGTATTCTTAGATTCTCACCAATTGGAATATTAGCCAATGTTTCCATCACTAAAGAGAAATTCGTGAAAATCTGACCATTAAGAGAACGAACTCTTGGCTCTGCGTATACACCGTCTCCTCCAAAGAGTACGACAGAATATCTGAAAACAATAATGTATAGATTTTTTTCTGATGTTTTGACTTGATACATACCTGTTCGTCATTATATTATTGGCGACCAACTCTTCGTCTAGGGAATCGATTAAAAGCTTCATGTTTTTCGAAGAAGTTAAATTCTCATTGCACTGTTTAGTTTCAATCAGGAAAACGACATCTGCTGAGGGCTGTGTGTTTTCTGGAGTGAATCTAACAAGTTCTCCTTCATAAATCAGAGAATTATTCGGTAAATGACACCTGAAAAATTGGTAACACATCAATTCGAGTTTTTAAGATTTGTGAAAAACTCACATAATGCAAGAATCTGGCATTCTCAAAGGTGTGTTTTCATAGGAACACAGAGTGGTGTATGCTGCAGCAGAACTGCAAGCCTCCTCTGTTGTTGAGCTACTCATGCACATGTCTAAGAAAGGTTGTCTTGAAATTCTTTCGAAGCAAGACTCAAACTGGGACAGTTTGTTGGCGTATAAGTCGTCGCAAAGTTGAGCCACGTATTTATTGATCTCGTTGTTTTTTTCTTTGGGTGGTGCCATTGATTTGGCGCACTTCTGGTCTAGTGCCCAGCTTCTGGCGAAAGGTGTTACGTTAGTTTCATTGTGTCGTTGTCTGGTTGAAGATGAGAAATCGTCACTTGGTTCGTTATTCATTGTTCCAAGCAATCCTGCTGTTTTTCCAAAATACCAGCCTAAGGGAAAGATTAATCTAGCATTTCGATATCAATGAAAAATATAAATTCTCTTACCTGATAACTCGAATGTGCAAACCTTGAATTTTGTATTACACTCCAGGACAAATCCAGAAGCACTCTCAACTGTTATTATTCCAGATTCTCTATGAATGAAGGTGTCACCTATTTCAATAGGTAGTTGTGAACGAGGAGCATCGCCTACTTTTATAACCTGAATGGAAATGAGAATTTTAATTTCTCCAGTTTGATTTTAACATTCATTATACTCACATCAGTAAAAATATTGATTCTTATCAAAGTTTTATTTACTAATAATAGCAGCTCAGGAGCGTTTATATCTTGTTCATACGAAACCAACAGAGTAAAGTTGGAGTCTTTCATATCTGACGCTAGAAGGTAGGAGCAGTCTTCTTTGAAGTCGAAGTACTTCTTATCGAAGGTGATGAAATGGTTGTTCCCGATTATC
Source organism: Adalia bipunctata (assembly GCA_910592335.1). Classification (NCBI taxonomy): domain Eukaryota; kingdom Metazoa; phylum Arthropoda; class Insecta; order Coleoptera; family Coccinellidae; genus Adalia; species Adalia bipunctata. The sequence goes on from OU342957.1 coordinate 5,995,900, forward strand.
AGGGCTTGTGCTGAAAAATGACTTTGAATATCTCAGTTTTTCACATTGTGATCATAAACTCACCTTTGAAGGGTGGGAACCATTCTGATGGATCAGTGTAAGGCTTGTAATCGTAGTAGAAAGTCCAGAAGTTGGTGTGGGATGAGACGAAGAAATTTTGAACATCATACAAAGCTTTGATTTCAGGAATTTCCTGCAAAAGGAACGTTATGCATTCAACATTCAAAGATTATTGAAATTGTTTTAATTTATTGTGGATTGTAAAAAGCTTACATGGAAATTTGGTGTTTCGTTAAATGCGTGCCATGACATTGGCAATTTCTGTTCCCATTGCATTTTTCCGCTGTTGGGGTCGAAGATGAATTTGGTTTTTGGTATTCGATACCTGAAACAAAATGCAAAATTTCAGACTGATCTGAAGTTGATATTGAAGTTATACGTCATGATGTCCATATAAAAACGTAATTTTACCTATTCTCAGCCTGTAGGGCAGTCTGCGAGTAATCGGTTACTTTCCTACGCAGCACCTTAAGAGAATTTTGAAGTCTCGTTTCTACATCGAAATATTCGTAGAACCAAACCAATTTGCTCCATATTTGATTTAGTCTCCCCTCAACGAAGGCTACGGAGGGTAGCTTTCTCAGCTCATTCAAATCGCCAACTATTTCTCGAATTATGGCTTCTAATTCCTTAGCAAACGGCAACTTATCCATGTACCTTTCTCGTAAGAAGTTCCAACTGATTCTCGTATATTTGACCATGCTGGACAACGTGTTGTTTCCAGTTATATCCTTATAGAACTTGTCGACATCATGGGTGAAATTCGTGAATTTTGCAAAGTAGGGAGACTCCATAATTTCGTTCTTTCGGATGTAGAGGAAATCTGTAACGGAAAAATGCGTAGTTATGCTTGTCTCATTTGAGAAAGAGTTTCCATACCAAGAAACTGTTGACTTGTCGACCAGGCAATGCTTTCGGCATACGCAACCAATTTCAGGAATGTTGGTTCTATGGCTATCAACATCTTGTGCCAATTCTCCACGATCAAGTTGTATGTCTGATGCCACAATTTTTCTATGTACTGAATGAAGGCCACATGGAGTTTTCTGATGAAATCGTCATACTGTTCCAAAAGGTTTGAACAGGCGTCAGATAGATGTTGTATTGGATCCCCGTCCAACAACTGCCTGGTGAATACAGTGATGTTCTTGTAATATGTCTTGATCTGAAAAGAACCACACGACCAAGTGAATACTTTTGTATTGACATTCTTTTTTATGTTCAGAGTATATTCTTACTTTTTCAATAACCCACTCGATGCTCTTCTGGATTTTCTTTCCGGATTCTCCCATAATACCCCAAATTTCAGAAATGATCGCAGGGACGGACTCGAAGTGTTTCTTCAACGCCAGCTCGTCGAAAGCGTATGAAGTGAAGCTCACTATAGTTTTGATGTAAAAGTCGTTGGCATGATAGGAATTGTTTAAGAATACCTTAAAATGTTCTAGGTCTTCCTCGATTAATCTCAGTTCACTGAAAAGATCGAGATCATTTTGGAACTGTGTGTGCTTTCATTAACTTACCGCATGTCATTCAGATAGTTCTGAAGATGAGGTTCTGCTTCTGACCAAATACCAGAAATGGATTCTCTTATTTCTGATCTTACATAATGTCGAGTATCGTTTATATTTTGTATAACGTAGTTATAGACTGAATGCAAACCTTCGTGGAAGCCCGACTGAAAAGATGATAATTTCGAATTTTCTCACAATTCCACAATTTTTTAATTACCTGTAGTTCGCGAAGAAGAGCCGGCCTCCATATGAGGTTCGAAACAATTAGTCTAGAATGGTTCATCCTCAAGTAGTAGGTAACATCCATGATTCTTATATCGTCATAATCTCGCCAAGCGTTGAATTTAGCATTTCTTGCGTCGGGAATATCGCCATACATATGCAAACTTTGACGGCCATCTAAAATTCATATTTCATAATTTAGCGAATTCACCGAATCCTAGGTGGTAGTGTCCTACCTGATGTCATATTATAATCCAGGTGGAATATTTTTTCGTCTAGATTGAGATAATAATCGCCAATGGCATCATTGTAATCGTGAGTTAGCGATAAGTTTCCTGTGTATTTGGGATGATCGGCGCCATACGACGCTCGAAGATGTGAGAGTTGACCCAGACTGTCACTCTAAAAAAAAATTATTATAGTATGGTTATTATCAACCAGAATCAGATATAATTTCACGAAGGTAGAAAAGCTTATTACTTTCAATTCAATTTCGTTTCGTATAAGGTCCATCCTGATGAGTGCTTCTGAAGGTTGTGGTGGAAGATAGGATCTTTTGTATTCCTTGTAATGGCTTGTTTTATAAACATCTGGCATCCAAAAGATGTCACCCCGACCTTGTAAATCTAGGTTGGTGGCATTATGTGTTGCGTATATGTAGTAGGTGTAATTGTAAACGTTAGTACTAGAGTGGTCGTCCAGCCTTCCACCCATAACGAACGTCTGTTCAGGATCTAAAGCGTAATCGAACTTGACCCGAGTATCGACAATTTTAGTGGCATCATATTCGTATTCGCTCAGAAGGGTAACATCCTGAAATTGAAATTAATGATGAATCCAGGAGTTTATGATTCGAATGAATACGATTAGTATTCAAGAAGTAGGTGTAGGTGCTGTTACCTTTTCGAATGTTGGATGTCTGAAAGTAAGCAAAACCTGTTCGTGTTTGTCTGAAACTTTAATCCAATCGATACCCGCATCAATAGATCTATTATCTATGTCCCACTCCAATTTGACATCAGAGGATATCTTGTTTTCTCCAATTTTGTAAGAGCCAACGGCTGTGAAATTACGCAATGGGTACTGAACATCGATCTGTAACCTCTGTGCGTCGAAGTCCTGGTCCTTAAAACGATAATTAATAATATATATCATATACGGATTGGTAATCAAATAAATTTTCTGTTCCAGAAGCTCAATACTCACCACAGTTTCGTTCTTCAAACTGATATCGTATTCTATCCAAGTGGCCGGGGCAAGTTCCAATCGGCTATGTTGCCTGTATTCCTGGTCTAAAATGTCATAGTCACTCTTGAATTTGACAGTTTTGTTCAGATGTTTCACCCTCAAGCCTAACTGCTGTCCAGTGGACACTGTACCAATTACCAGATCACCTTCAATTGCGAATTTGGTACGATTTACCAAATGATAAAGTTTGATGTTCTTGGTATCCTGAAAAATAGTTTGTTTATTCATATGGTGGATGCTCTTCCTTGATAACACTCACTTTCGAAGGGGCAACGACACCTCCTTCTGGTGCTCCGTATTCATAACCATGTATATAATCTACTCCAATGGGGACGAAACTGTTGATAAGCTCAACATGGGTGTTGTCCTCCTCGAATCCGGCTCTCGATGTTGATTTGCAATTGTATTTGCCATCCAGAATCTTATTTCCGTTGTAGTCCACGGTAGCATTTCCGAGACTTAGTAATGGGGATTCCTGAAATGGATGATTTCAAAAATATTTGGGGTTGTAGAGGCAGAGGCACTAGGAGGATGAGATAAGCACACACAAAATTGGAGCATGTGAGTCTTCTTATCATGTGGAAACATTGTTTTTTAAGGACATGAGTGCCTAGAGTGAGGAGAGGAACATATTTTAAACAATCCTTTGAAAATGCATGATATTTTGCTTATGGGAGCAAGTCACCTTTGTTGTTCATCTGAGGCTGGTGGAACATTTCTGCCTGATATATTCGGATGCTCAACAACCTCTCTTTCCAATTATTATTGGAAAGAGAGGCTTTGAAAATAAATGAGGAAGATTGCATCAAAGTCAATCCACACAAAACCGCACTCAATCCCATACGAAAAAGGAGAAGGTAGTAGTCACGCATTATATTTAATGCGTGACTACTACCTTCTCCTTTTTCGTATGGGATTGAGTGCGGTTTTGTGTGGATTGACTTTGATGCAATCTTCCTCATTTATTTTCAAAGCTGATATCAATGTGTTTGCCCCGTATGAGTGTGGGGATTAAAGAGTTAAGAATAATGGAATTTACCTGATATATGAAGTCGATATCTGCTATATGTCTGGATGCAATGGGAACTTCAATAACTACGGATCCTTTTCTTGTCCGGTGAAGGAGTGTTGCACCTGTTGTTATATCGCATTTTGCGTCTATTTTGGCGGAATTGTCAGGCCAGAATGCCTCCAAATAGCGGTTATAAACATTCGCAGATGTTTCTGTAGAGAAATTCATTCCGGCGAAATTCATATGCTCATAAGGTATCGTTATATTGACTAATCCATTCATATTTGCTAGTTCTTTGAAGTTGATCTTGCCATATCCTACAGCAGTATCTTCTGGCTTGAAGAGTTTGCATCTGGAATGAATAAGGATTTGACTATTTTGAAGAATATGCGTATGTCTTCAACTTACGTTAAGTTATGGTAGTCATCCGACCTCCTGTAACTTCCATCGAATACTAAAGCTTTTTTATTCCTATATTTCGGTGTAGACAGTTTGTATTTCACATCGTATCCTTCTCCGACCTCTGCGTATTCGATTATGTTATTCAAGGCTTTATTCGGAGCCCATTCCACACCTAAATTTCCGTTGATGTGATTGTCCTCCCCTTCCGACTGTAAAAAATTGCAACTGCAAAATCTACCTTAAATGTAAACCGAATTGACTTACAGTAACATGGGCTGAACCGTTTACAGCATAATTCTTTTTTGAGAGTTCAGTGTTGTATTTGGCCAAAAACTCAACTTGGTCAATTGGTGTAGTGTACATGAGTTTGCCTTTGGCTACATGCACCTCTTTGGAAGGTAACTTCAGGGTTCCATCTAATGAGACATTTTGAATATTCGGGAGGATGAGAGTAATGTTGGACCCAGTACTCCATTTTTTATCTAAACTGATGTCGACACCTACTCGAACCTCTTTATTCTCTTTATTGGGATTTACGTAGTGCCCTTTGAAGTTGGTTGTTTTCTCGTTATCGGCTCTAATCAGTTGGGATGCAAAATCTACTCTCATATTCTCTAGGTAGATCCATAACCAATTGAGATGCAAATTACCTGTACTATTGTATATGTTGAAGGTTGCTTGCAGATCATTATCTTCCTTGGTATTTCTATGAAAAATTTGGGATAAAATGAGTGAGAACTAAGTGCGAAATGAATACCCACTTTAATGATGCTTCCATGTTCAAGTTCTCCAACTTTCTTATGGGCGTGTGAGCTTCTAATTTTAAAGTTTTTGTATCAGCTTCTTTTCTACATGAAGCATCAACAGTGAACAGTTTATACTGTTCAATAGAAGTTTTCATCTGAAAAATATTAATATACAATAAACTTCTCGTTTTTTATTGATGAATCACCCACCATCGCTTCAGCATCCCAGTCAACAATACTCAAGACCTTAGTATCCACATTCAAGTTCAAATAATTCTTCATATTCTTCATGGAACCAACGAAATTGTACTTTGAATCTTCACTTGCAGTTATTTTATAATCAAGGATGGCCACATCTGATCCTTCCTTTGGTATAAATTCTACATGAGCACCCATGGGTAGATTCTCGGCGATTTCAATATTTCCAGTTATGTTGAAATGTTTCTTGGCTATCGAAAGAGTTCCTTCAAGAGTTCTGGATAGAGGTGTTGATTTGATCACGTTGCATTCCAAATAAACGGGAATACTGAAAACCAGGACATAAAATATCGAGTTTCTTCATTCAGCACCTACACACCTCTTTCCATTTATTTTCAGTTGAGCAACTGAGGTGAAAACGTCATTCTTGAATGTATTATTTATAATTGTTTCAACTGGATTTATATCGATAACTATATTTCCAACTTGAGCGTCTGCCTTTGGAGCTACCTGAATACCAAGGATGGACTTTTCAAATCCGTCAAATGGTGTTTGAACGTTGAGATACATATTGAACTGTCTTACAGAAAGATAAGCCCAATCTGAGTGTACGTAAATCTGGAAAATAAGATGATCAGAGGAAGAAACTATGGAAAATGTTGTTATTTAATCTTCTTCCAAGTTCGCAAGGGCTTACCTCATTCTTGAACAGTTCTGGAATATTTAGGTGAACTTCAACAGTGTTATCACTACCTCGATTGCTCTTCATGTATTTCAGACTTACAGGAGGTACATAAATGGAAGCGGTTTTCGCGCGAAGATAGAGATCAGCGTTTATAGTACCCTCTTTTACCTATAATTCGGTTTTAAGATAATTCGGTTATTGAGATGTTTATAGGTAGAATACATACCTGTAATTCTGCATCAGAGGCCACGTCTATGCTACTCGCAATAAGATACACGTTACCAGAGTATCTTTTTTCCAGCTTCGTATTTTGGATTCTCAAAAATCCTCCCCCATCTATATTGAGAAAAGTTACTGCTGGTGTTTCTGTGTGAATTGTTACGTTGTGAGTCTTGTCGATGTTGGATTTTCCTTGTTGAATTATATATTTTCCGGTTAATTCGTTCTGAAACCAAAATATAAGTTAGTGTCGTGGTTCTCAACGGATTTTTTCCAAGAATTCTCACATGAAGTAGTTCACTTCCGTTCTGGTAACTCAAACTGATACTCAAAATGTAGTTTTGTCCTGGGGATATATCCATTTCGTAGTTTGAGTTGATTTTTTTGAAGCTCTCATAAGGAGTTGAAATTTGAAGTTTATTTCTCATAGTTAGTGGTCCCTAAAACAATGTAATTGAAAATTTTGCACTTTCTTCATGATATTTGAGTACATACGTAGTATTCAAGTCTATCATTGATTACTGCCAATCCATCTGGCATTGTCAATTTCGATTTTATGGTATAAATAGGTCCTCTCTTATCTATATCCAAGGTTCCTTTGATTGTAGGGTTGACAAGGGTATCTATCTCAACTAAGCCAGACCAATTCAAAAGTTCATCATCGAACTCTTCCTTGTCGGTAGATAACAACGTCTTATTCTTTCTGCCGTAAATTTCATCGAGTTTTATGCCTAATTCTTTGAGGATTGCTGGTTTAGTTTCACCAAAAACTTTCGCTCCAAGCTATGGAAATTTATAAACTTTAGCTTCTAAATTCTACTGATAAAATTATTCGAATTACCTTTTGACCCGATAATTTAACTGAAGTTTCAACATCAATGCCTTCCTTTACTATCACCTTCAAAATAACGCTGCTTTCTTCGAAACCCTCCAAAGGAGTATACAGAATGTATGAATATTCGAAGTCCAGCCTATTCGCATAATGCCATTTCCCAGTGAATCCCCCAAGAAGAGAGTTCCAACCTACTCTGAAATCAGCCTGAAAATCATTCAATGAGTTTTTTCATCAGTTAGTTCAAAATTCAACTTACACATTCTGGTTTCAATTTTCCAATCAAAACAACTCTCTTCAAGACGTCGAGTGGCGTTCCAAGCATGAATTTTGTGTCGAATTCTGTCAGACTTTGGACTGATAAAAGTACTTCAACGCCCAACATTTTGGAGGGGTAAGTGACCATCGCTACCAGGTATCTTTGGTCTTCGATAAACCCAAATTTTCCTGTTATGGTGCTATATTTCTCGATTGGTGTAGTGATATTAACGGTAAGCATGCTGTTTGTCAATTTCTTCAGTCGACCTATCAAAAAATTTGAATGGTTAATAATCGCAACCTACCATTTAATTTTGAAATACCTTCTGCACTTATTGAGAACTTCTTGAAATCGAAATCTAAATCAGCCACTCCTCTGAGATATCTGTCTTTCGTTATCATTACTTTGCTGATGAGATATCCTTTGTTAAATCCTGAGAATGGTGTACTGGTTAAAACGGTCCCTGTATAGTTCTTCCCTCTCGCATCAGCTACTACCTCCCACTTGCTCTTGATATCTATGATATCTTCAGGCGCATACTGTGGAACATGATCACATAAACAAATGTTAAGATCACTCGAACCTGACCTTACCTGTAATCTCAGAAGTGTATCGGTATTTGTGCTATTCTGAAGGTGCGCCAAAGAAGCACTAAGGGAAGGTATATTCTTCAAAGTACTTGATAAAATACTCCGATATGTACAGTCCAGGAAATCATCATCATTTGTGTAGTTTCCGAACAAATCAATAGAAATATGTTGACTCCTTTCCCACTCAATACTTCCATTCAGACTGTACATGTTCAATTTATGTTCGAATCTGCAAAAATCGAATTGAAACTCGCCCTTTGAAAGCAACCTACGCCTTACCCCAGGTTAATGAAACTCTGTTTCCAATTCTCAAAAGGCGTAACAATTTCTGAATCCGCCATCAGGTACTTCTGTGTGTCAAAGTTGAAGTCAGAATTGAAGATTACCGCGAAACTTTGGTAGTCATCCCAAGAAAATCTGACCAGAGTGTTCAAATGTCCAGCTGTAAACAGAAGAGTTTGAATAATCTCACTCTTGCATGTGGATAGATCTTACGTTTCAGGACAAACTCATAGTTGCCGAGTAGGGTTCTTCCAGGGTAGGATGCGAGCAGATTTGCAAGGTAGTTGAATGGAGCTACCTTGGTGAAATTCCCAGAAAGGACGAGTTTCTGATTGGGATCTCTGTTGGCGTCCCATTTCAGCTCGATTCCAGCTGCTTTGTACGATACTTTGTTGTGAGCCCATGCAGCAAAGTGGATATCTCGCATTCTTGAAGAAATAATTTAAATTAATAGTAGTCAAAATAGGAAATTCACGTCCGTTAGGACCGTCCACTAGGGACATATAATAAATGAGAGAAATGAACTCAGCCATCCACGGTAGACTGCATGAGACTTCAAAGTAAGTACTTGCGAAATACCGTAGGGTGAAGTGAATGTACGTAGAGATCTAATTGTCGAAGGAACGTCTGGGATGAAACGTAGACATTTACCCGCTAGGTGGGACACTGTAGTATTACATTGTACTCAGGAGTTCCTGCTAGCGAGTAATACAAGCTCTGCCGTTTCATCTGGTTGCTACCGTAAGAGGGGATATGTGACACTGATGACGGCAAACAAACCAGAAACCGGTCTGTCATTTTCCTTCTGCGGTAGCAGCACGTTCCGGCGATTTACTTCTTTAATTAGATCTTTGCGAGTCCATTTCTCTCATTAATAGTAGTCTTGAATATTTAAGAGAAGTCGTTCTTGAATATAACAAAGAACACCCCAATATACTCACTCATCGATATGAACTTCAACATTGACATTCTGATGGTCTCCTGTATGCACTGTTGTCAGCATGGAAAATACTTTACTTTGGTATTTAACTTCGGCCAAAGTGCTCGAGTCTTCAGGGGAGGAATTGAGATGTTTGATGAGGAACCAATAATCAGTGTTATTTTGATCGAACTGAAAACATGAAGAATATAAGACATGTGGTCACTCAGAAGTTGAGGACTAAACACACCTTCATGGTGACTTTGAAGGAATTTTTATCTCGGTGATACTTCAAATTACAAAAAACGTCCTGGAAACTCGGTGACTTCACCAGAAGCTTAGCATGGTAGTCATAGGATCTCAGAGTGCTTTTGTCGATATAAACGCCATAGGCCGAGAGGCTGTGGCTGCTAAACCAAGTACCATTGAAATAAACCTGAGAAAGAATAAATCATAATGATCTCGTTCCTAGGAACAATCCCGGAAATAGGCTTGGGGAATACTCACGTCAAAATGGGAGGATTGCTTCTCGTGAAGTTTGAAATTTGCTATCATGGGATGGAAGTTGGGTACCGTAACATTAAGCTCCATTTTGAAGTCGAGCAAAGGTCTTTTGTTATGGTACCAGAATACAGCCGTGGAAAATCGTTTATCTTTAGCATAATCAACAATCAAATCTACATTCGTGCTTGGCCCTTTCGAGCGATATTTGAAATCTGCATTGACGTCGATGTTTTTCGTTGGTTTGGAGAAAGACAATATCGTGTTGATCAGTCTGGTACCATCATCGAGAGATTTATCAATAAGTTGTATTCCCACACTGGTCCATTTCATGGGGTCATCTTTATGATTGAACGTCACGTTGAAGGCTCCTTCGCTATGTGCATGTCCTCTCTGTAGAAAAATTATGGTAAAGGCCGAAGCATGACGCTGTTTCTTTAACATACCAACAACTTCAATTTTGAATCAAAGTCGTACTGTGGATAGGAAGAACTCTCAAAGCTAGCGGATCCTTGGATGTCCATGAAATTCCTCTTGGATCTATTTGCCAATGAAAATGATAGATCGACACCTTGTTCTGGAGCTTTTGGGAATTTGTACAACAACCTCAGTTGTGCAGCGATCGTCACTTGTTTTTTCGAAATGTATCCGAACATTTTGGCCGATACTCTCTTCGTTTGAAATTTCATGTCGACATGATATTGAGATACACCTTTTTTGTTGACGAACTCGACTGACCCTAAAACACCAAAAATGTAATTTTTTTTTTATTAAAATTTCGATTGAGTTACCTTGAATTTCAACCACTCTCTCATTGTTGACGCCAAGGTAGAATTTAGGGAAATATTTGTATCCATGCTGGATTTGTGTTCTAGAAAGGGATAAACTAGCATCGAAATGATTGAAATTATTGAAGTCCACTGCCACCTGTATGTATTTCTCATCAGGGGTATTTTTGTATTTGCCTCGAGTGACAGCAGTTCCTTCCGTAGTCTTGATGATCATTGTCAAATTCCGCGTGTGTCTGTCTATCGTGAGATTGGCCGCAACAATCCTGCCCAAACTTGATCCAGGAGCATCAAAAGTCATGGATACAGCGCTGGTGTCGGCCATATCAACCCATTTATATTCGAAAATGAAATCTCTGGCATTACGGTCGAGTTTCTCGAGGTAAATTCTGAATCCTGCTGGACCAGCCAAGACGAAATATGGTGCGTGTCTCATCTTGGTTACGTTCACAAAGTGATATTGAAGACAGGATCTCATACCGAGGGTTTTGTCAATGACAGGCCATGAACAAATGGATCTGTTCACGACATATTCACTCAGTCCATTTTGTATTTCTTCTCTTCCATGTTTCATCACTAACAGCTCAGATCTTAAAAAAAAATAGTTTCAGAAAGCATATTCGAGGTGAATCCAAGAAGATTGGCACTCACCTCAAGTTGAGAATTTCGAGTTTTTGTTGGGGAATGCCTATGTGCACTTTGGCTAATTTGAAACCCTTTACACTAACATTCCCTTCGATGGCAGTGGAGGAATACACCCTGGTTTTCACTTTCAACCCGGTCTTCGTATAGAATGCATCAACTTCTAAACTTCCGGATAGATCTAGTGAAATAGTCGGTCTTAAGTCTGCCTCCACATCTAGCTCCTTGTTCTTCGAAAAGTTTTCAGCTTTCAAATCTCCAGATAATTTCATATTAATCGAAGATGTCCCTACTGCAGATAACGATATTGGAAGTCCAGCACCGCTGGGAATCGAATATTTGGTGTCGAGGAACATCATGGCTTTATGAAAATCTATTTCCTGCAATGAAAAGTATGTAGTATTGACAAGGTCGAGAAGGAATTAGTCTCTCACCTTCTTGGAGATGAATCTTTGGAAATAATGGATTGGATTCAAATTATCTATGGCTTCTTTCATTTCGTCGTATCCATTGTAAGTGGTGTATTTCAGGTCGTTTCCAAATACTCTCATTCCGAAGGAAATCTGGAAAATTGGATACAAACTTTGGTTTGTCATACCTCGAAAGATAGCTAGCCTATACGTATGGGGGTGGTGTGGAATTTCACGACTTCATCGATGTCCGAGAGCAAATTTGATCGAAACGTCGACACTGTTTTCATATACAGAGTGGCCACTTTTTGAATGGGATTGTATCGGTAACTTTTAAACCATAAGAGTTAGAGTTAGAAGGTTGCATTCATAGAAGCATTGTCAAGCAAGCAGTTCAAACAAATCGAGATTATCAGGGCCGGTTATTGTGATAAAAGAAAAGTGAATTCTGTCATTTTGATTTTTCTTATTTTCCCACTTTATTTCGATTATTATCGAAAAATGTTACAGGAATTTTTATTCGACAGTAAATTTTTCTCAAATTGACATAATCAGATTTCGTATTCAACGTTTCGTACTTCCTGGTTCACCCTCAACCTCATTTTTTTCAATACGGATCTGCATATTTTATGACACTTTTCGAAATAACTTTTAACGCTAAATTCAACGATATATCATACAATGTTATTTCTTGTTATGTTTTTTTTAACCACGGCCTACTACCTGAAAATAATAAAATAATTAAACTTAGAGTTGTGTGTATGTAAGAAAAAACAAGTCTATCAACGATATCAATGTTTTTATCGAAATGTATTGCACGTTGTTAATTAAACTAAAGGTGAATGTTATACAGATCCGACCCAAAGAAATTTGGATAAGGGTCAAAATCACCTGAAAATCAACTTTGAATGACATTGTATGATATATCGTTGAATTCAGCGTTAAAAGTTATTTCAAAATGTGTCATAAAATATGCAGGTCCGTATTGAAAAAAACAAAAATCAAAGTGACAGAATTTACTTTTCTTATGATATCTCGATAACCGGCTCTGATAATCTCGATTTGTTTGAACTGCTTGACAATGCTTCTATGAGTGCAACTTTTTCTCCTTCCGACCTTCTAACTCTTATGGTTTAGAAGTTTTCAGATTTCTCCTACCTTTGGATCACCAAATTCGTTCTCCATAACGTTCGGAATGTTTTGTAGTTGAGATTTCAACAGTTCATTTCCGATGTCTCTGGCAAATCTCATCTTCGGTAGTTTATCCTGGAGTTTCGAGTAACTCCATGGTCCCTTCGGGCCGAATAGCGATTCCAAATAGTTCTCGAAACCCTTTATTCTTCCTGTAACCTGGAGGAGAGAGAGTATCAATATTCATTCATTTTTGTCGAACAAGTATTTCTCACCTCGAACACATTGATGGATTCACCAAAGAGGTCAACGGTAAAATTAAAAGAAGCTGACGATGGAATGTAAGACTTCGTAGAAAAAATAAGATTGCTGTCGTAATTTCCTCCTTGAAAAATATTTTCGTTATAATTTTATCTACAGGGTTTTACGTTGAATATTACCTATGTTGTACTCTTCGAAAAAGATCGATCCTTCGTAATTGTGCGAGAATTTCCGCAGATCGCTGCTGAACTTCTTCACGAGTTCTTTGTCTGATAGTAAACCTTGAATTTCTACTCGACTCGGTACTGCTGATTTTAATAGGTTTTTCAAGTGACTCCAAACGAAAGAACCAACTAAAATCAATAAAAATACGTTTTTATTGTGCAACAGGCTGAATGAAATAAAAAATAACCTTGATTAACCTCCTCGTTTTCCAAAGTATCTCGAATAGTCCTCATCATTAAGTAATTTGGACATTTCATTATCTGCAAATAAGCAGCTATACGTAGCTCGGAATCTTGCTGAGAATCTCTGTAAAGAACTTCGAAATAATCCTTGGATTCATCGCATGGTACCCTTCGATGACATTCAATTGCAGCAATTTTTATTTCCATATCCAATGTTTCATCTTCGATCAGTCGCAACAGGAATTCTTTGATTTTCGATGACAACTGACCGCCATTGCCTAAAGCTTTCAAAATGACCACCATCTGCGAAAATTAAAGCATAAATGCAGATATAGTACTTTTTCGACGCTTTAGTGTATTCCATATGATCCCTCAAAGCTACCTTTTCATGGTTTTCTCTAACACCAATCTCCTTGTTGTACAAACCCAGTGCCGATTTCTCCAAATGGTCGATAATGTTCTGCACTCCACTATTTTCTTCACAGTTGGAGTTTTCGGAACAAAATGTATGTGTTAGAGCGCCTATGCTGAGAAGAATTGATGGTTCGAAGGGCGTGCTTCGGATGAGATCGGCAGCAGCTCTCATCATCTCTTCATCAGGGTGTTTAGTGAGGGAAACAGAAAACATCCAATCGTTTATTGTAGATTGGCGTACTTGTTTTTTGATTATCATATCCTTCATTATAGTGAAAGCCCCGGTAGTTCCAACGTAGGGTAAAGCATCTATCACGTTTTTTCTAAAAAAACACAGGCAATACAAAAACTGGATAGGTACAGGGTGTCTCAACTTACTTTCCCGTGCTGCACAGTGGTCCGGAGTGATCGAAAATTTCGCTGAGGGCTTGGGACGTAAGGAGCCTCAAAGAGTTGACCAGATCCGTGAAAATATCCGAAAATTGAATGTGATCATCATCAGTGTCCATTTTGCACATTTTCAAGATGAGTGTTCTAGAATTTTGAACATTGTCGTTGACAAGACCGGCAGATGGTGTATGATCGAAAAATATTGGTACTCTTTTCGTGAATTCTTCTCCTTTAGCTGGAGCAGTTGCGTTTCTTTCTTCAACCAATATTAAGTCTTGCTTCACTATTGTGGTCACACCTGAGCCACGATTCGCAAAGGGTTTCATTAAGTAGGATTCCGTGCATTTTATCGATTTATAAATGTGATGGTCAATTGATAATACGCATCGACTAGAAGATTCGAGCAGGCTCTTTTCTGGTTGAATTTTCTGGAAACGAAAAACAGTGAATACATTTGAAATTTTCATTTAATTAACATTGTCTCTCACCGATTTGAAACTGTATGGAACCGATTGGATAGATGAGTGAAGCCTAGAACGACTGGTGCAAGAAGACAGATCCTTAACTTTTTCAATGATCAGGCTCGTTTTTTCAGTGCCCGTAACCATGTACTTCGTTTTGCATTTTCCCTTCACGTCATCTTCATCGATTTCATTCGTATCCAAGTCGAATCTCGTCATAGAATTCTGGAGCATCGATAGGACTCCCCGTTTTAAATTTAGAACCCATATTTTTTCGTTCTCATTTGGGCACAGTTCCGATATGATTCCGTCAATGTACGAAAATCTCAAGGAGAATTCGCTCACAGCCGAGGAAAATTCCTTCGAATGTATGTGGGTTCTGCCACCTTCAATCAATTTTAAATCTCGTAAATGCAAGATTCCTTCACATGGCGTGATGAATTCCAGCTTCACTACCGATTGTATCGACAGTGTCGATTCGTTTCTGCTCGTTCCATTGAATATACTTCTCACATCCACCCTATATTGATAGTCCTGTTGTGAATTTGGGCCATATTTGAATTTCCCTTCGTCTGAAAATATTTCATTAGCGTGTATGACTTTCCTTCCGTCAATATCTTATCTATTTCTACATAACTGAAATGTTATTAGAAGAAAGATATTGTTATCACTAAACTGAAACTTTCATACCTAATGGAGCCAAGAGAAAGTCAACGTTATCATACCTGAGATATAACAACATTTTTGTAAATACAAAATGGAATGTACAGTAAGGCTGAAATTTGATTCACGTGAATGGTAGCTCCGTTTTTTTTTTTTTTTTTGAGAAACATAATGGTGAAAACTAATTCTTTCTGTAGCCCCTCGTTTTTGAGCTATTAGTTACAACTGAAAATTGGAAATAATTTCACAATTCTCTGTTCTTATACGAAACACAGGGTGAGCACTGAGAACTTCATCGACCGATATATGGAAAACTAAAAATTGTATGTGCCACTCGCAAAATTCCAGGCACGTGCGATTTATGGTTTTCTATATTTTATCGATCGATGGACTTCCCGATGGCTCGTCCTGTATAAATGTGAATGAAAGCTTTGAGGAAATAATCTTAACGCAAATAACTACAAGCCAGGAAGTTATCAATTTTATGAATGATACACGCATTTGTTTCCTTACCAGTTGGACATGTTGGTTTTCCACAGATGTTTGGATCTCTAAAAGGATCTGAAAGAGTTCAATTTCATGTAAAGTTTCCCCCAAAGAAAATAATGAGATAAACTAGTGATAGTGACATTAGAAATGCCAAATGCATGTAGATTATTCATTTGATATTCTGATATTGATGCATATATAAGAAAAACATAAAATTCTCTGTAGGAAAGTAATTTTTTTAAATGAAAAAGTCGCTGCAGAAGGTACGGAATGAATAGGACCAAAAATATTTTCCTATTAATTTAATGATTTCGTTAGAAATCCTGTAAATCTAAAACGAAACTCCTGCGGTCAAGGGCGGTCATATATCTTGATTCTGGGGGGGGCCATTTTGTACAATTACATAATTTCAGTCATCAATTCCAATTCAATCAGAAAACGCAGAATTTATTCTAAGTGCATTGCTACCTTTGGGGGGGGCCATGGCCCCCATGGCCCCCCCCTTATGACCGCCCTAGCCTGCGGTCCCATGTTTATCCCACTTTTTTTTCTTAAAATTATGCACGGAATCTCCGCTCTTCATTTGTACGTCCAATTTATTAACGTCCTGTTTATATCATTAAAATTTAGGTTCATTCGCTGTACGCAAAACAATCTGAAAATCCTAGTTGAATCATGAAATGTTAACTATTTTGATAACCTATGATATGTTTTCGGGCAACATCAAAATTTCTCCGAAATTTTCAGATAGACAGTGGTAAGATTTCTACATATTCTGATAAAAGATTTGAAACTTTGTCTATTCGTTTGAACTTGCCACGTGACTTTAAATAGTTTCCACCCCGCAAATGGGAATAGTATCTTATGCCGAAAAAACTAATATTATACGAAAACTTACTGTTGTTTTGGGCTAGAGCCAAATTCGAAACACAAAATAAAAGGAACAGAACTATTTCACGCATTTTAGCATCACTGACTTCACTATTGGCCCTAAGACAATGAAATGAGAGCTCTTCAGAAATTTAAACCATGAGCATGAAGAAAATGATGCGATAAGGAGGTTAAAGTTCGTATCTTATTTCTTGCTGCAATAAGCCAAGAAGATAGTGATGACAACAATTATTCATTCAGAAAGATATAATTAATTGCAACAATGAGAACCAGTGTACTCAAAACGATTTCTATTTGGCTTACAAATTTCATTACTTTTGTACGTTCACAAACTAATTGAGACGAAATGACTCAGTAGAAAGATGGCTTTATTGAATCAATTGTTTCTTGAATGTCTGTATGACGACTATTAGGGCAATTAGGGCTTATTGTTACTTGCTATTCGAAATGATAAACAAGGATATGCGCTTCAAATTCAATCAATATTTGAGAACATTTTACACAAAAAACAACATAAAAACACTACAATCAATGTTTTCAACTACAAGAACTGAAATAAATTGAATGGTTCGCATTTCATTTTCTTACTTCGCATCAAAAAAACAATCAAATGGTTAGAAATAAAAATTGAATACTTTTCTCGTTTATCTTTCGAATACTCATTCATTATGTCGTATTTTTAAGGTAAAAATAAATCAATACAGAATCTTCAAAGTTATAGAACGAAACAGTTGGTAAGAACTAATTTTGCTCGTTCAAAAATGTGGATCAGAGTATTATATGAAAATGTTATATTTATAATTATATAACATGATCATGAACAAAGTGGTATATAATTTCATGTATTTTCAGACCATTTTTCGAAATTTTCAATTTTCGACATGCAGGGCAATGTTATCCTTGAAAACATGAGTTAAATACTAGTACTGAAAAAAATTGATTACAATTGTTAACTGTTGTGATTTCAATTGCTCTCCAAGGAAAAGTAAATCAGGTCTATGCATGCTTGGAAAAACTCCGAGAACAAAACTTGCGCCCACGAAAAACACCGGGGACAAAAATTGCGCGCTTGGAAAAACTTTGGGGACAAAAATTGCGCGCTTGGAAAAACTTTGGAGACAAAAATTGCGCGCTTGGAAAAACTCTGGGGACAAACATTGCGCGATTGTTCAATTCATAGTACATAAATTCTTTCTGTTTGTAACACTGAAGATATGCGAATACCTATGGAAATTTATGTCGAGATGGGGTGCTTGACACCCGTTTGGCCTTTTGCATTCGTGATAGGATTTTTTAAATGAATATATTGAGTATTTAGCAAATGTTTTGAAAGGTTTTATTCAGTAATCAGTGGCCAAGTACTGAGGTTGAATTGATGAATTCTTGATTTACATTTTAAGAATATTCGAGATGTTAAAGTGATACTTGATTTTGATTATAATGAAATACCATACATAAGTCTTCATGTTCGTCATGCCGCATTAGAACTTATTCACATTTTGATCATAGTTTATGGCAGATGTAAATCCTTTTGTGTTGTGTCATTTTGTAGTATGTTTCCCTGAAAATGAAAAACATTCAAAACAATCATTTAATTTCATCGAATGCCACGTGAAATGTCGATCCAATTACAATCGACACTACACTGTTAATAATACATCAATTCACTGAAAGTCTTCACAAGATCGAAGAAAAACACCTATAATAATAGTTGCACATTTCATAACAGCGTAACTCAAGAAAATATTACTCGTTTTCCTCCATGTTTGTTCACAGTTCGCAGCGCCCTTAACAGCAGGGTTCAAAGTTCACACAATTTCATGACTTGTTATAAAGACGGCTGTGGTCTCTAGTGTCTTTGTTTCTGTGGTCCAAACCCCTTCACTTGTTACGTCAAAAGCTTAGAGATCTCTATGGCCAAAAGTCATACTCAACGAATTATTCGAAAATTTTCAAATACGATAGTAATTCAAGTTTAATTTGTACTGTTTGTATCCATACAAAATGAGTTAGTTTATTCTGAGTTGATTGAAATAATGTTTCTCCATTGAATGCTTGTGAATTATCTTTTCTGTTTCAAAGGGTCCAGGAAATACCAAACAAAATAAGCGTAACCTTGGTGAGTTAAAATTTGAACGTAATATTGGAAGAACGGGTAATGACGTAAATGTGCTATGATTCTGTGCGTATTTATATCAACATTCAACAAATATAAATTCAAGTTGTTTTGAATATACTAAATTCAATTTCTACATTCACTCTTCACGATATTTTGAAAATAATATTCTCTTCATTAAATGAACACAGGATGAATTCCAGGTGAAGTGATTAATACAATTATAAATAAAAGCAAAGCCCTAACTTGTGTTTTCTGTATCCAATCACTTACCGGATTTTATATCAAAGAATAGTGAAAGTAAATGATTCTATATACAATTTTTCGATATTATCAACTGAAATGCATATAAATTGCTGTTGTTAACATTGTTCATTGATCTTCTGCACCTCCAATCTGAAACACCTGTGATAAATTTCAGTATCAGAATTGATTTTGTTTACATAGGCAGTACTCATGTCTTATTTCCGATAGCATATGCTCCCCTTTGAAGGTTCTTGACAAAGCATTATTTTCAGTTCAAATAAGAGGAGAAGAAGAGATGCAAGTATGGAACATTTTCCAAATGTCTTGGTGAATGCTTCGGAGTTCATAAAAGGTAGGTAATTGTTATGCAGTTTCTTCACAACGATATTTGGCACGTTACATGCATAACTAAGTAAATCAAGAGCATTCATTATGTATATTTAATGAAGAATGAATTATTCTACAGTAATATAATGTTCGGAGTATTATATCAAAACCATATTGATTTATTTTATTTCAGGTCGATTATACTTTGTGTCTTTGAATACATCGACTAAGCCAAAGTCAGGCACAACAACTCATTATTTTAGTGTTGATAATGAATTCAGATATGAAAAATTTTACAAAGATTTTGGTCCTTTGAATTTATCAATGCTATATCATTACTGTGATAAAGTGCAGAAAAAGTTGAACAGTGTGAGCCATCAGAATAAGAAGATTGTTCATTACACAGGACCTGTTGAGGAAGATAGAGTTAATGCAGCATTTCTTATTGGATGTTACTCGGTATGTAAGATTTCCCTGATTGTCTTCTTCATCTGTTGCAGCAGTGTTTTCAAATTAATATGTGGGATTTCTGGCAAGGCCCTGAGTGCAGATTTCACAGTATTTATTTGAATATTTGGACAGTGTTGGTACAATTTTGACTCAAGTTTTTTTTTACAGATAGTGTACTTGAAATTTGACCCAGTACATGCTCATGATTTGTTGATGAGAGAAAATAAAAAACCATATATACAATTCAGGGATGCATCATGTGGAGAGCCACATAATTTGTCTCTCTTGGAATGTTTGAAAGCTGTGAAGAAAGCTCATGATTACAACTTTTTTGACTTCGATGATTTTGATTTTAATGAATATGAATATTATGAGGTACTATTATTAAGTTTACACTGTATTATATTAAAGTAATTGATTCATTTCCAATCTGTTCCTTTTTCAGGGTGAAGCACAGAGAAACAAATTATATATTATCAGGAATTTTGATTTGTGTTTAAAAATAATTAGGAGTTATTTTCGAGAGCAACACTGTATTATTAGAGCGCCAATGAATGATTGTGATACTGTCGAATTTAAATCTATTGTTGTGTTTCTGAAAGTATTTTGATTCACTTATTGTATTATTTTCAGAAAGTGGAGAATGGAGATTTAAATTGGATTGTTCCTAATAAATTCATAGCATTCTGTGGACCTCACCAAAAGTCAAGATTCAATAACGGTTATTATGTACATTCACCAGAAACCTACTTTGGATATTTCCGAAGGAACAATGTTACCACTATTGTACGTTTAAATTATGGAGTCTATGATGCTACTAAGTTTGTATTAGCAGGTTTTGAACACAAAGATCTTTATTTTGTTGATGGTGGTACACCAAATGATAGGATAATGGAAATTTTCTTGAAGAAATCTGAAGAGACTGAAGGAGCTGTTGCAGTTCATTGCAAGGGTAAATATTGTGATATTATAACTATCACTTTCATTTCCATATGATATTGAATAATTTGCTTTCTTCAGCTGGTTTGGGAAGAACAGGAACTATGATTGCTTGTTATCTTATCAAGCATTTTCAATTCACTGCAGATGAAGCTATTGCTTGGATAAGAATATGCCGGCCTGGCTCTGTTATTGGTCATCAACAATCTTGGCTTCATGAGTAGGTGGAATGATGCTAGAAATCATGTAGACGATATTAATGAAAAATTGTTACAGAAAAGAACATGATTTGATAGCAGCAGGTGAAATTTTCAGGAAAATGAATGGAATACTATCCATATCAAAACCTGACTTCCCTATTTATTCAACCACTGCATTAGCAAAGAAAAATAATTATAATGTCAGTAGAATTATGAAGAGAGTTGATACTATGGAAATAACTGACAGTAATGATAATTACAAGGTCCAAGGAAAAACACAAGGGGATAAACTGAATGAGATCAAAGCTCTAAGGATAAGAAATAAACCAATCATCACAAATCTGTGAGTTAATCCATTAGCAAAACTACTTATAATGTATGAAGTAACAGTGATTCTCAGTTCTAAAACTTAATAATTCCAGATTTGATACTCATCTACAGAATAAAGTATTGAATGGAACCACATCAAACACAAGGGCCAGCAGAGGTTTGAATACAACACAGTCAAAAAAAGGAGGGACTACCAGGCACCTATCCAAAAGGTCTGTATCCCCCAAGCCTTGGTTCTTGCATGACTGGCTTGACTCTCAAGAAAAGTGGCTTCATTTACGAACTAACAGCCTGATTATGTAAATATGGCTTATTATGAAGTTTATTGGTACAATTTTACGCAAAGCTTCACTATCAGATAATTTGCAACAGTTCATTCCTATCATTCTCAGGTCCACAAAAATAAACAATGGTGCCCGGATCTTATATGAAAATAGCGAATTTCACTGCCTCATATTATTTATTTCCCTTTTAAAAGATTGTCCTTGGTAGTGAATTTCAAGTATAATGAATGTTAAGCATTCAAAATTTAAATATATTTATTGGATACATATCCTCAAGACTGAACATTTTGAATCTGGTCATGTTTTTCGGCATTGGTGTTCTGTGTTGTTTTATATTGTATATAAAAAATTTTATTGATAAATACATAGATCCAGGTTGATAATATTTTATAGAACCCTTCCTTCAACAACTAATTCCTCATGAAAAGTGTTCCTGCTTTTTTTTGAGTAGGTATAGAAATCGAAATTGTAACTTATCTGATCGCACTATAACATGGTGATGTTATCCCTTGAGTGATGCAATGACAAATGGATGCGCATACAAGAATTTTAAGAACTATTGATTTGGATTCAGAGGCAGTCTTTCAACATATACACAGCTTTAAGAGGAGATTCTCGATTTCGGGCTTCTTTTCATGTGAATATGTGTATTAATTGCATCTGTAATTCATGTTTAATTTTTCTTCAATATATGGACTGGTAAAACATTCGATAATTTCCATGTGCTTGGGTAATGGTGAATAACAAACCTGAAAAACTTAGCGGTGTTGGACCAATATAGATCTATTGTTGCTTTTTAGTCATAATACATCTTTTGGGTCAACATGCATTATCGCCCTATGCTTATTTTATCTATTGTCTCCCGAAGTACACAACATCCCTTTTTCGAATGAATATATCGTGGCAATTATGTTGTATAGGCTTCAGTCCATATAACTGTTCCCCATTATAAGACAACCATACTTTTGTTACAGAGGAAGACTGTAGTACAACAAATCGTAATTCGAGAGCAAAGAAGGTGAAGTGACATGGCACCTTATGCAACTGAATTCACAACCTCTGTCGCAAAAACGTAAAGCATTGCATGTCTGTGTTTTTACTCCTAAATGGATGATTATTAATGGAATATTATCCATTTCTTATTAATCAAAAGCTAATGTTGAAGCTTCGCTCTGTATTCGATAATGATAAATTTAGTCACCATTGATTTTCAGCACAATGCATGTATCAGTGTTGACAACTTTTACATCTGTGTTCTCCATTTTGCCAGAGGTATTTTCATTCACCAAAATGTCTCGTTAATTATGAAAAGTATTAAATTTGGTGTTTATTCGATGTTTCCTGTAAATATCTGTTAAAATTATTTTAGTTGATTATGTCAAAGTTTACTATTTATAACTCTAGAATTATAGAGGAAATGCATTGTTTCCCCCCAGAAGAATTTATTTTTCATAAATTTTTGAATTTGTTTTTATAACACGAGTTAATAGTTTCAACACATTTTAACTGTTCTTATTAAATGTGCCGTTATAATCGTGAAGAAATGTTTTAGAATTTATAGACTAGTTGTTGTTATACAACATTTGATATGCAATTAAGTTGGAGAAGCAGCCGCATATTGAATTAATTGTTCTTCCCCTTAATATTTCTCTTCAACTTACAGTATGTGCATTGCGTGAAATGAATATGTTTCATTATGTTGTATTTATTATGCCATTTTAACCAATAATTTGAACTGTATATATATTTTTAAGCTGATATCAGAGTGATCATAGAGTTTTAATATTCAACATCCCAAAAAAAAATGATAAAATGTATATAATTAATGAATTCCTTTATTCTCTAAGAAGAAATACGCGGTTGCTAAAAGATATTTCCGTATTTCATAGTCCAATAACACTCCGTACGGAAATGTTCAATAAGGAAATAAACAACCAAACTTATATGGAATCACCCAGTATTTTCAAGGAAGAAACGATTCATGATGAACGTGTAATTGGATATCAAAATATATTTAATGTCAATATCTTATTGCAAAAATTAAAGAAAATTTCTTATATATCGAAGGTATATAAATAAAATGTCTAACTGTATAAATAACACCTTTATAAAGAATTAGAAATTCTAAGTAAAATGTGGACTTCTTGGTAGTTTTAATGATCTCTCATTTCTACCTCTTGAATAAATAATAAAAGTTGACTAAAGTGCCTCCGGCCCAAATTGGAAAAATCACGATTTGACATGAATGTCCTGTAATGCGCGATTTCAAGAAATGATATATGTATTCTATTAATATTATGTCATGTGAAAATGACATATTCAGTGTGGTCCTGAGAAGGTCTGGGATTGTTTATTCCTTCACCTTTGGAGGTATTTGGAATACGATACCATATTGTTGAACTGAGTTTTTCTAACATCAAATAACCTCCAGAACTGTCCATTGTGAGACCTTCAAGGTGTCTGGGCATACATAGCAGTCTTCCATTTCGTTCTGAGTTTCCGATGACATTTTGTAGCAAAACCATGAGTATGCTTGTTCTGTTTCGGATTCATTTGACGAACTCTTACTGTCCTTTTTACCATATCCCACATATCAATGAGATGAGGAGGAACAATCAAAGCAGTTAGGCTCTTACTACCAAGCCAATTTTGGTGATACTGCTAGTAGGTGGTGGGGCATCATCGAGGTCTATTGGACTGTCACTGCGCATTACTTCCGTCAGAAAACTACAACTCTGTATAAGTTTCAATTTCTCTAAACCTCGATTTTTTTATAAGTTATCGTTATATTTTGTTAGCCAACATTTTCGTCATGACTTCGTTCTGTGAAATACTGGGTCAATCTCTATAAAAGTTTTGTGTGTATGTCAAATTGAGTTTCATTTGATGGAAATACTTTTTTGAATTCAACTGCTCCTCTTTAATAATGTGCTGTCTTGAAGGTTTTCATTTCAAGTCTCTCTAAATCCGCAGTGGTAATATATTCTGTGACTTTTCCATGTGGGAATCGAATGCAACCAGATTGCTCCAAGTGAAGTCAGCTCGTTCATCCACCTTTTATGTGCCCACAAGGTGGATGAACGAGCAACTGCCATCCCAAGAAATCAATTGAAAAAAAATTGTCAAAGGAATCGTTCATCACAGATTTCTTACATAAGATTGAGCTTTATATTATATACAATTTTTATTATGCCATCTGGATGAATTTTTGCATATCAATTGAATATGTCATCCCCCATCATGATGAAAATGATATAATAATGAGTTAAACGAGGGAACTGCAATATCAAATTCTGTGATTCAGTAAAAAACAATGTGTATACAATTGTTTTCCTATAATCAACATCATTCTACTGCACAATAAATAAGTGTAAATTCATTTCAATAAATGACAATTTATCTGGAAGTTGTTCGTAAAAGTGTAACTTCTTCAGGACTGAATGAAGACTGGAAGTACTCTGAAGTGAAAATATAAATAGCTACTATCACTCCAATAAATGCTGCCACGGCAACATTTTTGTTGAATACGATGAATGTTGCAGTACACAGAACCAAGTAAAAAAGATATCGTATAATGTTCATGTACTGCTTACGATTTTCTTCTTCTGCATCTGAAAGAAAAAGTGAATGAAGACTGAATATTACCAATATTAGGCAAATTACGCACCCACACAAATATTGTCTTTCATAATATAACCTTCTGCACATTCCTTACAACTATGTGGTCCATCACCACTGCAGGAATTGCATGATTGATCACAATTTATGCAAAGATAGGAACCTTCAGTATTGTCACAAAATTGTTTCACTCCACAAGGTGATTCTGACAAATCACATTCGTTGACATCAATGCAACCATTGTCATCCATAAACCAGCCTTTTTTACATTTTGTACATCCTATTGAAAAAAGAATGTGAAATACAATGACTCAATCAATTTTATGTTTGAAAATTACCTATTGCTCCTGCTTTCGTACAAAGTCCATCACATGATAAATGACACTGTGAGCATATAATTTTTTTCTCATCCCTATGTGATTCATAATATCCATCTGAGCATTGGTCACAGTTATTGCCAGAATAGCCCAAATTGCATTGGCATTTGCCATTTCCTTTTCTGGTACCTGCTCCCTTACATTTCCCATTATTACTACAAATATTGTTTGGATATCCTTCACATGGTGTACAGTTTACACCAAAATGATCGACAGGACAGCAATATTCTAATCTATCTATGCAGAAATATTTGAACAAATCTGGTTCTTCTAATTGTTTCTTGAACCACCATTCTTCTAAAATATTATCGTTTTCTTCATGAATAAAATAACATTGATCTCTGCCTTCTTCAATATCACTACATATGTTTTCTTGGATTTCAGTCAAACGAACCTCACTAGTGGCATAAGAACCTAACTTCTGCTCTTCCCAAGCAGTATCGCCCCCTTCAAATTTTCCCTTAGCAGTTTGTTCTATACCTTTTTTGAAACTATCGACAAACACTTTACATGCTTTGCAAGGAGGAAATTTTTTCTGGTGTAATATCTCTTTAGATGGTCCGCAATGCACTTCAGGACTCAAATGTATCAGAGTTGCCAATAAAATGTATACTAAATTCATATTATCGGTCCTGTACTTCCTGAAACTAGTCTACATCTAAAATATGAATTTGGTGAATTTGAATTGGTGTTTACTATTTCACGATTTTATTCGTGATCTGTGGTTCCAATGCTCTCTGGTTGACCAATCGATATGTTCACTGATTTCAGAATGGAAATTGTCATGGGCGCCGCAAGGGGGGGGGGGGAATGACCCCCCTGCGATTTTGACGGCCTTATCGTTTTTCAACACAACACCCTCAATATTACTTTCTTAATCCAAAGGGAACGGAAAAATGGATTATTTTGCCCCCTCTTGAGAAAATTTCTGCGGGCGCCCATGGAAATTGTTCATATATCATCCTATGGAGGGTACCTCTACCCTCTATAATATCATCCCCCTTGCTTAGAAATATTTTTGTTTTATTTTTTCTATAATTCACTATTCATTTGCGAGTTTTTTCTCAAAAGCCTAAAGGCGGCTGGCTAGCTAAAGGGTCATGTCTGCATTTCACAGTTTAATTCATGAAATTCAAAGGATGATGATTTTCTTGAAAGTTGAATCATTATCAACAAAGTATTCATTATTGTCTGGAAAAAAGGTACAAATATCATTTTCTGCTCTTACTTATAGCTCTATTTTCAATATTATAACGTGAATAGTAAGAATAATGCAATGGTACGCATTGTACGGGGTCTCTGTGAATGATTGTAACTTCGTAATGGTCGTAGGAATCGTAAAAGCTCAGGGCAAAGAGATTATATTATTTATATTTCAACAACCACTCCGATGTTATGATCATTTGTAAGACCCGGTACATCATTACACCATTCTTAAAACAATGATTATACAATGGTACAAGGAATAAATTCGTTAACCACTACTGGAGTATTTTGGACTTTTAATTAGAGATGTCACCATGTCTGTGATTTGCTATCATTTTTTCACCGATTTATTGTTAAGGTCTAAGAGATAGAGGGCACCACATGCGCTAAATTAATTTCAAATCGATTAATTTTTTTATTACCGTAATTTCCTGTATTACACGGAAATTGTTATAAACCATTATAAGATATCCTCTCTCGTTCCTAATAGAATATTTTTTAGTGAAATATTCGAAATAATTTCTGAATAAAAGGTTGAAATCTTCTGAGAATTTAAGAAATATAAATAATTTAAGGATTCGAATCTTTGATTTTGTTGTGATTGTACTAATTTTCATAGAATTTCATCGTTCCTGGTGATAATCAAATTTGCAGTTTCTTGATCCAAGCATGGTCGCCTATTTCAAATGTACGAATTCGGTTTTCAAGAAAACTTAGGAATAAAATTGGAAAATTGAAAAAAAATTCAAGTGTACCATGTAACATATCAAATAAAAGCTTTCATCTTGACGAAAACGAATCAAGTTTTTTGAAATGCTCTTTTCAGAAATTATTCAATAAAATGTGCATATTCGCTCCCCCCTCATACTTCCGAATATACTGGGATTACTCTGCTTTAGATTGAGAAAAAATCTCACTGTCCGCATGAATGGAAGACCGAGAAAAGTTCTCGAATTTTTACGGAAAGAATTATAATACGGAACATTTTTCACGCGACTTGTAAAATTTTTTCCAGGTTTGTTTGAATCTACGTCCATCTATTCATTAAAGAAATTATTGGGAATTATCCATGTTACGAAAGAAATTATTATTCACAAAATCATTTTGGTATTTATTATGTTCGTGGGCCATGGGAGGTAACCACGTTGCTCCTATCAACATCTGGTTTGCAGATGGGCTAATCTC
This sequence comes from Adalia bipunctata, assembly GCA_910592335.1. Classification (NCBI taxonomy): domain Eukaryota; kingdom Metazoa; phylum Arthropoda; class Insecta; order Coleoptera; family Coccinellidae; genus Adalia; species Adalia bipunctata. Next base: position 6,023,814 of record OU342957.1, read on the forward strand.
TTCTCTGGTTGCCTACGCAAACGGAGATCATCTCAACTTGATGGTCATATATTGAATATACTGCCCGACAAAAAATTTATACGATTTGAGGGAAAAAGGAAACTTCCAAATTATTTCAAGGAGTAGAGAAAAAATCTCAACAATCCTCCGCAAATACGAAGTCATTAATAGTAGTGATAGGACTTTGTCCATTTGGAGATGGATATTTTCACCTCTTTTGCTTCTAATATTTCCTTTCTAAATTCACTCCAATATATGTATGACGATTATTATTTAAGAAACACTTGAGGAGAGAGCATCTGTCATCTTTTTGGTACCGTTGTTTCATGTTCTTTGCTCAGAAGAATCAAATTGATCAAATTTTATTATGTGTACTTCAAAAAATTACTTCGCAGAGAAAGTTAACAAGAAATACGGTGACTCGGTGAGTTATTGGCAAAAACGAAAAGTTGCAGTTGACGCAGAGTTAAATCGCTTATAATTTGGGATTAACCTATATCAATTTTAAAACGTTTACTTATGCTTTGGAGCTTTTCGATTCGGGACTTTCTGCATCAATGAGTTATAGAAATGAATCATCATTATTGAGCATTCATATACAAAGTTATTAATTTGTATACTCAAAGTCATTCAATTCCCTACGAAGTGTCCGAGTCAGTTGATGAGCTCAAAATATACTTAACATTTGTCGATCGGTGTATTTACAGTTCCGTTACTCGCCTGAAATTATTTGTTTATACAAAAGTTCTTAATTGGAATAGAATTGAGGTAGTACAAAGTAATTTGTCCTATTTTAAATGCCGAATTTTGCGGTCCTTATTTTGGCGCGGTGCTAGAGGGGAGAGGATCAGGAATCACAGAAATTCCCAGAGACTTTGTTTATCCCGTATGGGAATTAAAAGTTGCAAAGTTGAGAGTATCCGAGTCGGATTGAAAACGAGCACGAGAAATCAAGGTCTCAGCGTCTCAATTCTGCTTCGGGGTATTGAGATGTGATGTCATTCTGACATCACCGGGAAATGTTGTGGCACCATTGTGATCTTTTGATCATCGCTGGACATTCGCGGGTGGCCAGTGTTTGGAAAAGAGCTGGAACAATATATTGTCATGTGTTCCTCACAGCTAATTCAGCACCATTACTGTATAGTGTATGCTGTTCTCACTTCTCTTAAATCAATAGCAGCTGACGTCAGAGTGGGTGCCGGTGGGGCGCTATCAGCGAAGTGAGGGGGGCAGTGCACTTGATGTAACTTGGCTAGTAGTGTCATGTATCGCGCAAGTGGTTCTGTTAACTGTCCCATGTTTTGTGACCATTTGCCGCTTGACTCGTCGTAATAATATTCAAAATATCGACCATTTACTCGGATACTTTTCAATTATCACAGATGGATTTAGCCAGTGCGGTTTCAGTTTTCCTCAGTTCGACGACAAAGTAACGTGTTTAGTGGCCTTCACCGGTTTATTAGTGTTGACATTGAAGGTCTTTCGACGCCAAGACTGCAAAAGGCCAGTGGGGGTCAACTATTCGAATTTTTATTAGTCGCATCTATTCACTGGTAACTACATGTTATTTTTTCTCACTTATCACACCCGATACGATCCTATCATCTTGTCGTCCTCACATGACCTGTGACCTGTGCGCTTCTGGTTGATCATAGGGCGCAAATTCACTTTTCCCCTCTCGTCCTGTTCAAAAAAAGATAATCTCGCAATGTGCCCTTCCATTGCCATAATCCTGGTTCTTCTCCATCATTCGATATCGCGAATGTTTTCTCGATGCGCGAGATGCGGAGAAAACCGAGGAGAAAACAGGTTGTATAGGTCGGGCGACGGTAGCTCCGAGATAAATAGCGATATGAGAAATTCATTAGCTCCAGGCCGATAATTACTTGTATATTAAACTTTTTTCGATAAACTTGACATCTCTTGCATGCGAAATTAGCTACATCGAAACGTTTCCAACAAGATTTTATGGTTATGGTCGACAGGAAATGCCATGCCGCTTGACGGGTTGCAGGACAATTGGCGCTTAAATTGCAGGAGTTTGCGTTTTCTGTTTTCTCACTTCGTCCTTCGCTACCTTGATTTTTTTAGACTCCTGCAAGCCTGCTACCTGCGGTTTGTGAATGTCGCTACGATCAGACCACGTGGTTCACTTGCGCAGCCGCTTATTCACCTATATGTTTATAAACATAAAATCACTGGCTACTAATTTCATAAATAAATACATTCGCATTTCATGAAAGTTGATGGATTTGAAAATTTTTTTGTGCCTCCTAGGTTTCTCCACTGTGTATCAAGTGGAGGAAATCGAAGAGCTGTTTTGCAAAATTTACTTTTCATTATTTTTTTTTTCAGTAATCGATGACTTTGAGTGCTTCTTTATCCCCAAATTCACGAAAGCACTGAAATAACTAAACACCAACCGCTCTTCATACTCGATCTTTCGAGGACTTTTAATTTTCGACGAAAAAATAATGCAGTTTTTTACACCCTCAGCAGTAACCTCAAAAACTGAAATCCCAGTCGCACACTATGAGTTTTATTGAATCCATCATGGCCTGATACCAACCAGAACATATGAACTATATTTTCTTTCTTTTCCAAAGTCACAAACTACCCCCAAAACACAAACAGCTCAAGTCATAATTTAAGTCTTCTCAAATAATTTCTATCAACTTGTAATTGGACGTAGTCTCCATAATAACCTTATCAATAACATATTTTGCTTTCATCGGTTCTTTGCTACCGATGATACAGAAATCCTAATCCATCCTTTTAAGTTCTGTAAAATCCTATCTGGTGAAATTATTACATTATATTCTAACGAATTCTTCAGATGTCAATACGAAGTTTTCAACATCATCAAAATTTGTTATTAAGTTCGATTTGCATAAGTGAAAGCTGTAATAAATAAAGACGAATTCGATATCTTACTTAGATTCCAAAATTTACTACGGAAGATTAATCTTTGATACTACTTCAGACCGTAGCTGGATTGTATATTGGATTAAATGTTGATCAAAGATACGATTAAATCCATTGACCTGTATATGACCCTCATTTTCTATCTCTTTCAACTATCATGACGTTTTATTTAATAAATGTCCTAAGTGACGTACCTACCTTCTTCATTGAATGGAGCTCCCATTATTTGAGTTGTGGCTTGCTCTGACGATCGATTGTTATTGATACAATCCAATTAATTTCTTTTTTACGAAATATTGGCTAGACAATCTTTTTTATTTATTGTTCTGACCAATATTGTGGGTTTTTCATCATTTTTAAAATGCAAGGTTCTCCTGCAACATTGCAGTATAACAAGAAGAGAATGTCCATTGAAAACATTAACTGATCTTCAGAACGAGAATTAATTCAATTACTTTGAGTCCGGAATATTGGGCAATGAACAAATTATTGTGATAAGATTTTATTTGCTAGGTCACGTGACCCAACCCGTATCGTATATTGCTGCAGATAATGGAAATACAGTTTATTTGTTTCTGCATTATCGGGAATTCTTTAAGCGAGAAGAAAATAAAGAAAAGTACGTTTTCATTCGTGTTTGGTATCTTCGATAGTATTTATCGTCCAAAGATTCAATCATTGTTTATGTATTTTATTTTCCCATGATCATGGAAAGTTTGGCTTTTCTCGGAACGTATCTCCAGTTTATTGGATATCGCTTGTAGAGATGAAAATCTTTTGGGCCATCTTTGTTTTCGGTTAAAAATTTGTATAATCTGAATTTGATTCAATATAGGATAGGGAGAGCGTTCTAGCATTCCTCAATATATTTTTTTTTTCAATAACTGTTGTATTTATAATTTTGTTATAATTTCAATAACAAATTCCTTTCAGAAAAGCCGAATTCACTGTCAATGTGTTTCTGGTATTTTCAAATGAACCATGTCTTTGTGTTTTCAAGTGTTATTGTCTGTAATTAATTAGATCGTCGTTTCTATTTTTAGACAATTTTTCTTTGTGTGATATTTGGCTCCCTTTGCGTTTGGAAGTGCGCCAAACATTATTCTGAACTGAATTCAAAATAGTATCATGAGTTTGACCTGCGACTGGTCATGTTGTAAACTTCAGAGCGTACTAATGAGTTTGAGAGGAATTTCTACCCATTTTATTTCTTCTATTTGATATGGCGTATTGTCAGTTATTTTGAAATTTGATTGATTTTGAGGTAGACTGGTCGAAGAAATACAAATACCAAGTATGAAGAATGTGAATATCGAATTACAACTTTTCACTTTCAAATAGCACGGGTTATAATCAATTGTCATATGGTCGCATATTTTCTTGAATTTTTTATGAACTGTGCTACTATCCATATCAAAAATTTAAAAGAAGGATTATTGCCATGATGAGAGCTTCCATTGAACATATGGTGCCTTTACTTAAAAAATGATTTTTTCATTTTTCAAGTTCCCCTTGAGAATCAGAAGTCGTTCATTTGAAACAAACGGCCTTAATGTTTACGGAATCTCCTGAAAATGATACAGAACACATCTAAATTCGGTTCATAGAAGTTGTGAATCAAAACGACTGCTCGTCATTTATTCTGAGTACGTTTCTGTGCAATCTCTCCGATTGATTTTGTAGTTACTGTTTCCATTTCCTGTGGGTGTATAATGAAATTGTCTACAAAGTTCATCTGTACCGAAATCGAATTTATATTTAATTCGGAACATACTCGACATCCGTAACTATTTTTAGATCATTTCCTATTTTTGTATTTTCATTATTCAATGGCAATAATTACGATTATTCATATCTCGCTCTCCATCGAACAAAATGAAGACGAAAAAGGGGGTACATGAGAAGAATATATGTATTACAGTTTTTACATATACTTTTGATATGTATACATGGTGCGTTTTTAAAATCTTGCCATTGGCACATCTTCGGAGTTTAGAGGAGTGAAAAAACATTCAAAATTGTTTCAATAGTGTAGAGAGAAAATCCTAATGGTACCTTCAATAATCAGTCACCCCTACCAACCCTCTACGCTTTAGAGCCCCCCCACCCCGCAAAACAAGAAATTCAAATGGCAACCGTAAATAATACAATGATAAAGGAGAAGTTGAAAAAATATTGTAAATTTTGGTTATTTCCTAAAGTTTGAAACGTATGATCAATCATTATAGTTATTGGGGACATTAATAATTGTGTCTGATCAATTGTTGTTGTTGCTTTTCCTAATTTCATTATCAAGCTCTTAAACGATGAATCACAATTGAGGTTGCCATTTTTATTTATTGTTTTGAGGTGGTAAAAATTAAAAATGTTTTTTTTCATCATTTCATGATTTCGGCCATTTACCAATGGCAAATTTTTGAAACACCACTCTGTATGTATGTGAATAATTTTTAATCGTGACCCAAATGAACGATCTCAAAAGAACAGATTAAAAGAAATGTGTGTTGCTTAGTCTCTAGGGGCAGTTTGAGTACCCATTTATCACCCTGTACCTACGTGCTATTTGGATATTTAAATTCCATTGTTCGCCGGAAATACCGAACTACATAATTGTCAACGTAACAAAATATCTCGAAAACGACAAATCGTATTTGTTTCGAAGTCAAGGAGGTGGTGTGAAAAATTGCCTTTCCAATTGATTTGAATTTATGCAATTGTGCTGTAAGCATCGACATGTTCAGTAAACGATCTTTATAAGGATCCCTACTGATTTCTGGGATGATGCTGTAATGCTGTATTGTTGCTATAACGTGATTCAGAGAATTAGGAAACCAAAGTTGCATTCGCTGGTGGAATATTCTTCACCACAAACTGATTACGAATTATACGGGGCTCATAATAGTGTAGAAACAGTGGCAGTGCACTCCTGAAGGTATTTGGATCTTTGTATGTTATCGTAATTTTTTCTCCCTAACTGAAGAGAATCACTTGACTTGTTCAACAAAACGACAGCCCCAAAAACTGCCAAATTCCATGTTTTCCTCACAAATATTCCGTATTTTATTTTATATTGAAAACATCTTCCTTGATCATCAGCCCCCAAAACGTGAACGTCACATTATTGGCACACAATTCATCTCATTCAAGCCAGAACTACGACCACGCTAGGGGGGGGGAGGTGTACGTATGATTCGACGGTAAACGAGAACGTCACGTGGTGGGAAGCCCTTTTAAGGTTGTTACCGAATTCAATGACTCGATTGGGCTTTATTCAGAACAATTGGATACAACAGTTCCTGATGTAATGAGAAACGGGCTTTCAAACATGCTTCATAACTTAATAGTGAGATATTATCGTAATTAGGAATTCACGCAAAGTTCCCCATTTCGAAGTTGCATTACCCCTGTGGAGAAATCACACATGCTTGTCGTTAATGTCCCCTAAAGATCGTGCTACATCTGTTCTTGAACACACGTGTCTTGACACGAGTCTCAATCTTCTCCCCTGCAAATTGCTTTGCACTTGAAAATTTCTAAATGAAAAATCCGCGTAGTTAACGATTGTTTTCTGGTCTCTTACGAGTTTGGCACATGCCACAGCTTGCGAAATGCCTATTTGGATCGGAGTTTATGGACGACTAGTATAGTAGCTTGCTAAAAAAAATTGATGAGTTCGAAGCCCTTCTCCTTATGGAAAAATGTGGGGGAAATCTCGAATCAGCGATGAATTTCAAGAATCTAGATTTCTTCTTTCATTAGTTATCGTGAGGACAGACAAATTTCAATTTGACTATAAATTCTTCATCAGTGAGCCCAACCAAATCGTTCACGAACCATTTTCGTCTCAAATTCCGACAATTACAATGAAAAACCATTTCAGTTATTTTCAAAATCCGTATTCTAACAAAGAACATTAATCCATCATTTTTTGTCCAAAAGCTCCTCCATACAAAACCAGTGGCGGATTTAGGGGGGGGGCGAAGGTGGTTTCGCCCCCCCCTCGGGATTATAATTCGTTCTGTGATAATATAATTTTTGCTGGTTTATCCGAGAATTATTACTGTGTTACTTTGGAATCGCCCCCCCCTCAAAAAATTTCTAGATCCGCCCCTGTACAAAACCGATTTATTGAATGGAAGAATGATCTCCCACTCTATTCCGTCCTCAATCTTGCATTTATTTGTTTTCCTTAAAATATTCAGCGTACAAGGAATAAAGATAAATAATGCAAATATTTCTATTCCATCGATATCTGTCGTTCGCAGTCTATCAAAAAATTCCGAATGAATGAATGGCTATCGTTTTCTAGCTGTTATGTTTCTTCGATACTCGTATCAAATACGGTGTCACAGAAACCGATTAGATTCTGTTTATCTCAGATGTTCTCAACGCTCTTGAACTGCTGAACTTGGCTAACAATTTTCAGAGACTTGAAATCATATTTTAATTAGATATGTGTCGTTACACAGACATACTATGTATGTGTGTATACTATCATACAGTTTTATTCTTTCTTGAACTTCTATTTGATCTTATTCATTACCTTCCACAACTTGAAAAAAGAAATGAATTGATATAAACTATGAAATTTAATTCAAGAAATACACTTTTATATCTCATTCTTGAGTTAGATTGAGAACTGCCAATTTTTTTTTTCTGGGAACATTGATTCATGTAATACTTCGTCTTGAAAAATATGAAAATTTTGGATACTCAATATACCAGAGAGTTATCCCTTATTTTTCATATCTATTCCTGGAGAAAACAATGATCGTTATTCCTCAAAAAAAAAAATACAAGGAACATAAAAAATCGATAAGGAATTCGATGAGGAAAACTACTCAGACGTGGTTTTTGTAGTAAGGATAAGAAGAGTATCGTGTTACATCAAAATCAAAATACCGCAAGAATTAGTAGTATTGATTATTTCCTCCAAACTTATCCATCTTGATTAAGTTTATCTATGGTGGAAAAAATTTCGAATTTTGATTATCAAAACTATTCAGTTTTCTTGACGGTTACACCACAAAAAATATGAAGAATTGCAGAGATTTGTAGTCGCAATAATCGAAAGATTTTTCTAAATGCCCATAGCTTCAATAGTTCCTACAATTTTTTTCATTTACGTTTCCTGCTAGGTGTTCAGTTTCGGGACATGGTGTTGAGTTTCGGGACATCCTGTATATGAATTTACGATAGAAATTTGTTCATTAGTACCGACCCTAGAATTATATGCAGTGATAAATAAGCACACACACACATAATAATACATTTCCTAAAAACCACTTTTTGGTCATCTCATTTTGGGTTCAAATTACTTAGATATCTCATCACGAGAACAAATACAGGGTCTTTCACGAGGAACCTCACCCATATTTATACGGAAACTACTGAACGTATTTTCATGAAATTCAGCACTTATAAGTATTTCACGATGCTGATGAAATCTAAAATATTTTCAAGGCATGAGCACCTCCGGTTTTTCCGGAAATGACGTCAACTTCCGTTTTTCAAATTAGAACACCATTTTTTTATTGCAGAAATAGATTCCTTAGAAAATTTCAAGTTACTTTGATGTAACATTTTCCAGGAAAATTCTCTCTGAGCGGGAAAATTCGAAAAAAAAAATCGAAAATAGAGCTCCGCTGAAACAAGAATAACTTCGAGGTTTTTGGATGGAAAATTTTCATTTTTGGGATTTTTCAAGATGTAAGATTGATGTATCCACTTTAAAAGTCGAAATCGCGATTTATGATACAGGGGGTGAAAAAATCGCTTTCAAAGTTAGGGATGACAAAATCGTGAAAAATCAATTTTTTCAAATTAGAACCCCATTTTTTTATGGCAGATATTGAATCTACGTTAAAAAATAATGTGAGTGTATGCATCACACCCTTGCCCTAAAATGGATATTTTCTGAGTTAATATCCACTTTAAGGCAAGGGTGTGATGCATACACTCACATTATTTTTTAACGTAGATTCAGTATCTGCCATAAAAAAATGGGGTTCTAATTTGAAAAAATTGATTTTTCACGATTTTGTCACCCCTAACTTTGAAAGCGATTTTTTCACCCCCTGTATCATGAATCGCGATTTCGATTCTTAAAGTGGATACATCAATCTTACATCTTGAAAAATCCCAAAAATGAAAATTTTCCATCCAAAAACCTCGAAGTTATTCTTGTTTCAGCGGAGCTCTATTTTCGATTTTTTTTTCGAATTTTCCCGCTCAGAGAGAATTTTCCAACCAAAACTGAAAAATGTTACATCAAAATAACTTGAAATTTTCTAAGGAATCTATTTCTGCAATAAAAAAATGGTGTTCTAATTTGAAAAACGGAAGTTGACGTCATTTCCGGAAAAACCGGAGGTGCTCATGCCTTGAAAATATTTTAGATTTCATCAGCATCGTGAAATACTTATAAGTGCTGAATTTCATGAAAATACGTTCAGTAGTATATGTATATGGACTTGGGACAGGTTGAAACCAGCCAAGATTGCGAGGAGAATATGATTTGAAGTGATACATAAAGAATACGATAACAACAATGGCCAGTCTTGTAGTTGAAGGTCACACGATAACAAGAAGTACAAATTGGCGAATGCGCAATTAGGAGAAGACATCCTATTTGCTGTGACATATTCGATAGAATTCCTTGCATAGGTTCTTCTGTATAATATTTCTTAAATACTGAAAAAGACATTCAGTTGCAGTTTTGATTTAGTGATCTCAACATTGAATTTCTTATCGGTCGTAATGTGCCCTGCTCTGATCACTGTGAGTTTTCCAACATGATTGTGCGAACGAGAGCTTGAAGATGCTGGTGGAAAAGTGTATCGAACTCGTTAAGATGATGTTTGAACAGCAGCTGATCGATACCACCTGTTTCGTGGGAAAATTGAGAAATGGGGTCTTGCGCCTGGAACAACTGATCCAGTTTCCTAGTTTTGTCATTGAGTTGTGAATGAATTCAAAGACAACTAAATAATAGCACGTGGATTGTCACGTGTCCTTCATCAGGGGATGTGGGACCGCCTTTCATGTGCGTCATTGTGCTTTTACCTTTATCGATTGTGGTCGCCTACTGACGATGGATCTCTGCAGTAGCGCACCTGGGTGGATATGCAGATTTGATTTCGTCATATCAGGAAAATTTATGGAAATTCAAAACGCTTTATGGAGCCACAAGTTTTGGAAATTTTCTGTTTCGATGAGATGAATGAGATGATCAGAATCAAAATTTATTAAACATGCTTCCGATTGTCCTCAACAGATTACTTCAATTCGTTATTAATCGATCAAAAGATATAGAAAAACTACAGGAATCTTCAGGAATATACCTCATTTTTTGTCCATTAGTTTTTTTGAAGGAGTTCGTCGTTGTCTTGATAGTTTAATAGAGATACGTGTAGCTATTTTGTCTGGGATATTACTCGATCTTTGGTTGATGAGTGGTTAGGAGAACAAGGCCATCCTTCAACTGTCCAAACGGTTTACCACCGGATAAGGTCTTTTGGCCGCCTGATTCGATAGACATGTTTGGGACATCATGGGTAGAAGGCTTGGAAATTTACCCCAGCCCCCACTGACTTAGGGCCGGTATTATAAAGGCCAACCGAGGATTCAACCGTTGCGCCAACAACCAAATTCCTCACTATCTGGTAGTTGGCGCACGGTTGAATCCTGGATTCGCTTTTTATAATACCGGCCCTTAAGCGGCTCTGAGACATGAAGTACAGGTAGCTTGGGGTAATATCTCTCAAGATAAAATAGAATAAAAACTTAATGGGTATTAAGCTGTGAAATATTGACTTTCGAGCGTTGGCGTATGATCGATTGACTACAAGCTCTTTCATTATGCTTTTTTTTCTGCTAGTAGAATTAAACAAAAGTGTTGAAAAAAAGAACGATGGAATTTATATTCCAAAGTCCAAGATACGCCTGAGTTGATTCATAATTAAATGATCCCTTGCTGCCCACACCTTTTTTTTGAAGCGAACCCTTATAAAGGTTAATTTTCCGAGAATTTTCTCCGCGCCACTGGATACTTAGAGCCGCGATACCCGTTGGCATGACATCATTACAATGTCTTCTCTTCATTTGTTTTCACCTTCTCAAACTCGGCTTGGCCGTCGTATTTCATATTTCACGCTGGATCTATCTCAAATTAATGTTGCCGAGTTTCCCATTTCTCATTCGTGCAAACTTTGGCTTCTGCCGTACCTGCTTTCTCGACCGTTTAGTTTCCTGCAAAAAGTGTTCGAGGGATGTTTTCCTCTAGATCGATGTATTTTTTTTCAGAATTAATTCACACCTCACTTGATTCTTAGATCCACCTTACTCAATTGTGATTACTCAGTCGAACTGAACAGGATGTCCCAACTGAAACATCCTTCATAACTATACTCCATTCACTTTCATAATGCATCCCGGTTGGCCATTATTCAGGTTTATCCAGGGTTTTTACTTCGAATTGACGCATGTTGGTACTCGTGAAATATGTCAAATAATTCTCAGAGGCGTTGCCAATGCTAATTTCTATTTACGCTTTTTTAACTTCGAATATGGAGTTGGTTCTTTTAAGGTTTAACTGTGACACAGGTTTCGTGGTACTACTACATTCTCATACGGAGTATTTCAAGGTGTGTAAAAAGATATTTAAATGTCTTCTGTAGGATATTTCTTGATAATTTTGAAAAGTGGGGAATTCCATAGATCCGTCTGTTCGTTTAGAAGTTTTTCTGTCGGGTTATTCGAGTATTTTTATTCTTTTTTCGAATGAACTATCACAAAGTAACTTTCCATTATTTTTCAGTAGAATTTCAATACTCGATTTTTTATTTCCGTACGAGAAAATAGCATAACTGAATCTTCCAACCATGTTTATGTACGCCAAATATTTCCAGTATTAACACAGACAAACACGATTCTTTATTTCCGTACGAGAAAATAGCATAACTGAATCTTCCAACCATGTTTATATACGCTAAATATTTCCAGTATTAACACAGACAAAAGTTTCTTCAACATTCGCCAGGTCTTTGGAATTATTAAATTCCCATAAAATTTTCTCAAATTCATTATTTTCCCAAAGTGAATAAACATTCTGATAAATACGTATAACCTAACATTTTCGAAATATGCAAGGTTAATATAAAATTTGGGTTTTGTTTCAGACTCAATAATTCTTTCGTTGAATGTTTTGTTGATCTTCATCTAATTTATTTATTCTGCCTATTTAAACTTATTTTCTTTAATTTTTTTGTGTTACCATTCACAGTTAGCTTTTTTTTGTTTCAGATCCACGATCGATTCACCAATGCGTGAGTATTTTGGAGTTGAATGTGAAATCATCTGAATATTTATCTATGGTTCGATACCTATTATACAGAGTGTCACTCTGAAAAGATCTCTTTTTCGTTTTCAATGTGATACCCTATATGAGGAGATCAAATTTCTTTCTTTGTCGGGGATAAGTTCAGAAATTACTGAGCCGATTTTGTAATCTGTTTGATATTGTTTTCGTGTGTAAATCCAAACAGAGGGTTATGAAATTTTCCGATCCATTTCTCCACGAACCTTGTAAGAATGGAGCATTACGTTTCGGTCGTGTTTTCGAAGTATGTAAATACAAAGGTTATGTCGTGGAAAATAATGAGAGACGATTCGTACATTGAGAAAATTCAGAATTAATCAATGTGTGTTTAAGAGTCTTTAAGCTTTAAAATAAGAAACGTTTGCCGCCAGATGGCAGTGCAGTGCAGTGCATTATTTTTTAATTATTGGATTATTCAGCCTACACTGAACTAGATCTCACAACTTACACTGGCTGTATAATACTCCAATTTTCCTTTACCAGTCATCTGGGAGGAGATACCGGCGGCCCCGGCGGGGCGTGTCATTTACAAGAAATTCAATTCCATGTTAGAATCCACGATTGTGAGAAACGATTAATTTTCACTAATCGACGGCTAAAACAAACCTCAATAAATTGTCGTTGATAAAAATGGATATTTATTATTTTGAATAGAAAAATTCAAGGAAATAAATTTCGCGAATACAACACATTGTTGTAATATTATTTACAAAAAAACGGTAAATTCTGAAAGGAAAATGAGATACATAGACATTCGATTAACTACATGATTGACTTCAATACTGAAATGAAAAAACACAAAAATATTTGTTGGATTTGATGGTGGAAATGTTACAAAATAACTAAAAATGATGGGGAATATCCTTTTCATTCATTCAATACTTATGAAATATTTTTTTTATTATTTTCATCTCTATACACTCATACATCCCTTCAGCAATCAGAAAAAAATCGTTTCTGAGTCCCTTTTTTTCAGAGATGTAGACCCTTAAGTTATTCTAATCTAACAATAACTTGAACCGAATGAAGATAAAAATTTCTTACGACTCTTGATTCAGTAAATAATCAATGTTATATTTTCCTGAAAAAAAAAGAATTTTCGGAAAAGATAGCGAGAAATATTCCGTGAATTCTGCGAAACATGTAACTCTGTTTAGGTACCGACTCGATTCTTATCACGTTCCTATCAGATTGGGGATAATAAAAATGTTATAATAATATTATATTCATCTTTGAATATGTCGTATCCAAACTTCATTCATTGCAAAAATTGATAAGATTAATTTTGATTGAGATAAGATATTTTCTTCTGTAAAGGATCAAAACTTCCGATTTTTATGAAAAATTATCGAATCAAATAGTTTCGAAATACATACATGATATTAATTCGCGTCATTTTCACATCGATGTGATCTGGAGATTGACAAATTCGGGGTTTTGCACGTTTTGCAAGTCTGAGGGACCTGGTAGATAATGGTGCTTCCTGCATGAAATGTGGATGAGTAAGCGCTTCCTCTTCTGATGTCTGAGAACCTCTATTTGGCCGTCACCACAATTTTTCATCCAGGAGTTGTATGAAATATTCGATGGCCCCCGTATGAAAATTTTCAGAAATCTTATATCAATAGACCTATACACATTTCTTCGTGGAAGAACCTGTATATCGGCGAGGTAATCGAATGATATTCGTAGGTCTCATTCTAGTTCACCCTATAAAAGAAGTAAATCTAGAAATAAATAAAGAACCGCATGCCAAGTTAGGACAAGAAATAATACCCGTGTTTTCATTTTCATATCAGCGTTATTGCGGACAGTTCGGTTTGTTGTTCAGACAATTAAAATTGGTCCTTGATTGGCAAGAGTCGATTCATCAGGATTCAGGATTATGGAACATGCGAACCGAGTTCTTCTGCGTGTTTCTCGAAGGAGGTACGCTCTATTGGCATCGAGAGTATATTTTCTGGTTTAATAAAAGCCAACCTTTAGCGAATCTATGTATAGATAGATATTTTTGTTTGTTTATTTCTATAATTAACATTAAAAATTGTTCGGGCAAATGCTGTGTGTAACTTGGGCAGGTCAAAAATACCCAAAAACCTATGCTACACCAGTACTGAAATAAAACTTGTATTTTGAGCGTGGATATTTTATTCTGGATTGAAAGCTCCCTGACTTGCAGTGGGTATCTGTTCTTTGCCGTGATTTGTTGGATATCGTTTTCTCCTCAGTCAATTACCCTCCAGTTGGGGTTGTTTGTTTTACGAGGCTTTCCGTGAAAACCCATATAGGGCGACGGTATCGATATTTAATTTGTGACAGTGAGTGATTGATTTTTTTCTATTACTCTTTCTCGGTATCTCTCATTGATTTCATCTGAAATCAACTCGTTAGGTGCAGTGTTGTGAAAATTGTTTTTCAGTTTCAGCTAGTGTCAGTATATTTTAGTTATCAGTGTGATCTAGTGATGTTGAGTGTCACCAAAATGCCCTCACGCCATCTACCTGTTATGTTTAGAGTTGGCACGTCTTCAATTCGGATTTCACAAGAGGAATCGGGGTAATTAGAAGTCACCACAAAACCTTTTTCGAAACCATGGTAAAATAACTGTTGATATTTTGAAACCATACTCGAGACAAATTTCTTGGCAAAGAAATGCCTACATAAAAAACATAAGATAATATCTCATATTCGAAAACATCACTCAAAAAACATAATGCTCATTTCTTGTCTCAATAAATATTAGGAGATTCACATTATTTCTTTTCTACTTTAATTCCTATTCTTTTATATTTTTACATTGAATACCGAACTGCATTGTTTCTAATATTTTATTCAAATGGGCCTACATCATAATTATGACTTTTCTGTTCTTTAAAGCCTGCTTTATGTAGTTTATAGGAACCTGAAACGACCCCTCTGGTACTCCAATAAAGACTGCTATCGTTGTCCTAACTTTTGATGTGTGAATTCCGACTTGCGATAAGTTCATTGAATATCGTATCGCATGTGGTACTGTGACTACTGATCTGATCCGTTTAAAGTTGTTTTATACAATGATTGTTCTGCACATTAGATAAGACAAGTAGAGCCCCCAGATCTACCTTTTAAGTAGTTATCCTTATCGGTAGATCTCTGCAAATCGTGATTCTATAGGCGAAATGTCAAAGTTTGATCAATTTTTCTTAAGAAATGGGAAAGGATTGAAAATGTGAATACCAAGCTATTTATTCGCATTCACCTTTCCTTCATCGATATGTCTATTTACATCACGGCTAGGATATCTCTGAAACAAGTTTAATCGAGTTTGCAATTGGCCTTTTTTCCGGATTTTTTCTCGTTTTTCGCGAATTTAAAAAAAATACTTCTACATCGCCTAGAGAATCGAAATTTTTCCCACGTATGAATCGATCAATCTTCTTTTCGACCGCATGAAAACTTCTCCATTTAAGTTTCTTCTGGACCCACTTTTCCAACAGATTCCTTCTGGCCGGTCCTCAGGTATACCATTTGAGTATGGTACAGAATAAGAAGAACGTTTTGAAACTATATGTATGGTACTCCTTTTTCCAGTATTTCTTTCATAACCACATTCAAAGATCGTATTTAACTTTTCGTTAGTGTAGATTCTTTCAAAGAGAAACTATTGAGTGTTTTTAATCGTTGAACAAGAGAGGGATCAGATTCTGTTGAAAAATATTATTTCATAGTTTCACAGAACGAAACGAATTTGTTCAATGTTCAGGTTCCTCGGTATATTATTCTGAGTTTGGCATGTGGATTCCACTTTTTTCGAACATTTCACTGCTTTCCCAGAATATCGAAACACCATAATAATATGTGAACATAAATAGTGGTTCGCTTTGTATAGTTCTCTACATTAGCATAACTATCAAGATTTGAACTTCTGTAAAGTAATGTTTACATAATGTCATGGCCATGATACTAGCTTGAAGCTAGCGTTGGTAGAATCAGTCTCAATATAGGAATTTATCGAAATATATATTCATCCAGACCTTCTCATTGAATTCGTAAGAATTTGAAAATGTTTTGATTTTCTCATAAGTTTTCCACTGATTCGATTTGCAGTTATTGAAAAGAATAACTTTTGATTGTATGACACTGTTTATACTTCTATACACATACTAATAAGTTATGTTGGAAAATATTCACAATGGTGAATTTATCTCGTGATGGGAAATGGTATAACCATTATCTTTTTTCTAACATCGCGTTCATAAAGTACAATTCATTAATAACGAGTTAGAATATTATGCCCAACCTTGAATGCCAGATAATTGTGAACACTTCATAGCGTTTTATGTGACAACAACCTATTGTGTAATTATTAGTCTGGAAAACTTGTATTTGCCAACTCTTATCTATCGTACTTCTGTCTAGGTGAAGAGTCAGATGTGAAGCATTTCAGTAGAAGAACGTACATGCAAAATCTATTCCAAACAAGGAATACACCAGATAAGATATTCATGACATGATCTTGGTAATAGGAAATCGTTGGATGTATTGAATTTAAATCTTAGAATTATCGTGTGTTTGAAATCTCGCAAAGTTCATAATATTAAACGAAGGATTTTACTTGAAATCGATTATGAAGATTGAATTATGAGAAAGATTTTTCGGGTTTGCATGAAAATTTCCTCTTTCCAAGGAATTTTTGATTTTTTCAACCGGAAACATACGAAGATATGTAAGGCGATCCAATCGAAATGAGAAAGCATGTGTCTTTCCTGTATAACCATCTCCCTCTTATACAGGGTCCGGCAAAAAAACCTCCCTGATTTCAATAGGCATTTGCAAAAACAATAAGAAACATATAGAACAATTACTTATATTTGTGAATAGCCTATATGATGCCATTTTACATCACTTAGTACACTTTACTTGATTTTGAAAATTATGTCTGATAAATGATGTCCCCCATTGTTAAGACATTCATGAAGTCTTTCCCTGAAGTTGTCCATAGTTTTAGACCATCAGGAAGAAGAAGTTTGGTTCCAACAGGACGGAGCCATAGCTCACACTGCTCGGCGGTCCATGGAAATGTTAAGAGAGTTGTTCCCTGGACGTCTTGTTTCTTTAAGAGGAGACATTTCCTGGCCCCCAAGGTCACCCGACTTATCACCTTGTGATTTCTTTCTGTGGGGGTACCTAAAGGCTGAAGTGTACAAACATCGTCCCAGAACTCTGCAAGAACTAAAAGATGCCATTAGGCAGGAAGTGGCAGCCATTCCAAGGGAAGTTACACGAAGAACTATGGACAACTTCAGGGAAAGACTTCGTGAATGTCTTAACAATGGGGGACATAATTTATCAGACATAATTTTCAAAACCAAGTAAAGTGTACTAAGTGATGTAAAATGGCATCATATAGGCTATTCACAAATATAAGTAATTGTTCTATATGTTTCTCATTCTTTTTGCAAATGCCTATTGAAATCAGGGAGGTTTTTTTGCCGGACCCTGTATTTCAAATGGCTGTCCCTGGGAAGTGACATTTTGAACGCACGGTTTCACAGAAATCTATTTCCTTAGATATTCAGAATAAAAATGGACAATCCTCCCCCAACAACTGTTCGTTCGAGTTTTCTGGATTTAATCTTATTATGCAACCTTTCGGTAGATTGTGCAGGATTATACTGAACTCTTCGTAGCAAGAAGAGCTCCTGGATATTGCCCCTGACAATAAATACAACACGAGTGTCAAACACAGGACGAACTGGATGACATTGATTAAGTAATTTGAATTTTGCACCGAAGTTCTGAATGATCGATCCTCTTAGAGGAGAGAAAAAATGTAATTGGAAGCTGCTGAAATTGTGAATTTTATGCAGCGGTCTATACTGATCGAATAAAATAGATGTAGTTAGTAAAAAATCGATCAGTGATGGTTAATTCCATAAGTTACCTCTCGCCATCCTAGAAAATGAACGTGCCTATTCGACTGTGACTTCATTTTGGCATCAAAACATCAAGTGGGTAGTTTTATGCAAGCGCGCATGTATTTAAAAGTAACAGCATTCGTGAGAAATTTATCTCGTTTATTGAGAGATATTATAATATATGCAATTCTTTCCAAAAAAAAAACAATTACTGCAGAAGCATCAATTATTGAAAGAACACAAATTCAAATTGATCACTGTCGTTTATCGTTAATTATGAAATGTGAGTTACGAATCATCGCAAAGCCAATGATCAGATAATTTCGCTTGACCTCAAATGGTTTTTAGGGATTTTCCAATCTTGGTCAAGATCCAGTGGAGAATATTCTTATCGGCATTTGTGAATAATATATGGTTTGGAAACTATCGCAAACTATAAATCGATAGTCATATTCTGGAAAGAGCGTTATGTACTATTTGGCCGGTAACGATCTGTCAGCGGGGTTGCCAGATTTATTTTTCGCATATCTCCAGAATGTAATTATGTATACATCAAATTGGAGACCTCCCGTAGGGGAACTGAAGGCAAAATGGTATACTTAAGGAAAAACTAGTCAAAATCAACAAAATAAAACTTTATTCTTGGAACTTTTTTATGAATTGCATTTATAACTTAACAATATATAATTCTTATTTTTGGAAGGTACATAAAATCACAGAATAGGAAGTTATTCTTCGTTTTTCAAAATCCAGTTTTGGGCCCATTTTGCCTGCACGTGAAGGTAAAATGGCGCTTAAGGGCAAAATGGACCCAATAATTGAACTGTACGGTTATTTTCAATTTAATCAGAGGAACACCTTTCACACACAAATTTTGTATTTTCATCGTTGTCATCAACGCCGGCACAGCTACAATGTGCCCAGAGATTGCAAATCGGGCATTGCACCCAACCTTCATTTGACTCAGAGAATAAATGAGAGCAGCTGTATCCTCCTCTTCATCAGATGTAACATCTTTCTCGTGTTTTTTTCTGTCCTCTCTTGTTTTTCTCGTCTTTTTTTCAGTTTTCGTTCTCCCTTCAGTTTTCAGGTTCAGAATCTTTTTTACCCTTTTCGCTCCGTTTGAATTTTTAGTTGTTTCCATCAGTTCATTCCGATATGGCGAAGAAGTTATTATAGCTGTCTTCTCACTTCTTATATTTTCCTTTTTTTGGCGGATGTCTTTGGAATAGGTGTTATCATTTTTGGGCTAACAAAAAAATTGCTATTTTCTTTATTCTGGTTGGTTACAAGTGGATCGGTTTTTGAAATTGATGCTGGGATTGGTGGTGTTAATTGAAGTTCAGTTTCCGATAGCTTTTCTTAAATTTTCCTCGTCCCATGTTTGCCTAGTTGTTTTTCTTATATAATTGTTAACCATCTGAAAAAAGAAATACACCAAACGTTGCATCGAATGTAAAAATATTAGGAGGGCAAAATGGACCACCTGGTTCATTTTGCCAGGGTCCGTTCTGCCTTTGGAGTAATTTCTAATGAGTGTGAAATATTGAGGTTAAGTATGGAATCTTTTTTCATGCATTCGGCACCATAAGAAAGATAAAAGGCCACAAATAACTGTGTGATATAATTGAATTAACAATACTCAATAGAATAAAAGTGCAGGTTGATAGAAAATGAGGTTTTTTACATCAAAATACCGTAAAAGTCTCTTACCGCGATAAAAATCCGCCAGCTCAAGCGTCGACTTCAACAAGACTGACCGAGAGAGGGGAGAATAGGGGAAAATAGATGTTAGATTTGCCGATAGCTGGCTCTAGTAGTTTCTGAGTAAACCTTAAGTTCCGTTTTGCCCGCATGGTCCGTTTTGGCTTCACTTCCCCTACATCAATTCGTTTTTTTTTTCCTGTTTCTGCAGTTTTCGTTGCCTCAAGGACGAATCAGAGTTTTTCTAACGCGATAAAATGTTTTAACGTGAAATATCCATACATGAATAAAATTAATGGCATTTCTCTTTCCTTCTCTTCATAATTACGATTATAAATATACTTTGCTCAATTTACATTATCGATCCAAGAGCTAAATTTAATTTTATCACATATGACGATCTTTTTTGTGAATCTTTTCATAAATTAGACGAATGCACCACACAATGACCACAGTTGGCATTTATTTCCATAGAAAACAAAACATTCGTTTTGTAGGAAATACATTTGATACCAATTCCCATTATTTGTTGTATACAGTGTGGCCACTTTTTTAAAGGGATTGTATTGGTAACTTTTAATTAAATAAATTTATGGTTTAAAAGTTACCTACCAATACATTCCCATTAAAAAAGTGGCCACTCTGTATACCTATACCTTCATTAAAAATATCCTATATAACGCAAAAACTATTGAATTTAGGTAAATGGAATAATCATAAGGGAATCCAAAATCATGAAATGTAACAGGTGTATATGTTTCCAGTATATATTCCAGGTGTCTCTCGATTTTCAGTCCTTCATTAAATATCGATCGTTCGCGTTCCCGTGAGAGCGCCCTGTATATTTCTGAAATTTCTCCCATCTCTCCGAAGAACAGTTAAAACTGATGAATGATTGCCAACTGGAAGATTTTCTCCGCCAGATAACGATCAAGAACGTGGAGTGTTCCAGGTCTGCCATTAGTAATGCCCCCCCGAATTGTTTCTCTGAAGCCGATGACGCACTGCACGTGCTACCAGCCTTGGTGCCTCACACCAAGACGGAACAGTTCGAATTTTACACGGGGCCCACACGATAAGGATTTGATTAGTTGACTTCGTTTTTCTCTTCCACACTGACTGGTGGCTGGTAATCCGATCTTGGAAAATGAGACTGCGGCATAACGCGAGACTTTATCAATCAAGGAGCCGTTTGGAGGAAGAGGATATTGAGTAGACCTCGCGTAGGGGGTGGTTCCATACTTTCATTTTTTCCGGAGAAATTTGAAGACCCAGGATTATGGTTACAGATTTCTTGTCAAATGAAGGGTTTTCCATTGAAAGGTGTTATTTTGAATAGCCCGCTTTTTCACTTT
This sequence comes from Adalia bipunctata, assembly GCA_910592335.1. Taxonomy (NCBI): domain Eukaryota; kingdom Metazoa; phylum Arthropoda; class Insecta; order Coleoptera; family Coccinellidae; genus Adalia; species Adalia bipunctata. Next base: position 6,045,077 of record OU342957.1, read on the forward strand.
TGAAGCTGTCATTTTTTGATCTGGACAACGTTTATTTTCAACAAGAACACAAGCAACGAAACCATTGATCTTTCACGGGAAAAGTTTCCGGACCGTGTTATATCTCGAAGAGGTGAGCCAGCAAGATTTCGTGACTTATCACCTTGGGACTTCTTCCTTTGGGGCCTTGTGAAAGAGGAGGTCTACGCCAAGAGGCCAGCGTCGATTCGAGAATTCATGAGGCTCTCCAGGACATAGGGCAGCCACTTTGCGATTTGGTTATGGAAAATTTCATGAAAAGGATATGGTCCTGTAGTCGTGGTCGTGGTGGTCATTTGGCTGATGTTATTTGCCATTATTCAGCATACCTTCCTCTTTATAATGAAATGAACACCCGATCATTTATCTGAGAAAATGACATTTTTCTTTGAATGTCAAAATAACACCTCTTATTGGGAAACCCTTTATTCATACTGGGTGCATCTTTTGAAATGAAATAAGTTCGAATTTGATTCGCAATCCGCCATCACATCTGGGGTTCTGTGAAAAAGAAAATATTCGTGATATAGAACAGTTTTTTCACTGTTTCCCCATATCTCGTTGATCTCGAGCAACTAGCATTTTATGAAACCGCTAGGGGCTCGTGTGTCGCATTTCCCTTGGCGTATATCTGAATATGTCCACCTTGATTCACGTGATGAATCTCGGTGTCGCAAGGTCGAATGCCGACGGGCCGGTAGCAATCTATCGCGTCTGAGATAACTTCTAGAGAAGAGCCGTTGTCTCATCGCTCGCGTCGGTTTATCTGCCTCAAGTGGGACGCGGGAGGAAGGAAGTAATCCGACGCACTTGGCAGCCGCATCGCCCCATAAAAGGCATGGGTACTTGAGAAGGGGGCCGTTTCGCTTCTCCTATGTTTTGTAAACTTTGCCGCCGTCATTGCTTCCCTAGATCCTGTACCGCGAATGCCGCGACCATTGGCGCACGTTAATCGATTTCCAAATTGAAAACTGGCAGTTTCATTAGCGAGTGCCACCACACATGGAAATGCCAGTATACAGGACGCCAACAGTTTTCATGACATTTCGACTTGTTGGAAATTAAACTTCCATCATTTTCTCGATGATCCAAACGATCTCCACCCTTGTGGTAACGGATTATTCACGTTTGCCCCAGTCAATCTTGTTGAGACAGATTTCTCGTTCATTTTATTTATTTGAAAAAATTGGGTGAATCTATTTGGCAAACATGACGGTCCCATATTTCAAATGAACGAAATTTTTGAGGGAAATTTTGAGGAGAAAATCCAAAATTGATAATCGTGTGGTCCATGATGTGGAAGCTCTCATTTTTGAGATTCTCGCTCCACAAGATATTCGAGAATAATGCTGAAATTGGCCATTCTCCTATATATCTCCGAAAATACTGACACGGAGATCTTGAAAAAAATACGAATGCAGATGTTCATCCACAGTTTACAAAAAAATCATAATGAAAGTTTTTCTTATACTTAAGATTTTTTTGAATTTGTACACTTTTTTCAATGTGGAGACGCTACTGACTTGCCGGGGTAAATTTCTGCTGGCATAACATTTTCCTGGCAGGCTGGAAGAGGTGAGTAACCGCTAGACGACGCTGGACCTTTCCTGTCGGCGCAGAAGGCGCTCAGCCTGTCATGACTAGTGAGTCAACTTGGACGGCCGTCGTCGCGACGCTGTAAGCCCCCCCTCTCATCTCAAGCCCCTTCTCGCGGCAGATTCGCTGCTGCACACGTGCCCAAAATCTATCTTTAGCACGCGGCCCCTCGCTTCGTTTTTTGCTCCAATCTTCATCACGTACATCACGGTTAACTGCAGTCAAACATTTCCGAAGGAACTTTAATGCCGCTCTACGCCACACCTGAACCTAATGCCAGATATCCTCTTATTGTCTAAACATCATGGATTGACGGTTCGCCGAAGCATTATTATTACTCAGAAGCACGAGGACCGTGAGCAATATGGCTTTGACGAGTCGGCTTCTTCCTTGGCTCCTTCTTATCTGCAGGATCGATCTCAGATCATTGATGGATGATGACACTATTGAAGACTGTGAGTTGGCAGGAAACTTGGATGTTGATATGAGGTTCTGTCAACATTAAAAGAATCTGAAGAGAAAAGCCTATGCAAACTTGGAGCTTCTGTACGCTAACATTAATGTTGAACCAGGGTTTAAAAAGAAAGCTGTGCTAGTCTCTTAATGCCTTCTACTGCGTCTTCTTGCGTGGTACTTCTTTGCGGCAAACAATAAAAAGTATCGCATCCAATAAGTTCACTGATGCCGTCTGATCTGTGGTCTGCGCAGATTTTTGAGTGGTGCATTGGCTTTGCAGGTTTGAAAATGGAAAATTTTAGCATTGTCCAAATTCATCTCGATTTTCCATTTTGGTTCGCCCTGTTGGCACCAGGTTTGGAGGAATGTTTCTTGTTCCTCATCATGTTAAACTTTAGATCTTTTATCTACTATGTTGTGCCGCATCTCAATTCCCATCTCAGACACTTGGATGTCAGCAAATACAAGTTAACATTAAGGGTCTACATCCATAAAAAAAAGGGAGTCAGAAACGATTTATTTTTTCTGATTGATGAAGGAATGTATAAGTGTATAAAGATAAAAATAATGAAAAATTTTTTTTATAAGTATTAAATGAAAGAAAAGGATATTCCCCATCATTTTTGGTTATTTTTCAACATTTCCACCATCAAAACTAACAAATATTTTTGTGTTTTTTCATTTCAGTATTGAAGTCTTTCATTTAGTTAATCAAATGTCTATCTCCTTTTTCTTTTAAAATTTACCGTTTTTTTTGTAAATGATATCACAACAATGTGTTGCTTTCGCGAAATATATTTCCTTGAATTTTTCTATTCGAAATGATAAATCTTCATTCTGATCAAAGACATTTCATTAAGGTTTGTTTAAGCCGTCGATTAGTGAAAATTATTCGTTTCTTACAATTCTAACGTGGAATTGAATTTCTTTTAAATGACACGTCCCGCAGGTATCTCCTCCCAGATGACTGATAAAGAAAAAAGAGAGTATTATAGCAAATTATACAGGCAGTGTGACATCCTTAACGTGTGACTGTTTGGTGCGGTTTATGGTCCGGCAGGGTCATTGGACCTTATGAATTCGTCAAATTAAAGAATGTACCCCTGTATCTGAAATAGACATGTTGTCGGTTAGTCTCGATTGTGTGAAATGTCACTCATCCAAGCAGCTATGTGCCACTCTGAAAAGCAAGGATAATAGCAGTAAAGTGCACACTGATATGGGGTCTATGGTAAATCCAAATTACAAATTTTCAATTCGTTCCCTGAAATTCCGGCTTCAATTACCATTTCAAGGAATTATGTTTTTGTAATTGGAGATTATTCCGGTTCCAAAATTTCATGTGAAATTGACCTTACGTCGTCCGAAATTTTCTGTCTCAACAATTTATTCGAGAGTTCAGCATGTTTATTTTTTTTTGGCAAAGATTCAATAACGTCATTGAATTCTATTATTAGATTTCTACGACTGAACACTCTTACCTACAGTGGAAAATCGGGATGAATTTTATTGAATCTGCTGTTTGAATTCAATGTAGGATATTCAACAAACTGTAACGCGAGTACGTTGAAAATCTCATGAAATAATCAGTTCTGCTCGCTGCATTTCATTTTCATTGTGTGTTCACGAATTTTCAAACTCCACCGTTCTTTTCCATTGCTCATATGCGGGAAATGTGATGTGTGTTAAAATTAGACTAATGACGTTGCTGATTTCATGCCAAGAAACATTGTGGTGTTCTCAAAAACATAAAATACCATGAAACCGAGTAATTGAAATTCGAGCATGGACTTTACGAAATTGTAATGTGTTGATGATTGAACGATCTCAGCCCCACGTGTTTAATGAAAGATTATTCCTGTTGGATAAGCTGAACGGACTTGTTGAAATGAGTTTCTCTTGTGCAATTCCTAACTAAACTGGAATTAATACGAATAAGATCGTCCATTTTTCACAACACTGCTTGGTTTCCAGATAAAAATTAATAAAAAAGTTTATAGTAGCTGGCCCAGTCAATGTCCAAATTTGCAAAAGGGTATATTTCATTATTTCCGTACTTGTAATAAACACTGTATTGAATATGCGGATGTAAATTGATACACTCGGTGACTAATGTTGACGACACACTCAGTAGCGTGCATACAAAGCTGCATTATTTGATCCTGATTCTATGATGAGGAACGTAGATTATCAAGAAGAGTAAATATTGAATGTGCCACGTGCTCATATTTACAATATCGGTGAAGCTGCAGACCATCGCCCCAAATTTCGATAATTCGGTTAATAGGCCCAATAATTTCCGCTATGATCTTTGCAATATACTGATTTTCTGTATATGAAGTTGGTGTAATGCAGTTAGCAACCTCTCTTTGATGTATGTTACACGTGGGCGCGATTTCAGGTACAGGTACACTCTGCTCGACAAACGCCAATAATTAGATGAATTCGTCTTCCTGATATCGAAGCGTTTTGTGCACTCGTGCAAATAATAAGAATTCTGTTTTCTGAATCTCGATACTTTTCTGTCTGTTTCGAGTTGAAATTAATCAATTATCTCCTTGACTGGGCTTCGAATTGTTACGAGGAGCCGCAAAGTATCACTCGATTATTTCAGCTTGCTGCATCACTTGATTGTCGAATAAGCAAATTCGAAGAAATTCGGCAAACGGGATTCATGAGAAAACATTGTGACAATCGTGTGCGCATTTTCGGCTGGAGCTCAATTATATAAATTAGCAGGAAATGATCTGACAGGCGTCTGGTTTCAACAGGACCACCTGCCATGCCCTCAGCAAAACAGTCGACTTATTGAAAACGAAGTTCAATTGTGTTTTGATCTTAAAATTCGGAAAAAATCGTTGTTGTTTAGTATAAAATAATCGATGAAGTATCGGACACGAGAGAGCACATCCTTTTTACAGCGCCAGGAGTGCGAGGTGATCCGTAATTTTAATTTGTTGCTTATCATGGCGGAAACATCGTTAATGTTGGAAAGAATGTCTGGATGGCGGAGGACGGGTGGGGGAAGGAAATTGGGAGACACGTGCTGCTGCGACCTGGGCCGTATGGAAAAAGGGGATAACATCTTGAGGGGATCTCGAGTTGTCTACCTTTATATCTGAACGGCTCCGTTCGATCTCAAATGTCTTTCAGAATCCTATTTTCGATATATTCCTACCTGAAATCCTGCTTCCTGACTTTTTATTGACTGGTTCGACAGTCCCTGATATTCGAATTTGCGGTCTGTATCAGGCAGGGGAAATGCGAATTGATATTTTCATCAACTGACAGCATTTCAATGCTCGGTATTTATCGACTGAAAAAGTGTATCTGTCATACAGTTCGAGTCGATTGTTCATTTGATCGTAATTTATTGCACACTAGCGACCCGCCCCGGATTCGCACGGATGCAACGGTAGGGCCGGCGCCGCACCGCTATGTCCCTGCATTTTAAATCTGTAATATCTTCGGAAATATTCATTTAAATGTTTCATCGGACTTTGCTCTTGGGAGAATCACGGAGATACTTTCCAGATGTGGAGAGCCAAGCAGTTTCCCTTCCTGCTGCACGTTGCATTTTATTGTCTCATCTAATTATTATTGCTGGGAAGGGCAAAGCCCTCCATCCAGCGAGGTAATCCAAGGAATTGAGTGTTTGTCGCCGGATTTCCGCCAAGACGTTATGCTTCCATATGTTCTGTTTAGCCCCTGCAATCAGCCTAGGTCCCCCCCTAACCTGATAGCGAACAGATTGGCTGACGATCAGATTCAACTCGTATGGAGAGTCGAGATGATATACATTGCATTTCCCGTCTGATTTGAAACATCGCTTTTTAATCTCCTGGAAAGTTTCAACAAAATAAAAACCGAAAAATTATACAGGGTCGTTCGCGCGAAGCTGAATCGAGAGGTGTGTGGAATCGTCTGGTACTTTCTGAAAAATGTATACCTGGAAAATGCGAATCTACCTACAAGGTGGATGGAAAATCATAGAAACCATAGAATAAGAACCAATACCATGGGATGTCACTTGATCCCTGTACGCATTCACCTGGTTGAGTTTGTGTCGACGTTTTTCAGCTGCTCCCGTATTTTCCTGGAAGTTGGCGCTGGCAATTGTTGCCGGCCATAATACACATAAACAAAATGAGCCGTGAGTTTGGATCTCATTTAACGCGGTTTCATTCTGTCGGAAAGCATTGAAGGATCAATTTTTTGGCCGTCTTCCAAATACTTTGTTACCACGCCTCAACACGACATGTCTTTCTTAATGCGAGTTTATAATTCTACACGAACCGAAACGGTTGAACCATTGGAAATGGAATTCATTTCATGGTTTTCCTTTCGTATACGGTGATAGAAACAGGGAATTTCCTTTTCCACATATAGAAGTGAGAGACGATTTGCTCAAAATTCTCCTCGAGAAATATCTGAATTGAAACGTGATTTTCTTTAAAACTACTACTCAATAGAAACATCGCTTTCTACGAGTTCCCGAAAAGAAAAAAATCACAAATGGCAATAATTCGGCTTTTTCCAATGGATCACCCTATAATTCATCGCATGGTATTTTTTTTGAAAGCTTTCGACCGAATGTGGTTCATGTGCTCTTATTTCCAAAGTCTCGCCCTTTTATTCGTTGTGATCATGGCCAGAAAGGTAACGGCAATTATCCTAAGCCTCTTTCCACTTCGCTTTTCCCAATCGTCTGCATGAATGACGACTGAAACATCTCCAGTGTTTTTGTTTGTTAGAAAACCGTGAATTACGCTTTCCACAAAATTTTCCGACCTTAGTTGAAACAGATATCAATGCCAATATATGTAAAACTTTCTAGTCCGAAAATAACCTTTGGCAGAGGCTGAAACAACAAGTAGGAATATGCAGAAATGATTCGCACAAAATGTAACTTGATGTGTCTGAATTGACTTATCATTCTGCGCTTCCGGATCTTCATTTTTGCACGATGCAAAAAGTCACATAAAAAATGTCAACTCAAAATTCGCCTCTGTCTGGTAGGTATACGATTAATTGTCATTGTTTTTCGAGGGGGTGATAATTTAGGGATGAAATTTTATGATCAACGTTGAAACGGATATAGGGAAATTTTAGGGACATTTACGGCGATATATGCAAAAACGTTTTTACGTTAGCATTATCCAGACATTTTCAATGCAATTAGGACCTCAAAATTTCAGTGAACATTCCCCATAGTCTACGAATGTTTATGTTGAACATTTGTAGATACGTATCTTGATATCTGATATTTCGATCTTTCGCTGGTAAACTAACCTGCGAAAGGAAATCAGAAAACGTATATATCAGTTACCTACGACTTATATAATTTCACTGAGCAAATCTTTGCCAACAGATTGCAGGATGGGCAGAGGGGCGAAAGGATTTTTGCATTATGATATAATCTTCAGCCCGAGCCTATCCTTATCTGATATTATTACCCGTATAATTCAATATCTGTGCATGAATTCGTTATCCACATTATACGGAGTGCGTCTTTCAAAGCAAAACAGAGGCCATAACGGATCAACTCATTTCTGGGGACGCTCTGAGAAAAATCAATTTTGGTTTGAAGATCGACATCTTTATTTTCCACTGGCTCATCCCCATTCAGAATTACAAAAGTAGCCACATCTCTCATAAGATGTGTACTTTCTAACCAAAATTGCCCCTTCAGCTTCTCGGAGAATGTCATGTTGGTCCGTTATGAGTGCTGTTTCGTTTTTTGATAGATACACCCTGTATATTTATCGCGCCGAGGACGAAGTTCACATAAATCCTTTCTCGCGAATATACGAATAGCTCCAAAAGAAGCGATTGTGTGAATGGTTTGTTTGACATTCTGTTATCTCAAAAAGGGGACTCCCTCAAATTTCCGTCAAAGGAACAATTTTGTACTTGAGTGATTCTTTAGATTTATGTATTCCGATCGAAAATAGTTGTTGGAATTATCCTTCAAGATCAAAATCGCAAGTGTGATTATTCAAAGGGTATATCATCAGAAACTGATATGACGATATATCGATGCTGATTAATTTCATAGATGTATCGAATGAAAGAATTTTCGATAGGTACCTATAAGTGTGATTCGACAGAAGGTAGAAGCCGTGCTGTTTTGACATTTCTGTTAAGTAAGCATTGACAAATTATCATGGAAAGACTCACGCCAGAACAACGTTCACAATTTGTTGAATATCATTTTCAAAATCAGTGTTCTATTCGGAAAATTTATAGATCACTTCGTCAAATTTATGGTTTACATAATCGTCCATTAGAGCAGCTTATTCGTCGAACTATCGAAAGATCTCGAACAACATTTTCTCTACTCGATGCAACAACAAGACAAATAACTGTACGTGCAGAAGAAAATGACGCTGCTGTGAGTGATAGTGTTAATGAAGATCCAGATTTGTCCATTCGTCGACGTTCACAACAAGTTGGACTCGTGTGTATCCTCCACAAGGAAAATTTTGCGTAAAAATCTTGGTCTACACCTACACCCATACAAGATCCAATTGGTTCAAGAACTAAAGCCACTTGACCATAATAAGCGTCGTTTGTTTGATTGGGCCCTAGAAGAATTGGCGATAACATTGTTTCGAGAAATGGTCCAATCAATTGGCCTCCAAGATCATGCAACATAACTCCAATGGATTATTTTCTCTGGGGTTATGTCAATTCATTGGTTTATGCTGAAAAACCAGAAACAATAGACGCTTTGGAAGCCAACATAACTCGTGTTATTGATGAAATAAGGCCTGAATTACTCGAAAAATTGGTCCAAAATTGATCTGGTCGAATGAGGTTCCTCAGAGCTAGTCGTGGATGACATATGCCGAAAATTATTTTTGAAACATAAATGTCATGAAATTATCTTTAGAAAAAAAATTGGCATCAATTTTAATTTAAATGTGTTTTATTTCAATTTGAAGTTCTTTCACTCTAAAGAAAACACCCAATACCTAAAGAACGGGACGAAACGAAAAGAGATCAGGGAATAATAAATAAAAGAAACAAGCTGTAATATAGTGATTGACAAGAAACATCAGGTTTATTGGACTTGTCATGCTTTCTTGTAAAGGGGTTAGTTACCCCAAGTACCCTTCTAATTGACGCTCTTGATCTTGCTGTCAGACAGTGATTTTGTGTAATATCTCCAACTCTTGGAAAATCACATCTCAGGGGATTTCCAGATGTCAGTTTCGATTCGAAGAATGTTATGAGCTTGAGGAGTCTGGTTGTTGAAGAAACCAAGATACATGAACTGGTTTTCGAAAAAATTGAAAAAGCGGCCCGCGATTCAAAAACTTGAAGTGATTGCAGATCCCAAATATAACTTTTCTGATCCAAAATGAATTCTTCTGGCGAGGTCCTCGACGTACGGGGCACCTCCGTGTTCCGAATGGGCATCCCTATGTTGGAGTCCTCGTGTGATATATGGAAACGACCCCTTCGACGACGTTGAGCGGCGTCAAGATGCTGTTAAGTCTGCGTCACCCCACGCGTTTTTCCATCCCGCACCAGCTGTCGGGATTCTGGAATACGGCGTAGACGCTGTAGGTCGCTTCAATTGGCGGATGCCTGGCAACGTCACCGTGGGCTATTGACCAATGCGTAGCACTCTCTGGTGGCGGGTATCAGCATATCATCTCAGCTTGGCACAGACCCAGGAACGGCAACGAAAGACTCAATCGGGTAGTTAGTTCACGCGTGGTGCGCAGCGTCGAAGTCTCCCTGCTGCTTGGTGCTCTTGCTGAAATTTTCACTCTTGTTGCTCTCTAGTTGTATCCTGCTGTCACTGTTGAACAGCTGCCGGTTTTCGTCACTTCGGGCTCTACCGACTAGACAGTTTTCAATTTATTCGTATAAGTGTTTAGTTAACAGGGAACCATGTGTTTCTTACCGGTTTACTGAATTACCTATGGGATTTTGAATGGTAAGTTTCTCCCATGCAATAACAAAATTCGGAAAAAATCCTCACCTCTCGATTTCAGTAGATTCAAGCTTTGACTTCCTGCGATATAATACTACTAATAATCCTTATCTATTTTCCCAGAAATCTTAATTTTTCTCGTGATAGTAGTTTTTGGACACGAGACTTTGTCATTGTCTTTTTATTATCGCCATAATCTTTCCATTGATACCAATTCGCCGAACTTATACTATTTTTGTTTTCCTTTTCGCTTTCTTACTTGCAGAGTTATTTTTAAACGATTTTGTACTAAATTTAGTAACGGGTATCAAAATTATCTATTATTTAAAAATAGTTCACTGCAAGTTATTCTGAACGATTGTTTATGTAAGAATTAGATTTGTTGCTATGGATAGGTCAACATTGGATTATGTACGAAAGTTTCTTCTTTGAACGATTATCGGTAATCAGCAAATTTATCTCGTTTCTCTCATGACGAGCGCGGTTATATACGGATGAAGACTCATCATCAAAGTCCGAACAGAGAAATATTTCAGTGCAGGGGAATGAACCAAAACTCGACGTGGTGTTCAACCCTTATATTGTTTTCGTTTGGGGTCCTCTTTGACGCGAACCTTTTCCAACACCATTCGCTTTAATTCCTAAAAGTCATACCTACTTAGCCTCTTTTTCACTGCTTGGAGCCACAAGTTTTTCATTAACGAATATGTCATCAATTTAGATTTAAATTATTCAGCATTTATTCTGGAGGAAGTTTTTCGTATTCCATTATCGGAGATTTAATTTTCAATTTTATCATTAATCCTTCCAATATATCAGAATGGAAGTGGCATGACACCAACGAAATTTCGATGTACGAATGTGTTGATTTTCGAAGTTTGCTCGTCAAAATGTTTTTCGCGATGTTCCTTTGGCACGTTGATGACAGGCCGTCGGAATGCCTCTGGAGGTCAGCTAAGGATATAAACGCTCGTTGAATACAAGGTGTTCACTTAATGTGTATAATCATCATTCTGAAATGGAATTTTGCATGTTTGAATGGACTAGCGACTAGCTGTATATACTATTCCGATATTATCTTGGATGTGTGGAGAAAACTTCGAATCACTAGGTCTGTAGTTCGCTTATTCACAGTCGAATCAAGACAAGTTATGATGTCCCAATTTCTGATTTAATCAATCACGTAGTATTTCGTGAAATGGCAAACATTGTCATTTAATTTCACTTCTTCCGTGCAAGCACCTTCAGAGTATAATACATTTTCGCTTGGAAATGATTTTATATGTTGAATTAATCTTTTTTCATGTTGTCTTCATGATGTGAGTTTCTTAAAAAGCTATGAAATGTGGCAAACCTTTAATCTTGGTCACCCACTCACCCATCCAGGTTCCAAACTCAACGCGTGTTTACGGTCGACCGGGCGAACGGAATTAAATTTGACGACGAATTCTCCAATAGTGATTCCAACCTAAATGTTGAGATCCATTTTTGGCTGAGATTCAGGCATTTGGACTGAATAATAGCGCTCCCGTTGATAGGAACCAGTGCGCAAAAATGTTTGTTAATAACTTGCCTCGCGTTTAGAGAAGTATGTATACTCCATTCACTTTTATAAAGTATCCCGGTTGGCCATGATTTAGGTTAGATCAAGTTCTTTTACATGAAACTGACGCAGGTTGCCCTCGTGAAAATCAAATAATTCTGAGAGATGTTGCCAATGCTATTTTCTATTTTCTCTTTTTCAACTTTGTAAATGGGGTTAGTTCTTTTAAGGTTTAAGGGCCCCCGCAGACTGCAGACTTTTTATCGGCCGATAGTTTGGTCGGCTTCTTAATCAGTATGGAGAGGAATCGCTGTAGTGTGCGCACATGCATTCCTCTCCATACTGATTAAGAAGCCGACCAAACTATCGGCCGATTAAAAAGTCTGCAGTCTGCGGGGGCCCTAACTGTGACACAGGATTCGTGGTACTACTACATTCTCATACTGGAGTATTTCAAGGTGTGCAAAAAGATATTTAAATGTCTTCTGTAAGATATTTCTTGGGAATTTTGTTCGAAAAGTGGGGAATTCCATATGTCCGCTTATTCTGTTCTTTTAAAAGTTTTTCTGTCGGGTTTTTCGAGTACTTTTATTCTTCTTTCGAATAGACTATCACAAATTGAAATGTCAACACTCGATTTTTGATTTCCGTAAAAGAAAATAGTATAAGTGAATCTTTCAACCATGTATATATACGCGAAATATTTCCAGTTTTACCACAGAAAAAAGTTTCTTGAAAATTTGCCAGGTCTTTGGAATTATTGAATGCACATAATTTTTTCTCAAATTCATTAGTTTCCCGAAGTAACTGAACATAAATACGTAATTACTACGACCCCTATGCTGAGAGGACAACGTCGCTTAGTTATCTGACAGGAAAATGACTATAAGCAAACATTTTGGGAATATACACGGTGAAATGTGTCAGAATTTCATGGCCAACCGGGATACTTTATAAAAGTGAATGGAGTATAGACATGAATTCCTATTTTTTGTCATTCCGCGTATACTTCGGAATTGATTTTGAGAAATATTTCAAAGTGGATGGCAGGATTAGTCAGGGAAAATTATAGGTTGCACTTCATTCTTCAGTACCTTTTCTTTCATCCTAAGTCAAATTTTCCACGAAAAATAATGATAGTTATATCGGTCCTCTATGCTAGCTCTACTCACATATAACAACTTTTTTGAAGAAAATTTAATTATCCTAGATTCTTCAATAGAAACGCGGTCATGTTGAAAATTTTGTCTTGATCGCGCTGTTTCCCAGTTGATTTTATTGAAATATGCCTCAATTTTCTGCAGAAAATCAGATGAAAAATAATTCAGACTCCTCACTTGAAGGGTGCCTTTGATTATCGTTGAATTTATACAGGTGTGAAAAGATGAAAGTTGCGAATACTCTCATGAGTTTGCCGCGAAAGGAAATTCTTGGGAGTTCCTGTTCATCGAAATTTTCGCAATGTTGACAGCATCGCCGCAAAAATTGCCCATACAGGTAGGACAGTCAGTCTACCCACGTAGTAGGCCACGCGCGCCGGCCTTGTTCATTTCGCCCTAAAGAATCGATCGTCTCCTACCCTGAACCGAATCAGGTCACTGTGTTTGCAGGTGGCCCCCTTCCTCGTGTATCCACCGTATATTCAGATAATTGAGTCTAGCAAGGTGTAAAATTGCTCTTGTAGAATGAATCTCTGCATCAACAGGCTAATGAGCCTAGGCTGATCTCGATCTTGCATTCTTTCATTTCTTTCTCGGGGTTGTTTCCTTCCGCAACGTCAACCTTAACAAATCACTGGATCAAGATAGATAATCCATACGAATAAATAGTTTATCCCGATAAGTCACTTTGTTGACCAAAAACATATTTTCTTTATGAAGAAAATTTATTCATTTTGCCAATAATTTCATACCAAGGCTGAAATAGTCAAAAATAATAAAGAATACCTAAAATTGACTTTTAGAGAATTACCGTTTTTTTTTGTTTTTTGAGTATTCAGTGTGGAGCGGGCTACTCACACTACCTAGATTGCTCCTTCCACAGGCGTATGAGTTGCAAATTCCCAACTGAAAGGTCCTAGATTGCTTCTGTCACCTTCAAGCAATTCTCTTCATATCGTTTTAGGTGTTCTGTTCTGAATGCAACCAAAAAGGAAATTATTATTTTGCAGGAATCTGGTTAAATCCAGGACAAATTAATGAATGATATACAATAGGTCCCAGAATTAATGATAAAATCTCATTATAACAACGAATTGATGACATTCGATGTCTTGGCAGATTTTACATCTTCTGAATTTTCTCACCACTTCTCAATTTCTTGTAGTCTCTAAGTCTCTTATTATTTCAAATACATTTCGGATTAATATATCACGGTAGAACCATTACGAGAATGAGGCACCCAAATAATATAGATACTCCATAATCCACCAAACGACTTACTATATTCAAGCACCAGCATTGAGCCAATAAGATACAGACTAAATACCCTTTTAACCAGATTTGTTGCAAAACTCAGAAGACAAGAAGATGTATTAGCCCTCTACCAAGATGATAACAATCATAGCTCCTCAAGAAAACACCCGAGACAGACCCTATACAGTATATTTGGAATTTAACATAAAAATTATTATTGTTCCTTTTTTTTTGTACAATACGTGAAATATAATAATAATGTATTTGAAAGAACAGGCTGAAGGACCCAAGGTCGATGGCCATTTGCTCTGCAATAAATGACAGTTATCTTTCTATCTATATCACGGTAAATTACAATAAAAATGATAGGCCATTTTTCCAAAATCAAATTAGATTAATAGCATTACAAATATTGCTGAATTCGAGCAATAAGGTATGCCTTAATATTTACGCAATTTTCATGGACATCAGTACCAGTTTTAATGATTCCATCGATTTTGTTGAAATCAACTAAGATCTTTTTTCTTTTCAGATTTTTGAATCATCAGGAACTGAGGAAATCTGAGGGGAAGAAACCATTTTACATTTGCTCTGGGCTTTGGCCTGTATATCCACGTGAAAACGGTTTCAAAATCAGTATTCCAAAATTGCTGCCATGGGTCGTAAGAAAATCCAAATATCCAGAATTACAGATGAACGGAATCGTCAGGTAAGCTATTCGAAAATATTGTTAATCATTAATGTGTATCAATTTCACGGGGGCGGTTTTCTTTGATGAATTGATGATAGGAACGCTTGCTTTGCTACGTTGTTACCTACAGCCTGGAAGATTTGAATATCAGAAATAATGCAGACCTCGGTATAAAAATAAAAATAATATCTATAAAAGCTATATTCTAATCACACGATGATGACGATTTGTTGGCTCCCGACTTGACGTCACTGCTTTAGTTGTCACATTGTAAGTGCAACTAATTAAAACCTATGTCTTTTTTCAGGTGACATTCAATAAACGCAAATTCGGAGTGATGAAAAAGGCATATGAGCTCTCGGTACTATGCGATTGCGAGATAGCTCTTATAATTTTCAGTAGCAGCAATAAATTGTATCAGTACGCCAGTACTGATATGGACAAGGTGCTCTTGAAGTATACGGAATATAACGAACCACACGAGTCGCTCACAAACAAGAATATTATAGAGGTACATCTAAGCCAGCAGCAACTGTGTCCAATACTTGGCAAGTGCAGAAACGCGATGACAAAAAAATTACCCAAATTAAATACATTGGAAAATAACTAATGTCTTCTTTGACCTCGAGATGAAGTATACCTATCTGAATGTATTTTTTATCAATTCCTACATTTGCCATTATTCATCTCAGTTGTTGCTCAAGTTTCTTTGTTGATTCTAGACAGTAGCGCATATATTGAAAAACAGTGATTGAATGGAATTGCTTCAAGAATATCGAACTCTAACCATATCAGGAATTACTTTGATTTGACGAATATGTACAAAAAATTGATTATATCTCGTAAGCAATTCCATCAAATCATGAAACATGCTTGGTAGAAGTAGGCTAGCCCTTGAGGCTTATTTTCTCCATGAGCTGGTCCACTGACACTTGCAGGCACTAAATAAGAAGGAGCATAAGAACGGAGTTATGAGCCCTGACAGTCCAGAACCAGAAACAGAGTATCAACTGACCCCAAGAACTGAAGCTAAATATACAAGGATAGATGAGGAATTCCAGATGCTTATTCAGAAGAATCAGATGAATGGGCAAAGGGTAGGTGTATATTAAGTAAACAATACGCTTGATGAAATCCTCTTCGCATACTGAAAACTTCAGTGAGACAGTTGTTTCCAGAATTATATTTCTGATTTTTTGTGTGAAGGTGAACATGGGATCAAATTACAACCAGCCAGTGTCAGTTCCAGTGAATATAAGTTACAACGACAGTGGTCTTCTTCAATCCAGTCCGCAAATGGCACATACCAGTATAAGTCCTCGTCCATCGTCCTCAGAAACTGACTCGGTATATCCGAGCGGCGCCATATTGGAAATGAGCAATGGTTACCCAAATTCAGGATCACCAATGGGAGGTTCACCTTCCCCTGGTCCTAGTCCTGGACCTGGCATGAGCTCTTCCAAACATTCAAAACAACATTCTCCTGTATCTAGGTCTAATCTTCGTGTTGTAATACCCACTCCACTAGGAGGGCATGGCATTACCCAAGAAGATGTGGTGTATAGTGAGGTTAGTTATCCTGAAACTAGTAACACTTGGTCCTAATTTCAATTTTACATTAGGACTTTTCTTTGATTGAAGAATATCAATTCCAAAATATTTGAATTGAATATATTCCGATTGGTGTTTTTATGTTGCAGTCAGTTATCATAAATGATATCTTATTCCAGCACTCTCGAACGCAGTCAGCGTTGAATACACCTGTGGTTGCCTTACAAACACCCGGTTTATCGTCAAATTACTCAGGTTCTTTAAGTTCATCATTTGCCCCACAAGATTTCAGTATTGGTACTGACATGGGTCTCGGTTTATCATGGGCAAGCCATCAGATACCAACATCATTAGCACACACGAGCGGCTTACCGCACCTGGCAGTATCTAGCAGTACACCACCTCCTCAATCCTCTTCACCTGTACCGATTAAGATAAAAAGTGAACCAATTTCACCACCGCGCGAACACCATACGCATTTAAGTGCAGTGCATCATGGTCATATACAAAACATTAATTTAGCTCATAGTCATCATCCTAGGCCGAACTCTGCGGGTCAGATGCCCTCAACGCCCGGGAGTGTCACGCCTACGAACTTGCCTTCTCCTTCGGGTCCTTCGAGTGGCGACTACGAAACAGTTCAAATGCACAAGAGACCGAGGCTAACCGATTGGCCTTCTTAAATTTCTTCCGCCCAGAACACTCGAAGTGCCATAGTGCGGTCAGAATTCAATACTGAACATGAGTCTATTGCCAATTGTCATCCTTTGTGATAAACTTTGAGTCTAATTGAACGATAATGAATTGAAATTTATAAGCATGAAATTATTTTCTATAGAAAAAAGAATATTTGGGAAAAGGGTTAGTGTGGTGCGTTTTACGTATTTCATGATTTTAGTTGATTACGTATTCATCTTCAAAGGATTGGTCAGGAACAGTGGAAATTCAATATGAGACAAAGTTACACCATCAGTTAACATCACATATGTATGTCAGAAGGACTAAATAAGTACAATTATATTTGTAAATATAAAAATTGTCAATAATGAAGCCACAAAGTCACATCAGATTCTTAGAGAAAATTTTACCCAGTTTAAATATTTCGGTGTTCCTTTTCAGTCCCTCTAAAGAGACACTCTGTGCCCCAAAAGATTTTCAAATAATTCTTGTATGTATCACAGTTCTCATTAGGATGCTCTTAATATGTTGATTGTTCACAATTTAATTTTATGTAATTTCTGTACATAAAGTTTTTTTATTATATTTATCTAGTCTGTTCAAAATTTTCAAAGTTATTTGAAAATGTTTGTTGTATATGAATTCCGGAAGAAATACTTACATTATGAAAATTCTATCATTTTAATTTATCAATAAGTTTTATTTTGATGTAGGACATTCTGTACCAGTGATACGAAGTGCAATGTTGACATTTGAACATTTCAAAAATGGACCATTCAATTTAATTTCATAGAAGTTTGAGAAGTTATACAATTTGATTTTTTTTTAGTTGATATAAATTTTTATCGGGGTTTCATTTTTCATTCCGAGTTTTTTATCTGATGATAATATTGATTCAATAAAGTATTCGATTCAATTGGAAATTCGTTAAAAACTGATCCATCATTTAGCACCCGGACTTCCCCATTCTTATGATTTTTTTTGGGATTATTTTCACCAGGTTTGCATTGAATCAATTCTTTTATTAGTATCTGTTTTGATCTTGCTCCAGGAAATTATTATAAATAATAATTTTCTGAAGCAGAATCTCGTATTTATGTGAAATATGGTCCAATTGAAATTCACTGAAAGTATTGCTGAAAATGAACAAGTCAAACTGAAAGAAGTTCGGAATATCACTCTGCTTAATTAGTTATCTGAATCATTTTTATTTGAAAAAACTTGATAAATATCTTTGTCGAATATGGTCATTGGTGTACTGTAAATGGAGGACTAAAAAAATTATTACTTATTTTATCTAATTCAATGACAGGATTTTTTCGTTTCGTATTCCTTTTTGAGACTGATAAGAGAAATTCATCAAGGTCTTTCGTATAGAATTCTACTGTTGTTACAAAACTCCTGTAAATATTTTTTAGTGTTAAATATTCCAAAAATGATTTTTTTCTGATATTGAAACTTGGTAAAAAGATTGTCCTCGAACACATCTTCAAATCAGCTAGATGAATCAAACTTTTAAGAGAAGCAGGATGATTATCTAGATTTACCTGATACGTAATCGCTTCAAGTTCTTATCAGAAACAAGCATAAATATAGTGCCATTATTTTCATGTAATAATTAGGATTTTTTATAAATGTTTTTAGGCGAATAGGATATTATTTATAATATACACTTGTTAATTCAGCGAGAATGCATCCACTAACATTTGAAGTCTATGCAGGAAGATACTTTGAAATATAAATATTGGTGCTTTCCCAACTGGATATCGGCTGTCAACGTGGATGACCCACTATACTTGCAAACAAATGAAGAAGGATTTCTCACAATTTTACACAACTCTCCTGGTAATCTCATATTCTTGTATTTTGTATTCAAATATGTCATAACAGAAGATGGAATAATCATGCTTCATATTCATGTCAGATTTACTAAAACTTGATGAATATCCTCTATTACCATTCACTATGCATAAATGGTTACAATCATTATATAATACCAGAAACACATTTTCTCAAAATATTTTTTGTATGGGTAGGCTGAGATTGAAAAAGAACCTCTACCTACCTCCTGCGCACCTAATGGTATGCCATACAAAATGATTCTCCTATATACTGTTGGTTTTGTTTTTTAGCATTCATCAAAAGGATATTCCTTGGTGAAGAATCCCATCCTAAGAGCCACTGACTTAAAAAAAAGTTCAATCATTTAGCCTATGTATGCATAGTGTTTTGATGTGTTTGATGTTTCATCAGAGTTCCGCATATTCCAGGAGCATTGTGAAACAACTCATTGTTCATTGTTACCGAGTAATTGTAGGCATCTGATATACTGTGTGGTCTCAAATGTCGTCCGTTTGTGTTTGAATGTACTACTTCCCTGAGGAACATAGAGTGTTCATTGTTGTAGCCTTTTCAATTTGTTTAAAATTTCAAAGTATGATATCTATTCTATATATTGACCTAAAGAAAATTGAAATTATCTAGTTATACATGGATATATGATCATATATTTTATCTACTGTTGTGTGCACCATCCTTGCACATAGTTTTAAAATTATAATCCAGATCTGGACTGGTTAAATCTGTTTAGTCGGATGACCCTATCTCCACTGAACTATTGTAGAAATGCCTTACTCACAGTGCCTCAACAGAATGTATATCTCTAATTATGTACACATCATTTGATGTTTAAAAGTATGTATTGTATTCAATGGTTTTCAGCAACCTGAAATTTCTATTGAAAGCTATGTGTTTGAGCTTATTGAGATTTACACTAGGGCAGCTACCTAAATTTTAATATTTTATTGGAAAGATTTATGCATATACTATAAACTTGTTATCCCTCAAAATTGTTTTGATCTGTTGAACCTATTTTTCTATCAATATTTTATTAATAACCAAAGAACTACATAACATTCAAGTATTCAGAGTTTATTTTAAAAAAAAGCTATGTTGATCTTAGGCTTGACAAATGCAAACTTGTCCTTTATGATTGTCATATACATACAGACAAATGCTGTTATACGTAGCTTTCATTACCAATTGAGGGAATCTTAAAAAAACCATCATATGGACAAAACATTCTGGTTCAATTTTGTCATCAACTCACAGGGTATTGTTCCATTCTAGTTACACTTCACTCTGCTGGAGAGCCGCTTCTTGTGCCTTCTCATTATCCTGAATACCTTTTCAATCCCCATCCCTAATATGTCACAGCACTATTGTCTATTTTCTTGTTTAAGATTACTATTTTATTTATCATCATTGTTTGGAAATTATTTCGGCCTTATTTTGATTGGACGAAATGTCATTTCACTATAATGTATGAAATATATATAGTTTTAACATTGTTAGATAATAGAGCATCAGAATTCATCACATTGGACAGGTATTTCTTTTTTCAGCTCATTGAAATCTGTAATATTTTTCTGTTGATCTCTTAGTCTCGCCAATGCATATGTTTTCATCATGTAGAACTACTTATTAAGCAGTAATTATGTATACATGCAAATTTTAAAAGACCAATGTGATCTCCTAAAGACATAGCTACTTATTGAAGAGGTATTCCATCAATGACTATACAAAGCATCATATTATAGAGTACAACAAGAATTGAGTAACTCGTGGCAAATTTGAAACTCGAGTTATGAAGGTACAACTTTATATGGGTTGATGTGTCTAATTCATTTGAAACATACCCGTTTTTCTTTCATAGTTTTCAGTTTGGATTTGAATTCCTCCATGGCATATACTACGTCCTTTTGGCGTAGGCAATTTCAATCATGTGCAATATTAATCTGAACGTTAATTTATCAATAATGTAATGAGAATTTAAACCAAATAAATTTGTTTGTTACATGTTGTATAATTATTTTATCTGAAACCTCTCAAACCCGGATCATAGGAACATGGTGGTTTAAGTGATAATTACATTGATTTCTCACTCATTCCAGCAAGTTCTACATTATCGTTTGCCTCAGATGCCCTGCAACTATCAATTTCCTTGTTTTTAGTTAACGTATACGATACTCTTTTTTCCTATCGAGGGATTTTGGCCACATAAATTGACGTTAAACTTTCGTGTCACAAAAATAATAATTTTACTATCTTTCACACTTTCATAATTCAAAAAATGGAGTGATTTTCGTCGTTTTTCAGTAACAGAAATTTAAGAGAACTTTCAAGCCCTCTAAGGTGTGGATAAAATGACAACACATTGAAATTGCCAACTTTATTTATTTGGAACATATTCATAAATTTCAACAAAAATAAATTCATAATAGAAACAAAAATTTATGTAAAGCAATAAAAAATTTTGAATGAAAATCATAAAAAGTCAATTTTACATATAACAATCGGAAATAATCTGGACGTATCAAATCGAAGACTAGCCACTTATTTTATTGTATAATTCCAGTTTAAGTGAAAATACTTGAATTAACGTTGGAAAATTGAGTTAGTGACTCAAATTCTCTAGTTTCGAATCTTTATAATAAATTTCATCTGGTCAATTTTTAAATATACATATACTCTATCATAATTTACACATTTGTTTAAAATAAGAACAGTAAATCTACCCTAACACCTACTATATAATTTCACTTTCAGGTTAAATCAATCTTCATTAATACCTTGGAATGTTGTCTCATCACATAAGTAATCTGATAAATGTTTGTTATAAAAATAATTAACTGAAACGTTTTTGTTCATTCATGAACTGTCAATAAATGAAGAACACACTTGTCAACTGACCAACAATCACAGGAATAAACAAAAACGTTGCCTTGAGCAAGTAATTACTGCCATGAATATATATGCAGACATCAACAGATTTGTGCGATCTATATTCAAAATCAAGCGGCAAAATGAAGAAATTCAATAAATACAGCTCATTTCCACACAATAAAAAAATACTATTCATAATACTTTAAATTTTTTTAACACAGACAGCAAAGATAAAAATTGTTACCACAGTCGCACTTATTTCATATGTGATATGTAGATGTGATTATCAAAATAGTGAAGGGAAGAATTTTAGGTGAGGTAATCATTAATGGAACTTGTATAAACATTCTTACAATATTTTCAACAAACACCCAAGATGTCATTCCAGCTGTTTATGATCAATCTAGAGTTGTAAACTATTATATTACGAGCACATAAAGAGTATTGAGTCAACCTGTGACAACAAGAATCGAATGCACAAACCTTCACTTTGGGTTATATATAATCTGTTGAATCATCTTTAAAACAATTGCTTCCATACTTCATTATTATCCAACAGGGTAGTTCCTTTATAGATCTATGCTTTTTAGGAACAAAGTGGAAAATGATCTCCGACGCACCATCCAACTGATAAATGTATATCACAAGAAGTAGGATTTCAATACTAGCAACATTTTTTGGTAGTGAATTGATTGGCTTCGAATTATATCTTATAGTTCTCACAGGTTAACTAGATACTTCTGGAAACAATGAAGATCAAGCAAAAGGATTAAGTTATTTGCAACATTTCAATATGTTGAATGGAAGACTTGTAAGAATTTAGCGGAAGCAGAAAAACATCTTGTGTGCATAATAATAAACTTCGTAAAAAGATTTCTAAAAATGCATAAAATAAGAATCACAACTAGATTCCATGTTGGAAAATAAAAATTGAAATATTAAGTTACTAGTGCGTCATGGCAGTCAAAACTTAAAAAAAGTCAATACAAAATTGTACATAAACTTAAATACATTTAATACTGTGCATATCTTTTTCAGAATGTAGTGCATCACAAAGGTTAAGTACTGGAAGGTTTCATAGAATTTGTTTTGAGTTTTCAGATCAACAGAAGATTTTTAGTGATGTGATATCAGCGGAGGTCTATCCAATAGAGACGAAGCTTCAAATTCGGGAATGTTGTTTAATTTGTAGTTTTTCTTCCAATAGTAAAACGGAGGACCTTCACTCATGCAATATTTTCTATCTAGAGGTAAGTCATTTTCTACATAATACATCAGATAGAAGTTACACATCTCGTGCTGATTAGTTGGCCTATGGAAATATATAAATTGATCCCCACATCAAGACAAGAATGAATTTTACTCACCCTACGAAAGTATATGAATCTCTGCTTGAACTATCCATTGTACATCTGGCTGCCTGTAATGAATTCAAATTATTATGATAAAGGAAATACAGAAGTAGTAATTAAAAGCTTCAATCTCTTGGATCTTCATTTCAGGTTTCAAATTCAAACATACCAATCTTTGATCAGGCCCTATAGGGTTTTTGGTGAAAATGGGATAGAACATTTGTGGTGTCATAGGATCTCGTTTGCCCAATAATGTCCAATGATCTCTTCCGAATTCATCGCGATTAATTGTATATCCTGAAACGACGCGTCCTAAAAACATAGTGTCAGTACTTTAATTTTAACCAGTAAAATCTTAACATACCCAAACCATGAGTATGTACCCTGTAAGCAAAGGGATGTATGACTTTTCCTTCATTTATAGAACAATCAACTTCTAGATGCGTTATAGTTTTGGGTGCAATTTCACCCCCAGTTCCTAGCAGAAGAACACCTGCAAGCTTATTGAGTCTGAAAATATTGTTTAAGTTAAAACATTATAAAAGCATCAACTTATTTGATTACTTACGGCGTTTCAGTGTACATCAATGTCAATCCAGAATTGTCAAGCTCATTTTCTGAAAAACCAACATGAAAGCATGTCTGGATACAAAGTATCTATCCATAATATAAATCAGTGTTTCTGCATCTTTTAGGATTTTTTTGTGCAATAACTAATACATGATTTTTCAGTGTTCAAAACTAAATTAGATAATTACCTGGCAATTTATGTGAATAATGCAGCTGTATAACTAAATATTTTATGGTTGTGTTTTCCCCAACTTGGAAGCCTACTCCTTCTGGTAGTGTTAATGCTTTGGCATCTCTGGCCCATGCATAAATGACCTGTAACAAAAATGTTATTACATATTTAAATTTATGTTTTTGAAATACTCACATGGGTACCACTGGAACAAGGGGGTCTCTCCTTCAAGTTGTTCGTTTCAGTCATACTCATTTCGCCACAATCCCTTAAACATGAATTGCCTATTATAGATGCAACTGATAACATTGATAATGACTTACCAGTAAGGATCATTACTTCCAGGTTCTGTACATCCAAACAAAATCATATGATGTATCCTATCCATTGTAGCATTTGGTTCAAAACCAACTATAATAACAATTATTAAGTTACGACGAATTTAATGCAAAAACTCCAACTTACCAATATAGAAGTTTCTCTTTGGCACAATTTTAGCTGGAGTACAGAGATACAATTCATCCTAAGTGAAACAAATGAAGGAAAATAAATCATAAATGTTATTATTGTCGAAGAATTTTTAGGTAGAGAGATGGGAAGTGTAAAATATATATGTGATGTCATTACTGTGAAATAAGATGTACGTGTGGGAATTTCCAGATGTTAGCAGAAAATCGTGGGAAACTTTGCAAAAATCTATCATCTACTCACTCGGTCAGGATGGACATTGGGCATTAACAGCGGAAATTTTTGAACGTAGGAGCTACATGGGGAAACTACGATAATAAAAATGCTCAACGGTATACCCAACATATGTTTGTCCTTCATTATTCAAATGCCATTAAATCGATTTTTCCGTTCACAAGATACCTCAACCGTTCGCGACTCGTCAACCGCGTTCTTCTATTGCGGAAAAGGAGGAAAGGAAATCAAGGAAAACCTGTCAGATCTGTTTCAGAGTATGCAACCAATAATGCACGATCTTAATTGTAAACAAGTGTTTGTACGGGTCGCACTGACAGTGTAGGGCCAAGTTCCCAATATTATTAATTTTTTTTTTATTATAATGGTTATACATATTTATATTCATGACATATTTCTGAATATTTTATTTGAATAATTTCAAAAGCAATAATGACGATAGCAGGTTCATTATTTCAATAATTTTTCCAGGAACGCAGCCAAATGGTTTGAAAATAAAACCAAAACTAGAAAAGTCTATGATGTTAGGTTATGTTTGAAAATTTACTGTAATTGTGTTGAATTTAATCACGAAGTCAAAAACAAGCAGCGTAATGAATCGTGAAAAGTTTCCATGCAGGAAATTTTCTGTTTCGAGTGATGATCTTATATTAGATATATAGTATAAACAATACTAAATGATTATCCAATAATATAAAGACATTCTAATATTGAGGCTTGTACATAATCCTATCACTATGAACAAGCCAGATCAAGTGGAAGAATCAGATGAAATAACAATGACCCCATCAGAATTGCATATCCTTTCAGAATTAGACAGGTAAGATTGATAAAATTAAATGATTTCAGAATTAACATAATATTTCACAGCCGTCAGTATGGTTTTCTACTTCTTCACAAACCTGAAAACGAAACCAAGAAAGCTTTAGTGATAAAAGTGAGTACATAATATATCACGATTGGTTCTGTCACTCCTCAAAATTAAATTTTTAGGCAGTCAAATATTTGGAGCTAATGGTTATACAAGCAACAAAACAACATGTTGTTCAGAAAGAAAATGAACCAATAAATCACCAAAACAAGAAAATAAGCATAGATCCGAAGACCTGGGTGAAATTAGGACATTTTCATTTGCTTCTAGAAGAGTATAGAAAAGGTATGGGAGATTACAATTGGGAAAAAATTCGTTCTAATCACTTCTCTATTTTAGCTCTTTCTGCATATCAAATGTTTTACAAGACGCAGGCTGAAAATCATTGGCAGGATGCTTCATTCTTGTACGGTCTTGGGTTGGTTTACTTTCATTACAACTCGTTTCAATGGTGAGTCTTTCGAATTCAAATGGAATTATTTATAGTAGCCACTATATTTTTGTGACCTAATTAGGTTATCTTATGATACGTAATAGAATTAAATTCAACAGAATTCTTTGAAAAGTTTTGAACATTTTTTCGATTTTGAAAAGGGCGTTTTCGAACTAGCAATTGGAATTTTACATCATTTGACCGAATTTTCAAGAATATAATTTTTTTCTTGATACTTGAACAGGAAATCTGTATCTCCCAGATTTTTGAGTTCTATATTACAGGGATAGATGGCGCTTGGAGGATTTTTGTGAGCTTAAATACGTTGAATTGCTACAGTTATTGTAATTCAGAAATGATGAAGATGCAGTGTATAAAATGCGTGATACAGGTGTCTCAAAGCAAAATCTTCTTTAAGAGTTATGTACTTAGTTCATACCTCGAGAAGCGGAATAATGGAAAATTTCTTGTGATGCAAGTTATTGCATTTAAATTAATTCATCGAAATGACAAGTTATTCCTGGTTTGCTTCAGGTAATAAGTGTGTACAATTTATTTTTGATCAGGATATGAATTGACACCCTTCATCAATGGAATTTAGTGACTACTTGAGCAACGTAAAGTCTCAAGTTATGTAGTCCAGTAACTATTAGTAAATCTTCGTTTAATTTTGAGTTTTGAGGAAAATTCATCAGCGAAGATGAATTTTACATTTTTTCAAGCATTATTTTCAGGTAAAATCATGTTAAATACAATAAAAAAAAAAGAATTTGTTATGCAACTACTGCAGATACGACAAAATATCAACAGACTTTTTCATAGAAAATTAGAATTTGATTGAAGTGTTACAAAGAAAAAGTTTTTTCAATATCGCCTAGTATTTTTCTAACGTGTTTGGGGCTCATGTTGATATTAAATTTCCTTCCCCAAATAGGGTTTTTGGTCGACATTTAATTTCTGTTAATCGAAAATTGAGATTCATAAGTGTTATATGCCCTGTCCAGCGAAATTTCATGACAAAATTGATTTCACTTGACTCTTGAGTACAACAGTAATATTCTGAATGTTTCTTAGAATGTATGTATTATTTGGTTTTTAGGTTCGTCTATTCCTTCTATTTTATTTTGAAAAAGCTATATTCCTGACAAAATGCTTTTAATAAGTTTGGGGTCACTTGGCATCAGTAAAGTTAATTCAAAAATTGTTCTAATTATAGTCCATATACTTTCCTTATGGCTCGACGATGCGTCTGCATCTTTTCTGATTATATTATTTCTGGAAGTTAGAACAGCTGGAATTGTAGCATCTCAGTGTGAGACTTATTTTAATTGGATTCCAGATAGCACGGTGAATTTCGTAGGCGACATTCAAACATTTTCATTATTTCTAGGATGTTTGATCAGGTTTTTAGGAAATGTATGTAAGAAGGATGGAACGTCCTTATTCTTTGAAAATTATGTTGTAAAAGATATTTTCATCAAAACATTGCTAAAGCAATAATATTCGTATTGTACGGAGTTCACGTACACTTCTAACATGCGCTGAAGCATAAAAAATTGACTGGAATAAAGTCGGTGAGGTTATCTTGAATGATGCAGAAGTTATTAAATATTTTATTAATTATTGAATACGGAAGGCCTGTATTAGTAATGACGTTGTCGTAATGGACTTTCGGCATCACAGGAATTGATGGCTATCATCTTGTGGATTCTCCCTGTCGGAGCATATAGATCATCGTCCCGAAACACAATAGCCGATTAAAACCCTATTCGAACGAAGATCGAGACGTGCACGTGAAAATCTTTCCCTTTTTTCTTCTTTTTGACAACTTGTCTAGGCGACCTTGGGCTCCGAGGAGTGCACTGCCCACGGTTGCCCAACATAGTCCGATCGGTAAATGACCCCTCGTAGCTGGCCACAGTGCAGTCAAACATCCGCAGTGGTGTAGGTTCATCCTTAGTAAGGTTGGGTGGACGACGGTTGCTCGACAGGCGGGCCTCCGAAAAATTGCAATTTGTGAACGATTTACCGTTCTTCGAGATTGCCTTTGGTGTCGCACCACTTTCGTTATCACCGACGGATATTTTTTTATATCGGAGTTGTCCATGTACACCAGTACAAACTCTAAAACCTTTATCCAGTTGAAGCTTCGCGATAATAATTCTCTTTTGTTTTCTTGCATTCGAATAAGAGTTGAGTCAATTCAGAATCTGATATATAAAGTTGCTGAATGAAAAAATGGAATCGAAATTTGCCTATGCGTCATCCTGTTTGAACCAAACTCGCGTTAATATAAAGCCCCGGTTTATCATTGCCGTATTCATAATATGATTATTCTATTGGTTGATGATCATTCCATTGTGGAGGAAAAATCATGGATTTTTACCTTCCGTAACCTTCCTAACAAATTAATATATCAATGACAGACAATCTAGACAAGTGCAGACGGCCCAATTAAAAAGGTTTTAAACCCAGTTAAGAACAATTATTATTCAATATTCATTTTAGTTAACTCACCATGAATGATGAAGCTGGCCCTCCTTGTTCCACTGGTAGTAGTATTCGTGACATTCATTCTGAAAAGAGGGCTTTTGTAATCGGTATAAAAAAATGTTGAAGAACCGTGAACAGGGTGTTTTGATCAGAAGCTGTCTGCGTATCATCCCTATTAATCAAATTCGCATTCATATAAAGGCCCGTTTCATCATTTCAGCTAAAGTGAATTTTAATTTCGGCGGAGGTATGCTGTACTCACCTCTTGTGAAATTTTGGAGGTGGACGAACCTTTCTGAAAGGGACTAGGACACCTCACTTTTTCTGAAAGGAAAAAAACGAATAACACATATTCAAGAATAAAATGATATGAAATTTCTGTTTACAAAATCAGAATAGCTGGCGAAAATTTTCCTTTAATCAAAGAACAATCATGTAGACATCCTTCTCATCAATTCGTGCCGAATTAAGTTTGAGAAATACTTACAAAATTGACGCTTCCCGGCCTAGCATCTCTGTCACCGTTTCTGTTCATATCAATATATTTGTGTTATCGTCGAATTCCCTCTTCTTTCTGTTTTCATGAATATGAATTCTGTATAGCATTTTCCCCTTCGGAACGAAATTTCATTCTAGGGTTTCCCGATGTCTTCCATGTGTTCTCAATTTCTATTTATTAGTTATGTTTCATCAATTTTCTGTCCTTGACATTCGTGAACCACTCTTGGCTCCTGTTCTACGACGGAAAATATACGGATCAGATTTTTTTCGCTGTTTTGAAGACAGAAATAATGGTGTTCATTTTCTCAGTTCGGTTGTTTATCAGCAAAGCTTATTAAGTGCGAAGCAAATTCATTCATCATTCAGATGGCTGGTGGATTTTTGGTCGATGGTAATTTCTCAAGATATGGATAAAACAATATCAACTAATGCAATGGCTATACGGAACCTTCCATTTTGGAACAAAATAAACTTTTATGCACATATGAATTGCCTCTTCTTTGTCGTGATATTTTTTCATTCATGAAGAGAAGTTGATATCGAATTCCGGATTCGAAAATCAGTTCTGAATAGAAACAATTAAAATTTCAAACTCACCTTTCATAATATGCAACCATTTCACATACAATGCTTCGAACTTCCTCGTTTAATATATTCTGAAAATTGAATACCAAGAGATTTTTTTAGATATTTATTTCAAATGAACAAACTTTAATTGATGTTCAGTAAATCAGATTACAGTCTGCGTATAATTTTATTTAATCAAGAAATATTCATTCAGACATCTTTCATCATGAATTAGCGACGAATTTGGAACTCAAACTTGAAAAATATGGATAAATGAGAGAAATGAAAACTTACTGAATTGAAACTGCTAGGCCCTGTTTATTACTAAAGCTTCTTCGGGAAAAATTCATATTTCTGTGTTCGTTTCTTTTTCTTCATATCTATTATGGCATCGACATGGTTAAATTGTCTTCGTTTCTTCAGGATTTAAGTAGCTGGTCTGTCTCAAATTGTATCATCAGAAGAAACCATTTTTCTCCAAAATTAAGCTTTCTTCTCTTGAGGAATTTATATTGATGTTATGGTATGGGTGTATTTTCGTAGTTTACTTGTCTTCCCATTGAATGTGGCTGAGATATGACACCTCAAAAATATGGTAGGTTTTTCGTTGTCAATGGAACAACTAGGGCTCTATGCCGCTTATTTCGCAGTATTTTTTACGAATAAACCATAAAAGGAATACATTTTTAAGAGTTACCAAATTAATTTAATCCTTTTCACGATGATAATTTCAAATTTATCAAAATAAATGTTCAAAGTTATAATTAAAGGGTTCTAGGAGAACTATGAATTGTTTTTCTTTAAATAAAAAATACTGTCACGCCCCCTCATATATTGTAATTGTGAATTTATAAGAAACTTCTAAAAATTTGGTGACTTATGTAAAACGAAGCGTTATGTTTCCGGTTGTCATCAGTGTGTTTCGACAGCGCATTCGTATTTCTCCCGTTTTTTCGATCGCTCATGGTGTACCGTCCTATGTAAACTCCTAGATGACGTCACATCAATAGTATATTGAACTCTAGGTGCTGTGGAAGACAGATCCGGATCTGTTTGTACGGTTTTCGAGCAGAAGAGGGATTTATTTTTAGAGGTTGTTAATTTTTTATATCGGCCACACGTGATAGGTGGATGCATTGAATATCAACTCCAAGATGCATCCGAAAGAATCACGCATAATTATTCACAATCGTCATCGATTTGCTATTCAGTTGGAAGTTGTAGAATTTCAATGTACCAACGAATTACAGTTGCAATATTTTACAATGCAATATTCTCACGGTGGCTGATTTGTTCATGAAATTAAGCTTTAAGATTTGGGGAAATTATTCTAGCGTTGCATTTGGAAATTGGTCCTCATAAAATCCATTTGAAAGAATAATGAAGTGTAGAATACATCCGCGGTCAGTGGTTGCCCTGAACGGCATTACTTTCTATGAATATAGAAAATGGCATGAGAAATTGCTCCTTGCAACAAAGAAAAAACGATGAAATCAAGAATATATTTGAGTCAACAATTTATTTAATAGATGGTTCTGCAGCTAAATTTGCGTACTCATTTTGTATCAATTAGTTTGAAACGGTCATGTTTCTCTCAGGGCGTTGAACAACGTAAAAAAAAAACAACGAAATCAAGAAAATATTCGAGTCGGCACAAAGGACTTTCACTCTCATGTAGCATTTTAAGATGGCCGAGAAAGGACGGCATTCAACTATTTTCACATATATAATCCGAATTCATATATATGTTCAAATATTTCATCAACTTGAAATTGAATTAAGAATTAAACCTGGAATGCGATGTACCTTCAAAGTTTAATCCTTGAGATATAGAGAACATTGCAAATATTTATTATTTTTCTTGATTTCGTCGCATTGGAAAATAAATGTTTTGCTATGCAGTTGTCTGATATATATATCATTTCTGATGCACTGCTGTCCCTTTCAAAAAAATCTTTTGGCAATCATTGTTGATCCTCAAGGTAGAGAAAGCTTGAGGACTGATTTGATTTTTCCGTCTTTTCTTTTTGAATTGGAAAAAGTTGGTTTAGTTACAAGACAAATTCTATGTTGATATTGGAAAATTATTACAGAGAACTTAGAGGAAGAAAATATTCATGAAATGCAGTTTGAATTATTGACGAATCATTTCATTTTTCTTCGTTAAGAACGTCTTGAGTTGTATTCATCATTAGGAAAGCTTGTTAGAAAACCCGGGAGAACAAGGAAACATTGATGCGCTTCATTTAAGGTGGTTATTTCGGAAGGTAAAAATGAAATGGCCTAATGTCTGCTCAAATCCATTTGCAACTGTGATTGTTAAGAAAAAAAACATGAAATACAGAAAATATTTGTGCTGAAGCCATTGACAACTAGTCGTTGACGTTTTCCTTCGATTCTTCAGGGGCTCTTTTTACGACTCATGAGTGTTTTTTAAGACGGAAAAAAAGAACAATGAAATCAAGAAAGTATTTGGGTTGAAAGGGCACCAACATTTTTATATTATCTAGAATAGTTAAGCTACTTGTATGCAGCGATAAGAAAATATTTGGATTGACATCACGACAAAAACAAATTCTTTTTGAAATAAAAACAAATTCTTTTTGAAATAAAAACAAATTCTCTTCTAAATAAAAACAAATTCTCTTCGAAATAAAAACAAATTATCTTTGAAATAAAAATTATTTATCTTGTGAAATGAAAGCAAATCCTATTGTGGAGTGAAAGCAAATTCTATTGTGAAATGAAAACCAAATTCTCTTGTGAAATAAAAGCGAATTCTCTTGTGAAATGAAAATAAATTCTTCAGTGGAATTAAATAAATTATTCAGTGATATAGAAATGAATAATCCGATGAAATTAAGAAAATGCTCCATTGAAATAATATTCATATTGCCTCTTGGACCTGATGAAAGAAGCAAAATGGGATAAGAAATCATTTTTGAAGACTACCTTCAAGGTTTTGGGCAGTATTGAGCTCTAGATGCAGGGAAAATAGGCGAGCAATTATTGCAAGTACACCCTGGATTTCCTATTTTGATTTCGTTGTTTTTTCTTTGAATTGAAAAGAGTTCTGTTGCAACACAAATTTGATTGCGCACATTCTCGGTTTGGAAAAATTAAATGGTTATATATATGTCCCACAAAGCCCGGAAAAATAAAAAAAAAAGCACGGAAAAATTAGACCACTGAGAAAACCTCAACATTTGATCATATCGAATAAATACGAGTAATTATGAGGCCAGTTCAATTCCTATAGCTATAGAGAACATTGCGGACAAGAAGGTAAATGTTGAAAATAAACCCTGATCTCCCAATTTGATTTCTCATCGTTTTCTCTTTGAATTGGTGAAAACTTGTTTTGTTGTAAGGCGAATTATTTTGTTGATATAAAATATTACTATCAGCAACACCTGTATTGGCGAATAATGAGCTCTTATTGTGGCAGAAAAAAAACAAATTTGGGTTAACACCGTTGATTCCAGCATTCTGCGGTCCATCAATACTCTAGGATGGTGAGAACATTGAGGCTAAGGATATGAGAAATATACATTTCATTGATCTCATTTTTCATTCAACAAATGTAAAGGCCTGATATCTGGCCGAAAATTATATGTATAACCAGCCGTGATATTGAAGTCATTATTATTATCAGTAATAACACAACGAGAGTTGAGGTAAATAGCTATAAACTCAAGAATAAAAAAGAAATAATCAAACATTAATGAACATGTCCTGATCTCCCAATTTGATTTCTTCGTTTTTTCTTTGAAAACACGGAATGAATGGTCGGCAAAAGACATGGCATTTAAATTCATCCTGATCTCCCATTTTGATTTCATCATTTTTCCTTTGATTTGTATTTTTCTTGCAATTGTCTGTACCTAATTCCAATAGAAATGCTTGCGTTCTGAATGCTTGGATCGGAACTACAAACTTGCAATAGGGAGACTACGTGCACACTAGACGGACGCGACTGTCGGACGCTCGTCGGCTATTTTTATGTCCCAGTTTTTCTTCAGAAATTCTTCAGTCATAGACGAGGTTGCATAAAGATACGAGGACGAAACATTTAGTGGGTAGTAAAACGCTTGAAAACAATGCGGTATTACACATACGGAGCATTGATGCAAGTACCGTTACCTGGCATACTAGAGGAAATGACTTATGCAGTTAATATCACTCTTATTCACACCGTAACAGCGTTCACTATCGATTGATGCAATTCTTCTTCGTCGAAAGAGTGATAATACCCGGCCGAATTTCAGCCGAAGCAGCTTATTGGCGGAATCTCATACACACTGATCATGAAATAGCGAATAAAAACGATCCGTGTAGATTGAAACTTTGAAGGTGTGATTGCCGAAAAACTATATTGGCAAAGAAAAGATTGAATGAACTGAATTATGGTGAAAGTGTGGTGTTTGTTTATAACAAAACGGTCAATCATTACAGAAATATTTTATCTTATTCACCATAAGAGTCAACTAAGGGCCATAACCTCAAGTTTTGATCTTATTATACCATGGTAATAAAATGTTCGAAACATACAAAGCATTCCTTCTGGTTGAAAATATTCGAATGCTTTGGATGAGCACAAAAAATCAGTGAAATCGAGAAATTATCTGGATGGGAAAAGCTGAAGACAGGCTTATCATTTCCAAGGACAACTCTGCAGAGTGGAATCCTAGTTCTTTGTCCGAAAACAGGGGCAATGCTTTTCGAAACCAGCGGTACGTGAGTTCTATTGATACTGCACTAAATTCAAAGAAGAATCTCCTGCCCCATAGTAATTATTTTTACCTGCTAACCTGAGCAGGTAAGCAAATGCTCATTCGCGAACTCTTTGGAGTTCAACAACCAGAAATCCATTTGTTGCATCCGAAACTCATAACGATAATGAAAGTTTAATTTGATTGATTTCTGGGAACTTCCCCCACAATCCACCAAAAAAAGGCGTTGGAAAAAATCTCCGCTTCAGTCTAGACGAGAGAGAGAGAGAACGAGATTATAATATCAGATTCAACCTTGGCAGAAAAACTTGATCGCTCTATCGCCTAGCGGTTTAGGGTTTCGCAGCATTCAGGATTATATTTTTTTTCCCCTAATTATCTACCGAAACTCATATAGACCTAACCTGAGGTAAAAGAAATTGTACCTTATAGTTCCCCCCGAATAGTTTAATTCACTATCCGAATAATCGTGAAAAGTGTGATTTTATATCAGATAAGGACCTTACTTGCTTTAAACCTAAAGCGTTCTCGAGAACTGCACGTGAAGAAACGTTCGAACTAATAAGCGAGAGAAGTCCTATAATTGCGTAATATCTGTGCAAGTGCAGTTCGAACAAAGAACATTGCTAGTTAGTTCACTTCGAACCAAATGCCCACGCTGTATGGCGAGCCCCCTTTAGATGCGCGAGAGCCTCTATTGTTCCGATACTTTCATTGCTTTGCAAATGTTCATACTAACTTGTCGGCAACTGTGGATCGTTGAAGTGACATCAATTTCTGTACATCGTTTTCCTCAATGAAAATGTCTGATTGCATACATTTCCTACTCTTCTGTCATGTGTCATTGCATATAGCGAATGCAACACACCAATTTGTACCAACAAATTTTGGCAGGGAAAGTGATTGATTCGGATGTTGCAAGATATGAACTTGGCACAGGTAATAGGAACTAAGGCTTTTCGTCCATTTTTAACTTTTGCCTCAGTTCCAGTCTGTGAAATGAAATTAAACTGAAAAGTTATGATTTTTTTCGTCGCGGAATTTTCATCGGATACGGTTGATGTCTTCTTGGGGGTTTGTCCCTCACCATATGAACTTGGGTTGTAGAGCCACAGCCACCAGCGATTGGAGGTGCGTTAGATTTTGCAACCGTTTTCCCATTTTACCACATGGAGGAAAGTTTTGGAGATTTGATAAGGCCAATGAAGAAGACTCGACTGAAAGATTGTTTCTGTCCAAGGCCTGTACTTTCTAACTAACAGACTGAGATGTTGGAAGTCCAGTATGAATAGCCAAAGTTGAGGAAATGAGTTTTCGGAGTCGGCTTTGGGAACTAGATTTCGGATTTATTTTGAATCAATGGTAGAAGGTAATGAACTGATAATTCAGCGATGAATGAATAATTAATGACAGAAAGACTTAAATGATTGTCTCGCCAATTGAGACACGGGCCTATAATATTCAAATCTATGGTTCAACGGCTGGCGAGTGAAAACTCACATCGAATATTCTTTCATGAACTCGAAAATGCCATCGAGCTATAAAAAATATAATGGGAACATTAACAGCAGGATTCGGGAACGAAATGTGCGTCTTTATAGACCTCCTCGTGGTCTATTTTGGACGGGCGAATTACAGAACGTTAAATTCGGCGATCTTGATCTTGAAATTTCGAATCGGCCATGCAATGCAAGTATCTTCTGACATAACTGAGTGCAATCGGTATACTCCGGCGGACACAGGATTTGAGTTGCAGAAGCACTAAACGCACGTACCGTTCTCTTAGCTTCGCTCACCTCCGTTTCGTATATTCCACTCAACGATGCATTTTAGGGTGCCTTAGCAAGCTTTGGTCGCACGCTCAGTTGGCTCAGAGGTTTGCGAGGGGCACGGGTGCCGCGCGAAGGTTCGAGAGTGAAGTTTTTGTTTGTTTTTATCGTTTCCAATAAAGTGTTCGATAGAAGAAAGTGTTCAGAATGCCATTAAGTGTTCCTTACTACGATCACCCAAGTTTCATCATCAAAGTGTCTTAGTGCGGAAATCCATCCCTATCGTGTTTATTTATAATATATATAATTATAAGAAAAAATAATTAAGGAGATACAGGACTACACTATTACCGATTCCAAAGGTAAGTCACGGTCCTAACTGAATGTTTTCGATGAGATACGAGTGTTACTTGCTTCAAGGGTAGGTGTCCTTGTCAATTAGGGGATGCTACCAGCGATGTTTAGATTCGGTAATCATCCGCCATGTTGCGTGTGACTTACCTCACGTCATCTTCGAATCTGCTTCCGCAAACTGACGTCATATTATTGTAGGTATTCCTGACAGTGTTAATAATCACCCACTTGATTTTTTCCACTTGAATATAACTCATTGACAGTTAAGACGATGTAACGCATCACCTTCTAACCAACCATCAATAAATCACATTCTTATTTTAACCGAATCAAAAGACTAATAGGTAAACTCGACCTGCAGTTCTTCGATTCAACAAAGGTGTTCAATATAAACAAAAAACGATAAGCCAATAATTTTTTTTAAACAGCGATAAGTGAATCCGCCAATTGCCTACAATATTTACCATTATGTTATCAATGATTCAGGTTTTGTGCATCAATCATTATTGCTTTCTGTTTTTATTCTTCAATTTCTACCAGGTAAAAATTTAATTCAGGCGAGCACGTTAACATGCGTGGGCGTAACCTAGCTACAATGAAAATCTGTTGAATGGAAGTATAGAATTCATTGAGAAAAGTATACAATTTTGAGTAAATGTTGGTGAAAAAAAAGCATGCACTTAAAATGGTACAATTGCGAATTGGCGAAGTCGCTGGGTAACATAAACAAAAATAATCAATTGTCTTATTTGGTTTAGTCGTTCCCAGAAAAGGAAACTAATTGATAGCTTTTTATAGCCCATATTATAGGATTATATTTGCTTAGAAATCTCAAGAGCCATTTATAAATTCGAAATAGAAACATCCCCCTAGTTCTTATATTTTTTTTGTATGGAATAATTGTTTCTGTGTGAAAAGTATTTACTGGGACTATTTATTATTAATGCCCTTTTTTACTCATATTTTCCTTCAGATGTTGAATTCAAGAATATTGTCAATAGAACCGTAGGTGTTGATAGCTCTTTTGAGATAACCCAGAATAAAACTTTGTAATGAAATGACTCAAACTTAGATTTGAAGCGAAATAATCACTGTCGAGATAATATTTCTTCCCGCGGGTCTATCCTCGATTATGTAATACAGTGGACTCTCGATAAGTCGAACTCCCAGGGACCATGAAAAACATTTCGACTTATCTATAGTTCGGCTCACCAAACGTTCGAGTTGTTGAGATGGGAGTTCGACTCATTGAGGTCTCGTTATCTCGAAATCGTCGGTAGTCAATGGAAAACAAGCGTTTATTTTTACATGCCATTTTGTTTTTTTACAAGCTTTTATTTAGTTTCACCTGTCCCGGTATCTGTCTGTCTGTCTCTAATCTAATCAAATCTTGCAAGTTGAATATGACACTTTTTATGGTCCAATTGATTTGAAATTTGGCAGGTGTACATAATTCTGGTGACAATGCATCATGAAATATTTGTTATAGAAAAAAACAAAATGGCGGATGAGTTTTGTGATTATGATCCGATTCCATTCTAAATTAGTATCTGGGGGGTTTTGGGTTTGACAATGATGATTCTTTGGTCAAAATTGGAAAATTCAAGATGGCGGCTACAATATGGCGGACGAGTTCTGTGATTATGATCGGATTCTATTCAAAATTGGTATCTTGGGGTTTTCTGGGTCGGAAATTACGATTCTTCAAAACTGAGGAATTCAAAATGGCGGCTTCAAAATGGCGGATGAGTGTTGCTATCATAAAAGCTTGTCTTGAAAAAGGTTTTTTTCATTATAGCATGTTATGATTGTAGACAGTGTAGATTTTGGAATTCCAAACTTGTTAGCAAAAAAGGTTTTACTTTTTTCTCCTTTCTCTACTTCCCGAAAAAGCTCGAGTTTTTCTGCTACTGATAAAATTTTCAGTTTTCGCGGAGGCATAACTAATAACGCTCTCAGCACAAGACTGCACGGTAAACAAATAACGAATGAATAAACAAAATGGCTTAAGCTGTTGAAAAATGCATAAGGATGGGTTTCCATGCAGTGATTGGTTTGCCTACCGCTTTCATTCGTCAGATCAAACAGTTCGACTCATAGAGGCTCTGGTGGTTAGGAGTACGACTAATAGAGGTGTTGATTCTCGCGAGGACCCTTCCAGAAGTTCGACTCATCTACTAGACTCTCTCGTCTCAACAAGACTGTTCGACTCATTGAGGTGAAAATACACAGGATAAGATACGCATGAATCGGGACCGGAGAAACTGTTCGACTTATCTAAGGGTTCGACTTATCGATGTTCGACTTATCGAGAGTCCACTGTATTCAGATTTGAGATTACACACAAAACGTTGAGTGAGAACATCCTCTATTGCGGAAAACAGGGAAATGATAACGAAGCCGATAATGCGGAATGTTGCTGAACTGCAATGACCCAATTGTTGAGGACATTTTTCACCGCGTGAAAAATGCGTATTGATGAACTGAATCTACGCAAAGTACAGAAAATGTCTTGATATGCTTTCGTTCGAATAGTTCGTGGGGATTTATGAATGAATTTGGCCGGGTGGAAATCGACTCCTCGGTTAGTTGACAGATGTCGTCCTCTGGACCTGAAACGATACATAAAAGCAACCCTTCTTTCGCAGGACAATCCTCGCATGGTAAAACGATCCATACAACAACGAGGGTCGACGACGAAGGGAATCGAAGGGGTGTATTTGTGAGTCTGTACGTTCAACTCGTATCGAGACGTGTAGATGGGCTTTTTTTTGTGACCGGCCCGAATGGC
The DNA here is from genome assembly GCA_910592335.1 of Adalia bipunctata. Taxonomy (NCBI): domain Eukaryota; kingdom Metazoa; phylum Arthropoda; class Insecta; order Coleoptera; family Coccinellidae; genus Adalia; species Adalia bipunctata. The sequence continues at coordinate 6,084,005 of OU342957.1, forward strand.
TGGATTATTTATTCCAGAAGATGTATATGTAGTAGTTTTGGGTGAACAACCTTCCCCGCTGGACTATCGATTAGTTTAGTGCCCAATTCAAATTCATTTGCCAGTCTGGGAATTCGCAGTGGTGGCGTTGACTATAAATAAAACTATGTATTTGGTTTCCAATGGTGTTCTTCAGAGGAACGAATCAGTTCTTTCGAATATATTTTATTCAATTAAATATTTATTAGGATTGTCCAGAGATCAATACGGAAAAATATATCTTCGATATTTTCGCTGTTCTCAGGTGTGCCAGTTTCTTGTCGATGGAGTGATGTTTTCGACTTTTCTGATGTATGCCATTCATCAAAATGATCATATGGGAAATTTTTATAGCGTTCCGCAGATGAATATAGTTAATTGCAAATATTTCATTCGTCACAGATCGAAACGAACACAGGTTCATGAAATGAATTGATACTTGAGAAGCACCCATACAATCCTTACAAAAAAATATTTAATTTCCGTATGCGAGATTAAAACTGCATAATCATAATCCTCGTTGAAAAATTTTAGTGGCCCGAGGATGAAAACTATGGTTTTTCTTGAATAGACGGAGGTACTCATTTTATTATTCTATTATTAATGGGATTTAGATTATATATATATTTCATAAATGAAGTTCAGTTGCCTCATATAAATCCGAGAAAGAAGGTAGCAATTTTTGCAATTTGTTCCTCCAGGTACGTATTCCGGAAATTCACACAGCCTCAATACGTTCCTGATAGATTCGCTTGTAATCGATTTTCAATGGTTTGTTTATGTAGTGTGCGCATGCCCTCATTATAATTTCAATGCTAGTTTGAGAAAAAGGTTCGAGAGACCGAAACAGAAAGCAAAAACTTCAGAATAACATCTTGTTAAGGCATTCTGGAGCTCCTGGTTTGTGCAACGTTAATCTATCGAAACTGAAAGCATTATGGACGCCCATACTGCCATCTTATTTTTCCCTTCTGGGGCTCTCCATGATTTTCTTGATTCCGTTGTTTTCATTCTTCTCTACGTTCATAAAGAGATTGAATTTAATCGATTACTTTATAGAGAAAATTCAAATATCTGCAGTTTTGACATCTATAATGGCAATCCTTTTTGAGATCCATTAACTCGTAGCATTCTCAGAATTCATTTCCAGAACGAGTGATACTAAGATCCACATTGCTTCTCCTAATGAAGTTTTCTGAAGGAGTTCTAACACAGCTGTCATGGATTCATATTTTTCGCTCCCGAAATAATAGAAAATTTCATTCGTACTCGTGATTATAATAGACTGCTCTTCAAGCTCAAATCATGATGAGGAGCTCAGTGAAAAGAAAATTGTTCCAGGATGCACTAGGAGCAATTTGATGCCATTCCGTTTTTCGCTTCTGAAATACGAAACTACTGTTTTTCCCACATACACTTATCGTTTATTTAGTTGATGATTGCAAAATATTTAAATGATTTATTCAATAGGTGAACAGCAGGAAATCTCTTGTTGAGTTTTCCCTTGAAGATTTCTTAGTTTCCTCTGGAGGATGTCACAGAAATGTGTGCTTGATTCATTATTTTCTAACCACACTATTTTTTCTTTTCCTTCAAAAGATCGGACCGAAACCTTGCTTGGAAGAACTACTCTAATGCCTACAGTAATCATAATGAGCACAGTAACAGCATAACATTATTTGACAATCTGATAAATTTGAATGATTGAATGTCACGGACCAGAATATATTCCATATCTATGGTTTAACAAAGTCTGTGAAGTATTCATTGAATTTTAATGTTTATGTATAGGTTCAATATTATCATTGATGAATTTAAATGAAATACTTCTATTTATGAGATACATTTGGATGAATATGAACAAATTTATTAATAATGTTGGAAAATTTTCGATTCCACTCGTTTTTTCCCTCAAACAATTTCCATATCTTAACATAGAGCCAGTGCAGGAAAATGCGATTTTCGCGACATTAATGAAGAAGATAAGTCTACGGCGAATTTCACGCCTTGTCCATCGAAAATATTGACTTGGAAATTTTATCGTCTTATTGGCGAGCAAACGTGCAAAATGTATACGATACATTGATACATACTGTTCCCGAGATCATTATTCGGTCTGAAATAAAATTCCGCCGAAGTATAGCGATATGTCCGAGTCGACGACCTCGCGTAGTGATGATCCGACTTCGGTTAGGTATGCCGGGCAAGACAGCCGGGGCCGTCTTCCTTAGCATCTTCAAAAATTTACATGCAACACCCATCGGCCTGACCTGCCGCAATTGCACGCTCGGATGACTTGCGGTAAAAAAATGCTTGCTTGCGTATGCAGTTGTACAACTACTTTTCAATGGACATTGGACAATCATAGTATTGGTTCCTTAAATATATTAGGAGTAGCGCAGGTCTTCTGGACCGGACTGCTGACAAACAGCAGGGAATATGAAATAGGATTTGGAAGAAAATACAAGATGAGAACTTCTCGATAATTGGCGAGGAAAATAAAAGGGATTTTAGACAGAATAGAAGAATGACCGTCAGGGTTCGCCGAAAATTCTGTAGAATTTTTCTGGCGGTATGCGATAAAGACAGCCATAAAAATTTTGCGATAGGAACCTGGAAATGACAAAAATGAGCACATTTCTTTTTCTGATTTTAAATTTATGTAATTAGCTTGTAGGTTTCCTCAAATACCGAAGCTACAAATGAATAATCAATTTTCGATCACTACCTATGCCAAATCAGTCACTCTCAATAACTAATTTTTCTTGATTTCATCGCTCTCAAATTACAATTTTCAGATTTGTTAGACAGAAATTATGCCATTTCATTTTTGCCTACTGAGATAATACAGAATAGCTCTTAGCTATGATTTAGTGTGAATCTTTTGGAACTAATTTCCAAATTTAAGACGTAACAAGAGTCGAGATCCAGTGCCAGCATCATCGATGCTGTTGTTGCATAAAATTATCAGGCAATGCAATTTACCCGCAATCTGTTCAATATCTAGGTCGAAAGAACGTGGAAGAAAGAGTATTGTTTATACCTACGTCGGCGTTGGTGAATTGCAGCCAAGTTAACGAATAAATCTAACCTGCTTTTGCACTATCATTGAGTGCATTTTATTGTGCATTAGAAATTGAGGAAACGCTCACTCGATTTACTATTTCATTACTTTTTTTAAGAACGATGGCAAGACCATAATTTGGACAGAGGTTATTACTCAATTAAATTATAATCCATTTTAAAAAGATAATATAGTTTTAATAATAATTGATCAGTGTAGGAGAAATTTAAACGATTATATAAAGATGAAATATAGGGCCTATCATGCGTGGTACTCCTGAAGTCAAGGTCAATAATAGGCCAGGCTAGGATAATCAAAAAGAAATCACCTGTGCCATAAGCAGTATTTTACGGAATTCGGAAATCAAAGCTTCAATCAGATGTTGCCCTATCCCTAAATATTAGGGCCACTATCAAAACAATCTGACCAGTGGCGTCTAGCATTGGGGATGTTGATTCGGACGAACCAACGTGGATGGTTTGTATTAAAATGGCAAATTCTCTTCTGCGCCTCTGGGCATCCAGTCGCTCTGTTCACACAAGTCTTTGTAGCCACTTAACGATCAGGTCCCAAAGATGCCTACGTTTTCTTGACAATAACATGTGCGGAAGCAGATGGAGTGGAACCAGCTGTTCCAAACATCTGCGCAGGTGATGTTCGGAAAGACCATCATATATTGAAACATGCGACCTGCCACCAATGTTTTTCATGTCGATGTTATAATGGTCTGACGTAGCATACAGGTAATCACTGGACAAAGAAATGGAAAATCTCAAAAATGCAAGGGACGTCGTGAAATTTGAGAATGTTTTGGGTTTTGTGATGTGACCTACACAACTCACCCCTGATTACATTTCTTAAATTCACTTGCTTTGCTTCAGTATTGATATTTTTATAATGTCGGTTTCTATTTGACGAAATGAAGCAATGCATATTACTTATTTGATGTTAAGAATAGTGACTTTATTGATTTCACAACTTTCAATAGTTGTTGGATCAGACACCAGAACATGTCATTTTGTTTCGCCTAAGACCACGAATAATTTCTTGATTTCATCGTTCTTTCTTCAGTTCATTAGTGACACGAAGTGAACTGTGATAACTTCTCGTCAGTCATTCAGACTGAAATTACAAGACCACCATTTTTGTATTCATCGATGTTATGACACATATCATAGATTTCAGATTAGTTGAAGAAAAATGCACCAGGTCATTCAATAACAACATAAATAATTTCTTGATTTCATCGTTCTTTATGCCGTTTAGTGGCGAAGCTTCCTTCTAGTCATTTCATCATTGATGATACGAAATATCACACATAATTTCTCGATTTCATCGTTCCTTTTCTCCACCCAGTTGTGAAACTGAGGACACAAACAATTCCTTGATTTCCTCGTCCCTTTTTTTCATTTAATATCCGGAAGCTAATGACTTTCTTCAACCTAACAGTCATTTCGGGTCACAAATACAATTCATCAAGACCACAAATAATTTCTTGATTTCATCATTCCTTTTCCCATTCACATTTTTCGGCATAAATTGAAAATCGCCAGAAATGTGTTCTTGACTTCATCGACATTACAATAAATAGATTTGAAAAGTCATTATTTAAAAAATAATGATGGAATAATAGGTTCGAGAGTTATCGAAGACAATTCTCATTGGAATTCAGAGTAGAAGTATCAATTCATATGAAAGATATGGATAATAACGATAAAAATGAAAATTTCACTAGAATCATCACCAAATTATGGTATTAAGAAAAATAAGATTGTGGAACTCGATTAGAAAATAGCTAATTGGTTGGAGGGCATTGTCACGCAGCTATGAATATCCACCTTCCCTTCTTTTACTTCACCACTACGCTTTTTATTGTTACTTTCCGGCCACCTGTGTGTACCTAGTTGGTAAATTGAGCTCGTTGAAATTCATATTTACAAAGTTGTCGTTTCCTTTTTCACACAGCAAGTTAATCGACAACCCCCTTATTCAAGGTATTAGCCGGATAAAATTCTACATGATTGATTAACATGTAGGTAAGAATGGAGGGTTAAGAGACCCTTTAAAATTGTAGATTTTTATCTTGAGGTATTAAGTAGTTAGTGTTCCAGATTTAACATATTTTGCCCATGAATTAGGCGCATGTTTTCGTTTTGAAAAGGGTGATAATTTGTCGTTTTGTAAACAATGTGTTGAGGGCCCTTTAATTATTACTTTCGTTATGTTCACTGGAAAATTACATATTCAAATTTAGTTTACTATAATAAAAGAATTCCGTATCTTTGGATTCTGTTTCGATGCAAAATTGAAACAATAAATGGCTAAAACTGTTCCGTTTGTGAACAAGACATTTGAGAGTATGGAAAAGGGGAATTTGAACCAACACATCATAACAATTGGTTGGAATTACCTAAACGCTGACAGCATGAGCTGGTCATTCAGAAGTAGCCAGTAGTACTATACGCTAACTCCGAATGAGTAAGAGCAAATATAGGAATTTGTAATTGGAATTTAGTACCGTGAAATGATGTCACTTTGAAGAGCGTACTGTCAGTGAATCATGCGGAAAGGGAAATACGAATAGGTTTGTATTAGGATATTTCCTCTTGAGGTTTTCAATGTCCGACACAGGTGTATCATCCGTAACCGATTATTTGGTATGCTTTATTTTCTTCGGTTTTATATCGTTTAGATGACCGAAAAAAAAATCGAAAATGCTCAGAAGGCGAAATGGACATCACGTACCCTGAAGTTGTCAAGTGAAAACCTACTATCATGAAAACATAGAGGAATTCAGAATAGCTTTCAGAATTTTTTGAATGCATTTGTCTAGAATAACGTATCAAGTTTATTTTGCGAGTACGCTAATTCCCGATTTCGACTCGGTGAATCAATTGAAGAATATATTCAATATAGATGCATAACGAGTAATTGCAATGTTCAAGTTTGATGCAAAAATATAAGGAATTGTCAGATTGTCTATTCCCACGATTTTAAGTGAATTGTTTCAAATACCCATTCTGATAGTGTTTGTCAGTCTGTTCAACTTTATTGGTGGAAGATAGTTTAGAATTAGATTAGATAATGCACATGTGTAGTTGACCCAGTTTTTCCCGTGTATGTTTTGAACGGCAGAAAACATTGAGTCGTTATAAATAGAGTATTGAACTTTTGACTAGTTCATTCGATAGGGGAATCGATCGAATATTAATTCTAGCATGAGGAACATACTTCTGCTGTTGATTAATAATTTTAATGAATCGAGTAAGATCAAGATTGAGAAGATTAAACTTCAAATTCTTGCTCATCAAGACTAAATAGTTTCGCAAGATTTTGAAAAATCAACAATAAACAAAGCCTGAAACATTACACTTTTACTGCTTCCACAAATATTTATTTTGAGCAGCAAAGAACGGTTTCTGTATGAGAATAAGCTTTTGATGATGAAGATAATTAAATTTCATGTGGATCATTGCATAAGGCAATAATTCTTCCGATCCCCTTTCAGTTACATATTGGAGCGAACTGACCTTATATTTTTGTTGCAGGGCTGTTAAGGCTTTCCGGCAGCTTCTGTACGTTTCGCCAGGATTCCAGAGAGCGAATGAGGTCAATCTGCGTCTTGGGTTGATGTTCAAGGTCACCCAGGAATATGAATCGGCCCTTAAGCACCTTCAGTTGGCGCTGGTAGACAACAGTACGTCAACCACACCTAAAAACGCAAGTAAGATAATCAGCAAAATGAACCTTTCATAGCCAGGGGATTTTTTTCTCAAAACGTTTGAATGAAAAATAGCATTACTATTGAAAGTTTTGTTCAAAAAACAAATAATACTCACAAAAGCGAATTCGTCGATCTAGAAACATATGACTTTTCTGAGGAAGAGATGGTCCATTATGAAATTCTTGAAGTGAAGAAAAAGGTTTTTTTGTCCATTCTTGAATCATATTAATGCACTTGGTGAACTTCTCAAATCTTTTCGAAATGGAAAATCCGGTCAATCCGATCTTGCTCTGTAACCCCAGATAGGGACCCTCACAGGATGCTATCATCAGGGCCAGATGAATCCTGGTTTTTTAACGAGGTTTATACTCCTCCCCCTCCTCCTTTCCCGCCACTTTCGAGGTAGGACCCCAGGCTTGGGACTGGTATAGCGGAGTTGAAAGGCTGCTGATGACCTGCAAAAAAAAAGGAATTGAACTATCTTTTAAATTACGAGAATTCGTTCTCACCCGATAACAAAATTTATTTTTCATTTCTTCTGGATAATTTTTGCTTGTTGATATGATTTGTTTGGAAAAGGGCTGAAAAGTGAATGCCTAAGCTGTTTAAGTCACTTAGAGAATTCACATCCCAGTCCTTTGCCAACATTCAGAAGCTCAGGAATTGGCATTCTTTATCTTTTAGAATGCCCATACCACTTTCATCTAAAAACCCCAGACCTTATCACATCGAAAAGAAATTAACAAATTTGAAAAAAACCTAGACATGTAGTAGAGGCAAATATTAACTTTCTATCTCCTGCAGGCTCAGATGCATCCGTATCGTTGAAAAATGCAAGGAGATAGGGCAGAAGTGTTAACCCTCTACATATATCAAATTATAGGAAGGTAACGCTTCTGTCCTAGCTCAAGCCACAAGGAAAATCAAATAGCCTGAAAAATCGAGTCAGTGGAATCAAAAATTAAAATATGTGAGCAACTTCAAATACCTCGAAAAAAAATTATTTTCGGGTGACATCTGCTGCTATTTGTTTTCAGGCCAAAACAAGAAACTGCACAATCTCATCAAGTGAGAATCGAGGGTTTTGTGGCCTTAGCTTAAAATGTGCGAAAATAAATATTCTGTTGCGTTCTATATTGCAAAATAAACTGTAACTAAACCCTAGTTTGAAGGGAATGGAACGACAAGAGGCCGACATGTGAACTCGATTTCCCACAGGTTCACGAAATAACTTAATTATATTAAGATATAGAAGAGAAGATGCAACGGCGAAGGGCTGGCATGTGAACTCTGTAGGCTCAATTTCTAACAGGGTTCACATCCTAGTCCAATGCCGAAGCAAGATTGTATGAAAATTGAAACTACATAGCATACTGCTAGTAACATGAAATATGTGAAACTGCTTCAGCTAGATCGATAATTCCAACTAGAAGAATTTATGCAACGACAAAGGGCTGGCATGTGAACTCTGTGGCTCGATTCTTCACAGGGTTCACATCCCAGTCCTATGTTGAAGCAAGATTGCCTTGAGAACTGTTATAACTAAAATTCTGCTTGATCGAAGAAATCATGCAACGGCAAAGGGCTGGCATGTGAACTCTGTAGCTTGATTTGTACAGGGTTCACATCCTAGTCCTATGCCAAGGCACAGATTGTGTGAAGAGTGCAACTGGTATACTGCCAGTAAAATAACAATATGCTCAATTGATTTTACCGATTTCCTGAAAAAGTAAATGCGAATTTTTTTCGACTTCAACTGACCCATTCATCCAAAAATATTTGAAGTCGATGAAATGCGATTAGGAATGGAACAGAAGTGGAAGTTTCTGATACAACATACAGAGAATTCACACATCTATCCATTCTCCACGCATATTATGAAGTATACATGGAAATTATAAGCTAATTAAAATATTTCACAATACAGGCAAAATACGATTAAAAAATTGACCATCAACTTTTGAAAGGAGAGCTCAGCCAAAAAAAAACTTCAATATTTTTCAAGCCCAAACAAATAACCGCTCATCTCATCAAGTGATCAGGGCCCCTATTCTTGAAAACCAGGGAGTAGAACGATCGAGAGAACGGCGACGTGGCCCTACTAATCAGTAGGGCCACGTCGCCGTTCTCTCGATCGTTCTACTCCCTGGTTTTCAAGAATAAAGGCCCTAGTGTTTTGTGGTCCTTTGAATTTTTTTAAAAGGAACTTCCAGTTGCATTACGTATTACAGAATAAACAGTATGTGCACAAAATGAGATCAGCGCTTATTGTGAATTGCAGAGATAAACCAGGCCAAGGTATAAATACTCTGAACACTCAACGTCAATCGTTGGTGTAGGTTAGTTCTAACATATGCATTTCATGGTTTGTTTCGTATGATGCAAAAATGCGTATGGAAGAGGACCTACATCGTTCGATTGTTCCAAGGTTGGAAATACTACTTACAGTTCTGCTCCTCACATTCAAACGTGAATGTCAGATACACTAAAATTATGTAACGTATGCGTAAGAATCCATAGTATTCTGCCAATTGCTATAAATCAGGAAGAATTTACCTTCAATTCATGCATCATGTAGACGAAACGCAATTAGGATATGAGCAGAAGTGTCAACTCTCTGATTTATATATGTACAGAGAATTGACACTTCTACCCATTCCCAAGACGTTTTGATAATATTTAGCATACGTATCTGAAAATCTTCAATTCTTAAATGTTCTCATGAAGCGGCGGGGAGTCTGAAATATATGCAGCTGGTTAGTTGAGCACCAAGAGGTATTTAAAAATATAATAGGCCGAGACTCAATTCAACGAAAACTAGTAAATAGGATTTTTCAAGTCAAATTTGAGCGTTCACATCGATCTAAACATTTTGCTTCAAAAAAAATTCTGAAATATAGCATCGAAAGCCCACCTTGTTCCTATGGACAAGAGCGTTATTATCTTGCCAAATAACAATAACAGGGGAATGTTTTTATATAAATGGTATATAAAGCGATTGATTCGGTTGGACTCATTGATGTAAAATCCTACCTCGAACGCCACACATACCAATTTTGATCTAAATCGTGGATAATAATCAAAAACGCCATTCTGAAGCAGCCATCTTGAATTCTTTTCAATTGAAAAAAAATCATGATCTACCGTGGACCATTGATGTAGAATTCTAGGTCAATGCCGTGGACATAGAATGTCTGCAATCCATGTCAGTGATCTACCCTCAAATATCCCAGATTCCAATTAGATAAAATCAGACCATAATCACAGAACTCGCCCGCCATCTTGAATCTTTGCATTATCACTTGAGAAAAAAATCGGATCGAAATTACAATATACGTCAAAAAAAATTATCCCTAGGAATTTTATTCCACCAATATGTCAGAAACTACATACATTCAATCGGGATCAAATTTGATATAAAGCTGTAAAATAACGTCTTTACATTTCGTACAGATCCCATTGAATCCGAAACGAATTGCCTAATTCGGCTGAAAATTTTTATGTGAATCGATGAAACATTTTTAATTAAGCATATAATAGGCATTTCATCAAGAAAAATATAATTAATGCATAAAACATCGCAAAGTCGTTGGTCCTCATTTTATCTTCGAAACAGAAAAGAACGTTTATGAACATAATTTGAAAGCAGATCTATATAAATTCATCTTGTTTCTCACCAGTATTCAATATTATCCATCTTATCAAGTTCCGCCATTTCACTTCATGTAGTTTTCGAAACAAAATTTGAATACGTACTCAAAAAATTAACACGATTTCTTCAAAACATCATTAAAATCCCCGAAATGATCCAAAACCGTAAGAATATTACCCGAAACCACAAAGTACCCTACAGACACCAGCATTTACCGATGCACGCATGATCACTACAGCTTGGCCTTCAGATGGACACTATTTATAGTGGAGAATGGCACATGCGCAGTACAGTTTTGTATGCAATTCTGCGTCTTTGCCGAGAAACTATAGCATTTTCCCGCCTTCTTATTAAACGTCAACAAAATGATGTCATCGAATCAATCAAGTAATGAATTGTTTACGAATTTGTTCAGAAAATTGGACCGTAACATTTGAAATATGTCTTGCGCATGTGCATCGAGCGTGCGCAAATTCAATCTGAAATGCAGTTCTTTCGGTATCTTAGCAGAAAGCTGAGTTCCCGCCATTCAATGTGGCGCGAATAAATGTATGCACAGGGGTGCCCAAATTGAGTTTCAGATAGAGTTAGATGTCAGATAATATCAATTTTTTTATTTTGAAAAGTTCTTCACGTTATATTTCTTTATATTATGCTGATCTATGCAACAGAGAACGACTGTTTTTGTATCAAATAAAATTCGAAAATCCTCCTCTTTTCCGGATTTCGAGTAATCTCAAAAAATAGGTATATAGGTACAATCTTAGACTAAAGTCTAAGGGTACATTACAATTAGTTTTTATTGCATAATATATGATAGAGTTCCTAGCTCTATTCCCCTAATATCATTCGTTATTATATTGCAAATTTCATTGATTTCTTTCAATAATTCGGAATTTTTTCTCATTTTAGTTAAATTCCACATAGCGCATCTGTTCGAAGTCCAAGGCAAAGTAAAGACCGCCAAGGATAGATATGAACTTCTTCTACGAGAAAAATCATTAACACAGTCTTTACGTGCCGACATATTTCGACAACTAGGTTGGCTATATCACTGCCATGATTCTTTGGGAGACAAAAATCAACGTCTTCCATTAGCCATACACTGTCTTCAAAGAGCTTTAGATGCTGACCCTTCAGTTACTGGTCAGACCCTATATTTATTAGGGCGGTGTTATGCAACCATCGGAAAAGTTCATGATGCCTTCATTTCGTACAGAAATTCCGTCGAGAAATCTGAAGGAAATGCGGATACATGGTGCTCTATAGGGTGAGTACTGATATAGAATTATCATTGCAATTGGTCATGTGGTTATACTTGAATTTGTCGGTTTCAGAGTGCTATACCAACAGCAAAGTCAGCCTATGGACGCACTGCAGGCTTACATTTGTGCAGTACAGTTGGACAAATGTCATTCGGCTGCGTGGGCGAATCTCGGCATCTTATATGAAACTTGCGGTCAGGCTAGAGACGCATATGCTTGTTACTTGAATTCCAACAGAGGTATTGCGAATAAAGGACACTCTGAGGAAGCCTACATTTCTTCAAAATCCCCAAAACTCAGTTCGGGGTCTGTGGGAATGAACCCACATCTTACCCAAAGAATCAATTTTTTGCAGTCGCAACTTGCTAATGCACCAATGCCTAGCATAACTAGTCAGTAAGTTGAAGTCATTTCACTTGTTCCATGGAAATGAATTTATGTTTGCCTACTGTAATCCGACGTACTAATTTCTTTTCCTCTTAGTATCATTACAAGGTCTGCATTATTTTCGCGGCGAATATGATTGTCTATATTCGGAATGATCTCTCATAATTTTCATTGCAACTGAGAAAGTAGAAACGTCGTTGTAGGGGATAAATTCTATTTTCAGTTTGTTCTATTGGGAACAACAGAATGCTATTCTCGACCAAATAACTAACTATTTGAATCTTTCTACACCAGGTTTAATGCTGAACAGGGGGAGATTAGGTATTGCCTTATGAATAACTTTTCTTCTAGTAGAAGACAGTTACTGTCAATTGAAGAAGCGTGGAATCTCCCCATCTCAGCTGAAATGACTTCTAGGCAACAACAACAATCAGCTAATCAGCAAACAAGAACGGGATCCCAATCTTCGGTTAAATCTTATTCTCAAGGCCCACCTCCCCCTTACCCCTCACCAGGAAGTGGTGCAATGAAAAGATTCAAACCAGATACTGATCAGAAATCACATACTTCGCCTCAATATTTAACCGCACAGCAATTGCAGACCCTTCATTATCTACAATCTCACTCTGGCACGTTGACACCACAACAGCAGGTTATTTGTTAATTTTCTTCTTTTTATTTCGAACCATTCTTTCCACATATAAAATAGCAATGTCTTCACATTCTTCAATTTACATTACAGCAAGTACTGAGTCAGCTTCAGCACCAGTATCGTCTGATGCAACAAAATCAAGCACGTAACCAACGGCTTGCCCTACCCAGTACGCCAGTTACTGGAGCCGCATCGACGACCACAAACTCAGCTAACCCACCCTTTCCAAGATTATCCCCTCAGAACAATAATTCGTCTCCCATGAGCACAGGAAATTCGTTGTTCTCCTCTTCCTCTACCATTGACAAGTTGGTGCATCCTAATCCAACTGTGGTTCCAAGTTGTGTCAGAGATTCGATGCCGCTGAATGAACAACAGAACGATCTCGATGTCAGCGAGGAAGATTTGAAGGATTTGTTGTCGCAGAAAGATCTGGCGACGACTTTAGCCGAAAATCTTCTCAAGCATTTCGGTTCCGACGATATAGACATCAAAGATTCCGGTGAGTTTCGCTTTTGAATGAATGTTAATTGAAGTATCGACGAAATTCAACTCATTCTTTTGTCCAAGGAGTTCTTAAATTTTTGATAGCGATTGGAATGCATACTCATTCTCTACAGGTTAAGTCAATATCAATTACATGTTGAAATCGCGGAAAATGTCACATAAGGCTTGCTTCCTTTATCAAGAACACGTGCGTATGGGTAGTACAGTGACATTCAGAAGCTGCCGAGGATTTGTCTCGCTCTAACCGGCTATTAACTTCACAGTTTTGGCAAATTATGTTCTTTATTTTGGATGTTTATTTGAGAAGAGATATGTGTGACTAGTCCGGGCAGAGCCAGCCCTGCGCTGGCGCTGGATACGGCCCTAGCGGCTCGAGTCACCATTTCACATCGGCACCGGTCGACTTTTCAATACTAAAACTACCACTGTGAGGCGCCGGTTTTCTTTTGATAGAAGTCATTCAAGAGTATTATTTTCGATTCCTAAATATGTTTTGATTATTAGTTTATTAATTGTCGTTCACTTCGACGGTGTCCTACGACCTACTTTTATGGCGATACAATAAATTTCGATGAATAATTATTTATATTTTGTTTTTATTGACTGATTTTTACGGTACTTTTGACACAGTTGACAGTAGTATCTTCATCATGAAATCAATCCAAGTTCGAAACTTATCAAGGCTACAACGCTCCTTCGCTTCACATCATCAAATAGGGTAATCGATCTGTGTAGGATGGGGATGGCGAGTAGACATTTTCATGCCAAAATATTCATTCCTATTATAAGCATAGTATGATTCGTGAAATCAAGTAGAACTCGTGCTTCGAATAAAAATCGTATTCACGCTCAATTACCAATATCCCCACACCGTATCAAAAGGGTATAGGTAAAATAATATAGAGAAAGTCCACAAGAATTTTTTCCGCAAATTAAAACTGATCCGAGTTCCTGCAGAATCGGTATGATAATGATAGGGTTTTTTTAATCTCTTTTTTTACATATCGTGTTTATTGCGGTTATTTTTGTGGGGAATCCATAAACTTGGGTTTCATGTGATATATTTCAGATGTTTGATCCAACACATGTCTCGAATGTTGAATTTAAGATAGGAACGAACACATTTGTACATTATTCGTAATTTTATTTTCACAAATGAATGTTGATTGCAGTATTCTCATTCAACGCGACTATATTCATTTTCTTACTGACGAATGAACGTAATTCGAGATTTCGGACTTCAGTTATCTTTGATCGAATGGGACCGAAATCGAATTTTGAAAAAATAATGAAGTATCTTTCAGAGAACAATACCTTGTCGTCTGGTCCCTTTTCTCCTTCGAATAATGGGGGAATCAGTGTTAAACAGGAAAATTCGCAAGAGAATAAGTCGAAGGAATCCCCACAACAAGAAAATATGTTGAGGATCAAGTCGGAACCACTTTGGGATTTAGATTCCATGACGAATACAGAGAAACGACACGATATAGAATATTCTATTGACATGGAGGCGAAGACTATACTGAAACTTTGCAAGTATGTTGAAAAACGAGTATACTGAGTGAAGGAACTAATTCAATTAATTTTTTAGAGATGAAGGGTTGAAGGGGGATATAAGCAATTCTTTGATTTCTGATCGAGCACCTCCACCAGCCCCTCCAGAGCCTCCTAATGTGAAATTGAACCATCAGCAATTACTACCTCCTACACCATCTGTTTACTTGGATAACAAGAAACATGCCTTCAGTCCTCAACTCCAGGAATTTTGTCTCAAACACCCAATAGCTGTGGTTAGAGGATTAGCCTCGGCCTTGAAGTTGGATCTTGGATTGTTTTCAACAAAAACACTGGTCGAAGCAAATCCTGATCACAGTGTAGAAGTCAGGACGCAAATACAGCAACCCTCTGATGATAACTACGATCCCCAGACTGGAAAAAAGGTTTGGGCATGCATCTCCCACAGGTCACATACAACAATAGCTAGGTATGCTCAATATCAAGCTGCTAGTTTCAAGGAGAGCCTTAAGGTAAGGGATGAATTTCAACGGATTTATCCAATTTCTTAGCTTAAACTCGCTTTCTGTTCTTGTAGGAAGAACGAGATAAATCTACTAGCGGACTGTCTGATTCTGATTCCAAGGATTCTTCGAGTTTTGTTAGACGGAAAAAAGGAGCTGCAGCTGTCCCACCGTCATCGAATTCAAAAAACTGCAATCAACATAAAATGTTGAAGTGAGTACTGTTAAAAAAAAGTGTAGTTAAATCTCATGAGTTTCTTCTTCGAATCCTCAATAATTTCTTCTTAGGTTTGGAACGAACGTCGATCTTTCAGATGACAGAAAGTGGAGACCGCAACTCCAAGAACTTATGAAGTTACCGGCTTTTGCTAGGGTAGTTTCAGCAGCCAATATGTTATCCCATGTTGGTCATGTTATTTTAGGAATGAATACTGTACAGCTTTATATGAAGGTAAATCAGTGCCGATGTTCGATTATGCAATAACCTACCTGAGTTGTCCTTTTTTAGGTACCAGGTAGCCGAACGCCTGGACATCAAGAAAATAATAATTTTTGCTCAATTAACATAAACATAGGTCCGGGAGATTGTGAATGGTTCGCAACTCCAGACGCTTATTGGGGCGCTATATGCAATCTTTGCGAGAAAAACCAAATAAATTATCTTCACGGATCCTGGTGGCCTATTTTGGACGATTTGTACAAAGCAAACATACCAGTATATAGGTAGGATAATTGAATCATTCAGGGCTGAAAAAATGGCAGGAAACTCCTATTGTATTATTCTATTGAAATTTTTCTTTCTAGATTTCTACAGAGGCCCGGCGATTTAGTTTGGGTGAACGCAGGTTGTGTACATTGGGTACAAGCTGTTGGTTGGTGCAACAATATTGCCTGGAACGTGGGACCCTTGACGGCAAGGCAATATCAATTAGCGATTGAAAGATACGAATGGAATAAATTACAGAGTTTCAAATCAATAGTGCCCATGCTACATCTTTCTTGGAACTTGGCGCGTAACATAAAAGTTTCGGATCCTAAACTTTTCGCACTCATTAAGTTAGTAACAAGAATTCAAGAAGACATCTGAAACTTAGTATAACTATGAAAAAAAAGTTCGAGACTTATTCTTATTTTTCAGGAACTGCCTTATGAGGACATTGAGACAATGCTCGATGATTTTGGAATTTGTTAGACACAAAGGTGTCGAGGTCAAATTTCATGGTAGAGGTAAAAATGAAGCCTCTCACTATTGTGGGCAGTGCGAGGTAAGCTAATTATTATTCTGTCTGGTTTACCCTCTAGCCTACCCTTCTCAAGCAAGTATCACTACATAATTGTTTTCAGATTGAAGTATTTAACATATTGTTCATTCGTGAGCAAGAAAAACGGCACGTGGTCCATTGTATGAGTTGTGCAAGGAAGCAGTCCACGAATTTGGAGGGATTTGTATGTCTTGAAGAATATAAAATGCAAGAATTATGTGATGTATACGATAATTTCGTATTACATCCAACAATAACTGCTTCAAGTGAACCATACAGACTCTTATAAACGTTGAATTGCATTACTTGGCTCTCTGATTTCAAAGAAAAATAATTTACATTGATTTCCAAAAACACCAGAATGAAATTGAAGCATGATATATTTCATCTTGTAATTTATATTTATATCTTATTTAAATTTCTTCATTGTGAGAATATTCTCGGAAAAAAAAAGTTATACAATTTCGTACTGCAACTCGCTGTGATGATTTATAATTTCGGTAATTATTCTTTAATTCAAACATGCCATGACGTCGAATCGAAATATCAATGTATTTTAATTTTCAGTATTGTGAATACACATAAGAATCAATAATTCAATGATAAATAGTTAAAAAAAAAGCAGCAAGTGCTAATTGTACAAAAGAAATATATTTTGAAAAATCCTCAGATTGCCAATGATGTTGATGACATGATTGCAATGGAATAATTGCTAACACTGCCACTTGTAACTGATGTACAACATTTTAATAATTCAATTCGCTTTTAGGATCCTGTAGAATATGTAATGTAATGAGTGATAATTTGTAGATAGGTTGTACATAGATTGTCAATATTTTTTTTAAGATTTTGATGTGTTAATAAAACTCCAAAAGAAAGGTGATCTCATAATCTGTAAGTAGTTCATTTTTGTAAATAAATATATTCAATTCTGAATCATTCTAACTCAGGATGATGAAAATTCTGCATTTACACATTTATGATAAATTATTTTCTCATTGAGACATATTTATTAAAACAAGAGGCATAATTTCATGCTAAATTTTCAACATCTGTTTTCCAAACTAGTGAAAGAATGTTTTTTCCTTGGATTTAAATCGTAAACATAATCAAAAAAGTATGTTTTATCCATAGTTTAGGAGTTTTCTACTTGAAGAAAATAAGCAATGGTCACTTGTTAATTCAATGATAATGGGTTTTCTATTACATCTAAGAAATCAAACTATTTATTTTTATCCCGTACATTCGAACGTGAAGTTTTTCTGCAATTCGAATAAATTTTATTCCGCTCTCATGATAGGCACTTTTTCATTCAAATAATTTTAAATGATAATCCTCGACGTTACCAACTGATATTTTTTTATGATTCATATTATGAACTGAATTCAATATTATTGAAAAAAAATGAATTATTACTTTTATCCAATATAGTGCCTTCAGTTTAATTCTAAATAAAATTTAAATTTGTTTTGTCGGGAAAAATAGCCATATAGGGCTCTGAGCGAATCCTTACGTGAATTTTGGAAACAAATTATTCATGTTGAGTTGAAATATGGAAGAATTAATGCATCGAATTTCAAAATTATGGATTTTTCTGATTTCGAAAGACTAAAATTTTACAGAGATCAATTCAAATATTCATCGAGATGCTCTATTTTTAAATGAATCGTGAATATGCAGCAAATATAAAGTTATTGTAATATATTAATGGTGAACTACATATTTCTGATAACATATAAATTTTCAAGCCCTAAAAAAACAAACTCATAAAAATTTTATTGTTGTAATGATGTAATTAACCACATCTTCTGTAAACTTACCTAGATATAGAATGAACATCAGCTCAGAATGTTATTGTTTCAATTTCCTGCTTTTTAAATACAGTGTCGCAAAATGAAGGAATTCTATAGAACTGCTTTGAACGAAGTTACGGAATAAATTCGGACAGGTCTATGTTGCTATAATTTGAATGAAGCCAGTGAAAGAAAATTTTTATAACCAGCGGACGAATTGTACAAAGTTTTTCACGGATTTTGTTGTAAATTGTATGAACTATATCCATTTTCATTTAAAAGAAATCTTAAATGCACTTACACTGCCAAATTGTGATACATGGTCCATTTTGAACAAATGAAGAGTCAACCAGATCATTAAACAGACTCTGGGTTTAAAGGTGCCTTCTAGAACAGCATTTCCCTTCAAAAAAATCAAGGGAATATATTTTGCATCGAGGCCAATGATTTTATTTTAATTTTTACCAAGCTCTTGTAGATAACTTTAACTAGGTATCTTTTAACTTTCTTTTCTGTAGGAGTGAATATTCTTTATATTCATGGAAAAGTCTGATTCTGTTACACAAATCTTACGTTTACACTAGTTTGTAAGCTGTATTTACATAAATAAAAAAATACCAGTATATGATTGTGTTTAATCTATCTCCGTTGATATTCATTATTCGTAATTTTATTTCTAATTTTTTTAGATTTTATTCTTTAATTTGTGCGAATGTAATCGATTTGGAAGGCGTTGAGTAGTCAATATTATCGAAACGATCATAACTAAAGGGGCCCTATTTTTGCGTTCAGAAATGAAAATAATCTGGCTCTTCCCCACCATTCAAAGGAAAATGTAAATGATATAGGAGTAGGTTCTAGACATACTGTCATATCCTTTTCCATTGAGGAAGGAATTAAATTAAAAACCTTTTTGTCACGAAAATGTTTAATGATGAATCGTATTGAATAATTTCCTTCTCGCCCAAAATATTGCCTTTCGTATTCACACAAGGTAATGCACCAAGTTCAAGTGTTGCAAATGTGCTTCTTATGCGATCGTAAAATAAAAATATCTTTTCATGCGCGATTTTTCAAATCCACCAGAGCTTCATTTTTGCAAATGACGCATATTGCTGACATTTGTATCTTTTACAAAGCTTCATTTGTACCTGAACATAATTTTGAGGAGTCAAAAACGCAATTTAATCACTTCTTCAAGATATTACAAACTTTCAACAAAGATGTACCTCCTAGTTTATATACATTCCATAAATAACAAACACAACAAAATATTCATTCACTAACATCTAAATTTTATCACTATGGTAACAAGTATGATTTACTGACTGTTGACAGATTAGCTAATGCTGGAGGGGATGTATCCTGTGCTGAGGGTAATGTTTTTGGTTTAGCAATGATGGAACCAATTTCTGTGAAGAAAAATCTTGTGAACTTCACCAATCCTATGTGCAGGGCATACTGCACTAATAAAGCTCCAAATCCTTTATAGAGTCCAAATATGCCTTCAGATGCCAGACATTGTTCATAACAATCAGCTGCTCCAGAATAGTTTGTTAGAACAGCAAGAACTGAACTACCATTATCTAGATTATCAATGATTGTTCTTGTTCCCTGCAATCAAAATTTTACCATATTTTTATAGCCTAACTAAATATAAAGACATAAAATAGCCGTTTTCGGAAACTTACTCGGGTTCACTGGATCCCTAACCCTTGTTTACTTTTAGGACGGGTTTCACCAACGATTTTAATCTCGTTTAAGGCAGTAAACGATAATTTTCTGTGGTTTTCAGTCAAAAATCAATCGTTAATCTCAGTTATCGCCTTAAACCAGATTAAAATGTTTGGTGAAACCGAGCCTCAGTAGGTAAAATAACGGTCAGGGTTACGGATCGAGTGAACCCGAGTAAGTTTCCGAAAAGGCCGAATGACTTTCATAGGACCTTTTTATAGTCTGAAATCTAAAGATGTCAATAGAAAATAAAACTATTTCAGTTATCACCTGTAAATGTAAACGATGAACAATTGTTTCACATGGATAAAATACAATATCACTCGCTATCAAGGAGATTATTGAAGCTGTTAAGTTTATATCCTGTACTTCACTAGAATTTTTTGGCATAGCTCCACTTATTTCATGCTGATATTTGACCTTAGCTTGAAGTATTTTTGACGTTGCGTTCTTAATCATGAGGGAGAACAGGTATTTAGCCAAACCTAGAGTGACTGTTGGAAGGACGAGTGCCCAAATTGGGATTAATCTTCCTTTAGGCCCATCGTTCCAACTCAGCAGCCTGATGAACCCTTCTTTGAATACATCCAGTATTCCAGGTTTTTCACTTGCAATTTCACTCTGAACTGTTTCAACAAACGAAGCAGAGTAAAATGGTGTTACAATGGCTAGACTCACACTGAAATACGCAGGAGGTGAAGACTTAATTTATCTGATAAATTATATTTACCATTTCAACATGAGATGTTGGAAAAATTGTTTAAGTCCACTGTGCATTGTTATAGTGCTGAAAAAAATGATTCAAATAATTGAATAAAATACTGAAATAATGAATTGGGCAGATACATACTCTGGCCATGGAGTAACTCTTGAAATCAAATCTTCTACTCCCAAGGATATACCTCGAACAAGTAGAACAGACCCTAATCCTTTCCATAATATGGTCAATCCTTGACGTTGGTGTAAATGATACACAGATGGAATTAATGTAAATGGTAAAAGATGGTATTTCAGTGATGAGGGATGGACCTAAAACAGAGCCACAGAATTAAATAATCAAGGAAACACACTAATGTCTAACCTGACATTGTCTGCGTAATACTAAAAATGGATGGCACAAAATATTTTCAGCAACCAAGCTGACGAAAGATACCCCAGAGGCAACATATCTCTTGAAACTGACCTCTGAAAAATACATTTTCAACACATATTATTGGAAAATTCAGTCATGAATATATTGTGACATGTAATTAGTTCGGTTGTTCATTGTACCTTCTGCATTTGGACTGATATAATGAGAAGTTCTTTGGGGGTAAATAGATTGGGGTGTTCGTAGTCTGGTGTTCAAATATTCCTCTCTAGCTCTCACAAATTCGTCTTCATCGTTATATCCGTAATTGTACCTTTGGGTCGAATCGTAAAAATCGACCTCTTCGAGAGATCTAGGATTGTTAAGCGAGAAATTCAAATTGTTTCCTGCCATTTTGATGTTCCAAAGTATTTTCTGACTGACGGATTTATTCCCTAATATTTAATTCAAGCGACAGTCTTCGAATTCTCGTTTAAATATTGCCATGTTCTTTTATCGAATGAATATGCAAGATGATATCAATCGAAAAGTCTCGCAAAATCGAATTATTCCAATTTTGATTGATTTTGATGCGAGTGCGAGACAAGATTATCGCTATGCTGTCATTGCTGTCAACTTGACATCAAATTGTATAGGTTAAGTTAAGATCACTTTGGACCTCAAGTACATTAGGTCTACTGGAGATACCAGCCATAGACTAACTATAGATAGGCAACTCTTAATCCAAATTATGTTCATTACGTCAGCGCCATCTATATTTGGTCGTTCGTACTAACAGCCGATATCGGCGTAGAATGACAGAGGCGCCATCTAGCGGTTTTTGTAGAAAAACAAGGGGCATCGTCTTATGCACTATTAATTTGTATAAAAATATTTTTCAAATTTCAAGTTCTTATAAGATACGATGATTATTTGTATTGAAGAGAAATCGCCAAATCTTATAAAAAGCTTGAAATGTAAAACATCAAGGATAAAAGTCAAAGTCTTATATAGGAGTTAATAATTATTTATTTATACATATGTTTATAAATATCCACATGAATTATTATCAATAATAATATTCCACTCAAGAGAACACACAAAAATATTTTACTCAAATCTTTTTTGACAATTCCGGTTTTCAATGGTGAATATTAAAAATATATTATTATCGATTGAATAAACAAAATTATTATCGGTTCCATCTCCTTTTATCATATTTAACCAATGCCATTTTAACGATGGGGTCAGATGGAATTTCGACACCGGTTTTTCCACATAATATTTTGTTTATTTCACCTATGTAAAACAATAATATAAATTTAATACCCACATTGATGAACTTCCGGTGCACATCTTTGTGCTTATTGCAGAACAACATCTTCACCTCTTCAGTATTCACTCGTTCCATTATTTTTCTTTTAATATTCCAACTATTGAAAAATAATGGAATATTCCCAATGACAGACTTGGTAAAATTGTGAAAGATCGTATTAAATGTTCGAGATGGATTGAACATCTTGCAATTTTTGAATGTTCTGGCTTTAATTAAGGCATTGGAAGGCACTTCATCATATGCTTCCATTATTTCTAAACAGTTCGAACATTTATTAGTATCTTTCAAAATTTTTTTTGCCAAATACCCTGCCACATAAGAATTGGCCAAATCCAAGTCTGCATTGCTTTCACACGTTTTGTACTCCTCTGTGGGATAAACAGGTGGCTTCACATTTGTTGGAGTTTCGGGTATTTCAATTTTTTTCAATAAAAACTTCTTTAGCGTCTCAAGAGCTCCACAAGAGGCATCCTCCTCACAATTCGAACCAGGTGAGTGTGATGCCATGAAATTATTCATAAGGAGGGATTTAAAAGAGGAAATTAACGATGAAGAGGTAGGATTAATATTTCTCACTCCATGACTTCTTATCAAAGAAAAAAAATTCTCAAGAGGATCTTGATTGAAAGATCGCTGAATCAAATGATCGAAATGCCGAGTTTTTGAGATATATAAAAAGCCATGGAGTGTCAAAATGAAATTTTTCAAAGAAGGAGTGATAACTGATTTGGTGGATGCATGTTGGAACTTCATGGAAGTCAAAACTTCTATAGATTGATTCCAGAAATTATGATGCGGGGAAGTGGCTTTCACGACACCCAGCAGGGGTTTGGTTGGAGGAGCTTCTATGAAACTTCCATTAACGCTATCAAAGAGTTCATCAAAAAAAAGCAAAACATCCGCAGTTTGTGAAGCCGAGGGATCCAAATATGGGCTTACAGATGGGTCTCTAATATTTGCACTGAACTTTGACATTAAATTCATCAACAAACTTACTGACCGACTGAAGACTTGGGTGGCATTTTTAACTTTCATTTTTTTAATTTTATTTGGTATCACATGTTCATCTGTCAGTCTATGTAGCATATTATAGCTGTTCAAAATTTTATCTAATCGATAAACATCTACAATATGAGACCAAGAAGCAACTTTTTGAATGCCATCTTGACAAAAGTGTATATCTTTTGTCAAGAAAGCATTCCTTATACCTTTTATTAAATGTGGAGGATCATATAAATGAACAATTTCTTGTTCATTCACCAAATATCCTCTGAATTTATTCTCCATTTGTTTTCTCAAACAATGTTCATTTGTTTCTCCTAGGAGTTTATTAATTGCAGCTACATTTGTTGATCCTTGGTCTGATATTGTAGCCACAATATCTAATCCGGTTTGACGAACATGTGTTACTACTTCTTTTATAATGCGTACCAAGTCAACGGTTGGTGTGGTATTTTCACAAAAATAGAAACATACAGGCTGTTTCCATTTTTTGAAAATACCTTTCAGCATAAATACTAAAGCATGATCTGCAAAGGCCACTCGACGTTCACTACCCCCAAAGTCCACAATTCCTTCCAAAAAATCTCCAGAAAAATTGTAAGAAATTCCTGGACTTAGAGAAACCTCATCAAACATGAGGACACAATATTTATCTAGTAATTCCAATTTCTCAACCGTATTTTGCAGACTGTTGAAAATTTGAGCATTTATTCCACATTTCAGGGAAACATTACTCAATAATTTCAACAGACTGCGTTTGGAAGGTAAACTGAAAATCTTAGATAAATACCTGTATCCCTTACCGCTCTGCTTGTAAACAGAAAGAGCAAAAATTTTATCGTTAATTGTGAAACGACGACCCCTTGGTTTAAATTTTTGATTCCTTAACTGGGACATGAAGAAGTCAAGAGTTGTTCGGTTAATATTTTTGAGACTATCAAAATATTTTGTCTTTCCAAGTGCTTCCAACTGTTTTTTTTGAGTGGTTATCTTGGAAGTTGCCTTCTTGAATATTTTCTTCATTTTCCTCAGTTCCTTTGCCATTTCAGATTCCCTTGGAGTCATTTTCTTGAATTTTTTCTTATTAATCGGTACTGAAAAAATGTAAATTAGAAAGGAATATAAATATGGAAATGAAGTGAATATAAATACCTCTTTGGTTTCTACCAACATTAGATTCCTTAGTATCCATCAATGGAATTGATAACTGATCTGATTCTCTTTCAACAAGACCTTTTGGGTCTTCACTGAAGGAAAACAGACCAGTTAACATATTGGGTTTCGATACAGTCAGTTCACCAGCATCAACAACATTAAGATCTGATGAGGTGTTCATCAGATTTCCACACTTTCTTCTTCCATATGTTTTTGTTGGCTTCAGGACCTTCAGTTCCTCTTTCTCCTCCAAAAAGCACCTTCTTCCACTTGAACCTTAAAATTTCAGATTGTGTTGGTTCTCATCCATAATTTCGAAATTAAAAAATCATTATCAGGTAACTGGATATTATATTTCTAAGAATAGTCTTAAACAATTGCCCATGTTTCTGGAACTACTTGTCCCTTTCTCGAGGCTGGTTAGTGTATATTCACAAATATTGTACTTTGAGAAGAGAAAATTTGACCAATCATCCAGTCATAATGCCTGGATAAAACGTCGGCAATTGTTTAAAACTATTCTTAGAAAATCCAGTAGGTCCTGATAATAATTTTTTAATGTCTTAAAATTTTATTTATGCATGAACTGAATAATGCTAATATATGCCATAAATACCTTTCAGAACTTCTGGTGCTACAGCAATAGTTGTGTTTGATGAGTTACATAAAAATATATCTCTTCCGTCTACATCACGAACATAATCTGAAAAAGAAAGGCAACTCAATTTTCAAACATTCAGAGAAATAAAATACAAATAAAATCAATTTTGTTTTCTCAAACTAATTCAAATGAAAGGTATAAAGTAAAAATTACTCACCTGGCAAATTCAGTGTTGGTAAAGAAAATTTTTTTAGTTTATCACCACTTTCGAGAATGCAATATGGATTGAAATGACTTTTGCAAACAGCATATTTTCGTACCAAGTCCAGTACCATGCTCGACAATTTGGGATTTTTTATTCTCTCCAACCAAGTTTGCTTGCAGGCCTTATGAGTCGGAATTGTATACCTAAACACATAACAAATATTGAGTATAAATTGTAGAAATGATCATGAAGCAAACAACAGTAACTTACCTCTTACTAGTCCTATCTACGCAACCAGGAACAGAACAGTTTCTTATGCTTGGAGACATTCTTAAAAAACTTTGGACACTTGAATGAAAAACTAATATTTCGAATTGTGCTTGGCACGGATTGGAAATTAAAAAGGTGGTTTTCATTTTGTTCGAAATGGTACATACAATTTTTTGAAAAATCAAAGAACAATATAACCTCACAATCTTCTTCATTTCCACTTCTTCACAGATCCAAGAGATTACCATGCCCCTTCAGACAAATGAATTATATATTATAATAATATGAAAAATATATTTATAGCATTGAAATTATATCATATATCAGGCGTTTATAATGACAGCTCTTATTGTTTATATACAAAAGTACTCTTTGACTTTGACAATGTTAACAGACGTGGATGACGGAACATGCTCTCCAATAATGAAAGATTCCTATTTATCGGCATTGAATTATCAGGTTGTTCATCCGGGATACACTTCAGAGGGCGCTGGTGTAACTCAGATTATTTATGATTTGTGCTTTGTATGAGAGTGCCACCCCCCTGATACCAGCACAGAACATGTAATAAACTGGCGCATACTGGTTCCGCATTTTTTGGAGAATATTGTTTCCGCATTTTTTGTCGCTTTTTGTCTACGCAATTAAGGGCGCATATTTGTTCCGTATTTATTGGCGCATACATTGAGGCATACTGTTTCCGCATTATTCAGTATTCCGCCAAGGGAATATGAACGCGATAGTTAATACCGAAGAGTCTTCGTTAATACACTCGTTTTCACACCACCTTGAAGGTAGAGGGCTAGGAGCTTTTTATTTTCAAGGCCGTAGCCAGGGGGGGGGTCCGATAGGGTCCGGACTATATAGTCTAAGGTCATACCCCTTTGTCATTTTCCATCCAAAATTTGAAATTCTTCAAACCGCTCATATTCTGCACAGACATAGTTTGGACTATGCTGATCAACATAATATAAATAACTATTGGCGGAGATGAGAGGGACGGCAGTTATGACAGTTTGAAATTTCCGATTTTTTCAAAAAATGCCATTTGACAGGTCAAAATCTAAACGGTGATAGTTAGGGCTTTGAATTGTTTTTAATTGAATGGAGCGGCCTCGAAAACCTACATTTTGATATCAGAATCACCCATGTAGCCCCCATAGATAATGAAATATTCAACTTTTTATTTTTCGATTTTTCATTTTCGAGTTCTGTTCACGAGCTCACACCACTCTAGGTAAGGGTGCTGTCGGTCCGCAGAATTGCTATTATTGAAGATTCAAATGGGCAGTACAACTTCCAGATTCAATAATAACGTGAGATCCTCCCCAAATATATTTTTTATTGACAAACATGGTGTTTTTAGGGGGTCATACCCCTTTGTCATTTTTCATCCAAAATTTGAAATTTTTCAAATCGCTCATATTCTGCACAGAGGTACTTGGGACTATGCTGATCAACATTATATGAATAACTATTGGCGGAGATGAGAGGGACGGCAGTTATGACAGTTTGAAATTTCCGATTTTTTCAAAAAATGCCATTTGACAGATCAAAATCTAAACGGTTATAGTTAGGGCTTTGAATTGTTTTTTATTGAATGGAGCGGCCTCGAAAACCTACATTTTGATACCAGAATCACCCATGTAGCCCCCATAGATAATGAAATATTCAACTTTTTATTTTTCGATTTTTCATTTTCGAGTTCTGTTCACGAGCTCACACCACTCTAGGTAAGGGTGCTGTCGGTCCGCAGAATTGCTATTATTGAAGATTCAAATGGGCAGTACAACTTCCAGATTCAATAATAACGTGAGATCCTCCCCAAATATATTTTTTATTGACAAACATGGTGTTTTTAGGGGGTCATACCCCTTTGTCATTTTTCATCCAAAATTTGAAATTTTTCAAATCGCTCATATTCTGCACAGAGGTACTTGGGACTATGCTGATCAACATTATATAGATAACTATTGGCGGAGATGAGAGGGACGGCAGTTATGACAGTTTGAAATTTCCGATTTTTTCAAAAAATGCCATTTGACAGATCAAAATCTAAACGGTTATAGTTAGGGCTTTGAATTGTTTCTTATTGAATGGAGCGACCTCGAAAACCTACATTTTGATACCAGAATCACCCATGTAGCCCCCATAGATAATGAAATATTCAACTTTTTATTTTTCGATTTTTCATTTTTGAGTTCTGTTCACGAGCTCACACCACTCTAGGTAAGGGTGCTGTCGGTCCGCAGAATTGCTATTATTGAAGATTCAAATGCGCAGTACAACTTCCAGATTCAATAATAACGTGAGATCCTCCCCAAATATATTTTTTATTGACAAATATGGTGTTTTTAGGGGGTCATACCCCTTTGTCATTTTTCATCCAAAATTTGAAATTTTTCAAATCGCTCATATTCTGCACAGAGGTACTTGGGACTATGCTGATCAACATTATATAAATAACTATTGGCGGAGATGAGAGGGACGGCAGTTATGACAGTTTGAAATTTTCGATTTTTTCAAAAAATGCCATTTGACAGGTCAAAATCTAAACGGTGATAGTTAGGGCTTTGAATTGGTTTTTATTGAATGGAGCGGCCTCGAAAACCTACATTTTGATACCAGAATCACCCATGTAGCCCCCATAGATAATGAAATATTTAACTTTTTATTTTTCGATTTTTCATTTTTGAGTTCTGTTCACGAGCTCACACCACTCTAGGTAAGGGTGCTGTCGGTCCGCAGAATTGCTATTATTGAAGATTCAAATGGGCAGTACAACTTCCAGATTCAATAATAACGTGAGATCCTCCCCAAATATATTTTTTATTGACAAACATGGTGTTTTTAGGGGGTCATACCCCTTTGTCATTTTTCATCCAAAATTTGAAATTTTTCAAATCGCTCATATTCTGCACAGAGGTACTTGGGACTATGCTGATCAACATTATATGAATAACTATTGGCGGAGATGAGAGGGACGGCAGTTATGACAGTTTGAAATTTCCGATTTTTTCAAAAAATGCCATTTGACAGATCAAAATCTAAACGGTTATAGTTAGGGCTTTGAATTGTTTTTTATTGAATGGAGCGGCCTCGAAAACCTACATTTTGATACCAGAATCACCCATGTAGCCCCCATAGATAATGAAATATTCAACTTTTTATTTTTCGATTTTTCATTTTCGAGTTCTGTTCACGAGCTCACACCACTCTAGGTAAGGGTGCTGTCGGTCCGCAGAATTGCTATTATTGAAGATTCAAATGGGCAGTACAACTTCCAGATTCAATAATAACGTGAGATCCTCCCCAAATATATTTTTTATTGACAAACATGGTGTTTTTAGGGGGTCATACCCCTTTGTCATTTTTCATCCAAAATTTGAAATTTTTCAAATCGCTCATATTCTGCACAGAGGTACTTGGGACTATGCTGATCAACATTATATGAATAACTATTGGCGGAGATGAGAGGGACGGCAGTTATGACAGTTTGAAATTTCCGATTTTTTCAAAAAATGCCATTTGACAGATCAAAATCTAAACGGTTATAGTTAGGGCTTTGAATTGTTTCTTATTGAATGGAGCGACCTCGAAAACCTACATTTTGATACCAGAATCACCCATGTAGCCCCCATAGATAATGAAATATTCAACTTTTTATTTTTCGATTTTTCATTTTTGAGTTCTGTTCACGAGCTCACACCACTCTATGTAAGGGTGCTGTCGGTCCGCAGAATTGCTATTATTGAAGATTCAAATGGGCAGTACAACTTCCAGATTCAATAATAACGTGAGATCCTCCCCAAATATATTTTTTATTGACAAATATGGTGTTTTTAGGGGGTCATACCCCTTTGTCATTTTTCATCAAAAATTTGACATTTTTCAAATCGCTCATATTCTGCACAGAGGTACTTGGGACTATGCTGATCAACATTATATAAATAACTATTGGCGGAGATGAGAGGGACGGCAGTTATGACAGTTTGAAATTTCCGATTTTTTCAAAAAATGCCATTTGACAGGTCAAAATCTAAACGGTGATAGTTAGGGCTTTGAATTGTTTTTTATTGAATAGAGCGGCATCGAAAACCTACATTTTGATACCAGAATCACCCATGTAGCCCCCATAGATAATGAAATATTCAACTTTTTATTTTTCGATTTTTCAATTTCGAGTTCTGTTCACGAGCTCACAGCACTCTAGGTAAGGGTGCTGTCGGTCCGCAGAATTGCTATTATTGAAGATTCAAATGGGCAGTACAACTTCCAGATCCAATAATAACGTGAGATCCTCCCCAAATATATTTTTTTTGACAAACATGGTGTTTTTAGGGGGTCATACCCCTTTGTCATTTTTCATCCAAAATTTGAAATTTTTCAAATCGCTCATATTCTGCACAGAGGTACTTGAGACTATGCTGATCAACATTATATAAATAACTATTGGCGGAGATGAGAGGGACGGCAGTTATGACAGTTTGAAATTTTCGATTTTTTCAAAAAATGCCATTTGACAGGTCAAAATCTAAACGGTGATAGTTAGGGCTTTGAATTGGTTTTTATTGAATGGAGCGGCCTCGAAAACCTAC
Organism: Adalia bipunctata; assembly: GCA_910592335.1. Classification (NCBI taxonomy): domain Eukaryota; kingdom Metazoa; phylum Arthropoda; class Insecta; order Coleoptera; family Coccinellidae; genus Adalia; species Adalia bipunctata. Next base: position 6,114,317 of record OU342957.1, read on the forward strand.
ATTTTGATACCAGAATCACCCATGTAGCCCCCATAGATAATGAAATATTTAACTTTTTATTTTTCGATTTTTCATTTTTGAGTTCTGTTCACGAGCTCACACCACTCTAGGTAAGGGTGCTGTCGGTCCGCAGAATTGCTATTATTGAAGATTCAAATGCGCAGTACAACTTCCAGATTCAATAATAACGTGAGATCCTCCCCAAATATATTTTTTATTGACAAATATGGTGTTTTTAGGGGCTCATACCCCTTTGTCATTTTTCATCCAAAATTTGAAATTTTTCAAATCGCTCATATTCTGCACAGAGGTACTTGGGACTATGCTGATCAACATTATATGAATAACTATTGGCGGAGATGAGAGGGACGGCAGTTATGACAGTTTGAAATTTCCGATTTTTTCAAAAAATGCCATTTGACAGATCAAAATCTAAACGGTTATAGTTAGGGCTTTGAATTGTTTTTTATTGAATGGAGCGGCCTCGAAAACCTACATTTTGATACCAGAATCACCCATGTAGCCCCCATAGATAATGAAATATTCAACTTTTTATTTTTCGATTTTTCATTTTCGAGTTCTGTTCACGAGCTCACACCACTCTAGGTAAGGGTACTGTCGGTCCGCAGAATTGCTATTATTGAAGATTCAAATGGGCAGTACAACTTCCAGATTCAATAATAACGTGAGATCCTCCCCAAATATATTTTTTATTGACAAATATGGTGTTTTTAGGGGGTCATACCCCTTTGTCATTTTTCATCCAAAATTTGACATTTTTCAAATCGCTCATATTCTGCACAGAGGTACTTGGGAGTCTTGGGACTATGCTGATCAACATTATATAAATAACTATTGGCGGAGATGAGAGGGACGGCAGTTATGACAGTTTGAAATTTCCGATTTTTTCAAAAAATGCCATTTGACAGGTCAAAATCTAAACGGTGATAGTTAGGGCTTTGAATTGTTTTTTATTGAATAGAGCGGCCTCGAAAACCTACATTTTGATACCAGAATCACCCATGTAGCCCCCATAGATAATGAAATATTCAACTTTTTATTTATGTTGTCCTGATGAGATCACTAAAAAGATCGAAACCTAGGTCGACTTCTACCCGCTTCGATGAGGTTGGAACTTTCGCTAGTTCCCTGGATGATAATTTGTGGCAAGTTCGAGTCGGATCCATGGCGGTTGTTGATATATTATATCAATGAACGCGGTGTATCTGATTATTCGTTTACTCTATTATATTTCCTTATGGAACGAAACTTTATGTTTTTATTTTTCGATTTTTCAATTTCGAGTTCTGTTCACGAGCTCACAGCACTCTAGGTAAGGGTGCTGTCGGTCCGCAGAATTGCTATTATTGAAGATTCAAATGGGCAGTACAACTTCCAGATCCAATAATAACGTGAGATCCTCCCCAAATATATTTTTTTTGACAAACATGGTGTTTTTAGGTGGCCATACCCCTTTGTCATTTTTCATCCAAAATTTGAAATTTTTCAAATCGCTCATATTCTGCACAGAGGTACTTGGGACTATGCTGATCAACATTATAGAAATAACTATTGGCGGAGATGAGAGGGACGGCAGTTATGACAGTTTGAAATTTTCGATTTTTTCAAAAAATGCCATTTGACAGGTCAAAATCTAAACGGTGATAGTTAGGGCTTTGAATTGGTTTTTATTGAATGGAGCGGCCTCGAAAACCTACATTTTGATACCAGAATCACCCATGTAGCCCCCATAGATAATGAAATATTTAACTTTTTATTTTTCGATTTTTCATTTTTGAGTTCTGTTCACGAGCTCACACCACTCTAGGTAAGGGTGCTGTCGGTCCGCAGAATTGCTATTATTGAAGATTCAAATGCGCAGTACAACTTCCAGATTCAATAATAACGTGAGATCCTCCCCAAATATATTTTTTATTGACGAATATGGTGTTTTTAGGGGGTCATACCCCTTTGTCATTTTTCATCCAAAATTTGAAATTTTTCAAATCGCTCATATTCTGCACAGAGGTACTTGGGACTATGCTGATCAACATTATATGAATAACTATTGGCGGAGATGAGAGGGACGGCAGTTATGACAGTTTGAAATTTCCGATTTTTTCAAAAAATGCCATTTGACAGATCAAAATCTAAACGGTTATAGTTAGGGCTTTGAATTGTTTCTTATTGAATGGAGCGACCTCGAAAACCTACATTTTGATACCAGAATCACCCATGTAGCCCCCATAGATAATGAAATATTCAACTTTTTATTTTTCGATTTTTCATTTTTGAGTTCTGTTCACGAGCTCACACCACTCTAGGTAAGGGTGCTGTCGGTCCGCAGAATTGCTATTATTGAAGATTCAAATGGGCAGTACAACTTCCATATTCAATAATAACGTGAGATCCTCCCCAAATATATTTTTTATTGACAAACATGGTGTTTTTAGGGGGTCATACCCCTTTGTCATTTTTCATCCAAAATTTGAAATTTTTCAAATCGCTCATATTCTGCACAGAGGTACTTGGGACTATGCTGATCAACATTATATGAATAACTATTGGCGGAGATGAGAGGGACGGCAGTTATGACAGTTTGAAATTTTCGATTTTTTCAAAAAATGCCATTTGACAGGTCAAAATCTAAACGGTGATAGTTAGGGCTTTGAATTGGTTTTTATTGAATGGAGCGGCCTCGAAAACCTACATTTTGATACCAGAATCACCCATGTAGCCCCCATAGATAATGAAATATTTAACTTTTTATTTTTCGATTTTTCATTTTTGAGTTCTGTTCACGAGCTCACACCACTCTAGGTAAGGGTGCTGTCGGTCCGCAGAATTGCTATTATTGAAGATTCAAATGGGCAGTACAACTTCCATATTCAATAATAACGTGAGATCCTCCCCAAATATATTTTTTATTGACAAACATGGTGTTTTTAGGGGGTCATACCCCTTTGTCATTTTTCATCCAAAATTTGAAATTTTTCAAATCGCTCATATTCTGCACAGAGGTACTTGGGACTATGCTGATCAACATTATATAAATAACTATTGGCGGAGATGAGAGGGACGGCAGTTATGACAGTTTGAAATTTCCGATTTTTTCAAAAAATGCCATTTGACAGGTCAAAATCTAAACGGTGATAGTTAGGGCTTTGAATTGTTTTTTATTGAATAGAGCGGCCTCGAAAACCTACATTTTGATACCAGAATCACCCATGTAGCCCCCATAGATAATGAAATATTCAACTTTTTATTTTTCGATTTTTCAATTTCGAGTTCTGTTCACGAGCTCACAGCACTCTAGGTAAGGGTGCTGTCGGTCCGCAGAATTGCTATTATTGAAGATTCAAATGGGCAGTACAACTTCCAGATCCAATAATAACGTGAGATCCTCCCCAAATATATTTTTTTTGACAAACATGGTGTTTTTAGGGGGTCATACCCCTTTGTCATTTTTCATCCAAAATTTGAAATTTTTCAAATCGCTCATATTCTGCACAGAGGTACTTGGGACTATGCTAATCAACATTATATAAATAACTATTGGCGGAGATGAGAGGGACGGCAGTTATGACAGTTTGAAATTTTCGATTTTTTCAAAAAATGCCATTTGACAGAACAAAATCTAAACGGTGATAGTTAGGGCTTTGAATTGGTTTTTATTGAATGGAGCGGCCTCGAAAACCTACATTTTGATACCAGAATCACCCATGTAGCCCCCATAGATAATGAAATATTTAACTTTTTATTTTTCGATTTTTCATTTTTGAGTTCTGTTCACGAGCTCACACCACTCTAGGTAAGGGTGCTGTCGGTCCGCAGAATTGCTATTATTGAAGATTCAAATGCGCAGTACAACTTCCAGATTCAATAATAACGTGAGATCCTCCCCAAATATATTTTTTATTGACAAATATGGTGTTTTTAGGGGGTCATACCCCTTTGTCATTTTTCATCCAAAATTTGAAATTTTTCAAATCGCTCATATTCTGCACAGAGGTACTTGGGACTATGCTGATCAACATTATATAAATAACTATTGGCGGAGATGAGAGGGACGGCAGTTATGACAGTTTGAAATTTTCGATTTTTTCAAAAAATGCCATTTGACAGGTCAAAATCTAAACGGTGATAGTTAGGGCTTTGAATTGGTTTTTATTGAATGGAGCGGCCTCGAAAACCTACATTTTGATACCAGAATCACCCATGTAGCCCCCATAGATAATGAAATATTTAACTTTTTATTTTTCGATTTTTCGATTTTTCATTTTTGAGTTCTGTTCACGAGCTCACACCACTCTAGGTAAGGGTGCTGTCGGTCCGCAGAATTGCTATTATTGAAGATTCAAATGGGCAGTACAACTTCCAGATTCAATAATAACGTGAGATCCTCCCCAAATATATTTTTTATTGACAAATATGGTGTTTTTAGGGGGTCATACCCCTTTGTCATTTTTCATCCAGAATTTGAAAGTTTTCAAATCGCTCATATTCTGCACAGAGGTACTTGGGACTATGCTGATCAACATTATATAAATAACTATTGGCGGAGTTGAGAGGGACGGCAGTTATGACAGTTTGAAATTTCCGATTTTTTAAAAAAATGCCATTTGACAGGTCAAAATCTAAACGGTGATAGTAAGGGCTTTGAATTGTTTTTTATTGAATGGAGCGGCCTCGAAAACCTACATTTTGATATCAGAATCACCCATGTAGCCCCCATAGATAATGAAATATTTAACTTTTTATTTTTCGATTTTTAATTTTTGAGTTCTGTTCACGAGCTCACACCACTCTAGGTAAGGGTGCTGTCGGTCCGCAGAATTACTATTATTGAAGATTCAAATGGGCAGTACAACTTCCAGATTCAATAATAACGTGAGATCCTCCCCAAATATATTTTTTATTGACAAATATGGTGTTTTTAGGGGGTCATACCCCTTTGTCATTTTTCATCCAAAATTTGAAATTTTTCAAATCGCTCATATTCTGCACAGAGGTACTTGGGACTATGCTGATCAACATTATATAAATAACTATTGGCGGAGATGAGAGGGACGGCAGTTTTATGACAGTTTGAAATTTTCGATTTTTTCAAAAAATGCCATTCGACAGATCAAAATCTAAACGGTGATATTTAGGGCTTTGAATTGTTTTTTATTGAATGGAGCGGCCTCGAAAACCTACATTTTGATACCAGAATCACCCATGTAGCCCCCATAGATAATGAAATATTTAACTTTTTATTTTTCGATTTTTCATTTTTGAGTTCTGTTCACGAGCTCACACCACTCTAGGTAAGGATGCTGTCGGTCCGCAGAATTGCTATTATTGAAGATTCAAATGGGCAGTACAACTTCCAGATTCAATAATAACGTGAGATCCTCCCCAAATATATTTTTTATTGACAAACATGGTGTTTTTAGGGGGTCATACCCCTTTGTCATTTTTCATCCAAAATTTGAAATTTTTCAAATCGCTCATATTCTGCACAGAGGTACTTTGGACTATGCTGATCAACATCATATAAATAACTGTTGGCGGAGATGAGAGGGACGGCAGTTATGACAGTTTGAAATTTCCGATTTTTTCAAAAAATGCCATTTGACAGGTCAAAATCTAAACGGTGATAGTTAGGGCTTTGAATTGTTTTTTATTGAATGGAGCGACCTCGAAAACCTACATTTTGATACCAGAATCACCCATGTAGCCCCCATAGATAATGAAATATTCAACTTTTTATTTTTCGATTTTTCATTTTCGAGTTCTGTTCACGAGCTCACACCACTCTAGGTAAGGGTGCTGTCGGTCCGCAGAATTGCTATTATTGAAGATTCAAATGGGCAGTACAACTTCCAGATTCAATCAAGGCCGTTCCCAGGGGGGGGGTCCGATGGGGTCACGACCCTCCCCCCCCCGAAATTTTTTTTTAGAGCTCAGTTCAACGGACACCCCCCCTCCCCCCGAATTTTTTTTCTAGCTACGGCCTTGTTTATTTTTAATTGGTAACGGATTTCATTTAATTTCATCCTTCATATATGTGTCCTTCATGTATATATCTATTCTTTTTACTCAAAACAACTCACTACAAAAGAGTGTATGTAAAAATGGATGAATGGATTGAATCTTGGAATTAAACAATATGTCACACGCAAAGGAAATCTTTTTTATTTCTGAACAGATTCACTTCACTATACATTTGGTATATACTATCATGAATTCATAAAAAAATTGAAAACTTATTAGTACAACTGAGTAATGATAAATAATTATGAATGAAAGTCGACCAAAAAACAGGTCAAATAAGTATTTACAACTCAGTCGATATCAACACAAGCATTTCTTCTTCCCTTGATTTTGTTCCTGGTTTTCTTCGTGAATGGAGAATTGGTCACCATCTTTGTTGACGGCGAGAACAGATTCCTTCTCTAATATCTGAAATTAACGTTAGATATAAATATGTACCTAGTTATTGAAATATGCAGGGTGTCCCAGAAATCGCCCACCCCATTGAGGGAATCGAAAGTGAAAAATATTTTAAGCCCAAAAATCCATGTTTGAAATTTTTTGACAATGTAGTTAATTAGTATCTATTAATAAAAGTGACCAATTAGGAGCGCCCTACAGAAGAATAAGTAGGCAGTTGGGGACGCGAGAGTGAGACGCCAGAGCTGCTGCGGGCTTTTCACGTTCACTGTTCTGTAGCGCGCTCCTGATTGGTCACTTTCATTAATTAATTACAAATTAACAACGTTATCAAGAACTTTCAAACATGGGTGCGCAACTTCTGGGACACCCTGTATAAGAATTCGGACAGAATGAATCTCGGTATTCTTTGAAAACTAAATTAAATATTTTCATGTACTCTGTTTATTTGTTCCGTATTGAGTGAGCTTACCCTTTCAATAAGAACTTTAGCTGCCTCATCTATATTAATGTTATCTTTAGCTGAAGTAGCAAACCATGCAGCAAATCCTTCTGTTTTGCAATATTCATCCATTTGATGGTTGTTGTTGACAAGCCCTTCTTTTGGTTGATCACACTGAAAGCAATGAATATGTATATTATTCTCGATACAATATTCTTCTGAATAATATAGTTACTTTATTTGCTAAGAGAACGCAGGGTATTTTGCTGCCGTCTGCCAGAAGTACTTTCGAATCCAAGTCTGTTTTCCAATTTTTAACAGATTCAAATGTGTTCGCCCTGGTACAATCAAAAACTATAAAAGCCCCAACTGCTTCCTTGAAATAAACCCTCGTCATATTTCCATATCTTTCCTGTCCTGAAAAATGATCTCAATTATTCTCTCATATACTTTGCTGAAAGTGTTATTTGGCCATGATGATTAAGAAATTATTGAATTTTCTTGCCTGCTATGTCCCAGAGCTGCAGTCTGATCACTGTGTTCTCATCCCAGTTTATCACTTTCAATGCAAAATCTACACCTATAGTAGCCCTGTAGTTTTGAGAGAAGAATCGATGGACATATCTTTTTATGATCGATGTTTTTCCTGTCGCTAAATCTCCTATAACCAAGACTTTATAGAGGTGATCTCGGCGTTTCGTCTGAATCTGGTTTGAACTGGACTGAAACAGAAAAATAGTTTCGAAAATCATCTAGGATATCGCAATAATTTTTTTATCGCTATATGTATCGAAGAAGCAATTCTTCAGCGCTGTATTTATGAGAACACAAAGTTTTGAAAAACGGAAATAACACATCTTGCCAGAAGTGGGATGTGGTCGTTGGTTGTCCATGACAGTAGGTAACTGAGTCGCTAGCTAGATAGTAGATCTGCTATGGTAAAGGTAAATCGAGGCACAAGTTATTTGAGCGTTCATTCACGCATCAAAGAGCTGCTGACATATCGATGATGCGGGGAAATAGATATTTGTGAGAACCAAACACACCTTTAAGAAATTATGCATTTCAATTTGTAATTCAAAACTTAGGAATTTTCCTATGATCAATAGTATGGCTTTTCATCTAAGTGATATCAATATACAGCGGAATTATATAGGCGCATGGTAATTCGAGAAAACCTGGCAGTAGTTTCTCGGAAACTCATGAAAAATATACAATGAGACAACGTATACAGTTTGTTTCATTCTTGAAAATTCGTTTACTTTTCTCAAAATAGAACTCCGAAAGCTCTACAGTCTACACCAACATCTTGACATCCAATAATTTGAGATTAGCCTTTTCTATAGCCTACTCCGATAAGAAAATTCAGTTAGAAAAAAGCAAAGCGCTATGCTTCCTGGTAGGCGAATTCATTCTTTCCTTGTAATCAAACGGAGCAGCGATAACTGAACATTCCCGAAATACAAATTTGGAACATTTCAATTCGATTTATTCTGTATAGCAGAATCCGAGAAAATTGACTGTAAAGAAATACACGATCGAATGTACGAAACCCTATATAAGCCGGTATTTTAGAGTAGAATCCAATCAAATCGACGGCAAATAGGGAAAACCTTCTAGTCACTATATAAAATTGGTGTGTAGTAGTGTAGTTACTGATTTGCCTGACTCAACGTAATTCCTCATCAGGCTTTCATAACTATTTTCCGATGGGAATTGAAAGAACATATTTTCCATAGAATACAGACTGAAATTCCATTACATTTGTTTATTTATGATTCAAAATGTTGCCTCACTTCAGAGTACAATGCTTACTGGATTGAGTGCGTCAGAAATATCTTCTAATGACGTTTTAAAGTGTATCATAAGTGGAGAGATATCATCGAGAATTTCAAGAGACTACATCGTTATTTCGTATCTGAAAAATTTAAATTAATTCGAGTATCCTATTTTTTGTACGAAGTTTGATATGTCTAGTATCATTCTAAGGGTTCCATACAACGGAAAGGATCAAAGGATCTCTATTACAGATAATTTTCCTGGAATCCACTAGACATAATTGAGATGCATAGATCAGAAGCCACCAAAATTTTGATATGAAGCAGAAAATTGTCAGTTCTCAATATTTGTCCTGATATTTAGGCTCTAGAGATTCGATAAAAGAATAATTCGGAAATAGAGAAAAAGAAGAGTGGACTACATCATAGAATAGTTCAGTTTTGGATAAGTTACCGTCATGGAGGGTGTATCAGCTATGAGTTCGCCGTAAGCTGGCATTCTCTTGATTATCTCCAAGGATTTCGCTCTTTCAAAAGCATGAACCCCTTCCGCGTTCTTCTTTTCTGCGGCGCTCACCTCCGTTTTGTTCTCGTTTTCCGGCACTGTCTGCGTTTCACTCAAATTCGTGTCAGAGGCCGATTTCGAAATCATCAAATTTTCGTCGCCCTCCGGTGTTTGTCTGCCTGCAGAGAACTCCACGGAAGACGTTGACGGGAGTTCCGAAATTTTCCCAGTAACCGCACCTTGTCGCACTTTTAGTTTGATCTTTTTCAAAATGTAGTTCGCTTTCGCCGATTTCAGCTTTTCGTTTGGTTTGATTGTGTCGTTGCCGGTTTCGTTGTTCATTTTAAACAGACTTTGAGGTCGTGTTACCCGAGCTTTGAATCGACGCTCGGAAAATATTGATACGGTTTCATGTAAGTAAATCCTACATGGGTATAGTGGGGGTGTTCGGTCCACCAGGTACGTCGAGACTTAACATGATAATGATTAGATGCAATTGAGGACATCGGAGCGAATTTAAATAAACGTTTGGATTCATTATTTCAAATTAAGGAAAATTACCTGCCTGGATAGGGAAATATTGAGAAATCATTCTCTTTTTGACAGATCGAGTGGTAGGAGGAAGGTTTCACACTGGGTTTTCTATATTTCAATCATTTCGATTGACTTTGATGATACGATAACCGTTACGTTTTTTATTGAATGAGCAAGGCATATAAGTTTGTAACAGAGTGTTAGTTCTTTCATATCTTGAAACATTACGCTTTTTTTCGTTCAATATTCAAGAATACAATTTTAGGACAGAACTATTCAATCTCTTTCAATTCTTCGCCTTTTTTTGAAGTTGTTCTTTGCCTATACGATTTGTAAAAGGAAGCTTCTCGAGTTTCAATTCAAAAACATCATGATATACATAATTAAACGTTGCGTCGTTACCGATCTTTAGTAATTTCCATTTGAAAGGTTTCTCACATCCCTGCACTCAAATGGGGGTACATTTATATTGTAAGGCTTCTGATTCCAAATTAACAGCATAGTTAATTATGTTCAAAATTCGTCTCACAATTTATTTCCGCATTATGGTCGCATGTTTCAATCGCCCATAAATCAAGTTTTTCCATACGAAAATCTTCTGATAAATGCGATTATTTGATGCGCGTAAAGTAATGGTTGTTTGGATATGATCATTTGAACGTTTGATTTTTAGAGTCCTCTTCATAAAGTGATATACAGGTGTCCCAGAAGTCGCGCACCCCATTCAGGGAATCGAAAGTGGAAAATATTCTAAGCCCAAAAATGTTTGAAATTTTTTGACAACGTAGTTTATTAGTAATCAATTAATGAAAGTGACCAATAAGGGGCGCGCTATAGAAGAATAAGTGGGCAGTTGGGGACGCGAGAGTGAGACGCCAGAGCTGCTGCCGGCTTTTAACGTTGACTGTTCTGTAGCGCGCTCCAGATCGGTCACTTTCATTTATTAATTACTGATTACCCACGTTATCAAAAAATTTCGAACATGGATTTTTGGGCTTAGAATATTTTCCTCTTCCGATCCCCTCAATTGGGTGCGCGACTTCTGGGACACCCTCTATAGTGTGTCTGGGCAAGAATTAGCGGAAATTTGAGAGGGCATCAAATATATCCAATTTTATCGACAAAAATAACCATATTGGGGGGTTTAACCCCCCATTTTTAGAATAGTCGCCATTTCAATTTTTTTTTTACTTCAGTTGACCCTTTCAGGTGATATCGATTTCTTCGGACATAAAGGTCCTACAGGTGTGAAAAATATGTTTTTTGAAAGATTATACTACCACCTTTCATGGAAGTAGAACAATATGAAAACATTTAACTCAGAAATGTCATAAAAAAATTCCTAAAAAAAATTTTAGTCAAAAAATTTACAGAATTTTTTAGTAAATCCTCAATAGTACAAAAACTAGCACATTGAAGTTTAATTTTTTCTCGATGAACTAACACGGAAGGATATTAGCTACAAAACATCATCCAAATCATTTCTGTAAGTTTCATAATTTAATAGTTATTGCTGTTTGAACATGACCCTTCTGAAAATTGATAAAATAAAATAAAAATTCAGTACTGTACTCTTGATCATTTGTAATGATTAAACTTAAAAATTTATCATAAAATTTTCTCAAAATGACCGCCTCTGCCTTGTAGATTGTAGATAGGCAGTGGCCCTTATGACGACTTGTCTTATAGTAACAAAAAACAGTTTACTTACGCTTGCGTAACGGTCGTATTCGAACAATGAAATGATGTGGGTGTCGTCTTATAGCTGATATCCTTGCGTGTTAGTTTATAAAAGAAAAATTATACTTCAATGTGCTAGTTTTTGTACTATTGAGGATTAACTTAAAAATTCAGTAAATTTTTTGACTTAAATTTTCTTTATGACATTTTTGAGTTAAATGTTTTCATATTGTTCTACTTCAATATAAGGTGGTAGTATTATCTTTGAAAAAACATTTTTCTCACATTTTTAGGACCTTTATGTCCAAAGAAATCGATATAATTTGAAAAGTTCAATTAAAATGAAAAAATCAATTCAAAATTACGGCTATTCCAAAATAAGGGGGGTAAACCCCCTAATGTGGGTGTTTTTGTCGATAAAATTGGGTTTTTTGATGCCGTTAAATTATCGCTAAGTCAGGCCCAGACACACTGTATAATTCATAATTTTTATGGCGCCTTACCATCTGGCCATGATCTCTCGTTCTTGTATGAGCCGTGTCGTGGTTATCGTATAACAAAGAAGTTCCGTTTTCTAAAGATTGTGCTCTGGAAGAAGTGAATAGAGGTGAACCTTCAACTGAGAAATCACTATCCTGGGCGAAATCTTGTCTCAAAAAATACCGCTCGCGCCTCATAGTCCTTTGCGCACGCGTCCTACGGCTTATTTTACGCGATTCGGTCATTGTTTTCGAGGAAAATCACTTTTGACGCGGTACGAATCGAATTATTCTATTAATCTCAAATAATCAGAACATACTAAATACTTGGAAAAGTGACCTATGTTTATCAGCAGCGCCAGATGACCTTTCTTCCGAAAAAATTGTTCGACTTGTTGTCTTATTCAATATGATGTACCGTTAAAATCACGAATATCACACAGAAGGCTCCAGAAATATTTTATCTATAGTGGTGTCTCTCACATAGTAAATAATTATTTCATCAAAGTAATCTCTCGTAGATAAAGTACAACGAGTGTTCAAAAAAGTGCTCAAGTAGGCTATCTCCTTCTGAAAGTAGGGCTTAGATTGAACTATACCCTCAACCTCATTGATTCCTCTTTGCAGTCTTTGTCGTTAGTTTTTACTACTCAATAACCCCTTGGACACAAGACCTGCCGTAAGCAGCACTTTGAGAAGAGTACATCGTCTAGTTTACCACGATATTTTCTGAACGCTCATTATATGACCAGGACAGTTCAAATATATCTTTTCTTCGTACTTTTTTACAATTCGATTTGGAAATTAAATTATCAATTAATATTTGAGATTTTCTTCTCTGTCGTTTGTTCGAATGAAGTTTGTTTGATTTTTGTTCGTAACACCTAGATCTGTTTGTTTCCTATCAATTTCCAATGTTATCAGTATACCTACACCTGAGATAAAATTGTGTTCGGTATCATAATTACTTGGTTCATGGCCATAAGAAACAATGTAATATAATGACGACTGCTACCTATAAGAATGTTTTTTGATTACTCTTACAGAATATTTTGAAAAAAATCTGAATGTGAAATTATTGCGAACTCTTGCTTCGGACATCAAGATCTATGGCAACAAACAATTTTCAATGGAATGGATTTTAATTTTGAATTATTTCCGGTTGAAGATTCAACTATTTAACTTTAATATTTTATTGCAGAAAGAAGATATTGTATGTTCACCATACCATTTCACAATGATTCGTAGATTCGATTTTCCTCTTGATACTGGCCTCAGAACTGTGGTTAGAGCTCCTCACTGACACAACTTTCACTAATAGAGCTGCTCCCATTTGAAAAAATCATGCTCACCGTACATTTCATTACAGATTATTGCATGTTTACATTGAAACAACCACTGAAACACTGGCTCTCAGAGATTCTAAAGCTGATAATACAATCGAAAACTGTTGAACACTGATAAGAAGTCTGAATACAATCATTTATAAATAGATAGAAGCATTCCATGAATCATTTAATGAAGGAATACCTTGAATCTGGGGATGAACGGAATTCTACAGTCCAATGTTTATTCTTGTCCATTCAGAGTACGATTCACTGATTTTGAAAATGAGCTATTCATGGAATGTGCTCAGGTCATTTAGGGAAATGTGGTAACAATTTGTTATTCTATAACAATAATGTATGTGCTCAGAAAGCTCTCCATCATTGTGCGCATTATTTGAAGCTCGCCTTTTCCATATTGCCTTATGCGATAATAAATAAGACCCTAAAAATGAGCCAACTATAGCGAGTCAGGAGCTTTTGAGAGCTGGTTCATCCTTCTTGTGACTAGATCCACCTTGTAGGTAGATTCGCATTCGAGAATCTATCGGATAATTTGTTTAACAGCTAACAACACAAATTATATAGCAGATGTCAATGAAATCGTCCATGAGTCTATGCTTTCTTCGTCTAAAATGCCTGGTATGTTATCATCATTTCTGAGTAGGCTATTGAAAAGATGCATCTTGAAAATTTGAAAAAAATTTCTGGAATTCGGTTGACCCATTGTACATTAACTAATTGGATCCACTCATTTACACTGGGTAGAATGAAATTTCTTTCATTTCTGCAACAGTAACTTGGAAACACTCTTCATTGTACATGAAGAGCTCCATTACCATATGTAGAGAAAAGGAATAACCGGCGATTCCGCCAATTGATGACAGTTTGAGATCTATTTTTCAGCTTGCCAACGTTACCTAGGTTGCAGTGAGGCCACAAAGATAATGACGGTATTTTCAAGAAATGCCAAATCTAATTGACAATTAACCAAAAACCATGTGTTCTTACAGATTTACTTCGACGATTGTTATCTAATAATCCATCGAACTATAATAAAACGGCCAGGGCGAATGGAAAAACGATACTTTTAACGAACAAAATATTGGAAAAGGTAACAACTCCTTGTAGAATTTAATGCTATCACTGCTTCAAGCTATAGCGAATGATTCTATAGGAAGGTGCTTGTGGTAGCGAAAGGAGAATAGGTAGGGTAGGTAGCTTGGGGTATCGTTAGAGGAATACGATATACAGGTAGCGCTTTGTTTCTTATTGTTCCAGTTGTGGTATTTTCTTCGCTAGTTTTTGAACATAAAACTAGTGGCGCCATCTGTGATTCGAAAAAATTTTCCAGATTCAATTCAATGGAATGTTCCTCTTGCTCTTGTTATATAAATGAATACTCAATCTGACTCAGTTATTAGAAATCAAAGACCTCCATTTTTGGCAGTGATCATCGAGATGGTCAGACTTATGAGACCACATCTTGACAATGACTCAAACTTGGGAATTATATTAGCTCTACCTATTGGATTTCTTAGGAAGCTCGAAGATTTCCCAGCCCACAACGGCGCCAACAGAGATTTCAAAAACGGCACCAAAGAAGAGGAAATGATTTTTTTGATTCGTGTAGCCCATAGACAATGTATATCCGGTAGATAATAAATATCGAACAGAGTTTGGAGACTGAAAGTTGCAGTTTTCCTGGGACCCCTCCCAGCAATATTGATTGTATGACAAAGTACGAACTGTCCAAATAAATACATTTCATAATATAAGCTAAAACGCCCACTGAGCAATACAACCCTAGCGACAGCATTTTGGAGTCCACGAACGAACCTCCCTATCCCCAATCCTACGTTCCTCGTACGCAGATATGACGTCATTCATCTCCTGGAAACGCAAGGCTCTGTTAGGATTCTGACGTCATGAGCACGGAATAACCTCGTTAAATTCCGAAAATAGCCGAAACAGCATCATGGTGAAATTCGTTTTCGTTATCGGAAGGAGCCAGCGAGAGGATAGACAGGAACGACAGAGCAAAGTGACTGAGAACTTGGAGAAGAAACCATCTTGTATCAGTATAAATAACATTCATTGGCTCTGGAAGTGATCATCAATAAACAAATTACATATTTCTATGAAAAGTTGACTCCGCTAGATTGTGCCACAGACGTGCGATAAGTATTCTGTGCCTGTGTTCATAACATCCAGTTTTTGTGGCTATTTACAACCATCGCCAAATTCTATTTCAATGTGTATGGCTAAAGTGGTGAGTTTTTCTTTGCAACATATTTCGATTAGCCATATTTCCTACATTTATGCAGCAACCATTGACGGTCCCCTATGTACAAGGACGTGAGAATGTCGATTCGATTATAGGCTTATACGAGAAATATTTATTTTTAACTCAATGCTGTAGAAGAATTCTTAACCTCGTTCATTGCAAAGTTTATTCTTAATTGTTCGCAAGTTTATTCGCATTAATAGCTTTCAAATTTATGGAGGTAAGTACCATTGACCCTAATCACAATATCAATCAAATTTTAAATTATTCTTGTACAACTTGTGCAAATTCATTGTTATAATATGTACTGTCATTTCTGAAAGCTGGTTCTGCCTATGTTAACCGAGACAAATATTTCCCGTCTCTCAAATTTATGTCTATTATATTCTCATCTACTAATGTTCCAGTGGTTATTTCCTTAGGTTCCACATGGAAATAGGTACCTCAAATTGACAATGGCAAGGAGAAATCATGATTGTCCAATTGACCACGAAAGTTCTGATAACTTCGTATCACAATGCTATCGAGAAACGTTTCTCTGTGTAATTTTCAGAATTGCATTGTTCCAGAAAACATGGTTAGGTATAATTGAAATAATTAGTTGAATTGTTTCATTCATCATAGATATATCACCTTATTGTAAATTATCCTTTCAGAATATCTTAAGTTTTTCATGAAAATCATATCGCGGTTTTCTTTGAATTTGATTATTAAAATCCTACTTATGGTCATTTTGAGCATGTTCTTTATCATCAGGTTTTATCGAAATATGGGTTCCCTTCCGGAATTCATATTTTTATCATTTTTGTTTTGACTTCAGAATGGATATAATACCACAGTTCCTATTCCCAATCTTCAGGTACTTACCATTGTCATTTCCCCTCTCTCATATATTAATGTATCATATATTAACAGGGAGAAGAAGCGTTAGAAATTGATTAAAAAAATCGTTGCTTGAAGCTGATTCGAAATAAAATTCATTTCTCATTTGTTCCCACAACTCTTGATGATTGAAGAATATGAGTTAACTAAATTATGTACCGCCATTTAATCGGAGCGTCTAATTTTCGTTTTGTGAAAATAGGTATCGATTGGGAAATTTTATGGAAAAACGATTCATGCCTTTCTATGAAATTTGCGTGTTCGATGTGGACGCTCTGAGAACACACCTTATAAGGCTCTCATGTTCCACAAACAATTAATTTACAATTGACCTTATACTAGTTTATCCAACCTTTTGCTCTTCCTGTTGTGAATATCTTCAAAAGCGGATGCGTTATTGCATGGACGATGTCTTATGATCATGAGAAAAAAAGCGGAAAAAAACGGTTTTGCAATATACGTTAACTATTAATTCACAGAAAAAGTATTGATAGGTTTTTGGTGGTACTTTCATTGTCCTTCGTTCATTTCAAGATTGAAACTGAAGTTATGAAACCCCTAAGAAATAACTGACAACAAACCGTAGCTGGAATGGTCATTGGTCGATCGGTTGGTTCATTATGAAAAATACTAATCCTAAATTACGTTGTGTGACACGATCTAATTATTAATATACCAAATTGGCATTGTTTTCAATCTGGATGCTTTAGATGCATTTGAAAACAACTCAAGGAAAAAGCTTCCTTTATTGCGCAACTGTGAGGTAGAAATTGAACTCTAACTTTTGTAAATATTTACGTTGTTTCATCTCGTAATTTGATGGATTGCTATAGAGAAATCCGTCGTTTCGGAGTTTTTTTTTCTTAAATGGATTGAAACTCGTTGTCATTTAATTTTCATATTCAGACCATTACTGAATCTTATGTTTACATTTTGTCACTCAAAACAATACCGGTGTATTTTTAAGAATACAAATTGGCAAAAACCCATACTGTGAACCGTACGTCAGTGACGTTTGACATATCACTATTTTAACATCTCGAGTCTAGCTCTTTCTGGCTTAACTCCCACAATGTTTTCATGGCTTTAACTGAATGTCCGTTTCACTCGCTACGCGCTTTTTTTCGCGAAATTGGTTTCTTTTAATTCATTGAATTCAGTTTCTCATCTACAGAAATCGCCCTGATACCTTATTTGAATTATTTTGGTGAACAATATAAAGGATACCAGTCAGTCATCTTGATAACTGGTAGGTGGACTTTTGTAATTTCTGGTTCTCTGTTAATAGATCACATAAGTGGACATAATTTCAGTAATAATCGAATTGAATGCAATGATATTCCAATTTTGAAATTATTGAGTTAGATAACGATTTTCATGTGTATCATCTTTTCCTCCGTCGCAATACCTTATTCTTACAAAGCTCGTCTCATGAAAGACTGCAAGGTTATTATGTTTTCCACTGATATTTACTTCCATGAAATAGAAAATTTCATTTCAAGGGACTAACAACGAATTGCATAAGTTTAAAGACAATCCTTTTGCATAAAATCTTCACTGAATTCATTAAATTCATAAGATAAATGATCAATTTATTATATTATGCGACAGGTTGCTTCATATCATCGATCGGGTTGCGGTCATTTTTTTGGGACCCTTTAACATATCTGCATTTATTGAAATGTTGATACCCATAACCACTTTGACGCATTGATTCTCAGAAGTATTTATTTCATTTGCCAAAGCAAATATTTACTTCGGTTCATCGTCAATTAATTTTAATGTTATTTATCTATTCAATGTTTGTGGAAAATATAGTTAATATTTTAACGCTGATCCTTTTGCGGATTTCGAATTCTCTCAATGTTTTCGGTTCCTGAAATTTCAAGAGAACTGTCTCTTAATTCAAGCTCGTTTAATATATTGCTCCATATTTGTGATTGATTAACATACAATATTTCCTGCATTGTTTTGAAAATCACGATTTGTTTGGTCTTGATGCGAAGGAAATGTTTTACAGAATTGGTTAATGATTCATATAATGTGCTGTTTGTTGTCATCAGCTTATCCCGGCTTTGAATAGGCTTAGTCGTTTATGTTTATAATTTGCCCAACAACATTTCAATTGATACTTGCTTCAATTCGAATGAATTTACTTGCAATCTATAGAGAGCTAATTTTCTATTCTAAATTTCTAGGTCAAACCTTCAACTAGTATACCCATCGATTCTGTTGATTATTATATGTAGTTGGTGTGGAAAATTAACCATTTCCTCTTTTGTCTATTGTCATCGTTATATTTTTCTACACGATGCTTTTCATGAATGTATTCTAAATTCTGGTGGAATTCATGATATTGATTCTAGAAAAATTGTTCTTCATATTTTCGAAGAAGCTCTATCAACTGAGTGAACTGAGATTATTCAAATTTTGTTGAAATGTCAGGTAAAAAACTTTGTTGAGATATAGACAGAGGCCACAATGAACGCTAGACAATGTTTGAATTTCGGTTTCAAATCCATCTGATCATTCTTCGAAATAATGAAAATTAATATCAGAAAACTCGTATTTATCAACAATCAATAACTTATTTTATTGTTGATTCAGGCATTCTTTTCATTGAGGAGGCTCTTCTGTTTCAGTTTTTTGGTGAGCCAGTACTAGCCTTCATGGAGTTCCATTTGGACAGCGGGGAATACTGCCAGGCTCAACACAAATAAAAAACCAATTCAAAATATAAAAAAATATTTTTATTATTGGGTTGACTTCCCGAGAGCCAAAAATATAACGTAATTTGCAAACTGAAAGTGAATTGAATAAGAGATCGCACTCTAAATTTTATTTTTTTTATTTCATCATCTTCAATACTTATGTGTGGAGGCATATCAAAGTTCTCATTTTAATTTTTGAAATTTTTAATTGTTTTTCGCAAGCTAAGGACTGGTACGAGTTTTAATTATTAGACAAATATAAATAAATACTGAATCCTCGGAACGGTTTTTTACTGTAATTGCAACTACGTAATTTCGTCTTCTAAAAATTGGTGGAATGAGTATAAGTGCAAATATGCGCCAAATTGACATCAGGCCATCCTCGGCTGAGATCAACTACAAAGGTTTCAGGTTTCTCATCACTGATAGGCCATCGGACCAAACAATCCATAATTATATACAGGTGAGTCGAAACTAGGTAGAACATCCAAAGGCAGGCGAGTTACTTTCAATTCGAGTAACTGAATTGAAGTCGAGTCCAACTGATTTATTTATTAGCCTGGTTTCTGCGAATTATAAGGAAATTTTGAATGTTCAACTCTTATGTACAACCACACTTTGATACATCCTGTATCTTATTCATATTTCAATTGTAAAAATGTGATATTCGGTTGTTGGTTCTTTGCCAGGCCAAGAACTGATTCTTCCCAAAGAAATGATTGTTTTACAAACTGAAGTGTCGCTGTAACATAACATTTATAGGAGTTAAAGAAACATCAGGTGACTGCTGTGGTTAGAGTGTGTGAGCCAAGTTACAAGACTGAAGAACTTAAAAATGAAGGAATCGAAGTCTACGATCTGCCATACAACGATGGCATGTCACCACCAAAAGAAGTAGTTGAAGGATGGTTCAAAGTATTAAAGAAGCAGTTTTATGACAACCCAAATTCCTGTGTTGCAGTTCATTGCATCGCTGGCTTAGGAAGAGCGCCTAGCATGGTGGCAATAGCTTTGATCGAGCTCGGTCTTCGATACGAAGAAGCCGTCGAACTCATCAGAGAGTAAGTACAACATGAGGATATTCGTTTGATGAGTGGTCATTGAAAAAAAAATCGAGAATATTGACACCTTGTGATGACCCACATTTCTTTATTTTTTTGTGATACAACCCTTCTGTAAATTACAGTCTAAAAGTAAAACAAAGCTGTCTCAGTTTTGAAGAAGATAACAGACTTTCACCAAATTGTACTTAAAATTATTCCATGAACTAGTCTAAGTTTTGCTTGTGTTGAGGTCTACCCATAGTTCACAGGAAAACTACAGCGATATGCTTCGGTCGCATTTCTATGAAAAAAATTTGAATCAAAACCTCCTTCCACGAGAGTTCTACTTTTTTCCCGGTTTTCATGTTACCATTGAGAATTCATGCAAATATGAAAACTTAATGATATTTCTGGATTACAGCTCGCTCTAATAATCTTTTTTTTACTACTCGTTCTACCTGTGATATTTCGATAAATGTCTATAAATCATTCATATTACAGAGCCGTACTATCTTAGCAATAACATAATTGAAGAGTTCCTTGTATTATCTATATGAACTGTAAGAATATTTTTGGCCTACTGATAAGTGTTGAATTGACAAATTGTTTGAATGTGGAATAAAATACCGTCTTGCAGCTGATAAAATCGTCTGGCCATCAATAAAGATCCTATTACTCATTTACGATGATTAATACACGTGCTGTGTATGTGTCAAGTTTTACACAGAGGGGAACATTTGAACCTTATTGTTTTCACCGACGAAGTTCTCGCTATATAAATGTATGTTGTATGTAAAAATTGTAGTCGAGAAAAAATTCGAAAGTGAACAGCGTGGTTTTTTTCATCGCATAATTGAGTATTAAAATTTTCAACGCAACCTGGCTTGTTAACAAGTATGATGTGGAAATCGTTATTGGGGATCAGATGTCTTTATGCTTTGGGTAATCTGTGTAATCGCAATATGATTTGTTATTTTGTTTGACTTATCTGGATAAGCATAAATTAACGTTATGGGTTCAGTGTGGACTTGGTAAGCTTTTCTTTGCCGTTCCAAATGTTTTATACATTTTCCGCGGTTTTAAATTCATGTCATGAACGGGGCATGAATTGCGGCCTGCACAACAATTGCGAGAAGAGTGAAATGAATCATCAAATTCCTGTATGCAGGTCTGGAACGTTTACTGTTCATCTCTATCTGGGCGGGGTATCTAGCTATCAGGTGGAAGGGGACAAAATGAAGTCTTGAAATACAATCGACAAGAAAATTAACGGATTTGTTTGGTAACCAAATCAATTTGAATGATTTCCATCTGATTCGTCCCAGGAATAATTTTCGAATAAGTTATTCTGATTCGATTCATAATGAATTTTAAGGCAGCATTCTACTCGTTTTTATGACTCATAAAAACAAGTAGAAAATTTGAAGGATCCAACTTCATTATGAAATCTTTTCCTTCTGCGGATAGGAGGAAATGGAACCTTACATGTAGATGTTAAACCATTGAACTGTTCATTGCTTTGGGCGTGACCTGACATCTAATACAATTTACTAATAGAACAGTAACGGCATTTAAAGCCAGAAGGCCAACTTGAGCAACGCCATATCGATTTTTCTACCTAACATTTATGATCATCGAAAACCTAAAGTCAAATGACTGGATCACTGTATTAGTGGGGGATACTTTGAAGAGAATTATGAGTTTTATGCTAAAAAATTATATAGTTCTAGAGAATATTTTTTTGTTCCTTTGAAAGTGAATACAATTCGCAATGATAATGGCTGTTCACTGTCGTCTGTTTTGATTTTAAATGTCATTTCACGTGTAGCTGCGGAAATGAAATATTTGGAAATTCTGTCGTCAGAATAGCTCACTTTCGAGTTTCCTTTCTCACTAGCATTTTCCATTCCGAGAGCTTGTTGCGTAATAACTAATTCGCGATAATTATTTATCGCTGTTTCGAGTGGTGTGCAGACGTCAATATTATCTTAATCAATATCGTAGAGTTACGTCAAGAACAATATGTAAATGGAAATATTTGTTTCTTTTATGAATGAATGTATTCGATTTTGAGTGGGTGAATGAGTATAAGAAAAACAGATTTCAGTTAAATTAAGGTCTAATAATGGCCGCAGCTGTGAAAAAGATGGTATTTCAGTAGAAATATAATACACTTTTTTCATTATCTGTATCTTCAGAAAATTATTATTCCACTTGTTTAAAGAGTCATGGCTGTTGTAATATCATGTACAGAGTGACACGTTCCGTTCCACCATTGATTAGTCAACTGTAGTTGAATATTCAATTTTGGTTCATTATTTCCAAAAATGAACTGTAGGGATCAAACAACAAAATCATTACTGCCTCCATTGAAAAATTCATGAAATGAATATGCATGTCTTCCACAATAATGACCAACATTTTTGGTATTGAAGATACATACCTCAAAAGAGATGGATTTTGATATCATTCCATTGTGTTTGTGTGTATCGATTCTCAATATAATTTTTGCAGAAAACGGCGAGGTGCCATCAACGCGAAGCAGCTGGCATTTCTAGAGAAATACCGTCCTAAGTCACGACTTAAACTGAAGAATGGACACAAAAACTCATGTTGCATACAATAAGCTCCATATAAAAAACTATATGTGTTCATTAAGGTAGAATTTTGGCACAATTAACCAATGTTTAAGTTTAATTGAAATTGTAGAAAATTGCTTACCTTTTTTTCAGTTTGATGAAAAAAAACACATATAATCGATTAGTTGACATCTATATGTATTTACATTATGACTTCAAATATTTTATACATGGACAAAATTTTGTGTACAGTCCTGTAAAATATTTGTAATTTTGACAATTATTCTGTTGTGATCATTATACTTCTCTTATTCTCATTTACTTTGAAACTTTATTTTACCTTGAATTTAGATTTTAATATCATGTTTTTCTTTAATGTGGGTTTGAAATCTACTTCATGCTATCAGATTCAACTCAAGTGTCACATTTTCTGTACATTTCTGAAATATATATTTTATTATTATGGGAATTTGTGCACAATTTATTATTCACGAGCTGGTGCTTAGCATTGATGTGGATAATAAATCGAAACATTCTCTTTGAATGAAATCGATTATCCCCATAAATATTGCACAGATAGGAGAAAGTTTGAATGCGAATAAAAACCATCAACTTTAGATAAAATTTAATATCGTTTCTTAAATAAAATATCACAAGATCAAAAATATACATATAAAATTGGAAAAAATATTGGCTTGTCCCAACCTCGACGTCATTTAAAAAAAATCTCTAATAATTAAAATTATACAAATTTCAAATTCAGGTGGTTAACTGTGATGTGTTTTCATTGACTGTTACTTCTGAGTTAATACTGTTATAATTTGGTACTTGCGTATTCCTGGTAAGACCTAGATGACAAAATAATCTTTAAATATCTATACAGAGTATTTCACCCATTTACCTTCTTGAGGCCGACCTCTTCTTATCAAAGAAATAACACCAATGGAACCCAAAACCATGGCACCACCACAGACGTAGGTCAAAATATCACGGTAATAATCTTTGTTTGAGCCATCTTTATGACTGGAAAAACAGTCATTATATGATATGATAAAATGAAATGAGCAAAGTATTTACAAGTCTTGAATAATTATCACAGCAATTCCATTGGCAAGCTTGTCTGTGAAGCTCATGACACCATATACAAAGGCACCACTAGATGTCTTGTCACCTATCAAATCAGCTGTGATGCCAAGACTAGTAACCAAAACAACAGATCCACCAGCTCCTATAAGAAAAATATGTTTTTTTTTGTAATTGTGATCGATCGTAAATATACCTATGAAAACTGACACTCCATAAATTCCATAGTAAAAATAGAAATTTCCTACTCCGTACTGTAACCATACACAAGCAGTCAAGCCCATTATAACTCCAATAAGGTAAGCCAACTAAAAGAAAATAATATCAGGTTCAAGAAAAATGTTTCATACAAGAAAAAAATACTAACTTTTCTACCAAATATTCTGTTCAGCTTTTCGATACCAATAGACATAACGAAACTACCAATTAAAATTGTCAAGGGAATCAACGCTAAATTGCTAGCTGTCATATCCAATGTTTCATGAAGATATAATGGAATAAAAACTTGACTCAGATTTACAAATAACCTTGTAGACATGTAAATAATTGCAACCTTAAACAGATATCTTTGAGAATCTATAAACAAGTTTGGTTTATTCACTTACCTTATACATTTTGATATTTTTAAATATGTCAGATACACTTTGTCTGGGTTGACCACCCCTTATATCCCTTCCACCAAACCCCTCTCCCTCTCTAACCAAAATATGAAACAAACAAGAGCAGAAAAAACCGAAAGTTATTCCTATCCAGACAATTTGTTGAAATTTTGGACTGTCTGATGGTCCTAATTTGGAGTTATCACCACTGTTAAGATGAAGAATGAACCAAGTGTTGGTATAAACAAATATGCTGGATATAACTGTAAAGCAATATCTGGAAAAAAAATTCAAATTAGGTCATTCCTAAACAATGATAATGAAAAGGAAGTTTGAACAAAAAAGTGGACATATCCATTATTACCTAATAGCAGTTAAACGAGTCCTATCATGTTCATTGGGAGTGAGCTCAGGTATAAGAGATAGATGAGAAATTTGAACTGCTGCCCAGCCAAATTGAAAAATCACAATAAATACAGAATAGTAAAGCATTTGTACCCATTTCTCTGTATTAACACACAGGGTACATGGAGAGAAGATGAACGGAAAAGCACAAAGCACACACAATGTTCCTAAAATATGAATTAACCAAAAAAATCTAAATTTCAGGATATAAATTTAAAATTCACAGCAGTTACATGAAAAACTTCTCACCAAATAAATGCCAACTTTTACGTTTACCATAACTATAGCAGAAACCTCCATTAGTGCGATCTGATTTGAATCCCACAAAGGGTGTAGCAAGCCCATCTGCTACCTGTATTTGGATATTGTCAATTTGTTATAAAATTAGTATTCAATTAAATATTTCTCACCTGCCCTACAAGTAGCAGAAATCCTGCTTCCCAATTGC
Organism: Adalia bipunctata; assembly: GCA_910592335.1. Taxonomy (NCBI): domain Eukaryota; kingdom Metazoa; phylum Arthropoda; class Insecta; order Coleoptera; family Coccinellidae; genus Adalia; species Adalia bipunctata. The sequence continues at coordinate 6,139,535 of OU342957.1, forward strand.
TGAACTGAAGAACTAGATGAAAATAAACCAGTAAATAAGTGAACCACATAGAAGCACACACATCATTGAGAACATGTCCCAATCCATAAGCCAGTTGTAATTTCAATGACAATCTCTGGTAAACTTCAGTATAGTCATTGTTAATAAGATGTTGACTACTTGACTCCATATTTTCTAGTAAGGAAGAAAATACATAAATAAGAAAATAATATTAGAGCTGTGAATCATTTTATGAGTAATCCATTATTCTAGAGAAATAAACAAATTGCTAATATTACTGTACATAAACTCAATTTTGAATAAGATTATTTGAGAGACTTAAAGTTTCGTGATCCAAAACAATTCAAGATACTAATTATTTGGTTCGGTAGTGGATCAATCTTCAAGAAAAAACTATTTTCCTCTTGCAAACGTTTCGAACTTTATTAAAATCATGCTCAGGGCTCTACAAGATAGGTTGGTAGCCACCACAATAAATCTAGTATCATCCGATGGAGTTACCAAAAAATTCATTCCTTTCTGTATCAAAATCAGTCACAAAAACTCGAGAATGCACAAACACATGGGTTGTATAGATAATAATATGAAGATGCTTTTAAATATAAGCGAAACGTCGGCTTAGAAGCAAAAAAGTGTTTCTTGTTTGAATTGATCCTTCACACCCAAATAAATCAACAATAGATAATACCATTATATATATATATATATGAGAACTAGATAATGAAAGGAATGATGCTTCTAGTAACGTGGGTGGTTCATTGATAACAATATGATGTAAAATGCGAAACAATCAGCAATTGCATTCGATATAAGGTTTCACCTTGAAAAAAAGGGAAAAAGAAACTTGGATCTTGGAATACCCTTAATGAGGTTGTAATAAGCCGTATTAAGGTCTTCTATATCTCTTCTCATATTGATACTGTCACTCTTTGAAATATAGATCATCTCACTCAACAGTATTTTTTTTCTTGAAGATAATTGATCCACTACCCAACCAAATAATTAGTATATTATTTAAGTGGCTGTTTACTTACTTTTTGAGCTTGAAAATGATTTCTTTGTAGCGATCAGCTAGGAGCATTTATAGTTAGTTTCAATTATTCAATTAAAAGAGCTGCAGTTTGGAGAAAGTTAAATGCTGAGTGAAAATTAATAAAATTTGAGTTTCAATACTCTGCTGCTTCCTTAACATTGAAATAATCACACCTTTGGAAGAATGGCTGAGTTTATCAAGAATTCAATTCTTTATGTTTTATCAAATGTGATAGGAAGATGTTTCTAAACACTAAATAATATCATGTTTTCATGTGTCTTGTGGAATGATAATTTTGATTTTCTTCTATACCTGTAAAATAATTTATAATTGAAGTGTTCTTTCTCTACTTCATCTGAGGTTCTGAAATTCTATGCAAGATGAAGCACTAAAAATGTATGTAATATTATATTTCATTTGAAATTTGAAACTTTCGACCTCAAAAGATATCTTCAAAGGAATTAAGTGGGATATTGCTTTGTACAGGTAGATTTTTTAATGGAAGATTAGAATAGAATATGTACTTTTTTATGGACTGAAGTATTCCATACTAATTTGAAAGAAATATGATGCAAGTAACATGTTATCCCCCATAGGATGTAAGAGAAATTCAATATCAGTTAACAGGACAAGTATACTCACAAAAATTGCCTTCATATGACAAAGATAAATCCATCCTCAATAATAAAAATCTGTTGACATTAGATTTTCCTGATTTTAGTTTTATAAATGATTTATTAAATTTTTCCAAATTTGATGAATCTGTGCTTGATATATATTAAATTCTTCAATAGTTGGCCGCTGAATGATGATCGATGTTGTGTTATGTGACACTGATTGATACCCTTCGAGATTTAATTATAATCTCTCAAAAACAAAACTGAAAACTGCTTTATTCTAGTTGTCACATCACTCACATCTGACAATAAAAAATCAGGTTATGTTTTCATAATCTAGGTTAGGTTGGCTTTACCACAGATCAACATGCTAGTAATTTCAGTACTGCCATCAGACGTGAGCTTTTCCAAAAATGACAAAAATGAGCAGTCCATTGAATATTGATGCAAATTTGAATGAAATGGTCAGCAGATTATATATCTCCTAATTGGTTAAATTAAATGCCATGTCTGAGATGCCAGTAAAAGTTCGGGTGGGGTAACAGGGCCGTTTGTTAGACGATAATCTTCTCATCTCATTTTGATGATTTTACGTAAATGTCGTAAATCATTTATCGTTGATGAGAGCGTAGATAACTTTTTTTCGAATTTATGAACTGCGAACTTCGGATTTCAGGAACGTCAAGAAAATAGCACAGAATTTGAACAAGATCAGGTGCGTGCGTGAAGTAATTACTGTAGCTCTAGTTGCACATGATTGAAAGATTTTTTTTCTGTTTTTAAAATTCTAGAAATGTAGAGAAAATTGAAACATTCGTGAAAAAACAATTAAAATTGGTAACAAAAATTCACACATGCGTATTCTTAGCACCATCAAATTATTGGATTTTTCGTGTTGGTACACGATTCATCATAGAATCGAAATAATGCCATTGAAATAGATTTCTTTTCTTGAACAGTGAAGACAGAAACCAGAAACAATCAAACAATGCAGTTTATCTATAAATTACAGATATTTCCTTCAAATGTGCCTGAATAGTAAATCTTCAATTGAATTATCCGAGTGGAGGTGTTATGAAAATAAGGTGTCACGAGATGAAAAGCAAAATTCGATAATTTGTGCTTTTAATGTTTTCAAGTGAAGCTGAACTGACGTCTTTGTATACGGATTCATGATGCCCACTTTAATTGGAATTAGTGAATTTGTAGATGAAACTCGAGATGATTACAATTCACCCACAACATCTACCTTCGTTTCGAGGATGCATCATTGTAGAAATACAATTGCATCATTTGAAGAAGTGAGTTTCATAATACGTCAACTTTTCACTTTCCTTTATTTTCGTTATTTTTCTCATGTAAATAAGGCAACTTCGAATGATAAAACAACGGCAAATATAAATGTTCTTAATCGATTTTATTACTGTGTTGCATTGATTACAAATATTAGTGCATTCGACACTGTAAAATAATCAATTTTATTGGTAATAATAAACGTTCTACGATTTCTTAGATAACTAGAAAAGTGAAAATGTTTTGAACGCTTCCTGTTTCATATAAATGGAATTCCTGTGTTAGCAGAATCTGAATAACATATATTTATGACTATTTAAATGCTCTGAATGATTGTCTAATATGTGAGAATTTTATGTTTATTATATCACTGTTTATTATAAATCTGAAAATTCTTGATAGGGCATGTTGATATTATATTAGTTTGGAAACCATGTAAATTTTCTTTATAGGATCATTTCGTGAAAAATTCCCTATTTAGATCCACTATTTTTAGATTAAATTCAGTTGATATGTAATTCGCGTATATAATAGTTTTTATCGTAAACAGCCACTATCTTGTTTGAAAAGGAAATGTGATATGGCTTTTTTCCAGATTATTTCATGAACGCATTTGGATTTATAAAGAGTTCCCACTGAATTCAGAAAACATTTTCAACTCAGTCCAATTTCCTAATAAATGAAAAAGTCATGATTCAAACATTCATATAATTTAAATACATCACACCCTCTAGTAAAGAATCAGTATAATTGTATTTTTATCTACTGGAACCAACAACTCAACCAAAATGTTAAGTGGGTCCCTGAAAAATTGAAAATAGCGAATTTTCACATTTATATTTCTTTTCTGAAAGCCTGATTTCGTTAATTCACTATTTCCAAGTATATTCTGTATGTTTCTGTAAGGAAGTAGTTCCACTGTGAATAAATGATATAAGAATTCTTCGATAAAATTTGAACCTATAAGGAAATATTAATTGCACCTTCACATCATTAGCGGAATTATTATTTAATTATTGATTATTAATATAGTGTTCTTATTCAATCAATTATATTGATTACACTTTGGAGATTCAGTCGAAAAAAAATCGATGATTTGGTTTCTATTAAAAAAGACCTTTTACCCTTAGTGGGAACTGATTTGTGAAATTTATTTTTCCAGACTCTTGATTATGATAGAGAAGGGCTAATGAAAATGAAAAAGGCAATCAAAGCAATTCACACTTCTGGAAATAGTAAGTACCTAGCTTTAAGTTTAGCAGTATGTATATGCTCTTTTTTTGGAGTTTGGTAAATATTACTTAATGTCAACAGAGCTTCTGTCATTGAGGCACAAAATTGTAAGTTATATTTATAGTTTAACAATCAGGAATAACAGCTTTTTACGACTATGTAGTTCAATTTTATGTGTAGCACGCGCAAAAGGTTATTTCCGGAATGAAAGATAACGTTTTAAAAGGGTCTGAGAGTAAAATTTTGACTCATTATTTCCTGTCAGTGAATGATTTTTATCAAAACAATTTTTTCCAGTCAAATCTTCGTATTCTGAAAATCTATAATGCAAAGGTTGTTTTCACTTTAATGAAAGATGAGTTTTTTTAACAACGTAGAACTTATCAACATCAACCATTTCCCCAAAAATTACATTACAGTTATTAGTCCTTGAAGTCGAATTAATTGTTCAGTGAAATAAGACCCTTGAAAAGCATCGCCGCGGACGCGGTGTTAAGGTAAAGCATTCTCGGACCTATCCTAGTGCAGTACCGACTCTCTGCGTATAAGGATATAAGGAATTATCGAAAGAAACATTTCCTGATATTTTTTTAACAACCATCTATGTTATAATGCATTCTATCTCTCGATATTAATAGCATATCCGGGGTGAAAGATTTTTTTCTTCGGATTCTTGAATGATTCTTACAAGGTGGATGAATGAGCGCTCAGAAGCCCCTGACTTCACGTCGGTGCTTTTTTCTACAATGTTACTGATGGAGGACGAATTTCCGGCTAAAACATTACAACGAATTATGTCCGAATTTGAATTACCGAAATGCAAACGTTGACGACCTATGCGAAATTTCTGGTTTTCTGGTGCAATTTACAAGGAAAGATGTCAATCGTGTCCTTTTCTCATTGATATACATTTTATATTTGTTGATTATTGAAAAATATTATCTACCTCTTTTAGCTCATGTCGAAAATGAAATGTACTTGGGTAGGGCATTGGAGAAAATTGGCTTGAACACGATATCTAAAGAGAATGAAGAAGTAATCGGTAACGCATTCAACAAATTCGCAGTCGTAACAAAAGAATTATCGGCCCTTATGAAAACACTTATGCAAAATTTGAACAACATTGTTATGTTCCCCCTTGATAATCTACTGAAAGGTGACCTCAAAGGTGTCAAGGGGGATCTTAAACGACCTTTCGACAAATCATGGAAGGATTACGAAAACAGATACTCTAAGATCGAAAAAGAAAGGAAGCAAGCAGCTAAAGACAACGGTTTCATCCGATCCGAAATCGAGCCAGCTGTAGTTGCAGAAGAAATGGAGAAAGAGAGAAGATTGTTTCAACTGCAGATGTGTGAGGTAAATTTTTTTTTCACTAAATGCGGTTCGTACTTGGGTGACTTGTGTGCATTATTATTACTCTAATTTTTATGAAACCAACTAGAACTTCTCAGGACAATGATAAACCATTTTGTGAGAATCTGTGTGTCAGTTCCATTGAAATAAGTAATAATATTATAGTTTTTGTTTTGAGATTATTTTTTTTCCATTTGTATTTTTGAATTGATTGTATGCATGTTAATCCGTTAAAAGTTGTTTTGGAGTGAATTGATTTCTGTTCACTAGTAGATGACATAACTAGACCACATTTTGATCATTTGATGAACATTAAAAAATATCAACAATTTTTGATATTTTAGAAGATATTTCTCTGGGAAAAAACAAAAAATATAAGTTTCATACAGATAAATAACTTAATGTACTGAATATGTCACGATTATTCTTCTAATACGCATTTATTTAAGCCTGCTTAATTTGATAGCTAACAGCAAACTATCTCTTGATGTTCTTTCCATTGATATAGCATTGCTAATTAATCAATTGTGTCTATTAAAGTTCGATATTGTTATCTCGGTTCTTTGGAACTTGAATTGATTAAGTTGGGAAACCATTGTTTTGTCTAATTCTTACCAGGTGAATTCCTTTCATTTTCATTCCACATAAGGATGATAATTCCTGAACAAAAATTATGCAATTTCTGTCTGTGTCTAGTTTCCTCCAAAACACAAACTTGCTTGATACTCAAGAGTACTCTTTTGGAAGGGAAATAAAGATTAATTGGGAAATTTTCGCAGTATCTCATCAAGTATAACGAAATAAAGACAAAGAAGGGTGTGGACCTATTACAAAACCTTGTGGAGTATTACCATGCACAAACAAAGTGAGTGCCTCCAAGTCATTCCGAAAACTTCATATTGAGGTAATTGTATTTTCAGTTATTTTCAAGATGGATTGAAAACAATAGAACATTTCGGAAATTACGTAGCTCATCTAAGTGTTAAATTACAAAGAATCAAACAAACTCAAGATGAAGAGAAAAGGAAGCTTATAGAATTGAGGAATTTGATTAAATCCACCCCTAGTATAGAAAAGGAGGTTAGTACTGAAAAAAAAATTGATGAATTATGACCTAAATAGAAATTTTTCTTGAATCAGGTGGGAACTAGTATCGATAAAAGTGCAGCAGGGTATTCTTTACATCAGATACAAGGTGACAAACATCACGGTGTCACTAAAACAGGTCATCTCTTGAAAAAGTCAGAAGGAAAAATGAGGAGGGTGTGGCAGAAAAGGAAGTGTCGGGTGCAGGCCGAGGGTTATTTAGATATTTGTCATGCAGATGAGTCTAAGTCACCGACTCGCGTGAATTTGCTGACTTGTCAAATTAAACCTGTACCTGATGACAAGAGAGGCTTTGATTTGATTTCATGTATGTGCAATATATTAATATCCATCTTAAATGATCTCCTTATTTATTCCATTTTCTTTCAGATAACCGAACCTACCACTTTCAAGCTGAAGATGAGGCAGATCAACATGCATGGATGTCTGTACTCATAAATTGTAAAGAGATGTCTCTGATGAAAGCTTTTGACGACAGCTCTAAGACAGGCAGTGACAAAGTTAATCACAGTTTGATTGAGTTACAACAGGCCATTATAAGGTACATACAGAGGATACCCGGTAACGACAGATGCTGTGACTGTAATTCCCAAAATGGTTAGTTTGATTCTTTGAATTAAAGTGATCACAAAAATTTATTTCAAATTTTTTAGATGCAACATGGCTTTCGACCAATTTCGGGATAATAGTATGTATAGAGTGTTCAGGAATACACAGGGATTTGGGGGTTCATATATCCAGAATACAATCACTTACTCTGGACAATGTAGGAACTAGTCAGTTGCTTCTAGCAAGATTCATGACAAATCATGCATTCAATGATGTTATGGAGGCTCAATTGAATCCTGCGGATAAACCAGAACCGTCCAGTTCAATGTAAGCAGCCTTTTCTGGTTTCTTTTTGTATATGTATATAAATACATACTTTCAAATGAAAAAGGCTGATAACAATATTTATTATTTTCAGGGAAAAGCGTCTAACATTCATTAGAGCGAAGTATGTAGAAAAACGCTTTGCAGTTAGTTCATGTGATTCACATTTAGATAAACTCTACGAATTGGAAGAGGCTATCAACAGGGGTGATCTATATTTATTACTACAAATGTGGGCAGAAGAAGTGGATTTCTCAGAACCTTTACCTTCTTCCGTGAGTTATCTACATTATTTTTGATAGCATTGAAGGTAACCATACTTTTATATTTTCAGAAAATCGGGGAAACAGCATTACACAGGGCGGTTTTGTATGAGCCAAACAGAAATCTTCACGTTGTCGATTTTCTCATTCAGAATATGACAAACTCGGCACTGGACAAACAAACTAGCATTCCAGCATCTCCAGATATATCTGGTGGTAACACAGCTTTACATCTTTGTACTTTGTTTGATAAAGTGGAAAGTATGAAATTGTTATTGAGAAGTGGTGCCAATACAACAATACGAAATTCTCAAAATAAAACCCCAATGGATATTGCTCAAGAATTAGGCCATCATACATGTATCGAACTGGTATGCACATTCAATTTTGTTTGGGTAATTCTCCCAACTTAAATGTCATTCTTTTAGCTCCAAAACACTACAAATAGACTAAAAAATATTTTTGATAATATTAATATTGATTGGAATTTATCACATGAAGATGGATCAACAGATTTTTCAGATGATGATACTGTCATAGAAGATCGGGTAATAATTTTTTTTCTTTTAAAAGCATCGTTCAGGTATCGCTTTTACTGCTTTCATTTTCCTAGTTCGCATATGGAAAAAGATAATGATATTGTATTTTTCCTGTTATTGCAGAATGGTTCTTTGACTCCTGAAAAAAAAAATCGTTCAAGGCCGCCAAGTTATACAGGAGGAGAATCACCAATTACGAATCGTTCCCGTTCGTCTACCTGCGATAGTTTGCAGTTAGGAAGCAGTCCAAATAGCAACAGACAGATGCCACCCCCACCTTTGCCACAAGGTAGAAAACCAGGTTTGTTCTTTATCCATTAATGATTAGGCCTCATTCAATTTAATAATAAAAATGAACAAAGCTTTTAACATTAGCTTATTATTGGGAAAAATGGTTTTAATGGTAACAAAAAAATGTTCATTTTGTTGGTGATTACTATTTCAATATAATAGTGGATGGTGTTTTTCATGTTTTATTTCAATGAATGAGTATATATTTTTGCAGACGATAATCACAAAAAATATTGCGTATGTTTTTCAATATGATGTTTCTTTGTTTCTGATACTCCCTTTATATCACGGTCAAATTCCTGAATGAAAAGTTGTTCGCATTGAAGGCTGTACTAGGACCTTACTGTGGATCTTGGTGGAAGTACAAACGAACCGCCAGCAATGAAATAAATGATCTATTGTAATTTCCCAGATTGGATGCCAGATCCGTAGCGAAGTTTGTCCTTATGGTACAGCCTTGAAAGTATGTTGAAATAAATGTATTGTGAAAGTATTTCGTTCGATTATTTTGCATCAAATGCTTTCATTCTTTACGGTTCATTCAATTGAATCTTCGCATTTTCGTATGAGTTCTGCAAATGAAAAATCAATGACATTCTGATTTCCGTTTATTCAGAATGAAACGATATTATCTCGTGAGAAACTTATGATCCTAGGCAGATGTGGAAATTTGGATTAATTTATATTTGTATGTATCTGCAGTGAATGTTCATGGTAGTTTAAAGAAGAGGGTGGCTCCTTTACCTCCTCCAGGATCAATGCAGATGCAATACGGTACCCTTCCGAGTAGCCACAGTAGAACACCATCTGATCCGTTTGCAGCTGGTTACCATACTCTTAGTCATACACATAAACGTTCTCCAAGTACTGATTCAACCTCGCCCAGATCTGTGATAGGTACATTGATGCTTTGATATTTATTTAGGCGAGGAAATTAATCGCAATCCTTATTTAATTTTTTGTCTTCTCAAGCATTTATGTTGTAAAGACAGGGTTTTTGGGGGTTCAACAGAAAGAATTATTCATATAATTCGCAAGATTTTTTTCATCCTATTGTAGCGAAATTTGGTTACTACTTTTTCCTCGCCTAACCTGCTTTGTGATCATGAATAATATATACAGATTGTAGATTAATTCTTTTACTAAACTACTAATGCTTAGTGTGATGCTTTTGCTTCTTGTTATTATTCAGATGTTGGAACCTTCAGCCAGTGTTGCATGCCTCAAATGCGATGATGAAAGTTTGTTGTTCTATTCTCACCTACATTTCAGAACAAATCAGTTTTTTCAAGGATGTTTATAATTTTGTGGGTTTTTGGCATTTTTCTTAAATCGCCCTTGATTGAGTACATGCGGAATATAAACTAGTTAGAAACAAATATTTTGAGATTTAATTGCTAAATTTCGGAAATTACATATTTCAGGAACCAAACTAGTCATATCCTCCGATAAGAATAATGATAAATTGGGCGTGGTTAGGAGGCCACAAAACCCACCACCACCAGCGCCATCTAGCAGGTTATCTAATGGTAGATCGACAGAAAGTATTTGCTCCCTTATGTCAGACATCGACGGAATGCATAATCCAGTTCCTCCACCGCGTAGGGTATGTATCTTGCAGCATATGATAGAATTTTTTTTCTGTTGAGTCGACAGAAGAGTTGAGATATATTGATCTCAAGTCCAGAAGAGCAAGTCTCTATTTTGAAATGGAGATCAATATATTTCATCCAAAGGAATAATCAAAACCTTCGATTTGTAAAAATTGTGGTGATTTAAGATTGGAGTAATGACTGTTTATCTACTCAATTCCCCCTAACCTAACAGTTTCCTTCAAAATAATGATTATCAATAGGTGTATGTTGTTCTCTTTTGATTTTTAATTAAGCCTCATACATAGAAATTGAAATTTTATCACACTCGCATCAAAATGATGAGAGAATACATTATTTGACTGATTGGTTTGCAGAAAAGAAAGATGTATCATTTGAAATCTCATGCAACGACAATTCCAAAGTCTAAAATGGTAATACGAAATTTAGTGTTTTGTGAGATTTTTAACCAGACTTACGATTCTCATGGAATGATCTGTTGGCTTTTGTTAACCTTTTGAATTGTGTTCGAAATCATTTAATTTTGCTTATTGATGCTGGTTGTGAATTGTTTGTAACCTTTTTGGTAACATTCGAATGGCTGAGCAGATTCATTTCAGCTAACAGAGATAAGAATTCAATATTCCTTTTCAGTAGTATTTCTTCAACTTCTCAAAGAAGAGATTCATCTCTGTTAGATTAGAATGGAGTATGCACAACAGTTCATAGCATTTTCCTGATTTCAGAAAACCTCAAGCAGTTTTTTGTATCCACAGTACTGGAACTCTCGTGTTTTTTTTTATTTTACGCTGTATCAATATAATGAATGCTCATATTTTATTATAATTCATTATTCATTAAACATATTATGATCAATATACCCGTAAGAATTTGGTGAACAAGTGTATGAACTGGCTACAGTTTGATTGATGTTTGGAGGTACTTCTTCTAAACCTAGATTTGATTTCTTGAGATGGATTTTTCTTTGGGGATACCGTATTCTTGAAATGAAAATCATTTAATTTTTGAAAGTATTATTTCGATTTTCAATCCCCAAAAAATCTCATAAAATGCTTGATTTGCGATATGGAAATGATCTAATGCGTTAATTCACAAACAATTGCCCCAAAAAAATAGTTGATTTTCTTCGTCTCCCTTCGTACTGTTTTGAAGCTTGATATGCGATGCAATTTACCTTTCATTTGTTTAGCCATCCGATTCTCCGCCTCTAAAAATTTCAACCAGTCCCATATCCAGTAGCTCCATCTGCTCTCCAAGATCGGTGACAGGCGGTCGACTCTACTCCTCGAATGGAGCAGGCAATCTGCGTAGATGCAAAGCTCTGTACGATTGCAACGCCGATAATGATGATGAACTCTCATTCAGGGAAGGCGAGATCATAATCGTCCTGAATGAGCAAACGGACGATGATAACTGGATGGAAGGTATGGTAGAAAATGAACCTGACCGAATCGGTATGTTTCCCATTAGTTTCGTTCACATGTTGCCGGATTAGTGAGAAAGCGGTTCAAAATATTAAAGTATTATATTTTTGTTGTATAAGATCTAGATTGCAGAAAAGTGTATCGATATAAAAGAGTATATTTTCGGGTTTTTAATTTCGAAATCAGTTATGGTTCAGCTAACATAACTACATTTATGAGACGATAAACCTGAAGAAGATTTTTGATTGTAATAGAAAGCCAATAACGCAAGTTTTGTGTTTGGTTGAAGTGAAGTTACTGAATATTTTAAAGTATCATTATTCGAGCCTCTTTCATTAAGATGCAATCGTAACATGCCAAAAACTTTTATTTTGTACTGATCACGATTAATTTTGTAGATATTGTAATTTTTATGTATATAACTTTTTTAATCTTCTTCCCTATTCTTCTTTCTCTAGAATCTTAAAGTACTTATATCTAACATTGGTTAGAGGTAATTGGATGGAGGTAATTGTGATTGATTGGAACCAAACCATTAATGACAATAAATAATTTTTCGAAATTTTCCAATAACAATTGCATAAAAATAGTATGTTAGCCGAAACATGCAATAACTGTACATTTTGTATAAACTATAAGCCATATGTTTGTCATATACCTAGTATTAACTCAGATGCATTCGCCATAATTTTTTAAATATTTATTTTAAATATATTTATTTTCTTATCAATATGTTATCTTTGTTGTGAAATTATACATGCAGAATTTCGTTTCTTACATTCAATTGAAACTTTGTGTCAGGCATGAAACGATGCCTAAATAAAATGGTACATCGATTTTCGCAATGAGTTCAAAATTTTTTAATGTAGCTGAATGTGTGAAACGGATTAATACAGAAATTGTTCAGTTTCACCTCATAATGTTCCTTGTTCCGGATGAACCGTGTCTATTTGACTTAAATTTCTTGAAATATTTTGATTATTCATTAATTAATCATCTAACGCAAGGTTACTGTCTCATACAAACTCCTTCAGTTGCAACGATTTCTAAGAAACTATCATTGATTGTAGAAAAAAAGTCATGTTTGAATATGTGTTCCTAGTGTTTCAATGTAGTTTCCGTGTCAAATTGTATATTTCGTTGCTCTGTAATCAGTAGGCGGTACTGAATAGAAACTGCAACAATCGATTTTTTTATCTTATTTTTGAGTCAAGTACAGTGTGTCCGAGTTTTACTGTCATCCCCAAAATGAATCGTATTGTAGAGATTATATTTCGAGAATAAAAATGTAGTATCATTGAAGAACAGGTGGTTCATTAATAAAATATATTTCAGCATTATAGATCAATCAGAAAGATGATCCAAATAATTAATGCATTGATAAGTTCTTAACCTAAGTTAAACAGTTGGAAATTTAGTTACCAGTGGTTGAGTATCTCTCATATGCTTATGCCCTGTTGAAATCGGGGAATAAATGGGTAAGGCGCATAGAAATCAGACAAGGCTTCGTGAAGTGTAGAAGAGCTATGCTGAATTTTTGTTTAAAATGTCAAAGAATGTGGTCCAGAAAATGTAAATAAGAATATATGCTCAAAGTAGTCGAAATTGGTTTGAGTTGAGGTTTCTCAACTCTCAGCGTGTTTCATAACCTTGACAGAAAATTTGTCACATACTGGCTGTTCATAAAATGTTTGAACTTTTTTTCGCTATGTTTTGGAAGTACGGTAAAACGTAGAACACCCGGTACTGCTCTTATTTCATTTGCCCATTTTTTTCGAACTACAAAGCTTCTTCAAAATGCTTTCAACCGTTATCATTTTATTCGATTCATAATCGCTATTGGTAAAATTACTTGTATTAATATCATTTCATTTTTCAATTTATGCTTCTAATGATTGTTATGGATTTAATGCTTAACTTTTAAATGAGCATGTTTGTGTTGAGCAAATATAATAATGCGCACTGTTAGGTTAAAGTGATACAGGTTATTCATATGTAACCTGACTGACAGGGTTTTTTTAAATTTTGATATTGACACTGCTTCATTCACCAATTGCTTTGTCAATGGACTGATATCTTCCTTATAGACTGTTTTGACTGGAATATTTCTTCACTGATTTTTTTCTTCGCCTTATGTAGTTATGGTGCACTTGAAAATTTTTTCTTTCTCCAAAATTCATATATATAATGATATTTTATTAACAAACCAAAGACATTTATGTAAAAAGTAGGGAGGAATATTGTTTATTGTATATATGTATAGTATTATATTAATTTTTTAGGGAGAATTGTCGAAACATTGATTTTGAGGAAAGAATGAATAAATTCAAAACATTAAATTCTATGAACTGTCATGGTTGACTCTTGAGTGTGATCTATTCATTCATTTTTTTCTCAAAATAGTTCTTAGTGATATGAATAATTTGGATCAAAATTATTGAGTATCCAACTAATTCAAGTAGTTGATACTTAATGTCGATATGTAGCAAAGCATTAATGCATTTCAATGTTTTTAACGTCCTGTTTCGTGCTTATTTAATTCTTGAACATAACAAACTGATAAGAGAAGTTACCCAAAGTCCATTAAAAGTGGAATTAAAATCTTCTAAAATATGTTATTTATTAATATGCTGATTGTAAGAAGTCTTGAAAGTAATCAGTTCCAGATATATTCAATTTACCTGTAGAGAAATATTCGTTTGGAGGTTACTTGATGCACAAACATGCTTACGAATAATGTAGCTTTTGATGTATCTATGTATGTATCTGTTTTCTCTGATAGACTGGCTGTATTCAGATACTGTCAAAGTATTCAATACAAATTATCAAATACTATATATGTCTTTCATTAACACTCCTATGAACACAATTCGAATTTTTTCGTGGAAAATTTTCTTATTCTTTCTATACAGGGTTGACCACTGTCGATGGCAGGTAAGATGTTTATGGCGAATGGGAGTATTTGTTGTCTAAAATATTTTCAGCACTGAAAATTCGTTTACGTCAACGCGGCAATCATAATCGAGGAGTGAAATCGGTAACTAGCGAAAACTCTGATCTTTCAAATGGATTACCCTGTATATAATTTTTCGTTTCGCTATGGCTTTCCAATTATATTTGTATGAGGGATTTTAATGAATTAATTGATCAACATGTTATTTGTCAAAACTGGTGTTCAATTATTATACGTACATTCTCAAAGTTTATACAGGGTCTTTCACGAGAAAACTCACCCATATTTATACGGGAAACTACTGAACGTATTTTCATGAAATTCGGCACTTGTAAGTATTTCACGATGCTGATGAAATCTAAAATATTTTCAAGGCATGAGCACCTCCGGTTTTTCCGGAAATGACGTCAACTTCCGTTTTTCAAATTAGAACACCATTTTTTTATTGCAGAAATAGATTCCTTAGAAAATTTCAAGTTATTTTGATGTAACATTTTTCAGTTTTGGTTGGAAAATTCTCTCTGAGCGGGAAAATTCGAAAAAAAAATCGAAAATAGAGCTCCGCTGAAACAAGAATAACTTCGAGGTTTTTGGATGGAAAATTTTCATTTTTGGGATTTTTCAAGATGTAAGATTGATGTATCCACCTAAAGAATCGAAATCGCGATTCATGATACAGGGGGTAAAAAAATCGCTTTCAAAAATAGGGATGACAAAATCGTGAAAAATCAATTTTTTCAAATTAGAACCCCATTTTTTTATGGCAGATATTGAATCTACGTTAAAAAATAATGTGAGTGTATGCATCACACCCTTGCCCTAAAGTGGATATTAACTCAGAAAATATCCATTTTAGGGCAAGGGTGTGATGCATACACTAACATTATTTTTTAACGTAGATTCAATATCTGCCATAAAAAAATGGGGTTCTAATTTGAAAAAATTGATTTTTCACGATTTTGTCATCCCTAACTTTGAAAGCGATTTTTTCACCCCCTGTATCATGAATCGCGATTTCGATTTTTGAAGTGGATACATCAATCTTACATCTTGGAAAATTTCAAAAATGAAAATTTTCCATCCAAAAACCTCGAAGTTATTCTTGTTTCAGCGGAGCTCTATTTTTGATTTTTTTTTCGAATTTTCCCGCTCAGAGAGAATTTTCCAACCAAAACTGAAAAATGTTACATCAAAATAACTTGAAATTTTCTAAGGAATCTATTTCTGCAATAAAAAAATGGTGTTCTAATTTGAAAAACGGAAGTTGACGTCATTTCCGGAAAAACCGGAGGTGCTCATGCCTTGAAAATATTTTAGATTTCATCAGCATCGTGAAATACTTATAAGTGCTGAATTTCATGAAAATACGTTCAGTAGTTTCCCGTATAAATATGAGTGAGGTTCCTCGTGAAAGACCCTGTATATGTGGAACCATTTACTTATATACATATGTACTTTTTCATTTGGTTTTTTCTGCCATGTGGAGAATATTGAGTTTTATCTTTAACGGAAAGGTTTTCATTAATTGTGAAATCTTTGTATAATATAATTTCAACTTTATTTTTAGTTAATAGTACTACTGAAAAATTAATACATAAATCCACAGGTAAAATTATATAACTTATTTTACAAAATAAAGCTAAGTGACTAACATGAAAGGGAAAATTAAATAAGTATCATTATAAGTAGTAAAAGTAAGAATAACAACGTTCTTTCTGTCTCATCAATATCATAATCACAAATATAGTTCATCTAATGGAAATCTAGAAAAACATCCAGTTTCTTGATGCAAGCAAACGATCACCGATATGGCATTAAAAGTATATCATAATTAGTACCTTCGAAAAGTTCCATAAAATATTTATACTAAATACCGAGTTCAAGGTTGCGCGCTGTGAACAGTTGGATTCGCATTGAATTCGTAACGATTGAATTTCGGTGTCGGAGGTGCCAAGATTTCTTCTGATAGTGGTCGATAAACGGAACCGCTGTGTTTTTTATTAGATGGTATGGTCTCCCATCTTGGAATCTTGATACGTGGGAGATTTGCATTGTTTATATTTAAGGTATTGTGCTTCTTAAGGATAACAAGAGTAATGGAGACGGCCGCTGAAAGAACTACAAGAGCTGTTATAACGAATACTGATGTAACAGAAATGATGTTAGTCACTTGGTTCAAACTAAATTCATCTCTAGAATCTTCCATATTGAACATCGCGTCTTCAGGCTCATCCGAATATCCTTCTTCATCGTCATCTTCATCATCATCGTCATTTTCAGAAGGATCATCGTAACTAGGAGCTTGTTGTGGTGGATCAACAATTGGTACAGAATTAATTTCTTTGGCGTTCTGTATGATCATATTCATGACCATATCTGTGTTTTTATTCGTTTGCTCATCATCACTAGGTATGCAAGACTTCCTCACCAGTTTTTCCCATTGGGTTTTATGGTCGTATGCACCTTCGAAATATTGTGTCTCGTCCAATAACTTTTCGTTCCTTCGCATTGCGTCAACTCCATCCACTGAGAAAACTTCGTGTATTGTGAGCCACTTAATCAAATTAGCCAAATGTAAAGTACATTTTAGGGGATTATTTTCCAAGTCAATATATCTCAAATTGGGCATTATTTTCAAGTCATCAGCAGTGATATCTTTTATCGAATTGTTCGATGCAGTGAGTTGTTCTAATTCGTTTAAAACATGATTATCAGAGCCTTCTAACCATAGGGATTTCAGATGAGCATTCGATACATCCAGTTTTCTCAATTTTTTCAAGTCAACAAAATGTTCGGGGTTCAGTACTTTCAAATTATTTCCGGATAAGTTTATTTCCACTAGTTCCTTATTGTCGGAAAATACATTACTACCTAGTTTGACCAATTTATTACGGGATAAATCTAGGATTTCTAAACCGGATACTAAAGCAAAAGCTTTAGAGTCGAGTACTTCCAAATTATTGTCGGATAATGAGATTTGAATCAGGCCAGGCATGCTTCCAAATGTGAAAGAAGATAATGAAACTATTCCACATTTTCTGCAGGAGAAATTGTATATCCTTCTGAAGATGTCCAAACCGCCTTCGAAGATTGGAAGAGTTTTGAAGCTATTCCCGTCCAAAATCAGTTTTTCCAAGTTGCTGTTGTAGGCGAATGTATTTTTATTCAAAACCGTGAGTTGGTTATAACTCAGATTCAACATTTCCAAAGCTGGCATATACTTGAATGTTTCTTGAGTGATTTTGCTCAATTTATTGTGGCTCAAATCCAAAGATTTCAAGTTTCTCAGGGTTTTGCTGGAGGAAGCATCGAACCTTTCAATTCGATTGTTACTCAAAGAAAGAGTTTCCAATTTCATCGTTCCTTCCAGTGTGAAAGTAGTTAATAAATTATGACTGAGGTCTAAAATAGAAAGTTGAGGGTTGAAGTAGAACAATCTAGGTAGAAGGGCTGTGATCTCATTGTTATTCAAATAAACTTCTTCCAGTGCTTCCAAAGATTCGAAAGTTTTCTCTTTGATGGCACTAATCTTGTTACCGTTCAAATGCAGCAGCGTCAAAGATGGTAGTTCTTCGAATTTCGGTACCCTTTTCATGCTTGAATTGGTGATAATCAGTTCTTCCAGATCTAGACATTGGATATTCGGTGGATTCCAAAATTCGCAATTTGAAAAGGATAATGAACTCAATTCAGAAATGAAGAAAGCCTGAGGATCCATATTTTTTATTTCCGTTGACACGAATTCGATATGCTCCAATTCTGTAAATAAATTGAACGCGTTGGCATCGAGATTTCTTATGGAAACCCCGTTGAAACGGATCCCTGTGAATATGTTGTTAGATCGGTTGAAGTTCGACTTGATATCAACCGGCCTCAAGCAGCTGGAGACCTCTAAAGACATATTTTTGGTGTTCTTGCACTGGCATTCTTCGAGGCATATTGTGTTTGTCACTTCGTTCCTCAAGTCTCTGCCACTCACCCCGAGGATGAAGATTATACTAAGTAAACCTAGTATCTTCATCTTCTTTTCTGAAACAAAAAGAGACATTTGTTGAAAATATATGTGGATTTATTTGTTTCATTTTCAAATAAAGGTTCGAAGAAATCGCCACTTCACTAAATGCTTTTGAAAAGCTCCTTCGTAGGTATAAAAGGTGAGTCTTCAATACAGAAATGAAACTCGATACTGAAAAGTTATTTTTTTTCAGATTTCCTCAAAATTTCCACGTATCAAGTGCTTCAGAAAGAAATCTCATGGAAAAAAGTTATAAAGGTAAACCAGAAAATACTACAAGAATAAGTGAAGTTAATTGAAAATAAACGAGTAAATCAAAACTTCCCTACTGTTTTTCTGATGATCCTTTCATTACAATCATAATAATAATACGAAGAGGCCAACTGTCTGTATAGCTCTTGCCGTGTGTTGACAACAGATACAGATCCGGCAAGCAATAAATCGAATAATCTCGTGACAGCTAGTTTCGCCGCGAATCTCTCAAGTTTGGTACAGGTGTGAGCTACCACCGAACTTAATGCAAACTTGAAAACGTCTTACCAAAGTCTTACGACCTATTGATTTGTATTTTATTCCGGGTAGGTTAGGTAGTACCGGAGCCTATCGTCTCCAACCTACGCAGCTGTGAGCACAATGCATTTAACATCATTCATTGCTTATTTAGCGGGTTTGTCCGGGCAAAAATTGGGACGAGTGAAGCAACCAACTAACTTCAAATCTCCGATCCGATGGAGCGAAGTTTGTCAATTCGATACGGTGTTCAGACAGGCGTGAAAATATTCCTAATGGAATTTTTATTATATTTAATGGATAAACTGTTTTCATTATTCAGAAAAATTTGTTCTTATAAATTAACTTTTCATCTATTCAAATCCTATCTGTCATTTGAACATTTAGTTAGGTATCTATATATCGGCAATGAATCACGCAATTAATGTATTCGATAAAAAAATCAATGAACAAGTTTCAAATGGTGATTATTATTCAAGGACCTCGTCACAGTATAAGATACTATGTAGTTTTATATAGCATCATTGAGTTTCCATACAATATTCATATGAAAATAATGAAAGGGTCCATTTCGAAATCGGAAATGGGTAATGAATACTCTTGGGCATTATTAGCAATTAATATTCGAAAGTCGGTTATCGAAATCTGTCCTTTTTTAGTTTTTTGGGTCGATGATAGCTAGGGTGAAGAACCTTTAGGTATTGTTCAAGTGCGAATTGAGAATTGGCTAACATAATGAACGATAAGCTGATCCAGTTGAAGCTGATCACTTGAATTGTGGAATGTCAACGAGTAGGTAAAATTTCTCACGCATGCTAGATTAATGTTCTTTTTTCTAGATTATGTGGTGACGCGGTTTATAAGCCTTGTTTTATCTGAGTACGTGCCAGTTAACCAATTATTTATCTCGCTCTTTCTATTTGATCGCATCAAGTGCTATGGATTTAATATTCTGAAACAATGTATGAATGATATTCGAACACTTCTCGGCAATATGAGATTATTTCATTGGGATGAAAATTATTATTTTCTAAAATTATGTTGTTAATGCCCGTTCTATTCTCTGTGATTTGAAGCCATTTCGAAATGAATGAAATGAATTCAGGCTAATGCCTGAATCACTGAAATAATTTTCAGCAAAACACGAGTTATGTTGCTTCCAAAACTTCTATTGTTTCTGGTTTATCAGCATAAACCAATGACTTGACATAACCCCAAAGAAAATAATCCATTGGAGATATGTAGCATGATCTTGGAAGCCCATTGATTGGACCAAGGGCGTCGCCAGCCTTTGAGCTTGAGGGGGCAAAAAAAAATCAGAATAGAAATAATGAACTGATTTTCGTATATTTTGCTATTATTTTATGAGTCTTTAAGGGATTTTTGAGCTCCAGGGGGTGGGCAGCTGCCCCCTCCTAGCGACGCCCACGGATTGGACCATTTCTCGAAATATTTCTATCGCCAAATCTCTCTTTCAATAAACGACGCTTATTATGGTCGAGTGACTTTTGAACCAGTTGGATTTTTTTTGGTTTTTTGGTTGTAGGCCAAGATCTTCATACGCAAAATATTCTATGTGGTGTATGCACAGAGTCCAACTCGTTGTGAACGTCGAAGAATAGACACATCTCGATCTTCATTAACACTATCACTTACAGTAGCGATGTTTTCTTGGAGTACCTATAGTTCTTTGTCTTGCTGTTTTTGCATCGAGTAGAAAAAATGTGTCCGAAATCTATCGATAGTTCGACGAATAAGCTGCTCTGATGGACGATTATGTAAACCATAAATTTCACGAGGTGCTCTATAAGTTTTGCGAATAGAACACTGATTTTGAAAATAAATTTCAAAAAATTATAAACGTTGTTGCGGCGTGAGTCTTTCCATGATAATTTGTAAATGCTTACTGAACAGAAATGTCAAAACCTTCTGTCAAATCAAAGTTATTCCTATCGAAAATTCTACAGCTCTAAAAAAACACCCGATATTTCCGATTTATTAAAACAACATCAACTTCAGTATTCGATGAAAGTCTTGACAGTTGAACTTAACAATCCGTACCCAGTTAGCATTGCCATAAAAATGAGTCGTGGAAAATTTCAGTTTATGAATATTCTTGTGCGAATTTGTTGCGTTTCCAAAACGGTATTTTCTGCAGGTGATCAGATCACATGAGATCCACCTAGGCTGTTGTTTCAAGATCATGCAAATGCGCGAATGGTAATTGGAATGGCTCCGAGGGGGTCATAACCGTACTCCGGACTGCGTGGTCACTGCGAGAGTCATTTGCCCCGTGAAATGAGATCTGAATATCGTGAACTTCATGGCGTTTTGTAACCATACATTTGCCCATTTGTCGCGTCATATAACAAGAGTCGAACGTGTAGAAATTTGTTTTCAAACCAGCAGATGGTCGTAAAAGAGGATTCTTTATGGACTTTCTGCTCGGAAGCACACGTCTTGATTTCAAAATGGGGAAAATTGATAGACCACACAGGTGGTGTGGAAAAATGTGTTTTATTGATAAAATCATTATGACTCGATGTTTGGTATAAGTCGTTTGCAACAGTTTTCACCCTTAGAACCCATGTCTTATTCCATTATGAAGCCCTGGCGTATACAGGTGGGGGGGGGGCGAGAGGGGTCCCCTTGAAATTGACAATAACCCCTTTATAGTAGTTCAATCGATCCCTAATATTTTCACTGAAAAAATTTCATTTGAAGTCTTCAACTCCTATAATGTTCAAATCATAATGTTGGTAGAAAATTTTCATCAATTCATGCCCCCCCTGAAAAAATTCATGGCCGCTCCTCTGAAATACCGTAATACTGAATTTATTTTCATATTTGGAATAAAAATTTTAGAATGAACTATACGCATTCTGGTATATCCAACGACATGTTCATCATGAATTTCTGTAAAATCCTCGGCGATTCGATATAACTTTGCACTTCTGTCAAATCATAGGTAACAACGTTCAAGGCTTCCAGTGCCTATGTGAATTTCAAATGAGAATCTATAACCGAATCCGCTAGTAACGATGAAGTACCTAGGTACCTACATTAAATTTTCCTATCTCAAAATCATGCTCAGCATTATGGAATTATGCGTAAAGATCCCAAGATAAAAGTTTATTTATTATATACTAGTTTTATCACAGCCGGATAAAAATAATCGACAAGTGTTGGGTACTTGGCATTGACTACTACCGGTTGATGAGAAATTAGATATTCGTTTATAATTTTCAGTAATGGGAAATTTTTGATTTGTATTATTTTTAAAAATTGTATTGAAACAGGAACAGCTTGCCCTATTTTGTCACATTCACTTTGTCCGCAAATGTATGACCGCCTGAAATTAAGTCTTCCTGATAATTTCGAAAATGAATGTTCGATCCAGAATTCATAAAAAATCCCAATATTCCAATAGCTGTCAATAAAAATTGACAGCTATCAAAAATTGACAGCTATCAATAATTGACAGCTGTCAAAAATTTCCTTACGTTGGATTTTGATCTAGGAGTGGATCTACTGGGATCTACTTACTAGATTTATATGCAAGTTTGACCTCCTTCATATACTGCTTCGAATTTTTTTTTATTTACGATTATCCGTGCCGTGCAAGTGCGTGGTGTAATAATCCATTATGTTCTCCCTGAAGCTCCATGTATTAGCATTTTTTCTAGTAAGTTTCTTTAATTCGTTTCAAAAACAACATGCAGGGCAGGGCATTGAACCCCACTTTTCATGTGAAATTGGTAACAATTATTATCGAGAAGTTGATGTGTAATTGATTTATTGTTTTAACCATCAATGGCCTACATCGAACCCCGCATTTCACAGAAAGTTTAAGATTGAATGGCACACGAGTGAAACTGGACAGTGCAAATCATCCATGGGTCATTGACGTGTGTGGATTGCTTGAAACAAAGTATTTGGTTTTTTGTCCACTGTAGCCTTCGGAACCCGCTCCCAAGAAATGCGGGCCGACTTTGGGTACATCGTAAACACGATGGATCTTTTCTGTACCGAAGCATCGTGCTTGATGCAGATGAATGCCAGTCTCAAATTTGAATTGGTTATTCTACCTCATATGAAAGAGAATAATGTTCCGCAGCTGCTATTCCATGATACGTGATGAAATAGAAATATGAACTCGAAACTTCATTTCGTTGAAGTCTAGAATATTGATTACATCTTGAAAACCGCTGAATATTATACTTTATGTTAAAATTGATATCCTTCTGATACGAATAACTCCGGAACATTTCGTTTAGGGGCTTCATCTGTCAAAGTGAAGGAACAAGTGTTCAGAAAAATTCACGTGTACATTTTTCACCACTATTTCCTTTCAAATAAATAGTTGGGCTGTATTGCAGCACAATCAGTTGTTGTGATGAATTCAACTCAAAATCGCGAAGCAAATGGAAGATTCATGAATTAAGTTCTGAAGAATCAGCGATAAATATTGTTATCAAATCTTCGCACAATCAAATGGCTACAAAAGAATGCCATGTAACCAGAGCAATTCACGTTGAATCATTTATGTGATTAGTATTGAATTCTATTGTATTTGGTGCTTAACGATTACGATTAATAATTTTGATTATATATCTACGTACCGCAAAAATTATACGATCATTCTGTAGGTACCTATACCGCTTATTGTTACAGTTGCATAATTTTTTTAGTTTACTTTAAAAATTAAAAAGAACGAAAACCAACACCGATTCTCAGTGCGAATGGAGCAACTACAAACCGCAATCAGAATGTAAACAATTAGCACATCGGCAATTCCATAAAGGTTGGGAGACCCAAGGTTTGGAGGAAATTCCTTAGTTTTCCGACCGTTTCTGAAGCGATTTCCCAGTGATTTTGTATTGTACGTTCGGTGAAACATATCACATAGCTTGTCATGAATAACATACTTATAATAAATAGACTTGCCAGGGAGGGGGGGATGGGTATTGCCCCTTTCCATCAACGACGCTCATGGCTGAGGTCGTGTGTTTCGTCACGAACTCGTAGACGATCAAAATATATTTTCATGCAGACGTGACCTTCCTTATAAAGAATAACTAAACCGCGACAACGTAGACGATCAGTCAATTGACAATTTCGAACCTTGCTGACTAATTATTTATTGAATTCGAATGAATAGTCATCAAGGACAGGATTGTTCCAAATTCATCTACTACCGGATGAATTCACCTATAAGGACGTCCTTTTAACTGACACGGTCGCTGACTTCAAATTCGAACGCCCAATTTTCGTATGATTTTTTTGAATATTAAAGGAATTTGTGGAGATGCGAGCTTCCATTAAACACTTGTAAATTTTTCATTTAACTTTCGGTTTTCAACGAAATGAATATTGTTTCCTCATTTCTCAAGTCCCTATTGTCAATCGACCCGTTGCTGTCGATTCGATTTCATGTTTCATCTTCAATCATTGGATTTTGTTACCCAAATTCAAACGTTACATTTGAGAAAATTGTTACATAAAAAAAGGATTCTTCTGCTGTATGTTCAGACAAGTAAGGATTTTTTATAATATACTAACCTATGGATTTAACGCGAATGAGGATTCTGAGTAAAATTCCATATTCTTCCTATTCAAATTGAACCTTTCCAAAATTTTCGCTTTTAAATATAAAATTGCGAGTGTCTTTCTTACGTTCTTATGGTATATGTGAATTCATAGGGTAATGTACTGATGCCATGAAAAACAATGGAAGACGCTCGCTGTAATGCATATTGAAATAATTAAATATTCAATGTTCATGCTATTTTGGCTATAACTCGAATGGAATGAAGAGGAAACTTTCTAAAACATACAACAGAGACCAAATATTACTACATAGATATGACAGCCTGATAGGGATTGACATGCTGCCATCAAACTACTAAACTCCATTCACTTCTTGACTTCTATAATGAATCCCAGTTGGCCATGATGGTTTATCAAGTTTTTTTACTTAAAACTGACGCAGGTTGGTACTCGTGAAATGTCGAATAATTCTCAGAGACGTTGCCAATGCTAATTTCTATTTACTCTTTTTTAACTTTGTAAATGGAGTTAGTTCTTTTAAGGTGACTGTGACACAGGTTTCGTATAGATAGTATCTACTACATTTTCATACAGGAGACACAGGAATATATTTCAAGTTGTGCAAAGAGGTATTTAAATGTCTTTTGTAGGCTTGATTCTTGAGAATTTCGAAAAGTGGGGAATTCCATAGGTCCGTCTGTTCGTTTAAAAGTTTTCTGTCGGGTTATTCGAGTACTCAAATTCTTTTTCCGAATGAGCGGACTGTACAGTCCACTATTTTTCATTGAAATTTCAACACTCGATTCTTGATTTCCATACATGAAAATAGCATAACTAAATATTTCAACCATGTTTATATGCGTGAAATATTTCCAGTCAGAGGAAAGTATCTTCAACATTCGCCAGATCTTTGGAATTATTGGATTCACATAATATTTTCTCAAATTCATTATTTTTCCAAAGTGAATTAACATTTTGATCAAGACGTAATTACTGAGAACTCTATGTAGAAAGGGCAACGTTGGAACGTTGCGTATGTATCTGACAGGAACATGACTATAACCTAACATTTTCAAAATATAAACGGTGGAGTTTTGTTTAATGATGGTGTTCGAAATTTTGTTTTCCTGATATTTTCAGAACTACGGAGTTGAATTTCGTTGGAGTGACGTATTCAAGCTACATGCCAAATTTTGTCCATATAAAATGCAATTTATCAAAAAAAATTCGTGATATTTCTGATTTTTTGAAAGATTTCGATAATTTTTGAAAGCGGATCAATCTACAAGACGGATCTACTTACAACGTGAAAAATAAAAACAATTTGTGAACCATTTTATTCTGAAAAATAATTGAAAGTCAAAAATTTCAACCCGATTTTGAATATGGATTAAATATCAAAATAATAAATAGATAGTTTCACCTATCTCCAGATATACTGTAATGACTACAGAAATTCTCATGACAATAATTTCTTCCCAATTTTATTCTTATCATCCTTAAATTGATGGAAACATTTCATCTTGAGTTAGGTAGGTACAACACCAATTGTTATTCTGTAGAAGTGACAGGTTTTTGAAGGAAATCCGGATATTTTTATCCATTTCTCGTTTGCATATCTGTTGAACTCTTAATCGATTCAAGAGATTTAATTCCGTGAACTGAAATTGATTTCCGGCCAGTTTTCTTTGAAGTTCATGTAGAATAACATGCATTGAAATCTCCAACACTGACGCGATCGCATCGAACTTTTTTTGCACTAACTAGCGGTATTCACAAATGCACGAATATATTCCAACTTGTTTTGTTTGCGCAACATTGAAGATAGCTTTGTAACCACCTATTTATTCAAGAGATAAATCAGATTAGGATGGAAATGCGACAAAGAGCGACCGACAAAATAAAGCATGACAAGTTTGTTGGTTGGTATTTGACGTTCAATAAAGAATGTCAATTAAGAATTCGATACTGGCATGCAGAGAAATATGACCAATGGTGGCTCTTTGTTACCAAAGCTGCACTAGCCTTGAGTAATTTGCGCATCTCTGGTACGACTCAAATGAATCGAGGAGGCAAGATGTTAAATCATTTTGTTTCTATTTGATGAAAAATTAGATTCTTGTTTCACTCACCTGTTGTTTTCGAAAACCTTAGATAAATGCGTTTGTGAAACTAAACCCAAAACCGAAACATATGCGTAGAGGTAGCAAGGCGAACTAAGCATACTGTCCCACTACTACCATAATCCTACCTGGTTTACCTGACGTTGAGATAACAGGTGCAGTGTTGTCACATTCATCGTATGTCCAAAGTTCGGAAGACAATATAATGTGCAATACATACACAAGGCATTTGTTCATTGATGCCGAAAATGAAGTTTCAATGTGCATTGCGGTGTTATTTGATCAGAATTTGCATAATACTCACTATCTCTAACCAAAAATGATTCAGTTCTCCTAGTTTTCCTCGGAAAACATGCCAACCTAGTTTTCTGGGCGATGAAGACAAGGCGTCTTTATCGCTTCTTGTTCTTCTATAAGTAAAGGCGTCATTTTGTCTTCAACTGGGCAGTATACTCTGCGCCATTAGAAACTTCGAGAGATATTATTTTATTATTGATAAATTCGGAGATATGTCAGTATTAACCCCTTGATCATATTTCACCCAAGAACTGCAACTGAGGATTTCAAAATGGCTCATCTTTTGCACAGGGATACTTTGAGATATGCTGATCACCTTAATATAAACAAATAGTGGGTGCGTCAAGAGGGAGGGAAGCTGTGACCGTTTGAAATTTCCAATTTGGATATAAATTCCATTTCAGAGGTGAAAATCTAAAATATGCAAGTTGAGGCTTTGGAATATTTTTTATCGAATTCAGCGACCTCGAAAACCTACATTTTGATACCAAAGTCGACCATGTAGCCCTTATAAGTAATCAATTGTTCGGTTTTATTGTTTTCGATATTTCATTTTTGAGTTTTGTTCACAACCTCATACCATTCTGGGCGATATTGATCAGCAAAATGGCGTTCATTGAAGATTCGGACGGTTGGAACAACATTCCAATTCAATGACACCGTTAGAGTCTTCCAGATTTTTGTTATATCGACGAATATGGTGTTCTTAGGGGGTCTTACCCCTTAGTCATTTTTCACACAAAATTTCAAATTTTTAAAATCGTTCATATTTTGCTCAGAACTACTTTGAGATATACTGATAAACAAAATATAAACAAATATTGGATACGACAAGAGGGACGGCAGCTATGAGAGTTTGAAATTTCCAATTTTTCGAAAAATGCCATTTGACAGGTGAAAATCTAAACTATGCTAGTTAGGGCTCTGGAATGTGTTTTATTGAATTCAGTGACCTCGAAAACCTACAATTTGATTCCAAAGACCACCATGTAGCCCTTATAAGTAATGAATTGTTCGGTTTTATTGTTTTCGACATTTCATTTTTGAGTTTTGTTCACAAGCTCATACCGTTCTAGGTATGGGTGATATTGATCAGCAAAATAGCGTTCATTGAAGATTCGTACGGTTGGAACAACATTTCAATTCAATGAAAACGTTAGATTTTTTCAGATTTTTGTTATATCGAAGAATATGGTGTTTTTAGGGGGTCTTACCCCTTAGTCATTTTTCACCCAAAATTTCGAATTTTTAAAATCGCTCATATTTTGCTCAGAGATACTTTGAGATATACTGATCAACAAAATATAAACAAATATTGGATACGACAAGAGGGATGGCAGCTATGACAGTTTAAAATTTCCAATTTTTCGAAAAATGGCATTTGACAGGTGAAAATGTAAACGATGATAGTGAGGGCTTTGAATTGTTTTTTATTGAATGGAGCGGCCTCGAAAACCTACATTTTGATACCAGAATCACCCATGTAGCCCCCATAGATAATGAAATATTTAACTTTTTATTTTTCGATTTTTCATTTTCGAGTTCTGTTCACGAGCTCACACCACAGGGTGCTGTCGGTCCGCAGAATTGCTATTATTGAAGATTCAAATGGGTAGTACAACTTCCAGATTCAATAATAACGTGAGATCCTCCCCAAATATATTTTTTATTGACAAACATGGTGTTTTTAGGGGGTCATACCCCTTTGTCATTTTTCATCCAAAATTTGAAATTTTTCAAATCGCTCATATTCTGCACAGAGGTACTTGGGACTATGCTGATCAACATAATATAAATGACTTTTGGCGGAGATGAGAGGGACGGTAGTTATGACAGTTTGAAATTTCCATTTTTTCAAAAAATGCCATTTAACAGGTCAAAATCTAAACGGTGATAATTAGGGCTTTGAATTGTTTTTTATTGAATGGAGCGGCCTCGAAAACCTACATTTTGATACCAGAATCACCCATGTAGCCCCCATAGATAATGAAATATTCAACTTTTTATTTTTCGATTTTTCATTTTTGTGTTCTGTTCACGAGCTCACACCACTCTAGGTAAGGGTGCTGTCGGTCCGCAGAATTGCTATTATTGAAGATTCAAATGGGCAGTACAACTTCCAGATTCAATAATAACGTGAGATCCTCCCCAAATATATTTTTTATTGACAAACATGGTGTTTTAGGGGGTCATACCCCTTTGTCATTTTTCATCCAAAATTTGAAATTTTTCAAATCGCTCATATTCTGCACAGAGGTACTTGGGACTATGCTGATCAACATTATATAAATAACTATTGGCGGAGATGAGAGGGACGGCAGTTATGACAGTTTGAAATTTCCGATTTTTTCAAAAAATGCCATTTGACAGGTCAAAATCTAAACGGTGATAATTAGGGCTTTGAATTGTTTTTTATTGAATGGAGCGGCCTCGAAAACCTACATTTTGATACCAGAATCACCCATGTAGCCCCCATAGATAATGAAATATTCAACTTTTTATTTTTCGATTTTTCATTTTTGTGTTCTGTTCACGAGCTCACACCACTCTAGGTAAGGGTGCTGTCGGTCCGCAGAATTGCTATTATTGAAGATTCAAATGGGCAGTACAACTTCCAGATTCAATAATAACGTGAGATCCTCCCCAAATATATTTTTTATTGACAAACATGGTGTTTTAGGGGGTCATACCCCTTTGTCATTTTTCATCCAAAATTTGAAATTTTTCAAATCGCTCGTATACTGCACAGAGGTACTTGGGACTATGCTGATCAACATTATATAAATTACTATTGGCGGAGATGAGAGGGACGGCAGTTATGACAGTTTGAAATTTCCAATTTTTCGAAAAATGCCATTTGACAGGAAAAAATCTAAACAATCCTAGTTAGGGCTCTGAATTATATTTTATTGAATTCAGCGACCACGAAAACCTACATTTTGATACCAAAGTCGACCATGTAGCCCTCATAAATAATGAAATTTTCAGTTTTATTGTTTTCGATATTTCATTTTTGAGTTTTGTTCACAAGCTCATACCGTTCTAGGTATGGGTGATATTGATCAGCAAAATGGCGTTCATTGAAGATTCGGACGGTTGGAACAACATTCCAATTCAATGACACCGTTAGATTCTTCCAGATTTTTGTTATATCCACGAATATGGTGTTTTTAGGGGGTCTTACCCCTTAGTCCTTTTTCACCCAAAATTTCAAATTTTTAAAATCGCTCATATTTTGCTCAGAGATACTTGGAGATATACTGATCAACAAAATATAAACAAATATTGGATACGACTAGAGGTATGGCAGCTGTGACAGTTTAAAATTTCCAATTTTTCGAAAAATGCCATTTGACAGGTGAAAATCTAAACTATGAGAGCTAGGGCTCTGAATTATGTTTTATTGAATTCAGCGACCTCGAAAACCTACATTTTGATACCAAAGTCGACCATGTAGCCCTCATAAATAATAAAATTTTCAGTCTTATTGTTTTCGATATTTCATTTTAGAGTTTTGTTCACAAGCTCAATGCTCATACCGTTCTAGGTATGGGTGATATTGATCAGCAAAATGGTGTTCATTGAAGATCCGGACGGTTGGAACAACATTCCAATTCAATGACACCGTTAGATTCTTCCAGATTTTTGTTATATCGACGAATATATGGTGTTTTTAGGGGGTCTTACCCCTTAGTTATTTTTCACCCAAAATTTCACATTTTTAAAATC
This sequence comes from Adalia bipunctata, assembly GCA_910592335.1. Lineage (NCBI taxonomy): Eukaryota > Metazoa > Arthropoda > Insecta > Coleoptera > Coccinellidae > Adalia > Adalia bipunctata. The sequence goes on from OU342957.1 coordinate 6,170,354, forward strand.
GCTCATATTTTGCTCAGAGATACTTGGAGATATACTGATCAACAAAATATAAACCAATATTGGATACGACAAGAGGGACGGCAGCTGTGACAGTTTAAAATTTCCACTTTTTCGAAAAATGCCATTTGACAGGTGAAAATCCAAACCATGCTAGTTAGGGCACTGGAATATTTTTTTTCGAATTCAGCGACCTCGAAAACCTACATTTTGATACCAGATTCGACCATGTAGCCCTCATAAGTAATGAATTTTTCAGGCCTCGAAAACCTACACTTGGAAATCGAAGTAGATCATGTTCCCCCAGAAAGAAAGAAGTTTCTTTGTTTTAGAATTATCGCTTTTTTATTCCGAGTTTCTGCTCACAAGCTCAGACAACTCGAATAAGGGTCGATCCGCAAAATTGCTATTAAGGAAGATAGATATTGTAAGGAATCAAGCTCTGCTCAAAGATGCAATGTATCGTTTTGAAATTATGTTTACGGCTGTTCATAAGAAAAGAGAAATTGGCTTGTCTATTCACTTCTCAACATTAGTCATGGTATGAGCAGATATTTCATTTGATCTATTTGCAAATTGTCAAATCACCAATTTGATGGTGTATCTGTTGCTATTAACATCTAATGGTATGCCCATAGCAGTAATTTCTTTTTGAATAATCTGATTATTAGGTAGTTGGTAGTTTGAGTTGATGATTAGAGAGCCAATGGGATTTCAAAACGAGCGAAGCCCCCTCTATTGACTATTAACCAAAAGTTGGTGTTTTCGCCGCATTAGCGCTGGATTCCTATTTTCTTATTTTGTACAGGGCTCTTCATGAATATAATAAATCCTGAAGTAGGGTAGATGGCAGATGAATCGTACATCTTCATATCTTCCCGCCGCAACTCAAAACTTGAAATCATAAGTTGCATGTCCAAGCCCAGGAGAAGTCATTGCATAACTCATTTTCCGACGTTGCGGTTCGGTTGTCCATTAACCATTTGTCACTTAACTTTAGTTCGTACTTGTCTCTACAGAGACGAGCTGAAATAAAGGAACCTAGGTCCAGTTGAAAATCGCAGCAAAGCCTGGCGCGTTTTTACTGCCCGCGAGTTCAAAAGTGCGCTCTGTGATCATCGAAATAGTTTTTTCAAAAGATGTGCAAAAGTGGATGAGATTTTGTGATCGGCAACTCATCTGAACATTCTGTTTCTGATCCAAGTGATTATTTTGAAGTAAGTATAGATTTTTATTTCGTTGATTCAGTTACAAGGATTTAATTTCCATGTTATCCTTGATCTTTTTCGTGTTTTGAACCCAGGTTAAACTCCGTTCCACGCTTGAATATATATTTACCCAGTTCTCGTGCAAGAAATTCGGTAAAAATCTCGAGACAGGTTAATTTCACGATAGTGTTCTGTGCTTTATTGTTAATGAATATTCCATTGAAAAACCTACGTGACTCAATCACTGAATAACCCCTTCTTCATAAAGTGAACAGTGCTTTCAGAACGTTAAAATTCAATTTTCTTGCGATCTTGCTATTCCGATTCAGTTGGCATCAGTTTTTCATCTATCTTACGAGGGACTAATGCTACTTTACGTTGTCTATGCTTCGAAAATTTTTATGATTGTAGAATTGTACAGTCTCCTGAAAATTTCATTATAAATGATCCTTCAGATAAATCTGACTTGCATAATAATAATGAGGTTGTTTATGTTCATTTTAGATTAATATTTATCACATATGTAGGATGAACTTGTTTTTCATGAGTCCAGAAAACAATGAATGAAATTGTCACTCATCGTGACATTTCATCATTATTTCCTTTTTATTAAATGATCTCTAGCATCAAGCGCCTTGTGAGGTATTGCATGCAGTAAACTATAATTTTTTTTTCGTTTTCATCAACAACTACCATTCACATCGAACGTTACTCGATATTTCATTTTCAATTAATTTTTTCAATCTTATATTTTCGCACTTATTTTTGTTGGATTCTTCTGATATGTATCGACAACGTATCGATTTTATTTTATGAATTTGACCTCTGGAATCAGGAATCCGGTTTGTACGATCAGCGTTTGGGCAAATTTGAATCATTGACGTCAGTTTTGTTAATGACGTATCCTTTATTGTTGGTTTGGTGGCGAAAAAAAATTGAATGTATCATTAACAGTGGAGTCTGAATGTTTATACCCAGTACTTAGTTCTTATTTTACATCATATTCAATATCTAATGTGCGTAGGTAATTTTCCAGTCATTTAATTATTTCTAGTCGAAAAAACATGACATGCTATTTTCATTTATCTTTGGAATGTGATTAAACAAATTTTTTATTTTTATTGATACCTTGAGGGTGGACTGAATACATATTATACACCTTCTTTGAGAACAGTATGACTAACTTGTGTTTCTTCCGCTGAACATCCCACGAAATTACTTTGTTTTGCCGAATTTTCTTGTTAAAATCTTCAGTTCACTCACTTATCTACACATAATTTCATGTATCAATTCATGAATATTGCATGAATTGAACAACTGAAGGAATTATTCACAAATTTATTGAAGCATTTTCCATACTTGGTTTAATATGACCTTGAGTTTCTTTCGCTTTGATATAGTTGTATCAGACAATGTTTAATACTCTGGTGCCTTCAAAAGAATGAATTAGCAACATACAAAATGAATGAGCTAGATCGATCTGTTCTTCTGAAAATTGAACAAGAATTTTTTGCAAATGGAATAAGACTCCATGCATAAAAATGGGGACCAGAATTGTGTGGACGTCGCAATTTAGTTGAGAAAATTATAGTTGTGGCAATGTGGCATAAGAGGGCTAGTCCTCAAATGGGCATTCATATTTTGATGGCAGGACGCAGGTAGTAAATCTCAACTCAAAAGAAACAACAAAAAGATCGGAAGATTTGTACAGCTAAACCTTTATTTTACATTTTATACAGGGTGTCCCAACAAAACACGCCATTCCTTATAACACAATTTATAGAATTTTGTTTGGAAATAGATTTAACTACTGCAGCCCGGTGTCGCAAGGTATGAGGGGAAGATTCGAACTTTAGTATCTTGTGAATATTTTGAAAACTATGGTATCGATCAATATTTTCTCTGTAGATTTTCGTAGGAAATTGAGTCGGTTTTAATTTTGTTAAACAATTTTTTTCGACCGGTTAGAGATTTGCATTCTGTTTTCGAACTATGTAATTTTCGAACGAGTATAAAGAACTCACCTTTTCAATGATAATGGAACAATTAGGTACCTACAGTAATATCTAACAACTTTTTTGTACCATCTGTATACTGTTTCACACACTTATTATTTCTTGATTAGCTTATAATCCATACATTGGTGACCTTTCCTGTGTAATCATTCCAGTTTTAATTGATCATTGAACATTAATTGCAGACCTTACAAATACCAATGACAACAACAACTAGATGAAATTGATTGTCGAATTCCTTTAGATATACAATTCTGCTCTTTGTTATGGAATCGTTGTAATTTGGAGTTAGTAGTACATATATAGTTAGAGGATTGTGAGAGAGATGGGGAAAAATGGTTAGCATATAAGTATAAATTGATGTAACGGCTGAAAATATATTGGTTTCAGTATAAAGTCCTGATACCGTCTGTGATTAAATCTTCAAACAGGTGTGTTTGTAGACATCCACAAAAGGATTTGAGCGAATACGATCAAGTGAAAATTTCTAGCAGCCATTGACGGTATTGAACTCATAAAATTTCTATCTTGGACGTTCGATTGTTAGTCTGGTTATATTGACACATTTATCGGAGTTGTAGGATATAAAATATAACAGCGATAAGACGCTTTCGATGTGTCTGTAGTTTCATACAAAGTTTCTGCTTGCCCAAAAATCAGCAGAAGACTTTCTTTTGACGCACAATTTTCTTTTTTTCTGTACAGGGTTCTTTCAGTTTTTCATTGAATGTAACTTCTGGGCTATAAATCTTCGTAGATTTGTGATGGCACGATGATTTATAGCTCGAATCGAATACGTTAATTTCTCGTGTATAGCAGGAATTTTTGAGATTGGTTCTTACTTTGGAGAAGATATTGTGAATTGATAGTACGACTATAATCATTGTTTTGTTTTAATTTTTCGGATATTCCCTGAGTTGAAAAATTTATGTAAGCGTGAAAGGAAAAGGCTTCCCATCTATTTTGTATATGACCAATTTTGAGCATTGGAGACTCAGTGCCTTATTATGTTATGGCCATTCCTCGTTTCACAATGACAACTTTTATGTTGATCAGTGTTGATTAGTTCTTTTGATATTCAAATGAGTGATGATTTATCTCCTGTATCTGAGTCTCTAGGATAGTAGGTTAATTCTTGAGAGGGTGGTTGCCGGCATTCTCGAACCCCTGGAGTTCATCCACATGTTTTCGGCTATGATTTATTGCCACTCGTATTGCCTGCGGTAATTATTCACTAATCATGCACAACAGGTTTCAATTATTCACTGTTTGGCACGAAAAGGCCTTAAGGACAGCAATTTCATGCGTCTGTCATTAATGATGAACGTTTCAATGATAGGCAAATGTGCTACGAATTGATTTCCCTGGAATTCCTTAAAGGTCGTTATCATCTTGGTTTGTTGTTTCCCTTCGGGGCCTGTAGATTACGAGTTTTTTCATTGCGGGAAATTTCGCATTATCGTTCGCAATTTCGTAGTTGGGTTCTGGTAACTTCCACAAGGTTGAGTTTCTGGAATATCCCACAGAAAATTGAGAGATCATTCAACTGTTGAAGACATTTTCGATTTGATATTCTTTCAATTATGGGTATTCTGAATGACCTAAAGACATATTGAAGCCTCAGACAATCACCGAAAACGACAATACCTGTTATTGCTCTACAAATTTGACATTCCCCGAATTCACAGGGGGGCAGAGCCCCTACTGGCCCCCCACTGCGGACGTCTGTCCCATTGATTTCCGTGAACCTTCCTTCATATTGTAGAAAAATATGTTTCATCATCTATTGGAGTTTGCGAAGACAACGTTTCCTCATTTCATTTTTTGGTTGCAATGGATAATTTCTCGATTCATGAAGAACTTCTGAAAGTTCTAAGGGAAGAAGATTCAGCGATAGAGGTATCTTATCGTGACTAGATGATGGTTACCAGGGGTTCTGTTGAGTCCATGCAATCGCTGAAGATTTCGTTGCGTAATTGGTTTCTACCTGCCTTCGTATGTCATTTGCCTTCGGCCGTGTGAATCGTACGACATCCGCCGACCAATAAAGTTCCATCTGAGGATCGTTTTGTTACCGCAATTCCAACAACCCGACTCGACTTTGTGAACGACCATCCTTGGAAGGTCCGTGTTAAGAACACACAACCGGCTTTCTTGCATGCACGCTGTTGTAGGGCGATTCTAATCGCAGGAATTTCAAATGCTATAAAAGATTAAGATCCGTCTTCAAGTCTCGCGTACTTTGAGGAAAGATTTTCTCCAATTTCTGCAGAAAGATTCGCTAAGACATCTACAGATTAACCTATTCCGATTCATGCAGAAGTCCTGGAAATTTTTAACTTGACCCGCTTGGACATCGAAAAATTATTCGTTATATGGATTGCCAAAAAATTCAGAGAATCATGAATCAGTAACCCAAAAATGCCTTCCTCCATGAGGCGTTTGATGTCGCCAATGAAGTGGTATTGACATTTTTTCTAGTAATGTAATAAGAAATGAAAATATTTCAGCTGGGAAGATCTCATTCGAAACTCCTGCTAGCAAGTTCCAGAAAAATACCTTCGCCTCGTAACCTCAGATAATCTGTTCAACTTAACCGACCGATTTTACGATAGTAGTAATTAAACGTTCAAACGTGACCAGTACTGCTTAGAACTATTTAATTTTCAAAGAATTAGTTATGTACCCACATTGGCAGAATTAATGCTGAAGTACTTCTTCGTTACTAAGTAGTGTTATTGAAGTAGACAGATTGGACACGCCAAATAGCCGTTGCCATATGTTATTTCGCGGGTATTAGAGGGGGTTGGAGCATTGCCGTGTCCAATGTTTGATCTAAACTTTACTTTTTCTAAGAGAACGTTACAAAACGTCTTCAGCATTTCTATGAACGATTCTTTAGACGTTTCTTTCGGCCATCAATCCTTCTTTCAACACGTATGTCTTTTGTTAATTCAGAAATGCAATACAGGGTGTATCCGATCCCGATAATTGCTTTCGGTTCTCTCGAACAGATTAGTCTTACTGGAATTGTATCTTGATATCTTTTGGTCGACTAAGCACAATGGTCAGGTTATATCATAATGCAAAATTGGAACAACATAAAAAACATGAATGGCTTTCGTAACGAAATGGTATTCCATGCAGAATTATAAGCTACCCGAGTTTTTTCGGTTTCACACCGATGTTCTATCTTTTTGTGAACGAAATTTCATTTCACAGTTACAGTAACATTTACAGTTAGTTCTTTTGATTTAACATCCCGACCGCGAGGAGTTCGATAACATCAGTTTTGCATCGGTATTGTGGTGATGGTCTCTTTCAGTATCAGTAATAAACTACTAATAATCATCTTTTGATGAATTATTCGTTGAGCACCATCGGAAGGTTGAACTTCTTTCACCTGTCCGAATATCTCGAACATCCAGTAAATACATCCGCACTCAGTATTTTCGACATTGCAATTTCCTCTCGTTGTGCATGTAGGTACTATCTCCCTATGTAATACGAAAGGTTTCTTCTGCCTCCGTCAATAGATTTCCGAGATAGAAAAGTGAAATAAATCAGGCTTATTCAGATCGAGAATAAATTCAGAATGCGGATTACTTTCTCTTAAAAGTAAAAAGGCTGGTAAACTGAAATAATCCACTTTATTCTGTGACCATAGAAAAACGGCGTAACAAGCAAGATCAAGTGTATGGGAAGGTCTTAGTTATATCGAATGGAAGTGCGCGTGAAATATCACCAAAAGAGATTGTACGAGAAAAAATGGTCGTGGCAGGTCCGTGTCAGAAGAATTAGGTACATTTACGGAGACATATTTCAGGTATATTTTCTACAACTTCCGGTAATATCGGTAATAATTTTAAGAGAATTATTACTTTCAGCATAAAAAATTCTTAACGTTCAAAACTTTAAGCCCCTCTTATGTTGTTTTATTTATAAGGGAATTATTTTTCACCATGGTTGGTATTTCGAAATTCGAATACAAGTCGCCTCAGATTATATCCAAGCCCTTTTTATAATCCCGTTGGCGACAATAGACTTGTTTCGTTTTGATCCTTTCCAACAATTGTCGCACGATAGATCGATCAACGTAGGGATTCCTGTGGGAACATTGTTACATGTCTTTTTCTCGATAAGAAATGTCGGTAGTCTCACCACTCGGCAGATAACACCATCAGTTAAATTTCCTGAACATGAGAGATTATTCAAACAGTAAATTGCAGTTTCTAAAATTGAATTATCATCTATGTTCACACCTTTTAATTTCGATAAGATAACGTTGTTGATTTGGGTTATTGACATAACGCATTCGACTTGAATGGAATGGGAATTCGCTAAATATATCTTTTGTTTCAGGTACTCAACATGAAACTATCGGTGCTGATAACTTTCGTCGCCTTCCTCCATCTGGGAGCACCGGCAGCCCAGATTTCCTGCCCCAAACTCTGCAAGTGCGAATTCAACGGAGATTATTTAGGCGCCAGATGCAGTTCGCAGAAATTCTTGCTCAAAATCGATGACAAACATGCCGATAATTTTGAAAGGTTAGATTTGAGCAACGCATCTATAACATCACTGGATAAAGGACTGAAAAAATTGAAAAATTTGAAATATTTAGATCTCTCAAACAACGAACTGAAAAACATTCATCACTTACCGCATCTGCCGAACCTGCATACCCTATCTATGTCAAATAATCAATTGGACAGTCTGCCCGTTTCTTTACTACCGAAAAGTATAGAGGACTTGGATATATCTCTCAATTCAATTACAGAGTTACCAAAAGATATCTCTAGTCTACATAACCTAAAAACCTTGCATTTGCAAGGGAACCCAGTGAATTGCGATGAAATGGCCGTCCATAGATATGTCAATCTGGTGTCACTCAATGTCAGCATAACGGGAGATGTGGAGTGCCATAGTCCGAAGAATATGAGAGGCAAAATTTTGCAATCACTGATTGCTGAAACTCTTCTCAACCCGATGTTGGGAGATCAAGAGGAGACAACTGAAGACGAGGAAGACCCAGATAATTCCGAATTCATAAGACATTCCACGGAGAAGGCCGAAAAGGAGGAGAAACCACCACAGGATAATGACTTATTCGAAGGCAGCGGAGACGAAGGCAGTGGTGACTACGATAAAGAAGACCCGTCTGCGTGCGTCATCGATTGTTCGACTTTCAAACCACTAGAAATTTTGAAAGAAAATAATTCATCGCCTTTACTGTCGATCAAAGAACAAGTTGGTATTCTATTCGAAGATCTGTTTGGAAAAGAGCAAGATCCTACAACAGAGGCACCGGTGCCAGTACCAGTTGAAGAAATTGTTACTAAAAAAACTGTTCTCCCGGTGTCGGCAACTAAGGCAACTACAAAACAGACTGAAAAGCTCATAATTGGAGCCAAAGAGAGCAAGAGTCCAGGAGATGTTAACAAAGCTGCCCTTGACGACGGCTTAACCTATTATCTTATTGGAACCGTGATTGTACTGATGGTCATTGTGGCTATCTTCATTATCGTGAAAAGGAGGATTTCCCAAGGAAAATCCAAGAGACGAAGGAACTCGATGACTGAAAACGGTATTTGTGAAGAGATGAAACCGCTGGGTAAATACAGAGAAATTTCGAACGGAACCAATAACGAAAAACAGAAGGACGAAGACGTCCGTCCTGAGAGAATTCCATTGATGAATGGGCAAAACGGCAATACTGACCTTCCGAAAGATTCCATGGAGAACTTGGATGTCACCATGAGGTCTCCCGATGATGAAGACGAGGCCAGTCCAAAACTGGAAAGAGTGAGAATCACATCTGGGGAGATTCCCCCATCGGTCCTCAAAACACCCCAGTTGGTACACCGCGAGATCAACACCGATGGGGAAATTGTTACCAAACCCCTAGATGATAGTTACTGATTTCGTTCTTAATCGGTGCGGTCTTTACTTGAATACCAATTTATAAATTAAATGTGATAATTTTTTGGACTTCTCGTTCCTATATCGTTTTAAGAAATCGACGGATTGTGAAAACGACTCTTACAGTGGCATTAACGTCTTCATTTCAGAATTTGAAAAGTTTGGTGCTTCAGATCAGTTTCAGTTAGTACCGAGGAGGTGGAACTGCAATGTTTCGTTTACTAGATTCACCAATTCCCATTGTGTTCATTCAATCAGATAACTCATTTCGTTTCGAAATTTCTGATTTTTTTCTGAACGCTGAAAGTAAGCATCGAACAATATGCAGAAATAGGCGATTTCTTGTCACTCTGACGTTTTGAAGCTCCTTCCGTAGAATGAAGGATGTCGGGTTTGTTTGATATTGATGGAAGTTAACAGAACCAAAGGCTGAGAGTTAGAGGACAAATATTCTATTTACTACTTCCAGTAAGACTTCTCATGAATGTATGTTTTTTGTGTATTTCCCATATTCGTTCGTCACTGACTGTTTGATTTTGATCAGAATTATATTTTCTTCGATGAAAATTCTTTTATGTTCTTGTCGTTTTTTCTTCAATGTGTCATCATTATTTTTCTATATTCTGAATAGTGATTGCGCCAAAAACTGTTTGAATGAAATGATGTCCATTTCATATTTTAAAATTGTAGTGTTTCAAATGTTTAATGTCTCAATGTCAATTTGAATTCATGCGGGTACTTGTGACTCACATTTCCTTTCGTGCCTCAATTTTTATTAATACTCAATTTAATGAACTGTGTTTCCTCTTATCATTTTTTCGAAATCTGGATATTCATCATTCTTATTTCCATATTTCTGTTCATCTGTCGTATTGCATTGAATTACGAGATAGAGATCTTTGTTATTTGGCGATTTTTATACACATAACTTAGTCTATGGGAGTTTTGACGACAGGAATTGAGGAGGTTGAGATTTAGACTGCAGTCCAGTGTTTTAGGGAAACAGTATTTTCTCAGAAAAGAGTGTGAACAATTTCGTTCCCAGAAAAGAACCTTAAATGACTTCAGATTAATCAAAAGGAACATTTTCATTGACCAAAAATGTAGAGTATTATGAAATTCGATAGTGTAATAATATTTGATTTCTGAATTTTTATCATGTGAATCATACATTTTTTTACATTTTGTACATAGACACCATTTGTGTTAACCTCTGGAAAACAGATGTGTAAATCTAGGGATAGAACTTGAAATTTCTCTTCTTCCCTTACACATTTTTAAACGAATGTTATTTAAAAGTATTTATGTTAATGTTATGATTGTTGTCAAAATATATTTATGTCGAAAATTAAGAATTTTTTCATTTTGGAAATGGTAACCTCCATTATAACCTTTCCCTTTCAAGGATTTGTCCACGATTCGTATTTTCTGTATGTACAGTCCTAAAGATTCCGCATATGTTGAACATTTATCATGAAACAAACTCATTTTAACCCTTCCCATTAGCATACCATACCATTGACGCCAGAACCAATGTTCTTTAATTCTCTTTCGATGGACTATTGTGGTGCGAAAAAGATAAGACTAAGATATAATAAATTCACGTCGAATGATAATAAAAACCGAAAGAATAATGAAGTTCCTTTTTAACAATAGATATTTAAGAATACTTAATCGAATGTCGATATTGTTCACCGAGACATAAATAAATTGTAAACGTTCATGGCTGAAGTTACACGCGATAAAATGAATTTTTTGATGAACAAATACTCGATTGTTCGGTCATCGGTGTACATCCGATGTGTAGGAGCTGTGACCGATCATTTATGGTAATATTTCTATCGCGTCGACAATGAACAAGGGTTTGAACATGCCGATTTGAATTTCGAACAGAACAGGACCTATAATTTTTTGTGGGACCTCCACAACCATAGGCATATTGGAAAATTAACATTTTGAAGACACATATACTGAAATCTCAAAAAGCTGCTAGGCTTCAGATAAAACTTTTTTTAGGGCAACTCAATTTATCTATTTAGTTGTTGTGCTGGAGAAATTTCATCCGATTTGGGAATGTTTTTCAATAATTTCAATCCGATTGGTCATGTTATTTTCAAAATGATGTTGAATCAAGAAGGAATCCCAAGATGAAAAAATTCTGGAGTTTCAGTGCATGAAAAACTCCATTCGCGTCAGAATTGTGACCTTTATTATCTTAATTCATTCTGTTATATATTTTTTCATTCATAATTTGGAATACCTGATCGAGTTTCAGAAAACAAAAACATGATCAGTTGGACTAATTAAATTTCGTGAAGGTCACGAATAGCTATGTTGTTTTCCGAACTGTGTTGTCTGAACTGTGAAATTAATCCAACAGAAGAAGGAATCTGCCGAAATAACAACATATCGACACCATCCGTCAAGCGTATTATGTACGTCGATACAGAGGTAGATCCGGATTATAGCATTGAAAAAGTTCTTATCCTTGAGAGACGTCGTAATGTGGGTAGTAAAATTGAAAATATAAGTTTTTCATAACGTCCATGCAGTGCCTGAGGCAAAAGCATTTTTTTTATATATTCCTTGTCTAAAAAATAGAAACCTGGAAATATTCTTTTTATGATAAAAATTTAATTGGTCATTGAATTAAGTATCTGTGGCCAACATTGTCGGAAGTAACTCGATTATTTTTTGCTGATTTTATAAATGCTCATTTGATGTGCTTTCATGACTGTCTGATGCAGACACGTGCAATAGTTATTGCTGATAAGGATAGATCGTGTCTCAAATTTCTCCGATCACGCTATCGATGATTCACTTATTATTTGAACCATTGTCTTGAGAGAACATTCAAAGTGAAAACGGATTAGAATAGCCATTATAAATTAGGTCTAAACATGTTTAGATCACCTGTTAAGTTCGATAGTTTTCAATGTCGCACTTTAGAGTTCGTTAAACTTTCGAAAGGATTCACTATATTTGCAAGGAAGTTAGCATCGGGCCTTTTGTGGTTAATAACAGAATACATTAGGAAACGCTGTAAACCGTGAATAAACGAAAATAGATGACCAATATTGAAGTCCCTAATGGGATTTCCTGATTTCTACTGAAATTGCAATTACGGTCAAGGCCAAACTTGGAATCGTTCTGACAAAGATAACTGGACACCTAGTTGGGTAAAATATACCTTGACAGAGTCGATGCTCTTTGGTATTACATCGTTCGAGTAGGATTTATGTTGAAAATTACATTATATAACGAGTTTCAGTTAAATCTGACTTTCATATAAGTTGAAATCTTCAAAGAATAAGACCGATAAACTTCCTCCGAACTGGATGGAACTATGTATACTACTCAGTTCACTAGCATGTAATTTAGTTTCAAGAGTACGTGAATTTGCCCTGTGCATTTTTACAAGGTCGCAAGTAGGTTATGCGAAAGATCAGGGCAAGAGCAACACAAAGAGGTTCCTAAGTATTCTTGTTTTTCAGTTTTAGACATTTTGCTGCTTTCCCCCAAATAAATACTTTCATTAGGTTTTGGGCCGAGGTGAGATAAGTAGTGAAAATGAATGTTTTTTGTTGATGAATCAACTCGATAGTTAGCTCAGGTGATATGTTAAAGTCCACGTACATCGTGTTTTATTTTTAAGTATTCATTGAGCATTCATATCATGAAAGCGATACGTATGTCAAATGACTAATACAATTCTTGAGCATGTTTCCAGATTTCCCATGGAGTTTCCTGTCGTCCTTTTATGATTTTGCCGCTTCCTGTCGATTTCAGAGAATCCAAAGGGAATGTCAGTGGTTGGTTGAATAGTGTTTATCACTTTCCTATAATTACTGCGTTACACACATTGTCAATAAAATATTCATGATTCATCTGAACCAGTGACGTGCGCACTCAAATTCGTCCATAAAAACAAAAAAAAAAAAAACAAAATGTACCTATGTGTGAAACCAGAGGACATGAATAATGCCAAGGCAGTCTACAGATATATCAAATAATTTCGAAGAAGTGACAATTTCAGTATCATATCATTCAAGGCCACCTGGATTTATGACGCAAATATATTGCTGGTCTGAGGAAGATTTCAATTTTTGGAACAAATAAATTTCATATAATTTATTATAGAATATGATTGAACCGACGTGGATTTGGGGTTTTTTATACTCATATAATTACTTTTTATGGTCTATGCTAAATACGTCAATAATATATCTACCGAGGAAGTCAGCAGTGATTTTATCGAAGGTCATTTCGATCTAATTTGTCTTCTTGGCAGAAGTATTTAAATACTTTTCATTGGAATACACCAATATTTTTTTCCTGGGAATGCCCTTTCTGTAAAAACTAATGCCAGTCTTGACAGGTGCATTCTCGAAAAGAATAATAGGTCATAACCGAAATATCAGGTCTTTTCCAATATTCTAAAGAAACCTTGAATGAATCAGTATGGTGAATCACCCTGTATACTTCATTATATTTTCCTATGAGTATCTTTGATACATGTGGCTAAGGAAGAGTGAAAGATGAATCTCGCTCTGAAGCAGTTTTTCCCTGCAGCTCATTAACCTACACTTGGATTTTCTCGAACAAATGCTGTCATTGTCAGCGGAGAAATTATAGGACGATCGGAAGATGTAAACTGAACCATTCCTAAAAATTTTGATTGATTGAACTAGGTTAACATGAAATATTGAGGAAAGGTTGGTAACGAGTGCGAACAATTCTTGATTTCTCGATCTTCATCATGTATGAAACGATACGATTACATTCACTTTTATAATTTATCCCGGTTGGCCATGAAATTCTGACACATTTTACCGTCTATATTTTGAAAATGTTAGGTTATAGTCATTTTCCTGTCAGAGGAATGAGCAACGTGGTCCTTTCTACGTAGAAGGCGAAGTAATTACATTTATCGAAATGTTTATTTACTTTGGGAAAATAATGAATTTGAGAAAATATTATGCGAATTCAATAATTCCAAAGACCTGGCGAATGTTGAAGAAACTTTTTTCTGTTGATACTGGAAAGATTTCACGTATATGAACATGGCTGGAAGATTCTGTTATGCTATTTTCTTGTACGGAAATCAAGAATCGAGTGTTGAAATTTTACTGAAAAATAATGGACATAATAGTTACTTTGTGATAGTTCATTTGAAAAAAGAATAAAAGTACTCGAATAAACCGACAGAAAAACTTCTAAACGAACAGACGGACCTAGGGAATTCCCCACTTTTCAAAACTCTCAAGAAATAAGCCCATGGGCGCCCGCAGAAATTTTTCTCAGGGGGGGCCAAAATATTTCTCAGTGGGGGCAAAATGAAAATTATTGTAATATTGAGGGGTGTTGTGCTGAAAAAAGAAAAGGCCATCAAAATCTCAGGGGGGGCCGTGGCCCACCCTGCCCCCCCCCCTGCGGGCGCCCATGAATAAGCCTAGAGAAGACATTTAAATACCTTTGTGCACAACTTAAAATTTTCCAGTATGGAAATGTACTAAATGTATTAGTAGGTACTATACTAAACCTGATGTATCACAGTTAAACTTCAGAAGAACTAACTCCATTTTCAAAGTTAAAAAATAGTAAATAGAAATTAGTTTTCGATATGTTGGAGCTGTCCAGCTTGTGATTGACATAATTTCGAACGGACCCTTCGAAAATTCCATTTGGTAAAACCGAATTCTGCCAAAAACATGATTTTAATTTATTGGGGCACTGCTGATGTCATGTGAATTTCAAAATCATTTATGAGTCACTGAATCCAAGAAAGTGTAAAAATTGCAGATTTTCAGTCGAATTCACCTTGGTTTGGGAAAGTTGAAGTGATAAATATTGAGTTTTTAAATTGACAAACTTACTGACCTACACCCAGATAGTCCGAGTATATGCCGGTAGCAAAGACCAGGTGACTCAGTCGGGTTTTACGATCTCCTTCGAGCTGATCTTATGGCGTTTGCTATTTCCGGACAAAATTACGAAATCAATTTTATGTAAGGACTGGATGAGATACAGGATTGCGGCATGCACTTTCGGTGAAATTCAATTTTTAATAATTGTTATTATTACGTCACAGTATGAGAAACACGGCCGCTTTAACGGCATGAAGTATGATAATACATCGGAATACTTTGATTAATTACAAAAACTCACTAAAGAAATTTGTGCATGGTTTGTTGGCGGTCAACGGTAGTATTTTGGAGAAAGTATGTTTCGTCGGTACTTTTCAACCAGAAGATAAGGTTCCTTCAGGGGGGACTATTTCTTCAACTTGAGATAGTAGATTCGCACTCAAGACTCCAACGGAAAATACTTTTGACATCTGTCAAGAATTTATTGACAGAAGCTGTCAAATAATAGGTCTATGATCCCGGATAAGTTATTACAGAAATATTAGGAATTTTTTTTTCAACAATTCGCTAACATTTTATACGGTTTTTGTTGAGCGATCTGTACAAAATGTTGTTTGAATATTTCATTTCATCTTAGTGCGAAATTTTATCCCGATCAAATCTGTTGTTTTGAAATTATGAGGAAAACAAAATTTTAACATTCAATTCGAATTCAATTGGATCTTTCACTCTCATTTCTTGTTTTTCTAAGTTTTGAAGCTCTCAGAGAAACACCCGACATTTTCCACTCTGCTTCCCAGAGGAAAATCATCCTATAGATAGATATACCTGTCACCTGTGTGGCCTCCTTTATGGTGCGGAAGTGTCGTTAGGCCTTAAAATTTGTAAGACCGTCAAGCATATGAATTCAAACAGCACAGGATACAGGATGGCGCCTCATTTTTGGCGATAACATCAAATTATTAACGGAAGTCCGCAATGAATAACAATTTTATTATATGGTCCTCTGTGCTATCCGAAATGTCTTTACATTCTTCCTTTTTTGCTTCGGATACTTCAGATTCTGTGCAGTGCGAGTGAAATGAAAATTGCTCGCTAATCTCGGCTCAAGATATACTTGTTTTTTTTTGGATAAAAATAGAATGTAACCTTTGTTACAATCTCGTGAAGTTGGGGCATACTGATAACTCGACTTATTTTGATTATATCGCAATGTGAGTAACTCTAACCTGTGCCAAACGAGATTCTTGTTAGAAGACTTGCTGATTAAAAAAAACTCTCGTATTTTAAAAACGTAGATCGGTTGCTGCGATTGTATTAATAAAATGGACATTCCATGCATTACCACAAAATATCTCTCCTCGCGATATTTCAACAAGTATTTCGTTGAATTGTTTAATGTTATTATCAACGAGGGGTTCAATTAATTTATTTCAATCATATTATATTTGTGGATCATAGGCAAAGGGCAAAAACGAAATTTCGAAATAATTCCTCGAAATATTGTCTCAATTCCTTCCTTTTCTGTTATTTCCTTGTATTTGGCTTTTCTCTGTTTTTGTGCTGGCTATTGGCACAAACTTCAATGACGAATTAGATATTCCCCTTCCGTACGTAATAGGAAATTTAAAAACGTATGAATCGCCCTGTATATCTGGTGTTGTGAGCTGGGCAATGACTACAATATACAACTATCTGAAAGCCGGTCAAGGTTTTGCGTTTGTATTATATGAGTCGTGACTTCTAGCAAGAAAGCTTTGATGCATTGTGGATGATGAGTGAAAATTGGAAAGGGATGCAGTTGCAGGGTATAGGGGGTGGCGCCGTCACAGCGCTCAGGTATCACCTGAATCCTGATTTCTTAGAATTTTAAACCTTATTACTGTAGAAACGCTGGCACTGAATGAATTCTTGAATCTCTGGAGTCCAGAAAAAAAGCCACCGAATTATTTAATCGGAATAATTGTTGGAACATTTTTTAGAAGATCCGTAATAATTTCGATGTATCCTTGAGAATTAACATTCCCATTAAATCGACCATTAATTTCGATCATTTTTATTCAGAACAAGTATTTAATTGTCCGCATTTTTCATTCATATTATTCAAAATTTTTCTGTAGTCCCTCAGACAATAATTCAATATTAGAATGATCTGGTCCATCCCAGTTGAAATTAATTAATTAATTAATTGAAGATGAAACAATTTCCGAGTAATTCCCTCAATTATGGTTTAAATTCTCAATTTAAGATGGATTGGTGATTACTTATCCAATCTAATTTTAAACGATTTCTGTGGCCATCAACTTTTTAGGGTGCCATACACCCGTTGAAAAAATGTAACAATCATAAAATCGTGTGTTTGGCTTGTTTACTTCCTAGGAATCTACTCGAAGATAACAAATAAGGCCATGAAAAACGATAAAATCTAGACAAAATACTGCATTCAGGGATGTAGAGCTTTCGGAGTACCATATTAAATAGTGAAATAGACTGTTGCTGGAATTTTTCGAACGCATATTTCAACTGGGTGTATTCTGATTTTTTGGAGGAAAATTCTCCATTTGGTGAGATCAGGAGCTTTGCCACTGTGGGTAGACCCGATAAACTGTTTTATTCGTAATGGGAAATTTCTTTCTATCAACAAACATCCGTTATTCCACATAGCGTGGAAGATCCATTAGGCGGTTTTTCTTGGAAAATCCGAGTACAGGTTTTTACTTTGGGTCTCTATTTTGCATTGATAATTCTGGAAATAATGACGTGTGTTTATAAATATCAAGATCACTTAGCAGTATATCACAATGCAAACAACGTTACGATGTGGCTCTTGCGTATTTTTATCTCTAAACGCTAAGAGTTAGTCTCCAATTCAGATCGATAATGCTGATTGATCTGAGGTCTACAAGGAGTGCATCTCGGCTCGGTTCATATCAAGGGAGACATTCAGGTCTGTTGAAATAAAAATAAGAATGTCATTGAGTGTTCGCTTCTCTTAAAATAGCAGACTTTCTAACTATTTCTAAATATGATTTCGAAATACTTAGGTTCCTTCAGTTCCAAGAATAGGAACACTCACATTTTCCCCATGGAAGAAACCACAGTTTCCGTGAAATTCTCTGCATTTCTCCATCTACGTACACGTTGAACATCAAGAGCTTGAATGAATGGATGCGAATATTAATTTTCGAACCGAGCATGCATCGCCATTCACTGAGAATGGAGTAATTATGACATGTTTCGTCCACATGTTGACGTCAATTCAATACGTGAAAGGAATTGGTGGAATGAATTTCAAATTTGGACCTACCAGAAATTGATACTGGCAGGTATTCACATGGCAGTCTGTCCAGGTCTCTACGATTCAATATTTTTCACATCTCAAAAATTTTCAATTTGTTTTTTATTGGAGTACCAAAACTGAACGCGAAACGGTTTATTTTCGGCCTGAATCAGGATTCGATTAACGATCTTATTTTCCATATCGAATCGGTACCTCTGTGAATGCTCATTTGATTATCTTATCAATATTGACTGAGTAATATGATTTCAAAGTACAAGAAGGATTGTTTCGTTATTCAGGTTCAAAGTGCAGCAAAAAATAATGATAAAATACGTATGGATTTTCGAATGCGTTTGATTGTATCAGTTGAATTTAAAACAGCGAATTATGAGGGATTTGGGAACTTGTTGACTTACGAATATTCAGATAACTCGATATTCGAAAGTATTTCGCGGAATTACTAAATCGGGTCTGTTTGACAAGCGCATTTTTCAATTCGTTAAATGAAATCTCACATTTATTCTATTTAGAATAAATCCGTACAATTTTTTGATCATGTTTGGGAGATTTGATTGAAGTTTTATTCAGTTTTCGTATACAAATGCAATGATAAAAATAAATCCTTTTTCAGCAATGACAATAGCATTGAATAGATTCATCTTTACGTGAATATTGTCTCTTTGTAACATCATTTTCTCCAGGTCAATCAACGATGTTGTGACAAAAACTGATCTTTTTATATCAAAAACAAAATTAATGACGACGCCATAGGCGTAGCTGGGTTTTCAAAGGCTCAGGTGCATACCTTCCTCAGGATCAGCTTTTTATCTTGTACAAAAAACAATTTTTTCGAGTGTGTTTGAGATATTGGGAGAGAAAACCCCGAAAATTTTCCAGATAATATGCAGTCAATTCCCAAAGCATAATTCAGATTTCCTCCTTCTCAAGGAATGCATTAAAATATTGCCACAAGGCTATTACCCTCCAGAGATCCGAATTCAATACGTTACATTATTCGACACTAATGCTGAGTTAAAAAAATCACTTTCGTACGTCCCTAGGTAACAGGATATCTTCTGCATAAGTCAATGCACTACATTTTTTATTAGTATCAGTATAATATGAACAGGGCTTATATAACGAGTCCATGTAGACTGGTGAATTAAAATAGAAATGAAAAAACTTTGTCCTTGGCGAATTTATAGGATTAGGACAAAGTTACCGAATTAAGAGTTCATTGGATAATGGCTATTTGAGGGATTTCGTCTCAAAATCAGCAGGAAAATGCAGGCACATTCAAAACGAATTTTTCTTATTGATTTTTCAGTGAGGGACTTATTTAATCTGCCTGTCGAGATATAAAAATTCATACATCTATAATTACGCAATTTCATTCGACCTGATTATGCAGGAATTATTGAATTAAACTTTATGGTTTTCTTGTTTTTTATATGAAGCAGACTTTGATTATGAGATAAAAAGTCGTTGTGAAACAAGTAACGTTTTTTCGCCTTTATAATTATTAATCCATGAATTTACGAAAAACATAAATGGTGCTATCATTATTTCAAGGACATCATAATTCTTCTGAACGAGAAGAGCAGTCAATGTTATCACGAAACTGAGAACATTAAAATCGATTATTCAAAAATGAAGGCAATTAAGCTGTTTATTCAATTTCGTTGTTTAAATGTTATCATCAATGAAATGCCTTATTGAATAGGAAGGGCAATTTTTTCAGAATTGCTAGCAAATATGAGTTAATAACATTCTCAATGAGCCTATTTCCCTCAAGATTAACAATACGAAGGATTGAAATGACGTTTCTGATAACTTTTATCATGATCTTTCAAAATTACCTCAACAGTTCCAAATATGTGATATATTTTTTGGGCGCTCAACGAGTCATTTTTATGGTTATTTATTTGACTTTTAAACACTTATCATGCAGACCGTCACAATTGTGGATACTCCCTCGAAAAATAAACGAAACTTTTTCCACATGAGGAAAATAGTGTGGTGTAGTTGGCTCATCATGGGACCAGTTTATATCGGCATAATTAAATTGTAATTTAGAGATTGATACTTCCAGATATGAAAGTGTGCGCCCTGTTATCAGGATTTTGGCACCTGGCACTGGGTTTTTTTGTTGCTGCAGTAATAATTATATGCAGCTGGAGTTTCTGATTGCTAATTTCGGCATCATCAGTAGCCAGGGGTTTGTGCTCGTGATTTTCTCGAGACACAAAAATGAAATATCCTTGGAGAAACATTTTTGACGAAACAAATACTTTTTGCGAAAAAATCATCTTTTAAAAACAGGAGTATTAAGAGAAACTCCTCAGAGTATGCATGACAGTCAGGAATTGGACAACAAAACATTTAATGATGTAATTCCTTCATATTTTTCCCGTTATGCAGTTTCGGAACATTCTGTATCTATTATTTTTTTATGCAACAATTACTGAAAAAATAACAATGGATAATCGTCTGCATAATTATGTACGATGTTTTATAATTAGGTTACGTACGTGTCAATCCATTTAGTCGAATTTTTTATAAGAGATACTCGCGGTGTATTGTTCTAGTTATCACTGAGGAATTGTGGAAGATATCAAGGCATAATGGTATGGTTATGACTGTACGATTTCATTGAACTGAATTGATTAACTTTCGACCAGTAATTCAAAGGAATATATCAAATATGCGCATATATAGGGTGTCCTAGGAAGTGATGTCGAGCAACACTCTAGAGTCTAGAGGTACCCGAATTCTCCACTTGTTTTGGGTCTTTCACTACGAATGGCTTATACACAGTGTCCCTTGTTCAACTTTCCAGTAGTATATTCAAATGGGGCATGTAATATATCTTTTGAAAGCTCTGTTGATACTGACTCTGAATCGGGTAACGTTGAAAAAATCACACCACTTATAGTGTTCGAAGTATCCTGGTTCATTCTTTCTAGAGACACACATAATTTGTAGAAACATGATTTTGCTTTCAACACAACATAAACCATCCATAATAGTATAGTTTCAGGCATTTCCTTCTAACAAATTGACCGTCCAGTTCAAATTAGGTTCTAACATTGTTATTTTGACCTTTCCCTTATCGGTATAAGCCATTTTGCGTTAAATGATGTTTCAAAGATAGAGCGACTGGGTAGGTAGTCGTTTTTATCTGGGACGGAAATGTTCCTCCATGCCCATCACCAAAGATAAGAGAGTCTTTGCCCATCACGCTAGTTCATCTATTGAAAAATAGCGCATGCTATAAAAATTTATATAACCTAAAAGGGTCCGGACGCCCTATCATCATGGAGTGTAGTCCTCGACAGACAGATCCGAAAGTTTGGCCCTTAGGGCAGGACCTTCTGCTTTTCGGGGAAGCTGTTCTCGAAAACCATCTGCATACCTCAAAGATGGGGTACTTTTGTGGGGAAAATTAGAGCATAAAAGCGTTTCATAATAATAATCATTTATTTTTGATTTCACTGAGTTATCGCTTAGATATGAGCAGGTAAAAAAAACGAGTTATAATAATAAAAATCTTTTATTTCCACTTGCCATTCACAGATGGTACCTAGAGTTATTGGAAATATAACACAATATAAAAATTATTTTATCTAAGGCTCAAGAGTTCAGAGTATTACCTTGTCTACACATTGATGACGCCACTAAATTATCTAATGGTTGATTTCAATTTGGTAGATGGATTTCGAATGGCAGCCACCCAAATTCATATGTGTACATGCCTCGGGGAACTTGTACATGCTAAATCATGCACGTCGATCAACCGGTTCTTATTTCGTTCGATTTTTTTTAAAATATGCGAACGTTAGAGCTGATGTAGGTACTCGTTTTCTTATTATCCAAAGTTTAATCTACTTTTTCGTTGAGATGGGAATTAGGAGGGTAATTGTGTTGCTATATTATTAAAATATTGGTTGAAGTCTCGAACCTGCTTATCTTTGTGAATTGTTTTGCTCTACATGTCGTTAGTTCCCGTGCAGAAATTCGTGTAGTGACAGTAGGGTCTCGCTCAATCAACTGGATAATTTCTGCAATTTTCGAATCGTTTTAAGCTATGTGCGACCATTAAGAAACGACGTCTTCAATTCTAAAGCACATACAAACCTCTCATAACTATAATATTATGTTCCATGAATTGAATTAATTCTGAATTACTATGAATCAACTATATTGAATTACCTACAAATGAGCAGTTGCAAATTTCTGCTAGTCTGAGGTCGTTTCTTATCATCTGTAAATATCTAGTTTACCAATTTCAAAAATAGGACTCTTTTCTTTCTGAAAAATGATAATCGTATGGACAAAAAATTCAATGGGCTCATACCTCTCTAATTTTTTTTATCAGGTATGTTTTAGAATTTGCGTGACCTTCAATTTTATTCATTTCGAATACATAATTTATTTTTTTCCATTATTTGGTTACATAGGTAGATTATGTTCCATCTCGATAAAAACTAGTTTTCGATGATAGATTCTCCATTATTTTGTGTAAGCATTCTCCACAAAGACGAATATTGTAAACAGATACGTTTCAATCTGTTGCATTATGCCTGGATATATTTTTCTTCCCCAGAGTATCAATGAGTGCTTTCCTGGAATTCTTTTCAATAGATATACAAGGTCACAAGGACCCATATTGTTAGTAGAAGTCAAAAGCTTGAAGGAGCCACTATTTGGAAGATAATTAGTGGCGACGTATTCCCTTTGGCGGTAACTTTGTCATTAGGTTTGGCGACCTTCAGAAAAAGTTTCATCCTATAAAACAGATAATAGTTTGGCAGTATTTCTGCCGTGTCTGACTAAGATTTTTGGGCACCCGGTACATTGTCATTTGCAACGCTGATATTTACTGTTATAAAGTATCCTGATTGGCCAAGATTTAGGTTTATCAAGTTTTTTCACTTGAAACTGACGCAGGTTGGTACTCGTGAAATGTCAAATAATTCTCAGAGACTTTGCCATTGCTAATTTCTATCTACTCTTTTTTGACTTGTAAATGGAGATAGTTCTTTTAAGGTTCAACTATGACACAGGTTTCATAGTATTACATTTTCATACAGGAGTATTTCAAGTTGTCCAAAAAGGTTCAAATGTCTTCTGTAGGCTTCTTTCTTAAGAATTTTGAAAGTGGGGAATTCCATAGGTCCGTCTGTTCGTTAAGAAGATTTTCTATTGGGTTATTCGAGTACTCTGATTTTTTCTTCAAATGAACTATCACAAAGTAATGGACTATTCTGTCCATTATTTTTCAGTAAAATTTCAACACTCGATTCTTGATTTCCATAGAAAAAATAGCATAACATAATCATCCAACCATGTTTCTATACGTGAAATATTTCCAGTATTGACAGAGAAAAAAGTTTTTTCAACATTCGCCAGGTCTTTGGAATTATTGAATTCAAATAATATTTTCTCAAATTCATTATTCCCCCAAAGTAAATAAATATTTTGATAAATACATAATTACTACGACCTTTATGTAGAAAGGACAACGTTGCTTTGTTAACTGACAGGAAAATGACTATAACCTAACATTTTAAAAATAAACACGGTGAAATGTGTCAGAATGTCATGGCCAACATGGCGAACATTTAAACCTTTATGTTCCTATTTCGATAAGTTTTCCCCCTTCATTAATTTGTCCTTTCCATTGTTATCCACTTCGTATTGAAGGAAATCCATCTGCTGGTTTCGGAATTCCATGGTATAAATTGTTATTGTTATTGCGGATTTTTTCCACTTCATAAAATTATTTTATCGTACTATTTCATCGAATGAAGATATTCTGATGAAGAGCAAATAAGTTCGAATTCTGGCTGCATCAAAAATGACTTCCATATTCTTAGCTACTCGCCCATGCATTGACCTTCTGCTAGTTCAGCAGTGCCATTTTCGTGGGCCATTTCGTTGTTGCAGTTTTTCTCATGCTTATCAACGACCTTTCTCAATTCAAATGAAACTAAAGTAGAAAATTGGCAGTAGGTGTGAAATGAACGATGCAAAATGATTATGATTAACCGTAAACGTCATCTGGAATAGTTTAAACCGGAAGAAAAAGATTGAACATAAATAGATTTTGATATATGCTAGGAACTAATAGGCTACCTACAGTTCTGAAAGAGATCGTGACCTTGTCTCCAAGCGTAATTATTCCTTAACCGTGTTTTGTCTGGCCAATCGTTTATCGAGGGAAATGAATTACCATAAATTCATTCCGATTCTGCGAGTCGTGACCCTTTTGATCATACCTATTTGAATATTGCATGAGCATAACGAATATTGATGATGGAAGACTTAGTTGCATAAAAAAATTCTCCTTGAAATTCATCAAATGAAGTTATTCCCCTTAAAATCGATACTTGATAAGTCAATTTTCATTAAATTTATATTAGTGCGGGAATATTATCGACATTCAAAATTCGAAATGCTAGTGCTCAGAGCCTCAATGGAAATGATCGTCAGTCTAGTGAGTGCTTACAAAAACGTCGAGCGTAATGAAATTATGCCCGAACTATATCGGAGTGTAGAAGAAAGAAACCAGACCACCCTGGAAGACAAAATACGATTTCAGCGTCACTAATCTTCTTTCTGTCCTTATATTACCTCATTTTAGTTCGATGCTGTGTAAACGTATAATCGACAGATTTCGATCAGTTTTCATCCACGATTTTTTTCTTTTGAGAAGATCAGGAATATTTCGTTTGAATTTAATTAACGATATCCAACCACTTATGACTCTGGTATAACATTTGAAAAACTTGTCGTGTCGTCGTGTCGTGGAATGAATGACTAACATATTTATATGTGAGTTACACATAGACAAGTCAATTCATCTTTCGCGCATTCAGAACTCGGCTGTATCACGATGGAATTTCAATTTTATGAAACTGGAAGCCTGTGCATAAATCTTGAACGGAGGTGTTGATGCCTTTCGTTGTAACCATTACTTGCAGTTCTACCTCGTAAAGCCTGTAATAATCCAGGTTCTAATTGTGCCTAAGCAATCAAAATGAAACGACCGTTTATAATGTGGCTCTACAAGATGAAGACCCATCGTCTTCGCAGCTTCATAATGTGACGGTTGAACACAACCCCTGACCAGTTCAATAAACCTTCTCTCGAAAAGTTTTTTCAGATTTTGAATACCTACTGAATGTTATTAATCTGATATTGTGATGACGTATTGACTCCTAGGGTGGAAATTTAGGTGCCATAGGTTTTATTTAGCTTCTTGAAACATTTTTAAAAATGAGGCTTAGCTTGTTCATCCATTTCCCTTGGGTTCAAATTCAGCAATACTTTCGAAAGTCGATAGCCTCGTCAACAGATGTTGATCAACATCCTATTCATCTCGTTTCGCAGATTGGTTCTTGAGGGAATCATGCAGAGAAGACATTTAAAATCATTTCCAGAGTCATTTCTCAGAATGTAATGACTGTAATTGATATATCAACAACGATAATTGCTTGTGATTTTGGAATTTTTGGAATAATCTTTGTCTAGACACAACTGAACTTATATAAAATCATCCAGTATATGTAAAAAAGATATTCATTTGTCGTTGTTGATTTCATGAAAGAAACTCGAAAATTTTAGTTGAAAGTTCCCATCTAAAAGTTGAGGTTTTTTGAATCGCTCATATTTTGCACCATTAGAAAAAAAATTCCATTTCACAGATGGAAATCTGAATTATAATAGAGAGGGGTCTGAATTCATTGTCCTCGAAAACTTTTATTTTTATACCAAACTGAGCCTTGTGGACAGGCGGTATTAATGAGTATTATAAAACAATAATTTTTGTTATCGTAGTATTCTTCATCAATCCCATCTACCTAAGGTCAATAAAACAATCCCTCGAAGGGATGACACCCTATATGTGTCCGCCAACTTCTCACAAGCTCACTTGGACTAGTCAGACGTTTCTCAGGCGTTGTAACGATCAAATTCGTCTTGAATAAAAGAACAAACCAACGCTCCTGTAATAGTGGACTTGGAATCCATTCATAAATTTTTTATGAATGGATGAAACTTACCTGACCACCTCGTTGATATTTAAACCTATAAGGGGCTTGCTCAACATATCTGAGGATAATAATCTTTTTTCCTATTATTCGTGTGATTTGGATTTCCGTATACAGGGTGCTGCATTTGCCGAGAGAGTTTGTATCGGAAACTTTCAATTTGTAAAATTATTTTAATGTTATGTACGGAACAGCGTGCCTTCCATGAGGAACTGATCCATTGGAGTAGGCCACATGATGTTGCACATTGAGGATGAGGTACCTACCTAAATATCCTTTGTTTAAGAGCAAGCTGTTTTATTGTTTCGCCAGCAATATCAGTGGCCTCTTTCTGAATAGCATCAATCATTGAATGAATTCTTCGGCAGCTGGTTTTCGAACACGTGTACCCAAACCATTTTGTGCCTTTTGAAGCCTTCCAGTTCCGAAAGATCAAAAGGATATTTTCTGTCTTGGAAGCATTTCGCAGCTGGAACTATTCATGCATTCAATTCGTGCAAACAGACCTTTTCTTGCCAGTTCTACTACTATCATTCATCATTCAATCAAGAATTAACAAATATTTGCACGTACTGAAAAACATAGTTTCCATCAAGTGTTTTCGTAATACCAATAAAATGGAGTATGGAGATCGAGAAAACATTTCGAATCCTATTATTGTTTTTTCAATTTATATGAAGTAATAATACGATTCCAATTACTCCCTATCCTCCGTTTTTAATTGAATTGTACGAAAAAATCGGTGTTATGAGGTGATTTTTATGTATTTTTTTCGTTAATAATAACTTTCCTTTAATTCGAGTTATAAAAATATAATTGAATATAATTGACGGTCTAGAAAGAATGCGCTCGTTGAATGTCTTATTCATGAACGAATGATAATGAGACAATTGTTATAGAAATTAACATCGTAATGTAAATGATAAATAATTGAATTCTGAAAATGATAACGAATTTCAGTGACAGTTCGACGAAGAATGTACTGAATGGTCTCAATGCAATTTAGAGAAAGCTGAGTAATATTTTGTGCACTTATCGCGGATGCTCGGTCATAGAATTGCCTGACAAGCCCTAATTGTCGCTAGATATTCGCCTGTGATAACAACTGAAACCCTCGTCTATAATGCTTTCAAAACAACAATTCTAAAACAGGAAATTGCAGCGGAAGTTCCTAACAATTGAACCCTACAAATACGAAAATTCACAAAACGAATTGTTGCCGATAGGCGAGGTATTCCGAAAAATACCTAGAAGCTGGTCTAGATTCTGCCAAGCATAAAATCTGATGCAGAGAAACTACAGATTTTTATTCTCGATATTAATGTAATTTTGGAGCTATAATGAGCTTTTGAATCATATTTTTTACATAATGAAAAATAATAAATTGTCGCTAAAAAAGAATGGCAAAAAGACTTAATTGCTCTAGACATTGTATTCGGAAATGATTGGTTCACATTAATTGAGAAATTTAATAACTATAATATATTACATAATAAGATTGATAAATATAAAAATTCTCAGTACAAAATTGGATCCAAATCCCCTTTTTAGGAATAAGGATTTTTCCATAACTAGCTTCACACTATCGAAGCGACTTTCAAGCAAGTAATGAACTTCATTTAATTCAATTTAATTTGATTATCTCCTCTCGCAATTGAATCTTGATTTTTCAAGATGTAATGTCGAACTTCTTTGAGCTCGTTCGATTCAAAAACTACTTTCTTCCAATTCCGTATTCCGCTGTTGATCTTCAATGTCCGACAAATTCAACTCCCCTTCGGTGAGGTTAGGGTTGGTGGACACTTCGGGTTGCGAAGTGGATAACTTCTTTTTCCGTTTTCTTCTCGCTCTCCTCCTTTTGGAAACATCTGGATTGCTGTTATTCAAGGAAGAAAAACTGTACAAACTACCTGCTAAACTTGGGTGGGAGGCGTCAAGTCTAGGTAACATAAGAGCTTCGTTATACGTTGGTGGTCCCTGCGATTCCCTGGGATCTGGAGCGTTCCTCGACGCCTCCTGCTCTTCTAGTTGTCTCATTCGTTCTCTTCTTTGCTGCCGTTGAATGAATTCTTCTCTCTCGACTGCAAGCCTCTCGGAGGCTTGTTGCTCGGCCTGGATTTTCTTTCGCTGATCCAGTTTCTTCGAGACGTACACCAGGAAAATGAGAACTGTGACAGTGATGAAAAATGACAGGCTGTACATCCAAGTATTCGCTCTAGGACTGCTAACTTTAGACCAAGTGCTAGAGCATGCTTCTTCCCACGTAAGACCCTCCAGTTTTACAGGCAATTGGCATCTCAGCTTCTTCATATTCTGGTCTGTTCTTATCATCCAGAAGTAAATCTGACGCAAAGCTTCGCAGTCGCAAAGCCATGGATTATCTTCTATCGATAGATCGATCACTTGTGGAAAGAATTTCGGGTCCAGAGTTGTCAGTTTATTCCCGGATAAAACGAGAAATCTTAATGAGCGCAAAGAAGAGAACGTGGCATTATTCAATGAACTTATGTCATTATAACTGATATCCAAGTAAACCAAATGTGTTGCTTCCATATTATCGGGTACGTGTGATATTTGATTACGTACCAAGTGCAATTCAGTCAATGCCGGAAGATCATCCAAGGAGTATTGCGACAAATGATTTATTTCACAAGAGTTCAAATCGAGCAGCTCTAAGGTGTCGCTGGAAATCCCCTTTATCTTTCTGATGTAGTTGTGGGACAAATACAAGGAATTAAGTCTCGCGTTCTTCTTGAACGTTGCTTTTTCTATTGTTGTTAGGCGGTTGTACGAAAGGTCAAGCACTGTCATTCGGTCCAGGCGTGAAAAACTATTAACTTCGATGTATTTTATAGCGTTGAACGAAATGTTCAAAGTCTCGATGCCGGTGATGTATACGAAACTTTTGTTTCTTAGCATCTGGATATTATTTCCATGCAGATCCAGATCCACCACCTTCATCAAAGGCCCCGAAGGGAGATGCTCCAAATTACAGTTGGAGGCATCCAGAGTCATTAAACTATTAGACTCGCTATGGAATTGTTTCAGACTCACATTTTCACCAACTGACAAATAAGTTAAAACAGACAGTTTGGAAAAAGCATCTGGTTTCAGATATTTCAATTTGCACCCACTTAAGACCAAAGTTTTCAACGACTGAGATACAAGAGAATTGTTGAGAAAGCTGATTGGATTACCTGACAAATTCAGTATTTCCAAATAGGCAAATCCCCTGAAAATACTATTATCGATATAATCGACTGAACATCTTTTTAGTTGTAGATTTCGAAGTGATGCACTCTCGAAGTTCACTTCAACCACAGTAATTTCTTTATTGTTTGATAGATCAAGAAGATATAATTTCTGTAAATCCTCAATGCCTCTAGGTATACCGTTGAAGTTGTTGTGTGATAAAGTCAAAAATGTGACCTGAAAATGAGAAATTTAATCAATAACGGTAAATGGAACAATTAAGTTGTAATTTCTTGTTTAATTTGATTATCATCAATATAGTGAATTATTCGGTTTCTTTAATCAAATGATCAATCAAATCAGAGGACAATCCACTTGGAATATAAAGATATTCGACGTACCTACATGAAAAAAATTGATTTGTTCAATATAAAAAAAAATAGTTTTCAATATCATATATCAAGGATCTGAGGAAAAGATTTGAACAGAATTTACAAATTGATGCTGCCATCTATTTATTACCAAGCAAATTGTTTCATCTGAAATCCCCAAGTACAGATTCATGCTAATAACCGTTTTCTTCTACATAAAATGTTGATCCTCTCTACCAATTAGTATACCTATTTCTTTAAAATAGAGATATAACCCCATTCATACAATGATTATGAAATAAAGCTTCAGACTATCTCAACATTCTCAATATATATTTGCGGTAGAGTGCAGGTGCCTCTGTGATCACAGGAAAGGAAGACATCTGTGGTCGTAAAACTGAACTACTTCAGTAGTGAGTAACGAACTTGATTGCTTCATCAGAGCACTGAAATTTTTCTAAGGCTCACAATCGAATGGCGAGAACTGGAGCACCAAATTTAATTGAATCGAGAAATATTAATATTCACTACTGTTTTGAATGGAAATGTTGAAATAATTATGGGTGTCCTTATTTCTATTGACATTCTAGGTTTCTTGAACTTTGGAAATTAAGCTTTATGTATCAGCGACCAGATTCAAAGCTCTGTCACTAGAATATTCAGAAGTAAGATGGCAGCACCATCATACTTTAAGAGATTTTGTTTTCTTTTGGGGTTGTCCTTAGTCAAAATCATTCTTTTGTTCGTCACTTGATTTCAATTTGGGATGCTTTCTGGGAAGTGGATAGCATGATTCCTGATTCTCCAGATTCATTGGAATATTTTGATTATTTTGATTGAAATGCCAGGAATACATGAAAAATGCATAAAACGATTATATATTTTGTAATGTTACTATCAAGCTCTAATATTGCAGGATTAATTGGTCTCAGAAATTCATTCGTTGGTCGAAAAATTTTCTCTTTTATTTTCGTAGAAATTCCCATTATGAGATCATTGATCATAATTTCAATTATGTATCTGTGATAGGGCTTGATCATTGTTTTTATTCATAATTCAATTTGTACTCACATTCTTATTGAATTTATCCGGTATGTCACTCAAATTAGCATTTTCACATTTCACCATTCTCTCAATTTCATCACAGATACAATAATTTGGGCAATCAGGAGTCTCCGAATAGGTATCAAGTGAAATCGTCCTTAAACTCACGATCTCAAATATCGTTATTGTGAGAAATAAGCACAGTAGTTTCATTGCCTTCGATTTTTGCTTCACATCCTTAATTTCTCAGGTAACTTTCAACATTAGTGATGCTTTTCCGAGATGTAAATTCATATACAAAGCTTTACTACATATTTCACGGAGTATCCAATGCTAGGTATCTACCTAAAGAGATAAACGGAACGTGTAAACAAATGATTATGATATGATAAATTTCAGATAAGCAATATGGGCTGAACTGGATACATATCCATAAGAGGCGAGAGATTATTGAGGAACATATCAGTGGATTCGTTGAATTTCGTTGTGAATGGTTCAGACTAGAGAGTAGAGTTGAATTTTCGAAGAATTTCCTGCTGCATTTAATTTCATTTTCAGTCATAACCAAATATCAGCAAAATTATTGATGTTAAATACATTTATTTAACATTTTTACAATTTTTCGAAGATCTACACGAAATTATAAAGTTACTGTAATAATTTGTTGTTCACTATAGTTTTGACAGCGGGAGATTCTCCGAGATAACTTAAGCATTTTCTTTTGAAATAGTTTTTAGCACACTGAAAATTCCAGAAAAACGAAAAATTAGTCAATAATTATCTTACCTCCTAGTTAAAAGTTAGAGAGGTTGGAAATTCCCGAAGGATAGCTTTCTACCTGCTGTTTTTCAGTGAATTTTCTTGTTTTCGATCAACATTCTGAATATGAAAATGTGGTAACTGTGGGGTTGTCAAAGACCAATTTTTTTTCAGAAAATTGGAGTTTGTTATTCTTTTGGTCAGAGGTGAATTATTATTGGACCAATTTTCTTCGGCAGAGTGCTGTAAAGCAGAAATTCCTGAACCTTTTTGTTTGCTCGATTCCTCAAGAATTTAATCTAACGACTTCATTATTATTCCTCAACCCCAAATTGATGACGTGACCTTCCTATATATTCTCAACCACTAACTATATTCGAACAAAACAGAGAATATGTGTTAACCAGTAAGATTTGCAAATCAGACCATCCATGGAGCGCGAAATGCATAATATAACCCTTTTATGGACTATTAGACATCGTTCTCGGGAATGCGAGCTATCCTGTGAAATTAATCTCTTCCTAGAACGGTGATTTCAAGCCAACGGAGCCCGACGCTTCGGCTAACCTGTTGCTGAATTCTGGCTGATCTCTCAGCCGGCTTAAATGGTGATTTCGGCGAGAGTTTTCCGAGAGAGATTTTATCTGAATATCGCCCGCCACACTCAACTAATCAAATTAGCGGTTCGCTCCTTTTTCGTTTGACTTTTCAACTAGATAAATGTTTTTGTACGACTGGTGTACAGACGTAAGTTTAGCGGTTTATAATTTATTGATGGTGAATATTTTCATCTCGATCTGAATACGTT
Organism: Adalia bipunctata; assembly: GCA_910592335.1. NCBI lineage: Eukaryota > Metazoa > Arthropoda > Insecta > Coleoptera > Coccinellidae > Adalia > Adalia bipunctata. The sequence goes on from OU342957.1 coordinate 6,202,871, forward strand.
GGATCTATATTCTGTATAATATTGCTACTTAAAAGTCTCAAATTAGAATAGGTTCTCTCATTCATGAAGATTACCAAAATGGCACGGCAATCAGAAAATAATTAAAGATTTCGGACATTTATAGAAACGTGACCCAATTCACCTCGACCTCTCAGGAGGCCATCTTTTCAGGCCCTAAAATAAAGAAAAAGACAAACTTGGACAAAATAACAAAATGACAAAAAAAGCAACGAATACAGTTCCGTCGAAAGGAACTTGAGATCGCATAAATGTTGACATATAAAATAAAATTCAATCAAAAGGGAGAAACTAACTTACCAATCTTAACATAATAAAAACAATCGATAAAATACAATCCTCAGATAAAATGAAATAAAGAACAAAATGTTGGAAATTTATAGATTCACCTTCCAATTATAGTGAATTCGAAAAACCCCATTGATGTAGTAATTTGGTCCTCATATGAAGGGCGATTGGTTTGTCATTAGGAATGAGAGAACTCCATGAATTCCTGGAGAACCAAAAGTGGCATGAAATGATAATTGATTCATTGAATTCGGATCTTAAAAATGTTTATAAGTGGGTTTTTGGCTTCCTTCAGAAAACAGAATAATAATCATGTTGCGGATAAACTTTTCAGGATTGACGTCATAATAAAGTGAGGAGTGCGTAAAAAACTGACGATGAACCGCTGACTCATCCAGAAAGACACTTCTTCGGGCGAGAAGTAAGGATGGGAATAATTTGCGAAATTTATGAAGATGAGATGCTCGTTTTTCACCGCTGTCGTCTCAGCTGTACGCCAAGGACAAGGAAACTATAAGCCGGGCTTATTACTTCCTGCCGTAGCTTCACACTTGATCATATTTATGTGATGTCCGGATTATCAGTAGCCGACTACCTCTTACACCTCCAAGACGCCTCATATCGATTTATGGGACACCCTTAGTCCCCGCTCAAGCCTTTCTATAAATCCCTATTAGGCGAAAGTAATTAGCTTTATATGATGACGCATCGCTCAGCATTACGCCGGTTGCTGGATTCGCCAGGAAAATCTCGATTCTACTGAAATTTCGAGATATGGCACCAAAACCGCCATTTTTGAGCTATCTTTTGGAGCTGCTTCAAATTGCGTTTGCCGTTTGATGGAAATAAACGGTCCCGCATTCAACAGTTTTCATTTTCGAGAACATGCATGTACATCAGGGGCGACATTGGACACTATGAAGTCCCATGCACCGCTATACAGGGTGTTCCTAAATTGGAGATATGAACGAAAAGAGGAGATTCTTTGAGTTATTTCAAAAAAGTCCATGAACCTGGGATCGCGAACGTTCCGTTTTCGAGATACAGGTTGTTAAACTTTAAATTTTTCTTCAAGTTTTTCCTCAAAATTTTCTATTTACTCTTCTTCAACTTTGTAAATGGAGTAAGTTCTTTTAAGGTTAAACTGTGACACAGGTTTCGTAGTACCACTTCATTTTTATACAGGAGTATTTCAAGTTGTGCAAAAAGATAGATATTTTTTGTCGACCCTAGAATAAAAGCTGATTTTAACGCACTCGAAATCATCCATTAATGACCTATTTTAATGCATGATTGTCATGGTAACCTAACATAAATAAAATATTCAGTCAAAGCAATATCGCGTTTGGTTGGAAATCAAATTCTGTCGCAGAAGGGTATATTGAAAACTCAATTCAAAATAAAATAGACACTGCAGAAGAAATTTCAGGTGATGAAAGTTGCAAAGTAAATAAAACTTCAACCTCCACTTTCTCTACACGTTCCTTATCGGATATCATAGGTAATGATATGTTAACTGAATGTCAACTATTCTGAATGTCACAACATGTCCAATATTCCCGCTATGAATTTTTCGAATTGTTCCATGGGGAGCATAAATATGTATATACATATATCAAAATGAACATAGAAATTTACACTATGTCAAATTTGTCTATTATGCAAAATGAAATTTTTTTTCAATCCAGGATTTATATTTAATTCGTGATTGAGAAATTAAGAATTAAAAAAAATCTTGTAATCAACTCGTTTATTAATTCAGCGATTAATGGTCTCAAATATTTCGATCATTAATCGCTGTCCTTATTAAACTAGTTGATTAAATAACTATTGAATGTCTTCTGTAGGCTTATATTTCTTATTTCTTGAGAATTTTGAAAAGTGGGGAATTCCAGAGGTCCGTCTGTTCAGTTCGTTTAGAAGTTTTTCTGTCGGGTTACTCAAGTACTTTTATTCTTTTTTCGAATGAACTATCACAAAGTAACGGACTATTCTGTCCATTATTTTTCAGTGAAATTTCAACACTCGATTCTTGATTTACGTACAAGAAAATAGCATAACTGAATCTTTCAACCATGCTCATATAGGTACGTGAAATATTTCCAGTATTAACCGAGAAAAAAGTTTCTTCAACATTCGCCATGTCTTTGGAATTATTGAATGCACATAATATTTTCTCAAATTCATTATTTTCCCAAAGTGAATGAACATTGAGATAAATACGTAAATACTACGATCTCTATGTAGAAACGACAACGTTGCGTATGTATCTGACAGGAAAATGACTTCAACCTAACATTTTCGAAATATACACGGTGAAATGCGTCAGAATTTCATGGCTAACCGGGATACTTTATAGAAGTGAATGGAGTATATAACAATTCAGAAACAAGACTAACAATGAATTTATTCACCACATCTTACTAATTGGAATTTTTAGACAATTTTGATTTTTCTGATGAGGATTTCGAGTGAATCGTTCAACCTTTTATTTCTCGAAATAATTAGCTGATACGACAGAATCACAAGAGATTCTTAAGTTTAGTATAACAGAAAAACTTCTTTTCAAGTAACAGTGGCTCGCCAAAAAAAATTCTGGAGTCAAACAAGGTACAGTATTCCGGCACAAATATCACCATGTAAATTTGCAATTGAAATTGGAATGTCACATGCTGTAAACTCTAAAATGTAGTGTATCTACTGTCTATGCCAAATTTGAGATGAATATCATGTGACGTGCAGATGTTATGAGAAAAAATTTGAAAAAAAATTTTAAACTTTAACAGCCTGTATCTCGAAAACGAAACGTTCGCAGTGTTTTGGGACCTTTTTTCTCGAAATTAGGCGTTTGTACCTCCATTTCAGGAACACCCCGTATTGACGAAAATTGATTCTGAAAAATTACCGAATACTATTGAGCATGCGTGAAGAAGCATTCATTTGTTGATATCTGTGAAGCTATTCATCGGAGGATCCGAGGCATCATCTAACATTCATCTTAAGCACGTTTGGGTTCGAGATCATTACTTATTATCAAGTTTCCACCCGAAGTATGAAAGGAACTGCCCCCTAATTGGCCTCGGCATCAGCCTTTCGCTTATAGCTCGAGGTGGTCATTCAAAGAGACTACTTACATGGTATTAAGATGTTCGATACATCTCTGAGGGTATTGCTGATTGGCTCAAACTTATAATAAGTAGCATAAACTGTTGAAACGTGTAAGTTACGGCAAAGGAAGGTTACCGTACATCTGACCACAAATACAATCGGTCCTTTCAGAGAACTAAGGAACCTTTCGACAGTCCTTAATGATCAATCAAGTGCTCTCATAGAAGGAATAACAGCAAAGATGAACCCTTTTTATTATACCCCTCACTTCATGCAAATTTAGTCCGATACCTAGTGAATGAGCATATCAGAGGCAAAATAGTGGATATTCGATAAGCAATGGCTTGACCTTTTTTCATCAATCCTTTTATTGTTATAGGGATGAAATGGTGCTGAATTTTTTTGACGTTTGTTAGGTAGATCACAAACATTCTCAGTGTTCTCATTTTCTCTGAGTGTGCCAATTTTGCTGTAGGTATTTTCTTTATAAATATGTATATCGTATTCACGGACGGATGAACGAAATTGAAATTTATCATGAATTCTTCATCAGTGATTCCAACCTAACCGTTTAGGATAACACTTTCGTTCCTGGGATCAAGCAAACAAAAATACGACAAGTAACGGACAATCTGAATCTATTTTCTTTACGAAGAAAATAGGATTGTGGGAAAGCATTAACTTTTCGGTATGAACTATATTTTCCTACATCGGTCTCCGATAAATATTCAAACAAAGAATTCTTTCCATTTTCCCGAGAATTATAAATTGGAAGCCGCAAGTCGGAGTATCCGATAGCTCGAGTCAGCAAATTCAAAGTCCGGAGATCTCTTGACCGGAGAAGCTAAGTCCATATTCTCTAATGCGAAAGTTGAATCGTTCGACCAAATAATACACGAATTCAATTCCATTCATTGGCCCAATCCAATATATCAGGACGGAAAAGAGATTTGTTTATTTCTAGGATGGAATTTGGAAAATATGCATCCGAACCGCAAGCCCTCTGAAGGATGGGTTTCACATTCATATAATGGATATTTCACGTATCAGATATTCACGAATATGCGTTCCAATCCAATCTCACTAACATCATTATGTAACTCGCCGCTCTATATTTTCGAAGAATGCCAAATTTTTGCCTTGTCGCGATCGGAGGTCATGAGACATCGAACAAGGGAAGTGGCGGTTTTCGAAAAATTTCAACAATGATTATTCATTCGAAAGCGGAAATTATTTATTCGAGATTGAAATCTTCGGAAAAAAAATTATCGGTAATATATTGAAATTGAATTCACGCGTCTGAAATTTTCGGGGAAAATATATCTAAGGTCAAGATGTTCGAGAGCAAAAATCACGAACAGGAAAAGTGTCTTGGAGAAAAAATTTTCGAGACTAAAATTTTTCGGGGAAAAAATTCTAGTGGATAAATTTTTCAAGACTGAGCTTTTAGAGGCAAAAAATTTCCTGCACCTAGTCAAACTTCATCTCAGTATGATCAATCAATTTGTTCAGGCTGTAGACAGTAATGACCCCAGAAAACATCAAGAAAGGTACATAGCACAAAGAAATGGCATTCAAGCTTATTGATACCATACAACCTTCGCACCACTTCAGGCTCAAAGTGAGAAATTCGTGTCCTTATTCGACAGAATGCATAATGAGTGAAATATCCTACTTGTCCAGAAGGAAGGAAGCTTATCCCAAACATAGCCCCTATTGACAAAAAGGGTCTTAAATGAAGACTGGAGAAAAAGCATCGCAAACGTTTTAGCTCACTCATTTCGGTTTGCGCTTCGATTGAACCGATTCAAAAGCCACTTCACTTGTCATCCGCATCATTCCTTCTGCCTCCCTACAGATCAAGCCTCAGATAAAGCCTCGCTGAAACAAGAGATTACACGTGCTTCGGCTTGGGAAGCAGTCCCCTGAGTTTATAGATCAAATACTTTATTGGTCGTTCTCTAATCCAGCAGTAATCTTGAAGTGGACAAAGGTTACCACGGAAAATGAAGAGACAAAACACAGGAGTATGCTTTTCAAATAATACATTCGCTTGGGTAGATGCGGTGGGTGATCAGAAACCTGCGGAGGAATAAACATAAAGCAGTCTTTTCAATCCTGCCACGCTTTATTCTTTTCTACTTTTCGGGAAATTATAGATCGCCGAATTCCGATATTTCAGTTAGGGATATGTCGAAAATCAATAAATCATTTTGAATTTGTTCTGATGAGTGAAGACAGGATCTTCCGGATCTTTCCTTTGATTGATACTTTCCACAAACCAATCAAATCAATAGATCGACATATTTACTTTTATGAAGTATCACGGTTGGTCGGTTGGCCAAGATTTAGGTTTATCAAGTTTTTTTACTCAAAACTGACGCAGGTTGGCACTCGTGAAATATCGGCAATGTCAAAATAATTCTCAGAGACGTAAGACGTGACCAATGCTAAATGTATACTTAATTCACTTTATTTAAGTATCCTGGTTGGCCATGAAATTCTAACACATTTCACCGTGTATATTTTGAAAATCTTAGGTTATAGTCGTGTTCCTGTCAGATACATACGCAACGTTGTCGTTTCTTCATAGAGATCGTAGTAATTACGTACTTATCAAAATGTTCATTTACTTTGGGAAAATAATGAATTTGAGAAAATCGCAGGTGAATTCAATAATTCCAAAGACCTGGCGAATGTTGAAGAAACTTTTTCCTCTGTTAATACTAGAAATATTTCACGTATATAAACATGGTTGAAAGATTCAGTTATGCTATTTTTTTGTACGGAAAACAAGAATCGAGTGTTTAGATTTTACTGGAAAATAATGGATAGAATAGTCCGTTACTTTGTGATAGTTTATTCGAAAAAAGAATTAAAGTACTCGAATAACCCAACAGAAAAACGAACAGTAGAATTCCTCACTTTTCAACATTCTCAAGAAATAAGCCTTCAGAAAACATTAAAATACCTTTTTGCACAACTTCAAATACACCAGTATGAAAATTTAGTAGTACTACGAAACCAGTGTCACAGTAAAACTTTAAAAGAACCAACTTCATTTATAAAGTTAAAAAAAGTGAATAGAAATTAGAATTGGCAACGTCCCTGAGAATGATTTGACATTTAACGAGTACCAACCTGCGTCAGTTTCAAGTGAAAGAACTTGATAAACCTAAATCATGGCCAACCGGGATACTTTATAATGGAGTACATATATGGAAATCTATTCCTACTCAAAATTCAGGTGAGGAACTTTTTCGATGGTTCCGAAATGAAAAAGCAGCCGAACTGATTTCAGTTAACGGAAAGGTGTTGGTAGGCGAGATCGATCATTCCGAGCGGGCCTTGGTGGTTGAATTGTGGGGCGGTAAATGCCTAAAAACGGCGACTTATCTGGGGGACCGGACAGAGGCGGCGGCTGTGTCGCATATACGGAAGATATAAAATATGGCGTCCTTTCATGAATCTTATTAAGATATCCGCAGCAGGCGACGATAGCGAGTTATGCGAGCTCAAGAGAGACGCCGCAACTCCAACTTATGAAGAAAGGAGTAACAGTTATAATCCTTATAGCTACACCGCTATATATCACGCTAAGTCCCGTAAGGAAAACAGGATAGATATTTATAAGTTACGGCTTCTCGCACGGACTGTTTATTTAACTCAATAATCGTTCATCATCTCTAAGGCGTGCGCTTAAGGGAACCGTTCCACTATCGCCGTTATACATTCTTTCCTGCCGGTCCGAACTTCATCCAGCAGGAGTTTTCGGGATTCGCGGTACGCTGCGCAAATGATAACCTTTTCTCCTGGAGAAAGAGGATTTCCTAACTTTTTGCGGCAAGCACTGTCTGCCCTCAGCATCGTTTATGCAATCCCTGACTAATGAGAAGTTCATCTTCTTCACATCAAGCTCTACTCGGAGAACTTGAATGACATACAGGTTGAGTCTTCATAACGAAAATACACACAACCTTTTTAATCATCAAATGTCTTTTGATATCAAAACATAAACTGCTGCATTGATTCGTTTTTTCTCTTGAGCAAAACGCAACTTTCTTTTGAGAAATGTGTATTTAGGGGTTTTCAGGTTATCATAAGTTTTCTTTCAAATGATGCATCCACATTGACAAGAATACAATATTGGTAAAAATTTTACGAGAACCACCAGGTTATTGAGAATATCCTGCTCAATTTGTTGTCAAAACTGTGCCAAAAGATCTCGGAGCTTTTGAAGCGTTTCCAGCTGTTGGTTGCGGACAACATGGGTCCTTTGTTATTCTTCCCAAGCGTACTCGATTGGATTTAAGTCAGGGAATCTTGGAGGTAACGCTAGATGTGGAATATCCAGGTTTTCTCTAGCTCGGATGAGATCTTTGTGCCAATGCATAATGAAGTGTATTTTCTATTCGAAAAGCGATTGAATAAAAAGATGAAAATGTGGTCTCAGAAAAGGGGATATCGTTCAAGAATAGCTGTAGTCGAATGAATAATCGGACTTGTGTGGATTTGGTTATATTCGGAGGCAGGGAACGTTAGCGTAACTGCAATCCAGGCGGCACATAGGTGCCTCTGATAACGTCGAGCAAGAATATAAACCTCATATACAAAATGAAATATGTTTGTCTTTGTAGTAAAACGATGGGGTAACTTTTGGGGCGCGGAACCAGGGCCGTAATGGGAGATTCTTTCAACAAGCTCACTGATATAGAACAAAATACTCATGTTTCTATAGACCTATTCTATCGGATCACCTATTTTGGGACACTCTGTATATACAAGATTGTTCAAGAAATTAGGAATCATGAGAAAATGAACAAGAGAAAGATAAATCATCTTTCGAGTCTACTGTTTCAATTTGACATTGGACAGACATTGTGACCCGAGAATATTATAGCCTTCCTCTAAAGCCGGACTCCCACAACTCGTGTATTTGGCAAATATTTGCCACTTGCCTATGTTTGGCATGTAGTGGGAGTGGTTCACTCGGCCAATACTTGTCAATCCTGACATTCAAATTCGAAACTTCGTCTACTTGCCAAGTAGGTACGCAAATAATTGCGTACTTGCCAAATATACGAGTAGTGGGAGTCCGCCTTAAGAAGAACCAGAGCCCCAAATATTCGACTGCAAAATTTCACGTTGAACGTAACCTGGATTTGCATTTTCCGAATATGTGGTTCCCAGGTCAGCCAGTATATCTTCAAAGATAATTCGATCTGCGTTGAAAACAGATGTTTATCCAGCTCTTGAATCTTATCGCGCCGATGGTTTTTCATCGCCTTCTTATTCAAATGCGCATTTGATCTAGTCTGGGTGCCAGATGGGAAAAATTGCAAATTATTAATAAAGTTTTCATACTTTCTGTATAGCTCAATTAGGTCACAAGACACAAAAATTGTTCATCATATTTGCCAATACAATAAAAATTATCGAGTGAATGTTCGATGTACTGATTCAGATATTCCAGTTAAAATGTTATGAAATATGAAATATTTGAGAACAGATATGTGAATATATTGCAGGTCATACCCCTTAGTCATTTTTCGTCCAAAATTTTGATTTTTTCAAATCGCTCATATTTTGCGCAGAAATACTGTGACCTATGCTGATCAACATAATATGAATAAATAGTGGCGGCGATCAAAGGAAGGAGAGCTATGATGGTTTGAAATTTCGATTTTTTTTGAAAAAATGCCATTTGACAGGTCAAAATCTAAACTATGATGGATAGAGCTCTGAAACATTGTTAATTGAACGGAGCGACCCCGAAAACCTACATTTTGATACCAAAATCAACCATGTAGCCCTTCTGAGTCAAGAATTATTCATGATTTTGTTTTTCCAAATTTCATTTTCAAGTTTTGTTTTCGAGCACAGGCCACTCAAAATTTAGATGTTTTAGACCTGCAAAATAGCATTTATGGTAGATTCGAATTGTTCGAACGACTTCTTCGAACAATCGCACCGTTAGAGCCACCCAGATATTTTTGGTATTGAGTTTACGGCGTTTTTAGGAGGTCATACCCCTTAGTCATTTTTCGTCCAAAATGTTGAATTATTCAAATCGCTCATATTTTGCGCAGAAATACTGTGACCTATGCTGATCAACATAATGAGAATAAATATTCGTGGAGATCAAAGGAAGGAGAGCTATGATGGTTTGAAATTTCGATTTTTTTGAAAAAATGCCATTTGACAGGTCAAAATCTAAACTATGATGGACAGAGCTCTGAAATATTGTTTATTGAACGGAGCGACCCCAAAAACCTACATTTTGATACCAAAATCAACCATGTAGCCCTTCTGAGTCAAGAATTATTCATGATTTTGTTTTTCCAAATTTCATTTTCAAGTTTTGTTTTCGACCACAGGCCACTCAAGATTTAGATGTTTTAGACCTGCAAAATAGCATTTATTGTAGATTCGAATTGTTCGAACGACTTCTTCGAACAATCGCACCGTTAGATCCACCCAGATATTTTTGGTATTGAGTTTACGGCGTTTTTAGGAGGTCATACCCCTTAGTCATTTTTCGTCCAAAATTTTGAATTTTTCAAATCGCTCATATTTTGCGCAGAAATACTGTGACCTATGCTGATCAACATAATATGAATAAGTAGTTGCGGCGATCAAAGGAAGGAGAGCTATGATGGTTTGAAATTTCGATTTTTTTGAAAAAATGCCATTTGACAGGTCAAAATCTAAACTATAATGGATAGAGCTCTGAAACATTGTTAATTGAACGGAGCGACCCCGAAAACCTACATTTTGATACCAAAATCAACCATGTAGCCCTTCTGAGTCAAGAATTATTCATGATTTTGTTTTTCCAAATTTCATTTTCAAGTTTTGTTTTCGACCACAGGCCACTCAAGATTTAGATGTTTTAGACCTGCAAAATAGCATTTATGGTAGATTCGAATTGATCGAACGACTTCTTCGAACAATCGCACCGTTAGAGCCACCCACATATTTTTGGTATTGAGTTTACGGCGTTTTTAGGAGGTCATACCCCTTAGTTATTTTTCGTCCAAAATTTTGAATTTTTCAAATCGCTCATATTTTGCGCAGGAATACTGTGACCTATGCTGATCAACATAATATGAATAAATAGTGGCGGCGATCAAAGAAAGGAGAGCTATGATGGTTTGAAATTCCGATTTTTTCGAAAAAATGCCATTTGACAGGTGAAAATCTAAACTATGATGGATAGAGCTCTGAAACATTGTTTATTGAACGGAGCGACCCCGAAAACCTACATTTTGATACCAAAATCAACCATGTAGCCCTTCTGAGTCAAGAATTATTCATGATTTTGTTTTTCCAAATTTCATTTTCAAGTTTTGTTTTCGACCACAGGCCACTCAAGATTTAGATGTTTTAGACCTGCAAAATAGCATTTATTGTAGATTCGAATTGTTCGAACGACTTCTTCGAACAATCGCACCGTTAGAGCCACCCAGACATTTTTGGTATTGAGTTTACGGCGTTTTTAGGAGGTCATACCCCTTAGTCATTTTTCGTCCAAAATTTTGAATTTTTCAAATCGCTCATATTTTGCGCAGAAATACTGTGACCCATACTGATCAACATAATATGAATAAGTAGTTGCGGCGATCAAAGGAAGGAGAGCTATGATGGTTTGAAATTTCGATTTTTTTGAAAAAATGCCATTTGACAGGTCAAAATCTAAACTATGATGGATAGAGCTCTGAAACATTGTTAATTGAACGGAGCGACCCCGAAAACCTACATTTTGATACCAAAATCAACCATGTAGCCCTTCTGAGTCAAGAATTATTCATGATTTTGTTTTTCCAAATTTCATTTTCAAGTTTTGTTTTCGACCACAGGCCACTCAAGATTTAGATGTTTCAGACCTGCAAAATAGCATTTATTGTAGATTCGAATTGTTCGAACGACTTCTTCGAACAATCGCACCGTTAGATCCACCCAGATATTTTTGGTACTTATTGAGTTTACGGCGTTTTTAGGAGGTCATACTCCTTAGTCATTTTTCGTCAAAAATTTTGAATTTTTCAAATCGCTCATATTTTGCGCAGAAATACTGTGACCTATGCTGATCAACATAATATGAATAAATAGTGGCGGTGATCAAAGGAAGGAGAGCTATGATGGTTTGAAATTTCGATTTTTTTGAAAAAATGCCATTTGACAGGTGAAAATCTAAACTATGATGGATAGAGCTCTGAAATATTGTTTATTGAACGGAGCGACCCCGAAAACCTACATTTTGATACCAAAATCAACCATGTAGCCCTTCTGAGTCAAGAATTATTCATGATTTTGTTTTTCCAAATTTCATTTTCAAGTTTTGTTTTCGACCACAGGCCACTCAAGATTTAGATGTTTTAGACCTGCAAAATAGCATTTATTGTAGATTCGAATTGTTCGAACGACTTCTTCGAACAATCGCACCGTTAGATCCACCCAGATATTTTTGGTATTGAGTTTACGGCGTTTTTAGGAGGTCATACCCCTTAGTCATTTTTCGTCCAAAATTTTGAATTTTTCAAATCGCTCATATTTTGCGCAGAAATACTGTGACTTATGCTGATCAACATAATATGAATAAGTAGTTGCGGCGATCAAAGGAAGGAGAGCTATGATGGTTTGAAATTTCGATTTTTTTGAAAAAATGCCATTTGACAGGTCAAAATCTAAACTATGATGGATAGAGCTCTGAAATATTGTTTATTGAACGGAGCGACCCCGAAAACCTACATTTTGATACCAAAATCAACCATGTAGCCCTTCTGAGTCAAGAATTATTCATGATTTTGTTTTTCCAAATTTCATTTTCAAGTTTTGTTTTCGACCACAGGCCACTCAAGATTTAGATGTTTTAGACCTGCAAAATAGCATTTATTGTAGATTCGAATTGTTCGAACGACTTCTTCGAACAATCGCACCGTTAGATCCACCCAGATATTTTTGGTATTGAGTTTACGGCGTTTTTAGGAGGTCATACCCCTTAGTCATTTTTCGTCCAAAATTTTGAATTTTTCAAATCGCTCATATTTTGCGCAGAAATACTGTGACCTATGCTGATCAACATAATATGAATAAGTAGTTGCGGCGATCAAAGGAAGGAGAGCTATGATGGTTTGAAATTTCGATTTTTTTGAAAAAATGCCATTTGACAGGTCAAAATCTAAAATATGATGGATAGAGCTCTGAAACATTGTTAATTGAACGGAGCGACCCCGAAAACCTACATTTTGATACCAAAATCAACCATGTAGCCCTTCTGAGTCAAGAATTATTCATGATTTTGTTTTTCCAAATTTCATTTTCAAGTTTTGTTTTCGACCACAGGCCACTCAAGATTTAGATGTTTTAGACCTGCAAAATAGCATTTAATGTAGATTCGAATTGTTCGAACGACTTCTTCGAACAATCGCACCGTTAGAGCCACCCAGACATTTTTGGTATTGAGTTTACGGCGTTTTTAGGAGGTCATACCCCTTAGTCATTTTTCGTCCAAAATTTTGAATTTTTCAAATCGCTCATATTTTGCGCAGAAATACTGTGACCTATACTGATCAACATAATATGAATAAGTAGTTGCGGCGATCAAAGGAAGGAGAGCTATGATGGTTTGAAATTTCGATTTTTTTGAAAAAATGCCATTTGACAGGTCAAAATCTAAACTATGATGGATAGAGCTCTGAAATATTGTTTATTGAACGGAGCGACCCCGAAAACCTACATTTTGATACCAAAATCAACCATGTAGCCCTTCTGAGTCAAGAATTATTCATGATTTTGTTTTTCCAAATTTCATTTTCAAGTTTTGTTTTCGACCACAGGCCACTCAAGATTTAGATGTTTTAGACCTGCAAAATAGCATTTATTGTAGATTCGAATTGTTCGAACGACTTCTTCGAACAATCGCACCGTTAGATCCACCCAGATATTTTTGGTATTGAGTTTACGGCGTTTTTAGGAGGTCATACCCCTTAGTCATTTTTCGTCCAAAATTTTGAATTTTTCAAATCGCTCATATTTTGCGCAGAAATACTGTGACCTATACTGATCAACATAATATGAATAAGTAGTTGCGGCGATCAAAGGAAGGAGAGCTATGATGGTTTGAAATTTCGATTTTTTTGAAAAAATGCCATTTGACAGGTCAAAATCTAAACTATGATGGATAGAGCTCTGAAACATTGTTAATTGAACGGAGCGACCCCGAAAACCTACATTTTGATACCAAAATCAACCATGTAGCCCTTCTGAGTCAAGAATTATTCATGATTTTGTTTTTCCAAATTTCATTTTCGAGTTTTGTTTTCGACCACAGGCCACTCAAGATTTAGATGTTTTAGACCTGCAAAATAGCATTTATTGTAGATTCGAATTGTTCGAACGACTTCTTCGAACAATCGCACCGTTAGATCCACCCAGATGGCGTTTTTAGGAGGTCATACCCCTTAGTCATTTTACGTCCAAAATTTTGAATTTTTCAAATCGCTCATATTTTGCGCAGAAATACTGTGACCTATGCTGATCAACATAATATGAATAAATAGTGGCGGCGATCAAAGGAAGGAGAGCTATGATGGTTTGAAATTTCGTTTTTTTTTTAAATGCCATTTGACAGGTCAAAATCTAAACTATGATGGATAGAGCTCTGAAACATTGTTTATTGAACGGAGCGACCCCAAAAACCTACATTTTGATACCAAAATCAACCATGTAGCCCTTCTGAGAATTGAAACCAACTTTCTCGTAAATGTCTACAACTAAAAATTCATTTCACTTGAAATTGTTGAAATTTCTTACTGTAACACTATATTTCTTCCTGAACATGGATAAGAAAACAGAAAAAAAATTCACTCTCATTTCCAGTTTAACAGATTCCCCGCCATTATGGATTTTTTTTTGAGAATTACACACCATTTTCGAATTGAGCACCAAAAAATACTAAGATGTGATGGAAAATTTTTATTTTATAGCTTACACATAACCCACCACAAGCAACTAAATATTCGTCAATAACACGACTTCAAACACCCTGTACATCTCTTTGAAAACTGGGTGTATATCATGGGGAAAAATGTTTCTCCCGATCTCATCTAGACAACCATATATGTTCGTCCAGTTAAAGATGGAACACCCTGTATAGATTCATTCGAATTATTCGTGAAAACCGACTTTGAACACTATAAATGTTTGTCCAGTTTATGGTGGAACGCCCTGTTTAGATTAATTTGAAAATTTGTCTATCAAAAATGAAACGAATTGAATGAAAATAAGAAAGCCTTTCCTGTAAAAGTTGAAGATTTGGAGATTATATATTTCTCCATTTTCGAAATCTGATAAAAGTAAGTTGAATTTCTTGCATTTCTGAGTTTCTCCGACGGACGTCGAAAAAAGGATTATTTTCAAAATACAGAACGTTATCGATCGGGATAGAGTGATAGACTATTCAATTAACATTTGTATGATAAGTATTTACTAAAATAATTTACCCAATTATGAATTAACCCTAAATGTATCGAGAAAGAAAACGTGTTTCGTCAGCAAAGTTATAATTTTCGAGCAAGGGTAGTTCGTTGAAGGTCCCTCGTAGAAGTTTTCGTTCGTGTGGGGTCTTTCCATTATTTCGGTATTTCAATGTCGTTTTCTCAGGCGCTCGGTGCTCTGGGGAGCATTTAGGATGAGTCCGGCCTCTTGTGGGAGCTCCTGACACCGCGGTGATATATTCAGTCGAGTATTATTTCTGCGCGAGTTTAGACTTAGCTGGGGAATCTTTTGGCGTGTTTAATGGTTATTGCCGATTGCACGGTGCCGTATATGAGAGATTAACGCAGATAGCGAATAAAATATGAGGATACTTAGGCTCGGCTCTTTCTCGCTTTGCATCGACGCCGCCTGGACTGGGCGCCGAAGACGCTCAAGACGTCGAGGACGCACCTGGGCCGTTCGATTCGAACCAAGATGCATGCCCTATAGAATCTTAATTAATTTCGAAGCCGTAATCTTGGCCAATTAAACGGCAATTTCCCGGAAAACATAAAGGATTTTTGCAGAAGGGAACCGAGTGCGGCAGGGAAAAGCGCCAAATACCGCCATAATTCATCTATCCTATAAGATTACTGATCTTTAATCCCCTGCCTTTCCCGCTTTCTCTCTTTAGCGGGCCGTAGCACTCCTAAAAGTTGAGATTTACGACGTTCTTGGAATTATATTGTTGTATAGCGGGACGCACAAACGTTAAGGGAATCTGCAGTTAGCTAGGAATTATTATGATATATCTGAAGGAAATCAGCCCCCACGAGGAGGCTGCAGCTCGTCATTAGATACGACCGCTTCTGGGGCACCCCCTCATTATTCTTAATCTCCTTTTCCCAATAACATTATCCACCTATCATAAAACTGGCAGAGGATTACTTATATACCGAAAAATATTGTGGAACTTGCTACACACCAGCTAAGCCTCAACCCGATACTCTTCTTATTAACTGCACCACCGGAAATGTCTCCAACTATTTTCTTTCGACCCTTGATAGGTATTACTTTTTCTCGTCGATTTTGTGTACACTTTGTCTCTCTCATTTTCTTCAAGAGAACAAGAACATCAATGTGAAATTTTGATTGTGACTGATCTTGTTTTTTCAAATGGAACACCACGTATATTTTTGCATTTTTGAATTTCAGGTACAATAGGGATGTTGACTATTTTTTGGAAATGATTTTAATTTGTAGATAAGCCCTATACAAACACGAAAAAAATATTTCCATGGAAAAAATAAGTATAGCAAATACCAATAAAAAATGCGTAAATAAAAATAGTTTTCAAAATTCCCGCTGAAACGAAGTGATTATGATGACGTCACCATACGGTAAACAAACTTCGCCGTCTGTCAAAGCGAACTGATCTTGTGTGATTTCTTGCGAACAAATCGTTTGCGTAATAACAAATAATCGTGAAATAGTTCGCTGGTGATACGTTTTACTCTCTTCTGTTCTTCCTAAGTTCGTACTCGTGATGACATTAAGGTTATAGGTTAGCTTGTTCACCGAACAGTGACGTCACGTATTCTCATTCGTGTTTGCAGTCACGTGATAAACGGTTATAGATTACACATTTTAAATCGATTTTATTTGATTTAATGAAAGTAATTAGACCACTAAAATATTGTTTTAGTATTTCAAAAACTACCTTCAATGTGGAAAACCTATTTGAAAAACACAGTTTATGTTCCTTTCAGTTCAACCGGAAATATTTTTGAGGAATAAATCGCATCACACCATAACTGCACTTAATTTGGGCTTGTGTCTCTCTCAGTTCTGTGTAAATAATGGGTTGGGTGCATAAGAAAATGAGAATAAAAACAAACAAAACTAATTTTGATCACATAAATCTCTTCCTGAAATGAAAATATGGCGTATTTCCAAAATATAAGATAGCTACTTGTTTTTTTTAATGGATACACCTTGTACTTGCATTCGGGAATCCAGAGAAGAATTTCAGGCAGATGCAGCAAAAATTGACAGCAGTTGTCAGAGAAATTGTGGATGATGGCGGATGCGCTGTTATAGAAACATTGGATTTTTATTTTCGATTATTCGCTAGAATTCTATGTTTTCTATGTTTTGATCGAATCCGAAATTGTGAAATTGATGAAAACTAGTATCTTACATGAAATAATTTCATATCTTTCATTGTAAAACAAAAAACTTGTGTTGACGAACAGAAACCGTCGCATTCGCCATTCTGTAATTTGGCAATAGACAAGAAATGAAATGACGAGACCCAGATGAAGATTCCGCTATGGCCACCTTTTGAGTTCCGAAAATGAACGGTGTATTAATGGATAAAATCGAGATTGCGAAAGCGAACGAAGAGGAGCGCCCATAATGCGTGTGCTTGGAATAAAATGGGCGATGAAAGAAATAAAAATGATTTCTTTAGTCGGAACTGGCGGAGCCTTTCCAGGAGGAACGATAACCCGTGTATAGCTCCGTTTATTAAACGAAATAAGACGAATGCGTCGTTATCGGCCTCGATTGTCACCGAACCGACCACTTTGGCAGCTTTCATTTTTGAGAATTAATTTCCTGTCAGCACTCTTTAAATGGGGGAGACGCAACGGTTGCATCTGAGCTAACCGCACATTGTTTGGTGGTAGCTAATAAGAAAAACTGTTACTGTAATATAGGGACGCCTATCACCGTATCGCTGGGAAATCTTCAGCGAAATTTAATTAAAATTCAATCAGAAGTAGTGGTCTGGCATTTATACCGGGGGTCTTATCTCTTCGCGCTTTGCTTTAGAATACGTTTTAAAGAAGTCGATTGTCAGTATCTCCTATTCCTTCGATGAAATTATGAGTATTAAATTTGCGGCAAGAAAATATCTGGCGAGATATAAACCGACGCCTTTTGAATTCGCCGGATTGTTCCTTTGCTCTTTTGTGTCCGGAAAAGCACAGTTCACGAAACGGAAAATATAGGGAGTAGGGAAAATTCTCTCGATTCTGTAACTCAGGTCTTTTTGAGCGCTCGTTCCAAGCGGGCTATCAGTTTTTCTCGTATTCTGAGCCGACAATGGTCCATCTTCATATCCAGGATCATAGATTACCCATTCTCCAGATTTAATTGAGTTTTTCCTGATCAGAAGTAGTTTACTATTTTTCTATTTAAAAAATCTTGGTCAAATAGGCTGTCGACTTTTGAGATTAGTGGTTAAACTACCATATCCATTTGGTATCCATAGAATTACTTTCGAGTCAACTTTTTTTTATTTTGGATGATTTTTATTGAAAGAGTGATTGAATATCATTGAAAGCACCGTTGCAGGAAGAGAATCCGAAGTCAAATCCTACACCTGTGTGGGTCTACTTTGTACCAGCAGAATTTAACAGTTAATATGAAAACATATTATGAAAAAATTACACATCAACATATACTCCATTAACTTTTATAATGTACCCTGGTTGGCCATGACTTCGGTTTATAAAGTTTTTTTTACTGTCCGTCTGTTCGTTCAGAAATTTTTCTGTTGAGTTATTCGAGTACATTCTTTTTTCGAATGAACTATCACACGAACGGACTATACTGTCCATTATTTGTCAGTAAAATTTCAACACTCCATTTTTGGTTTCCGTACAAACAAAAAGCATAACTGAATCTTCCAACCATGTTTATGTATACGTGAAATATTTCCAGTATTAACAGAGAAAGAAGTTTCTTCAACATTCGCCAGGTCTTTGAAATTATTGAATTCACATAATTTTTTGCCGACTCCATTATTTTCCCAAAGTAAATAAACATTTTGATAAAAACGTAATAACAAAAAGGACAACGTTGCTGCTCAGTTGTCTGACAGGAAACTGACAATAACCTTACATTTTCAAAATATACACAGTGAAATGTTGACCATGAAGCCAACCGGTGTACATTATGAAAGTGAATGGAGTATAGGTACATAAACATGAAATATTAAAAAAAAAACTATCGAATATTATTTGTTAACTTCGATTTCTAATAGAATATTATGGGGTAGTGGGGTCTTTCAATTCTTGCTTGCTAGATCAATTTAACCTCAACGAAAATTCTCCTGAACTTCTTCCAATGAAACTTGTGAACACTTTATTTCTTCGGGTAATGTTCATGTGAAATTCTGTCCTGATTTGGCAATTTTTTTTTCGATTCGAAGCACTGTATTTTCATAAAATTATTTCAAGACTTCAGTCCCTTTTTTCGAAAGTTATCGTATTTATGGCTGGTCGAGCGGACGGACAGAATAAAATTTTTCAACTAATTCATCATCAGTGTGTCCAGCCAAATCGTTTAAAAATGTTCTTAGGAACAATTCATGATATTGAGCAGGGTCAGTTATCGCTGAAATTTGGATACCTCATACTCAAATCAACCCCTTATATTTTTATGATTTTCAGTAGTTTAAGAGATAGGAGATGATTAATTTTTTTCTTCCTATGGTTTCTATGCACTTTCAAAGGAAAGAAAACGCAACTATAGGTAGTCCTAATCATGAGGGCGTTATTTTCTTAGGTACGAAAATTAAAAAGATATTTTATTTTGGGCAGAGCAGTGAATGCCACAATTAATATTTTTATACATATGTAATATGTATATCGAATGAACTCCTCCTTTGTTGGACCGGTAAAATTTGTGTTTCATTTGAATGTATCATTTTTGATTATAAAATTACAAGCTTCTAAAAATGAACCCAATCTGAAGATAATTCTCTTATACTCTTTTTATTTTGAGAAATATCCATTTCCTATTTTTCAGCAATAATTGCTCTGCTTAATTTTAATGAACACATATGGAAGACAAAGATTTGTTCTGATTTTAAACATTTTTAAATTTCAAATCGTTTTCCATATGACCTAGGTGAACTCTGTAATTTGTAAGTGATATTTAACATTTGAAAAAATGATAATAGCTAAAACTATCAGAAACCAAAATCCATGTGGGTCGTCCACAACGAAAAATCATTAAAATATTTCCTAAGTATTGCTACTCAACTCTAAAGTATCCAAAATATAGCTCAATATATTTTTGTTGAAAAAAAGTGGTTGATCGCGATATATCTCCTTGATAGCTTCTGATGATACGAATGTCATGAATTTTCGTATCTACTCATAGATCTAAAGATAGATGAAATTGAATCCTTTTATGTCCCAGAGAGATATAGAAATTGGACCCAATTTAGGTCCACCTACTTAAATTGTACTTCCATACATGGATTTCCTCAAGAGAAACCTCGAAAGTGACCTTTCTTTCATTGGCGATGTTTATATATCGGTTCTGTTTCTAGGAAAATCGGGTTTTCGATTCATTGTGATGTGAACGTCGATACAGAGAATAATATCATGTTGAGTCTGATTTTATCTTCTTCGAACCGATTTTGTAGACTGGAACGCAAATTATTCTTATACCAACTGAATGGCAATTGATATTCGGGATGTTACACTTCATCCTTATCAGGAACTATTATTGTTTCCTGAATAAGATTCCCGGAATGAAGATTTTCGATTCGTTTGTACATGAAAATCTGTATTCGAGAATTAACATTGTTCGTCTTTGCAGATGTTGTTTTAATGAATATTTTCCGCGATTTTCTTGTTCTTCGTCTAAGGAGGGTCGAGATAATACACCCCAACAAATAGGATTTCAGCCAATTAAAAATGTCTGAGTAGAAACGCACTTCAAGAGAGAGGAAGTCTCCTTGATACCTGGAATTCATTAGTGGAAGAAACCGACCAAATAATGTGATTGAAGAAAGCATAAAGTCACCTCTTTCCATTTCGTTTTTTATCCCCGTTCCAAATATCTGTAATGATTCGCAATTCCGTCATTTTCCTTCAGCTCTAGCTTGCGATTTTTTTTTACACACACAGTCATTAGGTCTTATAGTCTCCTGGGTTTCGAAACAATTTTCAGTTGAGTCGATTAAAAGTTCAGGAAGGAAACGTATTATGGAAAGCTGTATGGTTATTCAGTTCTTTTCTGAAGGACATTACAAGACTTGATATTATCCTGCTCTTTTCGATGGGCATTACCTACATGCGATAGCGGACCTAAGGAGTTTTTCAGAATATTTTTTCATAAAAATCTGTGCACGTAAATTTTCCTAAAGTACTCAAAAACTCTATTCTACAGTGTGTTTGGCACGACTAAGCGATAATTTAAGGGCTTCAATTTACCTAATTTTATCGACAAAAACACATTGGGAGGTTCCCCCCAATTTTTGGAATAGCCGCCATTTCAAATTAATTTCTTTATTTTTGTTGACCCTTTGGAATAATCGATTTAAGTTTATTTTTTTTAATGAACTAACACGCAAGGATATCAGCTACAAAACGACACCCACATCATTTCTGTAAGTTACATGATTTGAGAGTTATTGTTGTTCGAATATGACCGTTACGAGAGAGCAGATACTGCATTGATTTCCTGGGCCACAAGACAAGTCGTAATAAGGGCCACTGCCTGTCTACAAAGCATATGCGGCCATTTTGTGCAATTTTTATGAACAATTTGTTAGATTAATCATTAAGAATGATCAAAAGTACAGAGTTTTTATTTTATTTCATCAATTCTCATAAGGGTCATGTTCAAACAGCAAACTCTCAAATTATGTTACTTACAGAAATGATGTAGCTGTCGTTTTGTAGCTAATATTCTCGCGCGTTAGTTCATTCAATGTGCTGGTTTTTGTACTATTGAGGATTCATTGAAAAATTCTGTAAATTTTTTGACTAAATTTTTTTTTAAGAATTTTTTTATGACATTTTTGAGTTGAATGTTTTCATATTGTTCTACTTTAATAAAAGGTGGTAGTATCTATTATCTTTCAAAAAACATTTTTTTTACATCGGTAGGACCTTTATGTCCAAAGAAATCGATATGATTTGAAAAGGTAAACTAAAATAAAAAAATAATTCAAAATGGCGGGGTATTTTTGTCGATAAAATTAGGTATATTTGATGCCCTTAAATTATCTCTAAGTTATGACCAGACACACTGTATAATTTCAATTATTGTAGTCAATTAGACTCGGGTAAAATTGCGTGTGTGACAGTTAATAAATGTTCTCTCGTCAATTCGAAAATTTAACGCCGCTAACTCGAAGAATTGTGTCTACTTAAGCAAAGAGAAAATTCCCTGAAGAACCTCCCCTTTCACGATAACCCCCTTTGCCGATCGTAACCGCGGTGGACGGGAACGAAGTAAACCGGAAAAGTCTCTTGGAAGGGATAACCTTCCGCGGGGATTTGAATCCGTAAAAATTCTAATCCAAAGTCAATAGCGAAATTATTTTAAATTCAAATCATTCCCGGAATCGATAATCTTCGCTAATTTGATTTCTTATCTGGAGAATTTGGAGAGTACCGAGAGCGAGGCGAGGCGACCTCTTCATCGCGCCCCCCGTATTATCCCTAATTTTTATTGGCATTTTTATCATTACCGAGATTGCTACGGTGGCTCGGAGTTAATCGGATCACAAGTGGGGCCTTTAAGGACGTGATCAAGCAGGGCGGCGCGGATTTGGCGGTGTCTTCCACTTCGGCCCCACATATCTGCGAGCGGCGCCCCGCAGAGATGGAAATTGAATAAGCCAACTTAGAATGGACGTGACAGTATATTTTTTATCTTTAATTTAGCAGCAGTCTGATAAGTAGCTGCCTCCTCGCCGGATTCGGGGAATGTGCATTTTGCTAAGGGGGCTCACGCTCAGATTACGCTTCTATATCAGTATTTATTATTCATAAGCGAGCCGGAAACCTAAAATACAACTAGAATGTATGATAAAAGAGTTTTAAATGGAGTCCGTAGAGATCATCCTATAAAAGGCGAAGGAACATTCAACCGCTAAATATACAATTATTCTCCTCTTTCTTACCCTCTTCTGACACCACATAATTTACTTTTTTCCCAACTCATTTCATTATAATCTGAACACTGCACTCAACTACAGGGTAATTACAGGGGGATAACGGCCTTTATCAAGGAACGAGACAAAAGGTGGATTCTCATTTTCGACGCTGCACGACTTGCAACTATGGAACTCTTATTCTGATAACGGCAACAACAGAATACTTTTCTTGAATCGAAAATTTTAATATTGCTTTCGTTCACTTATTTTGGCTTGAGTTTTAACTCAATCGAATCTTTGGACGGACTTTCTGGCACACCCTTCAAAAGATCGAAACATAGAGCACCAGAAACCAAGATATTTCTGTATTAACCATTTATCTCTGCCGTCTACAGTTGAAGAAATAAAGGGGTGGGATCACTTCGTCGACTCTCCCAGAATACCTTGACCTCCCCATAACAAGCCTGTCAACCGGGAACCGACGCCCCTGTCATCCTGACAGGTGAATCAGCGCGACTCAATAGAAATCGCGTATCATTCTGACCGATATGTCACGAAGGCAATACTGCGGCTGTCTTGAACTGTTTAGATACAGATTACAATTGGGGTTTGTTGACAATGCCCGTCGTCGTGCGAGAGAGTTTCAAGTAACCAGGAAGTCGCTCCGTGATAATCTACTTCTGTTTTAAAGATAACGCTGTCCGATGCTATTCTCACTAGGGGGGTTGACACACATTCGTGGCGGCCTTATCTAGTTTCTAAGCCGCCATTGAATCCGACCTCCCTTTCATCCGTGTGTTCTGTTCTTAGTCGGGGGTACGGAAAATTTCGACATCCTCTTTCGCTCTGCAGTACTCGATGCTCGAATTTGGCATTTCGAAAATACTCAACAGCATTGAAACATCTTGAAGCACATTCGAGTGGCACATCCTTTTAAAGTTTTATCATTCCTATTTATGAATATGCTGAAAATGTTTGTTTGATCAATGATTCTGTTACTCCATTCGTTTATATCATTTCGCTAGTCCCCCTTTTTCGTTAACGCCGCCACTGGTTGTTATACCGAGTGCATGAATAGGAACCCTGCCTGTCATTCCTATAATAATTGTTTTCTCAGGCCTCGATTTTCAATTAATTGTGAAAATATCCGTGAAAAGAGATTTTATTCTTGAAGGAGTTTCTAGCATATTTCAATTTTCCTATTGCATTTTCATTATTCTCAATATTTCGAGGTATCATTTTATCAGTATTCGTATAGTTCCCGGAAGTTGGTGTAGGTAGACAATTGTGTTGAAATAAAGTACTAAGAATATCATTTAGAGAATTTATTTACATAAATACATTTTTATAAATAGGAAATATATTAAGACTATATGTTTATGCAATTTCGAAGAACTTTATTCAATAATAACATACAGCTTAGACACCAAAATGTTCACATATATACGGTACAATACTAGTATTATGATTAATACATTTAAAAACAGCATATTGTACAGATAGGTTCAACAAAAAATAAATCCTATGAATAAAAATTTTCAACAATCTTTGGTTAGCTCAACATCAAATCAAAAGATATTTTAAAAATTCAGGTATAGCATTCTTCGAGGAATGTTTAATAGATTCAGATCGGTATCAGAATATGATGATCCCAACTAAGTGAAAAGTTAATGGTAGAGTAGAAAATTTCACAAATCTACGAAAAAAATAAAACAGTTCAGTCATCAAATTGAAATTTTTTTGAATTCATGAAACTTCCACTTCAGATGGTGAAAAAATTCATTCAAATAAAGCAAAGCTATTTAGTTCTTCATCGAAAAAATTCACTACAGAAGATCCCAAAAATCTTCGAACATCGATGTTTTTGGACCAATTTTTTCACTAAGAGAGCTTGCCTTTCCTTATTGTCGTATTGTATGAATACGGAGTTATTTCCCATTCCAAATAGTTACAACGAAACAAAAAACTTGGCTATTCGTGGTTCCGAATTCTTTCAATTCAGTACGTTTTCATCATAAAATCTTACTCGGTCGTTCATGCAAAATAACAGTTTTCTTCCATGCCTCTTCAAGAACAAATCTTCGAACTGAGGATTTTTCAGTGAGGAGATATGAGAATTTGATAAAAATCAAGTGTAACAGCAAGACAAAAAAGTGAACCAAAATATTTGGTCATTTTTTGTGCTGTGACATCTCAATTTCAATAATTGGAAAATGTTTGCTTAGATGATACGTGAAAATGAAAAATTTGAAACGCTCTGGTAAGACTGAAATATTATATATACACGTGAATGAATTTTTCTTCCCGGAACCGAATGGATGCCGATTTATTCCCGTTTATTTTCACTTCGCACAGATCCAAATTGTACCAAATTCGTGAAATAATTAGTCCCTCTCACTATGATACTGCCCCTGATTGTCGAACAACGTCATCTTCATCCTCTTGCACTTGGCTCTGCGGTTCTTGAACCAGAACTGAACGTTTTTCGGTTCCAATCGTGGAAATTTCTGCCGATAGGCCATCTGATTCAGTTCCTCTGTGTACTTGAGGATGAGATTGTGGGAAGGGTGGGTGTTCATGGAAAACCATTGTTCTAATCTCGGAACCTCCGTGACTGGATCGATGAAGGTACGGTTTCTTTTGCGTCTCTCGTCTGCAGATAGATTTAGGGAATTGGAAGCTGACGGCGATGATGCAGCGTGAGACAAACTCGGAATGTAATGGCTCATGTACAGCTGGTTGAACACCGAGTTCGTGACCATCGGCAGGCCTAACCTCTCGAACCCATCGTTTGGTACTCTCGCGACGTAAGGATTGTCTTCGGGACTGGCACAGATTCGTTTGAAACTAGGCATACTGCTCGGCGAGGTGTCGTTACTATTGGGTTGGGGCGTTTTCCTTTCACTTTCCATGTCGATATCGTCGTCCTCCATGTCCGATAATCTGTTGTTGTTCGTCGCATCTTGGGCTGGCGAATGGTAGTCGATGGGTTCCTCTTTCGGTTCCTGATTGCACGTTTCATTCTGAAAATAATTCACTACATGATATTGGGAAATATGTCTTGGAAATTCCGACTTACTTGAAGATTCGCAGGAGGTGGTGATGCCGAGCAGTGCGGACTTTGTTCTCTGGAAGCGGATTTCTTTGTCAGGGACAAAGGCGCCGTTGGACTTGGAGGTTGGGCTTCAGTGGTGTCTTCCTCCAGGTCGGAGCCGTTGTTCGAATACTCATCTGATGTGTGACAAGCTAAAACGTTCCTTCTCGGTGTTAGATTATTCTTCAGACGATGCTCCACCATACGCTCAGGATTCAGATAACCTTCGGACATCAAAAATCCACCATTGGATGGACTGTGGTTGCTATACCCGTTTAAGGGTAAATGGCAAGGCATCCCAGGGTTTATACTTCTAACCTCAGCTCTCTTTTGAGCAGCTCTTGCGTTCTTGAACCAGTACACCACGTTGTTCACGTCCAAGGGCTTCCTTCCTCTTCTAGACTCCAAATTGTTCAATTCCTTGACGTACTGTTGGATCTGCTGCCGGCTAGGATGCTGATTTTCAGTGAACCATCTCTGTAGTTTCGGCAGCTCTAACTCTGGATCGAAACTCGTCCTCATTCTAGCCTTTGGAGTAGGGTAGCTGTTGTGTACTGTCTGTAGAGCCGGATGGCTAGTTTCTTGCATCGTTCTTTCGGTCTTGACCGTTGTTGGTGGGGTGCAATAAGGGGAAGAGAAGGAACTGTTGAAAGGCGTTCTTGGGGCTGGTGTGGGGGAACTGAATTGCAATCGCCACCAGTGATCGAATTTTCTTCTCGTCTCTTCGGACAATTCCGGTATTGGACCGCCACTGATCGAGTTATCTTGGCAGAGCTTTGCCAAAGTCAGCTGCAATAGAAAAATCATTTTTATTTAATACATTCTGAGTCTAACATTATGGTTACAATCAATAAAAAATCTAGAAAAGTTTTTGAGAGATTGTTCATCTATAGTTTGACCTGTTTGAATGATAAGTTTCTTTTGAATCGGCAAAAACATCGAAACGAAATGCCTTGGGGACAGAAATGTATACAATTAAGATGGGATATACTATGATGATATTGTTGTCGGCTAGTATATCTAACGGATTGCTTCTGATGATTATAGATCCACTTAAATTTGGCAGGAACATTTAAGATGTTATTTTGATATACGAACTGAATTTCAACCCGGTCTGTTCTGTTGATACAAAAATATTCGGTTTTCGTTATGGGATCTGGACAAAATGTCGCATTTAGCTTGAATAAGTCATTCTCCATCTAAATGCGAAATTTCATTCCGATCGAATCTGTAATTTTGAAAATATCACGAAAACAAAATTTTCTGATTTCCATCCAGGGAACCTGTAATGGCTCATTTTCTCTTTTACCGTCTTGTTGTCAGGTAAAGTAAAACAAGTAGAATACGAACGTCAAATTTTCCCGATGAGAAATAAACATTCATAGCAGATTTAGAATTTGAGAAATCTGTCTTATTGAAATTTCGCTAGTAAGAATTCACTCATTCGATATAAAATTTGTTTAATGCTTTGGTTGAGAATCTGAAGAGATTTTATGGGGAAATATCGGTGAACCGGGAACAGAATCGGGTTATTTTTCGGAATGGCGGCTTAAGATGTTCAAGGAAGACTGAAGGATCCGAATACCATAATATTGAGTTCCATCCGCCTAAGCATGATGCGTCTTAAGAATTAAGAGAATGAATGTATTAAGGGTGCAGAGAATAGCAGTAACCTCGCTTTTAATAAGATTATGTAGCATTATTTCATGGTATTAATGAGATCAAAAGCCTTCTACATCTACAACCGGGGAGATCCGACCCCTTCCATTTCTTGCTTCTGCCTGAGCGTTAACAATGTCGTAGCTCCTTCTTCTTCAATTGATAAGTATACAACAAATATCAAGGGTTGAATGTGAATCGTAGTACGAAGGTATTATATTTGGATTATAATTGTGCAATGCTTATTCCCTCTCCGGTTCAACATCTTCATTTCGCCCACATAGCATCAGGCTAATACGAACACGAGTGTAAAAGCTCTATTTACTACGACTTTATAATATAACACTTATCCCGTTCAATGCAAACCTGCGATGCATTCGCCGTTAACGATCATAATCACTTTGAAGTCTTCAATTTCGTCAGAGATAGGACTACTTATTCCTATTTCGTTCGGATAAATTTAGTTTATCTTTGCATCAATGGTTGAACTACGCTTTATTACACGATCTCGGATAACTACGTCTCGTGCTCGTTTAATACCTCATTTAGACTACCGCGAGAACGACTGTGTGAACGTAAGCACGGTTCCATTAGAACAAACTGTCTGTGGGTAACGCTTTTTTCTGTCGCTCTACAGGTCGCAATTTTACAGCGGTCGGGTTCAAATTCGGATTTCTTCTGAAGAAAATATATAATTTTGGAAAAATAGAAGAAAATAGGATATTTTCTGAAATTCCTACCGACCTAGGCTTCGCTAGCGCTTGTCAATTCAACAGGGTGCAACGAATGAAGCTTCAAGGGTTGCCTATGAGAAGTTACACGCTCTCAAATATTAAAAAACATTTTGTTTCTCATGTTTCAGATTTAAAGAAATGGTATTTTGTGGACATGCTGTACCAATGAAAATTCTAACTCTGGATATTTTTCTGATTCTTTTGCGAAACATGCAACCCCTATTCCGTTTTTCACCAGAACTTTTTGAACCTCAAAATTTTCGAAAATAAGTGATGAAAAAATTTTGAATGCCAATCTTTTTTTACTCCTGTGTTGTTTACTAGTGAAAAAATTTAATACAACATTGAAGCCGGACCGGATCTTCTGTAAATGGAATCGAGAAATAAAATACAGTGCGCGTCAAAATTATGGAACAAATTCATTTTCTCAGAAGAAAAATATTCGGCAACAGGTCTCAACTACGTCTAGTGATTTGTTTGCTCAATAATTCCGCTTGTTTCAACATTTGATGCCCACAGAATGCTATTTCTACAACTCTTCCCGCATTTTCAAGAAGTTTTTTTTCTTAATTTGAACTTAAGGCCTGAAATCTTCGAATGACACCCATTAATTTTCGACGAAGAATCACTCCCTAAAAACGTTCGCACTTATTTGGTAACACCCTGTATAGGCGCAACTGGTGATTCTACCCTTTTTCTTATACACATCAAATGGGAATTCAGAATTCACATGGTGCATATCCTTGCTCTCTTGTACGTTATGGATTATCATAGACATTCTGATACGTACAGGGTGTTTCTCGATGAGATCTGTCGATGCCTACATGGAAACTACTGGTACTGGCATCATTAAAGACATCATATATCCACAGATTTTCGAGTTATATCAAATGTAGGTGGTTCTAACGGCATAAAATGAAATATGGATTACTTTACCTCATCCAAGGGACATCCCGAATTCAGTAAGATTCCATGAGACTGCAGCAACATGAACCTCAACAGTCGATCTTTAACATCTGACGTGGCCCCAGGTCTCGCTCTGAAAACTTGAATTTTCAGCGTCGCGATGTTGGACAGCTCCCCTAAAATCTCGCCAACGGTCATCATTGGATCGACTGTGATTTTATCGAAATTCAGAGGTTTCCAATTTTTGATCATGACGGAACCTCTAGCTGCTGATATTGTGTCTTGAGGATAGCCGAGTCGTAGAAGGGCCACTTGGACCAGATTGTGAAACGGTGTGCCCACTGGTATGATGACGTAGCTGTCCGTTTCTACGATGGGTCTTCTTCGCCATATCCCGTGCTCTGGAGTTTTGTCATCTAGGGAGGAGATTCCTTCCACGATGCAATGGACTGGCAGCGACTTGGCTGAAAAAATTAGAGAATGGCTGTTGAGATCTAAAATTCTTTTGCAACACTTGTTGATTGAAAAATCAACAAACATGTTACGCCATTTAGGAATGGGAGGAAATGACATTGGAAACCGTGTACCTTTGAGATAAGTCGCATTTATCGGAATATCTGCAGATATACATGCCGATGTACATTAGGGTGGGGATTTGCTCATTTTATTTTCAATTTTCCGAATGGAAGAAATGAGGGGCGAGATAAGAACCCTATGAGTATGATGAACATCCTGAGCCACGCTCAGATTAGGCCGCTCAAAATTGTGGCGCGCTAAAGGTTCATCTTGTGGTTCCTTATTAGACAACGATATGATTTATTTGTAGGGGGACGCGTCATTTGATATTATTTACTGTGCTGGAGAGCCACTAAACTTCTGGGAGATTCTTCGGTATCAGGCAGTTTTATATATTAATATTCCAAGTGAAAAAATTCAGTCTTTGTAAAAAAACGATTCGACATGGTTAATTTCAACACCATCATAAGCTCGAAATCTCTCTAGTTATGAATAAGATAAATAAGTGACTCAAAAAAATCGAAGGAGGGGTGAATACAGAACCTCACTTTTTCAGTAGCCCGTTAGTGAAGGAATTCATTATTTCGAATACGAATTGATTGATCGAGAAACTTAATTTTAATGAGATAACAATTATTTTTACTGATCAACCTGGACTTGAAAATCTAGTCGGAAATTTCCTTTATTAAAAATTGATGGAACTGTGAAAAAAATCTAAGAAAAACCTCATAGAACATGATTAATAATGTAGTCAATAATAAATTATAATGAAAATAGGTGTTGATGTCGAATTACATACAATGAGAAGGTAACAATCAAGATTCAATGAAAGTCCAGTTCAATATTTGTCTGGCCACTCAAAATCGTTTATTGATGATTAATCAACGGCAGGTATAATATACATTTAATAGATTTATTATTTTTACAATTCGATCGATTATACAGAGTGATTGGGGTTTGCAAAAAACGAACCCGATTATGGATTGTTATATGATTAACAATTATAGCCATCGTAGCAATATATTTTATAATGCCGGTCGTGTAATTAAAGATGGTCGGTTGTAATTTTTTTCATCAAAATGGATAATCGCTCTATCGATCGCTTTTTTTGCTTCATCCGATTTTTTTCCCTTGAATACTTCTCATCTATATTATCGAGAGTAAAGCTAGGTTCAATAGACCAAAGTGCTTTTGACGGTTTAGTAGAGACAGCAGCAATTCTTTTACATTCGGAGGATTTCATCTTCAGATGAATATTTATTGTTATTGATAAATATTGTTAAATCTTTTTATTGGACGAAGGAATCATCATCACCATCATCAAGGAAAATAGCAGAAATATGATCATTATCGACTGATTCTTTTCGAGCGTAATTGAAAGTGATATGCGGAAAACCAGTCGGCGTATGTACAAAATCCCGACCTTTGCCGGCGATGCAATTCATTTGGGGTTAGAACATTATGAAATTCTTGAGAGGGTCTGAGGGCACGGAAACCGTTCCTTGAGGGAGAATTCCGTTTAAGTTGATAAGCTGGCTGTGTTATTTTTGTTTTATTAGTTGACGACGGTTGAGGCGAGGTCCAGCGAACGGTCTAAGGATGCAGATGCGGTAAGGCGAAGCCAGGCGGGCACAGAGAACTAAATCTCGGGGATCCGGCTGCCAGATCCGGTGGGGTCCTAATCCTCTCGGCTTACCGCGCTGTGTATAGTCCACTAGTCGCTAATCCCACTAGCTGTAATCCAGCAGGGCTGACCAGCGTCTTAACTGAGGCTCACATTGCCTTCCGGCCCTTTGTTTCGACCCCAGCTGATCAATAATGCAACCTTATAAATAATAGTTCCTTCCTAATATCTGTACCGCAGAAATCCTTTACTTGAGACGCCGTAGATCGCCTTCGTCTTTAATTAATCATTTATCTCTCGCGTCTTCCAATCATAACTACTCTCCGAACTGTCCATTCAACAGGGATTTCATTCCGTAACAGGCCAGCTCTCTCTCTCTCTCTCTCTCTCTCTTTCCCATTCTGATTCGACCAATCGACTTGTATCGCAATTTTTTTCATATAAAACCCATTAGCTATTTTTGTTTGGAATCCTATTATTCTAACCTGAAAAATCACACATAAACATATTTCCATTGGGGTTTTCTGAACGAAAACACGAATTGATTCAAAATGAATTCCTAAAACTCATATGTTTGGGACTGTCGAAGTACCTTGAAATTTTAAGGAAAAATAAATAATAAAGTTTTACGGAACGCATTTTCCATTTGTTCATCATTGACAACTGCTGAAATGGTTTCTTGGATTCTGAAATCTACCTATGTAAATGGTGGATGAGCGATAGCTCAAAAGCTGGCGACCCCAAAGCGCTTTTCCAGTTTTCTCCGACGTTTTGGTGTAGCACAAGCTTTACTTGACAACCGTTTTTGTAATGCGCGTGATTCTGAATACAGAGGAAATCTCTCCACTGAAATATACCGAGCATTTTCGTGATGATAATAGCGACTTAATTATTCGATATGCAGCAGCAACTGAGTGGCTTCGATTCATGATGATTAGTAATGAATATCAGATTAATTTCTAGAATGAGTGTAAGGACGTTCATCTATTAATTTATGTTCGGGAGAACAGCTCCGCGATCGAATTATTTATGCGTAATAATGAAAACCTATTCCGTGAATCTTGATAAATTTCCATTGTTTCCTGGAATTGGCATGCCAAAATCGATTTGTGAAGGGTATTACTACCGTAGGTTGGCTCATATTGTGAAGAATCTGAAGCATGAGACAATTGAAGGCATTGCCAAAGTTCCGATCTTCGTTGAAATTCCGATCATGCAGTGATTAAACTGAACATCTTGCTCTGAATCAATTTGTGTATTGCCGACGTGTTATTATGAGCAGTACTTTGGGAGAGTTTGAGATCCCTGCGAGAGAGTTGGGCAAGATTAACTCGCTTAGCTCTAGTTTTTCCGGGAAGTTTCCGCATGGGGCACCCAGTATGCCTGTCGAAGATACGTAAGGTACGGCAAGGATCAGGTCGGGATCGCCTAATAACCCCAAGGGGAAACGAGGTGGTATTAGTGCCGTTGTCCTGGCCTGTCTATGCTAATCTTGTTAGGTTAAGAAGGCCTCTGTATATTACGAAGTTTTAACTAGAGCAACGGGGACTGCCCCCGTAGCGCTGCCTACGTCTCAAGGATTACCAACCGAATAGGACCTGCGAAAATACTGAAACTAGCTTTCCCAAATTTTCCAGGAAATCTTGTATCCTCGCTGTTTATCCGTTTTCACCGTAAATGCGGAATATATGCAATTGCTCTGCGCCTTTCACAGACGACAAGTTTCGATACACGTGAAGGACCACTATGATGTTTGTCATCTCTGACCAAAAAGGCTGGGTCGAGATTTGAGTTAATATTCTGCCTTTTATCCATTTTTTCATTTCACTCGAAACCGTCAGAGTTTCTCAAGGTAGCAAAAGAAATACCACATGTCTCAATAATTACTTGGCATCTTGTCTGCATGCCCTCCACCAAGTGATTGAGAATATTCTGCTCAATTTCTTGTCAAAGTTCTGGAAAAGGTCTCTGAGCTATTGAAGCTTTTCCGACTGTGGTCTGTCGGCATCAAAGGTTCTTTGTTATCGGTCCCAAGAGTGGTGGATGGGATTTAGGTCAGGAAATCGTGGAGGTATTACTAGATATGGAATAATCTGGTTTTGTTTAGCAGTAATCACCTTGTGGGATCTGTGTGCAGTATCATCCAGAAAAACGAAATTGTTGCCAATAACTGCCCGGGGCTTCTTCATCAACATATGTCTAAAGATCATCACAGACCTCACACCTCTACATCTAGTGATTGATAGGGTAGCCCATGAGGCCATCCTCAGAGTATCTAGAGAAGGAGCAGGCAATGAGAGAGTCAGGTTTCAGAGAGCTTGGTCCTCTCTAAATGACTACACCTCATCTGCAAACCTTCCTAGTGATGTAATGATCAAGAAAGTAAGCACTGAGAAAAACTTCAGTACATTGCTAAGCAAAAGAGAGGACTGGGAAAGGGAATACACCAACTATAATCTCAAAGAAAATACAATGAAATGGTATACAGATGGTTCCAAAACCGCTACAGGAGCTGGCGCTGGGATTTACGGGTCAAGTACCAAGTGTGCACTATCGTTAGGCTCCTGTACAAGCGTCCTTCAAACGGAAATACTTGCAATCGGAAGATGTCTAGATATAAATCTAGAAAGAAACTATCAGAAGTGCGATATAGCTATTCATACAGATAGTCAAGCTGCTATTAAAGCACTGAGCTCCTACGTCATTGACTCAAAGCTGATTTGGGAGTGCCGAAACAAACTCAATGAGGTAGGCAAGAAGAATAAGGTCTTTTTAATCTGGGTTCCCGGTCATTCGGGGATCGCAGGAAACGAAGAGGCCAATACACTGGCCAGAAAGAGCGCACAAACGCCTCTCACTGGCGCAGAACCCTTCTGTGGTATAGGAAAATGCACCTATAAGAAGGAGTTTATGCTGAAGGAGAGAACCGAAAGAGAAAAACTCTGGCGGAATCTCCCAGGGATGGATCATTCCAAAAAGTTCCTCAGGAACTTTGAAACTGCTAGATCCAAAAAATATCTGGATCTCAGTAAAAACTAACTTCACATATACTCACTAGCTTTCTCACAGGACATTGTCGCCTAAAGAAGCATCTGTTGAGAATGGGTTTATCGGACACTGATGAGTGTAGATTCTGTGGGGAGGAGGAAGAAACTCCTATTCACCTGGTTACGGAATGCTATGCCATTGCAAGCCAAAGGAAAGAGTGCTTTGGACAAGAAACTTGTAGAAGTGGGGAGTTATTCTCCTTGAAGCCATCCCAGATAATGGATTTTATCAAATCTCTGGAACTGGAGGGCGAGCTGTAGGAGGCGTGATGATGACAGCTCTGATAGGGGGCACAATAGACCTTAAGGTCGCAGTGAACTGTAACCCCTTTTCACTATAACTAACTATCCTCGCTGTTTATCCGTTTTCACCGTAAATGCGGAATATATGCAATTCCTCTGCGCCTTTTACAGACGACAAGTTTCGATACACGTGAAGGACCACTAGGCCAGTTGTCATCTCTGACCAAGAAGGCTGGGTCCAAATTTGAGTTAATGTTCTGCCTTTTATCCATTTTCTCGTTTCACTCGAAACCGTCAGAGTTTCTCAAGGTAGCAAAAAAAATACCACATGCCTCAATAATTACTTGGCATCTTGTCTGCATGCCCTCCACCAAGTAATTGAGAATATTCTGCACAATTTCTTGCCAAAGTTCTGGAAAAGGTCTCTGAGCTATTGAAGCTTTTCCGACTGTGGTCTGTCGGCATCAAAGGTTCTTTGTTATCGGTCCCAAGAGTGGTGGATGGGATTTAGGTCAGGAAATCGTGGAGGTATTACTAGATATGGAATAATCTGGTTTTGTTTAGCAGTAATCACCTTGTGGGATCTGTGTGCAGTATCATCCAGAAAAACGAAATTGTCGCCAATAACTGCCTGGGGCTTCTTCATCAACATATGTCTAAAGCGTCATGGCTCTTGGAAGTACTAATGAGTCAGATCTGCGAACGAAACAAACTCCTCTCCAAACCATAATTGTGCTTCATCGAATAGATGGTTTTCTTGGACAAATAACCTTTTTACCACTCTATTCCGAACGAATGGAACTCTTCTTTCAAGCGTCTCGATGTTGGATTGACTTCATGATAGAAGACGTCTTCTGACTGTGCCTAGGAAAGTTGATTGTTACAGAGTTTCATTCCAATTCACCGAGCCTCTATCGGTTCTTGTCTCAAACTACACATCTATTTGATTCCATCAATGTTTTTTTTTAATTTGTGTACTATTCAGAAAACATTTGATGGTCTTGATCTCAAATTTTCTGAACACCTGGTGTGGGGATTGAAAATGAGGATGAACCAAAGTTGCAGTTTCCGCTAATTGAGCTTGGAAAGCGCCAGCGTGCACTCGTAAACGTGGCAACTTTCTTGCGGAAGGATTGAGATCATATCCTTGCGTAATCCGGAGATGAATATTGTTTGGTTTCCAGGCCAATTTACATTTAAATAAAGAGATAATTCCTCGTGTCGACGCTCATGGATATCTGGTTTTTGCCCATATGGCCGTACACCCTAGATAGTAAATAGAAATGGTGGGCCAGTTAAAGCTGGATTAGCCGAAGGTAGGGAATTAGAGAAAGCCGGGATTAGGGGGGGGGGGAAACATGCTTCCCCCTTTCCCAGACGGAAACTATGGAGGATTCGGGGATGAAGGATTACCATTTCGAATATCCGAATGAGAAGTGAAAAAAAATTCACGTTTTCTGTGTCTTTATCGCAGAATTCGAGTTTGATGAGCTTGGTGGGCGATTAGAGACATCAAATCACGAATCAAGACATTTTCGATCCATCTCCCCGAGTTAAGCTTAGCGAAATTGATTTCCAACTGCTGTGAGGAGGAGCGAGGAAACACATTTTTCCTTAGATGTCTGAGAATTTCACTGTCTTATTCCTGTTGATTTTAGATGGATCTCTTTACCTACTTCATTTTTTCAGAATCTCAAAGTCAGCGTTCGGGAAATATCCAATTTTTGAATATATTTTTTGAACTTCTGAAAATTTTCCATCTTTTCCAAAGCTGGCAGTATTAAAGTCTTGCAGTATTTTGGTCCTGCGATGTTATGGTCTCACAGTCTCATTTTTAAGCTCACTGATTGGTCTTATTAATATTCGAGTCTCATTCCAACTCGTCCAAGTTCGATATTTCGCAAAATTGCATGCTGCCACAGGGCAGCATGCCTAGGTTGAAACCTAGGTTGAAATGGTTCCTCAGCTTCCAGACTATTTTGTTTTACTCCAGTTGACGAATTATTTCCATAAAGATAAATAAGTTATGTAAAAAGTATTCAATATTCGATCTGAACCAGTTTTATATCATCATATTTTTTTCGCACTCTGTTCATTAATTTTGACGCAAATCGAAGGAATTAAACAATTAGAATCAGAACTGTACCTATTTGCATTTATAATTCCTAATAGGAGAATCGTTCGATTATTTCATCATTATGATATGAGCGAAATGCAGAAAAAAATTGCTCTTGGCCATCTAATTTTATGGAAAACTTCGAAGGAGAGCATATCACAGATAGATCTCTTAACAATTTAATTTAGAAATTATCACTATTCAAGGAACAGTAATAAACCATTCCGGAGAAGCTCAAGTAAATTCAATAATGCGAACGATTGAAAGTGATAATGCGAACGATTGAAAGTACGAATTCTCAGTAAAAACTGATTATTTTATATCATTTTCAATTCCGAACCCTTTTTTGCACGCTTTCAAAGTAACCGAAAAAATAGATTTAATTCATGTCGAGAAGATTCTTAGAAAATTGGCTCTGACAGATCGGAAAAATAGTTTTAATTCATGTCGAGAAGATTCTCAGAAAATTGGCTGTGACAGACCGAAAAAATAGTTTTAATTCATGTCGAGAAGATTCTTAGAAAATTGGCTCTGACAGATCGGAAAAATAGTTTTAATTCATGTCGAGAAGATTCTCAGAAAATTGGCTGTGACAGACCGAAAAAATAGTTTTAATTCATGTCGAGAAGATTCTCAGAAAATTGGCTGTGACAGACAGATTGATGAGATTAACGGAACCCCAAAAATCGATTTCCTGAAGACTTTCATCTCGCCTCTTATCCAACGAAATCCAATTAGTGATTCATAATTTTTCGACTGTGATAAGCTTTTCGCTAATCAATTTCCAGCCGCTCATATGAATTCTTTGGGTTCGCGTTCACCCTGGATAAGCCGTGTGTTTTTGTAACGGAGCGTTCCAGATTCCCTGTTCACTTCATCGATCACTAATGGATAATCTCCGCATTGCTTCAGACTCGGGAGAGAGATGAGAGGGTGTTGCAATCGACCGAGCATTGTGGAATATGTAGGGGCGCCTATAGGGATGAAATATCTCCGAGATATTACGCTCGGCACATTGATGAAGGATGAATAAATCATTGTAACAGATAAAATTTATATTGGCATTTCGAAACATTGGAAATGCTGGATAAAATTGGGTCGAATAAATGTTATGAAAATTATTATTACTTATTACTCACTCGTTAATGGTATCTGCAATTTCTTTTATTTTTAATTTCCGTGAAGTTAGAATCATTAAATATTTCACAACACAACCCTTTGGTCATTATAACCCTTGAATGGATTGAACATCTATTATATTGAAAAACATCTTGAATTCTTCAGGGATCATTTCTCACCCTAAAATTTGAGATTTTCGATATCGATGTTATTATGCTACGAGATACTTTGGATAATGATCAACTGATTAACAAACAATAAATAACAAGTGGAAACGATGGCAAAAACACGGGCATTGAAAATTTGAAATTTCGACTTTTGAAAAATACCATTTCGCAGGTGAAAATCTGAACTATGATAAAAGGGGCCTTGGATTATTTTTTATTGAATTCAGCGTCCCAGGAAACCTATATTTTGATATCAAACTTGTCCATATTGTCCATCTTAGAGTTGAAATTTTTTCGGTTTATTATTTCCATAATTCATTTTTGTCCACAAGCTCAGATCACTCAGAGTATAGGTGATACTGATCATTCAAATGAATTTTCTGCATGATTCCAATGGATAGAAGATCGTCCAGATTAAAAAACGACTTTGGATCCGCCGGGGATTCCTTGGTGATGCCAAACATGGGGTTTTTGGGGGTCTTACGCCTAATTCATTTTTCACCTAAAAAATCATTTTCCAAACCGATTTTACTTCATGCACAGATATCTTGGACTTTCAAAAAGTTGGGATTTTCGAAATTGTTTTATTTCATTCATAAAAACTTTGGACAATGGTGATTAACAATGCACAGAAACAATTATCACATTAATGGGAGCTTTGACAATTTGAAATTTCGATTTTTGAAAAATCACTGGTGAAAATCTTAACTATAATTGATGATCATCTCAATTCAGCGTCGTCTCCTTTGACTAGATTTTTTCAGTTTCATTTTCGACCTCTGTTCACAAGCTCAATGTTCGGGTGCATTGAGAATAGGTGGTACCAAATGTGTTTTCTGTATGTTTGGAATAGAACATACATCAAAAGATGCTATATAAAGTTTAATGTAGCTATCATGCATGCTAGGGGTAACTAATTCAGCTTTTTGAATGGAAGAAATATCTATTGCAGGGCGCGAGCATCGTCTTATTCTTGAGAGGCGTTCGAATTTTGGCTAGGTTCCTAGCATTTCAATGTCAATTCTATAATAGCAAAGCGTTTAGCTTTAAGTTGAGAGGATAAACTCAGGAAATGGATAAACTACGATAATAGGACGCCTGATGATGGGGAGCATGAAATTATGAATACCGGTCGTGTGATAGTATATCGTGAATGTGAGTCTGTGTAGGTGGATCTTGGGGAACGAAACATTTCAGTAGTGTTGTTGATAATGATTAACTATAGTATCAGTTATCATTAGATTTGCGATTGATATTTGATTAAGAAGTCATTCACAGATTTTCAACGATAAATTAACGTTGTTTTATGTATTAACATCAAACATACAGTTGTGGGATATTTTATTCATTTAAAAGCTAGTTGGCATAAATTGGATGGATCATTGAAATTCCAACGGCCATGATCGGACTGCATTAATCCATTGTATTCATTTATGAACAGCCAGTATGGTATCTCTTTTTTCACTTTTGGCAGTAGATCTCAGTGGCAACTCGTCAGTGGAGGCTTATCCCTTCTAACTTCCGTGTATATCGATTAGGTTATCCTGATGTTTATTTTGTTTTAGTTCAACTCTTCACAATAGTGAGCACCTATTATTATAGGATACCTCAAGACATAATACCGACTTCCACGTATATTTTGGAAACTATTGAATAATTGAATGAATAATTCATTTCGCGTTCTTATATCAAAGCAACACAGCCTTTAGTGGATCTGATTCTACTCATGGTCACTACTTCAGTGGATTTAATTATTTCGTTCTTCTTCTGACCAAAGACGCTAATACTAGGGCGTTCTAATGTCGGCACATGATCGATAGTTTTTGCGCGTCATCTCGCTCGCCTGATTCTATCCCGTTGGATTATTTCGCCGAATATGTGTTTGCCGGCGAGTCGTATCGGAGGGGCACGCCACTGACATGGCCATTGTCGCGTCGTGAAAGATTAACGGGAGCCTCCGTCGATCTGGGATCACCTTGGGACACATAAGCCGGGGCTGAGAAGGATCAGACGCTAGCGCTAATCTCGAGATATGATGAATCCACACGATGGTGTTTCTATTCTTCTTATAACGTTGCCAGCCGCTCCCGCCTCCGCTTCGATTCCGAATCGGATTCTA
Source organism: Adalia bipunctata (assembly GCA_910592335.1). NCBI lineage: Eukaryota > Metazoa > Arthropoda > Insecta > Coleoptera > Coccinellidae > Adalia > Adalia bipunctata. The sequence continues at coordinate 6,243,016 of OU342957.1, forward strand.
CGGCCCGTCGTCTCTTTCCCGCTAATCCGAATAATGTAGAGATTAATTCTCCTTGGGGGATTTGCCTCAGCTAGTGGTGCGTGTTATCTACGTTTCTCAGGAATAAACAATCTATTCGAAGGAATTCCGTCAACGTAATCCAGACGCAAAATAAGCTCTGCATAATCAACGGAATCGATTAATTTTGAGGGGAACTATACATCAGCCAAGATAAGAGTTAGGAAAATCAATTGAATCGTTCCGAGTCCCTTCTGTGCACTGTGCTCCCGCCTCGGAATTGAGAGTACACAGGATTATATATTTTTTTCTGAAGAAACTTCCTCTTCCACGGTATAATTGAAAATGACGCGCTATGATTTCGTGTGTCTCCAAAAGATCTCAAAAAAAGCATATCTTTATCTTCTAAGGAAAGCTCACAATATCCAATTATGTTTCTAGAAAATAGGTGGGTCAGCAAGCCGTACCGTTAAAATAGCGCCTTAACTGTACCGTGTCGAAAACAAATTATATGATACGGTTGTAAGGTTAACAAAAATCTACAAACTAAAAATAAATTTTCATATACAGGGTGCAATAAAAAAGTTACGCAAAAATAGGTAGTTTTTCCAAATGGAACACCCTGTATTTCATGGCATAATTCTTTCGAGGACAACAAGGGTTTTACACTTATACCTTATTTTTCAGATTTCAAGACGGTGTTGCCACATATGTGATTCGTATTTTTAGGATTAATTCAGTGTTTTGAGGGGTTCATCAAAATTCTTATAGCAATCGCTGTTTCCAATCTAGATAAACGAAATTTTCACAATATTTAGCTTAAAATATCATTCGGTTAACGTCCGTAGTTTTTTTATACAGAGTGTAATATAAATTTACAAATTTACTCAAATTAAATATGCGATAACTCGATTTTTTCAAATGGAACAGCCTGTATTTTCCTCTTCCATGCAAATTTTTGTTCGAATGTCTACATTTCTCACAAAGAATGCCCTATGTCTAACTCGCATTATTTTTGAAATATTCCACATTGGGACATATTTTATTGAACCTTAAAACACTAAGAATATCATAAAAATACGAATTATGTGGCAACGCCGTAATGAAATTTGAAAAATTAGGTAAAGGTGTAAAGTTCTTGTCCTCGAAAGAATTATGTCATGAAATACAGGGTGTTCCATAAAAAAACCACATATTTTTCCGTAAATTTTTTGACGCACCCTGTATATGTAAATAATTTTTCCTTTGTGGAGCTTTCTCAACCTTATAACCATGCCATATAAGTTTTTCTCCACACGGTACAGTTTTGGTGCTATTTCAGCTGTACGCCTTGCTGACGCACCATGTATATTGATAATATGTTCCATTTTCGATGTTGTTTGGACTGACACAGAAATAATTTTCCATGAAATCATAATGACTGCGACCTTAGGCCATAGGTATTCAATTCGGAACGAAATTGTCTTCTACTAGTTTTACCAGATACGATAAATTTGGAGTTATGGTTTCGGAGTCGTGATGAGTTAAATTGAATGAATTCCAACGATCTGAACGGTGTTTCTCTCTGGACCAAACTACCCTTCGTAGAGAGTCATGCTCCTCAATCATACATGAAAAGTTGCGTGATTTGAGATGAAAATTGACCTGATCGAACATATTTCTAAGAAATAGTGAATACGGAAGATACGAATTTGATGCGTTTGAAGTCGCCCTGCATTTCATTCGATTCCTACTCATTTCCGGCGCTTGAAATTCCGTCGAAAAAAATGGGGAAAATAATAGAAGCCAGGGGAATTAGGAGAGGCCGGAGGAGATGCACAGATAGCGAGCACGACGACGAAGTTGCATTATGTTCACACACAAATTTAATCCTTCTGTACGTGCTTATCTCTTGGTATCATTCATCTATTTGTTTTCGCCGCAATCGTGTCGCACGGATTTGTGTTGAGTCGATCCCAAATCCGCAGGAACCCCTACGGCATGGACGATTCAACTTGGTGCGACCATCGGTGTTGGGGGGCAACAGCTACACACCTCGATTCCCATAGGATCTGATCGATCCGGCGAGTTTAAACCCCCATTGTCACGGACCAAATAGATGCAGGTTCGTTTATCCCGCTCGTCATACTCCATATTTCCACGCACCTCACGCCGGTCGCTCTCCCGTTCAAACGTCAGCTTCTTCGTCCTTTCTACTTTGCCAGTTATCCTGTTCGTTGGAAAATGTGTTTCAACAGGTTCTGCACTATTCAGGTAGCCAAACGGCGAGAACAGCCGTTGTTAGCTGCGGTGTGCAGTATTCGCAATTCGCAGACTGGATTAATGCTTGGATCGTCATTCAGTATTCGGCCTGTCCGGATTTAACGTTAGCATATACTAACTGAATCTAGACTACAATATTCAAGTAACAAAAAATGTTTATATGAAAAAACCTTCACGATATTTTTCCATCAGTTTCACCAAAAAATTTAAAACTTAAACAGCTCCTTCTGGGTGTTGCAGTTTCTTTGTCAGGACGAAAAATAGATGATCTAAGAATTGCAATGAGCGTTAGTTTATGAACTAGCAGTTAAAAAGTAACGATGAAAGGTCCTCGTGGATATTTTAGACCGTTGTTTCCTCTGGTAAGACCCGCCACCTGTTGTCTGCGATTGTGGGACAAGGAAGAGCGTCGAATGGTGTGGGCGTAATGAGGGTCACAATAATTAAACTGATATTAGGGAGCACCTTTTCGGCCACGTCGTTCCGGCTGCCATCGGACCCAGAAAGGTGATATTACCCCAGGAAGACGTTGAGCTATAGGAATCCCGAGAACTAGTTTAAATCTCATCGTAAATCCTGCATGAAATCGTATTAGCTCGCGAGAAGGGCAGGGCAAAACACAGCCGGGGACTTATTGTAAACAGTATTGTGGGTTCGAAGACCCTTCATCCTCTAACTGGAGTTTACGGCTCTTTCGAAATCCTCCTTCCACCTCTCCACTCTTTGCAAGTTGCGCGAATTAAAACTTTAGACTAACAAGTCCAAAGCTAATAAGAAAGTGGATAGAAATAAGCTGTTGTGTAAGACGCTTTGGCCTGTATGCTACGCAGACAGTGGTACGATGGCATGCCTTCGAAATCTTGTAAAAACTCCGACCCAGGACAAAAAGTGCGCTTCGTAAACGCAGCAACGGATTAAATGGCAAAGGAATCAGCTCCCTGTCCTTTGCGAGAGCATTATGCGTAGACAGCATTGAGTAATCCGTAATGAGGGGCCGAATGAGGGCTCTACTCGAACCAGGCGCCAGTGGCGCACATTCCAGGTCACAACACATTATTGAGACTAAGAAGTTACTCGCATTGAGACGTAGGTGGAGACATATCATTGAAACTCCGTCTTTAGACGCAGTTTTCTCAGAGGTTTACATCTTTCAGTTAGCAATACTGTTTCGATTGACAACCGATTCAAAAGCTCACAGTTGCTTCTCGGTTAGTTTGGCTGGGCATTCTTTAATAAATGGACTTCCACCAGAGCAACGCTCGCACTGTTTGGTGCGATTTATGATTCTGCTGAATCCATATATCTTCAAAAGCGATGATGAGCAGAATGGTACCAGTCAAGGGTGAACTCAATTATCCGTCATCAATTCACGTTAAGGTCCTGCTGCCATTTGGCCACCAATATACTGTAATCGTGTGTGAATGTGTGACTTGTCAACGCTGATAAACCAGAGACGATTTTACACTTGGAACACACCCCAAAAATTTGTAAAAATTAGACATCATTATCTTATATTATATTTTGAACTTTCTAAAGCCTGCTTTACATTATGTTGGGACGCCCTGTATGCTCTCGTATGATCCGGAAAGTCTTTCGGGCGACGCCTCTGACCGCTTTTGGCCGAAACCGAAGAGCAAAAACTCACCGTTCGTCTTGGAACAATGGCCGGGTTAATTCTTGTCGAATCTGACGTTCAACATTCTCCGATTATTCGTTGATGTACCTAATCCTGATGGCGGTGACACCGAACTTCTAGCAACTTTTCCACCGGCTGAAACAGCCGACTGGATTGTCGATTCTCGTTCCCATTCAGGCCATGCCAGATTTCGTGGAATTCCTCGACTTAGTCATTAAAAACGATTAGCTCCTTTTCGTGAAGGGATGTCGTCTAAAATATAAACAGGAGTCGGATAAAGTTGACCGGATCGATCGTTGCTTCTGCGATGTTTAGAGGAGCTTTTCGGCTTTTAATCCCTTACTTGCCGATTGAAATTCTCAACAAGTATTCAAACTTCGCTTTAAGCTGTTTCGATTTTATGATCAAAATTGGACGAATATTAATAATACTTCAATTTTCGTTCCAAATCACTGCACTTGGTCGACCACACACATCTTCACAACGAAGTGAAAACACGAATTCACTGGTTTAACCGCTTTATCCCTATAATAATAAAAGGGTTGATGAAGAACCCCATCAATGACCACATTATCCTCGGAAATAAAGAGTTAATCCACAAATGGTACAAATAGTTAGGGACGCCATTAAAAAAAAATCAACTGCCTTCCACTCCTAGTAGAGGAGGGTGCATGACAAACGGCTCAATTATACGTGAATATTCGCGTAAATTAAAATTACATATTTTCAGTAGTTCAATGTGCGAATTTCGGAATCGGTCAATTATTTCAATTTGCAGAATCTGCGATATTGAAAAGTGCAATATTGTGATGCGATAAGATACTTTAATTTTTCATTTGCCTTCTGCGGATTCAGCCACCAACATTATTAAGGCACCAATTTCGTTCCCAGAAAAAATTCAGATAAATACCGCGATAAGTAATAAATTCCATTAAGCCGAATAGAAGCTTATAGCTGTGTAATTAAATTCTCATTATTCTTGAGGCAATAAATTCATTTATATTTACATAGCAATGCAGAATTCAGAAAAAGCGGTCAATAAATCTCTATTAATAGATTAATATTTGAACAGAAAACTACAGCATGAAGGCAGCATGCAAGCTCCACAATGAGTCTTCGATTGCAATGAGTCCAATGCAAGATTTATAGTCCAATAAAATAGTTATGTCTTAGTATTCGTCGAATGCTAAGCGCTTGTACAATACTTCGCGATTTATCGATTTTTGTGGAAAAATTTGATTTCGAATCAGTCAAGCGATAGACCTGTCTTTTTCTGCCCATTTCATAGGACTTTGTATGATATTAGAATTCCATTTATGTTCTCGACAGTGAATGTGGTTAAGAAATGAGGCTTCTGCAATAGACATGAAAAGTCATGGTTCAATACCCGTCATCTTACAACTCTTAGAATTTCGGACCTTCGAATTTAATGAAATCAATTAATTGAATGGAAAAAATTTCAAATACGATCAAAACAAATTAACAGTAGCGAATTTTTGAAAAACCTCTTACTGATAGTAAGATCTGATCAACGTATATATTTTCAAGAGCAACAAGTAAGTTTTTCATAGTTATCTAATTTCGAGTTATAAATAACGTATCCAAGCAGTTTTTGTTGCACTTGAAGATTCCAGCACCTCATTTGTAGCAACAATTATAATGATTATCATTATGAATTTAATTATCACGTGTTGGTAAAAAATATTTACAGAAAGTATGAATTATAAATTAACGCCGCAATATGCCCGCGATTGATTGGATCGTTTCTGGAAGTTTTTCTCATCGCAGTAAATTCAAATTAAAAAAAAAAACAAATTGACAAGCTGGTAAGATCGGGTTCGACGAAGACGCTAAAATTTGTTTGTGTTGATGTACGAGAATGCGGACTTACCTGAAGAATTTCTGGAGGAATCGAAATCTTTCTTGATCGGTGAAGGGGATATTGTCGCATCTAGGGGGGTAGAGTGGCCGGGTGATGGAGTCGGTGCTTTTTCTGCAGATTCTCGACTTATTCTTTCGTTTGTAGCAGGAGTCGAAGGATATGTCGGCGACTTGCAGTTCCTTGTTAAAGCTAGCGCCTGACTCTGTAAAGAATAAATCGAGCGATTAAATTTACGTATTAATCTCTATTGCAATTCTGCCAGGATCGGCTTGAACAGACGCCCGCTCCCATCCTTTTTACGGTTTCTCCGGTCGGGTATATTGGAATTGAATGAGAACACATTGTTACTTTAATACCGCCAATAATTTCATTACCCCACGAAATAATCGATATTTTGAGATAAAATACCCGTCTGTACTGCGGAAACCATATGCATGTCACAGCGCACGTGATATCAAAAGCACCATTTACCATTTCTGCCATTCTATTTCCCATTAGTATTTTTCTTTCAACTTACTGCAGAAAAAAAAGTTTTGACAGGAAAAGATTTACAAAAACTCCTTGAAATGCACATTCGCAAGGAACAACCTGTAACTCTGATCGATATACGGCTTTCACCATTGAGTTCTTCATGAAAATTGGTCTTCAGGCACCGACATCAGTTTCCTTGTGACCATAACTTATAAATATATCAGACTTTCTATTCAAAAGTGTCCAATATGACCCAATCTTTACTAGCCCACTCGACAACGTTGGTTATTTCGAAAAAAGGCATCGATTCAACGTTATTGTTATGAATGCTACGATTGAATATTTTTAGCGATTTTTTCCTAGTAGCGAATATTCCAGAGCACCGGACCTGTTTATTGCGACTCGTGAACGCGTTTAATCTGGGTTAAGTGGGGTCAAAAACCATCAGAATTCCTCAAAGTTATACCCTACGCAAAAAATTGCTTGTATTAAATAGATCTTTACTTAATTGTCCACGAGATAGGCATTACGTCTTGACACAAGTATAAATCATGAACTAATATAATCATTCTCGAAATTCATTTTAACTATATTTAACTCGTTAATATTCCGACCAATTACGCGTGCAATCCAAATCGCTACTAACTCGCAGTTTAAAGTGCGGCACATCCTGATTTCATTAACGGATTCGTTTTACTGGCTGGATATCTTGAGAAGGGCTCGAAGTGTTGTTATTA